>OW387133.1:5760965-7135965 GCA_936440205.1 Lepidonotus clava | reverse complement strand
ATAAGTACTGGTTGAAGGCATTTCACCATTGATATGTTGCGGACAGCAGGCCCTGCTGGCAACCATCACCACCATAAGTCACCAAGAATGTTCACCTTAAACGGTAGCTTGTAGGGAAGGGTTATGTCAGTATAGTCATACGGTTCTTACATGCACTGGAAGAGGCCCTTAGTCTGATATCATATATGGCAATTATCATGGAGGCAATGGTTGCCCGTGGGTTCTGTGGCCCAATGGCCAGACATTACCAATGGTAAAATGCATTTAACCAGTGTCTATATATGTACATCAGACATGAAACAACCCAATGGACCAGCCACCACTCATCGGAGTCACTGGCGTGACGCAATGCTCATCTGACAATGCTAAGTGGCAACATTCTGAAGCTGCCACCAATGGAGGCTTGATGTTACAAATACTTTTTATACATAGGGTTGTAACTAAACAAAAAAAAACATATTGTCATAACACTGAGAGCTACTGTTTGTCGAACTTAACTGATTACAGAAAAATGCAAACTGTCAGGAGGTTACAGAAAACGTTCAGGTTGTGTTTTGTGATTTCTTGTGTCCCAGATCTACAGTTACCGGCTTTCAATGGCTTCGGGAAACTATATACAGATGTGATAGCATATATCCTGCTGCGGATATATACCGACACCACGAGGTTGAAAATGAGCGAGAATTAATACATACACTGAAGTACTGGATCCCATACAATTACACGGAACCGGAACAGGTTTAGTAGAAAGTGGCTCTGACAATGAATGGGCTACAGGGATCTGACCATCCAGGTGTTGGGGTAGGCTCACCACGTGGTGCTTGTCTATACCGCACTGCCCCTAGCGGTGGTGACGGGAGTTATAACCGTCACGTGGTCCCGCCCAGGCCGGGAGAGGTGTGATGACAAGGCAGGGGTGGGAGATGGGACTTTTCTTTCTGTCCCCCCCCCTCCCTCCCCAGACCACACAGACCTATGGCGTTTGCTGGCATTTCTCCTTACGAATATATTATGCTCGTTGCATTTTTGGGCACAACTAGCCATTGCCTCTATGATGGTTTCTACATGATAGCAGGCTATAGCCAAGGGCCTATTCTTATGCATATGTAAGAATCGTATCAATGCACTGTCATAGGTTGTTCTATACCAAAGGACAGCAAGGAAAATGAATTACTGTTTAAGGTGAACAGATTTTGTGGACTATGTTTGTTCCAAAAATTGTCAGATTGTAAACTACAATTGATTTTTTGTTCTTTCTATATATAATGTTTGTCGACCATTTTCCGATACATCCGTCTTCCAGGCATTGCAATTGATCAATTTTAATATTTCAATTTGTTGTTACATAAATATCTCGTAATCTAAGAAGAAATGAAACACACACACATATATATATACAAATGAAATTATACGTATAAACATATATGCATATATATATAGTCGACCCTCACTATGTGTTGCTGGTTACCTAAAAAAATGTCTCAAGTTATGAAGTTCAGCCTGTTGGTTCATATCTAAAAAATGATACAAAAACTCTTCTACTCTGCCCCAAAATAGACACAATAAGGCAGATTTGTTGTCCTAACAATAAATTAGTATGTGTCAGTGTATTATTGCAGCATGTGGAAGTGAGTGGAACAACAAAGAGGAAATGCTAATTCTTACCATAACACCCAGTCTAGAGTGTTTTCTGAGGGCTTTCAGGTTGCATCTATTCCAGGTTTTGAGACCATTTCTATGTTGATTCATACTTTGGTTCCCTCAGAAGTGTCTCAATGCTTGGGTTGTGAATTATCTGAAGTGCTGCATACCAACATAGAAGGAAATGAATGGTAATCAATGTCAGTGTCTCAACTAGGCGGGGATCTGAGGTTTTGGGGCCTCCATGTAGTGAGGGTTGACTGCATAATGAAAAGATAAAAGTTAAGTGGCTTTCACTGGCTTTAAGGAACATGCGCACATGGGAGAGCATATATCCTGCTGAGTCAATGTACGGACACCACGCTGAAAATTAGGTGGAATTATCTATTTCACTGAAGTAACACATCCCATACAATGATGAGGAACTGGAATAGAGTTAGAGGGGAAAGTGGCTCTGACAATGAATGGGCTACAGGGATCTGACCACCCAGGTGTTGGGATAGGCCCACCACGTGGTGCTTGTCTATACCGCACTGCCCCTAGCGGCGGTGACGGGAGTTATAACCGTCGGGTGGTCCCGCCCGGTCCAGGCGAAGTGTGATGACAAGGCAGGGGTGGGAGATGGGAATTTTCTTTCCGTGCACCCCCCTCCTCCCCAGACCATACAGACCTATGGCCTGTGGAGCGGTAGCATGTTTAAAACTCAAAATGCAGGTTATATAATTAGGTCGCCTACAGGGCGGATACAGGATTTTTCAAAAAAAAAAAAAAAAAAGGGGGGGGGGGGGGGTCAGCATAAAGGCTAAGTACTAAAACTGCGTACGATAGTATGTACACATGTGACATTTTCCACTCTTTTTGTAGTTTAGGGGTCCACTAATTGGGGGGTCAGGACCCTCAGGACCCGCCCCCCTGGATCCACCCGTCTTGCCCAACACAAATTATTGGTCATGAGGTTAACTGCAGTCACTAGAAAAAGGGAAAGTTACAGCTTGTGTGTGGGTATAGGCTCGTTCATCAGAGTCGGCGTCGATTCCTCCCTTGTAACCTTGTGTTTGGTAGAACCTTTCCATTGACATCTTTTCGTGGTACTTTCAATGATACATGTAATGATGAAAAGGCGAAAGGGGTAACCATATTTCCTTTTTGTGTGGAAAACGAAAAGGTCCTTTCTCCTCAAATGGCAACAGTGTAGTGGTTTGTTTGGTATGTCATCGAATAATAATAAATATCAATAAAAAAGATTTCAAGGGAATACGCAGCGATATATCAACTATATAATATTGTAACATTCTTCCACTGCATTATCATTATAGTGGTTGTAAAGAGTTACAGATATATCTTGTTAGGAACCTTCTATCATCTACATAGGGCTTTACAGTCAGAATTACCGGGACAATATGCATATTTGTATTCAAAAATAGACATCCTTACATACACCTAAGAGAGCCTAGTGAAGCTTAATGCCATGTCCCCACTTGGGCAACTAACCAGGTGATTAGTGGTTTTCAGCTGCAACCAAGAAGGAAATGATAGTCGCCGGGCAACTAGCTAGTTGCTGGGTGACCAAAAAATCTCCACATTGGGATGCTATTGTAGTTAATCATCAGGCGACTAGAGTACACTTTAGTACGTTGCCCGTCAATTATCTAGTTGCCAGTGGGTATAGAAAAATATTAAACATGTCAGATAACCTGGCGATTAGTTGGTTAGTCACCATTCATCATGGCATCACTGTTTAGTATGTTGCTGGGTGATTTACCACATTAATTGCCGCAGATTCTTTTTATCTAATCGCCCAAGTGAGGACCCAGCTTAACAGTACAAAATTCCAGAGAAAATGAATCAGAGACAGATGTACACTTGGTGGTGTATAGCCACCCCTACAGGCCCCAATCTGTGTGACGCCATGTGGACGATACACTCTTATAATTATCTCCCGCTGTTCCACACAGAGGGTGCTAATATCGCCCGCTCATATTAGGTATTGCCCGCCCCCCGCCCCCAGGCACCCACTGCAGATTGGTCTCAGACATAGTCAGACTGTAGTTACGTCCAAGTCCACTAGGTGCTCAAACTACGACTGTGAACAAGCAACCTTTTTAGGTGGGAATTCCACCCTGCATCCAAGCATGCTTTGGGGCTGTTGGTTTATGGCAGAGAGGACCAGCAGCCCAACAACCATCAACAGGGTTACCCATGCCATAAAAAGATTACCCAATATAAATAATCCTGCCATTATATCCAAATTATTAACTGACTAAATATTTAAATGAGATACTGATATGCTACTGATTGTACACTGATTTCTACTGACAGCTCATGCATTTAAATATTTCAGACATACTGATTAACCACTGCTTAGTCTTACCACTGATTTCCACTGATTTGATGCTGAAATACTACTGCAAGTTTCTAGATAGCAAAAAGTTCTCCAATCAGTGTATAATGTTTTTCCACAGTTTTCTTTGCTTCGGGGTTAATTCATTCGATTGATATACGGACCTATTAGGGGCCGTCCATAAATGATGTCATGCTATTTTTGGCCATTTTTGACCCCCCCCCCTCCCCCCCTTCATCATGCTTTTACTATAGGAATGTATAGGGACCTGGAACCCCCCCGCCCCCCGGGCGCATGACATCATTTATGGACGGCCCCTTATGTCAAAGATAAGTAGGACAGGGACGGACTTCAACATAGTCTCCTCTGACTGAGCAATAAAAGGAGGTAAAAACAGAGTCATGATGATACACAGTAGAGGGGTGATTACATTCACACATGTCTGAGTCCAATCTAAGTTTTCTAAATGACACGGTTCGATAGCGATTGGTACAGATAGGGAAGTTTTTTTGTGAACGGATTGATTGTTATGAAAAAAAGATATTGGCTGAAGCATTTATGGTGCGAGCTCTTTGATTGCAGTACCTAATAAAGCTATAACTTGTAAGAAGGACTTAATCAACATCACACTCTGTTCAAATACTGTTTTAATTATTTTGTTTAATCAAAACAATGGCATATCTTTAGTTGTGTGGTAAATCCTTTAGATTGCATCTTAAGAGAAGTAACAACCGTAGCTTCGAAGACGAAGAGGTAATACCAGTCTAATATGTGCCATCCTTATAGTATCCTGGAGAGTTGATTATAAAAAGGACAGTAGACCGCTAATGCAAGAAGAGTAGCGTTTAGTCACCCAACTGTATAACTCGTAATAAATAAAGATTAGGGATTAGCAGGACATCTGTCATAATCATTAGCAAGAAAAGACGTGTTTTTGTATTCCCAAGTTCTTGTTTGCATTGGTCGTTCAATAGCTCCAGATTAATATAAGCAACAAGACCATCTTTTTTATGCCTGATTGTTAACCAGAAGTCGATACCCAGATAACTCAAACTTTAGTCTAGTGTTGCAAACTTTCTTCAAAAGCGTTTTACCGGCTTTAGATGCTGAAGTGAACCATAGTGTTATGTTTAAGTAAATACAATAGCTCAAAAACCTCTCCAACCCTTTAGAACACACAATGCACTTACACAGCATAACTTCTCCAAAAATAACCACTCGTCTTTTCTTTACCTCACAGTCAAATAGAAAACAGCCGCGCCTTCATATTTCCGAGTCGATAACTTTCTCCATCCCAAGTGCATTTTTACTGAGGACGACTTTCTAGACTGGTTATTTTAGATGGCTTGTTGATTTTCGGAAGTGTTTAATGCCTGTAAGCCGGCATAGGCCTAAAGGATATGTCAATACAGAGGTAGAAGAGGAATGCTGAAGACAGGGGTGTCGCACCTCTATAAGTGATTCGGTTTAATCCTATGTACACTTGACAATTTTGACTACCGAGAATTTGGTGATTTACTTTTTCTTAGGAATATCACCGGAACTGTTTCATGCTACGTACCATTGGAAAGAGAATTTGAAATCCATTCTAATGATATATATATATATATAAATTATGTCTATCAATAGCCCATATTCGCACTGGTGATTCATGAAATGGCGACTCATATCGGACAGTGGAATACACCCTATGATGGATGGGTGCATATATATTGATCGAGTAGGCGGATACATACATACGTTGCCACCTTTATACGCCTTTTCTGGTATACTATGTGTCAATAGACAGTTTGTAGGTCTGGGTAGGTGTCTGTAGAGTATCAGGTTAGAAGGGTTGTAGGTGGGCTAAGATTCAAAAGTTTGAAAAGAAAAAATATGTATTGATAAGAAAGTGGGGTTGGGCAGAGGCGCACAATGTAAGCCATAGCATATGGATGGTTGGGGTAGTTACATCACAAGGAGGGTAGAGGAGGGTATGGGGTATTGTCACAGGGTGAACTTGGCGGTGTGCTAAACCCCAAACTGAGGAGGATTGTTTCACGTGTAAATAATCAGAGCTTTTTAGTGCCCTAGAAACTGCAATCCACTAGCCCATTTTTATTTGGTTATTTGGTAATCTATTACTTTTAACCAGTATTATGGCAAAAGATTAAACATCCTAGATATCGTTTGGAAGAAAATGAAAAGCGCTTTTTGTGAGCCCTTAATTATAGTTTTTAGTATTGTAGCTTATGGGAAGGGCACACTCAATCAGTCATGTCTTTTGTAGGTATTTGGGCTTTGATCTGATTGCCCCGTTACACAATCTTACATACAAGTAGCTACAGGCCTTTGTCCACCGGCATGCATTTGTAAGCAAGGACAATTAGTGTGCATCAAGTGTAATTGAGTGGGCAGGCCTCTCCCCTGCACCCTCCCCCACCCCCACTCCTTGAACTGAGTTCAAGGAGTGGGGGTGGGGGAGGTTGCAGTTTGAGAAGCCAGAAGTGGGTTACATAACCAGTACTCCACATTAGGACCTCCACTGTCACCTGCAGGTGGGCAGGTCTAAGTGGATGGGTGCAGGTGCCCCTTTCCTAAGCCCCTCCCTGAGTTGTGTGTGACAGCAGGAATGGTGGTGGTGATCACTACTCATAGCCCATATGTCCATTGTTATGTTAAGGGCGAACATCGATCGTACCAACGATCGGAACTTTGATAGTCATTTGCTTCTTGTTTAATGGTATATAAAATGTTCATGATTAACAATATTCCCACTGCTGATTTTTGACACAGGGAGTAAATCGGTTAGTGGAATACAGCCTTAGGGGCAGTAGCTCTGCCTGCGTGGAATTAAAGGATATGATTGTATCCTGCTAAAAGAAAATGCATGCAATTGATAAAATGCAATAATAAGTTTGTATTAACTATACATAGGAAATTTTCCCTACCACGGATAGCTGATTTACAGTTTTGAGGACCTGCAGGCTAATTTGGGCTGATTTTGTTGACAAAACCCCTACAAAAACTATAGAAAATAACCAAAAAATTGCTATTAATCAATCTATTATGAATGAATTTTCAAACAACTCAGGGAATATAAATGTATATGGATACTTATTCAAAAAATAATGATGTCTAGTTTTATTCAATGTTAATCTCCAAATAATCATATAGCCATGGTTCTGTAATGTAAGAGTAGATAATGTCATTGCAAACTGGCCATAACCTTAAGTTCCCATTTCAACTGTGATTAATTGTATCAGGATAGAAACAGTGTACACCCAGAAAAGCAGCGCCTAGCGTTGAGGCGTGTCAACTGTATAAATTGTTGAAATAAAAAAAAAATTAAAAAAAAATTGTAGAATTCATGAATATTTCTTTGCTAAAACTTTGAATTTCGTCAACATATTTACCCAGGACGACGCATCCTGTTCTAGGCTAACCTGTAGGTAGAATTCATTAAACTGGCTATCCATGGTTAGCAGTTTGTCGCATCTGATGCTAGGGAATTACTTGTCAATTGAGATTGACAATTGGCACATTGCTAGAGATGTAGCTATAAAAAAAAATTTAATTCGCCCCCGAACTACGTTATAACCGACCCCCCCCCCCCCCCCACCCCTCCACACCGCACGTGTGGTAGGATGAGAAGTGATGACGTAGCGGGGGTGTTTGTTCAGAGGCTCCACCTGGTGGGAGAAAGGGGTAACTCGAGTGTAAGGGGCAGCTCACGGCATGAGCGTAACTCAGAGATGTATAAAGAACAGGATCCGAACACCTGCCTTGGTAAAGGTGTAGGGGTATGGTTTCTACCTCCTCATAGATTTGATCATCAAAAAGACAGAACTGTCAAAAACTTGTTCTCGCTGTGATATAGGCCTAACCAGATATTGATACGGCATTAAACACCAATAACCAACCCAGTGGACGTTTTGACTTGCAGATTCTAATCGCACACAGGTGCTATTTGTAGAAATCTCATTGAAACAGGAAAATACTTCCTTGGAGACCTGTGATGTATATGATAGACGCCGTAGTTTCCATTACAACGGTCAACTGATTTCGGCCAACTTTTAATAAGACTGGAGATGATCAGCTAAAACTGTCCCTTATTTAACTTATTATCAATACGAACAAGCTAACTTATACCGGCAAAGTATACTTGTGCCAAGTAAGTTTGAGGGGGGTTTCAGGTAAATCTGAATTGGTTCGAACTGAAAACTGTCACATTATCTGCCGCATTTTAAATCTTATGAAAGAAACCTCTGGAAATCGGAGGGTATTCCAGGTATTGGGTACAGGGGAACTGGCATACGGGTCTCCTTAATACAAAGCTTCATACAGCAAAGCGAGGGCGTCCTAACGGTCTACTTTTACAGAGTATGAGGCAGAGGAACCGTTTATTACCCACCGCTTGTACCCAATATAGGACAGAACCGCCCAAAGTGAGCGGTGTGGGGTGGCCACAAGAGACATCTAAGGTGGTCGGTAGGGGGCCGGGGAGGGGGGGGGGGGGCACTCAGCCTTTGGACGAGGTACCAACTGCGAGAGTAAAGCCCCCCACCCCCCTTTTTACCGTTATGGGAAAAACCTTACATCGTCCCGTGCCCTTCTCATGTTATCTCATAGACCGCACCTCTCAAAAAATATTTGTTGACAAATTCCATGGTTGCAATTGGATATCAAAACTTAACTCAATAATTTTCCCTACCACGGATCCCCAATTTCTTCAGTTTTACCTGCAGGTTAGCCTTCATCAGAATGCATGCTGGGAAATATGTCGACGAAGCACAATGCTTAAGTATAGGAATTTTCATTAATTGTTTCATTATTTGTGGTTTAACATAATGAAAAACTTTTTCTGACTATTTTACATTTCATATCTGCATATGTATCATTTTTCCAGTTTATTTGAAAATCCATTCATAAAGGCAAGATATATTACAAATTTTTGTATATTTTCTATAGGTTTTCCTGTGTTTTTGTCGACAAAATTGGGTGAAATTATCCTGCAGGTGCCTAAAATGGTGAAAATCAGCTGTCCGTGGTAGGGAGAATTCGTTTGGGAGGCATCATGAAGGAATTTGATTACAAACAATAATCTTTTATTGTAATGCCAAAGACGATAATTATTTTATTGACAGATCCCCAAGAACTTTCTTGATTATTTTACAGCCCCCCCCCCCCTCCTCTCTGAGGCAAATCTGTTTCACAGCTATGGCCCCTGGAGGTTCCAACCACTGCTGGTACCCATTTCTAGACAGAGTAGCCCCCCCCCCTCCCCCGGGTGGGGTCTCCGTCCATTGATGTGGGTCTGTACACCGTCTCCCTGGCCGGATAGGGGACACATTTATGTGGGTGTCTACGGACCCTTTGATCAGTGCATATTGTTGTGTACAACGTCTATGGATCGCGCACCTGTCGGAAATAGCTGTATTTCTTAGGAAGCTGTATCTCTAAGGTGTGCTTGTATTCCTTATTGAAGGTAACTGCTTTATATAACTGGGCGTTGTGCCTATGATAACATATATATATATGATATGGAAAGTTGAGGGTTCTTCGCGTAGTTCCTAAACTATACCTAGCCATGAAAAAATCGGATTCGCACTGTCATCAATTGAAAGAGTTATCTATATTATATAAGTGTTCTTCATACCACTGCTCTATTGAGAAACTGACTGGCATAATAACGATTTTGGGGCTTATTGACATAGATGGTGAATGTAGAAGAAGTCTCAAACTTTCCATCGATGAAAACATCTTTTGAATATTCCAAGTAGAAGCTGAGCTATGGGTTTCTGAATATGATAGTGTTGGACACCATAAACCCATAAACAATACATAACAAAGAATACCAAGTGAGCTACAAAGGGTTACACATAGAGTAAAATGCAAGTAGTTTTAGTTAACCCTTTAGACCACAATCTGGCCAGGGATGCGCGAGGGTGTATTGCCTGATCCGGCTGTAGCCACCTAGATAAACATTTTTCCAATAAGAATACTTAAATAAGTTTTCAACAAACAAACACGGCAAATATATATTTTAAAACTTATTTAGATCTCTATTCAATACCAGATGCTTATACTTCTTATTGCAATTGATGGGTGACCAATTGAAATTCCTCAATTAATGAACATTTCAGGAATTCCTAAGGGAAATCCACGGAAATCCTGGGGAATTACAGCAAGTCATAGTCGCAAGTTGTGGGGTCTAAATGGATAAAACATTAGAAAAATTTGGGCTCATTTTACTATGTCTGGTCATTTGATACATAACTATTTATTGTAGACCTATCAATGTATATCTCAATAAGCCCTAAAATCAAATGAAAGGTTTTTACTAAAGTGAAATGCTGGCTGTATCGGGCATTTCTGCAATATGTGATACCAGGGGTGCACAGGATATCACTGAGTCCCACTTGTCTGGGAAAAAAAGGCCAAGGGAAGCTCTGTCATATCCCTGCTCATAGAAAGTAATATGGTGGACACTCCCCTAAAGACATTTTGATTGATAAAGTTGAGAGGTTAGTGAGTTCTAGGAGGGGTCGGAAATAAGGTTACATAAAGGTGTAAGCCCTGAGGAAAAGTACATTTTGTGTATACTACTTACACCCAGGTGGCCTGGGTGAATGGTTAATTCTACTATACTACTAACAGATGAAGACTCTTCTTTGGGGCTTCAGCCTGGGTTAATAGTTACTTTTACTATACTACTCGTAGATGAAGACTCATTATTGGAGCTTCAGTATTGAATTACAGTAGCGAGCACACTGATATCCCCAGCTTATTCATCCCTGTACTTTGCCTGGTTTACCCTCACAACGTAGCATAATAGTATACCTCATATCTAAAGGTCCCAATATGATAAGGCTACCCGGAGGAATATAGAATGAAAAAAGAAATTGTGGAGCACGTCATCGGTGGGTTGTTGTCCTTATAAGGAATTTCTTGCATATAAAACAAATGACCCTGCGACCTTGTTCAGCGGTTATCAATATCAAAAGAGACGGTCAAGGGGTTGATTAGACCTTTTTCAATGCCCACGGACCATAATCGACCCTCTCATAAACTATATACTATTGTGACGTTCCTCGGTAGTTCGGGGTTTCCGATTTCTACAGCAGAGGGACGTGGGAATTGTTTCGGATCTCGGACGGACGAAGAATCCGGGCAAGAAACCGAGATGTGATATTTTGAGTCGTGCCTCGCGCACGAGGGGGGTTGAGCGGGTCGATCGGGAATCAGCACTCGTCGACGGGCAGAGGACTGCGGGAGAAGGAAAATATGGTAGGGGTAGGGGGAAGCCGTTTCTTATCTCTCTTCGGTGCCGGTGTTCGTTCCTACGGACGGTCCACCCTCGGTCTCGATCCGCGGGGATGTCGGGCCGACGGTCGCCTATTGTTTGGTAGCGTGGGGCCGAGCCGGTCGCACCGTCGTTCCCCCGGATCCTGGGTTTCCGTCCCTAATTTCGGGCCCATGTGCCATTCCGGGCCTGTGTTTCCGGGACTCCATCCGGGTCAGTTTCGGGCCTTCGTGCCCTGTTTCGGTCCTTCGGGCCTTCGGGCCCCTGTCCTAAGTTTTCGCCTAATTCCCTCGAACTTCTACTATTTTACTTAAACTTCTAGTTAATTAACTCGTATCGGCTCATCTCATCGGTTACTAAAGGAAGAAGACACGTGTTGACACAAGGAGAACTGTAAAGGAACTAATTTATTCGGGCCTCACCGCCCCTTTTTATAGTCTAGTGGTCAGCCCTGATTGGCTATCTTTGATCACGTGGTTACAATTGACGTCACTTCCGGTTTACATTATCACTTCCGGTTTACATATCACTTCCGGTTTACATATTTCTCGGGACTTTCGGGTTTCGGGCTTTTACACTTTCAGGCCTTTACATTTTCGGGCCTCTTTCGGGCCTTTCGAGTTTTTCGGGCTTGTACACTTTCGGGCCTTTTTCGGGCCTTTTATAAAATATACTTTACTTTTGTCATATTACCTTACTTTTCTTATTTTGGTCTTTTACCTATCTGATGAATAGACATTCATCACACTATCATATGTGATTGTATATATAGGCCAATACATGCAGGGTGATCATTTCTTTGTATTTACAGAAGAGCGTGACATATAGATCCTGTCCTTTGCAGGGGCGGATCCAGAGTCAGTCTTCTAGAGGGGGCAATATATGTGCCTCCCCCCCCCCCCCCATGATTTAGCCTGCAATATTTCTCCTCAAATTTGTAAAAACTACGAGAGTCCACTTTTGGTCTAGGGGGGGCAATTGCCCCTTTTGCCCCCCACCCCCCTGGATCCGCCACTGCTTTGTTCTGTCCCTTTTTAACAGGTAGTGATGTTTGTCAGAATCCAATCTTGGTTGTTTTATCATTACTATACTATTATTAAAACAGAAAACGAAAAACGTAATCTTTTTTTTTATAAATATGTTCTTCATGCCAACTGGCTGTCATGAATAAACATGTAAACTTCAAAAGATGGCCAGTCAGCACATGATGCTATGTGCAATCGTCAGCCAACTTAAAGGAGACTTGCAAATTGAATTAGTGCCAGTTTGAGATTTTCTTAGAAATGGACGTCTTGGATAAACACCACACAAGGGGTGATAATCCGCGACGGCTGTGCCAACAGCCCCCGCCCCTCCCTCCCCCACACCAAACACCCTCTATACTGCCACTGGATGCCCACTGGGGTAGTCCTTTATAGAGTTTACTCAGATTCCAAGCGCATCCTCACCCTTAACAAACCCATGAAGTGGAATTAACTTTGAGTTCTATCCAACAGACACACCTCAAGGAGGTATTCTAGTGAAAACACGCCCTCCCTTACTAATCCCCCTCCTCCTACTAGTATCTCCACCAAAGGCCTAGGTCTTTTGGAAGGGTTTCTGCCACCATATCCGCCATAAGGTGACACGGTAGATGCTCATATTATCGCCCACTGAGGTGACAAGATGGCGCCGCCCAGTGGCGGCCACCATTGCCCTCTGCTAATGGAGCCACAGACGCGCGTGCGCCTTTTTACAAGCGTGGTGGGCTGCAGCCCTCTGGGTACCCCCATCCGGGCACTTCTACCGGCAAACACACTCACAAACACCCCCACCCCCCTACGTCGGCCGTGTACACTCTCCAAACACTTTTTATAGGGTACTAGAGGTACTAGTCTCCTCACGCTGACTGTCGCCATGATGTCACTATTTCTTCTCTTTTTTTTTCTTTCCGCGTCCCCATTTTCCTCCCTCCCTATGGTTCTTTACGTCATTCGGACGCGGCGTCTGGCTTTGTCGTCTGCCAGCGTTCCTCGGCGCCATTCGGAGACACTCTCCGAGCAGATTCTCTGAGCGGATTCCTAGTCGTAGACCCCTCTTCCTCCTGGCGCGTCTCTGGCGACGCTTATTAATGGGGGCGACGCCACTCCCGGCGCGGTGACTATGTGGCGATACACAATGGCGAAAAGGGCGCGAACTGGCGCACGCCAAGCACTTCACAACCCTCCCCATGCAGGCCTCCTCCCTATGCCGGCTTACCACTAGCCAGCTGGCCCACTGTTTTCAAAGTGACCAATATGTAAGAGTTTATCTGAGTCAGAACGGACTAGTTTACGTCTTTCTTATTTTTTAGAGTGGAAAGGGTCTTATAACCTATCCTTACAAGGTTTCAGATGAAGGTGAATTGTTCATTGCCGTTTCAAAAATAGAAAAGGAAAAACAAGAAAAGACATTGGACGATTTCAGATATTCGAAAGAAAACACACATAGGGCCTATAGGGTCTATATGGTCGATTCAATTTCGATTCAAGACATTGTAAAATATCTAATAGTCAAATAGATTTACATGAATTGATGTGAAATTCTTAATATACTTTACAGACTAGTCCTGAATACACATTATAGGAAAACATACAGAGGTTGATTATGCACACACTTTGACTGGTGAAATTACCGGTGGAGCAAAGTGGGCAGTATTCCAATGTATTGATTATGCACACACTTTGACTGGTGTCAACCAGTTTTCCCTAATATTCATTATTTTCTCTTAAATTAGGATTCTATCACTATCTCCATTTAATTAGACTGCGTTATTTTACCTGAAATTAAAAAAATAATCATGCAAATCCATTCAGAATTCACAAAATAGGGAGAAAAACATTTTACACAGTAAAGCAAGGTTGGCAGTAGCCTATATACAAATACTGCCCACTCTGCCAATACACCAAAAATACTGAATGGCAGTGTCCAGTTAGTATTTCGGCATTGCATGGTATATAATATCATAATATAGTGACAGTTCAAAACAGGCTTTCAGGACATTGGTCAAGTCAGTATGACTGATACTTTATTACCTATTTACTACTCATGTTGGCCACGCATTCTGGGGAGCACGCGTACGTTGTTAGTATTATACCCTTGAAATTGAACCGACTTTGGGATTTATGATAAGTCGAAAATCCTTTATATTGAGATATATAGTTGAGGCATAAGTCATGAAACCTAAACTATAGGCAAAGAGGAGAGATGCACGCCTTTAAAGTACTTTGCCTCTATGTTGACACTCACCCCTCTTTCAGAAACCCTGGTAGCTAGGTGTTCCAAGTATCCACGACTTTCATTGTTCCTTTAAATCTCGCGAGAGTTTCTCCAGCTTCCCTCCCCCTGCAGGCTGAACTCATAAGGTCCTTCACGCCGCTGATAAAAGAGGACATGAACGAGTACAAAAGGAAAAACCGCGGGAAAAGTTGGCCACTCGTTCACCAACTTCCAAAAGTCGTCTGCTCCTCCATCTTTCCGTTTTCTCACAGAAATACCCCCTGAATTGCAACTTTGACTAAAACCACTCCCAGATCAAACAACTTGACATACATTTTATTTCACTCTCCTCCCCGATTATCAGTCGTGTTGGAGAGTGTAGCGAGCCATGATGAATATTCATTGGCGCCGTGCCAGAAGGAGACGCTGGTCTCTTGTAATACCACTTTTTGGACGCTGAGCGATTCATTTCCGGATCGAGGCCTTGCTTGGAGAAGGAGCCATTGGTTTCTGTAATTGGACTTAATCTAAATCTAATAGGACACAAATTACCTCCCGAGAGACGCGATGGGGTGATCTTTTCACCGGTGATGACGACTTTTGGGTGGTCAATCTTCTGAAAATAGATCTGGAAAAGATTGTGAAAAACTAATCGGAGATGGGCCCTTTTGTCAATATGGTAGAATTTGCTCTGGAACAGTAGGCCTATCACCGAAGAAAAATTAACGCTAATGCATATAGGCCCTATATTTGATTACATTTTAAAATCCTAAAGGCCTAACCTTAACTTGTTGAGCACTTTCTCCCGGTTCTTCCAGCAATTAGTAATTGATTTTCAAAAATACTGTTTACCATAAGCCTTGAATAAATTAAGCTTTGATATGAAGGAAGGACATAAATGCTATATTTAGTCATTATGTATAGATGTTGTGCAGACGACAATACATATCCCCAAATGAGCTGGCTGCCATACTGGTGATAAATATTGGATCCTCATCAATTATATTTCTAAAGCACTTAGAATATATTCTTTGATATGTTTAGCATTAACAATCTCACTGAATCGCCATTGACCATCATTATCATTTTGAATATCATCTATAAAAACGATATTCCACAGCCATGTGGTCCTATAATCTGTCGTATAGTTACATAAAATGATAGAGTCCAGGTTCAATGATTGGTGTTTATTCCAGCAGTACTTCTCGTTGCTATTTTGTTACATGCAGTCCTGCATGAAGGCGGCTCCAGTCTGACTGCATGCTCCCCGGTGGTGAGCCGCTTATTTACGGGGCACCACATTCCACTCCTGTGTCACGTGACACAGGAGGGGGAGGGTGCACTTCTAGGACTTTTCTTCCATGCTGTGTTACAAATCACCACATGGTGATCACCAAAACATGGTCACGTGACCTCAGTGGGCTGGACCCTCATATTGGTGATCATTTAGAATTGTTGTTATTCAAAATTCAATTAACCTAGATCACATATTTGTTATAAATCCTACTAAACGTAACTCTTGAAAACATTATCAATCTTTAGAATTGAAAAATTCTTCATAGACATTTTGGCTATAGTGATGAGATAGTCATTACTCGGACAAGTTCTGTCCGACGCGCTACTCCACCTATTTACTTCCAAAACAAGCATACACACGTCAAGTTATTTCACATTTCCTCTACTATTGTTTCAGAACAATAACTTTGTTTGTCGATCACCTTCCTCTGACTTTTCACCCCCAAGATATATGCTATTGTCTTCCAGCCTGAGAAATCATCCATAAACTGATCATATACACCACCATCTAAATATATATTTTCTGTACTCTCATTTCAAATTCAAACAACAACGCTGTGTGTCGATCAGTCTGTCGGCTTCGGTTGACCTGCTCTGCCTTTTCACCTCAAAGATGTACCCTACCGTCTTCCAGCCAGAGAAAATCATCCACAAACTGATCGTATACACTACCATCTACATATATGCGTTCTTTACTCTCTCTTTAGATTCAAACAACGACTCTGTGTGTGTCGATCAGTCTGTTGGCTTCGATTGCCCTTCTCTGCCTTTTCACCCCCAAGATATACATTATCGTCTTCTAGCCAGAGAAAATCATCCACAAACTGATAATATACACCACCATCTACATATATTTTCTGTACTCTCGTTTCAGATTCAAACAACGACACTGTGCGTGTCGATCAGTCTGTCGGCTTCAGTCGCCCTCCTCTGCCTGTTCACCCCCAAAATGTATATTATCATCTTCCAGTCTGAGAAAATCATTGACATACTAATTATAATACACCACCAGCTACATATATTTTTTGTACTCTCGTTTCAGATTCAAACAACGACGCTGTGTGTGTCGATCAGTCTGTCGGCTTCAGTCGCCCTCCTCTGCCTGTTCACCCCCAAGATGTACATTATCGTCTTCCAGCCGGAGAAAAATGTCCGCAAACTGACCATGAACAGCACTACCTACAAGAAGGCTGCCACCGGAAGCAGCATGAGTGGCGCCACCGGAAACCACGGCCAATGTCAGTATTAGAAAGAATACAGATAGTTTCAGATATAATTAGGTGCCTAATATTATCTATACTGTAATCAATTGTCAGGAAAATTCCGAACTATTATTGTTGTTATTTTTTAATTTTCCATTTAGTTACTCACATTAATTTTTCAAACTTGTCAAATATGTAAAAATTGCTCATGCAAGTCAACATATTAAAACCTTAATCTTTAAGCATACCATGGAAATCGAAATGCACAGTCACTGATTTATGCATGTACTGTTTATTTCTGATTCTTATATGTCTTTGGTAATTGTCACTTCTAGTCTCATGTGTTTTGGTCTACCTTAAGCTGGGTCCCCACTGAGCAAACCCAGCCATCGCCTACCAAACTACCAGCAATTAACTCCACGGGTGCCAGCTTGACGGGCGACCAAGTCCATTTTTAGGGGTTTGTCGGCCCCTTATCCACTGTATTTTGGTCTAACTAATGCCTGGTCCCCACTTGGGCGATTAAATTTCGTTGTTCGTCGGGCAACTAAGGTGGTTAGTAGCTCGGCGATCAACTCCATACAGTAGCAATACCACACTAAAAATGTAAATTAAATTTTAAATAATTTGAATAGGCCTACGAGCTCCGCCTATTTGAATGATTTTTATTATTTCAAACAGAATTGAAATTGGACTTGGCATTCTTTAGATATTGCTAAAAATGTGAGGCAAAAAGTTGATGTTTTTTTAATCACATTTACATTAAAACATTGGTACAGCTACGGACCCCCTATTTAGCTCATTTTAACCTGTTTTTTTGTCATAATGCTCATTTTCATGCTAAAATCCGCGGATCTTACCATAATTACATACCTCTATACCATATACCATTAAAAAGGGCATGAATTTCCGCGGATCTCACTAGTTTTGCCCTATTTCTTCATATCAAAATTGTTGGTCAAAAATAGACAAAACTGGTTTAGAGCTTAAGATCAAAATTCTGAAAAATATGGCCCATCCGAGGTTTATCACAGAAAACCAAAATATTAAGTCATCTCTTACACTAGACATGCAAGAAAAAATATTGAATTGAGTCTAATCTTAATAAAACCTCGGGTTCCCATGCCTAAGAACCTCCTCTTTCATATGGTAATATTGGTTTTTCTCTATTGTTAAAATTCGGAAAGTTATGATCAAATTTCGGTCGGCAATCTAGTAAAATAAGGAATTTTAAGGTTTGTTACAGGATTTTTCATGGGTTGTGGTATTGCTACATACAGGCGCCGTCATGTCTGGCGACTAAACCACTAGTCGCCCTGGGTTTAGGACAAAATATTTGACATGTTTAATATTGTTCTATGACCGCCAGTGAAAAGTTAATCGACGGGCGACTAACTAAAGTCTTGTCTCATCGTCCACCGACTAACTGCAAGAGCGTCCCAACGTGGCGATTAACTTTTTTTCCAACAAGAAACTTAGTTAGTCGCCCGACGACTTACTTGTTTCTTAATCGTCCGGCGACCAACGTTAGTTGCCGTCGTTGGTCGCCAAAGTGGGGACGCGGCATTAAGGATGCCTGTGACCTCCTGTACTTTGGTCTACCTAATAGCCACCCCTTGTCTTCTGTTCTTTGGCCTACCTAATAGCCACCCCTTGTCTTGTGATTTCAGACCCCCCTGAGCGGATCAAACTGCGGCCTGCGGTCAACACACCGCTGAAGGCAGGGGGAGGCACAACAGAGACAGAGACAGACAAGGACAGTATGGCCTCGCTGTGAGTTCACCCCCACCTCTGACTACTAGGTCATCTTGGCCTCTACTTCTCTCACTCTGTAGTGTAGACTCCTTAAATTAAAAATATCTGTCAGACATGGCTTTTAAAGCAGCCCACAACCAACGTTTCCTCTTAGTGTGACAAAATATTGAAAGTTTCTTTACCTGTTGAAATACATTATAGGTGTAGGCCTATAGTTGAAGTCTTTGGAAAAGTATAAAGAGTGAAATCTAGCTCAAACTTCATTAACAAAGTTAATGTTATTGTCTTCCTTCTATCATTGTGGGTCCACACAACTTGTAATGACATCACTATAATAGGATTTCCCCCCACCAACCACCTAAACCCAGTTCACATTTTACACACTTTGCACTTATTTCAAGGTGTGTTCTCTCTAAGTTTTCTAGTAGATTAACACCACTAAGCCACTAATTAATTTGCCTATATTTCTATCAGGTTATTGGAAGGAGTTCCTCTCATAAAGTATGTTATTAGAATGACATGCAGATCTAATATGCCAGCAAGTTTACCTTGTGTGAGTTCATCCATAGGTTCTGGATCTACCAGTGAAATGTACATGATTCTATGGCCAACCATGTACATTTCACTTGACCTAGTTCAAGTCCAGTTCACATAGTCATTAACTCAAGACCAGTTCGTTGATGGAAGGGGAGCACATATGTATCAATTCAATTTATTATTGGATAAAAATTAGATTCCTTTCATGTACAACACAAATATAGGAAAAATCAACTCAATTTATTGTCACAGTTTCTTTGGTAATGTATGATTAAAATGCTCTATTCCATTTAATGATTATTTTTGGGAATATGTTGCATTTGTGTGGTACAAATTATTGTAGTAATGTAATCCACAATTGCAAAATAAAACCTAATACCCCTTTTTATTACAATGAATATGCTCTCTTTTATGGGTAAAACTTGGTCACATGGGTATTTCCCCCAAACCAAAACAAACCCAACACTTTGAAAGCATTTTTATCCATCAAAATGAATCTTTTGATACAAGAATGAATATGCAGGGCACTTTATATCAATCAAGGAGTGGGTTAGAAATGATTATACATTTTCAAGAATTTTGTGCCAGTTCATCTAGTTTAATTGGTTTTGGGTTGCTTTAAAGCCCCATAACCACTAGAACACTCTGGACCTCTGTGATTGTATTTTCCTCTGATTGCTCGCAAGATGCTGAATTGAAATGTGCATGTTTGATTTCAATGGCTGGGAAAACCGTAGGACGATTCACCGAGAGATTTTATCAAACATGCATTTCAATATATGAAACTGATAGGTGATCAGAGGAAATAAGATTGCTGAGGCCAAAATGTCTTAGAAGTTATTGGGCTTGAAATGTTCTCGTGTTTCAGCAGTGTACCAACCAATATTGTAATGTCCCCAACTTAGTTTTTTTCATAAAGGGTTTCCTCCTTCATTTACAATACATGGCCATATTCAACAAAACCTGAAATGTTCCTCCTTAAACCTTTCTTTATAATAAAGAGTAGTTAGATAAAGAATACTTATCTAGCGGATGCTGCTATGTCAGATGACACCAAAGAGTAATTGACATTTTAAATTACTATGAGATTCGTTCATCTCCACAGTAATCAAGTAGTATTGTACCTCTCTTAATTGCTAATGTAAATGATTGCGAGTTTTTCTCCAACATCTAAGTTTTAAAAGGTGTTTTTTTTTTCAGAATGATGGATGAGTGTCCAAACAACGACAACCCAGATGGCGTCATGGTTGGCTGATCACAATAGGAGCGTCTGAACAAGGCATCCTGGTTGCCGGATTACTCCAGGAGTGTTTGAACAATGGCAACCCAGACAATGTCATGGTTGCCTGATCACAGGAGGAGTGTTAAAAAAGGCAACCTGGATGATATCGTGGTTGGCTGTCACAATAGGAGTGTCCAAACAATGGCAACTCAGATGGCGTCATGGTTGCCTGACACATTAGGAGTGTGCGAACAAAGACAATCTGGACGGCATCGTGGTTGGCTGACCACAGCAGTAGGCACCGCTCTCAGGATGATGTCCATGGATCAATTTTGCTTTTTTTCATTGCAGGAGGATAGTTTCTTAGCACCTTAAGTAGGGTTTAGGTTTATCTCTTGTGTAAAGAGGGCAGGCAAACACAGTTACCTTGTTGTATTTGGAAAGATCAAAGAAGCAAATCAGTAAAGATTATTGAGAATTATCATCAATAATTTTATCTAATTGGTCAGAGGAAATAGTTATGAATGATAAGGTGTTAAATAAAGTGACCAAGGTACATTGATACATCAAGATTATTGGTTTAATTAACACATGATTACTGGGAAAAAAGACATAATATTGGAGGAAAAGCATAATGATAAACAATTAGGATATTGCATTTGGGAAAAAAGTTATTTTTGCAAACTGTTTTTACTGCCCTCCTGTGAAGTTTGAAACACCTTGTGTGGCCATATTAAAGGTGTGCCCTAGGTGGAGATCTGTAACGGTCCCGCAGTGATATACCCTCACCTGTGGCCTGTTTCATAACAACCTCCATAGCTATGGGAGTTTTATCTGAGCTTACGGAAAGTGTATAGGCATTTGAAACTCTCGTACATGGCCGTTTCATAATGAAACTCTCATAAACCTACCCAAAACTCCCATAAACCCACCTGAATTCATGTAAATCAACCCTAACTCACATAACAAAAAACTAAACTCACATAGCTACAGCAGGCAAAAAGGTGATCACAAGTTTATGAAACGCAAAACATACTGAGGTTTGTTATGAAACAGGCCATTGTACCCTTAGTGTCTAGTGGCTTCCTAGTGATATCATATGTTGACATTGTAGTATCCACTTTGATCATTGTACTTCCATGAATGGTGACCATTCATGGACTTGACCACCCAGCACCTGTACACTGTTATGGTATAGACACATGGCCCAGGGTACATTTCAGTATCCAAACTCCATATTTACAGCAGATTTTAGGAAAAATATCTATCAATAAATGTCCATATGTCATCATGATTAGGCCATTATTCATTTTGATGTCATATCATTAGATCATTATTTATTTTGATTTTTAAAATATAAAGCTGTTAGTTATAAAGTCATAAGATGTCAAAAGGGATGTTACTTTAATCATAAGATTGAATGGACGGCAAGTTAGTGTTGGCTATCGAAGCTATGTTAGGAATATACATTCTTTTATTTCAAAAAAGTATTAAAATTGATCATTATTGTAAAGGTGCAGCCAAAAGCCATGTGTTTATGTAGTATGGATTTGGTCCTGTACTCTTGGCCTTGTGTCTAGATGACCACATACAGTCAGACAGGGTTGGGTTATGATATATGCCATCACAGGTTGTGACAAAGACATAGATTTTATGCTTCTGTGTTAGGCTTACAGGGTTTTCATCCCATCCTATGTACATGTCTTATTAGTCCATCAGTAGAGAAACTGCCATTTGTAAAGCCTAGGATGTTTGTGTTAATTGTTATAGATAATACGCAGGCTCAAACGGAGTTTATATTTCACGATAGGTGCTATAACTACCGGAAAAAGGGGAAGGGGTGTGTGGTTGATATCAATACAGTGGATTCAAATGTAGGTAAAAATAGGGACATGGTGCCAGTCCTGAAAACGATATGTGCATAAGAATTGGTACACTGTTCCTGGCTTTAAAGTTCAAGGCGATATATCAACCGCAATGGGAAAGAATATATTGTGCAATTGTGATTTAGGATAATTTATTGAGGTAGAATTGCATTTTCATCACTGGTACAATTTATGATGTTCACCGAAACAAAAATCAAAAGAACATTAGGAAATTCCGCATTCATTGTGTCGCTGCATAGGGCGTCTGTATTCTACGCTTAGTTTCATCTTTGCCTACTAAGTAGCCAAGTATGTGTACAAGCTATTTATAGATGATGTAGACAAATATCATGGATGTACGTAACTGAATTATCTGTCTATGTAAGTCGTTTCTTTGGCAACGGTACTGATTCCTTTTATCAGGAATATTGGTAGAATTTGGGGACCAACAATCTAAGTAGATTTCGTAGATGAGACACCCGACCTACGACTAGGAAATCATATATCTAGAAACGGTGTACGTTTTCTGCGGCCTATTTCCTTACTTGTAACCTAAATAGGTCTTCGGGTGAAAATGAACAATGAAAGGATAGGATCCCCCCGTCAAGTGTAGTTAATTTTAGTGGTGAAATAACTACAGACTGTGAACTACAATTATCCTTTTTTTCTTCTTCTTCACCTGCAGGCTTTATTCTTTAATCATGCAAGAAAATGTCCGAACAACATTGAAACTTATCATGATACCCAAAACTTTCAGATTCTTCAGAATGCATACATGTAGATCAGTGTGGGAGTGACTAAGACACTGGCATTCGTGTCCAAAATAATTGGCATTACCTGTTCATTTTCGTTTAATTACTTTTTCTCAGATTAGTCAGAGAATATTCGGGATACACAACTTGACTTTGTATCTGTTATTAGTTGGGTGCAGAGTACCCAACCTTATACAATCCGACCGTCCCATATCGTCGGGAATATCTAACAATTTGATATTTTCCCCTATTCTCTGCGACAATCTTATTAGTGTAGGTCTATACACAATCATAAGTGATCTGCAATGGTCGGATCAGGTCCTTTAGTGTGAGTCCAGCTTTATTTAGGTAGACTGTGGGTCGGTCAGTGTTGAAGGTGTCTACAGACCTTCTATGTCATACTCATTAGTCGCTTCTAATTCCTCCATATTCATCGCTCCGTGTATAGCACTCTAGATCTGGGAAGGGGCTGTGTACTTACTTTCACGCCTGGTTCCCGTTTTCTCAACTAGGGGAACACTGTAGCTGGTTATAGGTTAAACGTTTGTCAATTCTAGCTGGTTATAGGTTAAAAGTTCGTCAATTCTAAGTTTACGCCCACCCAACATCATAATGGGATTATTTGATCTTAAACTGAGCTTTTGTTGTTTCAACTCTTTATTGTATTCACGATTAACACCAGACACTTTTAATATAAGGGACTCGTTTCTAGCGAAAGTCACCTGCGCAATGTGGTTGCGTACTACGGTGCCTATAACGAGGTCGGGAGTTTAGGTCTGCGCATGCGCGGTCCCTTGGCGCCACTAGTTTTCGGGGGACAAGCGCGACTTTTCAGCCTATCAGGACCGTCCCTTTAACAACATGGCCGCGCCCAGGGACAAACTCCCGTCAGCGGTATACATACAAAGGCTTTACTCTGAGCGATTATTACAGAGGAATCAGAAGCGACTAAGGAGTATGCTTCTATGTGTCGTAGGAGTGTCCCCATGGTCTGTCAGTGTCACTCTGTTGGTCGTCTGTCATTCACTGATTCAAGTTGTTGTTTCAAGGTCAAGTGATGCACGGATGGAACTAAGGATATAAACAAAGGTACCAAGTATACTCATTATAAATTAGCATATGTGGAAGTGTTATCAACTCTTTTTGTTTTGTTTTTGTATGCGTGTGGGTAGGGGAGCCTGATGTCACTTCTGAGTAGTGGTTCAATGATTGTATGATATTTCTCTGGTCATTGTAAATAGCATTATTCAATGGAAATGCAAACTTGCCCAGAATACAATGTTATAATAGCTCCTAGTGATACGATTTACAGGACTTGTTATTTGACATAGTTTTGTATCGATGTTCTAAATCGGTTTGAGTGTTGAGAGCCTCAACGTTGGCCCTGGTCTGGGGAGAGGCTGTTAAAATGTAAAAGTTACAGTTTAAAGCGTAGACAAATTTGTAGATTCATTACGGAATGGGGCATTGGGATCTATTCGACACATCAGACAACCTGCCCCGGTAGGTTGGTTAGCGTGGGTGTTGAGTAAAGGCCATATTCCACTATGCCATATTAGCTTGCGGCACCATGAAAAGACACAAGCAAACTGCCGCAAACTTGCTTGCAGTAGGGTGCCACAAGGGTGAATATAGGTACCTGCAGTACTTGCTATTTTATATTGGTGTTCTATGGATTGATTGCGATCAGAGATACCAACATGTTGGTATCAAAACTACAACATACTTGCAGTACCTAAAAATAGTGACCGCAAATGCTAACTACCACAAACAGGAATATGGCCTTAATGTATAAATAAGGAAAGAACATTGGTGTAAATTATCAATAAGCATATCAAACAACGAATCCCACGTCTATGAGCAACAAGGGGTGTTTAAATGGTGTTCCTCCAGAACAGATTGATTATTGTTGATGAAACTAAGTCTATAGTCCATTACTGAAATGAACACCTCTTAGGCTGCATTTGGTGTCAGAAAGCAGATAATTGTGTTATCATTAACTAGGGCTTCAGGCAACAGTGGGACAACCCATATACGGTAAAGGTGGGAAAATCTCCCAAAAGAAAATGCCAATTTTTTTTGCACTTATTTACCACACCATATTTTGACAAGATAATTAATATAATTTTGCCCTGGAGAGGTGACCAAAGAAAAGTTGTGATGTTGCGACGGTATGCGATAATTTTGGAAGATATCGTGACCATAAAAAAGGGAAAAAATAATATTGGAAAACATGTGATGACAACGATGTGTTTGATAAGAATATGAATTACAGGGTTGCCACTGGTTAGCGACGTCAAAATTCCCTGACATTTCCCTGACTTTTCCCTGACCAATTCCATTTTTCCCTGACTAATAAGATAAGAAAATCCTTTCATCAAAAATCCCTAGGACAGTCTTGTCCTTCCATTTAAGCTCAAACATTCAAAACACAGTACCCTAATTTTTTCTTGGCAACTCCTGGGGCCAAAGCAATATTGCTGGATCACAGCAACGCACCTTAAAATTACAACATGCCTTTCAAGGGGCGACAATTTACAAAATAATGTTTACTGAACCAGATTCTTGTTACCTGATGCACTAATTCTAACTTTGTGATTTAAATTTGGGGCTAAGACATGTTTGAATATTCCATTTTTCCCTGACCAGGGTCAGTTTTCCCTGACCTTTTTCAAAATCCCACTTTTCCCTGACCTTGAAAAAAAACACTTTTCCCTGACTTTTCCCTGACCAGTAGCAACCCTGAATTAGTTATTTTTACTATACTTGTGAGTAATTGTTATCCATAATAATTGTCTCTACAATACCTTCAAAAGGTATCGTAGACAGCCACAGTATTTATCACAGGTTTTCTTTGGTTGTCTGGGGAAATACTGGAGAGCTTTGGTTGCTGGTAAACTTGGGCTGTGAGTGCAGGAGAATGCTTTGTAATGGGAAGCAAACTAAATACATATTCATCTCTTCTAATAGATCCCTAGAATTCATACCTAAATGACTAATGTATCCCTATTTCACAGTTTGTGGGTGGGGTAGTGCCAAAACTTCAGCGGACAGAGTTCTCCAGCAGCCAAAGTTCTTCACCAGCCCGAGTTCTCCAGTTATCACTTGTCGTGGTAGACACCATACATAATCTGGGTGTTTAAAGGGAGCCAGAAGCAATGGTCTGTTAAAATTTGACAAAATTTTGCAAACTCAAATAACTACCAAAATACATTCTATGAATCAAACTTTAGTCATTGGTATAGTATGAATGATAAAAATTAACTTTAACTTCACTTGAATTCCAGAAACCCCATGATATTTCTGCTTTTAGACTACAATGTTTGTAAACAAATCTATTCTGGTGGGTCACCAAAAGTAATACGTTTGAATGTATCTCATAAAGTTACAGCCATTTTCCATGATCCATATTTGACCATGGACCTAAGTTATGGCCATAGAATGTATTTCAATAGTTAATTGAATTTGCACAATTTTGACCTTGTATTGCTTCTGGCTCCCTTTAAAGTACAGAGGTCAGGTCTTTCCATCCCTCACCCTATAATACAGGCTTATTGACTCGGGCTTTGGTCAATACTGCAATTAGCCATGCCATGTCAGGGTAGTTTGCCTGGGATTAACAATGATATAAGGGGCTGGGGTATAAGTCGACAGAGGGTGCTCTTGTCACCATGTTATAGCTCTATAACAAGAGCAAGCTATGTCCAGATACAACTTTTACCAAAAACAACACGCAAATACATTGATCTGTTGGGTTATAGATTGGAGGGGTGATTGAATGTTCTGTATCCAATATAAGAAATGCCCCAAAAAGATGTGGCTCTTTGCTGTTGCTAAGAAATCAAAATGGACTATGTCAAATTTAAGACCAACCAGTCTTTCGCCTTGTCGATTTTAGAGGTCCAGACCCTAACCATGTACTTCTAGTGCACCTGTCAGAAAAATTATTTAGGTCGCAAAGGAAAGTATCTATTTTCAAGGTCTATACACAATAAATGTATATAGTCATCACATGTATGACTTATTGTTGAGGAAACTAATATCATTTATATGTACATGATACAAGAAAAGTGAGGACAGAGGGGGTTGACAAGGTACAATCTTAAACGATACCATCTTCTGTTGAGATTGCCTAAAACGATTTCAACACTGTTCTCTACTGAAATTTGCTTCTAGAGAAAGGTTGGGTTATCTGCCTAGTCAAATACCGGGGGTCAAATACTGACTACAGTTCTGCACTTTAGAGTTGCCATGTGTCTAGTTCACTATATTACATAAGTAAGAACAGTGGGACATGTAATACTTATAATCTTCTGATTGAGGATTACCCAACGAATCGGGAATGAAAACATATCGCTGTAGTAACACTTTTCTTTTTAAAGAATGTGGTCGCAAGTAGGGTTGTAAAACATAAGTAGGTGACAAAATAAATCAATGTGAAACGTCACTTACAGAGAATATCTAATATGATGTTTGATATGGTTTAAACCAGGACATAAATGGTGATGAAATCGCCACATCGGATTGTACATGCACACCTCGTATTGTATCAACTTTGCAAAAGTGTTTGTAAATAAATATCAAATGTATAGTGCAAAGTGCTTGTGTCAGTTTTTCATTTCATACAATATTGTTATTTTTGGCTAGAATTTCACTGGCCCCTCTCTTTAAAGGTGAGGAGGATCGGGGACACCACAGTCCAAATATTTGGGTAGATCACAAAAGGAGGGAGAGGGGGTGTCACATCTGAAAAGTCACTGCATGAAAGAAGTCGCCGAGGCATAATATGGTATCTGCGCATGTGCAAGGGCATAGATTCTAGCCTTGAGACATGTTTTGGCAATTAATTCCACAAATTCGTAACAAGTAGGAAACTAAATGTACTCCCTCAAATCTATTTGACCTATTTAAAATTCATAGCTAAAAGGCTAACACATCCCTATTCCAGTTTGTGGAAAAAGTACCTGTGGAGGTTAAATAATTTGAATGGAGGAATTTTCTCTGGGCATGCGCAGATCCTATACAATCCCCATCAGCAACAAAGAACCTTTGTTCTGATTTACACGACAAAAAGAAAGTTAGTAGATCTGAACTAATTCTCCTACAGTCCATGCCATAGGGTTTCAGACGGTAGGTTTATAGACCTTGTGCAGATGTGGTCACATGATTACATTTTGGGGATCACCAAGTGGGGATCAGGACACATGGCTATGAAATAAATTCAAATTCTCTTCGTTTCAAATTCAAATTCTCAGAAAGATGAAATAAATTCAGAATTGATGAATTCTTAAGATCTAATTCTTAAGTGTTGTTGCTGTTCTTTAAAATTTAGATGTAACAGAAATTGTTGTTCTAAATGTTTCAGAACTCAAAATAATACATAAAATGAATTGATCACCAATATGGCAGCCACACCATTTTGGACTATGCAACGTCATCTGCACAATGTTTATAGGTTGTCTCGGTCGGATCTTGAGCAAACCACACCCATAATATCAAAAGATGCTCATTCTAGATTACCAATTAGAAGCAAATGAATCTACAGGGAAACACGTTGTGTATTTAAACTGGGGCACTTAATATGCAAATTGTTTTCAAAAAAGGTGAGCTCAACACCGCAAGGCTGGGTGTTAATTTACAGCGATAACACGTCAAATTCATCGATCGCCTGGAAACTAATTACTCATGACCTGTATGGTATTGCCAATGTTTGAAGTGCTCTTCGATTCACAAAATCAATAATTATTTGGAAAAATTGAAGACTTCTGGATACAGCTCATGTTCAAAATGTAACTAAATTTACCAAATAAACAGAATGATATTCAGTTGCTCGTTATAGGTCATTCTCATCATGTCAAAAAACATAGCAAGTATTCTTTAGCATGCTAGCATTCAGGAAGTGAACGCATATTGTTGTTTGGACACTAAAGATGACACTACTCTACCCAAAAAACAATAAATGCACAAATGGAAATGATACGTTTTCTGAGGGTTTGATTATATATAAAATGTATATTTATTGTAAAGTCGTTGTACAATAGAATTGTTTGATCTGGATAATTTTAGAATTAAAAGAGAATAACAGTCTGAGAGTTTTCTGATCTAAGGAGTATGAATATCTTAGATTAAGGGGATAATGGTACAAACATTCCTTTCAAGCTGACATAAAAAATTAAATAGATAACAGTTAAGAGTACATTGTGAGGCCTATTAGTATACATATGGTCAAGGAGAGTCAATATAAGGGTAGCTTTTAATAAGGAAAGTTACGTTCGTTTAACCGAAAACTGTGTTTCATCACTATCACATTTTCTCAGATATTATTTGTTATTAATTTTGCACTTGCAGAAGACACATGCAGATATCCGTTGCGGTAGATGTTACAAAACAGAGATGAATAAAATAACGTCTACTTTGAGATGGTTAAATTGACCCCATGTAAAAAATAACTCAACACCTTAAAGAAAGAAAAACAAAACGTTGCAGAGTTCTACTCCTGAAAAGGTTCTACGTATCAGGTTGCTATATGTGGTAAATACATATATCTGAGATATTGTTACTTGTATGCCGTGTTGGGTAGATGTTAATGCATCAGTCTTTAGGCAGAGCTCATGAGTGTGCAGCAGCCCACCCCTGACGAGCGGTACGGCAAGTCAGTCACGTGCTCCTCCCAGCGCCCTGTGCCCACGTCGAAACACTCGACCGACGACAGGCAGAACGGGCTCGGGGTCGTCATACCACCCACAATGTAGATCTTGGAACCTGTGAAATGAAAAATGAAATGTAAACGTAGTAAGGATAGGGTCATTGTTATGCATTTTTATAAATGTTCTAGTAATGCACAGTCGGACAAGGGTAATTTGTAAATACGTCAGCAGATTGTTAAAAATATTATATCAACTTGAAGATTTTGCATCAATAAAAATAAGCTGATATCTGACTTTTATGACATATAGAACCTAACAGTGCACTTATGTAGATTACATGTGACTCTTCATTATAACGTAGGACCTTATGACAAATCATGTTCTGAATGAGGTTCGCTGATTGTAAAAGTAGGAGGCTACGAAAATTGAAGAAATGAAGTTTTTGTATTACTATTTAGATTGTGTTATGCAAACTTCAAATATTTGCAATTTCTTTTATCTTTTGGTTGTTAAAGCTATTGGTGTTGTATGGGATGCCTCTTCCGTAAAATATGCCAATTAAAATTTTCCCCTCCTACAACCACCAATGCTGTTAGAATTTCTTTCTTTTCCTTTTTCATTTGTTATAATTATGTACGTATTATCAGGTGACATTTACTTTCAGCAAGATGGACTGAACAACAAGTCCAAACGTTTAGCCATACTGATCAATTCGGCGGCATGTTTTAATGTTTTAATGTCTTAATGTAATATATAGTAAAAATGTTTTATACAGTATCAAAGCTTCCAGCTTTGATACAGATGAGGCGGCGGAACTAGGCCTAAAAATATTAATGTGTTATTTATTGTGGTAGGTCTGAACTGACACTATAGTGTCAATTTCACAAATAATTTAATCTTTGAATAATTTAAATCTTAAATCTGTGTGACACTGACAGCACCGGAGAACTTATTGACAGTGTGACGCCTATGTTTTAACATTGAATGGGAATGATTCAGACACTGACAGTGACTTAGGCCTAGACATATCAGAACTCAGATTTAATATTTCGATGGTAGGTAAGAAAATATGACACTATAGTGACAATAAGATCTAAATAATTATTTTTCAGATTGCCAATGTCCGACCAAACGCCCGAGTTGCTTTGACATCTAGGCCTAAGACTAACCATCTGTAAAATATTATTGCAAGCGTTTCCAGGCCTAAAATATCAATCCATATTATGATATATAGGACCCTGAGATATAGGGGAACATAGATATATACATGGATTTCATTTTGGTAGGGGTAATAAGGCCTAAAATAATTATTTTTCAGATTGCCAGTGTCCGACCAAACCGAGTTTAGGCCTAGATTTCAACGGTATCATTCCAAATGCTGGGAAAAAGATATAACCTAACCGTTAAGGCCTATGCTGGAGTCCTCAATGCGTTTCAATGCGTATATCCTCCACAATTGATGCGTTTAATGTCATCCTGGTTTCCTGAGTTCAATGTATCGATGCAGGCGTGCGGGGAGAACCCGGCGAACGAAGGGTTGACGGCGCCATGTTTACGGTCTGACAGCAGTGACAAAGCCCTCCTCGTGTCCGATCGATCCAATATTTTCCCTTCGATACGAACGCATGGTTCCCGCATGAATTGTCAATGCGTTGTATGCGTTTAAGGGTATCCATTCGTCCAAAATATATATATTGAAAGCATCAGATACCGCCGTAATCCAGGCGGAGAAGGCGCAGCCCCCGTTAACAACCACCGGCTGGGACGACTGCTCCCAGCCGTCTGAGGTCTGACACTGACAGTGTTACCGGGGGAGGCGAAGGATTGCATTTACGCGTTTAGACGCGTTATTTCAACGCGTTTTGTTTCTGGAACTGTGGGATGCTCATCTATGTGTCGAAATCTATCTATGGATACCAATAACTAAAGTTAGAACGACCGTTTTCATGGTGAAATAGGTCTGCATAGGTTGATGAATATTCAGACATTGACCCGATTCCCGCGCCCCAGATCGGAGAAGAAAGGGTCACGTGACCAAGTAAGATGGCGGGCCAGCCCCCGGTTACTGATCGATATAAGGGTTTGCATTCCAGGCTTGAATGTCTAATTTTGACCGTATTGGACGATTTTAATGATTCCTATGCATTCTATATATCAAAATCTCTGCGATGTAAGCCAAAATAAGCCAAAATATGTGGTCATTTAAGCTCAGAAGCGATTGTTTCACCGGGTGTTACATATAAACGCGTCACAGGTCATCGTATAGACGAAAGGGGAATTCGGCGGCTAAGATCTTAAGGTGACCTAGGCCCTGATTCGAACTTAAAGCCTTGCCGCCTCATAATAAGAAACAGATCCTTTAAACAGGGCATATCTACTCAAAAATCTCCTCAGAGAGTAACTCACCGACAACGGAGCAGCCTGCGTCGTGTCGTGCCACCTGCAGGTCAGCGATGTGTGTCCAAGTATCACCGCGGTCATCGTACACGCTGATGTCGGAGAGGGACATGATGGTCTGAGGGGGACCTTCCAGTTTGGTCCGACCCCCAATGAGGTAGAGACGACCACGGGCAGTCACCAGCCCCGCGTGACAGCGGGGGACGTCCAGGGGGCGGCAGAACATCCACCTGAGGGATAGAGTTGGGATTATTATACATGATACAAGTGGATCCTCCAGTTGATCAGCTGATTAATCTAAAATTACTAAAAAGTAGAAAATCCTATAAAGTAGGAACAATCTTCTCAAAAAAGAAAATAACGAAAAGAAACATCTATTTTCACTCAAGTATATCAGCACATTTCTGATTTTTGACAAATAATTAATTGTTCCTCCAAAATCCCACCTTAATTAACCCAATTCATCTCACCTGTCGTTCTGCAGGTCGTAGTGTTCCACGTCGGCCAACACGGGGTTACCGGCCCTCTCCCGGCTGTACCCGCCTACAACGTACAGCGCGTCCCTCCACACGGCCGCACTCATTCCGATCTTACCCCCTCCGGGCATGCTGGCCAGCCGGGTCCAGCGGTCATTGATGATGTCGTAACGCTCCACTGTGTCCAGTTTCCTAGGAATGGTAAAGTGAATTTGAGAGAAAAAGATTGAAACAAATATCACTGGTAAGACTACATCTGACAACAATATTGCTTTATTTTTTAATTTGGATTCCCCAAACACAGATGTCGTGCTGGAAGATGTAGGACGTTGAATAACTTTAAATACAAAATTCGAAATTGTCTTCAGATGTTAACCCCAAATTCTCAATATAATAAATTGAGAAGTTCTGTTAGTTAATGAAACCAAAATATGTTATATGTTCCCCCCCCCTTTTTTTTTTTTAGCTCAACTTCCCTCCTAGCCTCTGCCGAGCTTCAATCAATCAGCAGACAAAAGAGTAAACGTAGAACGTATTGCTGTTCCTTTTTCTTTCTTTATTTTTAATTAAAATTCTTGATTTTTGTTTTGTTCTCAATTCTAAAACATGTACAGTCAAATATAGCCAGGCGAAGCAACATCACGTCATTACATTTTAGGCTGTCCACATTATCATATAGTGGAACTCCTAAAGTTTTAACCCCCTATACAAACTATACAGGCAGAAAATAAAATTGTTACAACAAGCGATTTCAGTGATTTTTACAGAATATGGTTGCCATGGTCGGCCAAAAATCTTCTGGTCGCCAAGGACACATGGACAGGCAGATTACTTTAGCCCAGTGGTGTAAGTTGTGGACAGTCAAAAAAATCGGAAACAGCATAAAGAAAATCTGAACGTATTCTTAGAGGCACTCGATGCTATTCAGGGCGCCACCTGGGTCATAGATTAAGAACTACAAAAAAAAAATACAAATCTGTTTTAAATGCTGTGAAATCTGTCTTAAACATCAACATTTAGATAATGTTTTTCGGGGTGCTGCAGGGGAAAAAAGGACGGAAATGCGACAAAAATCAAAACTTAGCGCCCTGTTAGACTAATGGCAATCTGCACCCCATCCCCCAACCCCCCAAGAAAAGAAAAAAAGAAAACCACTCACTTCCTGTCGGCGTCCTCTCCGCCGAAGACGAAGATGCTGCCGTTGAAGGCCACGGTGGTGAGGTAGGCGCGGGCCTCCGTCATGTCCGCCAGGCGGCGCCACTTGCCCGTACGGCTCGTGTAGGAGAAGGTGGCCGAGGTGGCGCCCCCTAGGCGGGACGGGTCGTTGGGGTCGTACACAGCGCCACCTGGGGGGAGAAATTGTAGTCAGATGATGGTACCTTTTGACTTTTTTTTATTATTATTTTAATCGCGTTTTGACCATAGACATACATAGCAGGGAGGAAAAACTAAATTTTATGAATACACGCAGAACGTTTACAGTTCTATTAGAAACTTACAAATATGAGATTAGTACGTTCCAAACTGTATCTGCTAGAATCAGAGATGCCACTCTATAAACAAAAAAATCTGACATAGTGATACTCTATCTATTGCCTGGTAACGAACATTTCTAATATTGCAATACGTTCTGCTCTCAACTACTGACTTGAGTATTGTCAAAAATCCGGAAAAAGAAGGGAAAATGGCATCTCTGTTAAGAATATAGGAAAGTTTTAGGATCTGTTGAAAGTTGCATTCATACGAAGAAGGCATGTTAAAAGATAATAAAAAAGTAGTCTGAATATGAAAAATAGGACCAATAGCCCAGCGGATTATAGTGGACAAAATTGTTTAGGAAAACCCCTACATTTCTATATGTCAACATATCTGAAAGCCACCAAATAGGGTAATTTGTATTAATCTGTATTAAAGGTCTGATACTAAAACAACTTAAAGATACATGTAATTTAGTATGTCACGTGAAATTTAATACAAAAGTATTTTCCTTCTAAGACTTCGGCACTTTTCAAAACTTGTTGTCAAAGCAAAAATTACGGAAATCCGTATTTATATGCCAGATATTCACTTGGTATAATATCTGGATATAAAGTAAAATCAAGGGGCTAAGCCCAGAGTTATGTACAGTGCTGCCCCCTGGTGTTAATTTGGTTATACCTCTACTACAGCTCCCCCTGTTATCAAAAGGTAGGACGCCGGGCAGCCAGTCACTTGTACAATTTTTCTTAACAGAAATTAAGTGGCATTTCTGAATTAAAGGTTAAAAAGTCTACTGGTGATGGACAATTTTCTAAATACCTTTTAATCGCTTGTTAAATAAAAAGGTTACATTAACATTACGTCATGTTTCAGAGTATCTGAAACTCCCCTAACCCCACAGATTGTGCCTTACCTAGGACGTAGATGGTTCCCCCCAGGGCCACCACCCCATGGTGGTGGGTGTACTGCGACAGTTTGGCCAGCTCGGTCCAACGGTTCGCTGAATGGTCCAACTTATAGACGCACCGACCCGGGGTCACGCTATCAGCACTCTATTATTGTAAAATAGATGCTCATTAGTTGCATGGCGCTAGCAGTTTTGTTTGTGAACAGGTGATGCTACTTAATAGACAGAAAACGTTTGCGAAATTAGATAAACTCTAGTAGAAGACATTTAACTTTGTAATACTTTTCTGTAGTAGCTCAGTGCTTGCTCGATTATTATTTCCTGTTAAAATTTCCTGATATAATTCTGCTTCATATTAGTACTATGTGAGTTCCGATAGAGTTGAAGACTAATTACATTTTCAAGTAGAATTTCACTTAAACACCGTAGGGAAATAACCGTCGTTAATCTTAAATATATCATATGTTCTCAGTCATAAACAGGGACACTGCTAGGGCTGCTGGACGGGCCGTTCCCGCTGGACTGGATTTGTTATTCCGGCACTAGGGGCCATGCCATTCCTAGAATAATTACTTTCTTAAAAATGTTTTTTAGATATCCACAAGAAAGCTCAAGAAAATGGTGGAAATTTATGGAAGTAGGCTTTAATTTGGTACTCAAAATGTATTTCTAGGAAGATCCCTTCATAATGGCGAAATAGGACGTAAAGGAGCAATTTTGAACAGGGATGCAGCTCGGGGTTAATGATAAAAAGAAAAAAGACCGGAAACCCCAGAAAGAAGCTCTGAAGTTATCTTAAAATAATGCAAAATATGATTTAAATACTTAATTTTGAAAACTCTGTTTTGAGGTGAATACTTGAAGAACATGAAATCATACAAAAAGCTGAAAACTTTCTTGTCTTTAGTATAGACGGAGCGATGCATACTAATATAGGACCCGCGGGGGTCGTCAGAGGGTGTCTGTACAACCCAGAATGGTTCGTCACATACCAGGGGCGAAACCCAAGGTATGTATGATCCCCATGGATCGTACAGACACCCAAGGACGACCCCAAAAGGTCTCCAATATTTTGTCACCCAAACAGGATTAAAAAATGTATAGTGTGGTTGAAAAAGTGCCCCAATATATACCTGTAGGTCGATACCGCCAACGGCGACCAGGGCCAGCTGGTTGGCGGTGGTGGCCGTGTAGCCTCCGATGGCTGCCAGGTAGCGGCTGGCCGGGGGGGCCAGGCCCCGCGGGGGGTCCGCCTGGAGCTTCACCGGGGGCGTAGGGGGCGCTGCTGGGGGCACGGGCGGGCCCGACGGGGGAGCCACCTGGAAGACAGAAAGAGTTTCATTAAAACAATTTTAGAGATCTCACTTCATACCAAGTGATGAAAAAGTAGGAAAGGTTTTGCATAATCATCTCAAAGGCAAAGTAGCCTTAAGGAATAGTCCGGATTTTTAGGCTGCATAATAGCTTGAAACTAAAACAAAGATACTCTAGTCTAAGACAAGTATTGATGCAAGAAAAATAGTTGGTTGATCGAAGACCGGGTTTTACCTTAACATAGATTTGACAGTACTGGGCACTAGTAGAAATCTTGCCAGGCTAGTAGGAAATTTGAGCAGCTAGCCAGTGGGCCAGTGTAAAGCTTTGAAATTACTGTAAAATCATAATATTTTGACTTGTGGAACTTTGATCTCGGCCAGGGCGAAGACAGAGCCAGTAGCCTGGTGGACTAGTTGATGAAATAGTTAAGGAAAACCCTGGTAAGATAATAAAAAAAAGTGGGAAATCCTACAAAAGTAAGAAAAACGACACCTCCGATAATATTAGGAATGAGATAACCCTAGAATGTGTTTTCACATAGAATTTAATATTTGTGTAGTGTACTGATGAAAAAAGAAATTCAAATTTCCTGGTTCTATTTCTTTCTGCAAATTAAAATAAAATCCAAAATGAATAACTCAATGTTGTGGAAGAAAATGTGAACTGTAGGCACTTCACGCAAGTACTTTATTTTGTTAGACTGCAGATTTCCCAGAAAATCACAGGGAGACTCAAGTTAGTTTGATTCTTCTATTTGTATTTTCATTTAACCAGCCCCCTTACCATGGTGTACTTGGGCTCTTTGCATGGTGGGTGGATTGCGCAGTCCTGCCTGCAGCGGGGTGTCTGAATGGGGAAACTCTCCGCCAGCTTGGAATGGCTCAGTTTTAGAGCATGGTATCTAGTAAACGTATGAATAAGTTACAATTAATTCAAAAGGAGAACTACCATTTGCTGAAATATTAAGTAAGGTTCTTCTACCAGCATAAGACCTGCATAAAGACAGTAAGACACTATGAAAGCGTCCTAGAATGTTATAAAACATGGAACAATACACATCTGTACTCCCCTACAAAACCTCCATTCCTAACCTACCAACCTAATTTCATACATGATACACATTATTTGCTGTTAGCTTTTTTTTAAAGTTTACATCCGATTTGCATAAAACAAAATTCCAAAATGATCAGTGAGAACTAAATCTTTTAAGACTGATGCTTTTTCTTCATCCATAAGGCAGTATGAAAAATTAGTGTGTTAATATTACTGTAATCACTCGTTTTTGAAAGTTATCATCAGAGCCACTTTTCAACTTTTGAAATCAGACTAAAATCAGAAAATCTAAATTCCTGTCGGAAACCTAGAATAGATTCACATTTCTATGAATTTTATTATGTTGCATTTGACTACAGATTTTTCTTAATCTAGGGACTAGGCCTAGTCCAGAATCAATGAATCCTTACTTGATGGCACTGTAGATCATATTCCTGCATGCAGGGACAGCGAAGATGTGCTCAGCTGGTTCGACGCGAGTGACCAAAACCTCGGGCGTTATCAGCTGCATCCGGACACAGGAGATCAGACTAGCAGCAAAGTTGATCCGCTCTTGTCGGTTGAAGTCGATCCACTTGATGATTGCCAAGAAGACCTCAAGTTCTGTTGGCACGTTCAGTCGATCTTCATTAGCGAGAGCGCGCACAACTCTGACATGAGCTGCAAGGAAGCTGTGTGATTTGGAAATGTCAGTGAAATATTCACAAATGTAGTCGTAGATGTGTCTCTCTAGGTCCACAAGGTCATACTTCTGGGCAATTGAATGGTACAATAAAGCTGTTTCAACGTTGTAGTGGCTCAGATAGTCTGTGCACATGTGAACTATGGTGTCTGCGCCCACTTCCAGGGAACACCCAAGTACTGGGTCTATAATCTGGTCATTCAGGGTCAGATCAGTGGTGTACATGAACTCCAGAATGCTGTGGATAACAGCCGCGTTGTAGCTAGTGAGAGTGATGTGGCAAATCGAGCCAGGGGGCTGCTGCTGGAACCTTTCCGTGAGAACATTGCTGTAAGCTCCCATGGCCAGCTTGTGGGCGTAGAGAACTTTCTGCTCGGCCGACGTGATGGACACGTCACAAAGGCGGTTCTTCAGCCACAGATTGTACATGAAATCCAACACTCGTTTCGCCCCGACCATGTAGGGGTTTTCTATGGTGGATTGGCGAGGGGACAGGCCCTTTTTAGCCCTCAACATGGCCAGGCTGGAGGTTTTGAAGAGGAGTTGGTTGGTGTCGGCCACGTCCCGCGGCACCTCCCGGCCTCCTGCTTCTCCCGAACTTTGAGATTTACCGGGTTTTTCCATGACGTAATCTTCTTCTGGTTATTCCCGCGTAATAAACATGTCCTTAAGGTATCCTGTGTACTATTCACGCCTCCCTTTCTAAGAGAGAAGGGGTCTGTTCGTTGGATTTAAATGATAAATTTAACACTTCCCCGTTACCCCCTCCCAAATTTCCAAATAAACAAAAATCCGTCGACTTCCGGTGTGATTGTGTTACTTAGCAACCGATAATCTCGTACAGCGAGGTTTGGAAAATCGTGACAAAAACTTTGAAAGTTCCGTTTGAAACATTGATAATTCATTATATTTATGCAAGATTGCCAATTTACTCTATAAGTTTGCTTCGATAGGTGGGAAGTAAACAAAAAAAAAAAAAAAAAGGTTTACGCCAACATTCTCCGAGCAGAGATACTGTCCACTTTAAGACGTCTTTCGGCGGCAAACTTCGGCCTGGAGAGTGAGCGAACTGTTCACACTCTCCAAACAGAGATTCCGTGATTTTGGCGCTACGAACCAGACCCGACCTCTGCTCGGAGAGTGACCCCGGAACGTTCCAAGTTCAGTTTGTTTCTTTAGATCGTCCCACGAGGACGTTGTTTATTTCGTTTATTCAGTAATATTTTATCTATTAGTTTCATTTCAGTCTTTTCTTTAACACCAGACCATGTTTAATACTCGGCCGCTTTTTTGACGAAGAATCTAGTCGGAAAGATGTGAAGACTTTGCTGAAATGTGACAAAAAGGAACTCAGAAAAAAAGGTACGTTCTGAACTTCTGCCGTCACCGGGGAGGGGGCGGGGCGGCCGGGAGAGAGTTACCGAGGATTGCCGAGTTTGTGGCCCTGCATTAATTGAAGGTCCCCGAGCAGAACATAATACGACGAAGTTATTACGATCACATCACGAATTGGCCACGCTCTTCAAATTAAAGTTGACGAGAAGGAAAGGCTGTCCTGTACTGTGTACGGCGGCCCACGGCACAGGTACAATGTACCCTCCCACCCCAACTGACCTCCCTCCCCCCAGTCATTTTGCAGAATATCTCAGGGCCCCCCCCCCCCCCCCCTCAGCTGGGATGGGGCGGGGCAGGGTAGGCTGGCATGCCGGGCCAGGAAGGGGGGGGGGGGGGGTGCAGAGGCCGGCACAGGACGGGCCAGGGGCGGGCGGGCGGGCGGGCGGGCGGGGGGGGGGGGGGGGGGGGGGGGTGTAGGACGGCGGGACGGCGTGGGGGGGGGAGGGGAGGCCAGCTATGTTACCATTAAAATTCAGGCATGCCACACTTCCGCGGATCCGCGGAATTCCGCGGTTTTTGAAATATTTTGGGTCATTTTTCAGATATGTCCAAATCCGAGGAGAAAATATTTGTTATATAGGGGGAAGGGCCACCTTCATAAATTTTGACTGACAAAATGAACAATTTGATAAATTTTAGGAGGCATTTCTTGCTCTATTTATAATTAGTGAGGAAACAGTTATTGGGGTCCTCCTTACAACATATTAGGTCTATTTCTTCCCTAAAAATGAGTTTAAAATGTGTTTTAATTAATTTTATGATTTTCCGCGGAAATGACATTCAATGACTGGCATGCCTGTTAAATGCATGATATGAAGCATAATTAAGACCATTGCATATCTTCCCATAGCATTTTGTTCAAATATGATTATGTATATGGGAATAAATATATATATATATATATATATATATATATATATATAGTCATATGGGGCCACCTCATGCCAAAGATTTTGGGATACAGTCCTAATAATGAAATAGTTATTCGATATATAGCCAAAAGTTGTGTATTATCATGTTTCTGAAGTCAGTTTACATGTATCAGTGTCCGAAATTAAGCTCAAAACGTACGCACCTGTCGGGTGCATAATTCTTGAGGCTGTGCGCCCGAAATTTTGCCTATGCACACTTCTGATATAAATGATTAGTTAGAGTCATGAAAAGTGTGAACATCACGGGTTCATACCTTAAAAAATCGTGCACTGGCCGCGAAGATGTGCCAGGCGCAGCTTAATTTCGGACACTGATGTATACATTATATCACGTAAATAGATACAGGTATATTACCAAAAAATAATTCTTCCAAGCCTCCCCCCCCGTCCAGACCTGAACCCCCCCCCCCCCCCCCCTCTCCCCCCCAGGAACAAACGAAAAATATTTGGAGGGGGGGGAGGTGGTCCGGAGGTGGTACCCCCCCCCCCCCCCCCCCCCATGAAAACCCAAGAAATGTTGGGGGGGGGGGGGGGGGGGTCAGTCGTCCAAACCTGTACCCTCCCCCCCATGATAGGACCAAAAATATTGGGAGGGGGGGGGGGGGGGGCAGTCCAGACCTGACACACACCCCCCCCCCCCCCCCCAGGGAAAAACGAAAAATATTTGTAGGGGGGGGGGGGGTCCAGGGGTGGTACTCCCCCCCCCCCCCTCATGAATATACAAAAAAACTTGGGGGGGAGGGGGGGGGGGGGGGTCAGGCCAGACAGGTGGTCCCTACCCTACTTTGTACCTCTGGGCCGCCGTAGTACTGGGGCTGGGGGGTGGGGGGGGGGGGAGCGCCCATAATTTAAAAAGGCACGGCACCTACACCAAGTTGCCAAGGGCAAGGGTGCACGGTTTTCTGAAATAAACAAACAAAAAAAACAAAAACATTTGCGCCCCCTCCCCCCAAATAAAATAAAAACACAAAAAAAGGCCCCATGTGCTCCCCTCTAAATCCGTCTCTGAAATTGTCTGTAATTTATTAAAAAATAACTGATTCTGATAGGACAGGGAATGACACATGTATACTTATTACTTTGATCAAGAAATGAATTTTCCATCGGTGCTAAACATTATTGGTGACAATACTTAATTTTAACACTGCCTGAGTCTAGAACTTTATAATGTCTGAAGGCATTGACAAAAACATTTCCAACTAGGAAACCCCCCACCCCGAGATATATATCAGATCAACCTACCCACCTAATCTTTTCCACTTTTTGCATGATTGATAGGCATTTTAGCGTTGAAAGTACAAAAAATAGCACGTGTAGATGAGTTGATATGAAAGATATCTGATTAATAGAATAAGGAAAGTTAGAGACATAACTGGAGGATCTGCAAAAGGTCTTTTATTAAATACATTTGTATTCTTAATCTGTATTTCAGGATAAACCATGAGTAGAAGAAATGGAAATAGGAATCGAGTATCAGGCCACCAAAACAGACAGAATGCACGATTTGTCGAGCGACCCCCTGGCCCCTCAAGGACTACAACAGAACTACGTATACATCAACTGAGGCAACAGCAAGAACTATATAACCAGCCATGGACATCTGGAAACCAGGCAGGACCTAACTTTCCTTTGGGATCCCCAAATAGGAGACGACCAAATTCAGAAGACCAAAACCAAACGCGGGCACGCTTTGCACCTGGCACGGGAGGGCCTAACCTGGCTCGGGTACCTCCACGCCCGGGAGCAGTGACTATACTTGGGAGACCTCAATCAGCACAGGGTCAGGCAATGGCTGCCATACAGAGACCCTTTGATCAGAGTACCAACTCTATTGGCCTACAAACTGTAGTTCAAGACCAGAGTCAGCTGGACCAACTGCAAAGAATGCAATCTAATTCTGAACAACAAAGCCAGAGCTTTCAAGTTTTACAACAACCCACTGTGGAGCAGCAACAACTTCAGCAGCAGCAGTCTGAACAGCAAGAGTCACAAAATAAACAAACAGTAGAGGTTTTGAAACCAAATGTCTCTGAGCTAGAAGAGGTGTGGGATCCGAATCACTGGTCCGCGGGGCTCAACTGCTCAGTGTGCTTCGAGCCGTACTCCGAGTCCTACGTCCTCGTGTGTGGCCATACATGGTGCAGTGGGTAAGGTTTCTGTTTGTTAATGTAACACTGCAGTTGTGGACATAGCAACCTCAGACTTTACAGCTAGTCAGGCTACCAAATTTTGATATTAAATAGGCCCTAAGTGAACTATAGGGGCCCTTCACTATATATCTGTTCTAGGAGGTTAGAATTTCTAGGGGCCACCTCGCAAGGAGAGCCTGTAAGTCTAAATATCAGTCTAGTGGCCCATCCTGTGTTTGAACAGGGATGTAAGTTTTCAGATTTTTGTCTGCTTTCAGATTTTTTCACAGTACCAACTCAAATAATAATTTTCAAAATTAATTTCTTACATCATGTTTTATAGCACTATAAAATAATTTCAAATTTAATTTCTGGGATTTCTGATTTTTTCATTAACCCTGCCTCGGCAGTTGCATCCCTGTTAGAAGCAGAGATGCCACTTTTCCGTCTAAATACGGATTTCCGTATTTTTTGCTTTAACAACAATTTTTAAATAGCCCCCAAATTTGAGAAGAAAATGGTTTTTATATTTAATTCTAGGTACCATAAAGTATTTATATATTATATTACATGTACATATATTTGTTTCAGTATCAGAACTTTAATACAGAAGAATAGGGTACCTTACTTATTTCCGTATTAAAATACGGAAATGTAGTTTCTTTATGTTCCGTATTTTTCATGTTTGAAGAGTGGCATCTCTGTAGAAGGCTTAAAGTCCAAGTTATTTCCAGCTCTGTTACATTGTTGAAAACTAACAAAATATGACTACATTATATTTTATACTTGAGATTGGATGGTTTGACATGTCAGTTTTGTCTATGTATTTCATAAACCTACTCTCTTATCAACATGTTGAATATACTTTATGAATATATGTTTGCATATATTTGAATATATATTATTGCAATTGCTCAGACCTAATACGTTGAGCTCTTTATTGTAGGTTTAATACCTATATGTAGATCCAGAAATATATTTCTCAGTGAAATTGAAAGCATATCATTTTAATATTTTTAAACAATCGTCCTCAGACAATTTGTTAAATACTTTGAATAGTTCCTATTTGTACGTTGTTCTTATTCTCAGCTAGTTTAGGCCACCCTTTGAAAAACGTTTGTTTCCAGTCTACTGCCTGACTGACTTTTTAAGGGCCAACTGGAGACGTTTTCTTTTGTTTTGTTTCACCAAAGGTTTAATTTCCCGACCTCTCAACTAGCTCTTTTCTGGCCATCTGCTGTACAGGGACTAAACTTATATATTCTTTTTATGAGTGGCCTGAAATCAAATCGCTGAGCCTGCATGATGTGTACATCCAAGGAATTTAAAAAAAAAAAAATGCTCTTTTTAATTTTTTCATAGATGTTTAAACTCCATGGTTACACTTGCCCATAAGCGCGCCCCTCGCCGCCCTCTCGAGTCCGTCACCGTGACCTGCCCCACCTGCAGGCGGTCGCAGCCTCACGGTCAGTACGCCAGACACTCTCCGAGAAATAGGACCCTGGAGTCAGTGGTGGAGGCCTGGATGAAGTCAGAGGACCGAAGGGCCCTCCTCACCCCGAAGGTAAATAGAATACTGGGATGTAAGTTTTCAGATTTTTGTCTGACTTTAGATTGTTTTAAATCATCACCTCAAAAAATTATTTTCAAAATCAATTTCTTACATCACGTTTATAGTATTTTGAGACAGGTTTTTTCTCTTCTTTTTTTCTCCGAGGTTTCAAATTTTCACGTTGACCCTGATTTACATCCCTAAATATAAATGGTTTATTGACAAAAGGATAAGGGGAGAAGATAGATAAAATTGTTATATTTTTCTCAGGATCCATAAATTATACACAGAAACATGGCCTGATGTTGATGGAGATGTTGACCAGAGCAACATCTAACATCCAAAATACGTCCTTTCATCAAATTTATGCCATTTCCTGCCCGTTAATTAATCAAATTTTGATACTATTGGGTGAGATTTTCATCTTTTAGAGATTATGAGCACAAATATTTCTTTTGTATAGACTCCTGCATTCTATTTCTTTCATCCACAGATTGACCGAGGGTGCCAAACAGCTGAAGACAAGTCAGGGGACCAAAGTGACAAGGCCATGATTACTCATCAGGCAGTGCAGACAGAGCAGTGGCCACCACCGAAGGCTGCATCCATCAGCGTTGGCCAACAGGTTGCCCTACCAGCACCCGGAGCCAGCGTGTCGATACAGACGACACCGCCTTCACTCCGAGACGTCCACATCCAGACCTCCAACATCAAGACCCGCGCCAAACAGACACAGACCTGGTTCGTTAAAACGCGTACCTCGGGCGTGCAGGTTGGAACTCCCTGGGAGAGTGCGGTGTTCGCCGCCCTCACGTCAGAGACTCAGTCAAAGGAGTATGCTACGCCACAGAACTCTGCAGTTGGGACTACTGATCAAGATGCAACTGATTCAGAGGCCAATCCAGCCTCTTCTCCAGTCCTGCCTAAATTTGCACAGGCTCAAAGTGACACTGCCATCACAAAAAGACTAATTCTGGACATGCCAAGGCCTCCACCTATGACAGAGTCAGTCACACAGACCGATTCAACACGAGTGAGACAGCGACACCGCGCGTCTCAGACCACAGTGACACACTCAAGTCGCTCATGGTACAGTGTCCTGGAGGACTCGCTCGGGACAGACATGGCCGATGTTGCAGAGTGTTTCCTCCACGGCGATGTATGGGCAGTGCTGCTGTTTGTCTTCCTTGTGGTCGTAGACTGGCGTCACCTGGTCTCAGCGTTCGTCACCGACGTCTCCATAGACCAGGGCAGTGGGTACACCATGTACACATTGAAGGTTCTCACCCACACCGCTGTCCTCGCGCTCTGGGGAAGTCTCTGTTTCGGAGCAGCCATGTTTTATCTCATCCGAGAGGCTAGTTATCATTTTGCCCGGTCATTCAAATACAAACCCCCTTTACAGGCGAAATAACAAATCTGAAGAGACTTTCATCAAGTGGCAAATGTACGTGTATAGCTAAAATTGGCAAGGACTGAGCTTCTTTTATATTTAATAAGTCAAAACACCAAAGCTTTTTCCATATTTTTTTTTTTTTTTTTTTTTTTTGTATACATTGCGTTTAGTAAGTCGAAACACCGAAATCTTTAATTTCCATATGGACTCTTTTGTATATATTTCATTTGATTATGATAATCTATTACATTTGTTGTGCTTTGGTAATACGAACATCATTTGATATCCATCTGTCATATTTTCAAAAAGAAAACTTTTTAATCCGTAGTGATGTAACCACATTGATGATACTCTTTTATTAGATATCGTATGAAAAGTAGCACACTATGTTAAATCACAAAGAGAATTCAGAATGTATGCACAGAGGGGGGGGGGGGGGGGGCTCAGGGCGCCCCTCTCTTTTTGGGGGGAAAAATTAGCATTTTTTTATGTAAAATTCGGCCAAAAAATCATTAAGGAAATACATTTCCAATACCGTCCCCCCCTGCCCCCTCCCTTTTCAAAATGCTGGATCTGCCTGTGAGATCTATTGAAACTTACATGGCTATTTAATAAAAGTGTTATTCACTACCAAGCTTTTTGTATGTACTCACGGAGCCGCCAACCCTTAAGTAACAACAATAAGTGTAGCTATACGATATTCTTGGCAACAACACTTTGTATAAATTGATCTACATCTTGGCAAAAAAGGGCAAGGTTAGAAAGTAAACAGCGCCATTTACTTGTACCTGAACGCAATGAGAGGAAGCTCAACAACTTGAATCCGATAAGGTGACCAGATATAACCAAATATAAAGTTTTATAAAGAAAGTGCAAGTAATGAATAAAGAAAGGAAACAATACCTCTAATTTTACTTCTTTCAATCTGTGGTGCGTTCTTGGTCTACGTATCGAGCAAGGGAAATCAGATTAGGTTACGGTTACATTAGTTGTATGATTTGTTATGATTTTTTCCAATGATGGAATACATTTTGTGTGTCCCGTTTTTTATTGCCCCTTTGAAGTAGAAGTAGACATTGCAGATTGTACATCCACCAAGGCATCACAAGGTTTTGTCCAAAGTTCATCCCATATTGATAAAGCTTTTATTAACTTCTACCTCATAGTAAAGTTTCTTGGGTCTTGCTGATAAACCCCAATACTTTTAAACTAAAGTTGAGCAGTGAATATCAAGGCTCTCTTAGCTTTTAGAATACTGTCTACAGACTTGTACGAGAATAGACCTTTAATCTATCTAACTGGTGGTTGTCCTAGCAGTCAGGCTACCTAAACTGCACCTAGGTGGCAGCACTGCCTATGGCCGTCTCGTATACAGGAGATCCAACGCAATACATCCTTCTTAGAGGTGGCGCCCCCTCTTAGCAGAAATATGAATCTTAGTAAGGGGAATACTGTCTATGATAAGTCTGCAGTACTGACCACTAGGCCTCGTGCAGAGCTCAGTGAGAATTTGTGCCAATTCAGGTGGTCAAGGGTTTGTAATTACTAGCAGTGTGTGGGCTTTTTGAAAAGGGAGGAGGAGAAAGGGAACTTGTGGTTATGGTGGCAGATCCAAAACAATCCCTCTTTGGGAGTACATATTAATTAACGTGTACTTATAGAGTTGACCTCCTTTCAAATAAAAGTAATGCTGAAAGATTCCTTAATATATCTAAACTACATTATAGGTTACATTTGGCAAAGAACAAATGTTTTTGCATGCTGATATGAGTGCTAAAAATGACAAATTTGCATTTTTGTATTGATGAGATTTAGTCAAAAAGTTCAAAATGGTCCCTATGTGGTTCCCCTCACCTGGTCCAGCTGGTCAGGAGGTCTGCATTGTGCAGGGTCATGTGTATACAAGTTACAACACCTTTTTCACGAGGTTGTGCAGTGAACTCTCACATCCCGGGCAATCAGACCCCAAACCTCAGTCGCAGCTCGATCCATAGGAAACCTCAAGCCCCATTCGCCCTGGTGGATATTTCTGTTGCAGAGAGCTACGAAAAAATTGTCGCATGCAGTTGCAAATAATCTCATGGGAGAGAAAATGATCGCAAGCTAGAGAAATTGATCGTATAGCATTCACACTGAGAAGGAAGGTCCCTTACGACGATTTTTGCAAGCAATCTCATCATGAATCGCACAGGATCTCTACGAAAATATTAAACATGTTGAATAATTTCGCAAGGAATTACGTCGCAGAGGGCTACGATAATGCAACGTTTCCAACGTTCACAGATCGCAGAGGTCTGCAACAAACCACATTCACCACGGCGAGTGGGGCTTCACCCAGACAAATCGGCTAGTGGGGCTACACACCTTCCCGTACGTACATGCCTCGAAAAACAAGTTGCGGATTTAGAGGGTGGCGTGCATTCTTTCAGTGTAAAGATGTCTAAACAGATTCTGACAGCAATGCATGAAGAAATATCTATTGAAAAGGAGCGCGTCAAATCTTACTTTTAAGATATTATGTACAATCTCAGGCTTTACGCTTTTATTGGAAAACCTTAGAACAAATTTGCTTTGGATAAGCAGCAATGTTATTGTTACAAACCAAGTACAAGCATGACTATTCCCAAAAGAACATATTAAAAGGCTATGCAGCAATTGTAAAATATTGAAGTCTGTTGAACCGGTAGGAAATGCGGTATTTATCTTTCCATTAATTCTCGGTAATTGGTAATTCCGTCTTAATAAAACGCTCATCCCTGTTCATAAACAGAACATAATCAGGTCTCTGCACCCTAAATCCTTCAGCAAAGTGCCTTAAAGGGCCAGGCCCATAATCAATGATTAACGTCCCTGGCTGCCTTATCAAATACAGTGTAGTGACCCCTAAATGTCCTTATCAGCTGACCCTGGAGGGGTGACGTCACGAGACACGTGTTCACCGCAGATAACGACCAGATAACCAGCAGGGGGCACCCCGACTCCTCATTTCATTTACACATTTCTTTTCCCCGCTCTCAAACCTCAACCCCCTGCTCCCCCCCCCCCTCCCCCCACACCCTTGGCTGAGTTTATACTTGCAGACTTCAGAGGATTTCCTACGTTTTGGTGGTTTTGGGTTACACAGCCAAATTTCCCTACGTCACTTTGATATCTGTTTTAAGTATTTTTTATGTTAACTTAAAGATTTTCAAATACAAATTCAATGTCAGTTCTTTATTCCTAAAGGTTATTTCCCTCCTAGTTACTTCTGGGGAAAATGTAGGAAAAGTGTTTCCTACTTGTCCTACATTTTCATCAGCCGGGAGTGGCATCTCTGAGACTTACCCAATCCAATAAGCACCCCTGTACACGTGGAACCCATGTATGCGCTTGTTAACTACACTATAAGCGCGGACTCAGAAATGTCACACATCGAATGATCCTTGTATGCGCGGGCATAAGCCTATGTCAAATATTTTTATATTATATCGCCAAATGATCTAGGAAATTTATAGACCTATATATGAATCGAGGGCCATGCCCCTGAAGGCCGTTCCCTATTTTTTTTCTCGAACTATCATCCCTTTTATTGCGTATAAAAGGATTTAATAGATATGCTGTGATCGAGGCGCGAGGTCTGCATGTGTAACCAGTCTCCAGGCCCCGTCCCTGATACCTTCTTTTAAACACGCAGCGGCATCGGTAATTGGAATGGATTTGTTCTTAATAAGAACCAAATGGAACGTGACTCCCCCCGCTGGGGTAATTCTAGTCTTATCAAATATTCGTCGCCTCCATTGACGGAGTGATTGCGGGCCCTAATTTAATTGCGCCAATTTGTGGCATTAGTTGTGATGATGTTACGACAGTGGGTCCGATCACGACATGACAGGTTTGATAACCTCGTTAGATGAGGTGTGGAATGGCCTTTGGTTTTTGTCCGCAGGTCAATGGGTCCCCAGTCGTCAACGTTAATTACTGGTCTGGAGGGGGAACTGTAGGGCCATGTTAGGACGTCTCGGGCATTATTCTGTAGGCCCTATGATGTTATCCAGAGCCCTAGCTGTTAGAAATTGATATTGATGGATATTTAATAACATAATTCATGGATAGATCCGGCCTGACACTGGCGTTACTTACAAATATTCTTACATGGCCCCCGTAGGGACACCTGGGTGGGGCTTCTGCTCCTGGGTAGAATATAGGCCCTCAGTAGCACCTGCTGATTGTAAAAGGCAACAATAGGGGGGACCCAGCACTGACCAAGTGGTTCATTGGGTTTGATTCCCGGTCAGTGTCTGGGTTCACTATTAAAGGGATGAGGTACAGCAAAAATGATTTCCAGGTTTTGATCCCCTGCTGTTTGGCTGCCCTGTCACCCTCATCCCATAAATACAATCACCAAAGACAGAATTCTTCCCAACTTGTTTTCCCTGTGAAAATTACCCTGGCTGTCGGTACGGCGTGAAAAAAAAAACAATCACTCACTGACTCTATTCTTACATGACATGGGTCTTGCTGAGATGACAAGAGGATAAAAGATGTTTAGGGATCTAGTGATGGCCTTTCCTTAAGGATAGACCCCAGTGATGAGCGGCCCATTCAAGAAAGCATTAATATCTTCCTTACTAGGGCTCTGATCATAACATAATACACATCATTTTAAAGCTCTAATTTTTCTCTACTTATTGATAGAGATAAGATTGTGATATTCGTGGAATTGCAGATTTAATCAAATAAAAATTGATTTTTTAACTTTTATTTTTTGAACATGGATATCTCGCTTAATATTTATCTGACATGGATAAAATTTTACACACAGCTTTCAAAGCTTGTTGTGTAGGGAACCGTGTCTCAGATTTTTGATTTAGGCCTTAGATTTTATTTTATGATCAAAAACGGCAAAAAACGGGTAACTTTTTAATATTTTTTTGTAATACCACTTTCTACATTTCATAAAAATAGAACTAGGGCCTCTATCAAAATTCTGAGACACGGTTCCCTCTGTATACATCTCAAAAAGACATCCCAAAAATTTCAAAGCTCTAAGTTAAAAATTAAGTGAGATATTCATGTTCAAAAAATAAATTTGATTTTTAGGATTTTCACCTTTACGACCCATTTACAAAGCTATTGGTTTATGCATTTTTATATAAGTTATATCAAGAGATAATGCTATTTATTGGCTATATAATAATGTTTTCTATTTAATAATACTATGAGAAACAAATATAATGATTGTGATTAAAGGCAGACACGCCAATCACACCCCAATCACTGGGGTCTATCCTTAAATTCAACAGGCAACAGGACCAACAGGACAATAAATAAACGACACGCAACAGGGGAGCCACCATCCAGGGCCCTAACAGAACCTGAATCAAAGGGACATTATCAGGTGATGCTTATCTTAGGGTCCGTCCATAAAACATGTCATGCTACCTTTGACCATTTTTACCCCACCCACCGTGTCATGTTTTTTAATGCAACCTTCACCCCCCGTCTAGAAATAACGTCATATAGAATGGGTTCCTCCCCCTCCCCGCCCTCACCAAATCAATAGACAATAGAAAATAGGGTGGATATAAAAGAGGTACAGGGCCTCAAAGCTCTTCAAGCCCCTCCTCCCTGCACGTCATTGATGGACGTCCCCTTGCTATCCCTTACTGGCCAGCGCCCTGCGAAACTTAAACCTTCCATATACTACTTAGGCCTTCAGGCCGTTGAAAATTAAGCTTTCATATACTACTTACAGCTTTTGAACTTATCTACTGCCCATTCAGCCTTTCTCTTTCAGTGGCGGATCCAGATTTTTGAAAATGTTGGGAAAGGAGCTTACATTTAGAACCAACAGTAAAGCCTTATCATATTACTCAGGGTACCAACCACACAGGGAAAACAGGGAAAACAGGGAAAATGGCAAAAAAAATTCCCTGACAGGGAAAACACAGGGAATTTGGAAATTTTGCCAAAACACAGGGAAAACACAGGGAATTTCATTTGGCCAGGATCTGAAATTTCTGATTCTCAAGATGTTAGGGATTCAACTTTTTGTTGTTGGGTTGTCCAATTTTTTTTTGCGCGCAGAGGCTTTTAAATTCGATCAACTTGCTGGATATGACACAGGGAAAAATTGCCGTGGGACAGGGAAATCTCAGGGAAAACACAGGGAATTCGAAAATGGAACTTCGGTTGGTACCCTGTTACAGACTGGAGATACATTCAGATATGTTAGGACAGAGTAGAGCCTGATATTCACGAGATGGTTTTATAAATCTCCATCAGAGTGATACAAAATTATTTCGTATGGGCCTACTAATATTATAACTTTATCGTATTCTTTATAGAATCACAAAAGTAGACTAATATTAGATACTTTGGCCCACCTTTAGGGGTATGGATTGGGGGGGGGGGAGGGGGGGGGGGAGGGGGGGGGGTTCCACGTCGCGTGTCGAATTTTAAAAAGGCCATGTCGCCTGTCCCTAAATCCCAGTTAAGACCCATGTCGCATGTTCAATTTAAGAAATAGCCCTGTCCTGCATCGTTATCTCTTTTAAGCAGTTGTCCCCTGTCGAATTTAAGAGAATGGCCATGTCATTTGTCACTCATTTGCCATGTCGCCTGTCGAATTTTTTTAAAAACGGCCATGTCGCCGTGTCGAATTTAAGAAATGCCAATGTTGCTGTGTCGATTTTAGGGATCTATACCCCCACCTTTTTAATGATTGATTGCCTATCAATATATAATGGGGGTATAGATGAAGGGGGGGTCCTGTGTCGTGTGTCAATTTAAAAACGGCAACATCCCTCGCTTTAGACCTATGTCCCATATCGAATTTAAGAAATAGCCCTGTCCCATTTCCCTATCTTTTTAAAGCCCCTGTGCTATGTCGAATTTAAGAAAAGGCCCATGTCATTTGTCACTTGGTTGCCATGTCGCCTGTCGAATTTAAAGAAATAAAGGCTGTATGTGTCACAGTGTCAACTTTAAAAAAACGGCCATGTCGCCATGTCGATTATAAGGGTCTAGACCCATTATAGTGCAACTGCGTCTGAATTTGGGTCTTCATTTGCATGCCTCTCAAAATCATTAGGCCCAAATAAAACTTGACAAATCCTGTGTGCATTGGATCATCATTTCCACTCCATTAAAGTTGACATAAAATACAGCGCTGAGAAAACACCATTTTAACGCCGTTCCACAAAACGCTAGTTCCCGGCAGAACCTGGGTGGAGTGGTGTCAGGATCCCTGACCTGCCAGGTACCGGCGAAGTGGGTCGTCCTACAAGCAGGCCAAGGTCAAAACAAGTGAGGTCAAAGGTCATCTGAGGCTTTTTATGGTTTTTTTTCCAATCACAATTTTCACCTGGTACTTAATGTTCATGTGATAAGCTGTTTTACTACTCAGGTGCAACTGCACGCGCATTTAGCGACTTTGTGAAATACTCATTAGCAAAGTTGCAGAATGATTTTTATCCTAATTAACTGAAACTGTTTCAGGCCAAATGGATGGTTCTTCCCCAGGTTCATGTCCCATGGTAGATAAAACATCTCACACACGATATACCTAATATAACTAATGCATAACACATCTGATGCGTTACACGATCTGTAACATAATGCAATGCATAAAATGCCAGACACCTAACAAACCTGATTTATGATATACCTCACACATAACTCACCCAATACATAAAAATCCAGATTCCTAACACACCTGATACCTAGCACACCAGAAACATAATACACCAGAAACATGACACATCTCATACAAAACTGACCAGATACATAAAACAGCTAATTAAACTCACCTGATACATAAAACAGATGGTACATAACACACCTGATACATAAAACAGATGGTACATAACACACCTGATACCTAAAATACCTAATACATACCACACCTGATTCATAACTCACTTCATATATAAAACAACTTATACCTTTCACACCTGATATGTGACCCCCCCCCCCCCTGATACCTAATGTATGACACACCTGATACATAACACACCTGATACCTACCTGGTGCATAACACACCTGATACATGATACACCTGATACATAGCATATGTGATAGATAACACACCCGAAGCATAACACTCCTCATACATAACACACCTCATACTTAGCAAACCAGAAACATAATACACCAGAAATATAACATATCTCATACATAACTGACCAGATACATAAAACACCTCATACATAACACACCTCATACATAACACACCTGATGCATAACACGCCTGATACATGTCACACCTGAAACATAACATAATTGGTACACCTGATGCATAAGGCAACTGATACCTAACACACCTGATACAAAACACACCTGCTGTATACTACTCCAGAAAAATAACACACTTAATCATAACACACCTGATACATAAGACACCTGATACACGACCCCCTGATACCTAACAGATCTAATGCATAACACACCTGATGCATAACACACCTCATACATGATACACCTGATACATAACACATGTGATATGTAACACACCTGATGCATAAAACACCTGGCATAATACATCTCTGTGTAACACACCTGATACATAACACACCTGATACATGATTCACCTAATACATAACACATCTAATGCATAATACATCTTATGCATAACACACCTCATACATAATACACATCATACATTACACACCTAATGCATAAAATACCTTATGCATAATGTACCTTATACATAATACAATTGATGCATAACATGCTTTATACATAACACACCTGATAAATACCACACCAGATATATAACACACCTTCACAAAAGGCCTGATGAGTATTTTCCCAGCCCCAGCACCGGCTGTTCCCGATAGCTTAATAAGATTCTCTGAGGAACCTTTCATCTTCGCTGATCAAAGTAATCTGATTCATGGCAGCTTTATAACAACGTAATTAGTGCAATTCCTGGAAAACTATATTTAGGATGTTTGCCAACTTAATCCTACTTTCTTTTTTAATGAAATCAAATGCTGAAATCACGATGTAAGATGACCATAAGAAAAATGAAGCGATGGGATATCTTGTCGCACATCAATTTAATTTTCAGGTCTTATTTGCCATGAAACATCTATCTCTTTCTGCTTCCATCAAAACAAAACTAGGTAAATTAATACAACCAAGGCCTAATCTAAACATTACCCATATAGACCGTGTTCATATTTGTTTAATCTTAAAAGGATAGGGGTCACCACGAAAGTCTTTCAAAGAAGTCAGTCTCATCCTGTGGTGAATCTTTAGCAAAGGAAGTTGGGGGTTCTCAGGAGAATTCGGTTGTGAGAGCTTTCATTCGTTTCCATAATGTGGTATATGGTAATGCATATAATGCACCGGCATAAGTTACCTAATGTAACTGAGTGTATACCCAACAAAATGCGAGGTTACTATAATGTTGCAGCAACATTCTGGTTTGGTTCTTATTACATTATTTTGATGACTTCAAATAATGTTGCTCCAACGCACTGCTGTGACCTTACACTCCGACATTATTATAATGTTCTGATTATGTTCTTCAACCTAAACAACATGTTCTTATAACATTCTGGTTTTGGTTTTGTCCTTACCTCACCAAAAAATAATGTTATGACAATGTTCTGATTTGGTTTCAACATCATCATCAATAACATAATTTTTACATGCCATGTTAGTTAATAACAAACTCACTAAACAGTATGGTTGCAGAACATGTCTGTTACGTCACACGTTGGCTGGATATATTTGGATTAATTATGTGTTGTACATGTCTTCTAAAATCCTTCATATGTGGTAGATTAAGACCAACTTGGATGTTGGCAGGTATTCCAGTCATATTGGAATCTAAGAATCTGGGATTTTGAGAGGGAAATAAAATTAAAAAAAAAAAAGGGGGGGGGGCTATTAAAAAAAGAACCTTTTTGACCAAATTTTACATAAAAAATATCTTTAACCCCCCCCCCCCCCCCCCACCTAAATCCTCCTCAGATCCGGTCAGGAGTCGAGGGGCGGATACCAACCACACTACCCTATACTATGTCCACACTGCCTCCGAGTGACTTTCTATGTTCAGTAGCAGCAGAATGACCTTATGCAGCTCAACATGCCTGGGTATAGGCCGCCTTAAGCCCAAGTCTCCCTATGTCTGTTTACAAATAATACTTTTCTGTGCCACTGGGCACCAACCAGAGTTTATCTGTCAAGCATGCAGGGAACCAGTGACGCTTGTAGTATGGTGTGGTACACTGATATATTTTGGGTTCATTCCCAGACAAGCAGCAACGTAACAAGCACGTTCTGTGACCATACTGTTTTGGTTAGTCTGTGACTTCCCCAATTTTCATGTAACAGTTAAATTATTTTAGGTTAAGTTGAGACTTACTAAAAAATAATTACATAATAACATTATATTTTAGTGCAGTTTAGATTTTACCTTTAAAGAATGTTATAACAATGTTATTATAACATGAAAGAATATCATAATAATGTCACAATTACGTCACAGTGTGACGTCGCAATGTTAGCTCCTGAGGACGTTTTTGGGTGCCATCAAAAAAGTGTAACAAGAACCAAAGCAGAACTAAACAGAATGTTATGATACCATTATAAAAACGTCATATTCTTGCTTGGGTTACTGTAGGTCTATATCCTAATTCAAAATGGTTTGTACTCCATTAAGTTTAATTTGTGCCAGTAACCAAGCATGTACGATGACTTTAAGTGTAAAATGAGACCAAAAAAAGTGTTAGAGTGTGAGTGAACTGAAATTAATTGTTCTCCACTCTTTTTTAAATTTCAGGTGAAAACTTGAGATTTCAATTTTTAGATAGGCCCTACCTTCAATTTAGTGGAGTCGACCCTATCTCTCTCCATACAGTACCCAGTGGCCCGAAAGTACTTCTGTTCACGCTTATTTTTATGGTGACACTATATTTCCGATTTGTTTATGCTGTTTTGTGGAATTGCTCCTCTTACGATTGTCGTCGACGCTGCCACCAATGGTGGTTCTGAAATCCATTTCTGACTGTTGCTGATGATTTCTGTTGATATTTTGTGAGTTGGCTAGATTTAGATTTATAGAAATACGCCCATAGCCTATGGCTGGTACCCCAGTGACCCAAAAGTACTTCTCTTCACCGGTATTATTTATTGAAATCTATACGTTGATTTCGATTCAGATGGCCTCAATAAGCATACTGTAAAATGAAACCAAGCCTACCTAAATGTGGCTTTAAAGGTGTGTGTGGTGTATATATGCACCAGGAGCCCTATCTCCCTATGCAATAAGTCCGTATTGAATACTACAAAGGGGTGGGTGATCCACTCATTGAATGATGCCTCTCCCTGGGGGGAGGGGCAATGAATAAAACATAGCCCAGGTCTATCAGCTTTAGGGAAATTCTGATCTAGGAAAAACAGAAGATGGGTTGTATGTGCATGATTCTTTTGATGGGTCGGGAGAAAGGGATTCATAAGGGAAAGCGGCTATAGGTTCCGGGACGGATTAAGAGGGGGTGTCTGACGCCCATGTTACCGCATTCTTGGCATTGACATGTCATTATTTTTTGAGTAAATTCCTATAATGGATTTGCAAACGTCACAAAGGTCCACCTGACATGACCTCTGTCAGTTACCTGTCCTTCAGTTCACAGTTTCCACACTAGGTGTCGTGGCAGCGTGTAGACGGCCTGGTTCAACACGTTCACTTTTCCTTTGCAATATTAACCTCAAGGACCTAATCTCGACCCTTAGAACCTAGACAACAACACAGGTAATTCCCCATATGGACTTGCATCATGGGGCTTAAATGACACGACAGAGAATGTAAAAATCAAAGTGACAAATAAGCGTCAAGGACATGCAAAATCGTTGATGTTATAGCTCCTGTTTATTTACATATTTATCTTTTTATCTTTTTATTCATTTAGTTAGTTAGTTAGCAGTGCTGCAGCAGAAGGCTAAAAAGGGGCTTATTTCTGTGACCACCGATGACCCAAAATTAATAAAGGTTGACATATATCATCGTGTTCGGGAGGTCCTAAGCTTTTCAAAACTGCCTGATGCCAGACCGAACACGAATTACAAACTTCAAGGTCACAGGTCAAAGGTCAAAGGTCGCCAAAAATCTGAAAAATATAGCTTTTATCTTATAGCTTTGCTCTCATAATAGATGGAGCTTAGTTATTTGGCAAATATTTAGCCACTTATGGGGCCTAACTGTGATTTTAAAATTGTTGACCTTGCCCAAGGTCAAGGTCATCAAACTCAAGGTCAAAGTTCAAAATGAGCATGAAATGAGGATCTAACCTTTTATCAACATTTATGAATGTTTTAATGTAGCCAATATCAAGCGTTATTATTGAACTGTTCGACAGAGGAGATCATGAGCTTCCTTTTGATACCTCATTTGATATGATGGGGCTTAGGTTTCCATGGTAACAGAGCTATCATTTGTCACAACCAGGTTCGTGGAAAGACATTAAAATAGGTGAAACATACCCAGAAAACCACAATTCTCTTGATAGTAGAGTCAAAAAGAGCCTTAATTAAGGAAAATTCTAAACAGAGATATAACAAAGCATGCCATAAATGTCTAAAATTAAAAGGATGATAGTTTGTACTGAAAAAAGCATTATAGTAAATGGCTGGTTTCCATGGCAACTACCAAAGATAAGGTATTCCAAAATCAATACTTTTTTTGACATATCTTCCTTAATATTCAGGATAGAAGCAGAAATGAGACATCAAAATTAAGCATTCCTAGAGTTCTAAGGGATAGAAAGCTGAAATGGGTTGTCTTGGTTACTGGGTTGCCATGGTTACCATAAATATCCTAGAGATTTACCATAATTTCATTTTTCTCTTCTGTTCCTGTCACCATAGCAGCCACAAATACAGGTCTAACAAGGCACAACCTATCTATCTCGTGAGTACATATATACACGGAATCTTGTGTTTTTGTCCAAACAATAATATGGAATGCAATAAATGAGTGGTTTCCATGGAAACCACTTAAAATTCATGTTTTTTTTCCAAATTTAACAGTATTTGTGATGTATCTCTCTTAATATACATGATAGAAACACAAATGATACATCATATTGATACATTCTGAGAGTCCTATTGGATAAGATACTAACATTGGTTGTTCCTTTTACTTAGTTGCCATGATAACCAAAAACAACTTTAAAATTGACAATTATTTTCCCTCCTATTTCGGTTACCATAGCATCTATGAAAATGGCTTGTAAGGTATAACAGAGTAAAATCTCTTATCCCAAGTGTACTATAGGTGTACTTGGGTAGTTACCAATTTGTATAGTATGCCACAACCATATAGCATCTGTTGGTAATCTTATGCACATCTTAGGTTGGTTGGTTATTGTTTGCTGTATGCCCTGATCAACTACCAGGGTAATATCAAGGGTGATGATGATGATTGAATCTATGAAGAGAGACCAAATACCCTACACTTTTACCAAGGCAGATCTTCTTTGATGTGCCTGGTCCCATAGACAGGGCTAGACACATACATCAGGTGGCCCTAAGACCTCTGATAACCCAGTTGTTGTCACTGGGGGACATGCAGAGGGGTGTAGAAGCCTTGGCTAGCCAAACCAAGGATCAAACCCACACATCAGATGGCTGTGCTAACCACTTCATCAATATTTCACTTATTTCAGCAATATTTCAGCTATATCAGGATTAACTCATGGTCTTTGGGTTGCAAGGTAGTGTAATGGGCCAACCCCAATGCCAAGAACCTAACCCACAACACTGTCCTGCCTCCCTGCATTAGGGGAATCATAGGAACATCATAGGTGCATTATTGTGGCATATTAGGCACATCACTCTAAAGAGTATTTAACATAGAAAATAGGCAAATGTATTGTTTAAAAGCTTATTTAAGTCCCTTGCCAATACTCCAAATTAAGTATGGATAATTTTCATTGATAGGAATGGGTCATCTCAGTTTCTCAGTGACAAGAAATTTAAGGAATTTCCTAAGGAAATGCATGGAAATCCTGAGGAAATCTAGCAATACAGGATCTCAATTAGTGGGGTCTAAGCGGTTAAGGCACATCTTTTGGTCATCTTTGGGGCATCTTATGAGCATCTTAGGTGCATCTTATGAGTTATCTTAGGTGCATCTAAGGTACTTAGGTGAATCTCAAGAGCAGTGTAGGAGGGTTCTTTGAGGGACCATATTACCATAAGATAAGCCTATATAGGCTTATCTTATGGTAAGTATTTATGGGAAAGAAACAAAAGGAAAACCTAAATTCTAAACTATTTTGAGGTCACCTTTAGTTTCTATGCCAACTGGGTAATGAAAACAATCACTTTGAGTCTTCAATGCCATAGAATGTTTAGAGCAGATCAATTTGACGTGTCATTTGTCTTTCTATCTTGTCTATTAAGAAAGGTACTGCCCTTATTGGTGAATTTGACATAACCTGATTTCTTTGTTGGTTTCCATGGAGTATGCAGGACTATCCAATAGAACATTCAAAGTGCATCAATTTGATGTTTCACTTGTCCTTCAATCTTGAAAATTAGGGAAGATTTGACAATTTTAGAGTTTATTTTATGAAACACTCTTCTAAGGTGGTTGCCAGGGAAACTAGTCTTTTACTATATTCCATACTCAAGGGATTGCAGTACAAACCCCAAATCTACACATTAGAGACTATAGTACACTTGGGATAAGAGATTTCACTCTGTTATACCTTAAAAGCCATGTTCATAGTTGCTATGGTAACCGAAATAGGAGGGTTTGTGTTTCTATCATGTATATTAAGAGAGATGCTTCACAAATACTGTTGAATTTGGAAAAAAAACATGAATTTTGAGTGGTTTCCATGGAAACCACTCATTTATTGCATTCCATATGATTGTTCAGACAAAAAACCCATGATTCCATGTATATGTAGTCATGAGATAGATAGGTTGTGCCTTGTTAGACCCGTATTTGTGGCTGCTATGGTGACAGGAACAGAAGAGAAAATGAAATTATGGTCAATCTCTAGGATATTTATGGTAACCATGGCAACCCAGTAACCAAGACAACCCATTTCAGCTTTCTATCCCTTAGAACTCTAGGAATGCTTAATTTTGATGTCTCATTTGTGCTTCTATCTTGAATATTAAGGGAGATAAGTCAAAAAAACTTTTGATTTCGGAATACCTTATCTAGGGTGGTTGCCATGGAAACCAGCCATTTACTATAATTCTATTTGCAGTACAAACTATCATCTTTTTACTTTGAGACTTTTATGGCATGCTTTGTTATATCTCTGTTTGGATTTTTCCTTAATTAGGGCTCTTTTTGACTCTACTATCAAGAGAATTGTGGTTTTCTGGGTATGTTTCACCTATTTTAATGTCTTTCCACGAACCTGGTTGTGACAAATGACAGCTCTGTTACCATGGAAACCTAAGCCCCATCATATCAAATGAGGTATCAAAAGAAAGCTCATGATCTCCTCTGTCGAACAGTTCAATAATAACGCTTGATATTGGCTACATTAAAACATTCATAAAAGTTGATAAAAGGTTAGATCCTCATTTCATGCTCATTTTGAACTTTGACCTTGAGTTTGATGACCTTGACCTTGGGCAAGGTCAACAATTTTAAAATCACAGTTAGGCCCCATAAGTGGCTAAATATTTGCCAAATAACTAAGCTCCATCTATTATGAGAGCAAAGCTATAAGATAAAAGCTATATTTTTCAGATTTTTGGTGACCTTTGACCTGTGACCTTGAAGTTTGTAATTCGTGTTCGGTCTGGCATCAGGCAGTTTTGAAAAGCTTAGGACCTCCCGAACGCGATGATATATGTCAACCTTTATTAATTTTGGGTCATCGGTGGTCATGATTTTAGACTGGTTTGCTGCTAGTTATCTATTCAGAAAATCGACACGTACGCCTGTCACTGGGTCTCCCCTTCACACAGCTCTCTGGCATGGGTGTTTCTATAAGAACTCAAAATATTTGATTTAGAATGACAAACAGGTTTTGGATAATTCCCAATGTCTATCTTCCTAGATGTCGATGATTAAACTAGAGCTTGAAACGCAATCATATCGAAAAAAGGTAACTTTTTAAAGAATCTATCAGCATCAATGACAGCCTGTATTCTATTCCGTAGGACCGATATATTCAGACTATTTATTACGCAGCCAAAACCTTGGAATTTCAGTAAATGTGTGGACCTTCCATTTTGTACAAATGCACATTTAATATGCCCCCCCCCCCCCCCTTAGGCAAAAATACGCATTGGATTTGTACTAGAATGTACGCACACTTTAAAAAGTCTCAGACCCCCCTCCCCCCCTACATGCATACATACTTTATGGAAGGCCCCATATCTAACTCGGAAATATATCAGAATTATAAAGAAAAGTATTGAAACTACCCAACACCGAGATTATGATACGTCTACTCATTTTGCATATTTCCTGTTATTATATTTAGGCCGTTCTTATAGTCTTTATATAATTGTAGAATTCTAACATTTCTTTCTTATAAGCTCTAAATTAGAAGGATATGTTTGGTGTTTTAGCTACATTAATAGAGCTTTCCTTTCTCTAGGGACAATTACAGATATGTTTTTTCTTAATCTAGGCTAATTGTCGAAAGATCTTTGACTGCTTACAAATAATTTGAAGTAATTTTATGGGGATATGTTAAAATTGGGGATAATTTGACATGGATCGCCCTTTTCCAGTTGACAACATTCTCTGTCTATATGACTGAGCCTTTCAATGGGTGCTGGCATGCAGAAGAGAGTAAGCCGGGAGTAAGCTGACCCCAGACAGCCAGAACGGATGCAATTTTGTCCCCAATACGGTGTGTCCTGGGGCCAGTGCAAGGGCAAAGGGGACAGGGTTGGGGGAGGGTGTGGATGGGAAGGAGAGAGGGAGAGAGTTCGTACGAACCCCCTGAACCCCGCCTGGCTACGGGCCTGAAGGAAGGAGGGATAGAGGGGAGAAAAGATGGGAAGGAGGGGGGAGGGGGGAAGGAGGGGGGAAGGAGGGGGAAGGGGGGAGGAGGGATGCATGAACAGAGGTATAGAAGGGGCAGGGGTGGAGGGGAGAAGGCAGGAAGATAGGGGGCTAGTGGATAGTGAAGAAGGAAGGGGGTAGAGAGATCGCTCAGTGGAAACCTCCTAAGGTGGTGGTTGTGGTTGGAAGGAGGGTTGCTCTAGCTGCCCACAGTGAACGTCCAGGCGGCCGACCACTGAGGTGCCAACCAAAAAACATATGCAATAAATCATCGCCATGATAACAAATAGCTACAATTGCAAAATTTGTGATCGTTGCATTTCAGTGACGCACAATATTAAATGGATTTTTATTTTCATTTATTTTCGTTTTTTTCTAATCTCAGATTTTTCCTGTGTCTTTAAAACATGCATTAAAGGTATTATATATGAATTTACATACATATTGAATGATTTGAATGAGATTTATCCATGTCTAAAATGTATCGTGGACATTTTCTGGGCGGCAATTTTGTATCGTGGACCCTAAAATACACCCCATAATACATTTTGATGTATCGCGAATGTTTTCTGAATGGCCCCCCAGGTCTAGTGCAGACAGCCACCACAGAGGCGCTCTCGCTGCTCCTTATACTTCAGGGCTTTCTTTTTTTTAACTTACCTTTTTTGCCTCATGGATTTTCTTTGGCTATCCGTTTTTCCGTATTTGCTTTCCCTAGTTCTTTTCTTACTCGTGGGGATATTGTGCTCAGCAACTGGATGCTTGGCCTTGTCTTTATTTGATACCGCTTTTTATGTTTCTTGTCCTCTTTTACCTGGGCCAGGAGGTCGATTATTACTGACTGGCCAGTCCCTGGGAGGAACGGTACGCCTACAGCTAGGCCAAGATAGAGGAAATAATATAATCCTAAGATAGAGGGAATTATAGAGCCCTAAGACAGAGGGAATTATAGAGCCCTAAGATAGAGGGAATTATAGAGCCCTAAGATAATGGAATTATAGAACCCTAGGATAAAGGGAATCATAGAACCCTAAGATAGAGGGTATTATAGAGCCCTAAGATAGAGGGAATTATAGAGCGCTAAGATAGAGGGAATTATAGAGCCCTAAGATAGAGGGTATTATATAGCCGTAAGATAGAGAGAATTATAGAGCGCTAAGATAGAGGGAATTATAGAGCGCTAAGATAGAAGGAATTATAGAGCTCTAAGATGGAGGAATTTATAGAGCCCTAAGATAGAGGGAATTATAGTGCTAAGATAGAGGGAATTACAGAGCCCTAAGATAAGGTTAATTATAGAGCCCTAAGATAGAGGGAACTATAGAGCTCTAAGATAGAGGGACTCTTTAGACAATCATTACGATGTTGCATCTATTCACAATGAAATATTGCGGAAACAGTCAATGCTGGGTGTCTATACCCCCTAGGTACATTACCGTCTCCCCATCCACCCCTTGGATACCCCCAATTTCCGGTCAGACGACAATCGTCCATTTTCCCGCGCTCTGATCTGTTTGTTGTCTTCATGGCCGCAGCGCCCCCTAGGGGCACCCCTGGGTGATATCGATAAGACACCCCCCTCAGGGCGCATGCGCAGTGGGCTGGTTCCTGTCCTCAGCTGCTTAAGGCGGAATCTGGCGATTTAGGGAAGTCCTACTGTTAGAGATGATATGGTTGGTTCTGTCATGATGGGGGGGAGGGGGGGGGGGTTGGGACTTGGCTTGAACGGGACCTTTTACTACAATTATTATGTTGTATTACACTATGGTTTGTAGATCATTGCATACACATGTACATTTGTAAAGGAACAACTACACTTTGTGTGTGTATGTGTGTGCAGGGGGGGGGGGTATACAGGATATTCTGCTCGCAATTTTAGCCAACCCTCTTTGTATATATATTATATCCAAAACCTAAACACTATATGACTTGAAGATAATATAATCATTTGGGTATCAATTTAGCAGAAATTACTCTATGACAAATTTTGACCCAAATCAGTCTCAAAAATAAGGAATTATGCAGGAGTAACATTAATGGCAGAAATCTAATAATAGGCCTATTATAACTTAATATAAGTGAGATATATCAAAATTCAAAATCAGTTTTTATTCAATAAGGTTTCCTACCCTCAGCCAGTCGGCCCCACCAGACCCCTGAACAAGTTTGGGATTTAATTTTGAGAAAACCACATACCATACAGATTAATGTTATATATCCCATTGGAAATGCCATATAGTCTGCATCATAATTATGGAATAATTGGTTTTATGAATGTGTGTCTTATTATTTATTTGAAAACTTTAGAATCCTTACTATTATTGTTTTAACTGGATTTGCCAAGAGGCCAATTGTGACCCAAAATGGCTTTAAAATATGAAAATAGGCACTATCTACATGTTTTTATGAGGACAGATATCTATATTAATGAAATGATGAGTATCAAAAAATATATCAAATGTCAAAGCCAGCTGTATATCCAAAAAGATTTCTAAAGGCTGTATTCCACCATATGATTTTTTGCCCGATTTTGAAAATCGCAAGACTGAATATAATTTATGCGCTAATCATATGAATGGTATATATACATCATTGCAATGGATTTAGAGATGGTATGTAACATGTAGGGTTTTGTGTAATATTTTCAACCATAACTTAAACATTGGCAAATTCCTGGTTGCTAAGATCACCTAGTGGAATACAGCCTTAAGTCTCCGCTCGGTGGCCAAAGAAATAAAATCCCCTGTCAATGGAAAATAGTTCACGTTATCCGTTGCCTAAAGATAGTTATTAAATAACTATATACTTTATACAGTCAAACAAATTTTGTTTGACTGTACAAACTATAGACCATTTTCACAACTACCACTACTGTGTAAGATTTTAGAGAAAAACAATTGTACCTAATAAGTTCCATGAATCTCAGCACAATACTTTGGATAATAAACAAGGTGGCTTCCGGAAAAATTATTCAACTACTTCGACAATAGCTGAATTTGCAAAATCATTATTTGAAACGTTAAACAACAAAGAACCTATTATAGATACATTTATAGTTTTTTCTAAAGCTTTTGATATGGTTAACCATAAAATATTGGTCAAAAAATTATAATTACTCGGAATTAGATCTGGAACTATACTGTTTATGTAAATGATTTTGTAAAATTACTGAATATACTATCAATTACCTTTATGCAGATGAAACAGTCTTGGTCTCTAAGTCTAATGATATTGTGGAAGCCTACACTATTACAACATGATCTTTCTAGTATGGCATATTGGTGTAAAGGCAATAAGTTAACAATAAAAATTAAAAAAAACAAAAGCATGTTTTTGATCTAAGAAGTTTGTTACGCGACATAAAAAGCTTTCAAAATTGCAATTATCTGGTGTTGATTTAGAATATATGTCCATCATTAGAGATATTTAGGAGTTACCTTGGATAATAGTTTAAAATCTAACAAACATATTTCACAAACCATTAGAAGTGTTTTGCATACAAATTTTATTCTCCAGAAAATTAGGAAATATTATGTCAATGAAGATGCACCTTTAAAAACCTATAAGACAGTGATTTTACCATATGTGGGTTATGGTGATATTTTCATTCCAAAATCATGTACAAAATTATTGAACAAATTGCAAAGTTTACAAAATCGTGCGCTAAAAATCTGTTTTGATAATGGGCTGCATACCCCGAAGGCGATATTCCACCACTCAGCGCAGCTACCTTTATTATCTGCAAGAAGAAAATCACATTTATTAAATTTTATGTTTAAACAAATACTAAATGGACTGATTACAAAAAATAGAAATATTCTAGATTACAGGATGCTGTTGTGTTTAGAACTATAACACTGAAATATGAAGATTTGTGAAGATGCACAAAATTAATTAGAAATATTAATTGAATCTTATCATACCTTTAGATTGCTACAGAAATGTTGTGCTTTAAATGCAGGGTAACCTGCTATAATATCTATTTTAGCGTCAATCATTTACTTGTTATATGGTTTGTATACTTCATAATGTATCCCTTACTCCCCTAAAATTGTTTCTCCTGTTCCTTAAGTGGTACATTGGTACCTTCTGGGGCCCGTTTCATAACAAAATCTGTAGCTACGGAGGTTTTATGCATGCTAACAAAATTAATGCCCGTTTCATAATAAAGCTCCAAATGACTATGTGAGTTTTGCATTTCATAAAGTTTTGGGGTACCGTAGCTACGTGAGTTTTGTCTTTGTTTGTGTGAGTTTGGGTCGATTTACGGGAGTTTTGGGTCACGTTACGGGAATTTTGGGTCACGTTACGGGAGTTTTGGGTCAATTAACGGGAGTTTGGTTATGAAACAGTGAGATCCAGGAGTTTCAAACTCACTTTAAGTTTCCATAAGTGCACATAAAACCTCCGTAGATACGGAACCTTTTATGAAACACCCCCCTGGATGCGAGTTTGAAACTACCGTGCGCGGTTGTTTCATTACAAAACAAAAACCCTTGTAAACCAAGTCCAAACTCTTGTAAATCAAGCTAAAAATTTGTACTAATTTTGATTTCCTAAAACTCGTGCTACTGTACTTACAAGGCTTCAAAGTTTGTGAAAACTGATTCATCACAATATGATGTTTTTGATTTCAGTTTTTAGATGCTGAGTGAAATGTTGGTGTTGTGTGGAAAGGGTTAATCTCACCTGCCTTATGGAAGAGTGTCAAATTCAAATTCTTCTGCCATCCTCGCTGGAGTTCGGTCTTTAGGTTCTCCATTGCCTATAGTTAGAGTAATTGCAAAATTGATGTGCCATCAATTAAAATCAATAATCATCAAATACGTTAACTTGCATTTTCTTTAAGAAGAGAACTAGTTATGTGCATGTCATAATTTCTTGTTTTGTTAGACTTTGTAAATTACATGGAAATACTAGTTTATTGTGATCACCATCTGCTCATGACAACTACTTGACTATCACATAAAAATGAAATTCATGAATCTAATATAACTAAAATGGTTGATTATGACTCCACCTTATGACTTCAGAATTCTCCAGGAAAATGGGTAATAACTATTTCTACCCCTTTTACTAAAGTAAGCTTACTTTAACTTCCCATACTGCATAGACACAGTATGAGAAGGAGGGCCCTAGTTTATACTGCTGGGAAGTAAAAACAAGGTGCCTGCACCAGAATTCTAACCCAGCCAGTCCATACTGATATCTGGGTTCTATCCCAGGCTTTAGTTTACTGGGCCATCTACCCATTAGGCTTAGATGTCTCAAGGTAACTAGTCGTCACCTACCTCGTCCTTGCAGCCTTTTCTTCACAAGCACCGCAATTAGAAGAACCAAAATGAACAACATGCAGACAAAGGTGAAGCCTGTCAGTCCCAGCTGCAGCATGGCTCGGTGTTCTGGGTGATTGTCTATAGCATAGATATAGATCATTTTAGACGATTCAATTGGAGGCAGCTCCCTGGTTTTCTGTATTCTATATCCCTGCATTTTAAAAGCATTATAATTAGTAGTCACAAGTGTAAAGAAATTCTCCCTACCACGGGTAGATGATTTATTGTATTTTAGGCACCTCCAGGCTAATTTTTACTTATTTTTGGACAAAATCTCAGGAAAACTATAGGAAACTATATGACAAAATAGTGATTGCTAGTTTTCCATTATTCTAAACCAAGGTTATGCAATGATTTTTGAAAAGTTCCATACTTAAGCTCTGTGACTGGTCTGCATATTTCCCAGAATGCACCTTGATTTAGACTAGTCTGTAGGTACACTTCAGTAATTAAGCTACCCGTGGTTGGGAGAATTGTTAATTTAATAGATACAATTTATATAATTTTGTATATCATGATAACATTTAATATGAACTATTATTCTATAAATAGTTATTTCATATGATTTATGAATTAATTTCTATCTAAACATATAATGTCATAAACTTAATGAAACAGTTAAGGCTGTATTACACTATGCATCAGGTCCCTGTTTGTATTGGGTAATGTTGCCCAACGCAGACAATTACCGTTATTTTACAGATATGTTTGTAAATCCAACATGAAACCCAAACAGAAAAAGGGTGTCCAACGCAATCCAATGTGAATCACTTTTTGATATTAGTACCACAAAGTAAGCTACTCAAAGAAAATATAACATGGCCTTAATGATGTTTATAAAATAACGCAAATACCAATGCAAGGCTAGTACCCGAATTGAAACCAATGGGAAGGTCAAATACTTCCGCAAACATTGAATTTAAGTGTAAAGAATAAAAGAGATGCCAAAAGTCACTACGAATCTGAAGGTAAAAATCGCATATGCCAAATGGGGCTTGATTGTATGTTATACTGACCTTGTAGTGCCCAGACCTGCACCTCACACAGTGTCAATATCGTTTGGTTGTCTATCTGAGATGGACCCATGATCTGTATGGTTACATGCTGGCCAAAGAGTGGCTCCCGACATGTTCGATGGAGCCACCCAGCACTTGCTACCGGTTCCTTTTGGTGGTAGCAAAGTTGGTCGGTCCCACCTTCTGTACTCACTTGGACATCAAAGTTCATCAGACGGTCTCCTTGAAAAAATATTGTATAATTAATAGTTTTATTGTTTGAACATGTCTGTAAAGCCTGATTCCCATGGAATGATTTTGGATGTTTCCCTTCAAATGATTGCAGATGATCATTAAAACATCATGAAGTCCCAACATTTATGTTTCTCAAATCAACAAGATGTTGTTTCCCCTAAATGACCAAATCCTGGGTATCTGAACATTACTGGAAGGTCCTTGACTGCTCTTTCTAGATGGATTAAGATCTAACGCAGAAAAAAAAAATCCTAAAGAAATAATTGCCTTTAATTGTTTCGGAAGAAACCAATGGCTGCTGTTTTAAGCAGGTTGCTATTTTGTCCTTGATAAATCATTGCATTTCTGTCATCGATTGTCACTGCCAGACATTTTAGGATATCATTTTACATCATATAATATAAAATAATACTCTGAAACTACATATGATTATATGATGTAAAATGATACCCCGAAACTGGTATGAAAGTGGTCCATCACATAATAACTAATATAAGAACAATTACACAAATCAATGTGTTGCAACCTCAACTTATTGCAACATTGCTGTTTCGATTGGTCTTGCTGTTAAATTGTTCTACCTTTGACTAGTACAAAGTAACTTGTATTTCTGTAAAACAGTTATGGAGAAAAAGATGGTCAGGATTTAGAATCCTGAAAATGTCAGCCCACAATGATATACACATTTATGAAAGCAATGAAACAAAATTAATGTTTTGCTAACAGGCTACTTCACTTCATCTAAAACTAAGTAAACTATAAAAAAAAGTTTTTCGAATTTAGCACTTCGGGCTGTACTTTATTAAAAAAGATGTATCAATACCGCAGTCCAATCTGTTTTTGACTGCCACTTTCACTATCTGGTAGTTCCTGCCAAGGTCCACTTTCCACCAAGGCCTGAGCTGTACTGCTGGTTTTGTGATGGTACAGGACTTGGATTCGTAATTTGAATCTTCATTGCCATCCACTGCCAGCCCTGCCCATCCATTGTCTACTGTCTCAGGCCACTGCCTTGCTGGTTTTCCAAGGGCAACATTGGTCAATGCTGTCAAGAGCAAATGAACATTATTTGAAAAAGAAATTGGTGGGGATGTCATTTGGATTATTTACAGTGGACCCACAATTCCCAGCATTTGATGATTGTCATTCTGTCATACAATTCAAATGAAAACAAAGAACAATTTCACCATGAAAGTTAATAAATACAAAATACAGATACTTTATCTTTTTTATTTATTCATTTTTTTTATTATTAAGAATCATCTTCAGAGTTACCCCTGATCTTCCAATTGATAATGTTGGGCAACAAAACAATTTATCAATTACAAAAAACTTATTGTCTGTATATAACCTCCAGACTCAATGTTATAAGAAAGTGGTGCAATGTCAAATCTTTGACTGGGTGTATTTTTCATTTGGTTTCTGAATATATTTAACTTTTGAAATGGTTTGAACATTCTTTCATTACAGATACTTATATGGCAAATATCTATATACTCTTCCTATGTTTTGGTTGACAAGATTAGTCCAAATTATCCTAAAGGTGTCTAAACACCTTTAAATCAGTGATCAGAGATGAAGGTAAATAATAATATTAATGAGCCTTTATTTTAGTCCACCTTTGTGGACACTCGCTTAGTAAATATTATTAAACAACAAGCCTCACAATAGTAAACAAAGGTCACCAGTATAAAAATGAGTTCCATTACACTTTTTCTAAATCTTTATCACTTATGCCACATAAAATGCAAAGGCAATGGCCATGAATCCTATCTTTCATTTGAGAAAAAACTAACAGCGCTTTTATTGTCTAATCATATAAAACATATCTCTGATTAGCTCTTCTTCCCACTGCAGGTCTAAGAAATAGGGAGTAAAATGATAGTTACAAAAATATCTGAAGAAGATTGTCATGATGTTTGAAGCCTTATTTACATTTACCCCAGTCATTTAACATCAACTTACCAGCAGAAGGGCCAACAAAGAGGAAAATCAGCAGAATGAGAAGGCGCATTGCAAAATTCCTAATTGGGGAAAACAAAATTAATTTCAAATCCACAATTACAGTTAGTGCAGGGGCGGATCTTAGTGGGGGGAGGGGGGGGGGGAGAGTGACACCCTGGGGGTCCTGTTGAAAAATTACAATTGGATATCCCCTGAAACTTCTGGAACATTTTAGTATCTACATGAGAGCAAATATGTAAACCAAAAAACTGGATACTTACCCTCCCTACTAAAAGCTATACTGAGAAGCTTAGAAAAACTGAGATTTTTCGGGTATCTATACTATGTTAATTTGATACCATATTTTCATAATAGAACAGAAATATTTTAATTCAAGGTCTCCGAGTATCAGTGAACATCTAAGTATAGTTAAACACAGTTCTTAATTTATAAGCCAGGTGGCACCCTTAACAGACTCAAGCACCTTTAAAAAATTTATATTTGAGATAGAGAGAAAAAAGATTTCATGTATGAATTTCTTTTTTATCTTTTAGACCATACTCACTCATAATACCATAGTACCATAATGTATATCTGAGATCAAATTCTACAATATTGGGTGTGGATCAAATACAAATCAAACATTATAATTAATATATTTGGATAGACATAATATATAGTATAAGGAGTCAAAAGTATCACATTGAATGCAAGTGTCAATCCTACAGAAAAGAAAACATTTGTTATGGATTTTGTTTTATAAGTTTAAGGACACATCTTGCAGTCAGACAAATAGTGAAATAGATTAGTAATCTAAAAATGTTTTCTTATGCAATGTTTTAGCTGCTTACCAATTTTACTCCCCTAAGTCAATTTCTATAGCATGCAATCTGGGCAAAGTATGTTTAAAGTTGTTGGTTTTCTCCAGAGGAAACTAGCAAAACAATAGTTATTGCAAAGAGTTTACAATAGATCTGAGGATGACATAGTTAAGATCAAATTATAACAAATGTGGAGGAGTATCTTAAGATGGAAAAATGTAGCCTAGATATGAGGTAAATTGTTTTAAGGGAACCACAGTAATGCAGTGGTAGATTTCACGCCCCTCCTGTTTTTGTAATTCAAGTTTACACATTTCAATAGAAAGTCATTGACAAACAATAATCTCCAAAAATACCCCCTCCCACACCTCTCCTTCCTTTTAAAAGCTTGAATATGCAACTGGTGCTTACACCTTCCCACCTTATAGTTCAAAATCGCATTGAAAAAATGGACAAAACTTACTTTTTGGTCCTCAACAGCACAAGACTGAATCTTCTTGCTGTGATGATCAGTGATTTCTATAACAGGGTGGGAGAAGGATTTGGCTGTGAATAAAGGTAAGTAAACACCCCCCACCTTGCCCCTCGGTTAAGGAAGAGGATTGTATATCATATCAGGTATAAGGTTACTCCAGAGGTCCGAGTTGGAGTCAAACTGTGTCTCAGTTTCAGGAAACCGCTGTCAGAATATCCTATAACAGGACCACACCCCTGTCAGTATATCCTATTACATGGCCACATCCCTGTCAGAATATCTACTCACATGACCACACTGTCCGCATCAGCTGACTTGGTTCGAAAAGTAAGACAATATATAAATTCTTTTTATGACAGCTTTATTTACCCTATAGTGATGGGTTTGATTACATATTTTCGTTAGTTAGTACGGATGTTATGATGAAGAATAATTTTAATAGCTGCGTTATATTGATCAACCAACTACATAAAAGATGACGATGAAATACATCAACTACATAAAAGATGATGATGAAATGATAAAGGATGAGATGGAATAAGTATACTTCAAAATAACAACAAGCTATCTATTTTCTTTTGCAATTGTTACACAAAGGTACCAGCTGTTAACCACTGTGGCTCGGACTTAGTATATTCATTCGTAAACATGTCCTTGGCCATTTCCTTAAATGTAACATAGTTGGGGATGGGATTAGCAATGGGTGCAATGAGTAAAAGAGAATGCAAACTGCACTGTTTATGTGATGATTTTCGTCACAGTGGTTACGATGTTCATCGCAATAGTAACAATGTTCGTCATGTCAACAATGTTTGTTATTGTGGTAATTATGTTCGTCATGGTGGTAACAATATTCATCACGATGGAAATGATGTTCATCACGGTGGTCCCAAGCAAGAATATGACGTTATAATAACGTTGCAGCAACGTTCTGTTTAGACCTGGTTTGGTTCTTGTTATGTTCTTTTGAGGGCACCCAAAAACGTCTTTAGAACCTAACATTGTGACGTCACACTAGAACATTGTTGTGACATTCTTGTAACGTTATTTCACATTACAATAACGTTATTATAACATTCTTTATTAGTTTGGTCTCAACTTCACCAAAATAGAATGTTATTATAACAATCTTTTTCAGTAAGTCTAAACCTTACCTGAAATAACGTTATTGTTACATGAAAATTGGTCAGGTCTCAGACCAATTTAAAAAATACAGTCGCAGAACGTTCTTGTTACGTTGCTGCTTGCCTGGGGTCATGAGTCATAGTGGTAAAGAGTCATGGCAGTAACGATGCTATTCATGGTGGGAATGATGTTAGTCATGGTGGGAACAATGTTCTTCATGGTAGGAACAATGTTCTTCATTGTGGTAATGTTGTTTGTCATGCTGGTAACAATGTTCATCATGTCAGTAAAAATGTTAGACAGGTGTTTATGAGCCATGGTGATAAAGAGTTTTCTTTCTTTTTTTTCTTTCAAATTATTTATACTGGTTACATTCGAGGTAGATAACGTATCCCGGTCTCCCATGCAATCCAGATTGTTACACCACATTAATTCCTTAACAATAGTCAGGGTTAGAAATATAGTAGGTAAAATGAGATGAGATGGATAATGTGACAAACATTATACATATTCCTACTAGATATTATAAATACTGAACTATGGTTCATTTAAATAATTTAAAATCATCAATATTACGAACATGGGCAAGTAACTCATTCCATAGAATACCGCCTTGATATAATGGGGCAGATTTATATAATAATTTATTGTACTGTCGTGGTTTGACTACAGGTGCCCTGAACATACGAAGATTCCTATTAGTAATGGTGGTTATAATGTTCTTCTCACTGGCAATCATGTTCATCGTGGTGATATAGATGTTTGTCATGGTGATAACAATGTTTATAATGATGGTAACAATGTCTGCATGGTGGTAGCAATGTTTGTCGTGGTGGTAACAATGTTTTTCATGGTAAAGCCCACAGACACCGAAGTCCAGACGATGGACACCATTATAATCTAAATGACAGACACCATAGTAGGAGTGTTGATAGGGGGTCCCCATGTCACCTGTTGAATTTAAGAAATGACCATGTCCCCTGTCTCTGTATTTAGAATTTTCCTGTCAATTTTAAGAATTGTCAATGTCTGATTATGATTTGAAGAAATAGCCGATGTCATGTCACTTACTTTTCTTCTTCTTGTCACTAAGGCTCATATTGCATGTTGAATTTGAAAAAAGGCCATGTCACCCTGTTGATTTTAAGGATCTAAACCCCTCATAGTCCCCACATAGGGGCGCCAGTTTTACAATAAACAAACAATTTTGGGCTCAAAATAGGGGGGAGGGGGGGGGGGGAGGGATGCACCAGTGCCCCCACCCTGGATCCGCCACTGTAGAAGGATAGTAAGCAATTGTAACTATTTTCTTTTATGGAAGATATGTATTGTTTTGAGAAGTATTATATTAAGGTCACGTGCCTGTGTTTATATGAAACACTTTTCCTGGTATTAAGAGTTATGAGGTGTTCAATTTCATAGTAACATGAGACAGGATATTGCTTTAAATTTTTACTATGGTTTGGTCATTGATACAGCAGGGAGGACTGAAGGCTGGTATTCAGGGGGTCCTGATCCCCCCTCCCTCCCTCCAACACCCCTTTTGGCTGGAACTTAATCTTAACAACATTATAGTCCCCAACCTATATGCAGACTGCAACAGAGTACAACAAGGAAGCTGTCATAAGACTGCCACTGTGTAACAAGACTCCCATTTTCCCAAATCCTGTACCTGTGTGTACATTGTGTGACTTTTGTTGTATTCTTGTAGTTCTTCTTATGTGTGCAATTTACGAATTGTAAGGAAGCTTTTTTTATGAAAAAAAATGTGTTAGGGTCTATCTTCTAAAATTACATTTGTAATCCATAGTCCTTTGTTTGTTTTTATTTTGAATGATCAACCAGTTGCAGGGCATTGGGCGTCTAAGATCTCCAAGGTTGTCTGACATAATTTAAAGCAAAATACTCATTCCAGTCAATACTAAATAGGTATTATTTTAACTTGCAACACCACTGTAAGCCAAGTTAGTGTTTGCGATATACCACATGGTGCTGTGAAGCAACACAAAAGGCCAATAGAGGTTTTTCCATACCTGTCATGGTCCAGTGGAGACTGGACAAACAAACCCACGTGGTTAGGGTCACACGACACCTGATTGGTGGAGGTTCATTACATAATGCTGATAAGGCCTCTTAGGACCCTCCCATTGGCTAAATATTAAAATAAACTTTTAATAATGAAGAAAGTTTATAAAAGAACAAGTCAAACATTCACAGGTATGATTTATATATGTCAATAAAAGACCAGATTCTGAACTATATGGCCATCATTAGGAGGTTCTTTAAACCTTTAAAGCTAAAACCTTATAGGTAGTTTGACATGGTCAATTTACATTGGCTTAAAGAGAGAAAACCCCTGAGCTTGTCTAGCTGGCAGATCTTGGACTGAGTTCCACACTAGGTGGCGTGGTCCGGATTCTCATTTATTGAATATTAGGTGATACTAATTGACCATTTCAATTTGTCATGGTGAAATGTGTTCTACTTTCATTAATACCAAACATATGCAATTATGGTATTCTGTAAAGGTTCAGTGGTATGTATAAGTTCTAAGTAAAGTACTTTCCTGGACAAAAAAGTCTGCACAATTATCTTGTTCATTATTATTGAGGGAAAGAAGACACTATATAATTCGTTGGTTGAGTAACCAAAGGTCGTATATGAAAAATGGGGATATGAAATAATTCAAGATTTAGAAATTTGAATCACTATGATGGCCTATAAATGTTTATATATCCATCGAAGGTTATCAAGCTTTCATTCTTTACAAGGGCATTGTACTGCAAACTTAAATGTGGGTTTTGGGACCAAAATTAATTATATTAAAGTATCCATGGTAACATTTGAGGAGATTTATTCAGATACGACCTTTGGTTACTCAATCTTTCACAGAAAATTTAAGATATTGTTAGTAACCAAAGGTCGTATAAAGTAAACATTGTTTCCTTTTAAATGCTAATTATTGAAAAGCTTTTGACTTAACAAATATGAAATAATGTTATGCTTGATTTAGCAATATACTCTAACTCATTTTATAATATTACATTAAGATTGAATTATAAGAGAATCCTTTATAATGAGAGAACTGAAAGTACCTGTCAGATACGACCTTTGGTTACTCAACATCCAAATCATCCTTTCAGTAAACAAAGGTTGTATCTGTTATTTTCACTATTATATTGAAAGATTAACCATAATAATAAAACTTTTACCTTTATATTCTGTAATATGGTCTTGTTAATATCTATGTAATAGATTTATTAATCAAAATGAAAATATTTGGTTTAAAACGTTATATTTTCTATTTTTTTCTTATCAGATACGACCTTTGTTTACTCACTGAAAAAGGGAGTAGAGCAGATACGACCTTTGTTTACTGACTAGTAACATTATAAAGAATGTTCATATTTAAAAAAATCAAAATTTTCTAGGCAGCTCAGGTGGTCAGGCAATGTTTTCAATAATAAAAAAAAAATGATTTTTTTGAGATACGACCTTTGGTTATTCAGCCAACGAATATATACTCACTTGTAAGGATGAAATGTACTGCTTAAATTCTTTTCAAGGATGTAGTTTTAGGGAAACACAAGAAAAATATTTGAGGTGAAGGGCGGAAATTAAGGGTGAAGGAGAGAAATTCGGGGTGCAGGATAGAAATATTTGGAGTAAAGGAGAGAAATTCTAAGTGAAGGAGAGAAATTTGTGGTGAAGGAGAAAGGTTTAGAGGTGAAGGAGAGGTATTGTTCTTTTGGGACATCGTACCCTTAACCCAATTATAGACGTTGTGCAGATGACGTCACATTTCTGAATTTGGGCTTGCTACTGCGTTGTAACAAAAGGTATTGTGCAACGGGCCACATGTCACAAATTAAGTTGTGTAGTGTAATACCGCCTTTACACCTATTTAGCAGGCCCGTGCCTAGCTTATGTTGTGTGTGGGGGTGGGGGGGTGCAAGGTTCCATAAGTGGTACATTTGCCTATATTTTCATTAATTCGAACTTGAAAAGGGGGGTGGCGAGTAGTAATTAGTTGCACTCTTCAACATTTTCCTACTAATTTTATGGGTTTTCTACATTATATTTTGCAAGGAAAGGTGGAACTTTTGGAAAAATTTCCTTTGGGGGGGGGGGTTAATTAGTATGTCTGATTTCTCTGCAACATCGTCATATCGCGACTCAAGGTAGCATGGTGTAATTGGACCTTAAATCATCACAAGACACCGACTCGTATCACATTTCCTGTCCAGATTATCTTAAGCGCACCCTTTGGTTTTGTGCTTATGATCAATGTATTACCCCAGTCCTTCAGATGTCTGATTGGGGGACTCCTCCCTAGGTACACCCCAGCCATTGTACTAAGGTCTGGAGAACAATTGATATAAGTAAGTTGCGCGATTGCACATGATTACTGAACACATTCCTGTCTTAATTTGTGAATAATTTATATGACGGTAATAAGGAATTAATATAATAGTACTGAAGTCTGTATAGCAGCCATGCGTTCTCCGTATCCTTTGTCTTGTTTACAAAATGTGATATTGTAAAATGATTAATTGTTTATCAGTTGCCGGAGACTGTACAGAAATGGTCTTATTTCGAAAAGGTCTCCGTTGTTGCATTGGACTGAGAAACCATTTGTAGGGGCATTTCGAAATTTAAATTTAGCAGACTCCAGTCTGGTCATTTAATGATACAGGAATAAGAAGAACGATTGTGAAGTAAAGTATATTTCATAATTTGAGTGCACTCACAGCTATCCCTTAAATATCCTACAATTTATTTTACACTAAAAGTCTGTAATTTTGCCTTTTGTAAATGTCATAAAACTAGATTGCACTAATATCAGAGTAAGGAATGCTTTGGTGTACGCTATTTACAACAAGGTGGCAATATTCATCCATGTGGTAATCTAATGTATCTTTCCAAAGTTATTCCAGCTAACTAAGATAGAAAAAGAATACACCAATTCCAAAAACAGAATCTAAAAGTTTCCCGTCGTCACATAAACATTTTATCTTACACTCATTTAATATTACATTTTTACTCCCGGCTGCTTATCTATCATGTCAGTTGTCTGAGAACACCTAAGCCTCCTAAATTCATGAATATCTCAAGAACTTCCAACAGAACTTCCCACTGACGACAGCTCCACTTATCTTTTCACTTTTTCCTCAAGATTCCATCCACTATCATTTGAACAATGGATAATTTTTCTGTCTGGTAAAATTCCGCGCTGTTTCTGTCAAAAAAAGTGGGTGTGTTAATTCATGAGGACGGCGCCTGTCGCCTGTATAATGGATGACGGGTCGGGGGGACATGATGGATTCGGGGCCTATCGGGGACGGTCGGGCCGACTCGGGATTGTTCGGGCCCTAAAGCCTGGTGCCCACAGGGCGACTAGTTTGGAAAAAATCGACAGCGAACAACGTCATTTTTGGCTGTTTGGTCGCCCGACGATTAATCACACAAAGGCGCCGTGATGTCTGGCGACCAAACCACTAGTCGCCGTGGTTTCTGGGCAAAATATTTGACATGTTTAATATTTCTCTCTAGTCGCCGGCTATTAAGGCAGTTAATCGGCGGGTAGGGCGACTTGTGGGTCCTCTAGTCGCCGTCAGTTTGATATCAAGAGTGTCCCAATGTGAAGATTAATTTTGAGGTACCCCAGCGATTAGTTAGTCGACCAGCGACCAATATTTCTTCCTTGGTCGCCGCTGAAATGCACTAGTCGGCGGGGTTTAGTCGCCACGTGGGGACCAGGCTTTAGCATGGTAAGCTGGGCTGCTCTGGTTGATAACATAACATGCAGAAAACTCCCAGGCACCCCACTCACCTTCAAGGCTGATTCTTATTCACTGATATTGTATATTGCATTTTCAATTGTATACCTCATAGATTGGTGGATTTACGCGGAAGGAGGCAATTATCTTTATGATAATGTTAAGTTCGAAAGACGTTATTGGGTGCCATCAAAATAACACACCTGGAACCAAACCAGAACCAAATAGAATGTTATAATAATGTTATAATAAAGTTACATTCTTGCATGGGCAGGAGTGCACAGACACTTCCCAAGCAAGAATATGAGTTATTATAATGTTATTATAACGTTCTGTTTAGTGCTGCTTTGGTTCCTGTTACATTATTTTGATGGCAACCAAAAATGTCAACGTTGCAACGTCGCACTCTGACGTTATTGTGACATTCTTGTTATGTTCTTTCAGGTTATAATAACATTATTATAACATTCTTTATAAGTGAGGTCTCAACTTCACTAAAATGTACTGTCATCATAACATTCTTTTCTAGTGAGTCTCAACTTAACCTAAAATAACATAACTGTTACATGAATATTGGGCAGGTTACAGACTAACCAAAAAGGTATCGTCACAGAACATGCTTGTTACCTCCCTGCTTGCCTGGGCCAGTAAGGCTAGGCTGATGACAGATGACAGATGACAACATGACACATTGTAGAACCCCTTCAGCCTCAATCAATAGCCAATAGAAGTCCTTGACAGGGCTGTCCAGGTCCACCCTGACGTCTCCTTCAATAAAACCCCCCATTATTGCCATTGATCTTTCAAAAGAAGGCGGTAAAAGTTAAGGACGGAGCCACATCAAAGGGACTTTCTTCAGTCATCGATCAGGGAAAAATTCACCGTGATTTTGTGGTAATCACCAAAGTGAAGGGTCCTGACTAAAGACGTCAAGGATGAATTTCTGTTCATAATTTGCAGAATCACTAGTGCATTTCAGGTAGTAGATGTATCTTTTAATGGGGATTACTTTAATGCCCTGATTACAATATGTGTCGGTTCCCTCTTCATGTTGGTAAGTATTGCCCAAAAGCGAATGGTTCTCATTGGGGCCATAAAACACTACTCATGCAAGCAGTGACATAACAAGCACATTCTGCAACTGTACTTTTTTGGTTAGTCTGTAACCTGCCCAATTTTCATGTAACAGTTACGGTATTTTATTTGAGACTTACTAAAAAGGTATCTTTTGATAACATTATATTTTAGTGAAGTTGAGGCCTTACTATTAAAGAACATTGTAATAATGTTATCATGGTGTGAAAGAATGTTACAAGAATGTCACAATTACGTCACAGTTTTACGTTGTAATGTTAGGTTCAAAAGATGTTTTTTTGTGCCATCAAAGTAACTTAACAAGAACCAAAGCAGACTAAACAGAACATTATGATAACTTTATAATAATGTCATATTCTTGCTTGGCTATGCTTTTCATTTCCTATATAAACTTTGTGTTGCCCAGTGGGGGTCTGGGTAAGAATAGGCCCTCAGTAGACCCTGCTGATCGTACGAGCACCGATAGGGGGGACCCTGCACTGACCAAGTGGTTCTTGGGTTCAATTCCCAGTCAGTGCTTGGTTCACTAAGGGATGAGGTACAGCAAAAAAGATTGCTGCGTTTTGATCCCCTGCTGTTTGCCCGCCCTGTCACCTTCATCTCATAGATTCGATCACCAAAGACAGAAATCGTCCCAACTGGTTTTCGCCGTGAAAATGACCCTGGCTGTCGGTACGGCGTAAAACACCCAACACTCACTCATAAACTCTGTGTTAACTATGCCACTGAAATAATCTTATATATTACAGTTTCATATCACATAGACCATAATGTAATCCCCTGATGCATACCTGAGTAATCAGAGCACAAAATTAATAGTGTAGACTATTTTTCATCTTACAATCCAATGGCTTGAGGGTATTGCTTACCATTCATCACAGTCAACCCTAGAGACGGACCTCAGCCGGAGTGTGACTTAACAGTCATGTTATGCAATTATACTTTTTTGGTTAGTCTGTTACTTACTGAAAAAATCATGTAACCATTACATTATTTTTCTGAGAGGTTGACCCCTAACCAAAAAAGAATGTTATCATAATGTTCTAATGAAGTAAGTTCAAGCCCAAATCCAAACTGAACATTATAGTGACATTCTGATTAGGTGATGTCGAGACCTCACTTAAAAAGAACATTATTGTAACTTCCTCATCAGGGTAGATCTAAACCTAACCTAAACAGAATATTTTTGTGATGTTCTGATTAGGTCACTTCTTAACCTTACCTAAACAAACCTAATTATGACTATATTATTGGGTCAGGTGTCACCATAACCTAAACAGAATGTCATTGTGACATTCCATTTTAGTCAGGTCACAACCACACTAAAATAGAACGTTATTGTGACATTCTTATTGGGTAAGATCCCAATATTAACCTCATAATAAGGTGGCAAGAACGTTAGCAGAATGTCACAATATAACATTACAACAATTGGTTGCAGCGACATTATTGGGATTCATCAAAATAACATTGCTGCAATGTTACAATGTAACATAACAAGGACCAATCCAGAACATTGCTGCAATGTTATTACAACATTACACTGCCGGCTGGGACAAGATTTCGGAAGGCGGGGGTCCAGTTACAGGTTAGGTCCTAAAACAGTGTGTGGTCGCGAGCAAGTGTGCAAGGTTTTTTTCTCTTTGGGAAGTTTAAGTCCCCATCAAAAAGGCCCTCCCCCCAATCTACTTCTGATCCCAATAAATCCATCATGCAGCTGAACTGTGACAAAATGGGCAGTTTTTTTGACTATAAGTTTTTGACAAGTTACTTACCAGATTTTCATTTAACAGTTATGTTATTTAACATGAGTTTGAGACTCACCTGGTCTCAAAACAGGGTTTTATGATGACATTACCCAAGGAAGAATATGACGTTACAATAACGTTATAATAACATTCTGGTGGGTCATGCTTTGGTTCTTGTTACGTTATTTTGAGGGCACCCAAAGACGTCTTTAGAACCTAACATTGCGACGTCGCAATATAACGTTATTGTGATGTTCTTGTAACGTTCTTTCACGTTATAATAATGTTATTATAACATTCTTTATTAGTTAGGTCACAACTTGACCAAAATAAAACGTTATTATAACGTTCTTTTCTGATAAGTTGGAACTTTACCTAAAATAACGTGATTGTAACGTGACAATTGGATAGGTTTCAGATTAACTAAAAAAGTACAGTCTCAGAACATTTTAGTTACGTCGCTGCTTGCCTGGTTACATTTTAAAGATGATACCAACACAGAATGTTATGATAATGTTATCATCTAGTGATAGACCATAATGTTACAATAATGGTGCAGTGCAATGGTAGGTTCGAAAAGACATTATTGAGAACCATCAGAATAATGTAACAAGAATTGAAACAGAACCAACGACATCATACTTTAGTAAAGTTCAGACCTTCCCAATTCAGAATTTCACACCAATGTTATCTTTATGTCAAAGAACATAACCAGAATTACGAAAAGGTCCCAGTGCAATGCTGCAATGTTAGGTTCTATTTTGGAACCATCAAAATAACGGAGTAAGAATCAAAACAGAACTAAAGAGAATGATACTTCAATATGGTAATAACGTTTCATGCTTGCCTGGGCAGTGCCCCCCCCCCCCCACTTCTCTTTTAAAGGGCTGAGGGAATCTTTACAGGTCTTTGCCTTGGAAGCTGTGGCAAGGTGTTGGGCGGTGGCCAGCCCTGAGACTGCCAGCAGCCTTCGGTCGGACCAGGGAATTTAAAATAGGAAGACAGCCCAGCCAAGTAGCGATGTAACCGGCATGTTTGGAGGCCATGCTTCGCTAATCATGATCAGTCACTTACTTACAATATAAATATAGACATTACAAAGAACATACATTTCTATAATTCCTGTGGTTATTCCTGTGGGGAGAGGGGGGGGGGGTTCATGTTTCCATGACCAAGCATCACAAGGGGGGAGGGGGGGGGGTTTGTAGTGCATGACATCATGTTGAGGAAATTTCAATTTCAATAATTTCAAAGACAATTTGAGGTTAGTTTGGGATATTGAAGGCTGGATCTTAGTTTCACATAATTTCTACCAGACAGTCATGTTCCTAGCCAAAAAGAAATCCATTCCCCTTAATACTATTTCTGTAAATTCAGGAGGGGGTCCTCTTGAAATGATGTCATTTCTAGAGGGGGGTCAAGGGTCGCATAAAAAAACACGACAAGGGGGGAGGGGGTCAAATAAAGGTAAAAAATAGCATGACGTCATTTATGAACGGCCCCTTTTTGTGGAAGGAATCGGTCCGAATTGACGTATAGCTGTTTAAAATACGGTAAGTCTTTGGTCGCGGGTCATTTCACTTGGTTGCCTTCCATTCAGTATTTATCAGTATACATCAAATTTTCAAAAATCTCGACCCCCCCCCACCCTCCCTGGGGCAAAAATACGCCGTAGATTTATACAAGAACGTATGCAAATTTTCAACAATGTCAGACTCCCCTCCCCTCTTTGGTGCATACGTACTGAATGGAAAGTCCCTTGAGATCTAATACAATCTATCCTACAATACCTAAACAATAACTATAGATCCTGTCACTAAATAGCGAGGCTAAACTTAAAGTTGCCTTGACGTGATTTACAAAAATACTGATAATTCTTAAACTATCTAATCAATTTCAAATATCTTGGTATCACCTTGTAGCTAGGACTCTGTTGTTTGATAATACATGTATTTTACATTCCAAGAAAACATTCCAAATAATTTGGAATGTTTGGAAAGGCCCTGAAAATTTGCCAAAATTTGCCATTTTTACTGACTTACAACCAGAAAATTCTAAATAAAATGCAGAAAAACTATTTCTTAAGAATTCTGACAGGATTCCTTTTTAGAGAATTGAATTTGCAATCTAATGATGTATAATATGACTATATGCTGAGAATGAGTATGGAATAAATTCCAATGGAAGGCTGAGGTGAAATTCCATAATTTCGGCACTTTTGCTTGTTTGCATACATTTTCTTATCAGTCAATAACATTATAAGTAGTTCTATAGCAGAATATTTTTTGTTTTACTGCCTGTTTCTCATAGATAATATTAATTCAAGCTTGTAAAGACAGTCTGTTTGCTATTTGATTTAGGATAATTCGTAAAAAAAATGTTCTAGAAGGCTTTTAAGCCTCTAAAATGATGACTCGATTTAGATGATCTAGCTCAGCACCAGGCTTATATCCTCATACAGGAAGTGTGGGTGTTGTATCTAGCACTCACATGTGTTAAACACTCATATTTCAATGCCTAATTTTTTTTGAAATTTTTTGAAGTAAAAACTTAAGTTATTTAGATGAATATGTTATGAATTTAGTTATTTATTGATTTTCTTTTAGGAAATCAATGATTATTACTCATTCAAATAAACTGGTCAAACCTTGCAAATGGAATTGTGGATTTAGATGCATAGATTTTGAGTATAGGTGTACGTAAACCGACCAAATTTGGATGGAAATATTCATTCTTTTGCCCCCATGATATATAAAAACTGTCTAAAACTGTCTTAAACCCATAAGACCTCCTCCAGAAGTGTTTTTACAACATTATACATGGAAACTATAGATATATCTTAAGTCTCTTAAGGCATAAACCTGGTGTGTATCTCATAACCCAGAATCCTCGCTATTTGGTGACTGGATCTATAGCCCCTTATGTGGACATTTTACCCATTTTGACTGATTAGGATCAACAAAAGAAAACTTAGCTCCAGAGAGCGGGTGAACTGTCTCTATGAGTGAAAAGTCTCTACTAGAGAGATGAATGTGGCCATGGCCATCCTTTTTTGTGGTTGTTGGTGGGGAGGGGGAGGGGGGGGGTTCTAGGGTTCCTTCCAATGATTGGAAGAAACGAAAGCACCCAAGCAAAAATATTATATGACGTTATGATAACGTTGCAGCAATGTTCTGGTTAGTTCTTGTTAGATTATTTTGATGGCACCCAAAAACGTCTTTAGAACCTAACGTTGTGACATTGCACTGTAATGTTATTGTGAGGTTCTTGTAACGTTCTTTCACATTATATTAATGTTATCATAACATCTTAACTTTACCCAAAATAATGTTATTGTTAAGTGAAAGTTGGGCTGGTTTCAGACTAACCAAAAAATTATAGTTACAGAACTTTCTTGCATATTATTATTATGATAGAATATGCATGCCTTTACAAGAACAATATGAAAAAGGCAAGCCTTTAATATGTGATACCCCTAAAAGATCAGTGTGGCTTTGAAAACGCGTTACTATGATATAGATAGGGATGTGATTAATTTACTTCCATACACAAAAATTGATTTGATGCATCTCAACGAAAAATCTATTTCACTAAAATGCCACAAATCCTTTTTGCCATCTTGTGTAACATCAAATGAATTCGGACTATCACATTGAAAGGTGTTTACCGAATCCCAAGCCCCCAAAAGAGGTCTTTTTGTTCGATTTGCCTGTGGGGCATAGGCGGTATTGGGCCCGTCACAAATTGTGGACCGCAAGTATTGGGGAGGGGGTGGGGGGGGGGGATCCGTTATCCTGATCCGCCATACCCATCTATGGAACACCAAATGTAAACGTCCTTTTCACCAAAGGTGGACAAAGGACGAAGCGAAAGCCGCCAGGGCTAAATACGCATTGGGTTCGTACATGCACTTAAGCATATATGTTCCTTATAAGGAATGTGTACTTAATGGAATGCCAACAGTGATGTTAACTATTCCTAAGCAGGGGCTGAACCCAGGGTGGGGGGTGGTGGTCCACGGGCTGGTCATAATCAGTAAGTTGTTAGTCGATACATGGCCTCCCATAGCGGTCTGGCTGGGGTGGTCATAATCAATAAGTTAGTTGACACGTGGCCCCCCATAGCGGTCTGGCCAGGCTGGACATAATCAGTAAGTTGGTAGTCGACACATGGCCCCCATAGCACTCCAGCCGGGCTGGTCATAATCAGTAAGTTGCTATTTGACACGTGGCCCCCCAAAACGGTCCAGCCAGGCTGGTCATAATCAGTAAGTTGTTAGTCGACACATGGCCCCCCATAGCGGTCCGGCCAGGCTGGTCATAATCAGTAAGTTGTTAGTCGACACATGGCCCCCCATAGCGGTCCGGCCAGGCTGGTCATAATCAGTAAGTTGTTAGTCGACACATGGCTCCCCATAGCGGTCCGGCCGGGGTGGTCGTCCTTGGGAGCAGATGAGCAGGTCGGTGAGCAGCTCAATGAGCAGATCAATGGGCCGACTCATGCCCACATTAAATGGAAGACCCCCGGCCACCAGACTGTCAATAACCTGTGTGTTGGGGTGGGGGTGTGGGGTTGGGCAGGCAAGTGTCAAAACCTGTGTGGTAATTTGCAAGTCTTTACCTATAGCACTCTTTTACTCATTTAAAGGGAGCCAAAACCAATATAATTGACAACATTTTCAAAACTCAGATAATCTTTGAAATATATTCGATAGGTCTAGTTCAGTATCAGCTGTTAAAACTAGCTCATTCCGAGGTAGAATTTCATGAGAGATATGGTAATATTTTCATTTACTTGTAAACAAACCCCATATTTGTGGATCTACATTAATTTATTTATATATCGGGGGTGTCATAACTGTAATTACCGGTCTCATAATTATCAACTTCTTTTATTTTCCCCCCTTTATGTATCTATTCATTTATTTTTCATTTTTTAAGGGAGGGGTAGGTAGATGCATATGGGTGTTGGATGGTAGGGGGATGAGATAAGCAGGGAAGTGTCAAAACCTTGATACCTTAATACCTTTAAGCCACATTCCCACCAGGTGATTTTGAGCAGAGTCGGCCGACTTACTGGTGCTAGAATTGGCCGACTCTCCTTTATAAAGGTTTTCTAAGGATTGTTTGCGGCAACCCTGCGACAACCCTGCGACAACTTTGTGGTGTTCGTCATTGTGGATTTTGAGGTTGGATGACAACACAAAGGTTGTCATTTTCTCCTGACAACCTTAGGCCAAAAATGTTGTCAGAGAAGCGAAATTGAAAATCAAGTTGTCACAAGGTTGTCAGAGAAGAAAATGAGACATCAAAAGTTCTGCCTGACAACTCTAGTATTGTAAGTGAATGGTGCCAAAAACCGTACAACTCCTAAGGCCTAATACAACTTAGTCCTCCCCAGCAAACATATTAAAGTACATCGTTAAATATACTAACCTTTCTGAAGACCCTGGGACAATCCTGAGTTGTTCCAATAGATCAAGACCACCCTGGGGATTTTTTTGACAACCCATGGTTGTGTTTTCTTGGCACCATTGACTTAAAACCCTGAGGTCTTCACAGATACCCACATGATCTCATATAAAGTGGTCATAAAGTTGTCAGTATCTCATACTCAAAGTTGTCAGAAGCTCGTCATAGGGTTGTTGATTTCGACACGAAGGTTATCAGAAGGTTAACATAGGTTTGTTGATTTTAACATCAAGGTTTCCAGAAGGTTGTCATAGGGTTGTTGATTTTGACACCACTTTTGACAACCTTGTGTTTTCAGTGCATGGGGTATGAGTATGCAGAAGTAGAAGTAAGAGCAGAATGGGCGGTAAGTGGATAAGAAGCTGTCTATAACGAGTTCAGCCACTAGTTCATCGTAGATAGAATCACCCTGGGCAAAACCAGCCTGTGGGTGACTTGCAGCATTGCCCCATCTTATACTCATGGCATAATGCTCCGTGGACCACTTCCTTCTCCCTCCCTCTCAGCAGAACGACTTTGTACGATCTCAATGTATGAGGCCTGTGGAGGTGTTCCCAGTCTTCCATATTGTATTACCAGACCCATTTGATTAGAATCAACAATACAGTCCCCACGCCTCAGGCCCCACGTCAATGTACACCCCGACGGGCGGCGCCCTGTTTAGGCAGACAGATAAAATAGATATTGGATGGGAACGAGGCGCTAAAAATACCCTCGAGCCGCATTGCCGTGTGAGGAATCGATGCCCGGATGTAGATGGGAGAGAGGTGTTTAAGTGAATGCGCATATGTGGCCACATGGCCAGTGTGAGCTTTTCTTTTTCTGTTTTTGTCTCCGAATAAAATAGTAATTGGAGGACACAATAGTGATGAACTGGCTCGGGATGGCGTTTTTCTGTAGTCATGTGTTTCTATGATACCCTCATGTTATGTATTTGGGCTATGTTTAAGGCCCGTATACAGGGGGAGGTGGTTGCGGGGAAAGCGCCCCCCCCCCCCCCCCCACACACACACAAAGGAATTTTTTTTCAAAACGTTCCACATTTCCTTCAGAAATTGAGGGGGGACTGCCCACTCCTTGTGTGAAAGGATACGCATCATAGTTCTAAAAACCGTGAAGAAAGGGTCTATTTCTAGAAACTTCACATGTCCTTGTTTCTGGAAAAAAGGGTACTTTTTCCACCTAAATGTCAGTGATATGGAAAAAAAGGGTTGTTTTTTTCCTTGACAGTTTGTAATTTCAAGAATAAAGGGTAATTTATAGCCACAAAAGTCAGCGTTTTGCAAAATAAGGGTCCTTTTTTTGACATTAAAAGTCAGTGGAAAGGGGGTATTTTCTATTCTGAAGAACGATGATATGTCCTACTTTTATATCTGAGTGGATGGACGACCGACTGAGTACCTCGATATTGTCCAGCATCCGTGCACATGTACAAACATGTACAAAGTATGTAGGCCTAAATGGGTTTCATTGATTTGAATAAAGTTAGATATGTGTCTTAATTCTAACTTCCTTTGAATATGTTGAGGTACAATGCCATAATGTGATAATGGTAATACAAGTTTCTTGAACCTAGTCAAGCTTCTCGTGAATTCACATTTGTACGTTTGAGACTATAGCTTTTAGAGTTCATGGGTTTCTTCTGGAGCCCCTGCCATCAGGTGACGCAACAGCCGTGATCGTATAGTGGTTAGTACTTCTCGTTGTGGCCGAGACAACCCAGGTTCGAATCCTGGTCACGGCAGAGGCTGTGTGGCCTCTATCATGGCAAAGTCAGCTGAACTTTTATGGGTTTGCTAGAAAATAATTTTGATTCTTAGACAATGGAAAGGTGAAGTGATTGACTCAATCATTCAAGGAAAGATTTTCTAAATGAAACTAAGATATTAGGGGCTGTCCATATGTAGCCGCCGGCGAACTACGCGCCTGAGCGATAATTGGGAGCTTTGCAAACCAACTCGAAATTCTAAGTTATAACCAACCTGTAAGAAGTCTGACCTATCTTACCAATATCAGATGGGTATCATAATGCTGTAACTGTGTCATATTTACAGTGTTAGTCCTGTATTTCAGAGTAATCAGGTGTATTACTTGTCACTCCTAAGAACCACCTGTTGTTTACTTTTGGCTGGAAGCCATGTTGCCTCCTCTTCTCTAGAGAGTGAGACTTGAAAGTTCATGTCAGTTTTTGAACTACTGAATGTTTTTTGATTATCTTTCGATGGTAATTTATATTTTTATATATCATGACTTATGCATAGGTTTTGATCTGTATGTAGAACTTAGAACAAAAAGTAAGAAAATCTCATGGGAGTGAGATCTGAGAGATGACCTAGGCAAAACAACAAGATGAAACTGCCTGAATGTTCTCAAAAGAAAACCAAGTTTAAGAATCTTTGAACAAGCATTGTTGGGTTTGGACAAGCCAAAAGGTATGTAGGAATATCCTGAGAGTTGTGTGAACCGTATTTTGTATCATGACATGCAAGATCTAAATGGTAAAAGACAGTTTTGTACAGGACCATGTGCTCTGTAAACTGGGCCATGTGACAAAGTTCTAGGAGAATCTATGTAGGCTTTATGCCTAAGAATCTATGATCTGTGTAGATGTAAGCCTAAATAAGGCCAAAGATTATTATTATGTGTCAGTAGTATTGACATCATATTCTAAGTATGTACTTTGAGTAGTATTCTAAGAACTACAGAGTAAAGAATTTATGTAGGCTTTGATCCTAATCCCATGAATATGGTAATGAGTCAGTGTAAGAACTATGAAAGACTAAAGACTGTGTATTATTATACACTTTTATGGATATAAGTCACCATAGAATTATGAATATAGATCCATGTCTAAGATTGTCTGAAACTATTATTTAGACACAATATCCTTTTTGTCTATTTCAGTTTTCGACGTTATTTCATTACTACTAAGAACTACGAAGAATTTGTACGAAGTTAGATATTTTATTGATACGAAAGACGAACTAAGAACAAAGTTGTACGAACAAGAAAGTGGAATTTGTGAATCTAAGAACCAAAGAATTTATCTGAAGAACTGTACATATTATTCATCATTTTCCATATATATTCAAGAACTTTTCAAGTAGTAATAAATATCAGTTACGAAACCACGGTTTATGTCTCAAATGCCATCGAGCCCAACAGCTGCTACAGTCGAAAACTTTTGTCTCATGGCGAGGCAGAAGTTATTATCGAACTTTGACGATAGACGGAGCTTGCCCATAGGAAAGGTGGTGAGCGACGACTGATAGACCTGGCCGCCTTCACGAGTAGTGTGGTCAGTCGTGGGCAGCGTCTTCGCTGGACGAGACGCGCCAACCTCCGACGTCATCGCGTGGGCATCGCGAGGGCATCACACCTTCGTCTCCACGATGGGGACGAAGAGACGGACCTCGTCACCATCGGGCGTGGTGAGTGACGACCATCGACGGACGAGCCTGGCCGCCATAGGGGCGTAGCCACTCGACAACGCTCTGGTCTAGGGTAAGGCCGGAACAAAGAACCTGCTGTCAGACCGCAGTGGGTATAGACGTCATCGCGTGGGCATCGCGAGGGCATCACACCTTCGTCTCCACGATGGGGGCGAGAGACGGACCTTGTCACCATGGGGTGTGGAGAGTGGCGAACGTCGACCGACGATCCTGGCCGCCATAGGGGCGTGGCCACTTGACGACACTTTGGTCTCGGTAAGGCCGGAGTGACAAACCTGCTGCTAGGTCGCAGTGGGTAAGGAACCGCGTCTAGTAAAAGGATGCTCATCGTAGAACTCTTGGTGTCAGGTGATGCTGAGATTTTGAATTTGTGTCGTATTATTGCGATATGAAATTTATTTGAAATATATTTCATGAAACTTTGAGAAACTTATGAAACTTTGAAAAACTTTATGAAACTTTACTGCCTGGTGTGTGGTATATATGCACATTGAATTTGTTGAAAGCTTGTCGCTAACAGGTAGCACGAGTTGTGTATTTAGAATTTTATGAACCTTGTTGTCCAGGAAGATAGCAAGCTATGAACCTTTGTCTCTAGGAAGGGACATTCTATGAACCACCTTGTCGCCTACGGGTAGGACAGGTTAAGAACTGTGTCTCTAGATATTCGCCGCCTAAGGGTAGGGTGAGTTGATGACTTTGTGAGAAGAAAGCCAGCCACCTACGGGTAGGGTTGGGGGATTCGACCATCGTCAGCAGGGACCAGCCAAGAACTACAAGAACTTGAGACGAAATGAAAACTTTGAACCTTTTGAAACTTTGAACCTTATGAAACTTTGAATAAGAACTGAGACATTGCATTAATATTGCCTTTTGTTCCAGACCAGCGACGACAGCTGTTTGTATGTGTTATTAGGTATTGGTTCTCTAGTAACATATAATATACCAAAGTGTTGGTAGTAGTTTGTAACAATGTAACTGAAGACGTTACTTTTTCTATTTGACCACTCTAACGAAACTTAGCGCCTAAGGGTAGGTTAAGTGGATGACCCTGTAAGATTAAGCTTGCCGCCTAAGGGTAGGGTAGAGTGAAAACTTCATTGTCAGTATAGACTTGGTTATTTGAAGATCTAAGAATTTGACTTGTCTTATGAGACTTTGGTATCTGTATTCGAACCTAGTGATATTTTTCTTCAGATTATAGAACTTTATTGGTTGATATAGAGGCACATTCAAAGGAGTGTGTCGGCCGACGTATTGGCCATTTGACTTCCGGTATTGCCCCGTAGAACCCTGTAGAAATTATCACAGGCCCACAGTTTACTAAAGGGCTTTTATGCCACTAGACACTTTATGAAACTACGAAATTTGACATTTTTGAAGACTGAAATATTTGATGCACTAACTGCCATTTTATTTCAGATCCAGCATAAGAGCTGTGTAGACACTTGATATAGGTTATATCTTGTGAACTTTTGAACCTGTTACTTGATATTGTGGTTTATCTTGTAACTTTCAACTAAGAACCCATAAACATAGAAGTACTAGTAGAGGTACTGAAGAACTCTTTTAAGACTACGGCACCTGTACTGGTTGCAGTAGTAAGTAAGGTATTGGTTTTGCCTTTAAAAGTATATGAGTAAGCAAGGTACTAGTATAGGTACTACTAGACCATTAGAACTCTTTTTGAAGTGGTATTTGAAACCTGCTTAGGTAGCAGTGTATAACATATATGAACCTACACATGTAGTAGCATTCTAAGGTTATGTTGTGAGTTTGGGAGATATATAGGAACAGGGAGCTTAGACTATTTGGGTAGGGTATTTATCCTGAACGCTTTTGAACCCAAAATTAGCTTTGAACTCAAAATTTGAAAGTCCCTTTCATTTCCATTTATATTATCTACCCATTCCAAATTGACCTACATCTTTCAAGATGAGTGACCTAAGATCTAAAGAAAGAAAAGACTCCTACAGACACAGGATGTCGACTAGAGAATATACATCACTGAAGGCACGTGAAGCCGAAGCATGGGCTGAATTTTATAGAGCCAAACTCGAACTTAAGAAAGAAGAATTTCGTAGAGAAGAGCCAGACTTTTGTTTCTCATCTAAAGCAAATAGTGCCTTTCTATTATTGAAGTGCAACTTCTGGGAAGCAGAGTCTAAGGCAAATGTCATCACTGAAGAAGTGAAGACTCTAGTAAAGAACTCTAAGTATAGAAGTTACAATAAGACAGCCCACAGACGCGAGAAGTCTAAAGCTGAGAAGTATGTAGCCCCAAAGAAAGTAGAAGTTGAGAAAGTCGAACAGAGAACAGAAGAACTGGTGCAGGTAGTTTCCCCACCAGCCCCTTTAGAACAGACTGACGTCCAGTCTGAAGAAGTGACGTTTCAGTCCATGACGTCCAATGACGACAAGAAGAAGGACCCATATTCTGGTCATAAGAATAATGTAGAACAGGAGAGTAAGGTTGACAATGAATGTCCCTTAACTTTTCAGAGTGCCACAGGAGATGGTAACCTGTTATGTGCTGAGTCAGAGCTGACTAAAGATTTTGTAGATTCCTTTTCACTGTCTGAACAGGTAATGGCGACAGAAGAAACTACGACAGACAGCCAGAGTATGTCGCAGGCGACTACTACCAAGGAAGTCGTAGGTCATGTACGTGACAAGCCAACGCAGGGGTTCAAGTCACGTGGGTTGAGGTTCAGTACACCTCCCCAGAGAGCACGGCCTAAGAAGCCGGTGTGTAAGAAGAAGTTGTCCGGGTTGAGGTTAGGCTCACCTCCCCATAGAGCAAGGCTCAAGAGGCCTAAGTTTAAGAAGTCACATGGGTTGAGGTTCAGTCTACCTCCCCACAAAGTAAGGTTTAAGAAACCTATTTTTAGAGATATACGCTGCGATAAGACTGCACCGCGGGGAGCGGCAGCAAGACATCAAAATGTGACGAAGCAGCGAGATCTCAGGTCTGGACCTCCGAAGCCGGGTAGGCCACCTGATTGTAAAGTCAAAGTGCACAAGGCACTCAAGAAACCAAGAAGACCACCGCGGGGAGTGGTGAAGCACAAGAGACCCAACATATCACTGCAAAAGCCAGTTCGAAGAGTTGGCCAGTCTGAGTTCATTGTGAGGTACAAGGACCTCAAGGGAAGATTTAAGATGTGAAGAACAGCGAAGATGAGCAGGAAAGCTCAGTATAGGTCCCACCCTTTTATACGGTTATTGGTACTGTTTGTGGTTGACCACTTTGTATACACTTTGGATTTTCAAGAAGAAACTTGTTTAGCGTTGGTGTATAACGCATGTATTTTTCGAAGACGTACATTTACGTACATACGATTTAAGGTCACGATTTTGAGAGATCCCACGATTATAGAAGTAGAAAATAAGAAAGCTATTGGCATATAAGAAAGGGAATCAAGAGCGTTCTCCTATAAAATAGTGTCAAGGTAGTGCACTAAGTTTTAACTTCCGCACTAAGAGTAAAATTACAGTGTAATTTTAGCGGGGAGTGTAGCCGCCGGCGAACTACGCGCCTGAGCGATAATTGGGAGCTTTGCAAACCAACTATTTCAGTTTTCGACGTTATTTCATTACTACTAAGAACTACGAAGAATTTGTACGAAGTTAGATATTTTATTGATACGAAAGACGAACTAAGAACAAAGTTGTACGAACAAGAAAGTGGAATTTGTGAATCTAAGAACCAAAGAATTTATCTGAAGAACTGTACATATTATTCATCATTTTCCATATATATTCAAGAACTTTTCAAGTAGTAATAAATATCAGTTACGAAACCACGGTTTATGTCTCAAATGCCATCGAGCCCAACAGCTGCTACACCATAAATGATGTCACGCACAAGGGGGTGGGTGGGTGGTTTGAACAGCGTGACACTGCCGGAAGGCATTATTTTCATGTTAAGATTAGACAATTTAGTATGGCAGAGGAGTGGGTGGGTCCTCAAAATACCCTGAAAAAGCGTGAGATAATAAATGGACAGCCCCTAATAGACAGCTGACACAATAGCCGTGATCGTATAGTGGTTAGTACTTCTCGTTGTGGCCGAGACAACCCAGGTTCGAATCCTGGTCACGGCAGAGGCTATGTGGTCTCTATCATGGCAGGTCAGCTGAACTTTTAAACTCTTGAGGTGCTTTTCCAAATCTGCAGCACTACTTGACAACTTGTGGCAGTGGTAGCGACAACCTACATAACCCTATATGAAATTAGTCACTTCAATGTATGGATATGTATGCTGCAGCACGCCACTACAATAAATATGGAAAAAGCACCTTCACTACCCTAAAACTGAACTTATGTTGATGTGTTAGTTGTTGTTTATGGTACTTCAATCGTGACTCTTATCAACTATTACTCTTCATTGCTTGAGTCATTTGTTCGTTTAGTATGTAATAAATTTGGGAGTTAAATCTAGCTCTTTATCGCTATTCTGTTATTCAGTTTATTATTTATCGCAGTCTGTTCTTGATTAAGACAAACTTATGTCTGGGCGACTTTGTATAGAGTTTATTATAGTGACAGGGTAATCTCTATATGGAGGTTCATGCCAATATAAAGAACACTCGTTTGACAAGAGGTTAAATATTTTATTATAGGCCTATCCACTGAATGTACACAAAATATCTTTATCATTTCTCACACAAATCCCTGCCATCCCCTGATACCCCTGATATCTTTAATACCCACATCCTGAGACCTGATCCTGCACTTTATGTCAAACAGACGGTTGTGTTGCCATCGGTCAATGTACATTGGGAAGTCGAAGCCTGTGGGTACTTTAAGTAATCAGGTTTATCCTTAGTATAGCAGGGAGGTGACTAGGGGAAGGGGGAGAGGAGGGTTTGACGGCTGAGAGGGGGGGGGGCGAGGTTAGGGTAGGGATTAGGGGACAGTCAATAGGGCTTTAGGGGTCTACTTCTTTATCCTCAGGGCTCAGTTTAGCCTCTTTTAACAGCCTTTTCTAGCCCTGTATTTGACTTTAGTCTTAGTCTTAAATGTAGGGCCTACGTGTAGCTTTGATAAAAGGGTAGAAAAATGATTGGTAACAGATGATCCACCTTTCTGTGGTTGTGTATTTTTCTGTCCAAGCTTGGTAATATTAACCTTTTTGTGGGGATGTATATAATATGTCCGAGGGGATTATATTTTATGAGATAAACGGCAACTGACAACAGAATAAGCCCATCCCACATTGGGTATATCCAAGGGTTGGACAAGTGTCAGAAAAAAATCACCATATTTGCATCCTTGTTGCCTGGAGTCTGAATAACTGAAATAACCAAGAATTATATCTTCCTAAAATATACCCAATTACTGATAAAACATTATGATTTCTTACATTATACCAACTGACAGATTTGCAGGTTTGCCAGCCAATCAAACTACTGTATTTTAGGACAAAATAGGGGTGGACATTATAGGTTAGGCTGACTGTCTTTAACATTGGAAAAGGCCAATATATAATGCTGGATTTTACCAATTTTAGAAACAATTCATGAGCTTAATTGGTACGGTTTATTTAGTTTTATGCATAAATCTATCTTCATGGACTAAGCATGGAGGCAGTTTTGAAAATATTTCATTATAAACTCTAATGTTGACCAGTGCAAACTGGGATGGGCTTATTGCACTCAATTCACTCGACAACGACTAACAGGTTTACTGCGTTTTTCCTGCAGACTATCCTAAATCACAGTCCATACTGACAAACCACAGGGCTTAACTATAGAAATGTTCATTAATCCTTGCATTATTTATGGTTTAACATCATGGACAACTTTTATTGACTCATTTTCATTTTGTATATATTAGCTATTTTCTGAGGTGGTTTGAAAATTCACTCATTTCAGATAAATTTACAGCAAAGTTTGTATATTTTCTATACATTAGCTGTGTTTTTGTCAGAAAATCGGGACAAATTAACCTGCAGGTGCCTAAAATACTGAAAAGTCAGCTACCTGTGGTAGGGAGAACTGAAGGTGAAGCCCCATGAAATGTGCTGAAGGTTTATGTATCAAGAATGTAGGGGTTAGAACTGCCTCATTACGGTATGCAGGGGGACGATTATGTACATGTATCATCCTCCAATTAAGTGCACCCGATCTTTAACAACAGATCTTAATGTACTCTTTTGAGAATTGAATTGCCTTTTATGGTATGGCTACGTCAATGTTACATACATAAATCATGTGCGCAGTCAACATCATATAAGATACCCAGCCAAGGATATGACGTTCTAATAATGTTCTAGCAATGTTCTGGATTGATTTTTGTTATGTTACACTGTTAGTTTACAGCAACTGTCTTTTGATGACTCCCAATAACGTTGCTGCAACCAACTGTTGCAACGTTACATTGTGACGTTCTTATAACGTTCTTGTAACATTATTTATGAGGCTGAGACTTCATAAGAATGTCACAATAGCATTCTGTTTAGGTGTGGTCAAGACCTCACTTAATGAGGATGTCACTCTAATGTTCTGTTAAGGTTAGGTTGACACCTAACCTAATAAGATAGTCACAGTTACATTCTGTTTAGGTAAGGTTAAGACCTTACCTAAACAGGTAAACCACAGGGCTTAACTATTAACTGGGCTTATGTAATCAGAACATCACAATAACATTCTGTTTAGGTGAAGTTGAGACCTCCTTTAATCAGGAGGTCACAACAATGTTCTGTTTAAGTGAGGTCTGGACCTCACCTAATCATAATGTCACAATGACATTCTATTTTAATTTTATCTTGACCTTATCTCACCAGAACGTTATGAGAATATGCTGTTTGGTTAGGTCTCAACCTACCAGAAAGATAATGTAACAGTTACGTGACAATTTAGTGAGTAACAGACAAACTAATCGTTACGTGACAATTTAGTAAGTAACAGACAAACTAAAAAAGTATGATCGCACCTTGGCTGGGATATTGTATAGTTGGGAAATAGCACTCTGCAATAAATCAACCTCCGCGCTAGAAATGATACCTGTGAGAAGTGACTCTGCTATGTAGGGTGATGGTTTCGACCTACCCATAAACAACGTAATTGTTATGTGCCATCTAAGTAGGTACCAGACTGACTAAAATAGTATAGTTGCATAATGTTTCTGTTACGTCTCAGCTTGGCTCGGTTGCCATATGAGGATATACGACCCGGTAGGACCATACGTCAAGAACCCTTTAGGGTTGTGCGACTTCCATTGATGCTTTTTATATCAATACAATATGTTGATCGCGGAGAAAAAGAAACCCGGTCCATAAGACCAGCAATAGGGATTTACAGATTGCCTGAGGCCTGCCTGTAAACGGTTGGAATGGTCGGGAAACGGTGGCTTAGCCAGCTATGGCAAGCCAAATGGGGAAAATGGAGAAAACAATATTTTCTGACTGGAAAACAGGATTTTTTCATGGGGATCAAAGTTATTTGGGGCAAACAGGGTTCCCCCTGGAAAAACAGTGTTTTTTGATTGGAAAACACTGTTTTCTGAAGATAACTCTGATTCCAACTAGAAACAATTTTTTCCGGGGGAAAATGCTGTTTTCCGGTCGGGAATCATCGTTTTCTCAATTTAAATTTAAGGATAGACAACACCTCTCGGCGGCGATTTCGCAGGGTTCCTTTTTAATGGTAGTGGCATAAATGTGGATCTCATAGTATTAAGCAGCCCTTTAGCAGGCCGATATACTCATAGAAAGTATATTGCAATATGTTTATTAATGCCTGTGTGGCAGCCAAGGAAATTCAAAAAATGCATTTTTAACTTTTATGTTTTGAACAAAGATATCTCACTTACTACTGCACATATAAATACCTGAAATCTTCAGAGTAAGTACAAAATATTCATTTTGAGGGAAAGATGTCTCAGAATGTTGATCTAAGTCCTAGTTTCTTTTTTTATAAAATCTAGAAATTAATGTTGAAAAATTTGACAAAAAGTTTCCCGTTTTTTATCATAAATTAAAAACTAGGACCTTATTCCAAAATCGGAGACAGGCTTCCCTCATAATGGAGGTTATTTATGTGCTGTCAAAATTTCAGGTCTTTATGTGCATGTATAAGGGATATATCCATGTTCAAAAAATAAAAAGTGAAAAAATCAGTTTTTCACCTCTAATGTCATAAATTATGAAGAGATAAGAATAAACTTTATACTAAAAAATAGAGAAAAATGTGCTCTTTCATTTGATGTTTAGTATCTTGTTTTAGGCTTTCTATTTACTGCACAATCTTCCTTGTCGTCAATGAAGCCACTCTGAGGTGTTGTCTATCCTTAACCCATTTGGCTTACCATAGCCAGGCACCGTGTGTCCGCGGGGCGTAGAGAAGATGTCTATGATGGCGGCATTAGTCAGACCACTAATATTGGATTCACCACCCAGGCTGGGCCCAGGCAAGAATATGACGTTATAATAACGTTATTATAACGTTCTGGTGAGTCCTGTTTTGGTTCTTGTTACGTTATTTTGATGGCACCCAAAGACGTCTTTAGAACCTAACATTGCGACGTCGCAATATAACGTTATTGTGACGTTCTTGCTACGTTCTTTCACGTTATAATAACGTTATTATAACATTCTTTATTTGTTCGGTCACAACTCGACCAAGATATAACGCTATTATAACGTTCTTTTTTGATAAGGTGTAACTTTACCTAAAATAACGTTTTTGTTACGTGACAATGGGATAGGTTTCAGATTAACTTTAAAAGTACAGTCGCAGAACGTTCTTGTTACGTCGCTGCTTGCCTGGGGGGTCACCGCTCCCAGCTAGCAACAACCCCCTATCTCCGGCTTTACTACAGACCCATGCCCCAAGGAAGGTGATGTCTTCATCCTTTCGCAGCCGTTATGAAACATGTAACACACTATACGAACCCCAAATTCATTAATGAAATACACGAGGCCTTGGGAGATATTTATGGTGTATTTTTAGAGTAGTCTTAGAACATTTGTCAAGTTTTCATGGTTTGCACTATAAACGACTCTAATGCCATGAATAAGCATATATCACAACTCAATCGGATACAAAATCACTATCATTATGGAATCTCTGTATACATCATTAATTCTAGCATTTTGTTTCAAAGGTTAAACTACAATTCAAACAGAAAATAACAGCCGCTAACATCATGTATACCATCGTATTCCTCATTTGAGGATAGATGTGTGAAACCAATTTGAATTATTATTTTCAATTATTTCTGAATCCTACTGTATGTTAAGAAGTACTGAATCTCATTTATCTTCAGAGTTATGGTGTTTTAAAAAAAACGCTTTTTTCCATAACTTTCAAAGTCACCCTTTGTGCATGGGTATATCTAATATTGTGCAGTGTAAACGTTTACTTTCAATCGCGTTTTCTCCTTTTCCTTCATGCCGCATGTTTCAGTGATAAGTGCTACGATATGAATGATTTCACCATCGACTGGTGAAGAAGATTGGAAAGATAGTCTATTTTACGTTTTTTATACTACTCCCGGCCCACAGCTTTGCCCAAGGGTAACCTCCAGCAGAGGTTTATTTGGATAACCTCCTGAGGAGGTTATCCTGATAACCTCCTGAGGAGGTTTATTTGAGAAGTAACCAGAAGTCTTTGATTTTTGCAGTCCATTTCAATTTTTTGAAAAGATTTGGTTTAAATTAGGAGAGCCTGGAATCGAACCATCTACTCTTGAATTTAGAGTTACAGAGGCTAACCACTACCCCATTGGAGCAGCTGTACAAGGCAAGGCCTATCTCCACCCAGGCAAGAATGCGACGTTATAATAACGTTATTGTGACGTCATTTTTGGGTTCTTGTTACATCGCATTTTGACGTTCTATAGACGTAGATTTGAGGGCACCCAATCACGTCTCTGTAACTTCCAATGCGTTGTCGCAGAATGACATTCTTATCACGTGTTTCTGCGACGTCACAAAATGACATTCTTGGTACGTGTTTCTGCGACGTCACATTGCACCTTTCAAAGAATGATTATGGGAATTAGAAACTACTGCTGCGACGTTGCACCATAACATACTGGCGACATGATCATAATATCATATTGTAACCCAAATTATATTCCAATAAGGTTATTTTGTGACCCACCTATGACCAAACATTACACTATACATCATACTATAACTTTCCCAAGACAAGAAATTTTGGTTTCCAGCTTTGGTCACAGTGACTTGGGGCCTTTTAAGTAAGTACTTGTGTACCCAGGCCTTTTCTATAGCTGGCAAATGTCATGTTTGAGACCAGGGGACAGACCCACTCAGTATCCCATTGTGAAAGATTGAAAAAGGTGTTTTCATGGTACTGTTCATTGATTTCTGGGAGCCATCAAATAAACGTCACTACAACGTCGAAATCTCATGTAACAAGAACGTCTCTTTAGGTTTGGTTACAACTTCACTCAGTCAGTACGTATCAGTTATGTACTTTTTGAGTTATGTCTCTATGTCACCTAATCAACACGTCATAACTACATTCTTTTTAGGTTTGGTCATAACCACACATAATTAGTTTGTATCAGTTACGTTCTGTTTGAGTTATGTCTCAACCAGACCTGATTGGCACGTCACTGTGATGTTACATTGTAAGGGGGTTCTAACCTGATGTTCATAGAACGTCATTATAACGTTCTTTTTATGGGATGTCATAGCATCCCCCTAAAATTACGTAACTGTTACATAGTTTTATGTGGGTTATAAACCAACCAAAATGGTATGGTCGCAGAATGGTTCTGCTACGTCGCTTCTTGCCTGGGCATATAGGAGACAGATTGGAATGGAAAAAGTCTGAAAAAAGCTTCAATGTTTTTATATACATAGATTTAAATTGAATACAACCTATATAATAAGTATCTTATTGACAAGAGAGAAGTCAATACAAACCTATGCGTAAAAAGACATTAGTAAAAGATAGCACAACCTGGCCCTGACGAGGACAGAACCCGGGACCTCCCACGTATGAGTCTAGCACCTAGATCACTAGGCTAAAGGGGCTACAGGTATGGCCTATATTCTCCTCTGGTTTTCAACAATTCAAGTGTTTATACAGTCATACATGGATATATAGATATATATATATATATATATATATATGCATGTATACTTCTATCGTGAAATTTTGGGACATTTTTGGGGCATTTTGGGACATAGATAACATGACTATCGTTTGTGATCTTTAGAGGTTGTAGTATAAGCTCGTAAACCACCTTGGAGGTGTCATTTATGGCATATAACCTCCGAGGCTTCAGCCGAGGAGGTTATATGCCATAAACGCCACCTCCAAGGCGGTTTACTATCACTTAATGTGCATCCGCAAAAGAAACTGACCCTTGAGTGTTGAGTGTTCATTGCAGTTTACCCCAGCCAGCTTGTGATGTTAAAGAAATGTTCTGCAACCATACATTTTTAGTCGGTTTGGCACTTAAGAATTACAATAATGATGGTGAGGTTAAAACCTCACCAAATCAGAATGTGATTACGATTATGATGGTGAGGTTAGAATGAAACCAAAAGAAAATGTTATAAGAACATTCAGTTAGGGTTGAAGAATGTAACCAGAACATTGTAATAATGTTGTTTACAGTGATGTCATTGGGAGTCATCAACTGAACGTATCAAGAACCATAATTATACAGAACCAACCAGAATATTGCTGCAACCTTATAATAACTTCGCATCCTTGGCAGGGACATGACTATCAGCGAGATGCATACTGTAGTAAAATGCTGATCAAGCTTATTTCTGTTACCAGCTGAGCACCTTTAATAATCATAGATTATACAATATCATAAAAAAAGATGATAGCATATTTGACTGCAGAAATGACGGAGTTTAAACGCAGTTCTAGAGCCAGGGTTACCTAACGCTGATGAATCTGCATACAATGTCATGTTTGTCATCATAATAACAACCAAAACGAGCAATAATAACAAGAAACCCTTCAGCGGTATATTTTAAGAAATATATTCCCCGCAAAGCCTAAAAAGAAGCCTGTGACTGAACTGTAGACGTCATGCAGATGTCGTCACCTATCTCAAAATTGATCATTTATTGGTGATCAATCTAATATTGTTAATATTTACCTTTTAAAACATTTGTAAATATTTTTTTTGCCTGATTCACTTGACAAATCTCAGTAAAATCATAATCAAATAATCTGATAATTTTTTATCTAACATTTGCACAGCCACGTGATTATGGGAACTATACGTGGTGATCACCAAAAACTGGTTGCATGACCCTGTCTCCACAAGGTCTGTATCCATGAAAAACAAGAAATTAATAGCAGATTTTCTAATGTGTTACCAGCGGAAAGTATGAGTTGGATTTTATTGCCTGGGCACAGTATTACAAAATTCCATGAAGCTGGTACATACTGATAGTGTTAAAGCCTACTTCCCCCTATCCCCGCCAGGCACGCCCCCCAGCTGGAGTGCGACGTAACGGTCACCTTATGCAACCATACCTTTTTGGACAGTCTGTTACTTACTAAAGTAGCACGTAACCATTATGTTATTTTTTCTGAGAGGTTGAGACCTAACCAAAAAAGAATGTTATTGTAATGTTCTAATGAAGTAATGCAAGACCAAATCCAAACAGAATGTTATAGTGACATTCTGATTAGGTGAGGTTGAGACCTCACTTAAAAAGAACATTATTGTAACTTCCTCACCAGGGTAGGTCTCAACCTAACCTAAACAGAATGTTACTGTGATGTTCTGATTAGGTCACATCTGAACCTTACCTAAACAGAACATAACTATGACTATCTGATTAGGTCAGGTGTCAACACAATCTAAACAGAATGTTATTGTGACATTCCATTCTATTCAGGTCTCGACCTTGCTTAAACAGAATGTTATTGTGACGTTCTTGTTGGGTAAGGTCCCAATAATAACCTCATAATAACGTGGCAAGAACTTTATCAGAATGTCACAATACAACGTTGCAAGAGTTGGTTGCAGCGATGTTATTGGGAATCATCAAAATAACGTCTCTGCAATGTTGCAATGTAACGTAACAAAGACTAAACCAGAACGTTGCAGCAACGTTATTATAATGTCACACCGCCCGCTGGGCCTGTACCTGTTCCTACGGCCTCTGACCAATCAGGGCTCTTTAAGCGACCACCCATCACTCAGTTATCATCAGAGGAGATGTATCAACCCCTTGACACCCTACTTCTTCATAATGGCTCCACACTATGGGGTGTCATCTGCACGCGAAATAATTCATAATCAGAAACACGTATAGCTTCTCATACTTCCTGATGACATGTGAAAATAGTTTTATTTCATGTGTTTATTTGTAACAAACATTAGTAGCGAGACATATTGTGATGTCATTTACTTTTTCAGTAAGTCTCAACTTTACCTAAATCAAAGTAACTGTTAGGTGAAAATTGGGCAGGTTACAGACTAACCACAAAAGGATGGTCGCAGAAGGTGCTTGTTATGTCGCTGGTTGCCTGGGGATGTCTGTTCAACAGACTTTAACATGGCTCACTTCACTGCCGTAGTTGTTTATTGAATGTCTATACGTAACCAGAAGCGAATTTCATTCCATTATCAAACCATGCATTTGTGATCCGAATTCTATAAAGCCATTTGAATCGTATCCTCATACCCTCAATAGAATACTTGTATATACATATTTTATTCTTAAATGTTAATTAGCTATTTATTCTGGCCAACGATCAGTCTGAGGTTCCGTAAATTCCAGTCTCCATCGGGAGACATTTATTTCCCAAATCAAAGACTGATTTATTTGCATTCGAAACCTCATGTTTAGCTGCCACCAAGAACACCAACACTTAATCGTGATAGATCATTAACACTGACACAAAAACACAATCCTCGCTCCTCCTCCAAAACCTTGAAACCTTAAATCCTTCCTCCATTGGCCGTTTTAAGGGATTTAACAGAAGCTCGCGCAAGGTCGGGAACTTTTCCCGCCAAAAACACATCCAAGGCCCTCGGGTGGAGCTTGAGACGGCTGCTGCGGACGAGATTGAAGCGTCGTCCTGGATTAGAGTGCTCCATTGAAGATTGGCAGAACCCAAGCAAGAATATGACGTTGTAATAACGTTGCAGCAACGTTCTGTTTAGTGCTGGTTTGGTTCTTATTATGTTCGTTTGATGGCACCCAAAAACATCTTTAGAACCTAACATTTCAACGTCACACTATAACGTTCTTGTGATGTTCTTGTAACATTATTTCACGTTACAATAACGTTATCATAACATTCTTTATTAGTTTGGTTTTGACTTTACCAAAACATAATGTTATTATAACATTCTTTTTCAGTAAGTCTAAACCTTACCTAAAATAATGTTATTGTCACGTGAAAATTGGCCAGGTATCAGACCAATTAAAATAGTACAGTCGCAGAACGTTCTTGTAACGATGCTGCTTGCCTGGAAAGTTTTTGTTGCCTGTTTAGGGTTACCTCCATATCTTTCGTTTTTGAATTAATTTCTCCCGTTTTCTCTCCTTTTTTCCTGGGCATATAATTTACATACGCTGTTGCCAAACAGATACAAACTTTCTAAGGATTTCATTCTCCAAAATATAGATATAGGCCTTGATATATGTAATAATAGCAATTTGGCAATTTATACAATTACAATATTCCGTTAGAATTATTTATAACATACTTTCTTTCATAGATATTCTAAAATGTATTTATCTAAGAAAAATGTCTCAAGAAAAAAAAATCCCCTTTCAGAGCCTCGAGACCGGTTTGTAGATATTTTCATCTGGCGCCTCTGGACATGGACAGATTTCATAGTAACTAAAATGAAAATGAGGAATACACTGCATAGGTGTCTAATTGATGCACTTAACTAAAGAAAAGGTAATTCATACTCAATTTTCTTCACACACATGGCATCGGTTTATATGTACTGTTTATGTAATATCTAACCATGGACCATGGGTGACTTTATTTGACTAGGAGCCATTCCCTTTAAGCGTAGGTCTTCCATTTAGTATGTCTGCGTTCTCCAATGGATTTTCGAATCCCCTTATTCAAAAGTCCGCATTTACTTTATATGCGGACGTAGGCATATTTTCCAGAATCCCCTCCCCCAACTCTGATCCAAAGCAGTTGATGTTTCATTTCCACCTCAACCGAATAATATATATACATGTAATTACATATATGCATTTCCCTTTTGCAGCTACAAGGGGATTTACAGCACAGCACTTTTGAATGCTACTCATTTGCATATTGCTCGTCGTATGACATGATGGCTTTCCCAAGCAATAATAATTGCAGTCATTGTTTTATTGTATTGGCAACACATTCCTGAAGGAATCTACCTGAAGACCCTATTTGATAATTGATAAACACAACCCTCTAACATAGACTTTCTATTACACAACGTCACTCGTGAGAGGGTCATCTACTGGTTTATCGCTAAGTTGTTTTTGAATGCATGTATATAGCAGAGAGTTTTGAAATACATGATATCAAAAGAAAAATGTGTGTTTCAATATGGTTATATAATATGATAAGAATTTCTAGTGTCATGCTTTAGAACTTGGACCTTCTTTTTATGTCTAATTTAACATCAAATGTGTTTCTCAAGAAATAAATTCCATTATAAAGTAATCAATTGAAAACTGTTAAGGTCCGAGCTCTCACGTGTCTGTTAATATCTGAACATTGCTGGCCCATTGCTGAACAACATAGGAAACAAAGATGTTGAAAATACATCAAACTTGAGTACAGTTTTGATGGACAGTGTTGGTTATTTATTCAATAAAACATTTTGAATAAAGTGTCAGCAGAAAACAACGAATAATTGTGCAAGAACACATAGAGTCATAATTGAACCATGATAATTATATAGATATCAACTTTCCTATCATATAGCTACTTACCCGATTCTAATTGACTTGGTTAAACAGCTATTCACATTGAAAAACATGTTATCGTTACAAATTACCATGTGCTTAATTAAAGTGAGCTTCAAGTTAGAACTACTAGGAGCCTTTGTTCTGTAACAGGCCACTGGTCCTGTCGAAATCTGTCCCGATTTGCAGAATCCTGTCCTCTTCTTGTCTCTGTCTTCACACCTCTGCCTGAGTCAACGCCACAATAAGATTCTAAAATTTCAGATTCATTTCAGACCATAGGAGTCATAATCAGCAGTTTGTAATCACTAATACTTGATCACATGACCACATGCATAAAATGCCTATACGATACTTTTCATAGTAATGCTATCATTGTGAAGTTCCAGTAATTTGAGTACTTTTCTCACAACTTGACATCCTTTACTATCAGTAGGCAGTTTGCAAAAGAAATTAACATTTTTACATGTGGTTGGAATTAAGATAACAATGTTAGTTTACAAATAATACATACAATGTTATAGTAGCATGCAGACTCTTGAACCAATATAAAATACTTTTAGGTGGGCAAATCTGGTAAATATCAAGTACTGTGCAACACTCAAATGGCTAAAGCTCTCCGGAGTTTGTTCCAAAACAGATGTTCTCCCAATTTAAGATGCACTCTTGAGACAATATATTTCCTCAAGTTTTCAGACAGGTTCTCCTCATTAATCATGTCTTCATTGTTCTCGTAAAACAGGATAACAATGAGCTTGAAATCTTTGTCAGTGACACTCCTAGTCTGTGCTTCAGTAAACTCAAAAATGCACATTGGACTTGCAACATAGTTCTCTGTGAGGAGAACAAGTATTGCGTGGCTCTCCCACACACCTTCCCTCATGCAGTCTAGCAGACGGCGACCTGCTGCAAAGTCCTGTTGGTATGTTATGACATCCCACCTTGGTAGTTCCTGTTTCAGTCTTGGCAGAAACTCATCATTGATTCTATCCATGTCTTGACTGCTGAAAGTCACAAACAATTTTTTCTGACCTTCTAAATTGTTCATCCTAATTGCATCTACTCTTACGTTATGGAGTACATACAATTTAACTGAATCCATGTAGCATATACAAATCAAAATTATTGAAACTATGATTAATACCATGACACAAAGTGTGATTGTAAGTGGCATGATAAATAATGCTCTGCAAGTAGGAGCCGTTCCATTCCAGAGGCCTGTGAACATACATGTTCTCAGTGCATCTCCTTCTAGCTTGAACCCGTAATTACAGTGGTAAATACCAGTGCTAAGTGCGCCAATACCACTAATGGAAACTCTCCCAAATTGAGGAGAATCAAGAATGGGACATTTCACTGGTTCATAGAAACATTCACTTGAATTTAAGGAATCCTTAAAAGATTGACAGGAAAAATTTGGCTCATATTTTTCTATAAAATCGCAAGCTTCCATCATTTCTTGACACATCAACTTACAAGGGTATCTCATTACTCCATTGTGACATTCAGGGATAAGCACTCGACAGAAAAATTGGAATAAGTGCTGGTAACAAGTACTTACTCTTGAAGACATAAATTTGATGAGGTTTAGCCGTTCATTTGCCATTTTGAGTGATTTATGGCCAAGTGGATTCGGGAAAGCTGTATGGTCATATTTGATTACGCTGTTGCAAATCTTATTTTGAAATTGTATGCAGGGACTGTAAAAGTTTTTAAAATACTGAATCTTTATTTCCACAGTTAGGTTCAAGAATTGCTTTTTATCACAAGGATATCCTACAAGAAACATCCAGTGCTGAGGGTATACGGCTGAAAGAGTTCGACTTCCATCACACAGACATTGGCCGGATACATTTTTACAGGCAGATAATGGGAATCCTGGCTTTGCATAAACATAGCCTAGATATTCCATTGCTACATACGTAAACATTCCCCCATGACACCATGAGGAATAACCTTTTGGTCTGTATGGGTTAACATAAAAAACAAGATAAGGACAACACAGGTTTTGACTAAACTGTATGTGATATATGAAATTAAGTCTGTTTGACGGAGGAACATTAAGTGATTCAGAGTACTGGTAGTTTGTGGATGTTATAGTTTTGTGATATCTCACTATGCCTTGCCTAAGTGAAGTACAGTGATCAAGTCTCAGTGAGCCACAGATAAGTATGAACATGAGTGCTATATACATCATAGTGACCATTTTGTTACTGAGTATGACCATGCACTTGATTATAACATTGAAGGAGGCAGCCTCATAAGTATCCACAGGCTATAGTAATTCTTGTTTCTCTTAGATGTAACTCTTTCGCATAGATTTTTTCAGCTGAAAAAAGTGAAAGTAAAGTTGGATTAGAATGTATTCTCCGCCACTTTAATTATGGTGAAAAATGTGACATATTCAAGATTTTTCATGTGGTGTACTTTCATAAACTTTAATTCTGTACTTATACATGTACATAGTCTAATTATATCATTTGTTGATATTTGTTGGTATTTTAATGTCATGTCATCCATTGTTGGGGCTGTCATTAATAGTAAGGGTATTATTGTCCAATTTCTGCATACATACAATTAATGGTTGAAAGATATATTATGTATCAATTCTGACCAATGCATTATGTTTAAAGGAAACCTCGCATATAATTATAGGACTAAGATTTTTCAATGAAATTCTTTGAGCATTGAGTTTGTGCTATGAACAATTAATGTTAGACAAATCGTAAGAATGTTCCAAGAATGTACCCGGTGACAAATTGGGAATCCCCATTCTTCAATAAAAGGTTATCCCCAAGTCTCACAGATGTATAAAAAGGAAAATAAGTTTTAGAATACATTTTTAATATAAGGCTCTATACAGGCTATGATTAATTTTGTATTTCATTCAATTAAATCTATTAGGTGACCGGGAATTCCCTAGTGCTTTTTAAACCCAATTCTCTTTACTATGATGTAGCAAGGGGAGTACTGGCACTCTCAGAAATTAGGGAATTCCCAAAAGTTTTTTTCTTTCTAATTCATTAGTACTTTGACTTTTCCCAAATTTTTCTTTTGAGATGACTTTTGAATACCCAAGAATAGCTAATTAAACAAAAAATAGAATTGTGAAAAATTATATGCAAGGTTTCATTTAAGCTTGAAATAAAGTATTTTAGACATTGCCATGTAAGAAAAATGTTCTAGGCCCTTAAACTACCTGTCATTGATCATAGGGGTTTTGTCATTGATATTGGGGGCATTGTCATTGGCACTGGGGTTGTTGTCATCAATAGTGGGGGCATTGTCATTTGTAGTGGGGTTGTTGTCATCAATATTGGGGCATTGTCACTGATAGTAGGGTTGTTGTCATCAATAGTAGGGGCATTGTCATCAACAGTGGGTTTACTAGGATTTACACTGCCTCAGATTTAATATTAATGTTTCCAATTTCATATATAGATACCCCAAGGCAACATGATCAATGGGAACAAACGTTATAAAGTTCTGAAGAAATTTATTTTGGGGATCCCATTTAGGTCCCAATGGTGCCCATTTCATGACCATTTGTCCAGAGACTAAGCAGCTTTTTAGAGACTTGATAGTTATGTTTGCTTCATACCAGGAATGAACTCACATACTAAAAACTAAATACACTAAAAGCTATTAAAGTAGGCAAAAAATTACATTTGATTTATATTAAAAGATTCAGTACTCAGATGTGCAATACTTGTCTTTACTGAATTCAATAGAGAATAGACCATGACCTGTTTGTCCATTTTAGAATATGTTTTTCCATCAAGAAAGAATATTTGCTTATTCAATGGTACAGAGTTTCCAGTGAGTATTACACATATTTTAAACAATTTCAGACCCAATCCCCTTTGGTAAAGTACTCATTGCATTAGTACTATGTAGGTATCTGAAGCCCAATTCGCTGTAGCAGATGCAGTGCATGTGATCTGTCACGACAATTGTTGTTCATTATTCTCGGCACAACTGACAATATGATCTTGAGGGCTCAATACGTTTGGATTCTGGCTGATTCTGGGTGACAAGTACTTGAGAAAATGATTTGTTTGCAAGTGCAAGGGTGTTCTTTTCTCATTGTGAATGCCATTTCTTCAATTTTGGTGAGTGAGATCATTTTATCAGCCCTAAGAATATCATCTTCTCCATGCTATAAATTTATCATAGATCTGCCCGGCAGAATATTCCACCATGGTGAATGGGTCTGTACAACCCAAAGTGGTTCATCACAGCCTGAGGGCTGTTGATCCCTGTGGGTCTTATGACTACCCAAGGATGAACTAAATGGTATTTCTATATTTCATTGCCTAAACAATATTCAAAACCTGTTGAAAATACTGAAAACATATGACCTGCCTATACATACTTCTCCCACTATAAACTATTTTGTTGGCTGTGATGATATGAGAAGAACCACAGGGTAATGATATAAAAGAACCAAAGGGAGCCCCCTCATGCAATAAATAATGCCTAGGGTTTAAAGCTTAGGATTTGACGAAATGCTGTTTTAATATGAGGAAGGTAAAGCTTGTATTTGTAAGGTAGGGCTCAAGTTGTCGCCACACTATTTTCCTAATAACTATTTGCAAAACCTTTTAAATAAGTATAATTTGATATAGGCTAGATGGTAATAAGGAACACAATTGAAAACATGGGACACTTTGCAAACTTTCCATACTGGAGGTCTGGTGAGAAAATTGTATAACAGTCAGATTCATATAGAGATGTGCAACTTACCTTATCATAATGTCTTCTCTTACTGCAGGTATGATCAGTTTCACTCTGTTACTCACAAATCTCCATACAAGAATCATCCCTGTACTGTAGCAGCCACTTAGTCCGGCCCAGGGGATCTGTACTTCACAAGTGAAAAAGATAAGACTATGAATTTGTAGGTCTGCATAATATATGGTCTCTTAAAATGACAGTGTATAGTATAGGACCTAGATAACAAAGTCAGTTCTGAGAATCTGTCTGACACATAGTATGATTTGTCCGCCTCGATGAGTGGATCAGTCCACCTCAGATTTAGGGAGACCCTAACTACAAACAGTCCTTCCCAAGGTCACTTTCTTAAGCCCAATATCCACTATGCGATTTGTGACCTGGTCAGCGGACTGATTGGTACTAAAATTGGCCCAATCTATACACACAATCTGTCCATTTTTTTGTCACCGTTTCATATTAAACATGTTTATTTCAATATGGCATCCTGATCGTGGGACTTCACAACACTTCACTGAAGAGGCTTACTTGTGGCAGTTTGGTAACGTTTTATGTATCTAAAATAAAAAGGCAGTGCCTATGAACTTTTTTTTGACCAAATTTTTTTAATAGTGCAGAACACCACAGAAAGTTATTAGCCCTTTCAAGACGCCACAAAATTTTCCAATATTACACAATGGACACCAAATAACTGAGGGAAATTGCCCAAAAGACGCCACTGATACCCTAATATTTTAGATTAGACCAATAAGAAGCTATAACATGACATAAATGATTATTTCCCAAATGGCAATTCTTAGATAGAATATAATTTGGTTGATTTCAGTCTTTTTAAATAGAAGAAAAAAGTTTTTTATATTTATTAAGCATCAAATTGACAATTCTGACATATGTGCTATGTATCTCTCAGGCATCTGTCGTCTAGGCCAGGTGATGCCTGAGAGATACAGGAGTCTAGGCTTGGTGATGCCTGAGAGATACTGGTGTCCTTAAAGGGTTAGAACTTCTTGCAACATAATAGTTGCATTGTTTCTCGGCTGTGTATACTCTACTCCTATTCAAAATTTCATTAGAAAGCACAGTTGAATCGGTTGTAAAATCAGCTAGTTTAGTGAGGGCATTAAGTAGCAAACAGGCTAATATCCTGTTTGGAAAATGTCCGGAAAATGATGCTGGGCGTGATATCATATTATGTTTTCATGCCCAGCATCATTTTATGGAATTGAAGTCAATCTCATGTATTACCATACTTCAATTACAACAGAAAATACAGATGATGTGAATCAGTAACACAAGGATCCCTCCATATCACAAGGTTATGTCAATGTGTCGGGCATGACTCATACTATAAAATTGTGTAAGGGACCAGGCCTAGGAAACGTGATACATTCACTTCATTTTGTGGTCACAGACGAGGAGATTATATATAAGGTGTCAGAAGACCGATTGTCCAGGCCAATCCTTTCAGGATAAGGAACATGTGAGGAACCAAGTGAGACATACTGGTCTTACAGGAGCAGATTCTGGGTGTCTAGTGATCCTGACCTCCCCTCCCCCATTTTGGTAGAAACTAATATTTGACAAAGAGAAATAAAAACATTTCATGTATGGGAGCAAATGTGCAATGTTTTAGTACTTAATCTATATTCAGACCCCCATTTTATTTCTGAAATCCTGTATCCACCAGTGAGTCTTCTCATTTAAAATACTAATTTTAGAAATACTGATATACATTCACGGCAATTCTAGTATCTGTATCATTGTGTTTGAGATTTTACCTTAACTTCTCTTTCATGATCATTTAAGTCTCAACCTCACCATCAAGTAATGTTATGGTAACATTCGGCTTTGGTTAGGTCTCTAACTCACCAAGGCAGAATTTTATCATAACATCCTGTTTTGCTGAGGTCTCAAATTTACAAATAATTCAACTGTTACATGCTATTTTGGTATATCGAGAAATGACCGAAAGAGAGTGGCCACAGAATTGTACTATTATGTCCCAGCTTGGCTTGGAAGTGACCTACTGAGCTCATGTCTTACCAGTAGTTTCTTATTGGCTCCACTGTATTTGAGGAGGCTGCTATTTGGGATTTGTAACTCTATATCGGGTTCACACAGGGGGTGTTCTACCATGCCGAGGAATTTGACATTGCAAAACATTCTACTAATACTGCAAAATGTCACAGAACAGTATAAGAACTTCGCAGAAAGTGTCCTGTATGTTTGTACGTTACTCTTTTTATCAGCCAACTTCTCATCTTTCCCAGACACAAGCAATATACACTAGAAGTGAGGGAGAATGGGGTTAGGGGTCAGAGGGGTAGGGGGAAGTCATACACTAGTCAGTGGATCAGGTCACACCACATCCCGGAAAGTGTAATGTAAATCGGCACTCCTACTTGGGCAATGAAGATTTTACACAAGCAAAAATATGAGGTTATTATAACATTCTGTTTAGTTCTGCTTTGGCTCTTGTTATGTTATTTTGATGGCACTGAAAAATGTCTTTAGAACCTAACATTGCAACATCACACTGTAATGTAATTGTGACGTTTTTGTAACATTCTTCTTTGATAAGGGTTCTTTAATAGTAACCCAAGCAAGAATATGACGTTATAATAACGTTGCAGCAACGTTCTGTTTAGACCTGGTTTGGTTCTTGTTACGTTCTTTTGAGGGCACCCAAAAACGTCTTTAGAACCTAATGTTGCGATGTCACACTAGAATGTTCTTGTGATGTATTTGTAACGTTATTTCACGTTACAATAACATTATTATAACATTCTTTATTAGTTTGGTCTCAACTTTACCAAAATAGAATGTTATCATAACTTTCTTTTTCAGTAAGTCTAAACCTTACCTAAAATAACGTTGATGTTACGTGGAAATTGGCCAGGTCTCAGACCAATTTAAAAAGTACAGTTGTAGAACATTCTTGTTATGTTGCTGCTTGCCTGGGAAGGTCTCAACTTCTTTAAGAATAAGGTCTCAACTTCACTAAAATATAGTGTTATTATAACATTCTCAACTTTACCTAAAATAACGTAACAGTTATGCGAAAATTGGGCAGGTTACAGACTCACCAGGGGTCAGGGTGACCAAAATCGTTGAGACGTTTTGACCACTCATTGACATTGGCACTGCATGGGTTCGAGTTCCATGCAGTGCAGCATGGAAAAAAGGACATTTGAATGACCCCTGCACGGAATTGTGCTCACATAGTACACAGGACTGCAGTGGAAGAACATTTAATAAAGTGACTTACTTAACAGTCGGCCCTGAATTAGTTTGGCGAATTATCATCAGTCCCAGTGGTGGATCCAGCTTTTTCAAAAGGATCTAGTGCAACTTCAATGCATAGTGCAAGGAAAAATGATAATAATAAGAAAAAAATACAACAAAGGGGGTAGGGGGTTTACTGAAAGCATGGAAATATGCATACATATTTATAGAAGACAGCATCTCATTGAAGTCCCTTTTCTAGATCACAGTATCCTCCCCCCATTAACCCCCCTCCCCCACTGTCAGCAGACACTGGCCCGCCTTTTAATTGGAGCCCCATCGCCATCCATCCATCACCCCCCTTCCTCCTCCTTACGCCCTCACTCCAACCCCCTACACCCATAAGGGGACCCACCACACACCGACCACACATAATTCCTTGTCTGCAAATTCCGTGTCCGCCTTGAAAATGATTCATTAAGGGGCTAAGGGGCTGTGGGTGGAGGGGGGGGGGGGGGAGTTGATGAGTCTGGGGAGAGGGGTATGGGGGGTTGAGGGGCGGTGTGTAGTTTCACGGTGGTCTAGTAGACCCTCGGGAAGGATCAGGGGACAACATCTGCATTATAACGTGGGAAAACTTCTAATTGTCATCTGCTATTGTTTCTAGAGGCATCTGGCCTCTATCAACTGTATGGGTGAAAAATATAAAATATCGTAGCATAACTTCACTGATAGTACAAGATTGAATTCAATATTGAGTCTCTGTTTCCATGTGGATGTTATATAGATGTACTTTCAAAATCAACCATGAAACACTTGCAAATAAAACCTAGTAATTTTTGTCATCTGGCTTCATGTTATTGATTTATATGTATGTTTCTTGTTCATTTGTCCATTTTGTATATTTTACATGTGTTCTGTCATGCCTGTTATGTAAAATTATATTATAAGATGTGTCTATGTTTATAATTCTGGAATCATGTGATAAACAGCTTATAGCGGATCTTATACACGTGGCTTAAAACATGAAAAATATTTTCACGTTTGAAAAAGAATTCGGACACTCTATAGCTAGCTTCCCCTTGGTCCAATGCACACATTGGTTTTGTATGGAAATTACGTCTCTATTCTTTAATGACATCACAAGATACATACTACTTTCAATCATTTTATATTGTTTTATGGTAAACTAAATAAAGAAAATAACCTAAAGAAGAAACTAAAGGCCGTATTCCACATACCGAAAGTGCCCCGCCGATTTACAACCGATACAATTGCTGTACTGCCGATTTACAATCGGCGGCCCTGCCGATAAAATTTACCAACATGTTGGTAAATTTTTCCAGCCGATTTTGGACTGGTTCCCGATATTACATTTTCGGCCGCCGATTATTCACTTTCGGCCGCCGATTATGCATTTTCGGCCGCCGATTATGCACCAAAAGTACAGGCTGCCGGTATAGAACGTTGCTATGGTGAGGGGCATTATCGGCGGCCCGCACTTTCGGTGTGTGGAATACGGCCTCTACCTTTGTGTGGTAGATATTAGGAATACTATCCTTCTTCAAACTGAAGTCTGTGTAAGATTAAAACGAAATTGTAGCAAAACATTATTTCTTTGTTACAATAATGATTCAATAAAGATCATATTTGCCACGATTAAATTTGGTTAAGCTGTTCATACACCTCCACATGAACCCATTACTTGGGGTCAATTACAGGGGTGGATCCAGAGTACGGAGTCTAGGGGGTCAAGCCCACCCTCCCCCCTCTTTTTTTAGTGGGGCCTTGACAAGGAGAAGAGAGAAAATGTAGGCAAATGACTCCGCCGAAATAAGAACTTATCTGATTCACTAGTTCGAGCTTCAACCTCCTCCAGGGACAGAACTGAAAGATGTTGTGAAATTAATATGTGCAACCGATTATCAAATTGCCGCTACTGTCCGAAACTTAATCAATCAGGAAAAATCAAATCTACCACGTTTGGAAATGAATTCCAGTGCATGTTTAATGTAAACTGTCAAAGCAGCAACTTAATCTATTTAATAACCTGCACTGAATGTGGCATCCAATATGTTGGTCAAACTAAAAATCGTATACTCACACGATTTCAAGGACATTTCAATGACATTAAAAATCACAATGACACTACAGTCGCGCAGCATCTTTTGAAATGTTCTAAAACTGACTTATCAAATCCATCAGACTACCCTCTGCAGATCTCTATCCTATTTTTTGTCAGAGAGCACCCTGATTTTAGGGGCTCCCAGACCACTAGAGATAGAAGAACGGAGATGGATGCACCAGTTGGGCACCATCGTACCGCAAGGTTTAAACCTATTAGACTAATTATAGTACAACATCCCATGCTCTATAAGACGTTTTTAAAAATTTGACTATATTCTCTAGAGCCCCGGATGTGATGTGACATTAATTGCATTATTGCAATCGGACCAAAGTCCTACCACCTTTAATCCTATACAAAATTCTCCCAACTTTATTCCTCAATTCAATGAGTACACATGGGACTTAACTGCCTTCAATTAGAATTCAGTGGATCACTTTTGCCATGTCATAAATTTACTTGACTAGTATGAGCATTGCTTATGTTGAGAAACTTATCAAAACTCAAACCAAAATCATTCGCGCCTGATGATTTATTTAAAATGAAACCACCTGCCCTCAATAAGATCCTTTACACTTTGTAAAATGAAGTCCTAACTCAGTGGGACAAGAATCTGTTGAGTAACAAGTGCAATCTGGAAGTAACAATAGTTACCTGGATACACACCTAACAACCAGCAGTCACACTAACAACTGATGACATCACAGTGCACCTGTCACTATGGACACCAGCACTGTTGCTAGGCAAATTTGTTGATAGGAACATTCAGTGTCTGTTACAGACACATTGTGGTAGCGCCGGAAACGCCGTTTCTCTCGTTTTTACACGACTGCATATTAGTTCTTAAGCCATATATATGTGGATCCCCCGTTTCCAGAATTATGTGTCCGCCCCTGATATTTCATTCACTGGGCAAGGATCCCATTATTTCATATGTCCATCCCGATTTGACCGTCCAATTGCAACCCTACCAACTTGAACAGGGGGTTGATACCTTACTAATAATGAATGTTATAATAACATTGTTACAATGGGAAGTTGCAATGTTAGGTTCTAAAGACGTTTTTGGGTGCCATTGAAATAATGTAATAAGAACCAAAGCAGATCTAAACAGAACTAAACTAAACAGCTTGGGGCATATTTGACATAGAGAGACAAAAATGTCTGCATATGGATGTAGTGCACGTTTTAGTACTTAGCCTATATATATGTGGAATTACCCACCCCCTCTCCCACCCGCTTTCCCCACTCAAAATCCGGTTTCTGCCCATGTTGAACTGCCAACCCAACTTAACAAGCGAAGGAATAGGATTCCCTCAAGCCTCCTTGCCAGTCGAGCATTATTCACGCCTTAATGTTTGTCACCCAGTGAAGCTTCTATAGCGATATAGCAGAGAGAACTCCCCACATGGCGTTTTCGCACCTCCACCCAAGGAGATGCCTAATGTGTCGCCAATCGATCAGCCGGAAATCGATGGTCAAGTACATCCTTCTCTCCTCCTTGCCAGGAGAGCTCTAAACTTGTTCTGGCGGTAGCTTGCCAGCGAGTTCTGAAAAGGGGAACATAAATTGACGGCCTGCAAAAGGCACCCTGACAGAGGGAACTGTGTGGGGTGGGGAATTTATTTTGGTGTCGATGTGTCTATGTGTGCATGTAAAGATTAACTATAGGAATGGTGGTTTATTTATTTTTAGATTTACCTGTTCAAGCAACAAGCCTCGGAGTTTGTTAATATCAAATCTGCACACATCATATATCTCCAAAAATAAGAATGTTTTGTCTTCAAAGTCGTTTAATATCATTCATGTTCTTCGCCAAACCATGTATGCGCAGTTAGTTAAGGTATATATTAAAAATATTCATATGAAAAGGGTTTTCATGTCCAAAATCACGAAAGAAATGTTGACCAAGGTAAGCCCCATTCGCCCTGATGAATGTGGTTTCTTGTAGGCCTCTCCAATCTACAAAATGTTGGAAATGTTGGTTTATCGTAGCCCTCTGCTACCTGATCCTTTGCAAAATTATTCAACATGTTTAATATTTTCATAGAGATCCTGTGCAATTCAACATGAAATTCCTTGCAAAAATGATCACAATAGGGCCTTCTCAGAGTGATTGTTTTTTTGTTTAATTTCATAAACTTGCGATAATTTTGTTACACCTGAGATTACTTGTGAAGCATACGATCACTTTTACATAGGTCTCGGTGATACAGACATCGACCAGGGAGAATGGGGCTTGAGCCTCGTCTTCACAAACCTGCAATTACTTAAGTCAAGCAGATTTCCATTACTCTGTAAAATATATATTCCCTAAAACAAATAATGAGAATTTAAATCAGTTGATCGATCATGAAGGGCAGATACAGGATTTTCGAAAAGGGGGGGGAGCGCAGTCAGCATAAAGGTTAAGTACTAAAATGATGTGCATTTGCACATACCCGAGCGACATTTTCCCCTCTTCCTGTAGTTAGGGGTGGACGAAAAGGGGTGGTTGGGGTCAGGACCTCCAGCACCCCCCCTCCCTCTGGATCCGCCCCTGATCACAATTAAACATGTTAAGGCTATTCAGCAGTTTTGAGTTAGTAGGCCTAAGTAGGAATATTCTTTATAATGGACCAATCTACTAGATTACTGCTATATATTTGTCCATGCAAAGTCCAAAACAATCCAACTTCTTCTAGACAACATATTCCTGGTTATTATTACACATTCCGTGACTCTAAGATGCTCACATGATGGACAGATATTGTCGAAACAGATCTCTCTCAGCGATCGCACGGTGCGCATGCGCAGCTTGACGTGCTGGTCCCTGTCGCCCAACCTGTAGCCCCCACAGCCGAGGACAGGACGCCGGCAGTAGGGGTGTGACCTTGGAGGTAAGCAGGTATGACCTTGGAGGTGGCACGCCAACAGGGGCCAGAATCAATGAGAGAATCACAGGGAGATGAGGCACATGATGTAACTAAAAGCAGACTTCAGATAAAAAGTGTATCAAAGTAATCAATGCAGTGGCGTAGCCATTGGGGGGGGGGGGGTCATGGCTGTCTGGATTTTTCAAGGAACCCCCTCTAAAAATGTAGGTAGGAACCCTCTCAAAATATAGCAACAGACCATTGATTCTGAACAATGTGTCCTGCATTTGGGACTTGAAATGACCATTACCTATGCATATACAATAACAAACAATTGTTATCTACTCAAATCAGAAGAGGAGTGTGGGGTGGTGAAGTGGTTAGCGCGACCGTCTGCTGTGCGGGCGGCCGGGGTTCAATTCTAGGCTAAGCTGACTACTACTCCCCTCTATATGTCTCCCTGTGGCAACAACAGGGATATCAAAGGCACCTGTCTATGGGACCAGGCACATTAAAGAACACCTGCCTGGGTAAAAGTGTAGGGGTATGGTCTCTATCTTCTTATAGATTCGTTCAGTCCATAGATACGATCATCAAAGACAGATTTGTCAAATCCTGTTCATGCGTGATATGACCTTAGATGTTGCTATGGTGTTAAACCCCAATAACCAACCAACCAACCAATCAAATCAGAAGTAACATGTGTGGATATGGATTTTATGATATTGTAATATTAAATCATCGGTTTCCAAAGTGATATATCTTACAGTTTATTTATCTGTATGGCATTTGCTGGTGTTGTTAAATTGCACATTAGGTTGCTGGTACAACCCACATTCCCCCTACTAAGTACCTATCAATAAATATAATTATGTTAATCAACTGAATAAAAATTACCAGAGTTTGAGTGGTAAGATTCCAATATATAGACCTGTTGCAAAATTGTTAACCTGCAAAACAGAAGATTGTATTGTCACTTTTATTTATACACTAAGGTTGGCACAAATATCTAAAAAGTTTTATCTAGATAGCTTCTGTATATATATTTGGAAATCCTTGTTTGAATAAAAAGTATGCTATTTCATTACAGGTCTTTCGATTTTCATGTGATGGTAATATTATAATGTTTGTAACTGCATATGATGGATAATGCATCAATGAAGCTAAACAAAGGTACTGAAAAATAAGAAACACATTCAATCACTTGGTTCCTTCTGTTGATTCTAGTCGAGTTGTCTATCATCAATAACTATTGGGTTACAATGTTATGAGTATTCACGCCATTGACTTTAATATTTAGGCCTCTTTGTTTCAAGATCATTTATCAATGAGTCAGATGGTCCAGCATACCTGACTTGTATGATTTGCACTAGACCAGGTGTTACCATGCCCAAAATAACAATTAATACACCTAGCACTCCTAACACATTGCCTCTACCAGGTTGGTAATTTTGGAGAAGTCTATTTTCCACATATAACTCTACTGCAACAGTGAAGCTGATGATGATTGTAAATTTTAGTGTTCCAATCAGCTTTACACCAACACTATTGAGATAGAGCATAATACCAGCACAAAAAGAATGTCCAATGAATAGAAGTGTTTGTTTTGCCTCAAAAATAAACCACCAATTGAAAGATTCTGTATAAAAAGTCAGTGGGATTGAAACCCACAATGAACCAAGTGACATCCAAAACATTTGACTGAGAGAGGAAACATGAGAAAGGCCATGATCAAGAGAAAACAAACAAGTTCCTGTACCAATACTACCAAGAACCAGCTGAAAATAGCAGTAAAAGTTTGTATCAAGTTTTGAGGTAGTGTTGAATTCATTGAAAAATAATACATTTGCGTTAGTGTTGAATTCATACAAAAATGATAAATTTTTACCCAGTTTTGGATTAGTCACATTTTCAGGGAAGAGGAAACTTGGCTGTGATACAAGTAGAATACCAATGGAGCATAACAACATGGCAAACAGATTGACTAATCCAGGAAATGTTTTCTTAACAAATAAATTTAGAAGAGCAATTGTTATCAGCAATAGCAGGTAAAACAGAGAACCATGATCTGCTAGGGGCATACATTTCGCTGATCCATAGTATCCATAATTTGTTGTGACGTATCCATACACAGCAAATCCTGTCCATTTCAGATCAGGTATTGTCAAATAATCGAGTGAAGTTTTCCATTTGAATATGATACCTAAGGTATTGACTTGTAAGAAGAGTCGAAGGAAACATAACTGGAAGTCTGGTATTGATCCTTCAAGCACTTGAACACAGGCTGAACCTGCTACATCAAAAACAATATGCAGAGCACCAGCTAAGTAGCCAAGGCATGTTAATATTAATGGACTCATGTTGCAGCAGTCACCATTTACTAACTTGATTTCCTGTGAAACATCATAGTGTGACGTAGTTTAATTTGGAATCACTGATGCAGCAAAACGTCTGGAAAACATGAGCATGTTGATTTTAAAATGTGTTAGTGCCATAAAAATGTACTTATATAATTGCTATGCTATCTTGATTTATGTGTTGATGATGTATCCTCATTCCTGATAATAATATAGCGTAAAACTATGAATAAAGATCACTTTTCTTATCAGTGATTATCACTGATAAGCTGCTCTTAAGGATTTGAGATGGTTTTAAGATATGAAGATATATAGAGAAAGTAGATATTTCAAGTATAAATCAAAAGATTTGAGATGGTTTTAAGATACGAAGATATATAGAGAAAGTAGATGTTTCAGGTATAAATCAAAACACTAAAGCCCCCAACCCACTAGGCTATTTTACTGGCAACTGGCGACTGGTGACCAGTGACAGTCAATCCACCAATTCTGTTGTCAGTTACAGGTTGCCTAGTCTGTTCACCATACCATCAGTTTTTTGTGTGGTGTATTCTGGTCACTGAGCCACCAATGACCACCAAGTAAACCACCATCACTGGTCATTGGTGACTCGTAGTCCCTAAAGTCACTTAGCGAGTATGGCCCTTAACAATTTACAAGAAAGGAAAACCATATCTTAGACCCTATGATTGATTACTTCTATTTCTATACTGATTGGGTCTTGTCATTTTATCATAGGACTGATAACTCTGGCACATGCTGTTCTAAACAGGTAGTTGGAAGTATAATCAACCTACTGGCATGACGCACCACTCCTTTCCAGATGTTTCCAGAAATTCTGTAAGGTTATGGAGAAAAGGACATACAAAACAAACGTGTACAAATCAATATAATACACACAAACATACCAATGTAGCTACAACTTGACCTAACTTTCAAAGTTATTTTAAACAAATAGAAAGCCTTCTTGACTGTATTAGTTTGGGGAGTGTACATATTATTTTTAGTGTTCTTTTGCCATATTTTCTTGATTTCTTAAACAGGTACAGTTCAGCCTTCAAGTCTTGCATACAAAAATCCTGAAATACATTATTTTTCTTAACTTTGATGGCAAAGGTTTTACCTAATTATTTATGACACTGAGTAAGAACCTCCTGACTGTGAGATGAAGATATCCAGAATAATTTTCTCTCAAGATGATTCATTATTAGACACTCACATTAGTATGTAGTTGTAAAAGCAACTTGTTTATCGGAAGGATAAACTCTGTCTCAATGGCAGCTCATTATCGGACCAGACAGTTTGGACATCTTTTCATATAAGATTTTACTCTTGTTTATCTATATAGCAGGGATATTAGCCAATAAAGCATACACTAAAACCTCTTGTGTAAACTCTTCAGGACTTTTGCACCTTCTGTCACTTATTACTGATGTCATATGACAATGACCTACATATACTTTTTTCCTTGCCAATGTACCATTAAAGGGAGTCAAAACCAATAAATTCGATGAAATTTTTCAAACTCAAATAATCATGGAAATCCATTCCTTGAGCCTATTTCCGGCCCATGTTAAAATCTAAACTATGAGATATAGTAAAAGATAATTAAAAACACGTTTTTCTTGCCCAAATCAATTAATGTGGATCCACAAAAATAGGGTTTGTTTACAAACAAATGCAAATATTACCATCTCTTGTGGCATTTTACTTCAGTTTGAGCTAGTTTTCACAGCTAATACTTTACCACTGACCTTAACTGGACTCATCAAACATATTTCTATACTTATCTAAGTTTTGAAAACCTTGTCAATTATATTGGTTTTGGCTCCCTTTAAGGGTTAGGATAAAGTATTGTTGTAGAGACACATTGACAGCCTGTGTAAATCAGGCTTAAGAAGTTATTTTCTTCTGCATGAAATTATTTTGTCGCTGCTCCCTGTGACAGAAGAAATTATCAGAGCAAATGGGGCTTCAGGGGACTAATTGTGGCCCCAACTGAATAGTCATATTCAAATCTAAACTGAGACCTGGGTGTTATTGCCTGAAAAGGTCATTTGGAAAATCAAGAAAAACGAATGAATAATGCAACCGTTTTGTGAACTGGTTTACATGTATAAAATCATGATTTTCAGTATGACCGATTGACCATTATAAAGAAGGATTTATGCCCTGCTCATTTTCCTCTGTAGAATTGCTAAGTTGAGGGCAGAAAAATATTTAGGTGCCATGCACACAAATATATAGTACTGACCGAGGTATGATATCAAAAATGTTATTCCCCTGCTGCTGAGGGCCGAAGTGTAGCAGGGGAATAACATTTTTGATCATACCGAGGTCTGTACTTGATTTATTTCAGCTCCAAAACATCTATAAATAGACAAACATGTTACACATGTTATATTTGTTCCATTATAGTTTTTAAATCATAAAAATCACTTTACTATGGGCAGAAACAAAGCTTAACAAAAGTTACGACAAAAAGTAAACAAACGGAGGAATTTTGTGACGTAAGAACGTAAGTGACGTGACCTAGCGACGTGACCTAGATATTCCGCTGGTGCCCTCTGATTCGCTTATAGCATAAGGGGGCGTGGCCTAACAAAAGTTATTCCCCTGGTGTCCTGCATTCTTATTGGTTTAGGCTGAAAAAGTCTCCTTGGTTTTCCGGGGGAATATCTTTTTGTTATTCCCTTGGTCCCTGTGCTTAAGAGTTTAAACTAGGGGAATATCATTTTTGTCATTCCCCCGGTTAGAAAACGTCAGGTTTAAATAGGAATCTACAGAACACACTTCCCTACTCATGAAATAAAAGCATTCAATTCCTTGAGAAAGAGAAACTGGCAACGGTTTAAAACATTAGACAAGCTAAGGATAAACGATGCAACAAAATTACCACTGATTCACTGCATACCTTCCTAAATTTGTCCATGCCTTTGATATGCTAGGCCTTGGATCATTATGTGTCCCAGGTGTGTGAGTAAATTTATTTTTAATGTTATATTTGGGAAGTCCGGATATCTCAAGCTTGTCGGCCACAACAAAATGATTGTCTCCCTGCATGACTCTGAGGTAAGTTTGAAACAACTATGTACAGCAATTGGCCACGTTCTCGTCGCTGCCGATGTGGCCGCTGGCTACTTTGTAACCATCTATTTAGCGCACCAAATTCGCGACGTGACCAATAGCGTCACCGGAGTACGTTCTAACATCGCAAAACACGGCGCTGGCCGTCATGTCGTTAGGCTAATGTCAGCATATGTTAGCCTAACGACAGCAGGACGAGAACGTCCCTAAAGTAAAACAACTACCCTGATTACTAAGAAGATTACTTTGTTTAGGTAGAGCTATTATCTGCATAGGCAGGTAAGTGGGGAATTGGTTTGTAATTTTCGGCAGGCTATACACTAGCTATATGGGAAAAAAGCCAGAGAAATATAACCATGTGTATCTTATACTATTTAACCCTTTCACTACGCCCATGTCTCCCATGAATTGTGTTGTTCTATATCTCCAAAACACTTAAATTTCTTAGATTTTTCCATTTGACAGATTTTCAAGTTTGCCAGCCAATCAAAATGCTGTATTTCAGGGCAAAATAGAGTTGGACATTATTTGGTTGAGCTGACATGTTTTAACATTAGTTAGGGAAAAAGCTGTATTTTACAAGTTTAAGAGGCAATCTGTTAATGAGATTGAGGCAATTATGAAGTCTTGTCATGGTAAACTTTTTTTTTTGACTATAGTGATATATTTTTTATGACAGCGAATCAATATCATATTGAAAAATTAGAAAATCTTCAAAAAAGATGCCTAAGAAATTGTTTGCCATACAATAAAAAATATGGAAAAAATGAACTCCATAAACTAACAAACGTAAATACATTAGAGGATAGATCAAATGCTCACTTATTAAAACTAATGTACAAAAGATCTGAAAATGAAGATTACATAGACTATAGACCAAGAGAACTTAGATATACTGAAGGTATCTTATTAAAAACTGAATTTCCAAGAATTGATTTTTGTAAAAAAAGTGTTAACTTCAGAGGAACATCTCTATGGAATAACTTAAATATTAATATTAGAACTATTGATAACTTTGAATCTTTTAAATATTGGATAAAAAAAGATCTTAAATCAAAGATTGTCTAAAAAACATATGTATTTAAATCTATTTATTTCATTCCATTTCATTCAAAAATGAAACATTGATGTATTTAAAAATTAGAATTTATAATAATCTTATTCACTTATCAAACAAAAAACCACCAACCATTTTTATTTCATTCCCCATCTTTAAATTTATTAATTTAAGATTTAAGTATTTTACCCATAATAAAAATTTTTTTTAGTATTTAATTTCCTAGAGTTAAGACATTAACTTTATGTGAATACAACATTGTTATCTTGATGTAAGCCACTCTGGCGTTAAAGGAAGATCGGATAACAACTTTTCGATTTGATGTCAGAATAAAAAGTGAAATAAAAAAAAACAAAAAAAAACAACAACTTTAATTTGTGTCTGTTGATAAAAAATAAATCTTTACTTACGGTGTCCGGTTTATGATCAACTGCAAAATGTGGAGTGTGAGGGGTACTATCAAATACAAAGGGTGCGACTACAGTGCCAAAGCTTCTGTTCCCTAGTGGAGCTTTCCTTGTTATCTTCATTGTAAAGCCTGTGGACCTAGATTGTAGAGGCACAACAGGTGAGCTTAAGGTGTTTAAATGTTTTTTATAATAAAAATAAATTTGAAAATAAATTTTATCAAAAAAAAAAGAAAAAGTGGTATCAATGATTGAACAGAGATAAATATGAAGGATCATAACAAGTGCATTTCTTTGACAGGTTTCAGTCAACTATCCCAAGCAAGAATATGACGTTATAATAATGTTGCAGCAACGTTCTGTTTAGACCTGGTTTGGTTCTTGTTACGTTCTTTTGAGGGCACCCAAAAACGTCTTTAGAACCTAAAGTTGCGATGTCACACTAGAACGTGGTTGTGACGTTCTTGTAACGTTATTTCAAGTTACAATAACGTTATTGTAACATTCTTTATTAGTTTGGTCTCAACTTTACCAAAACAGAATGTTATTGTAATGTACTTTTTCAGTAAGTCTAGACCTTACCTAAAATAACGTAATTGTTACGTGAAAATTGGCCAGGTCTCAGACCAATTAAAAAAGTACAGTCGCAGAACCTTCTTGTTATGTTGCTGCTTGCCTGGGATGCCAAACAAAATGTATTAAGGATAGACAACACCTCTCAGCGGACAATGCGCAGCACTCCCTTTGTTTTTAAATTAATCACATATTATTCATGGAATTATGATAAACCATAAATATCTTAAAGGCCAATGCAGAACCCTTTCTAATGATATAAATTATAATAGAATGTGTAGAACTGCACCTTTGTAGGTAGACCAGGAAATGGAAAAATGTATTTTTCACTTTTATTTTTTGAACAAGGATATCTCAGTAACTACTGTATATAAATGCATGAAATTTGCTATACATATAGATAACATTTAGAAGCAGGGAAGCGTGTCTCAGAATTTTGATTTAGGTCTTATTTTTTGTTTTATGAAATGTAGAAAATAATGTTGGAAAAAATAACCAAAATATTCCCGTTTTTTGTCATAAAATGGAAACTAGGCCCTAAATAAAAATTCTGAGACACGCTTCCCTCTAAATAATCATTATTGACATTTCCAAAAAAATTCATGACAATCTATTGAGTGGTTACCGAGATATCCATGTTCAAAAAATAAAAGTGAAAAAAATGGTTTTTCACATATAATTTCTCGAATATTAACCTGCTGACAACAACATATGTTCTAAGAGATAGAGAAAAATGTGCTCTTTCATTTGATATCTAGTATGTTTTTCTAGCTTTCCTGGCTACTGCACAATCGTCATTATCCCAAATGAACCTACTCTGAGGTGTTGTCTATCCTTAAATTCAGATTAATCTTTTTTGTGCTACCGTCTTGAGCCTTCCAGACAAATACAATTTGTACAGCTCAAATATCTGGTGTTTCCAAGTCAGTATACAATTGTAAAATAACCACATGATTATAGATGATAGTATATTATTGCTGCACTTTCATCTTCATAATTTGGTGGGGAACCTTATTATTATCATTCCAGTTGAAGAACCATGTTCTAGTTGTTTTGTATGTTCAGGGAAGTTTCTGATAATATCAGTAACATCACCACTGGCATCACCATTTTCTAACCCTACTAACAAGAAAACACGAGTTTTTCATGTCAAAACTCATGTCAAAAAGTCGTGTCAAAAACACGTTGGAAACACCAGAAATGATGCCCACAGACTCCCGAGTAATACTCGAGTTTAGAACACGAGTTTGGCCTCCTGGATCCCCTGCCTACAACCTGTACAACACGGGTGTTTGTTAATTGGCTCTTCAAGTCTTACAAGGCCAGAGGTGGGGGTCTAGGGTGAAGAGGGGAGGGGGGCGGAGGTCAGCATCTAGTTTAAGCGCTACTTCGGCGTCCATTTGCCTGCACATGTGCGGCATTTTCCCCCTGTTGACAAAGTTTAGATATCAATCAAAAGAGGGTCACACTGAAAAAATCAAGTCTTCTAAACTTGTCATTAACATGTCAAATCAAAGATCATAAAATATAAGGGTTTGGCACCGTCAAAAACTCAATCTGCCGTCAAAAAGTTGTCAAATTGACAAGTTTGATGATATATGATTTGCACTTTTTGAGGCCTCTTTGACCCTCATTTAACTAAATTATAACCCCCTGTATTACTTACTTGTTTTTCAGAAATGAGATCGGAACTGAACTGCTGTTAAGTTGCAGATATCTGAGCAGCCTTGGGTAGTCATAATTCTGGTTTTACTTTGAAAAAGGTGTTCACATAGAAAAATCCACAGTTCCACTTAGAATTCTCTTAGAATTATACATGAAATTGGTACTTTCCATAATAATTGTTTTCATAATATACTATATTTGTCATGCTAAAATGATAAAATTACATAAAGAGATTATGTTTCCTTCTTAATTGCAGTGCAGTGCCCCCTAGATATGACAAGTTTTTGACAAATTTTTGACAAATTTGTGACAACTATCTGACCATGTGGTTGTCAAAAACTCCTCTTTTATGTAACAATGCCAAAGCTGTCATGAACTTGTCACTTTGACAGTTTTATGACATGTTTAGCATTTTCCCATTTTTTCAGTGCAGGACCCCCTGGACCTCCCTACCCCACTGGATCCGCCCCTGTAAGATCCTACATTGATGTATGCAGGTGAGGATAAGACTATAGGATTTCGAAAAGGGGTGCATTCCCGCGCGCAAGTGCATCATGTTTTTTTTTGCTCTTTGGCAAGTCTAAGTGCCCACCTAAGTTTTGGTAATCAGTCTCCCCTAGACCCCTTCCCCACTCTTGCATCTGCCTCTGGTACGCATACCCCCATGTAGCCTTTACTACTTACCAATGATATGGGTCTAAACCCCTAAAATCGACATGGCCACATGGCCCATTTTCAGCGTATTGACACGCGACAGGGGCTATTCTTAAATTCGACATTGCGACATTACCATTTCTTAAAAATGATAAGGGACAGGGAGCTTAGTGACATGGGCAGAGGATTTTAAAGTAAAATGACAGGCGACATGGCCATTTCTTCAAATCGACATGACATGTAACATTGGGACTCCGCCCCCCCCCCACCCCCCCACCCCCACCCCCGATGGTGGTTAGGGTAGCCCTGACAGTCGCCATAAACATTATAAGGGTTAGCTGCATTAATAATAAATAGCGGCTTTGTCAATTTGTACCCGTTGACGAGGAGGGAGGAGGAGGGGATTGGGGGAGAAGGAGGAGGGGGAGGGGGTAGAGGGAAGCTTAAGGAGGGGGGAGGAGGGGAGCAGAGGAGGGGGAGGAGGGGGAAGAAGGGAGGAAGGAGGGGGTATGAGGAAGAGAGGGCAGTGGCGGATCCAGTAGGGGGAGGGGGCAAAAGGGGCAAATGCCCACCCCCCGACCAAGTGTAAACTTTTTTTCAAAAAATCTAAGCTTGTTGATTTGTATAAATCTGACATAATATTTTTTCACTTTTTTAGTTTGCCCCCCCCGGCCCCCCCCCCCCCCGGCCCAGATGGCTGACTCTGGGGGGACGAGGAGGGAGAGGGGGAATTAACCAGGGATCATGATAGATCTGGGCCTCTATAAAGGAAGACCCCCGCGCCATCTACCGGCTGGTCGGGGCAATTAGGGGCCGGAGACAAGCAGGGATCTTACCGGCCGATCTATCTATTATCGCTCACCTCCCCCCGGCCTCTCCTCCCCTGTGGTCGGTGACCACCTTCGTCTAGTCTGTACTTAAAGTCATCTTTTTGATTTCATGGTATCATGGCCTCTTAACATAGGAGCGAATATATGGTTTACTAGGTATTCATTGATAAAAAGATGATAGAGCCATTATACTTCAGGGACCCTTGATGGGGGCTCCCCATGTCGCATGTCAAATTCAAGAAATTATTTTGTCCCAAGTCGCTTAACCTCTCAAAATATCATTTATAACTTTCCCATATCACCTCTAAGACCTTCTCATATCTTATGTCGAATTTAGGAAATGGCCCCTGCCATGTAATTTCTTTCTTTCTTTTTTTCTTCATGTCACTTAAGCCCCATACCCACTAGGCGATTTTACCGGCGACTGGAGACAGGCAACAGCAGAATCACTGGTTAAAACATTACCAATTCAGATCAAATGTTAGTATTTAATATTGAAATGTTACATACTAACATTTGATCTGAATTGGTGACGATTCTACCAGTGGTTCTGCTGTTGCCCATAGCTAGTCGCCCGTAAAATCGCCTAGTGGGGGGCTCTAGATGGGGGGGTCCCACGTCGCGTGTCGAATTTAAAAAACGGCCGTGTCGCCTGTCGTTATAACTCACTTTAAACCCATGTCACATGTCGAATTTAAGAAGCAGCCATGTCCCTTGTCATTATCCATTTTAAGCTCCTGTCCCATGTCGAATTTAAGGAAAGGGCCATGTCATTTGTCACTTAATTGCCATGTCGCCTGTCGAATTTAAAAAACGGCCGTGTTGCCGTGTCGAATTTAAGAAATGGCCATGTCGCACTGTCGATTTTAGGCATCTATACCCCCTAGTGGGTATGGGGCTTAAGCCTCACGTCGTCGCATCTTGATTTAAAGAAATGGCCATGTCATCTTGTCGAATTTAAGGGTCTAGGGCCATACTTTACAAGAATGACTTCGCAATTCTTTCCCACAGTTAGGAGAGGATCCTATGAGAATACAAACTGCACCATATTGGTAGCTTTAGAGGAAAAAACTGGTATTTTGTGAATTGGATGTCTTGGTTGTATAGCTACTTGCTTAATCTTAAGGTTATATTTAAGACGTCTGGAGGTTTTGGTGACTGAAAATGCCCTTTTATAGCAGTGGCGATATCAACGACGTGCAGCGGACGGAAGTAGAACTACAGCTCGACCAGCGTCCCTGTGCTGAAAGCTAGCCAATCAGCGGCCTCCCTGCAGGGGTCATGACCCCGCCGGAGCAATCCCTTCCGGGTTAAACATAAAGGTCGTAAGTACTCCAACTATAGGCTGTCCTGTCAGGGTAGTAGGGACTGTAAGAAGGAGTGGAGAGGGGAGGGGAGAAAGGAACCGCTTTGGGGCCTGACCTTAGTTTGGGGCTTAACCTTGGAGTGTTATCTAGAAACGAATGGATTAGCTGTCGATGTAGTATGTGAAATAGACCGTTTAGGATGGCACACCGTTTTACCAAAGATTCCATCTGTCCTCATTTACTATATATCTATATATATATATATATATCTATATATATATATATATATTATATATATATGATTATTAAATACATAATATCATTTTATATATTTTAGTTATCAAATTACTACCATGCAGTAGTGGTACCATCAGTAGTAGTGCTATATTCCCTCCATATTTATGACATGGTTTGAGTTTCTTTATCTATATTGAAGGGGTTTATGTTGTTGTGATCATATTGAAGATCATAGATAGATAACCAGGAAGAGCCATATTTATGGTTTCAACTCTGCCCTCTTTTTCTTTACTTTCCTGAAATGTAATTCACAACACTGTTCCTGGGGGCGTAGCCAAGTAAGATATCAGTAATTTTGTGGAAAAAGTTTACAAACGCCATAAATTCACTGCAGCTGGGAATCTCAATTTCGCTTGGAGCTGCCTTTGATTTTAGGCCTTGCTTCGCCCCTGGTCCCCTCACTCCTGACTGCCGGTATTTTTAATCATACAAAATACAATTCTATGCATTTTGGATAAAAAGCTCTATTGCTACTATTGACAATATTTTACCATTGCAATATGAATACATGATTGTCCTGATTTGTATATAATATTGTTTTGGGCTTAACTTATGAAAGCTGGTACGAAATAAGTGGTTTCATAGTGAATTTCCCCGGACGTCACAGAAAGGGAAGTTGTTCATAAAATGCTCTATAAAGAGTAATGCGTAAAGCATCTATACACGGCGCCCAATCCGTTCAATATGGGCCCCCTTGTGCCTTTATAATACGACAGGCCGGACGTTTAGCCTTAACTACTGCCGGCCCTCACCACAGGGCCTTATCGAATCAGCCGTCCAGGGGCCGTCTAAAGACCTTAGCCCCACAACAGGAGCACCCTCCTCGAGTAGGAGGGGGGGGGGGGTCACCATGCCCCCAACCTTGTAGTGGGGAGAATTCAATGACTGTGACCCCGAATCAAAGCGGGTAGCTCGGTTAAAACGATTACTCCCCCCCCCCCTCCCGCCCCAACTCCAACTCCTCTCTCCCCCCCCCCCACCACCACCAACCTGACAGACAGTCTTCAGTCATTGGTCATTGGTCTACCACATTGGCTATGAGGCGCCATGTGTGAATCTTTTTTCTCTTTTTAATTCAATATGAATAATGATTAAATACGGTGATAAGGTCACTTACACAACAGATCTTGTGTGTGCGCGCACGCGCGTGTGTGAAGGAGCGGCACGTCTAGGGGAGGTGTGTATTTAAAAGCCGTACCTACCTCCACCAGTTTTCGCCAATGTCAACAGATTTTGAATGTCATTTGGGTGATGAAATAATTATAGAAGCACATTTGGGGTTGTCCTCGGGTAGCTGTAAGACCCATGGGTTGTGACGAATCCCTCTGGGTCATACAGCTACCCCTAGACAACCCCCACAGTTCTTCTTACATTTATACTGAGTGACTCAGTTACTGGATGCATTCTACGTGTGTACACGTAGCGCCACAAACAGTGAGGGCTAAACCTGTTGATCCAGGGCCAACAATGAGAAGTAGCTTCCCCCATTCACCGGCAGGAGGCGCTGACCGCAACGAGAGATGCTCCTCTCCATGACGTCTAAAGGCGGGTACCAACATGTTGACTAAACCCCGGCGACTAACTTTAGTCGTCCAATGATTAACACTTTAGTATGTTGTCCAGTGACTAACTAGTCACTGGTGAAAGAAAAAAAAAATCACCACTTTGGGACGCTCTTGCCTTTAAACTACCGACAATCAAGGACATTTTAGTCACCTAGCCTGGTGATTAACTGCATTAATTGCCAGTGATATATCAAACATGTCCAATATTCCATAAAACCACAACCATTAATATTAGTGATTAAAGCTGCGTCCCCACTTGGGGGAATATTTTAGTCCCCATTAGTAGACATTCCCGGTAGCCGCTTGAGAGAGTACAGATGCATATCGTTCCTAAGATTTTAGTCTCCAGGCGACTAGTTTTAACCCTTTCTTTCATGGGTGACTAGAGCTTGATTATGGTCTTGATCGCTGTGGTTGGAAAGGGTTAACACTGGTCACCCGGCTTCTAAAAACGCCAAGTGCGGACCAAGCTTTATGCCGCGTCCCCAATTGGACAACTAATGGCGGCAACTAATGTTAGTCGTCCGATGATTAGAGAATTTATTACGTCATCGGCCAACCAACTAATCTCCGGGCTACTAAGCAACTAATCGCCACGTTGGGACGCTCTGTTAGTTAATCGCCGGGCGACTAGAGGATACTTTAGTATGTCACCCGGTGACCAACAAATCGCCTGTAGGAAAAATATCAAACACGTAAAATATTCTGCCCTTAACCCACGGTAACTAGTGGTTTAATTGCCAGACATGAAGCCAGCAGTGTGGACTTGGACTGTGGACAACATTAGTCGTCCGCCGACCAATGAAACATAGTCGCTCAAGTAGGGACCAAGCTTAAAGTCTGGTCCCTACTTGAGTGACTAGTTTGAAAAGAATTGACAGCGACATGTGTCATTTTCGGCAGTCTGGTCACCCAGCGACTTATCACACAAAGGCGCCGTAATGTCTGGCGACTAAACCACTAATCGCCGTGGCTTCTGGGCAAAATATTTGTTTACTATTTTTCTCTAGTCACCAGTGATTAGTGCAGTTAATCACCTGCCATGACGATCAATATGACCTCTAGTCCCTGTGAGTTTGATGACAAGAGCATCCCAACATGGAGATTAATTTTTTTGTCCCCCGGCGATTAGTTAGTCGCCCGACGACCAATATTTCTTCCTTGGTCACTGTTGAAATGCACAAATCGCCAGGGTTAAGTCACCACGTGGGGTCCCGCCTTTAGTCGCTCAAGTGGGGACCAGGCTTTAGACCCAAGCTGCTTGCACCAGGCATTAAACTGACCGCCACCCCTCCCTCTTCACTGGTCAAACACTCCACAACACTGCCTTAATCCTTCTTCTCCAGACAGATTCTATCCGTGTGCTGTGCCCGGCCCTTTCAGGGAAACTTTGGCTAGGTTTGAGGTCAAGGCGCTGTGCAGATGACCAGGGTTGGATACAGGATTTGAGAAAGGGGGTCCGCAAAATAGGCTATATAAGTACTAAAGCGGTGTGTATTCACCCCCACCCCTACGCACCATTTTTTCTCTTTGGCAAGTTTAAGTCTCCAACAAAAAAGGTGGGGGTGGGGAGGAATCTTAGGGGTTAAAAAGCTAGTCACTTTATGACTAAAGTGCACAAAAATCAATCCAAGGTGGGAATTTTAATTTCTAAAACTTCAACTTGTACACTCTATAATCACTCTTAGCATGGAAAATAACACTACGATTTATCTTGTAATTAGTGACTAAGTTTATACAGAATTACAATATTAGGTATTTGACCATGCCCCTTGAATGATTTTAATAAAAAATTTAAGATCTAAGATGACAACATTAACAATTCTGCTCCGGCAGTGTGAAATAAAATTCTAGTCCGGCAGTGGGACATTAGATCTTACAGAGTAAAAATGAAACTCAGTTTGAGGATCCAGAATGGGTTGAGTCGTTGAGTTGTTTAACAATTGTCCGGTGAAGGGACAACTGTAGCGCAATAACTAATAAATCTACGGCTGTTCAGTATAGGTGAAAGGTGGATTCCTTATGCAGGATCTAGAGGAGCTAAATGACCTTTCCGTTTGGTTATATGATCAGTCTGTGGTTTGGTGGACCTTATAACCTGACCTGTATGACCTTTGGCCATGTAGTTGTACATACAGGCCCATCTGTAGGCTGCCGACCTGAGGGAACTCTGCAACAATAGAAAAGATAGTTTGAACGGACATAGCTATCAGAGGCGGATCCACAGATTTCAAAAAAGTGTCTTTTTGGGGGGGCGGGGGTGGGGGCACCCTTTTCTACACATTTGAGGTGCCACATTTGGGGGCTAGAATCTTACATTAAAAATCGAAATTTGGTATAGATTAGGTGGTGGCGGAGGGGGAGGGGACGTGCACCTCAGCCTTCCCCCTATATAACTAATACATGTACAACCATTGCGAACAGCAAACATATGTAATTCGAATCGACAAATAGACCAGTGATATGTGCCAATACCTAAAATGATGTTATATCTTCACAAAAATAATATAGATCTATAACAAGAAGGAGTAGGAGGAGTTTTAAAGAAAAGCAAAGAGTCGTACATTTTGATAGCATACATCACATAAATAGAGGTCGGTATAAATATGAGTTTTTAAACACGAGTTTATCTGCAAGGTAGTCATATAAATATCATAAAGAATTTTTTATTGATCTCAAATATGGGATAACTTACCCAAGATAGTTCAAGCTTGAACAAAAGTTAAACCTAAAACGGTTATTGGACGCTTTAACGAATCTACAACGGATTCAGCCAATGTGATACTTCAATACTTGTATCCATGTGTTCATTCCAGTTTTCGCACTACATTTTAAGTTCAAATGGTTCACTCATACTGACATTTATTCTGTTTGATGAATTATACATAAATAGACCTATACAACTGACAGGAAATGTGCCTTTGATAAAGAGTTGCACATCTATTTTCCCCTAGTTTTATACAATGCCTTTTACAAATAGCAGACTCGGAATGGCAGGTTGGATCGTATAAATGTGTGTTTGTATTTTGACGAAGGGACAAAAGGCCGGTACCCGTTAGTAGTGTTCAAAAGGTGAACGGACGCCCTCTATGGAGCGCCGAGTGTACCACAGGCAAGCACCAAACAGGGACGGTTCCAGAAATTAAAAAAGAGAAACAAAGGATTGCGGGGTGGGGGTTAGAATAAAGGCTAAGTACTAAAACTGTGTGCAATTGTGGATATGCGCGGTGCATTTTCCGCTCTTTTTGTAGTTTAAGGGTCCACCCAAAAGAATCCATAAAAATTATTTTCTCCATATCTATTTTGCATTTATCACTCAATCTAGTTTATTTTAACATTATAAGACTCATTAGAAAAAAGCGCCAGTCTGTATATTTTTTTATTTTTGAAGTACTGAAACTGCGTGCATTTGCACATACACATGCGGCATTTCCCCCCTTTTTTATGTTTAGGCGTCCACCAAAAGGGGGGGGGGGGGGATATCAGGACCCCCCCCCTCCTGGATCCGCCACTGCTATCCTATCCCCACAATTGTTGTATAACTGTGACATTAAGCCTGCTCCTTCCGAAGCTGAATCATACATTTTTGAATTGACGACCAGTACATCACGTGCCTCAGGGGATAGGGATTCACCGCGCATGCGCCAGTTGTATGAGCCTTGCTTTGGTGTCTGCCAATGGCGGCTGGATTCACGTGTGTTCGGGCTTTGTGTGTATTGTGTGAGGCAGGCAGGGGTGTGCACACCCAGCCATCTTGTGACGTAACGGAAACATTTTGTGTCGATACATTTTTAGTCAGTTTGTTACATAACAATAATATTATTGATGGTGAGGTTGAAACCTCACCAAATTAGCACGTTATCATTACATTATTTTCTGGTGAGGTTAGGATGAAACTAAAAGAGGGTGTTATAAGAACATTCTGGTTGGGTTGAAGAACGTAATCAGAATTTTGTAATAATGTCACAGTGCAATGTTATGGCAGTACACTGCAGTGATGTAATTGGAAGTCATCAAAAGAATGAAATACAAGAACCAAATACGATCCAGCCAGAATTTTGCTACAATTTGCTTGGTAGACATCGTGCAGATGACATCACAGGACCCCAAAAAAGGACTGGGGGCCAGGCTGGTGATCATTTATGACTTACAATATCACTCCAAAAGCATCAACAACATAATTATTTCTATTACATTGATCGAAATTTGATCCTGTGAATTAAAGTTGGTGAATAAGCAGTGCCAGTTGGTAATCCCCTACAATATGTATGCTTTATAGGGGAAGATCCAGGGGGGGGGGGGGGGTCCTGGGGGTCCTGACCCCTCCCCTCTTTTTGCTGGACGCCTAAACTACAAAAAGATGGGAAAATGTCGCATGCATATATATGTGTGTGTGAATGTATGCCGTGTTAGTATTCAACCTTCATGCTGCCCCTCCCCCCTTTCAAAAATCCTGTATCCGCCACGTGGTTAAGATGAGCACATTATCAAAATATGGTCACATGCCGCAGGCCTGCAACCAGGCTCTAGGGGGTGGCAGGGTGCGCCTACTCTCCACAGAGAACATTTTTTTAAATTTCAACCTTTCCTTCAAAACTTTAATGTAAAATCCATAAAGAAATTAAAGAAGAAGTTGAAAGGTTCCACTTGGTGAGCCTCATCACCCCCTTCTTAGGTTAGAATTATGGAAATTATAAGCAGACGTTCCACTCAAAGAGCCCCCACCCCCCACCCCTCCCCAACAGCGGAACCTGTATACGGGCCTGCATGCATCCCATCTGCACAGCTCTATTGTGATGGCCGGAAGAGGCTCTACGTACACCTGGTAGATAATGCATGATGGGACAGGCTGGAGTTATACACGCGGGCATAGCAGCAGAAGGCTGCGCCCACAGAATTGCTTGTATACGCAGGTGTAAGGTCCGCGGAAAAAGATCTGCTTACATACGCGGACGTCGAGACCGCGTATACAAGCAGGGTAAAATACGCGGACGTACCTCATTTTTTCATCATTATATCATTTGTAAATCAGGGGCAAAGCCCCCCAACCCCCCTTTTCTTTTCTTATTTCTATGTTTTATTTAATTTCTGTACAGATAATTTGCTTAATACAGAATAAACGCCATTATAGCCGATGTCCGTGTATGTAAGAAGATGGGCGGACTTTGTGTCCGCGTGTATAAGAAATTCTACATACGGGACAGCCGCGTGCGCGACTGTCGCGCATATACACCGCGGAAGCCCTGACGTCATTTTGGCGGGAAACCTTGGTTCCAGGGTCCCCCTGGTTCAAAATAGTGTCATGTGGTTCCTCTTTGAACCATAGGGAACCAGTTGTAAACATTGGCTTTTCTCTGAATGTATTCATTTCTTACACATGAAACTCATAAGATATATACAGAAGGATATATTAATGCACATATTCAAATCCGAAATTGTTAAATATGTCTAATTAAGACACAGTCTGGCTTTGTTTATTGCCCTTGGGTGTTGTCGGCACTCAGGGCCCGGGGTGCCGGGACTGACCAGGGCAGTGGTGGGGGGCCGGGGGGGGGTTTGAACCGGGCCCCGCGTGGCCGCGCGGGGCTGACGTCACACTTCTGTGGTGTATAGCCAGTCCCGATGGGGCTGGGTGGGCTATCATCACGTCCGCCATACTAGACAAGGCACTGATATATATTGCAACCCGAGCCAGGTTGCGACGCAACAGAAACATTCTGCAACCATACTTTCTTAGTCAGTTTGTTACTTACTAAAATGGCGCGTAGCAATTATGTTATTGATGGTGAGGGTGAAACTTCATCAAATCAGGGCGTTATTATAACATTATTTTTTGTGCCCTCACGTCAGCCATACTAGACAAGGCACTGATATATTCTGAAACCAACAGTTCTAAATCATTCTGTTTCACATAGTGCTATGATCCTAGATGCACAACCAAATTATGCAAGTTTTAAAATAGAATAGTTGAAATATATATCGCGGATCTATCTTAAGTGAGAATTTCAGCGAACTCGATATATCCTGTAATGTTAACATTATACTTCAACTCTGCTGGGTATTGATATTCATTTCAGGTGTTATTTTTAATGCACGTGATGGTGAAACTTTATATATTATTAACTCAAGAGCATGGACTTGATATTATTTTACATAATGCTTAAACAACAATGAGCGTTAAACATCAATAACCAACCAACCAACAACAGTGAAGGTATGGATATCACTTTGAGAAATGAAAACCACAGCTTAGTAAAATAAACTTTGACCTTTGACCTTACCAAAAGTCAGGCTAACCACAATAATGCAAACAAATATGGGGTTTGAGGGGGCGGCAATATATAGGTTATGTAATGCTTCCTATTCATCAAGTTAACCAGGATAATGATATCAGCCTATGCCTAGTCATAGCATACAAAACGCTGTGAATCTAACAGCTGGCCGTTTAGCTCAGTTGGTTAGAGCGTCGTGCTAATAACGCGAATGTCGTGGGTTCGAGCCCCATAATGGCCAAACGTTTTGAAACTTATTGTATACATTAACCGGCACATTTTAACTGTTTCCGTGAAAGGAGGGATATGAGCATCAGTGGCGTAGTTGCCCCACCTAGATCAAGTAGAATTTTTCGAACAATCTATGTTTGTTGAATTGTACAAATCTGACTTTAATTGTTTTTACTTGTTAAAATATTGTGCAGATGACGTCACATAATGGAATTGGTCGTCAGATTATAGGCCTAACCACAATTATTTACAGTTCTGAAGCATTTGAAATAGATCTACAGTTTTATGCTACAACTACTATAAACAGTCTCATGTAATATTTTATTTTTTATTATTAAATAACTTAACATAAATTACGTTTATGTTCTTCTAGTTATGATAATTCAGAATCATACTTATGATAATTCAGGATTCCATAGCCACGTGGGGTACGTGGTCTTGACGTGGCCATGTGGTGATCACCAAAAATGTAATCACGTGAAAATATCTGCACAATGCCTATTAGGGGTGGGGGTGTCCCCCGACCCTCCACCCCAATATATCCCCCCTGGTGACGCTGCATCCGCCCCTGAGGATTGGGGTTTTGATAGCGTTAACTATGGTAGGCCTAAATAATACTAGTCCTGTATTTCGTGAATAGTAGGCCTAGTAGTTTCCGCGCCACCTAGTGGAGCAACCATGGCGCCACCTGCAGATATACACACTCTAAATTATATTCATATCGACACTAACATATATGCCTATATGATAACATAAATACTTTCTCTCTTTTTTAAAGTATTACATTATCAGGTTGGAAGTTTTTTTTGTTTTTTTTTAAATCTTATTAACTTCTTCGCACGTAACACATGATCTTCCAGAGGTTAGATGAATGATGATACAGTATTATAGTATAGTAATATAAGATGAATATTACATGATTGATGAGCAGTGAATAAGTTACAGATTCTACAAAACATAGTCCAGGGTCATGTTAATGCAAGGTCAATGTGGATTCATCATCAGTGACAAATCAATTTCATCATTTTCTTAAATTTAACCTTTGTGGTTGCCTGCTCTACATTGACTGCTAACCTGTCCCATATTCACAAGCCTCTTATCATCGGACTACTTAGATAAATCTCATACTTTCGCTTCTCTTTTGCTTAAATTTAACCTTATTGTTACTCCGCAGAACAATGTTAGGTCGGCACAATATCAATTTACCATGAATTTTACTCTGTCTGTCTTGGTCTTCTAAGCTTCTTTCAACATTCTTAGGAATAAGGAAATGAAAGGCACTGCACCTCATCCCCTCAGAAAAAGAGACATGGTTGAAAATAAAGGGTAGAGCCCATTCCCCTGCCACCCACCTATTTTAGTATTCTACACATTGTCCCTCCCAGGGGCCCCTTTCAGCATACCAAATGGTTTGGCCTGTGAAATATTTAATCTCGAATATTCATGGAATTCACGAGAAAACCTATTGACACATATCTGAGGCCTGATCTTTAAATAAACAGCACACCGCCATGGACGTACACAACGTGATTTGATTAAAACTGTATCATCAGATCATATCTTGGTATAGTTGGTTGGTTGGATATTGTTTAGCGTTGTATCAATATTTATCAATCAATTTAACCAGTTTGATCAGTTCAATTAGGGCTATTGGGTTATTTCTGACCAAGGCGTTGAGTAATTATTGAGGAGTTTAACGGAGATTATCATGGCAAATAATACTCTAATCAAATAACAAGTAGCAAGTGAGGGTTAAATAAACTTTTGATTTTTACCATAGCCACATGGTCTTGATCACCATCTTGATCTATATATTATTTATGATTGTTTATAATTCATTATTGTATCACCACTGTCTGTGTTGCTTGTATAACATAGGGCTGATTATACATTGATATGTTGGATGTCAACGAAAACAGGCTGTCTAGCCTAATTGTATAACATCCAGGGTAAATAAAAGATCTAAAAGAAAACTATGCTATGCCTATTTTAACCATACTTTAACCCTCATATGGTTGGGGGTTTAACATTACTTTCGAGAATCTGCGAACGCACTTAATGGAAGGCCCCTTGTGAAGAAATAACATCGATGTGAACCTATAAAATCGCCCCAACCCCGGACCCCACTCCTCCAGGTAAACATCCCATCCGCTCCCCCCTCCCCCCCCCCATCCCAATAGCCCCGTTCATATCGCCCGATACGACAATATCCGGGCCACAGTGGAGCACTTCCGGGTCAAACATGGCGTCCTGGCCGCTTCCGGTCAGCGGGCGGTCGACCACGTGGGTGGGACTTCCGGTGCGGGGCCTCCTGGGACGCATGTTTCCCGATAGATAACCTCTAATTGACAGTCGCGCACCAACCCCAATGTGAACAGGTCTGAATTCTGCATAGTGCATTGCGTATGTCGGTGTAGCATGTTAAGGACCTTCCAAATCCAAATCTCAGACCCCCCACCCCCCCCCCACCCCCCTTGAGGCAACAATACACATTCAAGGGCAGATCCAGGATTTTTAAAAAAGTGAGGGGCGTGGTATAGCAAAATTCCCCCTGCACCCTCTGAGGGCAGGAATTTTACATTTAAAAATTAATATTTGGTCAAAAATGGTGGTGGGGGTGAGCGCACGCCTGCCATCCCCCCCCCCCTCCCCCATAGTCCGCACCTGGCATTGAATATGTACGAACATTTTATAAAATCTCGGACCCCCCTCCACCTCTCGATACGTGTACAATGTAGACATTTGTTTGCACATTCTGAGGCAAATACAATGTCAGCAACCCCACGATGTATGAAACTACAGATACCATAAAAATTTGAAATTGTTAAACTATGAAACCTATGTTACTTCGGAATTTGCACTGACTTTGATATTCTAGTAATTTAAATAGTCGATCTGGTGTTAGCCATGGAAGAGGGTGTTCTAATTCTTCATTACTTTCTCATGACTTTCTCTGATTTTACCCGACCACAGATGAATGATAAAATATGCACTTTATGTGATCACGTAAAGTACAAGAAAGGCCCTGTGATTGTAGAAATAAATGGTAACCTATAATATAATCATTGAAAGAAACATTTCTGAATCTATGGAAATCGCAAATGGCAGTTGCCCTTCTGCCAAGGTTCAGTCTAATCCGACAAAAAAGTAGAACAAAATATTTTTTTTATTTAAACACACTCGCAGTTACTACGAGCGGGGGGACTTGCTTGGAGGGTGCTGATGTCGCATGTCGGCTTTAAGAAATTTCACGTTCGACGGTATGTTTAGCTCCCGCTGTTGTGTTCCTTTTGCCCTGTCGAATTTCCCCTACCCCTGATAGCAGCTGATTCACAGTACTATAGGCACCTGCAGGTTAATTTGGACTGATTTTGTCTAAATGGTTATCGAACAATTTTATTTGTAAACCTTCAGACCTTTTAACATATTTCACATCACCCATCTTAATCTATACTCCTTTAAAAAGAGAAAATGAGCTATCTGTGATGAGAATTGAGAAAACGGCCTTGTCGTGACTGGAAGGTTAGGAGTCTGGAGCCCTGATCGGCCGGGACGCAGTCCGATGAATAATCAATGCTGGTCTGATCACTGCTACCTGTAGGTGATGGATCAATGGGGTCAGACCCTGGAGGAAGGGGAGAGGGGGGTCAGGGGATCTAGGGTGGTGAGGGTTAAGCAGTAGTACCTAGCCAGCTTGCCATGTAACACGGGGGCGGATACAGGATTTTCGAAAGGGGGGTTAGTATAAAGGTTAAGTAATAAAACCATGTGCAATCGCACGTACGCACACAGCATTTTCCCCTCTTTTTGTAGTTTAGAGGTCCACCAAAAAAAAAAAAAAAAAAAAAAAAAGGGGGGGGGGGCGGGGGGGGGGGGGGGGGGTCAGGACACCCTGGACTCCCCCCCTGGACAGAAACGTTCTGCAACCATACTTTTTCAGTCAGTTTGTTACTTACTAAGATGGCATGTAGCAATTATGTTATTGATGGTGAGGTTGAAACCTCACCAAAGCAGAATGCTTTTATAACATGGTCATTTTGGTCAGGTTAGGACTAAACCAAAACAGAACATTATAAGAACATTCTGTTTGGGTTGAAGAATGTGACCAGAACATTGTAATAATGTCACAGCACAATGTCACAGCAGTATGTTGTAGCGATGTGATTGGGATTCATCAAAAGAACGTAACAAGAAGCAAACACAGAACCATCCAGAACCTTGCTGCAACATTATGATAACGCCACATCCTTGGCTAACTACTGGATGGGATGACTAGATTAGTATAGGTTAAAACAGAAGTACTGGACCAAAGAGGGGTAGTGGGCAGGGGGGTCCAGGTTGTTGTAAATTAGAGTAGTAGTATTAGTGGACAGGGCTGACTAGATTACGCTAAGTTAGAGCAGAGGAACAGCAAAAATATGACGTCATTATAACGTTCTGCTTTGGTTTTTGTTGCGTTCTTTTGATGGCACCCAAAAACATCTTTAGAACCTAACATTGTGACGTCGCACTGTAACATTATTGCAACATTCTTATTAATAATTTAATTAATATGTACTTTCACATCAAAATAATGTTATTATAACATGATTTATTAGTAAGGTCTTGCCTTCACTAGAATAAAATGTTTTAATAACATTCCTTCTAAATAAGTCTCAACTTTAATTTACCTAAAATATCTTAACTGTCACGTGAAAATTAAGCCGGTTACAGACTGACCAAAAGTATGGTCGCAGAACATGCTTGTTATGTTGCTGCTTGCCTGGGTAGTCATGGAAAGGGCTGACTAGTATTAGGGTAAGTTGAGCAGTTAGCACTGGACGACTTAGGTGTAGTGAGGGTCAGGGGCGATAGGGTTGTGTGGGCTAAAGTAGTAGTAGTGGAAAGGGCTGACTAGATTAGAGTAGGTTAAAATGGTTAGCACTGGACCTCTGAGGGGTGGTGAGGATCAGGGGGTATAGGGTAGTGTAGGTTACAACAGTAGCAGTTGTGGAAAAGGGCTTAAAAGATTAGGGTAGGTTAAAACAGCTCGTACTGGACCACTGAGTGGTAGTTTGGCTGCTTTGTAATTAGTTTGGTCAGAGTTAAGCCCCATACCCACTAGGCAATTTTGACCTGAGTCGGCCGACTCATGAACCCTAAAATTGGCCAATTCTGCTAGTAGAATCAGCCGATTCTAGGGTGACTGGTATAAAACATGTACATTTCAATACACTAAACTAACAGGCGATCATAAGAATCAGCTGAATCTCCCAGTTGCCTATCGCCCATCATCGGTCAAATCGATATCTGCCAGTGGGTATGGGGCTTAAGCAACATTAAGATAGTGGGAACAATAATGACAACTTGTAGAAACAGCTAAAACAAAGTCAACTTGAATCAATAAATTACAATAAGCATTTCATAACTTCTGAGTGTGTAGTCACCTTGCATCCTTACCATTGATGCAATTGATATTGCCTTATATTTGTCAGATAACCTATCAGGGGCAGATCCCAGATTTCCGAAAAGGGGGGGAGGGGAATTGAACACGTAGGCTATACTTACTAAACAGTGTGCATGCATACACAAGTGTTGCACCTTTTCCTCTTGTATTAGTTTAGGTGTCCACCAAAGGAGAGAGAGAGAAGGCTGGGGAGGTCCCAAGCAAGAATATGACGTTATTGTAACGTTATCAAAATGTTCTGTTTAGTTCTGCTTTGGTTCTTGCTGCATTATTTTGATGACACCCAAAGACGTCTCCTGGACCCCCCTCCCCCTTTTTCTATTGTATGCATAATTATTAGACACTATAATTTCAGGAGACAGTGGCAGATATGAGTTGTACCCTGTAAAGAAGATAGGTCTATGTGCGTATAGCTGGTATCAACTCAACTTACACATAATATTATAGACATTGGTGCCCCTTGCTGTTATTTGCAGCCTCCATGTTATTATATGAAATATTAACAGAATGTGAATATTGAAACACAAAAGCAGGCTTTATTATAACATGAAAGAACGTTACAAGAATGTCACAAAAACTTCACAGTGCAACGTCACAATGTTAGGTTCTAAAGATGTTTTTGACTGCCATCAAAAGAATGTAACAAGAACCAAAGCACAGATAAACAGAACATTATAATAAGGACATAAAAGCGTCTTATTCTTGCTTGAGTATAGTTGAGTTGTCCTCCAAAAGAGAGATAAGGTGGGGGAGGTGACCACCTCCCTGACACCCCCATCCTCAACCACCCATGTGCAATGAACCCATCCTGTCTCCCTAGATATGTTTTTCTGGTGTGTTATTACAAACACCTGGCAATGATCTCCCTACCTCTAACACAAAGGTCAGGTACAGAGATCAGGTGGTTGGGAAGGGGGCCAGGAAGGTGAGAAGGCAGGTGAGGTTACCTGGCGAGCTACAGGAGAAAGGTACACTAATAATACCCAGGTGAACCTCTCATACAGGGTAGGCTATCCAATAAGCCCTTCCCACATTGGATATATCCCAGCGTTGGACCAGGGTCGCACAAAATAACCGTATAAACCAACCTTATCTCCTAGCATTGGGGTTACTGAAATAAGCAAAAATTGTACTTTTCTATATCTCCTAGTACTGCTTATTACATTATGATTCCTCACATTTTATCAATTGATAGATTTGCAGGTTTACCCACCAATCAAAATTTAATGATGTATGTCAGGGCAAAGTAGGGTTGGACATTAAAGGTTTGGCGGACAGGCTTTAACATTGTTTCAAATGGGAAAAATGGCATTATATAAAGCTGCATTTTACAAATATCAGCAGCGATCTATCAACCAAATTGCTTTGGTTAATTTTGCATTATGCAACTGTGAAAAAGCATGGAGGCAGTTTAAAAAATATTTCATGGTAAAATCTAGTGTTGGCGCAAACTGGGTATTGCTTATTAGTTGGGAAAGGACTGTGGAGTATGGGAATATGATTAAAATCCTGACAACATAGAGTTATGTGTTGTTTAATCAGTCATATAATATAAATGAATAGTACTGTAAATAAGACAATTTCACAGTTGTTTCAGTCTGTTGAAACTGATAATAAACCTGGGGAAAGTGCTAACAGTTATTCAGAGATTTCACCAACAACAGTATTACGCTATATATGTCAAACTTGAGAATACACATGTCCTGTTAGAAAATTCCAGACCCCCCCTCCAACCCTGCCCACTTTTTCACAAAACAGTTACGTTATTTTAGGTAACGTTGACACTTACTAATAAAGAATGTTATAATAACCTTATTTTATGGGAAAGCACATAACAAGAATGTCACAATAACATTGCAGTGCAACATCGCTAAGTTAAGGTTCTAAAGACATTTTTGGGTGTCATCAAAATAACATGACAAGAACCAAAGCAGAACTAAACAGAACGTTGCTGCAACGTTATAATAACGTCATATTCTTGCTTGGGACCTCATACCAGACCCACTGTCATACCGATGTGCCCCCATTGGGCAGAGTTGACAGGTTCTCAGCAGGTGAGTACACGTGCACTTAACCCTGTTAACCCCTATAGAGTGGATTAGTGGACAGGTGGATTACCCCGTCAATACACGGACAGAGGGGATTAACGGATTTACGCCCACCCCGAGCGGGGGATAATGGGTCAGATACACCTTTTTAACGAGTCTGCGCAGTGAACCCTCCAATGGACGCCTCCATATCAACTCTCAGGCCCGTAGCCAGGGGGGGGGGGGGGGGGGTCCAAAGGGGGAAAGGGGGAACCCCCTTTGGAGAAACCCCCTTCTAAAGTCTCACTCTGAACTACCATCATAGGATGAATTGAATGAGTTATTTTCGTGAAAAGTGTATGCACCATATCCATCTACAAGAACATGTGAGCCCTATTGGTCGGTGTATTAGTATTATTACTAGCATTTTTTGTAGTATTACTCAAAACACGAACCCCTTTTCTGAAGAAAGCTGGCTCCGGGCCTGTAACTATTAGTCTGGAATCCATATAATTATACTGCTAACAGGGCGTCACACTTATGAAAAAAGGCCTATAGCCTCATGGAATTATCGGTTGTTGATGCTTGTTCGTATGAGCCTATCATTGCCAATAGACCTTTCACGAGTATGCACTGAGAACCGTCCCATAGAGCTGCCAGGCCCGTAACCAGGGGTAGGGGGTGGCAGGGGTGGTAGCCCCCCCCCCCCCCACCCCCCACAGGAAGTTTTTCCAAAAGTTCCACCTCTTCTTCCAAAACTTAATGTAAAAACCCTAAATAATAGTAGGAAATTATTGAAAAGTTACATTTCTTACTGCTCACCACCCCCTTTTCAAGTTTAAATTATTGAAAATATAGGCAAAAGCTCCACTTATGGAACCTCGCCATACCCCCCCCCCCCCCTCCCAATAAAAAAAAGGGAAAAAAAAGAAAGAAAAAAAGAAAGAAAGAAAGAAAGAAAAAAAGAAAGAAAGAAAGAAAAAAAAGGAAAAAAAAAAAAAAGAAGAAGCTAAACCTGGGTACCGCCCTAACCTTGACGCTATTACCCTACACACTCTTGTCACAGAATGCGCAATGTTACAGACCAAATATGACTTCTGAGGCCTAGTCTGAAAACGGTGTGAGTTTCAAAAAAATGTATCCTTGGACCATCGAAATCCATATCCCAATACATTGGGTTCGGTCTATTGCACTATATAATAGGGCGCCACACTATACTGAAAATGTCTATAGACGTTTGAGTTCTCATTGATCCTTATGAAAATGAACAGAAAACAATGCAATGGTCAAATGTGACACGGTTTCCAATCATTTCCACGCAATCATAGAGGTCTAACGGAACACTTTTCCTATGTCCAAATCAGGGCAATGACAAAAGTTAAGGTAAACTATAGACATAAGCGTAAACATCATCAAAATAATGATCTTACTTGTGCTTTACTTTTATTTCTGCGAATATGCAACAATTCCCTTTGCTTCTTGCAAACAAAACCCACTTAACTCAATTCAAATCCTTGCAACTTTGCAGTTTATAAGACTATTCTATCTAGATGATTACGAAGATGATGGTGATGATGTTTTGGAGTTTAACGTCTTCTCAGCAATTTTTCAGCTATATCAGGACCACTCACATTTTGCGTATACCCGTTATGGGGGTGGAAACAACGGCAAGGCAAGGTGGTGTAACAGGCACTGCCCAGGCTTGAACACAGGATTCTATCTAGATTCTATCGTAATATAATTATACTGGAAACAACATATATGCATAAGAAATGATGTAATTACATGTATGACAAGATTAAACCAGGGTCATATATAAAAGCTTAAATCAAGGTCATAAAGATACCGTTTTAAAAAATGGTCTGGGACGAATAACGATTGCAATGAACTACAATACAGTAAGAACAAGTATATTGTATATTTACTACGCGGCTAGGATTAATACATATAGAATGATTATAGATAACAAGGTAATAACAGGTGATTGATTTGGACATTAATAAATAAGATTATTTATTTTATCCTCCTAGTTACATCGATGCTATAAAGTTCAAATATGCCGTGATGTGAAGTGGTTGGTGGTTGGAATGCAAATGACCAACGCTTTTGTGACTCGGATTTATATAGTCGAGTACCAACAAATCAGTGTAACCATAGAAATGGGCCGATGATGTCACCACCTCTCCGAAATAATGATTTTGCTTTCAGTATCACTAGACAAATTAATACGATTTGTCTTGTTTATGAGTAGTAAGGAAAGAAAATTGCTATGAGAAAAATAATCATGCTGACAAGTCTCAACAGAGTAGACAATTGAGAGCACACTACATTAGTAGGCATCGAGTGTAATAGTCCCTGAGGGACTAATAAACCCATATACCACCAGATACCAAGAGGTAAAATGCGATATTCTGCTGAATAAGTTATAGTATATTCAGAGGGTAATGTTATACCCTGGCATCTATTCCGTACTCAACAGCTGGTCGGGGAACGTTGAGCAGAGGAGGAATAAAACAATAGCACTGAAATTCTAGATTTGTATGACTTTTAAAATGAATAATTACATTATTATCATATAAGTGGAATCTGATTCCACTAATTACCTATCAACCAGATACACATAGTTCACTCTAACAATAATACTCTGAGAAAAACAAGTATTTAATTTACCGTATGATGCCGTATAAATCACAATTTAAAAACTTGGAATCAGGGAGAGTAGGAGGGCCGCCCTGATTCTACTACCTTATCAATAAGAGGGGATATAAACTGCACAAAATGGGCAGAAATGCGAGACCATTCAGTACTTAGCCCTTTGATGACTTCTATTTTTTTGATAATATTTTATTTGTCGTCTTCAGAAATATACATCTGTTCTTTCAGGCATTACAAAATAAATTTCTATGATACATTTACAGTATTCAATATTATCGTTTCCTATAGATATATTGATATATGTACACCCCAAATATATACAAGCACCCAATAATGATACATACTAAATAACTGACATTATAGGTTTACGAGTTGAAGTCAGCACAATTTACGTATAACACCAAAAATAAAATTAGCTTTTTGGATTAATTGAATGCCAGGTACAACTATGGCCATATTCCACTATGCGATGGGAACCATTTGTGGTGCCTATCTTTGCCACTGCAAATCATTTTCGGTGCAGATACCAACATGTCGGTATCCCACACAACAAGCAGTCCATAGAAAACCTTTATAATATCATTTGCAGTGACACTTGCATTGACCCAATGCAAGTAACAACACATGTTATTTCTATATTCCACCTTATGGTACCTGTCTTTATTTTTCAACGGTGGTGAACACCACTAGTAAAGTGCTCAACATGAGCAAAACACCTCACAATGGAATTAGCCGTAACTCAAAAAGTGGGAATCGATATTGTTTTCATTTATTGTTGATGATACTCTAGCTTTTATATGGTTACATGTACTTCTAGCGGCGTATGAGAGTTAAGAGATGGAAAATAAACGCCACATTAATTGTGAATAAAGACAAGTATTGCCCTCTTTTCACGCAAATATACGTGAATTACCTAACATCATCTGTCGTTGGCAAATATAGAGTGATATAACATTTTGTTATAAAGAATCGTCGAACAGCTGACCTTATCACTACATACACATTTGATTAGGGAGACAACTTCTATCTTTGCTTTTATCTTTAGAGAACACAGATGGTACTGTTATCAGAGGGGACCTATATAATGAAACGTATCATTTATGTGTGACAATTCCATCATTGTTAATTGGGGTCAGGCCAATCAGAATGCTTGCAGCTGTTGAATTATTCTTTCTAATTTAATATTCTATGTTACTAGTTTAGGTTAAAGCCTGGTCCCCACAGGGCGATTAGTTTGCAAAAATATTACGGCGACCAACGCGAAGATAGGTGGTTTAGTCGGCCGGCGACTTAGCATACACTGGCGCCTTGATGTCTGGCGATTAAACCACTAGTCGCCGTGGTTTCTGGGTGAAATATTTGACAAGTTTAATATTTTCCTTTAGTCGGCGGCGATTAGTGCAGTTAATCGTCGGCCAGAGCGACTTATGTCACCTCTAATCGCCGCCAGTTTGATGGGAAGAGCATCCCAACGTGGCGACTTATTTTATTTTCCACTGGTGATAAGTTAGTCGCCCGACGACGTACTAACTCCTTAATCGGCGGGCTACCAACGTTAATCGCCGTGGTTTAGTCGCCACGTGGGGACCAGGCTTTAGTTTACCAGATTGATGTCTAAATCCATAGTACTTCGTATACACGAGCAGGCACATAGGCCCAATTCTCTCTACCACGGATAGCTGATTCACAGTATTTTGAGTGCCTGCAGGTTAATTTGGGCTCATTTTGTTGACAAAACCCCTAGAAAAACCATAGAAAAAAGTCAAATAATTCCTATCTATCCATCTATAATGAATTAATTTTCAAACAACTCAGGAAATATAATTGTATATGGTTACTAATCTTAAAAAGAATGATGGCTATAGATTTATTCAATGATAATCTCCAAATAATAGTACATTTTATGAAAATGTCTATGATAAATCCATAAGTTTTGTCGACATATTACCCGGCAGCATGCATCCTGTTCTTGGCTAAGCTGCAGGTAGAATTAAAATAAAAGGCTACCCGTGGTTGGGAGAAATTTTCTCTGTAGAAAGAGGTCAACATGAATTGATATCTTCATCACTTACTATACTGATGAACCCGTGGCCACAGTACCTCATGATCAACGAAATACGTAGTCGTACCTTAAAAGCTAAACAGATCTTATAATATCCCTACTTCAATAACAGATCTGGATATAATAATATCTTTACTTCAATGAATAATGAAATAAACATATATATGCATAATCCAGTCTAATTTGAATATAAACCATCATTAATATCATAATATATTGTACACTTTACTTTACCAGCTAAAAAGATTTAAGAACATATCTGCTTCTATAAATGTGACATCCTCTGCAAAAAGCAGTCTTATGGCCTGGAATATTGAATTAAGAAGGTGTTTTGGGGAATCTAAAACTGAAAAAATTAGGTAAATATTCTGATAAGAAAAAAAGTTATGTTGATTTGAAGACACAATGGTCGGATATGCTAAACATGCTAAAATAGACCAGTCTTTAGTATTTATAAAGATATAACTTATATATAATCAAAGCCAACAATTGAAAGTCCAAATATGATTTCAGGAAATATACTGCCATTTCCTTTCTATTTGAAATATTTAGAATCTGTTTTTTGCTGAATATAGCCAAGAAGTCCCTTTATTCAGAATTTCAAATTTTGAAAACTTAATTTTGTTCCATTGTTACCATGGAAACCGTCATTTGTATAGACGTAGTATCAGTGGGTTTGGACGTCCTATCAACATTCTGGTTACCATGGCAACGGAATGTGAAAAAATCTAAATTTTTTCAACATTAATGAAAACTATTGAAAATTTCATTTTTACCGTGAATTTAGCTTATTTTTCATATTTTCTTGATTTCTAAGCTAAAAAAAGGGCTCTAGAACCAGAAATATGTATTTCCATAAGGCTGGAAATCCCATAGATTGTCACAAATAATGAAATATAGATGCAGTCTAAGATCGACTCTAAACAATCATCAATATTATAACATAGCTTACTGTAAGAAAAGACATGAATGGGACAGGATGCGTGCTACCTAGCCTGACCAGGAGAAATACGACAAGAAACGCAATAAAAAGCTCATTTGTCTTCTGATAAAAACGTGTTTGATATACTGGGGCTGGCATGCTCAATTAGCATGTACAATCTCATTAGGTACCCGACTCTCCCCGTAATAAGGACTTTAAATATTCATCTCAGCGAGCGGTAAATCTGACCGTTTTTAGAGACCTGGTTTAAGGTGCTACTCTATACCTTTCGCCCCCCACCTCTGGGACACCCATGACTAATCAGAGACCGAGATTTACTTTTTGAAGAGCTAAGTCAAGTGCTGAAGCTATACCACAAAAGATTAATCAAATTTTTAGATAAGATTAGAGTAGATGTGATTAATTCTACCTATTTATAGGCAATCTAATAATACTGGTCCATCATAGCTATGACAAGTATGAAAATCACCACTGATTAATCAAACCTAAATGACGTTAATTCTGTTTAATAAGCCCAAAAACTATCTGAGTCATATTACTATAGGGTTTTAAATTATATAACAAAAAAGCCTTAAGCACCTGCACGCGCGCAATTAACGAGGAAGACAATACGACATAAAAAGGGAGCCAAAACAGAAAAACGCCGGCGCACGTTCTGATTACCGCAGGGGAAAACACCCGGGTATAGAGGCTTTTCCGTACAACGCCCCCTTGTGGGATTCTTGTGAAATTTAACCCTTTATCGGATACATCCAATGGTGTATCAGGGACGGATTCAGAGAGGGATACATGGGGAGTGAGCCTCTGCCCCTCCCCTTTTTCCCCAACAGTTTGATTGATTTTTTAATGTAAAACTCAAGCCCTCGGAGGCTTGTTCTCCAAGTTGTATATATATATATATATATATATATATATATATATATATATAGCGCCAACCAAGGGCGCGCCGCTTCAATAAGCTTCACTGTGTACTCGACAGGATTGAATATGAATTGTCTTAATTGTATACGTGACAAGGTATGAGTACGTGATGAGTAGTATAATCAAATTGAAATCTGAAGCTTATCGTTTTCATAGACCAGGAGTGCCGACCAAAGAAATTCTACGAATCCGTCTTTTAGTACAAAAGATTCGTGACATTTTCACGAATCTTTTTTCACGGAGCTTCCAGAGAACGGTGCGTGACCAATTTGATGCGTGTAATTTTTGATTCGTGAAAGACCAAAATCGATGCGTGAGACACTCACGCAACGAATCGATGCGTCGCTTCGTGAGTCGATTCACGCATCATTTTAAGTAGGTCAACAATGGCGGCCAAAATTTTGCCGATACGTCACTTCCGGTTTTGCCAGGCATTCGCTGGTAGTCAGCGTATTCGCATTAATCAACGAAGCAGACCGCCGGAAACCTTTCCGCTGAACTTGTTCCCGGCAAGCATACATCTAAACTAATAGTAATACAGTTGAAACCAGCGAAAGGTGACGTAAACGTGGAGTGACGCTTGGGACGAAGAAACTTACTCGCGGTGGTTGTCATCGGAAACTTCATCAAGGTAAATATCTTATTAATCAAGAACATGTAACGTTGTGATGAACCCTATATGACTATACTGAATCCATAGATTTCAAAATAGGCCGCCAAAACCCTGTAAATATCACGAAAATCCCTAATTTCGCGGTAAAAAACATGGTCAAATTGTGTTAGATGGTGACCTAATTATCTGACTTCATTTTCCCTGCAGATGTCGTCGCTTGAGATGGTCAACTCTGATCCAGACGAAGAAATTGCAGAATGCAATCAAACCATCGCCAACTGCCTCAAACTGATCGGCCGAGGGGTAAAGGACTGTGACCGACCACACGTCGAGATGATGCTGAAAGATTCGCGTCGACGAAAGAGGGCGGTCGAACGTCTAAAACTGGAGAAGATGATGAGTTCTTATGACTCCAAGCCGTCCGAGGATAAAGCGCCCGACTCCGAAGTCATCGTCGTCGACGAGAACACCCCACAGAAAAACCCACCCTCGACCACACGTAAGAACTCAAATCCGGATACTGGATCGCCAGCATTGGCGAAGTTCGGTCGTGGACACCCGCCCACGAAAATAGATGGTAAAAAAAGGCCCCAGGATGCCGCCGCAGAACAGAAGGCCAAAAGACAAAAGACAACCGAAGTTCAGGAAGACGATGAGCATCGTGACCCTACATACTCACCGGTGAAAGCCCCTGCCTCTGACGAGTCGAGCTCGCCTCTACCTACTCTACCAAAAAAGGGGCGTGGTCGTGGAAGATCCAAAAGTAAGGCAGCAACTTCAACACCTACCACTCGTCAGCGAGCAAAGGCACAGCAAGCAACCCCAACCGAGAAAAAAAACACCCGCAGCTCTTCCAAGGCGACGCCACAGGGAGCGGCCCGGAAAAGTCTGAAGCCCCTGTCTTGGTGTAGCTCAAACACCGAAGACGAGGGTCAACCGACGCACGGGAACTTCACCAACAAAGAGATGCTGGCTTACTACGAGACCGGCCGCGAAGACAGGTATGATAATTAACTGTCAATACACGAAGCTCTATCTAATGTCATTGTATACAATAACTCGCTGTTCTCGTTATATAATGATGTAAATATGTTATATGATTCGTCAATATAACTTACCCACTACAAATTATTTTAACAGAAACTGAACGTAATTGAAGAAGGACTTTAGATTAAAATCTTATTATTGTGATGCCACATTTGTTCATAAAGCACAATAAAAAAGAGACCACCAAAAATAACTTTTTTGTTTCCCCTTTCAGAAATGCGGTTATCAATATCTTTGGAGACGAAGTCAGTCCAGAGCAACGTAAAGCCCGGAGGAAGAAGATCTACAAGAGAATGCAGCGGGCTTCAGAGTCACGAACTGGGATACATCGGCGGAAGAAGTACATATGGAAAAAGATTTGTGAGCACAAGTCCAAGACAAAAGACAAGGTGAGAAAAATACCTTCAAAATAGTACTCACAAAAATTATAGATGCGTCAAATAAGATGTTAGCGCTATAAAAAAATAAATGCATCTCTGAACTAAATATTACAGGCAATGAGTTAAAAAATGTCCTTCAGTACTTTTACAAAACAAGATTCGTTGTTAATTCCTACCCAAAAAAAAAATACAATCTTTTCAGGAACAATGCGATCTTTTCATCCACAATTATAATTCAGTACTTTTGCAAAAGAAGATTCGTTGTTCATTTCTACCCCCCAAAAATACGATCTTTTCATCAACTAGTTTAATATTATCTTAACAGAAACGTAAACTGGAAAGCAAGTACGGTGGGACGGGAGCGCCGCCTATGCCTGAGAGTGAGGGCCTCACTGAGATAGAAATTCTGTGCTTGGAGTTTTGGGGCGTCGAATGCTCTGGCTGTGAGTATATATGTTGTCTAAATATTGAAAAAACTACTTAATGAAACATCGTACGCATCAGAAAATTACTTTGGTAATCATGCTGGTATTATTGGTATTTGAGAACGGCGAGTTATTGTATACAAGGTAATTAGATACAGCTTCGTGTATTGCCGTTTAACTGAAGGAATCAAACCATAAACATACACTTAATATATATTAAGCAAAATAAAAATCCATATGTGTACATAACTGACAGAATTAGGCCCTTATTCTAGGTCTAAGAAACCAGAAATAATAACTATTTAAAGTAATTTAGGGTTAGCAATTGCGCATCCGTGGTACAGAAAAAAATCCTATGCTAAACTTAATGTCTCCCTTAATATTTGAAGTTATTGCAGGGGCAAAAAAAACGAGCATCGACACACCAGAAGAGGGTGACGATTCAGAGGCGGAGGAACGTCAATTCGAAGAGGCCGAGGAGGAACAGAAGAAAGCCATCGAGACGTATACAGATGTCAAGTCTGTCCTGCCCAAGAAAAGAGCAAAAGTAGCTTCGGCAGTGCCTCAGGAACCGTCAACATCTACAGGAGACCAGACTTTTGAAGAATTAAAAAAACAGTTTGGTACGTAAATAAAAAAAATCTAACCATGTTAAAAAACTAGCATCAAAATCTAAATTTAAGAATTGTGATAGTAAACCCTTAATGTTAACAGATATAATCAATAGTAGGAAACAACATCCTTTTTCTTTATTTAACGCAATGCCATAAAACTTTGTTGCGCTTAGGATTGACGATTTGTTGCGTTGATGTAAATAGATTCGTAGGGCATCATTATCTGCATAAATTTGTTATCTATAACTATCAATGACACTTTAGAAGTAAACAATACTAAACACAAATTGAATGTATACGTACAGGTTTATTACTAAGAAAACAGGTCTATATGATCAAAATAAATTAATCTGGAGGGTTATAAGTTTTATTTTCACATTTTATTAATCTAGCTGAGCGACTTGAAATAATCTAAACAAATTCACGTTTATTTTAAGGTCTAACGACGTCAGCGACACATTTAACCATCCCCGCTCCGACTGCTGAGGAGAAAGCAAGGGCTGCGTCACTTCCTCCAGGGAGACGAGTACGCACCAAACGCGACCGCAGCGATGTCTTCACGAACTCCGGTAAGGAAAGCGACGGTGACGACTTCGCCCAGGATGATTACAGCCCAGCTAAAGGTAAAAAATCAAAATATTAACTGTACAATTAATAAGACACGTGGTTCATAATTAACTTTTATATCACTTCAGTTTCAAACAATAATAAGTATTAGAAATTACATGATATCAATGTTTGAGGTACACAAATTTCTATGAATATTATGAACATTATCGGCGCCACTTACTAAAAACAGTACTAAAATAGATTCGTACAAACATTCTTCGATGCGTGAAAATGTAATCGGATGACAGTTATTATTGTCTTACTATTTTGACTTGCTTTTACAGTTGTGAACACGACACCTCAGTCATCTTTTGAAACGTTGGAGAGAGGCGGGGAGGTGAAATGTCCGGCCGAACCTGAGAAGATAGAGAGGGAAGAACTTCCAACTCCTACCCGTGATGCTTCTCAACAGTCCATGTCCTTGGTGGCTTCGGATGTGGAAGACTCGTCGGTTGCCAAACATCAACTCGAGTACTTGGCGTCAACGGCTGCAAAAGAAGCGTTCAAGGGTAAGTGTGATATTTGTAAATGCTACGTACTTAAATAAATATATAGGTTTGTAATGTTCAAAGATACATATAAAATCAATCATTTAACACAAGAATATTTAAAAGTGTGTAACAACATTATTGAAGATCTGTAGAGAATTCTTTTATTAAAAATATGGTAGGAAATACATTAATGTCTAACAATATTTCAGAACCTGATAATCATTTCTTGTTACAAATACCACTACAGTAATCATTCCTGCTTTCAGATCCTCCATCTTCAAACGTGCCTTTGTCTCCAATTCTCAAGATGCCAGCCGAATATGACGATTTGGACGTCAGCTTCAACTACTCTCTGACCGGCACTCGATTTCCCGCATACTACGTGAAGGATTCTGTGGGAATGCGTGGTCAAACGAAAAAGCCAGTGTCCGCAGCATTAGGAAGGCCTCCGTCGGACCACGAAGAAGAGGACAAACCACAAGAAAGTGACTCTGGTGCGGTACCTAAAGACGGGGAGACACGGACAACTTTGGAGAAATCGAGCAACCCAGCAAATCAAGATAGGGATGCAACCTCACGCAGCGCACCAACTCATAAGATGTTCGTAGAGGAGCTGCAGAAAACCAGACACGAGATGTCAGCCCTACAAAGTCAGTTGACTCGGACCACCAACGTGCCTACGGATGTACATGACATTAAAAATGTTCTGGAGGTCTTTCAGTCGGATTTGAGTACTATCAGCCAAGAAGTTGTAGACCAACGTTTCATCGATGCGGCAAAGGACAAGTACTTGTGAGGGGGACATCAAAGCAGTGAAAGCCACCGTCATGAACGTCCGTGTTGATATGGCGGGCTTAAAAGCCGAGCAGCACAACGCCAAGATGCAACACACCACTCAGAATAACGCTAATCAATCCTTAAAAGATGAATTACTATGTACACGTGTAGATCTTCAAACTATGTACTCAGACATAAACTTAATTAAAAACGATCAGCAGACATCAGAGGCAACTTTATTCGCTGTTAAGGGAAATGTAGAAGCCCTTGGCAATGAAGTTTTTAGTGTTAAATCCCAAGTTGATAAGGTACATATTCATATGATAGCGCTACGCAGCACTGCGAAACGCATTGAGGAGGCGGCCGAAGTCATCAAAGCAGCGCTGGTAGTTGCGCAGGGTACAAGGCAAACAGTAACTCCGGTGGAAATTAAAAGTGACGTAGACGATCCTGCCAACGAATCTGACATGGTACCTGCAGCAAGTAGTACGCAAAGGGAGGAAAGCCAGAACGTAGAGTCTCAAAACACCACAGTAGTTACTTTCAAACCCAGGCCAGGGGATCCTAAGTACGTAACTAGTAGGGCATCGAGTGAGGATACTACCGAAACGGAAGCTGTAGTAATCAGTCCGCAAAATCTTAGAAGTGGTAGTCTATTTGAAGATAATTCGGAGAGGAGATATTCTCCTCCTCCACATCAAGGCCCGGTGGTAGAACATGGCCTTTATTCATGGCCCACACCCTCCCGACCCAATATCTCACATTCGGCTGATGAATCGCAGGACCTGGAAGAACCTACATTTGACAAACCACAGCCTGGCACTAGTGACAGTTAATCTTGCTTATGTTTTCAATACTGTGTCTGATATATGTATTTCTTAACGTGGTTTTTAAAACGAAGAACAGCTGATGCGTATGCGTGACTATCTTGTTCATGTATGGCGCATAGAATATTTATCTATTTCCCATTAGAATTTCTAATTTTACAGGTATACAATATTGGTGAGGCCAAGTGAAGCTATGTGTAAATTTAGATAGTTAAATATGTATCTTTGAAAAACGAAGCGTCCTCTCTACTTGTATCTTTAAATATATCATGATGTGTACTTATAGGAATGTAATGAGAGAGTGAAACACCGTTTGTACAATAGATAAGCTTTTATTTTCTTTCACGTGTCTTTCACGAACCTTACAGTCTGACGTATCATATTACTATATACAGACGTTAACTCTGTGTCTAATCACGCGCACCGCCGCGTCGACCACGGCCACGTCCCCGTCCTCGCCTAGTGCGTAGCATGGCTGGACGTTCACCTCCATACCGGTTGTAGATGTAGGTGTTTCGGCGCAGTTGACCAGCGTGGTAAGGCCCGTATGTCTCGCTGATCTCTTCGAATGCGTTGGGAACATTCTCCGCATCGATTCCAGCGTTGTTGACACGGAAGCGTTTAGCTGCCTCTTCCTGGATGTGCTGTTCACTGACAGGGTCGACACTCTGGCCTGGCTTCAACTTGCGTAGCCCCCAGTCAATGTACCGATTGTGCAGGATGCAGCAGGCTTTGATTGCCCAAGACGCCTGTAGGGGCTCCATCTGCATGACCCCACCGCCCGAGCGAGAAAGACATCTGTAAAAAATAATTCATATTTGTTTGAGATATTATGATCACAAATGTTTCGTTACGTCTTGGGGAAGCAATTAGAATCGTCAGAAAATTGATAAAGAAATACATAACCGTCTTTCAAACGGCATTATAGGATTACATAAATATTTTGCCATGTATCGAATTATTTTTGATGTACGTACCTCCAACGTCCCTTCAGTTGCCCTATGCAGCGCTCAACTGAACTTCGTGCTGTAACATGCGCGACTTGGTACTTGCGTTGTGGTTCGGTGAGGTCAGACAACACGTCACAACGGAATGGGGTGAGCACTTGCGGGCTCAATGCGTATCTGTAACAAATGGTAATCGAGTCATAACAGTTTTTATAATGTTTGTTCACGGTAATGATTATGTGGACTGTGCAGAAGGAACGAATCGAACTTAGGATTTAAATTGTTTTCATTAAAGGATCGTAAAAGTGTTTCTTTGGTCATGATATAAATATATTTAAGTAGTGCTGGAATCAAGGGTGATAGAATGTTAGTAACGTACCCAGAGTCACCAAGAAGGAAGTAATTTCCAAGACGATTCAGGTAGCGCAGGTGATGACCCAAGTCTGATTGTTCCAGAACAGACTGGTCATGGTGACATCCAGCCATCCCACTCTCAACAAACATGATGCGCTCATCATGGTCACATGCAAGCTGAAATAGAAAATAAGACGTAGATGTAGATTCGTGATGTAAAAAAAAAAATCTGAAATACATCTAGGTGTCAGCAGAATATTTTCATTGATTACAAATGTACAGTGTGCACTGCTAGATAATTGCATGGAAATACTTACTGTTTCAGTCATGTATTATGAAAGTTTTCTATGCTAATCTACAGGTTTTTAAAACTGTCTGGTTTGTTAACAGGGATGTAATGTTTCAACTATTTTACATTAGTACATACCAAGACGTTCAATGCATGGTAGGCTTTTCGGCAGACGTAGGCATGTTTGTTGCGCACTGGCCGCTTGATGGGAATCAACGTTCCGTCAATACAACCCACGCACTGATGCACATCGTGTTTCTCAGAGAAACGGATCGCCACTTCGTGAAGTTTTTGTCCCTTGAAATGTAACGTGTTGGAAAATGAATATTATTTATTTGTGGGTTTAAGACTTTAACATGCACATAGTATTGAAGTGTGTAAAGCTTCACAGTGGTTGTATGGAAAGTGATGTTCAATATATTTAAATAAAGGTGAAGACGATTTCAAACAAAGATGTATTATGTTGTTATTCTCTGAGATCTAAAAGTACACTAAGTGCGACTATATTTCATCTCTACAATAATATACCTTGGGGAACTTCACGTAACGATGGTATCGTGAAACTAAGAATTTCACGAAGGCGTCCACAGCTCTACCCACGCTTGACCGCGAAACGCCTCCCTGCGTGTCACGCACTACAGCATAGTAGGAGCCGGTCCCCAGATACCTCAAGGCGTAGCAAACCTGTGTAAGAAAGCGGAAAAAAACATATTTTTTTATTTCTCATTTTTTAGACCAACAATTTATATTTAGTTACGTGGCTTAAATATTTAATTTCCAATATTTCATTCGCATCAAATCGTTCAATAATTATTAGACAGAAGAAAGAGAAACGCAATATGGAGTTTAATAAGTGTTTTTTCTTGTAATTTATATATTACCTTGCTGAATAGGGGTATGGGAGAACCACGCATTTCGTCCTCTCCTAACCCGGGACGGAAACGGCTGGCTTCAAATTCCCTTGTTAGCTCCTCCACACAGGCAGGAGGAAGTCTGAAGCGACTCATGAAATCTTGGATGCGTGGCCACTCTTGTCTTGGGTCAATACGCTTCTTGATGATGCGTTGACTCTTGCACCTCTTCAATCCAAGCGCCCTGGCATAGTTCTTGACCTTCAGAGCTGAGGCCAAGGCAAAGTCTTGGAAGGGTCTGCAGCGTGTGGTGTTACGTTCCCTCTTGGCAGGTGCTGAATAAATAAAATAGAATAAAAAATTGTTAAATTGACAATAATTATGTTTTATCATAATATTATGCTAAACGTTTTCGTTAGAAATTATTATGACCTATATATTTGGGAAGAGTTAAAACGAACAGTAATTGTTTCTATATAGCACTGACGCAAGTAATGGTTTGGGATATTATGGAGGGAAAACAATTTTGTCATTTTCTCTATTGCAAATACCTCTATTTTCGCCCATATGACATTAAAATTAACTGAATTTGATCCATTTCTTACTTCTTCAGGTTTCAGGATTTTGTTAACTCTTAACTTCAGTAATTAAAGTGATGATTTGTTCACATTACATACAGATTCGTAGGGAAATTGACATATAGCTTTGAATTAGGCTTAAACAGCTTTGTATGCTTACCCATGGTGAGAAATGGTTCTTGACCCTAGTGGCAATGTCCAGAATTAATTTGGAGGCGATGGGATGCGTTTTTCACTGTTTTCTAATTATCACGATGCTAAAAATCAGCTTCGTAGATACGGGTTTCTGAACGATCCGCGCAGCTTCGTGGACACAAAAGTTAGATGCGTGAGATTTCTTTGGAACGTGACGCACCAAAATTTTGATGCGTGATGTTTCTCTGGAACCAAATTTGATGCGTGGTCACTCACGAAGCTTCGTAAAATTTCTTTGGTCGGCAACCCAGGCTATACATACGATGTCGCTTATATGACGCTGCATATACGCGCGACGCCGCTAGAATAAGCGACACTCTCATGTAAATTGATTCCACTACACACTTTTAAAGGATATCCGCCCCTGTGGATGTTGGAAATGGAAATTGAGGGCGGGGAGTAACATATCCGGAGGCTACACCGATTATTTGTGTGTGAAGAATAGAGTCAGAGTTTTAGAAAGCTGCAGAAAAGCAATGGTCAACATGATGCCCAGGGGCAGGGCCTGCCCCCTTTTTTGGTGTACCCCTAATCTACAAAAAGAGCGAATGCTATATGCGCGAATGCACACCGTTTTAGTACTTAGCCACTATGCTGCACCCCCCCCCCCCCCCTCCTCTTCGAAAATGCTGTGTCAGCGACTGCAATATGTATAAGATAAGAATTAAATGGCTTCACCTGGCCCGCCCAGGGAATTTTTTTGGCACTTTCTGTAATTTTGCTCCCCACCAAAAAGAACCTCTCTCCCAACACTATCTATCTCTTACCGTCACGTTCGTGATCTCAAAGTTGAATATATACATAGAGCCGACCAAGAGCGCTGCCTTCAATAAGCTGCACAGTGTATTCGACAATATCGCGTGAATTGTCTTAATTGTGCGCGCGACGATGTATGGAAACGTAAGTAGTATAAGCAAATAGAAAGTTGCAGATGGTTGTTTACAAAGATCAAGCTATACATCCGACGTTGCTTATATAACGCTTACTATACGCGCGACGTCGCTTAAAGGGAGCCAAAACCAATAAATTCAATGAAATTTTCCAAACTCAAATAACCATGGAAATCCATTCCTTGAGCCTATTCCTGGCCCATGTTAAAATCTAAACCATGAAATATGGTAATAAATCATTAAAAACATGTTTTCCTTGCTCAAATCAATTAATGTGGATCCACAAAAATAGGGTTTGTTTACAAACAAATGCAAATATTACCATCCCTTGTGGCATTCTACTTCAGTTTGAGCTAGTTTTCACACCTAATACTTTATCACTGACCTTAACTGGACTCATCTAACATATGTCTATACTTATCTCAATTTTGAAAATTTTGTCAATTTTATTGGTTTTGGCTCCCTTTAATTTAAGTCGTGTTGATTGATCTTACTAAGCACCTAACGGGGTAGAAGTATAAGGAAATGTAAATTTATAAATGGTCGCGTTATTTTATTGCCCATTATGTGTGACGTCATCTAAATAAGTTCCCCTTGTTACCTGACGATATCACATGATTTGACCTAATTATATGTACTAAATAAAGAAAGTAGTATACATAAATGGGAATTTGAAACAGATCTTCACATTGTATACGCGACATCGCCATAATTAGTTTCACTATATTATTTAGTTAGGCTTTTGACTTTGCACCATTTGGGAGAGATACGTCCATTTATACTCTAGAAACAAGTGCATGGGCAATAACTTTAATAATACTTTTATCCAACTGTTTCCGAGAAGCCAGGAAAATGGTGAAGATATAGGGGCTGAAACCCTGATGCTTTTTCATATGACCAAATAACATTAACCTCAAATTATTTTGATTTGGAGACATGCACTTTCCCACTAGCCTTAATTGCGTGTGCGGTTAAGGTCACATTAATGAATTTTAATAAGCTCGACGTATCAAAATACACTAACGTATCCCAAGACCGCCAACTACCTTAGACTAACAATACACATATTTACGAAACATAGGCTTAAAGGGAGCCAAAACCAATAAAATTGACAAAATTTTCAAAATTTGCAGAACTCAGATAAGTATAGAAATATGTTAGACGAGTCCAGTTAAGGTCAGTGGTAAAGTATTAGCTGTGAGAACTAGCTCAAACTGAAGTAGAACGCTACAAGAGATGGTAATATTGACATTTGTTTGTAAACAAACCCTATTTTTGTGGATCCACATTAATTGATTTGAGCAAAAAAACATGTTTTTTAATGATTTTCCACCATATTTCATGGTTTAAATTTGAACATGGGCCAGAAATTTCAATGAATTTATTGGTTTTGGCTCCCTTTAAGTACGTGAACGTGTATTTGAATTAACCTTTTTGAAAGGAATATATATATATATATATATATATATATATTATAGAAGAAATACATTACATTTTTCATACTGGATGCGTCGGTCTTGCTAATCGCCCTATTACAGCGTCCAAATAACCGTTTTCATCCCGGAAGCTCAGCTGACAATAAAAAGGCCGCTGCGTAGAAACGGGTCTATTGAGACGCAGGGTCGACGGCCTTAGTTCCATTAAAGCCCGCTGCGTGTCGCTGCTGTGGCGGCGGTGGCTGGAGGAGCCCGGGAGGAGGTGATCAGGAGGGGAGTCAGGCACCCAGGGCCTGGAGGGGAGGTGTGCGCGCGCATACCGACTCCTATACCCCCCCCCCCCCCCCCCCAGACGCCAACCTCCAGGGAGAAACGGGAGCAACTTGTCCCCCTCCCCCTCTCCCTGATCCGCAGAGTTAGTTGGTTGGTTATTGGGGTGTTACACTGTATCGACATCTAAGGTCATATCACGGTGAGAAAAAGGTCTTGACAATTCTGTCTGTTTGATGATCACATCTATGAAATGATCGTATCTATGAGAAGGTAGAGACCATACCCCTGCACTTTTATGAAGGCAGGTGTTCTTTGATATGCAGGGTCCCATCGGCACGGCCCTACACACAACAGCCAGTGGCCCTCTAGGAGCCTTTGATAACCCATGCAGTCGTTGCCACTGGGAGACGGCGGAGTTGGTCTAGTCTCGTGTGTACCTGTATCCACCAAGGGGCGGGTATTACCATAATAGGATTAGGAAAAGGACGACGAGGGGATGCAGGACAATTTCTCGCCTCGTGTGAAAGTTTTTTGTTCTTCTCCTAGAAAGCTGTTGATGTGTGCCTAACGGAAGGATATATGGAAGAAAAGCCAGCTGGACATATACCAACTGGGATTGTGCTTGGAGATTAGCGGGAGCTGGTCATTTACGGTGATCAATCTCCCCCCGGAGAAGGCTCTAGAACCCCGCCCCATCTATTAGAGTAATCACAAATAGAGTACTTGTAGGCTCGACCTGGGTAATTGTACTGCCTACCACACCAGGATTTACGTTGATCACCTCTCTAATCAGTGGTTTAATCTGTTGGATTTTAATCAAATCAAATATTGAATTCAATTAATTCAAAGCTCGCACTTGTACATATCATACCGTTTAATCTGACCGTCTAGGTAGGACTAAATAACCCGTGGTAGGGAGAACGATGAACCCTACTACAGCACAGGCCACCCTGGGTGTACCAGGATGGGTAAGGGAACCCTCACCTTTCCGGGCACTTTAATGCTAACTATTGATCTGGGACACAAGAATCAACTCAAAACCTGAACATTTTCTCTCACCTCCTGCTAGTTTGTCTTTTCCTATGTTCTTGTAAATTCACCAAAATGCAACTCTAATGTCACATTCAAAGTGTAATGAAAAAATGTGTCCTGTTAATGTACAATACTTCATATACAATAACACTTATAATATCAAGCCAGAACTCTAAACCATAGAGCTTTATGTCACAAAAAAAAGGAAAACAAAATGAGCTGTTTCTTGCTGACCAGATCTTTAGGCACAAACCACCTTAGCTCCGGCCGTCTGGAGGGACGTTTAGGATTCACTCATCCCCCCCCCTATCCCCCCACCCCATTCCCTCCCACCCCCAACCCCCCCTCCCACCCCCAACCCCCCCCCCCCCACCCCCAACCCCCACCCACCCATCCAGGGACGGGAGGCAGCCGGACATACAGCATAAGGAACGCTGGGCAGACGCCGGGCAGACGCCAGTGAGACGTCGCACGCTGGAGGGGGTGGTAGCGCATTCTCCGCCGATCTTACTTAACTCCTGCGTTGTTCAAAACAAGCAGGGAGGATAGCTTAGCTGCAGAGTGCCCGGTGGGATTGTCTGGAAATGTAATCAGTGGCCGTAGGTGTGGTCAGCATGGCGGTCAGTGTCCGTCCCAGCCAGAGGTGTGATGTTATAATAACGTTGCAGCAACGTTCTATTTGGTTCTGGGTTGGTTGTTATTAAGTTCTTTTGATGACTCCCAATTATATCTCTGCGACCTACTGCTTCAATGTTCCACTGTGTCGTTATTATACCTTTCTGGTTATGTTCTTTGACCTAAACAGAAAGTTCCTATAATGTCCTCTTTGGTTTCGTCCTAACCTCGCCAAAAATAATCTTATTTGGTGAGGTTTCAACATCACCATCAATAACGTTATTATTATGTGTCATCTTAGTAAGTAACAAACTGACTAAAAACATATGGTTGCAGAACGTTTCTGTTACGTCACAAGCTGGCTGGGGTAGGACGCCGCTGTGGTTAGTGTACAGACGCTGGCGTCTCTTTACCTGCGTCCGGGCAGTGCTGGGACCCTGGGGCAAGCGTCCCCTGTTCCTCCACGGTGGGCAGGCCTGAGGGATCGGATCACACCTCCAGGTCCGCATAGTCACTTGGAATCATTGTTCTTTTTTTCGAAATTAAATCTGTCTTTTTCTGTAATCTTTAACCACGACCTCCCACTGCACCGCAGAACTCCCACGTAAGTGTCATTATTACAAAGTATCAGCTCGTGCATTTTTCCCTTTTCCTGGATATTATTGCCCTATGCATACGACATCAAATGCTACCTTTATCTTTACATGTAAGCAATTTCATATGATACATATTCTGAAGGGGAAAAAATGAAAAAACTGTCCCTCATGCATATATAATTATATATAATGAAACGCTAATGAAACGATACCACACCTACATATAGTGAGCAGAATACGATGAACTTCCCTAATTCAGAAGCCGGAAATCACTATACAAAATCCCAGGCATTGATTGGACCGTTCCCTAATTGTTTTCTCATGCCGGAAAAAATAGTTGAGAGCTGGTCAAGTGTAGGAATAACAAGCACCCTGGTCTATTCAGGTAGTGGTCCCTACGTCCGAGGCAATCAGTGGGGGCCGTTTTTTCCCACTTAAGGCTGGTTCCCACTTGCCGATTTTTCTCCCGATTTCAAAAATCGACATTTGAAATTCTGGTTAATCATAGACATGTTAAATATAATCATAACGGGGTTTAAATTCTCTTTCAAATGATATGTAAGATGCATGGTCCTTTGTAATTATTATACCGGTGAAATATAATCAGTTACCAAAATTCCGATAGTCAGAATCGGCTAGTGTAAACCGGACTCTATTGCTTCTCCCGCCCGTGTGAAAAGGCCAATTGGATCGAGTCTTCTGTGTAAAATCACCACTTCTACATTCGGGTGGAGCCGGCTAGAGCGGGAGTAATTGCGGAAGCGATTGGATCTGGTCCTGTACACTACCCCGAGCACGTTAAAAGGGCATGGCTTTAATGTAGAAGCAGCTGCAGTGACGGTCTGTGTCTGTTTCCAATATAAATCGTTGTTTTGATGCAAGTCGGATTTATTCATACGGGAAAATCCGCCAATCTTGAAATGCAAACAAAAAGAAATAGCCTTTCTGTCCAGGTGAACCAATAGAGTAGCTTCTAATTTTATTTATTTGTTTTGTTTATATAACCATACTCACATACATGTGATCTTCCGTATAGGTGGAATTAAGGGGAAAGTTCAATTTGACATAAACATTTATAATGAAAGTACAATTTGACATAAACATTTATAATTAGTAATACAAATAAGTTAGATACATTTAGTTCAGATCAGACTTTCCCTAGCTGAGATCAGCATCAAGTAAGCGATCATAATTTCTCCCCACCACGGATAGCTGATTTACAGTATTTAAAGCACCTGCAGGCTAATTTGGGTTAATTCTGTCGACAAAAACCCTGGAAAAACCATAGAAAATAAAGAAATAATTGCTATATATTCACCAGTAATGAGTGAATTTTCAAACAACTAAGATAATATTAAGCGTATATGGATAGAAATTTAAAAAGATAAGTCTGCAAATCTTTCATCATGTTTAACTACAGATAATGATCAGATTGATGAAATTCCTATGCTAAAGCCTTAGGCCTTGTGGACATATTTCCCAGAATGCAACCTGATCTAGGCTAAACTGCAGGTTCAATCCAAGAAATTTGCTATCCGTGGTTTAATGAAATTCGCAATTTCCAGCAACAAGTATATTGGTACAAATAAAGGACGTGGACTGTCTGTATGAGTCAGCGGTTACTGAGGTGAGGTAGGGGTTACTCAGGTGGTGTACAGGTATAGATGTGGCCGTGAGTTCCTCCTGGGCCTCTCACCTGCCGGCCGGTGACGACGGACTCCCTCACCTGCCGACGCAGGGCGTCTGTCAGCGTCCCCGGTCACCTATAGAGCCTCTAGAGGCCTCTCAGCGCTATAGACGTTGTGCAGATGACGTCACAACTCGAAAATTGGGATGGGCGCCATATTGGGTGATTACTTTAGATATGCTATCATTTACAATTCTAAAGCATCTATGATGTACATTTTCGTTTATTTTATCAAAAAGAAGTTAATTGGTTCTCAATAAACAATTTTTTCCAATACAATGTTGATATATATAATAGTCATGTGTGTGTGTTGACCACATCGTGATCACAAACATCTGGTCACGTTACTTTATCTGCTCAAGGTCTATAGGTGCAAGATGATCATGGAAAGGGCCCTTTTGACTAACTCTAGAGGCCTCTAACCGCTATAGGTGCAAGACCCCAATACGTTATCTCATCCCACCATCCAGTGTATCTTTGCAAGCTATTCTGATAGCCCAGAACATACTTACATGGGATCGCTTACATGTGTACTATCGTTGTTAATATAGGCCTAACTACTTCACTCCACCCCCCAACGACCACCGCCATCCTCACTCCAGTTGCACTCTGAAGTCATTTGAAGCAGGAGCGGAAGTGACGTCAGACCTGCAGTCCAACTAGTGTTGGTTTGCTTATACTAAGGAGTCTACAGGGTAGTCTCCTCACTTATACATTGTTGATAAGGAAGTTAGTTCTGTGTAAACTTACCAGTTGTGGTCTAGGAACCTCTCTCCCCATCCTGAACAACTTGGATACAACGGGCATATGCTATATATTACACACAATTCCCCCTTGGAGCCGTGGTTGGGAAATCCCTCTATGCTCCATGAACATGTTGGGAGCAACTTCAGATAATATAAGAAACAAACGTTAGATGGCGTAAGTTGGAGAACTCCGCTGTAGTATAGGCAGAGCAGGGGGAGTCTCAGAACAGGATAAACTTAATTTGAGCCAGGTAGCACAATATGGAAACGACCCTATAGACAATGGGCAATACGGAACAGAAAGCTAACAGACATAGGGTGGAGTGGTTTGGAAAAGCCTGTATAGGCTTGTAGGGAGTTTATCCATGGGGGCAGCCATTGTCTCCCAGTACAGGCCTGTCGGGAGACAAGCTATACCCCTTTACTGCTGATAAGCTACCAAAAACCCACCAACTTTGTGTCACTGCTGAGGGACAATAGTGTCTAAACAGATAACTTTATCATTTTATCCCAACAGCCTCAGTAATGAACCCCATGCTCCTTTTGGAATTTTTTGATAAACCTGTGTACCAGCCTACAACTCCCTACCTCCCTATAGTCGTGGCTAGAACCAGCTGACTCACACCATAACAGGAGTTGCACGGTATTACCACCAGAGGGCGTGATCTGAAAACACCCCTATACCCAATGACCAACACAGGACATAACAAGAAAAGAAACACACAACATACGTAGCAATTCGGATTGAAAAAACCCGTTTAGTGTCACGGAATTCCACCAGGTGGCGTCGGGGGGAGACACCCCTATACTTGGGCGAGCAGCTCGGGCGGGCGGCAGGTGGGGCGAGCAGGTAGTCGGGCCGTGAGAGCGGCGACTGCTGGCCTGGAGGGGGCAGGAGGAGCAGGAGGAGGAGAGGCCTACAGGTGCCTGGAGCACCGCTCCCCTGACACAACCACCACTGGGTCGCCACTGAGTCCACCGCCGCCGCTCTCTGCACTTGTCACCCAACCTTTGTATACATGTACGTACGGCGACAGGGCACAGAGTGGACTTTGATAGTTTAAATCCCACTTTCCCGTCATAGGAGTGCTTGCCTCAATTGCATTGTTTCTTTGGAGTAGCATTAACCCTGGTGATTAGGATGCTATAGACTGGGAATGTATTCGTTGGAGGTTTGAAGGAAATGATTCGGATGATGTGAGTCGTTAAGCGGTTGCTTCGACACCTGGGAAGTTCTACTTAACCTTGTGAGTTTTGCCTTTGGCAATGGCTGCTACACCGTGGATACACATAAGGAAACACAGAGATATAGTAGTCTGCAATGTGAGGTAGGCTTCGTGTAAACGGTGCATAAAACGGGCGAAGGACAAGGGAGAACACAGGGCAGTGTGCGTGCTGGTAAAGAGAGGGAGACGGGGGAAGGAGAAATAGTAGTATAGGGGTACAGGCACCCCTGCCGCTACCCCCCATTCTCCGTATTACAGTCCAGCGATACGGGCGACTATCGCGCGGGACACCGCAGGGCTGAAGCAGGATCCTGCCTATTCTTTAGCATTGGCAGCCCTCTTTTTTCATCAATAACTCCAATAAAAATGGGAATTTAACACTTATTTTAGGATATATTACAGATGGACCACAAGGCTTTCGATTGATACCACTTTTGTCATTTAGTTTGAGAAATTTCATTTGACAGAAACTGAAACATTAGTATTGCCAGCATAGGACCAGAAACTGCGGCGAAGCACTGTATTATGGGTAATCTGGAGGAACCTTAATACGGCGAATAGTCCAACAGGGGCTGGCCGGGGTGACTGTAGCTTGTTCCCACGAGTTCCCTCCTCCCCCCTCCTCTATCCGCTGGTCCCCCGACGTCCTACAGCCTGTTGACGCGGGACCCAGCTACACGCAGTAGCCGGGCGGAGGAGCAGTTGCCGAGCACATGTTGAGCCGCTCGCCGTCGACGGAGGTAGCCGCCGCGAGCTGCTCAGAGGGGAGTGACTGCTACTACTACTACAGGAGCCGTGGACGGGAGGCGAGGAGCACCTTATACTACTGAGTCAGTCCGCTACCTGCCGCAGAATCCGTTTGGAGGTGGCTTTAGTCGGACCTCTCACCGCAGTGGCGTACTCAAGGCAGGTTCTGAGGTGTCTGGAACCCCCCTCAGATTTCTCAAAGTTTATAGTGTGAAACTAAAAATATAGGAAATTGTATCAAACCAACTAGCTGGAACCCCTTTAGTTTTGCACGGAACCCGTTCAGATTTACCTGGAACCCCCTGAAATTTGACCGCCCAAGTTTATAGGCAATGGATGTATGTGCGCGCGTCGCCTGTGGATATTATACACCTTTTCTAATAGTGTACATGTGCCGCCCTCCTAGCGGATTTACCTGAACCAAACGATTGGGATATAGGTTTCTATGTACACAGGCTGAAGCGGTTGGAAACAAGGCTTCATGGGAATGTTCACTGCATGCGCATACTCGTGCAAAAGGTGTATAGCGTGCTGCTTTATGTGTTTGTACCTACAAGGGTGGACTTTGATGGTTTATAGGAGCCATGGGTTGTGACCTAACCGGCGCCCAGAGTAGGGGAAAACAGAGGTAGATCCACCGCCGTGTGCCGCCACTGGGATAGAGCCTTGTTCGCACTCTGCTTTAGCCAACTTTGTAGTGAGCTGAGCCGCTATTATTAAGCGCACCCTCAGGACTGCCACTGACTCCCGGGTGGCCTAGGATCGGTTGCAGATATCTTGCGATATCGGGATAGTACAGCGTATCGGAATTGCATTTATAGTGTATAGGAAACTGCGTTTTATTTTCCCAATTCAGTTGTTTTCTCTGTTTAGTTCTACAGATGCATAGGTACGATTCACATTGAAAGTAATAAGCTCGGATCAGGATATACTGTGCCGCGCCCAGGAACAACTGATACCGACGCTTATGGAGGGTTGACCGTTCTCCGAAAACCCCTGGGATTCTCCTGGATAATTCACGATTGTTTTAAAGGTTATTGGGACCCAATGTAAAGGAGGTATACGTGATGGCGCCTGACCCTTCCTCCACGGCCCACCCGGCCACCCGCGGCCGGCGCCGTCGGCCCTACTCCCGGCGGGAACTGACCGGGGCCCACTCAGCCCTCTCCCAGGGACATATTGCCCTTCTCCGGGGACACCAGGCCCTTTCTGGGGGACACCAGGCCCTTCCCCATCTGGACAAGGCCTTTCCCGGGGGACACGAGGCCCTTTTCCGGGAACACAAGGCCCTTTGCAGTGGAAACAATGCCCTTTCCCTGGAACACAAGGCCCTCTCCTGTGGACACAATGCCCTTTCCGAGCCTGACAAGGCCCTTTCCAGTGGAAACAAGTCCCTTTCCGGGCCGTACAAGGCCCTTTGTGGGGGACACAAGGCCCATTCCCGGGGACACGAGGCCCTCCTCGGGGGACACAAGGCCCTTTCCAGTGGACACAAGGCCCTTCCATGGGGACACAAGATCCTTCCCCGGCAGGACAAGGCCCTTCCACGGGGACACAAGGCCCTTTTCCGGGAACACAAAACTCTTTCTGGGGGACACGAGGCTCATTTCAGTGGAAACAAGGCCCTCTCTGGGGGACATGAGGCCCTTTCTGGGGGACACAAGGCCCTTCCACGGGGACACAAGGCCCTCCCCCGACCCCCCACGGCGGCCCTCCTCCCGGGCCTAGTCCTCCTGCTGCTGGCCGCCTCCCCTCCAGGGGCGGCCGGCTTCAACCTGCACGGCGGGCCGGTCTCCTCGGGCCCCGGAGGCACAGAGGGGGGCAAGGAGGTCAAGCTGGACGGAGACATCATCCTGGGCGGGCTCTTCCCCATGCACGAGAAGGGCCTCGGGGGGCAGCTCTGTGGGGCGATAAAAGAGGACAAGGGGATTCAGCGCATGGAGGCCATGCTGTTCGCCATCGACAACATCAACTCGTCCCCCACCCTCCTCCCGCACATCAAGCTGGGCTCGCACATCCTCGACACCTGCCTCAGAGACACCTACGCCCTGGAGCAGTCGCTAGGCTTCATCAAGGCCCACATGAACACCCTGGACGCTACCGAGTTCCGGTGCAGGGACGGCAAGCCGCCCATCTCCACCCCGGCCAAGCCCGTAGCGGGTGTCATCGGGGCCGCCGCCAGCCCAGTCTCCATCATGGTCGCCAACATTCTCAGGTTATTCAAGGTCAGTGCAAAGTTAAATTTGGGGGTTCTATTTCTGTGTTTAGGGCTTAGCACGGCTCCATAGAGGAATGATTGTCTAGTTTGATTTTAGGTGCTATTTTCCGTATGTTTGGGTTATAGCTAGCAAGAGAACTAACCATCATGGTGGCCAACATACTCAGGCTGTTCAAGGTCAGTGCCAGGTTAAATTTGGGGGTTCTATTTCTGTGCTTAGGGGTTAGCACGGCTACATAGAGGAATGATTGTCTAGTTTGATTTTAGGTGATATTTTGGTGCTAACAATTAGACTTTGGGTTCTAGCCTGCCAGAGATCTGGCCATCATGGTCGTCATTACTGAGGTTATTCAGAGGTCAGTGCAAGGTTAACTTCTTCTGTGTTTCTGTGGAAAGCAAGGCATCAAAATCAAGGGACTGTCCATAAATGATGTCACAAACTAGGGGGTGGGTGGACAGGTCGAAAAGTGTGCCACAGCCTGAAAAAGTTCCTTATTTTCATGTTTAAAACATGTTAGAACATTGAGTGTGACAGGTGGGTGGGTGGGTGGGTCCTAAAAGTACCCTGAAAAAGCATGACATCATGGATGCATGGCCCCCAAGTTGGGATGTAGAAGGGAGGTTGTCCCCAAGTTAAAGAAATCATTTGTTTGCCTTGCCAGCTCTATCATGGTATCCAACATACTCAGGTTATTCAAGGTCAGTGCGAGGTTAAATTGGGGTTCTACATAGCTACTTCTGTGTTTATGTGGGGGGCGTGTTCTGATGATAAAGAAATAATGTTTTTGCCATGCCGACTCGGGCAAATCCGGAAGAAAGGACTGTCCAGGACTCGCTGTTTCACCGTAAAGAGTCTTTTTAACTTAATCTAAACATCAGTTCTTAATATCCGATCTCCTTTTTCTCCTCTCCACATAGTCAGGATGTTTACCTTAGCCATAAGCTAATCTCAGTAACCATAATTTCCACCTGTCAATTAGATTTTTCAGATTATATTCATTGTGTAAGGCGACAAGCTCCTCCATGTCTGTATCATCAGACAGAAATTTTAGTTCTTTGTCAGATGATATGTAGGATGCACGGTCTTTTACCATCAAATTATAAGTGGTAAAGTTATATATCACCAAATTACGAGTGCTAGAATCCAGCCAAGGATGTGACATTATTATAACGTTGCAGCAATGTTCTGGTTGGTTCTGTATTTGGTTTTTGTTACATTTTTTAAATGACTCACAATTACGTCGTTGCAACGTACTGGTGTGAAATTGCACTGTGATGTTATTACAACGTTCTGGTTACATTCTCCACTCAAACAGAATGTTCTTATAATGAACTGTTTTGGTTTCATCCTTACCACACCAAAAAATAAGGTTATAAAAACATTCTGATTTGGTGAGGTTTGAACCTCACCATCAATAATGTAATTGTTATGTGCCATCTTAGTAGATAACAAACTGACTACAAAAGTATGGTTGCAGAACGTAAAAAGGTGGCTGGGAGTTGCCTTATTCAGTACAGGCTCAATTATGGGCTGCATTAAAAACCTTAACGTTTGAGACAATTAAACATAGTTATAACATTCTTGGTTCTCAATATTGAATGGAACCGACTGACTAACAAATGGATATTTCTACAACAGGAGTCTGTATTTTAATGTGGTTTCTTGCCCAACTAAGTGGTCGACAGGGGATGGTCATTTATCACGTGGGAAGTGTGTGTGTGTGAGGGGGTTGGCAATGGTGATATTCGCCTTTAGTTTCTTATTCATGCAAAATAATTTATGGTCATTCTGGAATATTTACGGGCGCGCCAGTCCATTTTGTAGGTGCCAAAATGAAAATTTATAGAGACATCGCATTTTCACACGTTCTTGTTTTTCACTCCCTTGTCCATATCTCGCTGTTGCCATTATTTCTCTTTCAGGGTAATGCATTCTGTTAGCTCTTTATGTGAACTAAAATATGTCTGACATAAAGCAGATACTAACTGCTAGGTCCAATCAACATATTCATAAAATGAGGTGCGATTCCTCAGATTTCATTGGAAAAATGACTACCTTACAGGTATACTACTTTGGTTTGCTTAGCCTGATTTGTATTGACCACCATAATCTCTTAGATACTGCTTTCAAGCAAACCTTACATCTATAGAAGTAAATAGAGACTGACATTGCCATTTCTGAAAAAGGTTACAGTCTTCAAAAGAAAATCATCCTTTACCATTGGTTTCTCTGGGAAAAATTAGTATAATATACTCATTTTTCCCAGAGAACATATTATGTTAAATAAGAAAAAAACCTACCAAATCTATTCCAACCAAATTGAGTATGTAACAAGTATAAATAATTACACAAATATTATATTTTAATGACGTTACGACCTTGCTAATAAAAAACATTATTGTGACGTTCTTATAACGTTCTTTCACATTATAATAGCGTTATCATAATGTTCTTTATTAATAAGGTCGTGACTTCACTAAAATATACTGCTCTTCTAATATTCTTTTTAAGTAAGTTCCAACTTTACCTAAAATAACGTAACTAATACATGAAAATTGGGCAGGTTACAGACTAACCAAAGAAGTCGCAGAAAATGCTTGTTACGTCACTGCTTGTCTGGGTATATTACTGTATCATTAGCAATTAGGAAGTTTTAATGGGACTTTTAAACTATCATATTTTTAGGACATATCTAGCACCTGTAAATTAGGTGAATTCGATATGAGGGCGTGGCACACGCCACTCCCTCACGGCCCAGGGCTAATTCAGTCATCGAACTTCTACTTGGTTCGTCACAGCGCCAAAGTCGTGATCTCTGACTAAATAAAAATTCATTTTTTCCTTGTTTATCAGTTTTGTTGAAGTAGAAGTTACCTGCACCTGAACGCCTTTTTCTGCAATTAGACACATGATACCAAGTTAGAAGAGCTAAGAAAACATTCACTACATATTTTCGTGATTTTGTTATCAGCTAATTTCGTCACTTTTTTTGGTGTTTTTTTAAAAAATCATATTCGATCCCAAGTTGGGGTACTTATCCCACTCGTTTCTATGTTTACTGTAGAAGTTGATATGTCTTATCGCCATTCACAGGCAGAATTTAATGCAAATAACCTTTATGATATCTCTAGCATCAGGCCTTGTGAATACAAACAAAAGAGGGGTAGAAATCGGAATATGGTGGGCTTGTCAGATCAGTCGTTGGATGTCTTATTTCATCAAAAGCATCTTAGTGTATTCATGAATACGGGACAAGATGTTTGGCTCTATTGTGCTCTCTTTGGCTGTTTTACTTTAATATCCTTTGTCGATCACGTAAAAATGCACGATTCTTACTTATTCCAGCTATGCAGGTTCCGCATTGTTTTTTTCAAGACTTGTTTTTATTCCACGTATATGATTGGCAGAGGTTTTCTTCACTTCTCGCCTACAGCTTCCATGAATTTTATCACTGTAAAGAAATAGTAATTTAGATATTGAACATATTGGTTATCAGAAAAAAATAATGTTTTAGAGTGATTTAAAACAGCGTTCCTGGCAATGTGGTTCCCCTTTCTCTGATTGGCTGAATCGAGACCCTTTTAGGATGTATGTACCTATATGTAACTACATTTGTATCACGACATAATTTGTACTCGAACAAAAGGAGTAAAAATTGTAAAGTTAGTTCGCGAAATATCAACATTATGGACTTTGAATCCTTTAGGCTGGTGGACCGCTGAGACATTAAGACTAGTGGAAATCTGAACCATTTGGACTCTTATATGATAATATATTAAGTACAATGGGTTAAGTATGTAATATCAAACACATGTAACCCTTAATACCAATAACATTTGTAATGCTGTTCATGTAATATATTACAGCTGTAGCAATAGGCATATCCCAGCCAAGTTGTGTTTTAACAGAACTGTTCCGCATCCATACTATTTTGTTTGGTCTGTTACTTAATAAGATTGCGGTTACATTATTGATGTTGAGGTTGAAAACTTACTGAATTAAACGTTATTTAATGTAATATTTTGGTGAGGTTAAGACCAAACCATAATGGAATGTTAAAAGAACATTCTGTTTGGGTTGGAGAATGTAACCCGAATATTGTAATAATGTCACAGCACAATGTCAGTATATTGCAGCAGCGAAATTGGGATTCATCAAAAGAACATAACAAGAAACAATACACAACCAAACAGAATGTTGCTGCAACATTATAATAATGTCACATCCTTGGCTGGGATAGTTATAAAAACAGCCCGTATCATTGCAGTTATTAAGCAGACATGATGAATAGACATGTAGACGTCTCAAAGTGAGCCAAAACCAATATAATTGACACGATTTCCAAAACTCAGATAAGTATAGAAATATGTTAGATGGGTCTAGCTAAGGTCAGTGGTAAAGTATTAGCTGTGAAAACTAGCTCAAACTGAAGTAGAATGCCACAAGAGATGGTAATATTTGCATTTGTTTGTAAACAAACTCTATTTTTACGGATCCACATTAAATGATTTGAGCAAGGAAAACATGTTTTTAATGATTTCTTTTACCATTTCATGGTTTAGATTTTAATAAGGGCCAGGAATAGACTCAAGGAATGGATTTCCATGATCATTTGAGTTTTGAAAATTTCAATGAATTTATTGGTTTTGGCTCCCTTTAATAAGCTTCATCATTATTCTTCTGAAGGAGGTTATACTTAAATGTCATTGATGCCATAATTTATTTACCTTTCATTATCATTATTATATCAGCTTCATAGGAATATAGTGTTTTACATTATCTATGTTAACTTATGACATTTGAACATGAGCCTATACACAGTGTCCATATCATACACATCCTTTACAACGTCATAAAATATTAAGGGCCATACCCGCTAAAGCCCCATACTGACTATATAGGCAACTTTAATACAGTTGGCCAACGAGTTGTCACTAGAATTGGCCACCTCCAATGATCCCCTCTAAGTATACCATGTAGAAGTATGTATGTTTCACCTGAATCTTTGTTAAAATCAGCTGATTATTGAGGTAGAATCGGCTGATTTTAGCACCGATCACTCAGCCAACTTGGTCAAAATTGCCTAGTGGGTATATGGTGCTTAAGCAAATTTAGCAGCGACAGGCAACTTGGAGAATCTATACATGTGGCAAAGTCATCAAGTGACTGAATTATCAATGGAGTCGTCGGGCGACTCCCTGTGGGTACGATGTGGATTCTGGGCGATGAGTGACGCGCAACCGAATCACGGGGAAAATCGCCAGAAAATATTGAACATGCTTGATATTCCAGTCATATGACGATTTCACCGGCAATCCTGCCAGTTGCCTGTCGCTGGCAAAGATAAAGTCACCTAGTTGGCACCCCAGGCAAGCGGCAATGTGACAAGCATGATCTGCAACCATACTTTTTTGCTTAGTCAGTAACCTGCCCAATTTTCATGTAACAGTTACAATATATTAGATAAAGTTGAGACTTAGTAAAAGATGATGTTATAAAACATCATATTTTAGTGAAGCTGAGACCTTACTAATAAAGAATGTTATAATGACATTTTTATAACGTGAAAGAACATTACAAAAATGTCACAAAAACGTCACAGCATGATGTTGCAATTTCTAAAGACAGGTGCCTTGAAAATAATATAACACGAACCAAAGCATAACTAAACAGAACACTGCTTGAACGTTATAATAATGTCATATTCTTGCTTGGGATGGGGCTTTAGACCTATATAGCTACATGCTGTTAAAACGACGCTGCTAGTGGTGTTGTATATGCACCATGTTTTATCCTCTGAATAGAAGTATTGTCCTTCTGTGACTATGGCACGCCAGTTGCGTCATAACTAACCCACTCAGACATCACCGGCCCGCCATAATCTGATTACTGGGTCACGTGACCCGCTGACCCACGTGACCGGTCCTGTCCGACCGGATGTAGGCGCTGTCACAAGTAATGTTGTCCCCCTCCCTGGTTACCAATGGTGGGCTGTGTCTGCTGTAATAGTGTCCCCTCTCGGGGCTCAGGAACAGTCTTCGGATACTACTTGAAGATAGGTAGTCCTATAGAGTGCATGGCAGAGGAAACAAATTAAATAACATTCTCCCTAATTTCTTATTATTATGCACAAAGATATCAATTGTTCTGGAAAGAAACTTTTGAATACTTCTATCCACCTCTTTTTGTACCCATACCACACAAACAAGTAGGCAGTTAAGGAAGGGTAGATAATCATAAGAGTTTGACCAAAGAAACTCAGGTTCATGTCCGCTACCAACTGTTTTGTTGCATAATTCCACAGTTCTCTATGTGACTGCACAGTCCAGTCCACAGTACCAGAGACTTTCTACATAGAAATGGGTTCGTTTTTAATAGTGGCTCAGCAGAGGTGATTCGTACTTTAGGTGCGAAGGTTGAATATTATCAAGTCAACTGTACCAGAAAGCTCACACACAATCACACAAAATACAAGTTATATATCATAGTATACCGTGTACTACCATAACTAATCGTCAGTTAGGTAAAAACACAGGGTTAGACACTATTTATGAAAATAAACAATTACACAGAATACAAGTTATATATCACAGTACACCTTGCATTACCATTACTAGTCGTCAGTCAGGTAAAACACAGGGTTAGACACTAGTTATGAAAATAAACAATTACACAGTATACAAGTTATATATCATAGTATACCCTGCATTACCATGACTAGTTGTCAGTCAGGTAAAAAGACAGGGTTAGACACTATTTATAACCTTCAATATATATGTACTAAAGTCCTTAGAGATATGGCTCTGAAAATCAAACTTAGAGTTAGTATGTTGACACTCGCGTGATAACTTATTCTAGTGATAACTTATTCTAGTTGACAAACAATAGCACTGCAGATTCACGATTTGAACCTCCTTTTCCTGGTCTCATCCTCCTTCTTCACGTAATGCATGACCCCACCACCACATGTACAAATGCTCTCTATTAACATAGAGTTAACCAGGTAATCTCCTGTGACAGAAGGCCCTCTGTTAGGTCGACATCAGTTATCTTGTATAATTGATGAAGTTCTCCGTTCCAATGCAGCACCCTTGCTACACCAGCCAGCTTATGACATAACAGAAACGTTCTGCAACCATACTTTTTTTAGTGAGTTTGTTACTTACTAAGATGCCACATAACAATTACGTGATTGATAGTGAGGTTTCCCCCTCACCAAATCGGAATGTTATTATAATATTATTCCTTGGTGCGGTTAAGACCAAACCATAACAGAGCAGTATAAGAACTGTCTGTTTCTGTTGACAAATGTAACCAGAATGTTGTAATAAGATCACAGTGCGACGTCACAACAGTATGTTGCAGCACCATAATTGGGAGTCATCAAAAGAACATAACAAGAACCAAAACAGAACCAACCAGAATGTTGCTGCAACGTTATACCCAGCTAAGCTGCGACGTAACAGAACTGTTCTGCGACCATACCTTTTTGGTCAGTGTGTTACTTACTAAAATGTCATGTAGCAGTAACGTTATTCAATGGTGAGGTCTCAACCTAACCAAACCAGAATGTTGTAATAACATTCTGTTCTAGTAAGGTCTCGACCTGACGTAATCAGAATGTTATAATAACATTCTGCTCTGGTGAGGTCTCAACCTAACCAAATCAGAATGTTGTAATAACATTCTATTCTAGTAAGATCTCGATGTGACTTAATCAGAATGTTATAATAACGTTCTGCTCTGGTGAGGTCTCAACCCAACCAAATCAAAACATTATAATAATGGTTGAGATCAAACCATAATGTTAAGGTGTACTATTTTTTTATTTTTTTTTTTATTATAATAATCAACTTCACATACACAAGTTTATGTTCTTCCAGTTGACATAAGGGTATGAGATGAGGATAAAGTAAATTATGTTTAGCGAACATAGATGAGATCAATCAAAACAACAGATATGTACATAGGCGACCAATATTAAATATAGCGACCCGTTAGTGTGGATCATGATTTTACTGCCAAAGTAATAAATCGTTTGTAAGGAGACGTGCCAAGGTCATTCTGCCTAGAATAGGGTATTGTGGTGTTTTAGGGTGTTTTTAAATTTCACTTTAGTAGTAGATTTTTGAATCGATTCTGGGAGCAAATCCCATAAATAATTTCCACGATAGTAGGGGCTCTTCTGTACCCTGGTTAATTTGGTCATTTCGATGTTAAATTTGACCTTTTGACAGCTCCGTAAGTGAATAGACGGTCTATACGAATCAAGCATACAGGGCACGGTGCTGTACCTAAACATTAGTGACAACAGGTGCATTTTTCGTCTTAGTTCTAGATCCTCTAACCCGTACATTATTAGTAAGTCATCGGCTGTTGTACCTTTATGTTTGCCACCATCTATGGTTCTGACAGCTCGTTTTTGCAAGATTGCCAGTTTTTCAGTACAAGTTTTACTTGAGGAATCAGTCAAAAAGTCACTATAGTCCATAATGGGAAGAATACATGTTTTATAAATCCTATTAGCAATTGAATTTGTAATGAACGGTCTGATTTTCTTTAAGATGTATAACTTTCTGTTCGCCTTATTAAAAGTAGAGTTTACAAATTCATCAAACTGGAGAGATTTGTCTATGACAGCACCGAGATATTTATAGGAGGCCACATTTTCCAGCGGTGTATTACAAATATCGATTTTTCGGTCACACACAAACGCATCCATTTCCTTTGTTCGGGGAACGAACATATGTTTTGTCTTTGAAAAATTAATTGTCAACTTGTTTTGGTTACACCAGTCATATAGGTCACCAAGGCTCTCTTCAGTAGATTTAATTGATATCAATGGATCCTTGTTGGAGTTATACAGTATTGTGTCGTCTGCATACATTATAATTTTTGACGATGACAACGAATTCATGTAGAACATCAAATCGTTGACGTATAGGATAAAGAATAGTGGCCCGAGGACCGAGCCCTGCGGGACTCCAAAAGGCACATTCGTTTCTGATGATATATCAGGGCCTGATCTTACCTTATGACGTCTATTACTTAAGTAAGAACGAACCCATTCAATACACGTAGGAGAGAAGTTATATCTTGTTAACTTACGTAACAATATCCCATGATCCAAGGTTTCGAAGGCTTTCTTGTAATCTATGAAGATGCAACTTGAGCCATGCCCCATATTATAATTATGGTTTAAATCCTTAATGACTTCGAAGATAGCCATAGCAGTACTATGTTCCTTTCTAAAGCCAAACTGTTTAGGGTGAAGTAAGTTATTGCTTTCTAAATACCCATAAAATTGGAAGTGAACGACACTTTCCAGTATCTTACCGGGTACTGGTAACAGTGTAATGGGGCGCCAATTCCCTGGTGTTAATAGATCACCGTCTTTGGGAATTGGAGTTATCATCCCTACAGACCACGCATCCGGGAAGGTACTAGACTCCAGTGATACATTTATAATGTGTGTAAACTCCACAATAGTACATAGTAAGGCATCTTTAAGAAGACGACAACTCAAGTCGGTGAGGCCAGAAGACTTGTTTACATCAATATCTTTGATAAATCTAGTTACCACATTTAGTGGTACAAAGCTAAAGTTTAGACGATTTGTAGTGGTTGGATAGGATTCAGTACGAACAGTGTGAACTGAGGCAATTGACTCAGCCAGTCTAGTACCATTTGAGGCGTAATATTCACTCATAAAATTACAGAGATCTAAACCAGATAGAATAACCCCCTGGTCATTTCTTATTTTTGAGCAGTTTTTCCTTCCCGTTCCACTGCCAAGCCCTAAGTCATTATTTAAGAATCGCCAAAAGCGTCTTGGATCATGTATATTGTCATCCAGGGCAGCCAGGACCACCTCCCGTTTAGCTTTCAACAACATTTTACGAAGACGGATTTTACATTCTTTTAAGGAATGTTCTCTCTCTAATGAAGGGTCCCTGTCTAACTCTTCAGTCAAATGCTTTTTGAAATTTATCATTTCAAGAATCTCTTTTGTAATCCACCCCGGTGTATTTTTTCTTATTTTAATATTAATATTTGGGCATAGGTAATCAGCTGCATCCACAAAGATATCATACATGATCGTCCAGAGTTGATTTACATCATCGGAGCAGGACCAAAAAGACTTCCATTTAACATTTTCAGTTATAAGGCTTTGGAAGAAATATTTATCGTAAGATTTATAACTTCTACCATATATATGTTCATGGTCATTAAGTTGTCTGGGTTTCTTTTTTACAAGAAAAATGGCCTTGTGATCTGAGATGCTAATATTTAATACACCTGAGTCACTTACATTTTCCATATCGGAAAAACTTAAGTCAATAGTGCTTTTAAGTGAATTGGTTACTCGAGTAGGATTTTTTATGTATTGTCTTAGACCATAGTCACGCTCTAAGAACCTTAACTTACTGGTGTCTGCTGACTTAGATTTCGAATAATCAACATTAAAGTCACCCATCAGTAAGTAATTACACTTATCTCCACTAGCCTCTATTGAGTCAAGGGATGATCTTAGTTCCACAATTGCTTCAAGTAGTATACCAGACGGTGGTCTGTATATGACACATAACCATGTCGGCCGACAAAAAGGAATTGATAACTTAACCCACAGTTGTTCTAGGTTACAACTGATATTGGACAAATCAATGTCCATGTAGACGTAACTCGCATAGATGTTGGCAATATAGAGCAACAGCCCTCCACCTCTCGACTTTACATCCATCAGAGAATTACCTCTATCATATCTTATTAAGTTATACCCAGGGATGGCAATCAAGCCGTCCGGCACTTTGTCTGACAACCATGATTCTGAAAAAGCCATAATACTATAACCCCGGAAGCTAGATCTAACTTCTTCTATATGTTTCGTGATACTACGGATATTTAGGTGAAGGAAGCTTAATCCCTTTGAAGCATTAAATAAATTACAGGTCATAGTTGGTAAATGTAGTCGCCTTAACAATACTTTACACAGGTATATATATATATATATATATTTAGGAGACCGTCAGTTAAGTTTTATTGTGGTTTTTAAAGCAATATTTTTTCTAACAATATGACAATAATAACTGAATGGTCCATGATAACTTAGAGATAAAATAGATTACCCATTCTTGTATTCAATATGGAATGTGGTCAATAAATAAGAAACATTTGGAAAATGAAAGCCTGACCCCTGTGGGGATAGAACCCTGGACCCCTCACACAGAAAGCAGGGAACATACCACTGAACTACTGAGGATTGCACTGGTTGGTAGGGTCAAGCCATTGCATTTATGCTAGTACTTCTACTATTGCTACAATTACTGCTATGCCCATGCCTACATATATTTAGTTATATCTAGACATATAAGTTATACATACTATGTATGTATACATACATACATACATAGTTAGTACAATTACTACTTTGATTATGTCCATCTTATACATACATCTAGATATATATATTATGCCTAACTGTATGTATGTATGTATACATACATACATATAGTTGTGCATACTATAATGTCTAGATATCACTCCTATCAGATTACCTGAATATCTATGACATGGACTAATCTAGTAGTTATTGTAGTAATAGTAATAGTACTGGCATAAATGCAATGGCTTGACCCTACCAACCAGTGCAATCCTCAGTAGCTCAGTGGTATGTTCCCTGCTTTGTATGTGAGAGGTCCAGGGTTCTATCCCCACGGGGGTCAAACATTCCTTTTCTAAATGTTTCTTATTTATTGACCACATTCCAACTTGAATACAAGAAAGGGTTACCCATTTTATCTCTAAGTTATCAAAGACTATTCAGTTATTTAGAAATAGTAGATACAATGAAATCCTAGGTATAGATCATGAATCAAGTCCAATTAATAAAAGATATCACTCATATTGTTTGAAAAACAACAATATAACTTATCATGACTGAAGGATGTAACCAGAACGTTCTATAACGTTTTAATAATGTCACAGTGTGACGTCGCAATGGGAGGTTGCAGCAATGTTATTGGGAGCCATCAAAATAACATATCAAGACCAAAACCAGTGCCAAACAGAACGTTGCTGCAACGTTATAATAACGTCATGTGCTTGCCTGGGTAGGTATTCTTGTGGACCAGCAAAAGATCTTGTTATTGGAAGGTTTAAACGTGTATTTCTGTAAATTCCATCTATACATGTAATACAGTAACTTAGTTACAGGTACCATTTCACAGGTACTTTTCATCCATATCCCAACCCCACCCTTACCTATCAGTTGCATAGAGTCAACCAGTTGGCCCCCTGCGATAGAATGCCCTGTGTTAGGCCGACAACTATCATCTTGCATAATTGATGAAGTCCCACAGTGGGACCCTGGTCTGCAGTACCAGAGAATAATACATACAGATAGGACCACTTTTATGTGTGTCTACATGCATAGTGCACAGGGGCGGATCCATGTGGGACGGGGGGGGGGGGTTCTAGAGGTCCTGATCCCCCCTCCTTTTTGTTTCTGTAGATAGCCCTGGTGCATTAACAGCCCCTGGCTGGTCTGTGAAGGGCCATACCCACTAGGTGCAATTGGCCACTGGGAGAATCGGCGTCATTGGGCGAGTCTAATATTAAGCCTGTTTGATATTTTACCATCAATTTCACTGGCGATTTCACTGGCGATCCCATTTCCCATTGTCCATTACCCAGAATGTGCACCATACCCACAGGGAGTCGCCTGGCGATCCATTTATAATCCAGTCGCCCAGTGACTTAACTGGTGATTCTCCTAGTTGCCTGGCTCCTGGTACCGCTAGAGTCATGTAGTGGGTATGTGGCTTACCAACATCCAAGTTTAATCAAAGATCAAAACAACCTTTGGGAGTTTCATGCCCATCCCCAATACCTCTTGAGGGACAGACACTTGACAACGTTGTCACCATTGCCCCAGGCCTTGCGGCAGGTTGACAACTATTATAGTACATAATTGATGCAGTTCACAGTCTCCCTCTGGTAAGCCGCATCCCCACTTGGGCGACTAAGGTTTTAGTAGCCCAGCGATTAGTGTTAACCCTTTCCATACATGGCGACCAAAAGCATAAATATGCACCGGTCGCCATTGTTAGATACTTGGTGTAACTCTGCTGGCAATTGAACTCCAAACCCCCCACACTCTAAGCAGGCACCCTACCAACTGAGCTACCAAGTCTGGTGTAAAATCATCATTGTACCCCATATAGTAGCTAAAGTCGTGAAGTGTAACAGGGCCTTTACCAGCACATCTACCCCTTTGCCCTTTCTGGTCATTATGTTAACCAGTTTGTCCCTGTTGACACCAGGCCCTGTCGTAGGTCAACTGCTGTTATGGTACATAATTGATGCAGTCCCACTGCGGAACCCATCCTACAGTACAGATTTTGTACATAGAAGATGGGTCTGCTGGGTTTTTTTAAAGGAAATTCTAGAGGTTCAGCAGAAAAGCTTGACATTTGGAGCATCGATGTTTCTTCCTCTCACTCTGATGAAGACACGGATCCAGCGATTTCAAAAGGGGTCATCTTTATCTAAATTTTTTAGGCACCCCACTTGTTGGCCAGAATTTTACAATAATGAATCTAAATGGGGCCAAAACTATTTGAGGGGAATGGGGTGCCATCCCACAATGGGTATATCCCAGGGTTGGACAGGGGTCGGAAAAATTTATAAGCCGTCTATGTCTTGGAGTTACTGAAATAAGTGACAAATTTATTTCCCCAAGTATTGCTAAAACATTATTATCTCTTGAATTTAATCAATTGATAGATTTGCAGGTTTGCCAGGTAATCAAAATGTATTTCAGGGCAAAATAAAGTTGGACATTATAGGCTGGGTGGACAGGCTCTAGGTTTCGATGGAAAAAAGGCAAATATAAAAAGCTGAAATTTACCAATTTTAAGAGCAATTTGTCAACCAAATTGCTTTGGTTAATTGGCGAATCTCTTCATGGAATAAGCACAGAAGCAATTTTGAAATTATTTAATGGTTAACCTCAATGTTTGTGTAAACTGGGATGGGCTTATTAACAAACTGGTCGTACTGTTTTAGAAAACCCAGTCGATTATAACAGCCTCTTTCCCTGGGAGTAGGAGTCAATGCCTTAATCTGTCAGCCCAACCCATAATGTCGAACCCCTTTATACCTTGAAATACTGTATTTTGAATTGCTTGGCTGGCTGGCTGACCTAATTTATTGGGACTAGGATGGCTTATATGATGTATTTCGTCCAAACCTTGTCCAACCACAAGGATATATAAACAATATGGGACGGGCCTATTTAGTATAATATTATCTCATTGTCATAATGACTAATAATCAGTTTATCCTCTGGATCCCTATAGGGTGGTGGCGTTATGTAATGACCACCATAAACTGCGTATCCAATGAGTTATTAGTAATAATGTATTCCAGTCCCTGTTTAGATCTAACATTAATCTACTTTACAGGATATGACCTACACAGAGTACAGTGTAGTAGTACATGGTACGGAAATGATGAAGTTGTTAGTCCTTTGATCCACTGATTTGGCAGCGTGACTACACTGACCACGGGCACTATGACCTTGAACTAATGGTGGAAACAAATAGGTTGTTGGGTGCATGTTTTTTTATCCACCCTATGGTCTCTAACCTCATCCCTTATACAGTGGTCAGTCGTTTCTTTTTTATCAATTCTCATAGATATAGAAATGAAGTATATCTAAAAACTGAAAACTGTTTTTTCTAAAACCTTGATTTATCACCATAATCTGCACCGTTATACTATACGCTGATCTTGATTTTATTTTTATGAGCTACGTGATAACGTAGATACAATCCCATATGAACAGAATGCTGGACGCATTGCTCTATGTGTATCCCCCTTAACCTATTAAATAACGCATGGAAGAGGTATATAAAAGGTCTTCAAGCTTTATAATGTTTGACAGTATTAGTTTACAAATTGATAGCAACAAATTGTGATCACAATTTACGTTGATATACCTGTTGAATATAACTCTTTCAACTCGTATCCACATTTTTAATAGAAAGTGGATTGTTCAGGGGTAGATACAGGGTATCGATATAAAAAAAAGAAATCTGCATAGAGGCTAATTACTAAAATGATGTGCATTCACAAATGCACGCACAACGTTTTTCTTCCCTCTATGTGATGTATAAGTCTCCATCAAAAGGGGTAGGGCAGGACCCCCTGCCCCCCCCCCCCCTCTATCCGCCCCCTGTTTTTACATCATAAATCTCGTCAAACAAACTGTATAGCTGCTATTTGTTAACCTCCCCTGGTGCCCCCCACCCGTGTCCCGTGCTCTCTGGTGCCCTGATTGGTAGTAGTGGTGAATTATTCACACTACCTGTCAGCTGGGATTCCCCCTTAGTACGAATTGTTAAGCCCGTAGCCGACGGCCCGGGGGGAGGGGGTAATGCAACTTACTTGGGGGTTAAGGCCCTATTACACTACATGAGTTTGAGCTGCGATATTGGCCAAATATGATGATATTAGAGAAATTCGCACACTTGAGTGATGAAGTTATCGAAATTGGAAATTCGGAGTATTTTACATTTGTGTATCTAGGCCTACCGAGATAATTTCTGATACGTACGATTTCTCTACGACAGTCATGTAGTGTAGTACCTCCTTTAGTCTGAATTGTTAAGCCCGTAGCCGACGGCCCGGGGAGGGGGGTTTAAATGCAACTTACATGGTTAAGGCCCTATTATACAGCACGACTGTGACTCGCGATATTCGTGCACTATGATATTACAGAAAATTCATAAACAGGAGTGATAAAATTGGCAATTTGAAGTAGTTTACCCACGTCAAGCAAAGAATTTTGTCTCTGATATGTGCGATTTCTCTGCAACATTGTTGTGTAGTGTAATACCTCCTTTAGTCTGAATTGTTAAGCCCATAGCCAACAGCCTGGGCGCGGGGGGGAGGGGGGGGGGGTAATGCAACTTACATGGTTAAGGCCCTATTACACTACAGAGCTTTGAGCTGCGAAATTGGTACACTAGATGATGCTGCAGAAATTTGCAAACAGGAGTCATATAACTGTATGAAATTGGCAATTTGGAGTATTTTCCACATGTAAAACAATGACTTTTGTCGGACTTTTGTCGGAGATATGTGTGATATGTGTGACATCGTCATATCGCAGCTCATGCCGTGTAGTGTACTACCCCATTGAGACTGCAGACAGCTGTATAGGTATGCCCTATGTGGTTCTCTTCAGAATATAGGTGAAGTAAATTGACGCTAAGCCTTTTTGTGAAAAGGAGCACAATAATTTAATTGGATAAGTGATATGATGTAATGTAGACAAATATACTGCATGGTTCACATAAATTGGCTGATCCAGCTGGGGTCCAGGGGGTCCTGATACCCCTCCCCAACCTCCTCTTATTCTGTTTTTTAGGATGCCACAATCTAGGCAAAGAGGGGAAAATATCAGTTGTGCGAATACGAGCCATTTTGATATATTCAACCCCCTCCTCCCACCTTTCAGAAATTCTGAATCAGCCATGGCATAATACTTTCCAACATTCAGTTTAAATACTTTATCGAGTATTAATATAAGATGGCCTACGGGGGTCGTCAGAGGGTCGACGGACGATCCGCCGGGAAATGTGATACCCAAGGAAAAAGCAAATAACCACACAAATATGAAAAAAAAACAATGGACTCATTCGGTTAAGCGTAATGCGATGTTGGTGAATTTTTGAAGCAGAACTTCGCAGAGTCGTATCACTACGCAGGCTACACAATTTATTCACGTTTGAAAAAAAATGTTCAATTCAATGGCAAATCTTTAATATTGCTTCAAAAATTCTGAAATTCACACAGAGTATACTTTAGGCATTGTAAAAATAATGCCACACTTTTGCCACAACAAATTTTAGGATATTTTTCTGTGGGGAAAATGTGTCCTTGCTTTGGGGTCTTCCGGGGATGAGGGATGGTGGGTGGGACTACAGTGGTCCCCCTCCTATGCGGCCACCCTTGGGGAATCACAAAAGTGGCCGCTGGTGAGGGGTGGCCGCTGAGGGGGATGGGTTGGGAGGACCATCTCTGAATCAGGGCCTGAAATTAATATAAGGTTTACTGTTGACTCACCACTCCAGCCCGTCTCAGCGCCTTCTGGCCGCCCCCTCTTTGTCCTATGTCCGATAACTCACCACTCCAGCCCCTCTCAACACCTCCTGGCTGCCCCCTCTTTGTGCTTAGTGTGACTACCCACCACCAGAACCTCTCAACACCTCCAGGCCGCCCCCTCTTTGTCCTATGTGCGACAACTGACCTCCAGCCCCTCTCAACACCTCCTGGCCATCATTTAACCTTTCTCTGGCCACTGATGAGGGGTATTGTGGCCAACTGGGACCTCAAAACGGTGGCTGCTGGCCGCGTCAGAGGGGTGGCTGCTGGTGAGGGGTAAATATATAGAGAAAACCATCCGTGCCTGCATTTTCTGGCCTCATAAGAGGGGTGGCCATTGGTGAGGGGGGCCGTATATAGGGGGACCACTGTATTTGCAGTTTCAAAAAGAGGAGCGGTACGTACCCAGGCAAGCAGCAAGGTAATAAGAACTGTCTGTGTCTGAAACCTTTCCTACAATAACGTTATTTTAGGTAAGGTTACAACTTATCAAAAAAGAACGTTATAGTAACATTATATTTTGGTCGAGATGTGACAGTAGTTGTAATATGAAAGAACTTTACAAGAATGTCACAATAACATTACAGTGCAACGTTGCACCATTAGGTTCTTAAGACGTTTTTGGGTGCCATCAAAATAACATAACAAGAACCAAAGCAGAAATAAACAGAACGTTGCTGCAATGTTATCATGACATCATATTTTTGCCTGGGTACAGGCTCTTTGTATGTTAAATCCTTCCACCTAACACTCCTTGCATGAGAGGGTAATAAAGTCTCAGCCGCTTGTGTAAACCCTGTTATATGACATGTACATTAAGACTGCATTGCATGATGGGAGGATGCCATGGCAATTAGGACTCCTCGTTCTCTGTAGCCTGCCACCCGCTACAGTCAGCTGCCTTTGTGTAGGGACACCTTCCTGACACACCATGTCTGTCATTTTGATTGGTGTTGTGGAGAATAAACAGTGAATGGTAGAACAGTCCTTTTAAAAAGCTATTAATTTTCTAGTTGTATTTACAACAGTCTGGCAGCTCACCCAGCCAACTTGCAATGTAACAGAAACATTCTGTACCTTTTTAGTCAGTTTGTTACTTACTAAGATGGTAAGTAACACTATTGTATGTTATTGGTATTAATTTTACTGCCTAATAACATTTATAAACAAATATAACACAGTATATATATATATATATATATATATATATATATATGCTATGGAAAGGTAAGTCACATATCAATCTCACTGGTCGGGTTATGTCGCATTTGCATGCATGTCCCAGCCAAGGATATGACGTTCTAATAACGTTCTTGATTGGTTCTTGTTACGTCACACTGTTAGGTTACCGTGACCTTCTTTTGATGACTCCAAGTTATGTCGCTGCAACCAACTGTTGCAACGTGACATTGTGACGTTCTGACAACGTTCTTGTAACGTTATTTATAAGGCTCTCATAACGTGACCGTTACGTCACGCCTTGGCTGGGGTATATCCTACAGATTGGGGTCCCAGATAGCAGATTCTGTGGGGATATGCTGAGGCATATACAATTATTCTGATACAGAGTACCTCAATGAGTTTACCCACAAACCGCCACAAATAGACTTACTGGCTGTCAGTACTAGTTGTGGGGGGTGGTATCAACACCTGCCTATGGGAGATGGGAGTGGGGGGGGGGGGAGGCAGGGGGCGATGGTAGCAGGGAGTTTTAGTAACCTCAACTTGTCTCCGTGCGTTAACATATCTCGCATTCATTTGCAAGGCCTAAGGATGTGCAGGAGACGTACTTAAACTATCTGGACGCCATATTGGTGATCAATTTAAAATAATGAATATCAATAGTTAACAAGTTTCTATGACACATATTATGCTAAATTCATCTCAGATTATCCAATCCAGTTAAAATCTATCATTCTTTTTATCTGGAAATAAAAAAAAGTCTAGATTTATCTGATCACCATGTGCTAATCTCTACCTCATGTTGATCACCAAAAAGTGATCATGTGACCACGTCTGCACAAGGTCTATACTGACAGGGGCGAATTTGACCAACTCCGACCAATATGACAACATTAAGCCATCTTCAGCAATATTATATATATACATATATATACATACATACATACATACATACATACATACATACATACATACATACATACATACATACATACATACACGTTCATGTCCAACATGAGTCATTCCGTGATACATATTGCTTACAGATAATTTATACAAACAAAAAATGTCAAAGAAAGATGGTGATGTACATAGATGTTGCTAAAACTCCCTATAACAAGATATAAATCATCAAGGCGGAGAATGCCACAGGGGGGGGGGGGGGTGGCAGGGACCGGAAGAAACAACGATGACAGTTTAGATTCTCCCGACACACACTGGCTTTACATGAAAAAAATATCAGTAAATAAACGGTTTACACTTAGTGACCTGCCCTGTTTTACGTCTATTTTATTTTTTTCTATTTTTTCTATTTCTTTTCTTGACGGCTATACATCACAACCCAGGACTATACTATTATATCAACATAGAGATAAGGGATGTCAGGGGATTATGTCACACTAATGATGAAATATTGCTCTCCACTTGGGACCAGTCCAAGAGATCAAAAAGCACGTACACCCCAACCACAACCACACACATTCACCACTTGTACAGCCTTCAACATAAAGGTAAATTTGTGTACTTTTTATAAGCAGTCCTTCAGTTTTTTGAAGAAGTAATCCGGACATTGTACTACAGGGTGTGCATTGGTGAATATCTAAAACCCCACAGGTACATTGGTACAATGGCAAGAATGCAAAGGGTTAACACTGAAAAAATCATGGATGGTCGTCCTGTGGAAACCTGCCTTTAATTATCACTGGAAAGTCACATACTATCAAGGTTTGTCATTCTGTGGAAACAACGACAAACTCAAACTTGTCAACATGTGGAAATGGCCCTTTACATGTCCATTTAACTAGGAGGTACCTGACAGTGGCACACATACCGACCCACCCTGGGTTATGGTGGTGGCAGGGGGTTGGGGAGGGGTAGGGGGTTGGCAGGGGTTGGGGACAGGAGGGGTTAGGAGGGGTAGGGGGTGGCATTGGCACACATACCAACCCAGGTTGGAGTAGGGTGGTGGCAGGGGGTGGGGACAAGAGGGGGAGGGGGTGGCAGTGGCATACAGAACTAACCGAGGGGGCACAAAGCCCTGATTATTGCCCCACTTCGACAGCGGGGCAATAATCAGGGCTGATTGCTCCCAAGGCTAGTTCTTGTTTTATTCTATACCAATAACCCTGAGAAATAACCCTATAACCCATGAAAAACAAGCGGGACAATAACGCCATCCGTTGTTCCACCTTAGCTCGCGGGGCAGGACAATGCAGAATGTATAGGCGCTATGAAATATATACCTATCCAACTGAAGGTAAGGTGGTGGCAGGGGATAGGGACAGCAGGGAGAGGGTGGGTGCAGGGGTTGGGGAGAGGAGGGGTAGGTTGGTAGCAGTGGGTGGGGAGTGGGGGTGGCAGTGGGAGACAGGGCCGATGAGGTAATCTGGTTATCTTATTGCGTTGGGCCCTCCCTACCTGCCCTCCACTGGTCCTGGCGTCCCAGGCCCCCGCCGGGCAACCAGCACAACGACCAGCCGTATGTCACATCCAATGAGAATGCGCCATTCTTACCACGTGATCTCAGGCCGTCCACCCCCTCGTTACCGCTGACTTCCGCCTTTCGCTGGTGTTCGGCCAGTGTCTGTTATCTGCCTTAGATGAGACTGGTTCTTGGGGTACCCGGATCTAAACCTGCTCTTAGAAGCGTCCTTCTCGTGCCATTTTGGCTTTAACAGTGACTTCAATAAGCTTGTTATGCTTTCATTTATTCGTTAATTGTCTCATATGAACCCAATAGCCTTGTTTTGAGCAGTATATATATATATATATATATATATATATATATACATACATATATATATTTATATATATATATAATTATACAAACACACACACACACACACACACACACACACACACACACACAAACAAACACACACACACACACACACACACGTATTGTTTGTATATATTGAATATCATGTTTATATTGTATATTATATATATATATATAATATTAATATTTAATATTTAATCAATAGACTAGTTTAGATATTTAGTCGCATAATATTATGTCATTCTATTGCTATCACTGATCATAGACACTGTAGTACCTTTACTGACATTATGTGGACTCACAAGAAAACCGCCCTGGCGAAGTGAGCCACACTAATAAAGAAAAAAAAATAGTGAGCTTCCTCCTCAGCAGACTCGTCCCTATCCACAGATTGAAAATACTATCAACCTTTGCCTGAGACAGAATGACATTTTGGGATTTTCCGGGTTTACAGCTTGTATAATCATATCCCCAGGGCGAAACTTGATACCTTAAAGCTAGAAACTAGATATGTTGTGATATGAGCCTTTAATTGGAATCGTATCAAAGTACGAAGGTTGGTTCCTGCTGACATGGGGACAATTCTCCCTACCACGGATAGCTGATTTTCAGTATTTTAAGCACCTGCAGGTTAATTTGGACTGATTTTGTCGACAAAAACACAGGGAAACCTATAGAAAATATACTATTATTTGCTCTAGATCCATATTTAATGTATGAATTTTCAAACCAACTTCAAAAATGATAGATATGTGTGGATACAAAATGAAAAATTAGGTTACAGTGATCTTTATCATTTTTAACCACCAATTATGTCAAGATTATTGGAAATTTCTATAGTTAAGCCTTGTGATTTGTCGACACATTACCCATGATGCACCTTGATCTAGGCTAACCTGCAGGTACACCACAGTAAATATGCTATCCGTGGTAGGGAGAATTGTTTGGTGGTGCAGTTCTTAATGGCATATTTGACCTCAGTACATGACCGTATTCCATAGTGTAATCCCTGCCAACTTGCAAAGTAACAGATACGTTCTGCAACCATACTTTTTAAGTCAGTTTGTTACTTACTAAGATGGCACATAACGATATTACATTATTAATGTTGAGGTTGAAACCTCGCCAAATCAGAACATTATTATGACATTATTTTTTGGTGAGGTCAGGATGAAACCAAAAAAAGACAGTTATAAGAAAATTCTTATTAGGTTGAAGAACATAACCAGAATGTTATAATAACTTGGCAGTGTAACATCATAGAAGAATGTTGCAGCAATATTATTGGGAGGCATCAAAATAATGTAACAAGAACCAACACAGAACCATATGTTGCTACATCATTATAATATTGTAACATGCTTGGTTGGGAAGCTATTTCCATGCTATATCTGTTCTGTCCAAGTTAGCTTGTAATATTGTCTGTCAATGAATGACTACAAGAAAAGTTTTATTGACATTTTGGTCAATCTAATCAGGGATACCCGGCCTAGGTAATTGCAAATAAGTACTTTCACTGATACATTAGCAACAAATCGCACAGAAAGTATTTAATCAAGTGTATCTATAATTAAGTATGGTAGTCCTTCTTTGAATTTCTTGTCGTTATGGATAACCAAACCAGAACCTTCCTGCAATTTTATGATAACGTTACATGTTTGGTTGGGTTTGACCTCGGTACCTGACCTAGTGTAATATATCTTTTACCAGCCCCATCTCGTGTCCTTTACTATCAGCCCGACATATAGCTTCTCTGCAATATCTGAACTGACCACTACAGTCCATGTAAGTCGATATCTCCAATATCCATATGCTATGTACGAAATTGGAAAACGAAGAGTAAGGGTTCTGCTATAGATGAGATTCCAGACCACGCCACCTAGTGTGGAATTCAGCTACAGAATGGCAAGCCGGTCAACCTTAAGCTTGGGGTCATTTTCTCTTTTGCCCAATTATTTGCTGATATCAAGCTGCATGCTACTTTTCAAAAACACGAACTTAAAGAATGCTGTTACAATGATCCTGTCGTGCTCATCTTATTGAAGGAACAGGAGCAGATACAGATTTGGGAAATCGGGAGGGGGCGCATACAGGCTAGATAGTGCTAAATTATTATATTTTCGCAGATAATAAGATTGTTAGTAAAATTTTAATGGGTTAATGTACAATATAAATGCCATATTGTCTAATACGCCTTGTGTATAAGTGGCTTAATTGTCCATAACAATCCCCTCATCCCAGCCAATACCGATTTCTGGCAGAAAAGGTCACTTGTATTATAGGTTGTTGAGAGTAGTACATTGGGCAGCGAATCGAAATCACCAGAATATGATAGGGCCGTGTCCTTTTATTCTAAAATGTCAATGTGGTTGTTTACAAGTCTCAGTCTTACTTGAGCATCAAAAGCAAGACGGGCCCACATGTTATGACTAAAACTAGATACGATCCCAGCCAAGTTTTGGTGTGATAGAACCGTTCTGCAACAATACTTTTTTGGTCAGTCTGTTTCTTAAGGATATGGCTTACGTTATTGATGTTTTCAACATCACCAAAATCAGAAAGTTATTATAATGTTATTTTTTGTGAGGTTAAGACCAAAACATAACAGAACATTATAAGGACATTCTATTTGGGTTGAAGAATGTAACCAGAATGTTGTAATAATGTCACAGTGCAACATCACAGCAGTACATTGCAGCAACATGATTGGGAGTCACCAAAAGAACATCACAAGAACCAAATACAGAACCAGCCAGAACATTGCTGCAACATGATAATAATGTTGCATCCTTGGCCGAGAAAGCCATTCCATAATGAATATAATTTTAATTGATATTCTCATTTGTACACATTTGTATGTCTAACTAAAGACATATAAATATCACACGTCACTATACATTTTTCCCTCCGTGCACCACTGAAAACACAAAGTCGTCAGAGAGCCACTGCAAGGTTGTCAAAGGGTTGTCACAGGTCACTTTTGGGCTCTCATAGGTGACTTTTGGGTCATCACAGGGCTCATTTCAGGCCATCAATGCTGTATCGACTACCTTGTGACAATCCTTTGACAACTTTGGGGTGGTCAGAGGGTTGTCATTGTGAATTTTGAGGCTGGATGACAACCCAAAGGTAGTCATTTTCTCCCGACTACTTTGGGCCAAAAAGGTCGTCAGAGAAGCAAAAATGAAGAATAGGTTGTCATAGGGTTGTCACAGCAGAAAATGAGAAGTCAAAAGTCCTGCCTGACTACCCTAGGGTTGTAGGTGAATGGTGCCTAAAGTGACAGCCCAGGGTTGTCATGGCCTCTGTCTATATCAACCCAGTGTTGTAAGTGAATGGTGTCAAAACCATACAACTCATAGGCCTCCTATGTGTAATGGCTACACCTAATAACTAGTAATAACATAATAGGATGCCATCATAATGACTATGATATCTACAACATGAAAATATTCATAAATAAGATTTTCTGTGTAACAGACACAGACACAGCCTGTGACAACCTTGGGTTGTCGGTTTTGGCACCACTTTTGACAACTCTGTGTTTTCAGTGATGTAGTCAATATCCACGAGGTTAATTTAGACCTCATGATCGTTTTATGCTGAGGTAGGTCATCGAAGTGCTGTATCGATATGTTCTATCTGTTATGTTCTAAAATCAGGTAATTATTTTGGTAGAATCGACAGATTCAAGCAGAGGTTAGTCGGCTAACTTGGTGAAAGCCCCATACCCACTAGTAGGCGACTTGGACCAAATCAACCAACTGATCGGAGTAAAGATCGACAGATTCTACAGGTAGCAATCTGCCGATCTTTTCACCGATTCAGCACAGCCTATATAGTGGGTATATAACGGCCTTAATCCTATATTTCACATATTGATTTTATTGCCGGCTTTTGAAAACGGGGTTGGGAATAAATGTTAAACATAGACATGCTATGTACATTAGAAAGGCCTTTCAGTTGTCATTTGAAGGATACTAGGATGTCAGGTTACATACCATATCTAAGGAGGAAATTAAAAAAAGATACAAAATCGACAGCATCAAAATAAAAAAAAAATGAACAAGAAAAGGGCTTTTGTCGTGTTGTATTTGGGAAATGGCCATATGTCGCCCTGTCGATTTTAGGGGTCTAGACACATGTAGGGTATATGGTATGAACCCAGGCAAGCAGAGACGTAACAAGAACGTTCTGTGACTGTACTTTTTTGGTTGGTCTGAAACCTGCCCACTTGTCACGTAACAACAACGTTATCTAAGGTGGAGTTAGGACTTACTGAAAAAGAATGTTATAATGACATTATATTTTAGTGCAGTTGTGACCTTACTTTTAAAGAACGTAATTATAACGTTATTATAACGTGAAAGAACGTTTCAACAACGTCACAATAACGTTACAGTGCGACGTCGCAATGTTAGGTTCTAAAGACGTCTTTGGGTGCCATCAAAATAACGTAACAAGAACCAAACCAGGTCCAAACAGAACGTTATAATAACGTTATAATAACGTCATTTTCTTGCCTGGGAACAACAGACTGGGGCCTCCAGGTACGTAACTCGACCTATTCACATCATGAAACGTCCTATTACCTGACATCTGTGTGTAGGCTTTGAAGGTACCACTCTTTTGTGACAATAATGTTCGTCTGTAAACAAAGGCGTATCATATTTTATTTGGCATCTAAAGTTAATAACAGAGACCGTTTTAACCTTTTGAGTGAGGAGGTAATATGGATGAACGTTTCAGAGCTGTTTGATTGTATGAATGGAAGTTCGCTTTCTGAGTGGTAAATACAATTATGTTCTATTATTTAACCGTTCCCTTCTAGAATTGCTAGTTACAATGGGCCGAATGCCGTATTGGTGATAGATTTATCATTTGATATCTGATCAATTTTAAAAGAGAAAATTTCTGATCTGATTTTAAAAGAGAAACTAAGTCTCTATTTTATAGTAAGAGCTCAATATCAACTTGGTCTGCTCTATGACCACACCCACCCACCCACACCCACACCCACACCCACACCCACACCCACACACACACACACACACACACACACACACACACACACACAAACACACACACACACACACACACACAAACACACACACATATATATATTTATCTATCTATTACATATTTGATCTCAGAAAGTTCCAGAATCTGCTAGTTATGTCGGTAGAACTGATCGATGTATGTGTACATGTATATAGTATATATATAATTGTAATCGGCTATTGGTTTATATTACCATTAAGCCACTTTAAATTGATCAAGTAGAACAATGGTTATTTCATAATCAAAATCCAGAAACGTCACTTTCAAGTCCTGGCTGTTACCCGAACGTGCTTAAAGTGTTCTTAAACTTGACGTTATCAAGATCGGGTATGCTGCAAGAGGCCTCAAGAGAAGTGACATTATCTACACAAGGTCTATACTAAGGTTTTAGAAAAACAAACTGAAACGACCCGGGCACATGCTAAGGTGGCTGAAAACACGTGTTCGCGTGAGTTCAATCAGTAAACTCAGTTTCTCATTCCTAGTTTCCTTAACTGCACATGTGACTCATAGTCAAACTACCATAAACCGCCAAAGTTCTAAGGTCCAAATGATATTTTCACAGCCATAATTCTAACCTTTGCAGCTGCGATCATCCGATTAAATTTCATTTCAATTCCGCTTGGCCCTCGAAGCCTCGCAGACCGCCCGGGAATCATTTTCTCAGCATTTTCTTGATGATTTGCGCATGTCAGTGGCATTGACTACATCTGAGCGGGGCTTAGTAAAAAGGGAATATCCCAGAGCAGTTCACAGTCTTCCAATATTGAAGCCAATCAGCTGAGCAGCTGCAAAAGGTGCACTCACTCCCCTTATGGGTGGCACTTATGGGATACCGAATGCTAACCCGGGCAAGCAGCAATGTAACAAGTATAGTGAGTGTGTGATGGATGTTTTATGCCGTACCAACAGCCAGGGTTATTTTCACAACAAAAACAAGTTAGGACATATTCTGACTCTTTTAGATGCGTGTTTTGACTTGGTCAGTCTTTGGTGATTGTATCTAATGAGATGAGGGTGACAGGGCAGGCAAACAGGAGGGGATCAAAACCTGGAAATCATTTTTGCTGTATATCATCCCTTAGTGAACCCAGACACCAACCAGGAATTGAACCCAATGAACCACCTGGTCACTGCTGGGTCCCCCCTATCATAGCCTTTGTTTCTTTTTATCCTACATCAATATTCCAGCCCCTATACCTTCAGTGATGGATGTTTTACGGTGTACAGACAGCCAGTGTCATTTTCATGGCGATAACAAGTTCTGACTTTTCAAACACGTGTTTTGATTTGGTCAGTCTTTGGTGATTGTATCTAATGAGATAAGGGTGACAGGGCAGGCAGACAGTAGGAGATCAAATCCTGGAAATTGTTTTCGCTGTACCTCATCCCTTGGTGAATCTTGACACCAACCAGGAATCGAACCCAATGAACCACTTGGTCAGTGCTGGGTCCCCCCTATCGTCACCTCTTTTTATCCTACATCATTATTCCAGCCCCTATACATTCACCCATTGCCCTGGGGTGCTGACTGAAAAACATCCACGATTTCTCGTGGCAATTATTTTATGCTCATGAGAAGAAAATTCTGCCAATAATACATCTGATGGGAACTTTTGGGCATGAAAGCTTCTTGTAAAAACCTACTAAAATTATTCCCATAATATATTTATTCACATGATACTTTTTAAAGTGTGTTAGAAGGACATTGGAACACTTTAAGCATTGAAAAAATTGGAAACAATCTAATTAAAAATACACAAGATCTTGTGGACACGATACCCACGATAGCAATTTGTGCAATCGTGGGTATTTTAACTTCTCACGGGTATGGAATTCTTGTGGATGTTTTTTGGTCGCCCCCCCTGCCCTCTCAGAAACTGGCCAGTTTACAGCAATACCTGTCTTTGAAATTTTTGTGTAGTCAGATAGGATATTCACAATTTTCTGTGTAATTGATATAGAATAAACCGGTGACAGGACAACTACCCCTGGGACAACTACCCCTAGGACAATTACCCCTGGGACAACTACCCTGGGGACAACTACCCCCTAGGACAACTATCCCTTAGGACTATTACCCCTTAGGACTATTACCCCCATAGGACAACTACCCCTGGGACATCTACCCCTTAGGACAACCACCCCTTAGGACAATTACCCCTATGGGTAGGACAACTACCCCCATAGGACAACTACCCCCATAGGACAATTACCCCTCTAGATAGGACAATTACCCCTTTAGAACAATTACCCCTATGATAGGACAACTACCCCCCTTGATAGGACAACTACCCCCCTTGATATGACAACTACCCCCCTTGGTAGGACAACTACCCCCATTGGTAGGACAACAACCCCCATTGGAAGGACAACTACCCCCATCGGTAGGACAACTACCCCCCTTAATAGGATAATTACCCCCTTTAGTAGGACAACTACCCCCATTGATAGAACAACTACACCTCAATTGCCCGGCCCTAAACATCCAGGGCAGGTCCTACCAATGGGGGTAGTTGTCCTACCGATGGGAGTAATTGTCCTATCAAGGGGGGTAGTTGTCTTATCATAGGGGTAATTATCTTACTAAAGGGGGTAGTTGTCCTATCTGTAGGGGTAATTGTCCTAAAGGGGTAATTGTCCTACCTATAGGGGTAATTGTCCTATCTAGAGGGGTAGTTGTCGTAAGGGGTAGTTGTCCTACCCATAGGGGTAATTGTCCTAAGGGGTAATTGTCCTAAGGGGTAGTTGTCCCAGGGGTAGTTGTCCTATGGGGGTAATAGTCCTAGGGGGTAATAGTCCTAGGGGGTAGTTGTCCCAGGGGTAGTTGTCCTAGGGGTAGTTGTCCCAGGGGTAGTTGTCCCAGGGGTAGTTGTCCTAGAATCGAATAAACCACAAACTGCAGGCACACTCGGCAATTGTTATTGCCCCAGTTTCCACACACCTATGTCTTGGACTAAAAGCCGTCAACAGTATGTGCAAACTATGGGAATGACTTTGTGCCCCATTGGTCTGTAATATGTATTTATTGTTTACAGACAAATAAAAAGACTAAAACCCTAATTATACTTTGACTCGGGTCGGTTTTTACATTGGGTAGTGTTGCCCAACGCAAAAACTTCACTTTCAGGTCATGTTACACTACATGTTGGACCCAACGCGAAATATATTATACTGCACTTTTTGGGGGACGCGTTGGCATTGGCAGGCATTGGTTTACGTTGGCTTGTATATATATATTTTTTTTTTTTTTACAAATATCGTGGTAAAATAACGTGAGTCAGACACGTTGGGCAGTGGGACCCAACGCGAATGTGACTCGACGCATAGTGTAATTATGGCCTTAACACTTGGCACCTCATTCTACCTGATCAGCCAATCCCCGTTTTTCCCGGCTTGCCCCCTTCAGCCCCCCACCACCCCATCTGCTGTCTAATCGCCCTGTGACCCAATTAGATTCCTCTACCACCTTAATCCTGACCAATTTGGCTTCGTTTTGATCCTGAACCCCTCCCCCTCCACTCGCTCCTCTTCCCCTTTTCCTACCTCTCCACTTGGTATTGCATCTGGACGTATGGGGTTAAACACCTAGCACAATTTTGTATCAATAAAGACAATAAATTCACAGAAGAACTACCATACTTAATTACAAATCTACTTCAGGGCTGTAGCCAGCCCTAAGCTAAAAGTTGGTTCCAGGTAAATTTAAAGGGGTTCCAATCCACATTTTTAGAAGATTTATTACATTTTTCTTATTATTTGGGGATATCAAAGGAGATCCAGCCACCCAGGCACCCCGCCTGGCTATGCCACTGCACTTAATTATACTTTCTGTGCGATTTTTTGCTAAAGTATCAGTGAAAGTACTTACATATGCAATTGCCTGGTATCCCTGATAGAATTGACCAAATTGTCAGTACAACTTTTCTCGTAGTTATTCATTGGCAAGTAAAGGACCAAAATGTTAATAAAATGTTCTTGAAGTTATTCATTGGCAGGTAATATTACGAACAAACTTGGACGGAACATATATAGCATGGATATAGCTTACCAGCCAAGTATGTGATGTTTTTATTTCGTTACAACAAGGTTGTGCTTGGTTCTGTATTCATTCTTGTTACATTGCTTTGATGGCTACTCATAACATTGCTGCAACATACTACAGTGACATTGCACTGCAATGCTATTATAACAATCTGGTTATGTTCTTCAAAATAAAAATTGTTCTCATAAAGTTTTGTTTTGGATTCATCCCAACCTCACCAAAATTTAATGTCATAATACATTCTGATTTGGTGAGGTTTCAACCTCACCACTAATAACGTAATTGCTACCTGCCATCTTAGTAAATAACAGACTGACTAAAAAAGTATGGTTGCAGAGCAATTCTGTTATGTGGCAGCTTGGCTGGGTTTAAACATCAATCTATGTGTGTGGCATCCCAATGCCACATCATAATGAGAGGAACTGCGGGGGGCGTCTGAGGCTGGCTGCACAACCCATAGGGGGTCATATATCGAGGACAAAGCCCGCGGTATGTACGATCCGATGGGTCGTACAGCCACCCAAGGACAACCCCAAAGGTTCTTCTTTATTTCATCACCCAAACAAACCTCAAATGACTTAGAAAATACTAAGAATATGGAGCGGTGCGTATGGCCTCTCAATACACCCTACCCCCAATGCGTACCGCTTGGCGGACATGCAGGTGATCAACTGCCATATCCCTAGGCGTGATAGGGCATGATTCACACCTCGGGTCCCAGTAATTACCTCCTGATTATTGGCCAGCCTATAATGACAGCAGTAAACCAATGAGGTAGCGTCTTCCCCGCCCACCAATGTGGCAGGTTCCTGAGGGGTAAGGCTATGGCGTGCTGTGTGTAAACTAAGGACAGTTTTAAACCAATAAGGTAGGCATGTTCCCCGCCCACCAATGTGGCAGGTTCCTGAGGGGTAAGGCTATGGCGTGCTGTGTGTAAACTAAGGACATTAATTTTATGAACAAAGAAGGTAGCCATCTTCCACTCCACCAAAATGGCAGGTGTGTGAGGGAGAAGACTATAGTGTGCTGTGTGTAAACTAAGAACATTCTATGAGCAAACAAGGTAACATATTTCCCTCCATTAATATGGCAGGTTCCTGAGGGGTAAGGCTATGGTGTGCTGTGTGTAAACTAAGGTTATTTATGGGCAAATAAGGTAACATATTCCACTCTACTAATGTGGAAGGTCTGTGAGGGATAAGGCTATGATGTGCTGTGTGTAAACTAAGGACAGTTTTAAATCAATAAGGTAGCATCTTCCGCCCACCAATGTGGTAGCTGGTGTGTGAGGGAGAAGGCTATGGTGTGTTGTGTGAAAACTAAGGGCAGTTATGAACAAAGAAGGTAGTCGTCTTCTCTCAGTGTGCCTACTCTAAGAAGGGGAAGGCTTTGAGAAGGAAGTTTGAGAAGTGTAAACTTAGAATAGCCACAGGTCTATGAGGGGAAGAGTATGGTGTGCTGTGGGTGAACTAAGGACAGTTTTTAACCAATAAAGTAGCCATCTCCTCCTACCACCAGTGGGGCAGGTTTTTGAGGGGTAAGGCTACCCAACCAGCTTGCGACGTAACAGAAACGTTTTACAATCATACTTTTTAAGTCAGTTTGTTACTTACTAAAATGGTACGTAACAATTACGTTATTGACAGTTAGGTGGTTGAAACCCCGCTAAATCAGAACAATATCATAACATTATTTTTTGGTGAGGTTAGGAAGAAACCAAAACATTCTCTTCAGGTTGAAGAATACAACCAGAATGTTATAATAATCTCACAGTGCAATGTCACAGCAGTAGGTCACAGCGATGTAAATGGGAGTTGTTATGATATCTTTGTTACAAAATGTCTCTATCTTTTTTCCTACTGGATCAAAAAGAATTCTGTAAATTGATATATGGAGCGACACTGTCGGACTATATACTGTAAAAAGTTACAGCTCGCTTACATCATCATAGCTTCATAGCTTTATTTTGAGAGTGAAAAACTGCCCAACAACCATCAAAATGGAAAAAGAATGTGTTCGTTGTTATGAAATTCATTGTGCAACGGGCCACGCTGGACGCACAGGATTAGGGTTCTGGAAACAGAAGTACTGTTATAGTAGTAGTGACATTCACATGGTAAACAACCATACTAGTACGGCGTGACTTAAAGGTCACAGAGGTATAGAAACTCATCTGACTCAAAATGTGTAAGTCTTAAGGCATGATTATATTGAACCAGCTGATCTTACTCCCAAGTAAAAAGAGAAAATCGGGAGTTTGAATATTACGCAAACAAGAATATGACATTATCATGGTTCTGTTAAGTTCTGCTTTGGTTCTTGTTACGTTATTTTGATGGCCCAAATATGTTTTTAAGACTTAACATTGTGACATTGCACTGTGATGTTATTGCGACATACTTGTAACTTTCTTTCAAGTTATAATAACATTATTAACTGTATAACTGTAACATCTCGACTTCACTAAAATATAATGTTATTATAATTCTTTCTTTAGTAAGTTTCAACTTTACCTAAAATAACGTAACTGTAGCATCAACATTAGGCAGGTTACAAACTAACCAAAAAAGGACGGTCCCAAAATGTGCTTGTTACATTGCTGCTTGCCTAGGTAGTCAACCATAGACATATTTCACATCATTAGAACATGCTTTGAAGGGATTAAGAGGTGTTTGACCAAGAGTGGAAATCCATTACAGATCTCTGAATCAAGTTTAAATACTTACATTAGACCAAGAAGAATGTAATAAAACCAAAAAAAGCACATGTCACCATGCTTATCTCTAAGTAAATGCCTGATGAAGAGAGTGGCCTTAACTATAGAAGTCTATAGAAGATACCAAATTAGTCACACTTACATGTCTCTCTGTGACTCAATATCCATTAGAGAGCAACCAAATCTGGTTAGGATGTAGCTTGGGACCTCCCAAAAGTCTAGAGGCCAGAAAAGGTATAGTTAACCAATGAAATGAATAACTAAAGCCTCTTCAATCTTTATGACTGAGTAATTTAAGTACATTCAAGTACAAATAATTTCTTTCCGGCTTTAGTTTTTGTTGTCTTATTACTATACATTATCCGTTTCTTTTAATAATCAAATAAGTTGTAACTGAAACATTCATGCCTAAAAGATAATTTTGTATAAAATTTGAAAATTGAAATTTTCACACCAGGGAGCACTAACATATTTTGAAGGGGTTGTCGGCCGACAAACACACTAAAAACTTTCTTGTCGCCAGCCAAACCTGATGCAGGGTGTTTTGTCAGTCGCAGTTTGGTCGGCGAGGTGTTGTTTTTGCTCAGTGGGGACCCGGCTTAAATCCCTTTAAATGCTCTTTCAAATGATATGTAGGACTGATGGTTTATAGTCTTGTAAAAAGTGATAAATGACCGAATTACCAGCAGTCAAAATCACCCAGTGGAATACTGGCTTAATCTAAAGGAGTGTAGGTAATTTAAACTGAAATTGCTCGTTTCCGCATATCTATGTTTCTCACCTACATGGAAGATCACACTATTGTGAATGTAGTATAATAACAAAAAAAATATAAGAAAGTGCTATTAAACCTGTTGACGTCTATTCCGATGGCTTCAAACGTAAACATATTAAAAGGGAACATGATTCACCGACTGCAGTAGTCGTGTTGTTTAGATTGAATGATATGCAGAATAAAAGGTCATTAGTGAGTTCCATTAGTCAATGAGAATCCCAACTATAAACAGTGATTCATTATTAAAGAGATAATCTCGCAATGGGTATCATTATCCAAATCTTGTCTATCGAGCATTTACGATAGACCTGAAATTATGGTGATGGTTTCACAATAATATATATAAGGTTGATAGTTTCAAGATATCAAAAATATACCTATGTTCCCCCATTTTGTAGCCTACTGCAAACAAGTTTGTGGCAACTTGCTTGTGTCTTTTTATAGACCTTGTGCAGACCTGGTCATGTGATCACTTTTTGGTGATCACCATGTGCTGTCCATTACAGCATGGTTACTATACAACTCTATAATTCATCAATTCTAATAAAGGTTGTTTATTATGCCACCATTTGATTATTTTAGATATAATTACCATGAATAGGAAGGAGTCAAATAGTAATTTTAAATTGATCACCATATGGCGCCCTGTCCCTTTCTGGGTATTGTGACGTCATCTGCACAACGTCTATAGTACAACAAGCAAATACCATATAGTGGAATATAGCCTTTAGGTTGATCAGCGGATGGCAGCCGTTAGAAGTGCCCAGCTCAGCTTGTGGTCGCCTGAAAAGCAGATTGAAATTCAGGAGCTGGATCAGGCTGGGAGGGAGAAATGGATGAAGTACTGAATAAATTAGGTGTCAGTGAGTGGTAGAGTTACTTGGCCAGAGGCTAGAGTAACTCGGCCCGACCTCTGCTATAGACCTTGTGGAGACAGGGTCACGTGACCAGTTTTGGGTGATCATCACGTGGTGATCATGACTATGTGGCAAATGCAATTAATGGTTGAAAAGTCATCAGAATAGTTTATCATGATTTCACTAAGGTAGTTTCAAGTGGATTTAGCAAAAGTATGGCTTATAAATTCTTTTGAAAGGTGAATGATAACAATATAAGAATGATCACCAATATGGCAGCCAGCTCATTTTGGGATATGTGACGTCATCTGCAAAACGTCTATAGGTCTGCTGACCAAGAAAGGACAGAAAAATTTAAAACGTAAAATGTGTTATGCCCTATAATCAAAGCTGATTACAATGCCATAATGATAATATGTTTCTGTTGATATCTAATCTATGTCTGAGAATTTTCAAACATATTTCCCTGTGAAATGTTGTCCTCGTGGCATGTTTAAGCACTCAAACTATTAAAATCAGATCCATTTGTTTCAAAATAAAGTCACACGAACAAATTAGATAGATAGGTCATTTCTTGACCAGCCGACCTATAGTAAGAGTATGCAATGCGATTGATAGAAAGCTTCAAAAAAGAGCCTAGGATGAGGAGTTTGGTTCCTCATCATAATGCTTTTGCAAGATTTGTTTAATGAAAATATATCTGTAGGTAAACGGTAATACATGGACTGTGAAAATATCCCCTCATTAATTATGGTGTTTTATGATGTTGGTACACAAACTATCATTGTTGATTCTCTCTTAATGTTTCATGAAGTAAGGGTAAATAAGTTGTTACTGAATCAATGTACCTATCGTTTACTGTAACGAGCTATATGATATATGAACAATAATGATTGATGTGATGTGTTTCCATTTGATCCAAGAAATCTAAAAAGAATAAAGATATATATATTAAATTTTGGCAGAATAATATCAGGACTCATCTTATGGTCTCGTCCTTATATGATTCCCGTTTCGTTGAATCCGGCAATCCATATGCAAATACTCGTACAGTTTTGTTTATGTCTAGAAAGTATTACTCTGCACTTGAGCTGCAATATAACGATGCTGCAGAGACGTCACACATACTAGAGATAAAGCTCTTTGTTACACGCATGTGAGATACTCCAAATATTTAAACAATTATATGACTCCTGTATTTGAATATTCCGTAATATCATCATTATTTACTTCGCAGCTAGAAAATATAGCCTAGAGTGATTGTATGATAACAAGGTTTAACAGGTTATTGGTTTTGATATTAATAAATAGGAATATTTATTTCATCCTCCTAGTTACATCGACTCTAATGTTCAAAATCTGCAACTAAGTGATGGTGATGGCAGTTGAATGACCAATGAATCTGTATAGTGACCTGTCAACGGAGCCGTATAACCACAGATACAGAATGGCTACATCACTGCCGCTCCCGAAATAACAATTTTGATTCAGGTCTCACTAAACAAAATATTACAGTATTGCACCAATATCACGGCTCAAGTTGTGTAATGTAATACCGCCCTAAGGGATAGAAGTGTAAACACAGCCATAGATTGTAAACACACCCTTCCTTGTTAACTTTCCTTTTCTAGCGGATTCATTTGAGAGTGGCTACAAGTATCAATTTATGCAGGGTCCTCAGAGGAAACGGAAATTCAAAATCGATTTAGGATTATTGTTTTATGATGGCTTCAGGGATCGCGTGGGAGGATGGTTTCTTATGGGAGGCCTTTACGTACGAGTAGGCGTGGATCTAGAACAATGTTATTTAAGCAGCCAAGCAAAGGTTACAATAATGTTGAACTAGGAGAAGGCTGTTAGAGTAATTTGAGTTTGAGTAAGCATTCAGTATATGTTTCAGGGTAATGTGGGTAGTGGGGTAGGTAGAAGTGTTGTAGAGTGTAAATTCGGGTTGAGTAAAGGGAAAGAGCTGGATTGGGGTTGACCACTAAAATCGACGTGGCGACAGGGGCATTCCTTATATATTCAACATGTGACATGGGGGCTTAGCAACATGACAGGAAGGGTAAAAAACATAGTGACATGAGACATGAGTATTTCTTAAATTTGACATGCGACATTGGGATAAATAAGTGACAAAGACATACAACATTGGCGTTTTTAAAATTTTGACATTTGACATTGGGCCCCCCAATCCAGACCCCCTGCTGGGTTTGTTTGAAGGCACGTGTGTGGGAGGTGGAAAGCTTGAGCAAAATGGGAGTCATAACATGTTCATCACACCCTGTAGCCCCTTGCACAATGACCTTTTGTAACAACGACAACTTTAAATACCACTTTAAGCACATGTGGATTTCAACAACATCGTTGTTACGATACTGTTGGTGTGAAAAACTAGTAGATTCCACCAATGTGTACGTCGATTTACATTCTCACTCTTTAAGAATTGGCTGGTGGGCGTTGGGCTTAAAATGTCTCAAGACATTGGAGGCCTACACATGCACATAATACCATTTGCCCAAAAGTAAATCTCTATCTATATAAACCAACTAATGGGTGACCCATATACCACCATCCAGTGAACCTCTATCATTAAAACCAGAGGGAGGTGTCGTCGGTCTCTGAATAAACCTGAGGTCTATGGTGGGAGGCTAATGGTAGAGTCAACCAAGCCCCAGTCTCAGCTCGGGGGAACGGGGGTACTCACTCTTTGATGGTAGGTACCCACTGCAAAACTACAGCCCCCACCCTTTTTTATGTGATATGACAGCTCTGTACAATTCCCGTATATGGGTTTCCTGTATGCGTTTACAGTCCCCTTTTTTCTGAGATGCCATGGGACAGCGTTTGGCTCCAAAACAAATGATTATAATGAGTATCGTTTTTCAAAGATACAATTAACCTTATGAATGAGTATGAGCAGTCTTAAATGTGCCCTTGATGCTTTCCTCTGACTACAAAAGATATCCAAACAAACCCTACAGGACAGCTATAGCATTGACAGCCCAGTTGTCTGGTCAGTGGCAGCCCTCCCATTTCCTGCCTTTGCCGCGATTACAGCCACAGCTCCCAGGATCTGTTTCGCACTGGTTACTGGGTCGAGTACCCCCTTCCCCCCTATGGGAGTCCTGGCCTCTCCCCTCCCCATGCACCCCCAAATCCCTCACTCCCCTTACGGGCCCCTTGCCCTGCCTAAGCACTGGCGGCCCCCGCTTTGAACTTGTCGCTTTTAGGAGAGTTGCAGGCATTGAGACCCTAATGGATTTAGATGATATATTATGTCTCTGATGTAAAGTACCAACAGCCGGGGCCTGCAAGCACCTGGAGGGAGGGGTGTAAACAGGGGGGAGGGGGGAGGGGTAGGGGCAGGGGCAGGGAGTGTGGGAGTGAGGGGGAGGGGGTGAGAGGGGATGGATAGCGAAGGATGTTAACAGGGTGAGGAGGGGAGGAAGGGGGAGGGCTAGAGGGTGGATGGGAGAGAGGGGGGACAGGGGGGAGGGAGGGGATGTGGGAGGAAGGGGGCAGGGGCAGGGGGGAGAGTAGGTGGGAGGGGGGAGGGGGAAGGGATGGTAAGGGGTTTGAGAGGGGGGAGGGGAGGGGTACAGGAGGGATGTGGTGGGGGGGGGGGAGGGGATGGGGGAGGGAGGGGGGGGAAGAGGAGAGGGATGTGGGAGGGAGGAGAGGGGATGTTGGAGGGGACATGGGAAAGAGGGGAGGGGGTGTGGGAGGGAGGGAGGGGGTGTGGGGAAAGGGAGGGGGGATGGGGGAGGAGGTGGGATGGGGGGAAGGGGAGAAGGGTTGGAGGGGGAGGGAGATGAAATATAAAACAGATTAGGAGGGAAGGAATGGGTAGGTATATGTGAGGACATGAGAATGGAGAAGGAGGTAGGTGAGGGGTAGGAGAGTGGGGAAGGTATAGGGAAGAGGGTTAAGGCCGTATTCCACATACCAAAAGTACGTTGGACGTAACTACAGTCTAGGAGGAGGGGCGACAGAAAAGGTTGTGTTGCTGGTTTACCTTGGACATACAGCAGGGTCCAGACCTAGCTAAGGAGGCCACAGGTGGGCAGAGGAGGTCACAGGTGGGCCCAGGTGGTGGAGGTGTTGACAAGAAGAGCCAGGTGAGAAGGCAGGTGAGAACCAATCCAAGAGCACTAGAGGTGTATGGTAAATTCCCAGGCAAGTAGCCACATAACAATCCCCTTCTGTGACCATAGTTTTTTGGGTCAGTCTGTTACCTGCACAAGTTTCACGTAAGAATTACATCTCTTTATGTTAGTTCGAAACTTTCCGAGACAGATTGTTAAAATAACATTATGTTCTAGTGAAGTTGAGACCTATTATTATGTAGAATAACAAAACCAGAACGTTATAATAATGTTGAATTGCAATGGCGCAATGTTAGGTTCTAAAGACGTTTTTAGGTGCCATCAAAATAAAGTAACAAGAACCAAAGCAGAAATAAACAAAATCTTGCTGCAACATTATAATGACATCATATTCTTGCTTGGGCATACTCACTACGGCGATGTTCCGACCACTCCACAAAATGGTAAATTAAGCCCGTACCCACTACAATGATTTTCTGACTACCAATCATATTTCTGAGAAATTACCAGTCAGTATGATTCAATTTACATTTATGATGTGAATCAATCCAAAACTGGCTGATTATTGGAGTCGAATCGGCCAATTAATGCGCCAATCGTTCGAAAAATCACCTAGTGGTATGGGGCTTTATTGAACTATTGGTTAATCGCAGATTTAGAGTGCGACAAGCTTGTAGCATGAAAATTTCAAACATAGAGATATTCAACATATAGGACGTGTTTAAGAGATCAATTATGGATAGAAATAATTATAAATCTAGTTTCATAGTTCCTGTTAGGGTTAGCAATAATAATGTAGTTCGTTTGATGATCATTGAGATCAACTTAGTGAAATGTCAGAAACGTTGGGTAGGCAATTCAAGTGACCATATGAACAGTGGCTTTAAAGGTGAATATGTACAAGGAATTTGCAAAATAATAGGGCGCTCCGTTCATAATTTTGACCCGCTCTAAAACATTGGGCATGTCATCAATTGGAAAATGAGACTGTCCGCTTGTTTTGCCCATCACGTGAAACTGCCTAAGAAAAGCTTCATTTCTTAAAGTGAATACACTGTTTCATTATGGTTTGCAAATGTCAGGGGTTTCATAACGTAATTTCTACATCAACGTCTGTAAAACATACACACCAAGCAACTTACATTATTAATGTCATCGAATGAAGAACCTGTTTGGATGTTATCGACACCACCATCTGTTATCATATATGAAATGCTATTATAAAAGATTGAGGTCTTGTAGGTTACAAAGGAGACCGATACCCAGCCAAATTGTGATGTAACAGAACCGTTCTTCAACCATTCTTTTTTTAGTCAGTTTGTCTTACTAAGATGGTGCATAGCAGTTACATTATTGATGGTGAGGTTGAAACCTAACCAAATCAGAACATTATTATAATGACATTTTTTGGTGAGGTTAGGACCAAACCGAGACATAACAACATTTAATTCATAAGAACATTCTGTTTGGGTTAAAGAACATAATTAGAATGTAGTATTAACATTGCAGTGCAATGTCACAGCAGTATGTTGCAGCAACATTATTGAGGGCTATCAAAATAACATAACAAAAACCAATACAGAACTAAACAGAACATTGTTGCAACATTAGAATAACGTCACATCCTTTGCTGGGACATGTCTGCACAAGGTTTATATAGCGTAGATGCACACACTGGCTCTGGATACATTAAACCGCAAACCTGTACAGAGAACGGATCTCTGAGATGAATGTATGCCATAGAAAGGGGGATACGTATACATTCACTGCTGGTGACATTTGGACTGTAATCCAATAGGGAACATCTAGAGGGCCTTCAATATCTATGCCGCTGTTACATTTATACGTAATGTACTTAAGCCGGAGAATAATTGCTTCCGTCAGTCGAACAATACTGCCACCACTTCTTATGGCTGAAGCATCAGGCCGTGTTTCCACTAACCGAATTTACTCCCGATTTTAAAAATCGGCATATGAAATATTTGCTAATCATTGTCATATTATACATCATTCAAAAGGGTTTGTAATTCTCTTTCAAATCATATGTAGGATATATAGTCTTTTTCAATATTACCCATGAAAGGTTATGAATAACTATAATAAAAATTGGCTAGTGGAAACAACCTTTTAGATATCCTTTGCCTCCCCTTGTGTGGATTTAGAAGTGAATGGTAAATGAAGATGTGCATTGTTATATACATACGTCTTAATCTGAAGTCAAATCGTGGACGGCAGGTATTTCCTCTAGGACTTCCATTGAGGGGTAAAAAGGGAACATGATGGGTATGAATATCTCATGAGTCTGGTTGGGTGGGGGGGGGGGGGATGTTCAGCTCCAGGCTCTTTCACTTCCTCTCTCAGCCAACAATCAGAAAGCATTTGCTGGGAGCCGCGGTGGGGTTGAAGGGAAGGCTCGGAGGTGGTAATGTCTGATGCTCCATGCCTTGGTAGAGTGAGGGTGCAGATTTGCTACAGCTCGCAGCACATCTTTACCCAGCCTGCCTGTTGTGATATGACTGACAATACTAGACATCTATTTATTGTATTTATTTGTTGTATACATATTCTGATACAGGGGCGGGTCCAAGGAGGTGGGTCCAGGGGGTCCTGCCCCTCCACCCCTCCTCTTTTGGTGGGGACTTGAACTTGCCAAAGAAAGTAAAACATCAGACGGCGCATGTGAATGCATGCCGTTCTAGTACTTAGTCTTTATGCAGACTCCACCTTTAAGGAATCATGTATCCGCCCCTGTCGTTATGTTACTGAGGCTGAAAAGTTTAAAAGAATTGGATATTTCATATTGCAAAGTTATCAGACGTGGATCTATGAAGGCTGACATTGTATAAGTACGGTTGTCTTTAACTATGTGTGTTTTTGTGTGCTTCGGAACATGCATATGGAATGTATTGCTATGCATGTGAATATTAGATATCGCATCCTTTTTCATAATATTACCTTATCATTGCATAATTATTGTTATATTGTATTAGCCTATACATGTATATAAATCATCAGAAGAACTTTATTATGTAAAGAGACGATCGAATAAAATAAATATTACATTACTGGAAGAAGGTATTATTAATGGTAAACAGACTGCATTAGATGTAAATGACAGAAAGGCACACTATAGGAGGGTATTGAGTGTGGCTTTTCATGGGGTATCATCGTTAATACACAGACTAATGTAGCCATAGGAGACTTCGGTGGTTAAAAAAGCATTGCTGTAGACAGAAGGTCATTGTGCATAATCTCTGTCTGCCTGCCCACAGCAAGCCGACCTATCCACGATTGCCAACAATACAGAATGAGGAAGACAGTCTCTCTTTTTAGGTGCAATATAAGCGATATTATGAACAAATGCTGATTTGCATTTCCAACTGGTTGTTCGATTCACTACAGTGTGGTATTTTATTATCGGGATCAATTACCTTTTATATTGTTATGGTTGTTGTGTTTTTTTCAGTTTTTCAGTTTTTTCTTGGCTTTCTATCTTGTCTGTAATCAGCAGATAATCAACAAACGAAAAAGAGATAAAATAGAAATGAAAATGAAACAGTGAATACATTGATATTCAAACAGACTTCCCTTTGTCTAAAATCTGTTGTTTTGTTTTCTCTGTTTTGAAATCTCAACTTAAGATCTAGTCTGTAAAGGATAGTAGATCAGGGGTGGATACAGGGTTTCGGAAAGTGGGAAACCACATGTTGGCTAAGTACTAAAATAATGAGCATTTGCCTGCACACGCATGACTTTTTTTCTTGTTGGCAGCTTTAAGTCCCCAACAAAAGGTGGGGGGAGTGGGGCTGGACCCCCTGGACCCCCTTGAACCCCCCCCCCCCCCCCCCCCACTAGATCCAGCCCTGTAGTCAGCTGTTTACCCTACCACTTCTAAAATGATGTCCTTTCGCATGTAACATACTACACACTGAATATGATTCAAGTCATACCAAGAACCAGCAAAATAGGCTGTTACAAGCCAGTCCATTTGGCTGCTGTTTTGTTAAACTACTTATTAAAGGACATGTGGGAACCAGCGATATGGGTCTTGACCCCTTTATTTAGTTATTCTCATCCTCTATGTGGCTTCATGGTGTAGTGGTTAGACCCCTACCTCCGAACCCAAAGGTTGTGGGTTCAAATCCTGAAAGAGTTTGTCATTGCCAGTGTTTTTTAGCCTGGTGAAGCCACTTGTAAACAAATAAAAGAGAGATAGAATCTCCAGTCACGTGTTCACCTATAGCGGTTTCCCCTCAGGGCCTAGTCCCAGCCCTCCCCATCCCCCTCACCCTCCAGCTCTTCTATTTCCGCAGACCGGCAGGTGATGGCTGCTGTAGCTCTCCGGGGTCTATCCTACTGCACAGGTTGTATTTGAGTTTCTCAGTCTCTCAGGAACAATCACCTATGGTGGGTGACATGGGGGAGGGGGCTGGGCAGGTAGGGGGGGTGCGGGGGGAGGCAATTGCAAAGCAGGAAAGGAGAAGGATAGGAAGGATTGATACTAAATCTGGCGCACAGAATGTTTAATAGACTGTACTCCGTATAGTTCTATGCCTTAACTAAGTGTAGTGCCAAGGTTTAAAGAGAGAGTTAGGTGGGTCCTGACCCCTCTTATCTAATTGGCATTTTAAGGTAAATACGCACAGCAGTGCCACCTGGATTTTTTTTTTTCTACTGCAGGATCTCCTTAGAATTTCAAAATCATTTCTTGGAGCACTTAGGAATGGTGACTGATATTGTGAACGAGAAAATGTAAGGATGAGTAGAAACCGATGAGTAGTCAAATTTGGTTGAGTTTTTTGTGTGTGATTTGTTAGGACGCTATCCTACAAACAGATGCTATCCCACAAATACAACCTAATTGTTACTTAACATCCATGTCAGGACGCTATCATGCAAACATTCACTAAACCACAAAGCACTTTGTCAGTTAGCAGCACCCATATGCTGCTAAGCTACAATCAGATGCTATCCAACAAGATGCTATCCTACCTATGGATGCTATCCTACAGATTTATGTTGAAAAATAGCAAACCAATTTTGAAGATTATTTCATTGGGGTTTGGAAAAGAGGTGTACTGCAAACTCCTAGAGGACATAGGACTAACCTTTTGAATTTTCAAATATATGATTTATTAAGGAAAATTGAATCACACTTTCATTTTGCAATTTCTATTCCGTGTCAAAAGAAATTTGAATATTGATAAACTATTAACAAAATAAACTCAAGAAGCAAAAATAAGACTCGAGTTGTTCAGCCCCTTGTCACTTCATAGCAGTGAAGGATAATAGATAAAGATAAACAAACATCAGTTTGTTTAGAATAATAACTCGCTCATCTTAATTGATTCTCCCATTTGCAGGACATAAAACCTTTTTTTGTATACCTAGTTTTTAGTTGTTGCACACAACCCTTTTTTCACAAATTCTATTAATTCTCTTTGAAGATCATACTAAAAAGACCAAAGTTTCAGAAAAAGGTTAATGTCTATCACCTCTCATAAAGCAATGACTAGAAATTGTCCCCTGAATCATCCCGACTCACTGAAAAATGCATTATTTTCCATGATTTCTCATCTCACATTTCCCTGAATAGAAAGCTAAAAATATTCAGACAAAAATATGCTATCTATTTTATTGGACATTTTATCAAAATAAAGATAAGGAACTTAACGTTTTGAGGCATAATACATAAGAGACCTGACACCCCTACAGAATCCTACAGAAAAGGTAACTTTGCTATGTGATGAATGGGTATTCATCAGGTGTCAAAGCAAGAATGTGAATGTAAATCGATGCAGTAGATCTTTAAGTATATTGTTATGTAACGGGAACGAAACCCAAAACCCAAAACCCAAAACCCAAAGCCCGAATCCCGAGGCCCGAAACCCGAGGCCCGAGAAATAATGTAAACCGGAAATGACGTCAGTATGACTGTGTGACGTCACTATGATCACGTGATATGAAATAGCCAATCAGAGCTGACCGCTAAGGTATAAAAGGGGCAGTGAGGCCCGAAAATAAAGAGTTCCTTTGTAGTACTCCTGGTGTTCACAAGTGTCTTCTTCCTCTAATAGCTCCTTATGAGGACTTCAATCGATTAGATGATCTAATATGGACTAAATAACTAGGAAATCGAGATAATATTGGTAAAGTTCTGCAAAACTAAGGCTTAAACTAGTAGGGGCCCGAAAGCCCGAGGGACCGAAAACCATGGCCCGAAGGCCCGAGACTGCCCGCCCGGCGACGCGAGGAAGGAAGACTGGCCAGACAAAGAAGTCCGAAATAGTTAGCGGCAACCCCCTGACCGGAGGCATTCAGGCGCAACCGGCTCGGCCCCACGCTACCAAAACATAGGCGACCGTTGGCCCGGTACTCCCGGTCAGGGAACGAAGGAGTGGAACTCCCCCCCCCCCCCCCAGTTCCGGCCTGAGAGACGAGTGGAAGCACTGGCCCGGACCCCTACCACGACAATAATCTTGCCCTGCCCTGTCCTCAACGCTTGATGGCTGCAGCCCCCCGGCCCGACCTGACCAACACACCCTCCCCCTTTCAACGAATACCGAACCCCCGACCGACCCACTCAGCCCCCCTCGTGCACAAGGCACGACTCTGGATTGTACACCTCAGCTTTTTGCTCGGCCTCCGTGCCCAGCTAAGAGCCGAAATAACCCCCCCGTCCCTCGGCGGTAGAAACCGGAAACCCCGAACTACCGAGGAACGTCACAGCTGTATAGTACTTTAATATAGCTTTGTGCAGAGATGCTATCCCACTAATATTTGTGACTTAGCAGATATGTTTGTAGCTTAGCATCTTGTGGTGATGCTAAGTCACAAAAGGATGCTAAGCTACAAATATTTATGACTTAGTGTCTATTTTTGGAAAGATGCTATCCAACAAATATTTTTGGTTTAGCATCTGTTTGTAGCTTAGCATCCTGTGGTGATGCTGTCCTGCAAAAAGTTGCTAAACCACAAACATTTGTTGGATAGCATCTGTTTGTAGGATAGCGTCCTAACAGTTGTTCTAATTATTAGGAATACAATTAGATTTCCTATGGTGACCTATGGTTTTCTTTGGCCTAAAATAATCATTGGGGTCCTATCCACACATGTTAAGCATTCAAAGTAAAAATCGCGATTATTTATGTTGAAAAATCAACATTTTGCCATACACTTCAATAGTAAACAATTATTGTTTCAGAGGTTTATATCTCTAAACTTGATATTGTGACATAATATCATGGCACTTAATGTTTCTTTTTGTTTCTTATACACCTGTATTTACATTTAAACTATACACAATCAGGGACTATTCTGCATGGCATTAACTTAGTTTTGTCAAGTTTCTGCACATTTTGGTTCACAATACCTATGTCAAAAGGTTTATGCTGGAAGGTTCATGTCATGTATCTGTGACAACACGTGCCGAATAGGTATACAAGCAATACAGAGGGGAGGTGTAGGTTTGATGGAACAGCCTCGGGAGGGATTCATCTGTACGACCAGTTCCAGGACTCGCACTCCCTCCCTCCTCCACGTTTCATATCTCAGGACACATTAGTGCTGCACTGTTTTATGACCCTGCCTGAGCTCTGCAGTGTACATTTCACATGTTCATTTCACAGAACTCTGACACGGTTCTATATACAGACCGACATACGTACTGTTATACAGTGAAATGAAATATGCGGGAATTGTGAATTGGTGACAGAAAAACAATGGTTGACAGACGGGAGAACATTTAAAAGACATAAAAGTAAGTGTCTATGTCTAAAAAGGGTCATAGCTTTGATTTTACCTACTTCAATGAGTCAAATAAGCAATTTAGTACGACCATTTATATATCCATTTCCTCTGAGAACCACACTAATGCAATTTCGAGAATATAAACTAGCTGCCATATTTATACACTTGAGGTGAGGGAAGACAGGAGAATTCCTACTCACCCCTGGATAAATAAAATCTGTTTTTAAAAAAGAAAACACTTCCCAGGCGCCGGTTGCACAATGAATTTCATAACGACGAACGTGTTTCCAACAAGGAAACTGTTCCTAGTCAACTTTAATTGTTGTTATGCCATTTTTCACCCTCAAAATATACATATCTAGAATGCTGTAAATGACCTGTATTCTTTACAGGATATAGTCCCACAGCGTCCCTGCATGTATCATTTCACAGAATTCAATTTGATCCAGAAAGAAAAGATATAGGCATTTCGCAAAAGTACATATATATTCTTAAAGTGATCTGAAAAGTATTTCTTGTTATGATTGGTCATTGTGCAATGGGCCACAGGGAACACTGTATAAAAACAAAATCTGAACCTGGAGGGTATTTCATAAAAAATAATAATGAGAAACGGGTGAATCTTTGTAATATTCTTAAGATAAAAGAAAATAATATAAAGTTCTTTGATACTTTCTTAAAAAGAGCTATCTTGAACTTTTGTCATTGTTGTGATACTTTTGGCTGTTGAATACAGGATGCAGGAGGCAATGCTTGTGATGGATACATTGACTCAAAGGGTCAAACAAATGAAAGGGGTTTACATAGAATTCTCATAGTTTACTTCTAAGAATGTGTAAGAAATTGTAAATTTGACAAAGATGCTTTTTAAGAATCAATTGATTCTTAACATCATGTTATGAAATACCTAGGTAAAATTACTTTCTTACATGTGTTTTGCCATTGATATAACATTAGCCATACTGGGTCTAAGATCAGACTTTAGGTCTCTTAGGGGAGTAGGTACATCAATTATAATTAGGTAGAGCTTTAACAAAGAATTCTTTTCTTTTCTTAAAACCTCTCTTATCTTTAAGAAAATCTTATTACAACAAAGAAAAAAGGTCTTACCACAAAGAAAACAAAATTTAACTACGATTTTGTTCTGAAAATGGCTCCAGCTCTCCTTTTAAGGGAGTTATTTTGCGAAAATAATTCAACGTTTTATTTCCCCCATACCCCTGAGCAGACCATACTGACTGCAGTATCAACCTCTGTGGCCCGTTTCATAAGAAACCTCCGTATGTTTTGCATTTCATAAGTTATCATCACATTTTTGGTTGCCGTAGCTCCCTGAGTTTTGTTTTTGCTTACGCGAGTTTAAGTGGATTTAAGAGAGTATTAGGTTGAGTTATAGGAGTTTTGGGTCGATTTGCGCAAGTTTTGGGTCAATTTACGCAAGTTTTGTTATGAAATGGCTGCATAAAAGAGTATGAAACTCACCTATAATGTCCGTAAGAACCTCCATAGCTACGGAAGTTGTTATGAAACACCCCTATTAGGCTATGTAGAGGATGAGCTAATATAACCATGTTAATACTCTATTTGGGTGAATAATGTGAACATGCCGTCGTCTGACTAATCTAAACCCAGCATGCTTTTGTTGAAAAAACGATGAGTAATCTGTCATTTCCATCACTTGCATATATATATATTCGTGTGATATATCTGAAAACCGATGGAAACACTGAAGGTTATTGCGTAATAAAATTTTAAAAGAAAATACGGTAAGAATCAAATTACCATTTTCATATACTACTCACACTTCTTTCCGCTCCCTGTTCCTACTAAAGTTTGTACGCAATCAACTTCAAACCCCCATTTATTTACCCTACTCACATTTATCGGGCTTCCTGTGAACTGCCCAGTTGTCACATGAATTATAGCGTTAATCTACTCGATATCGGTAAACGAGGAAACATGATAGCCCTTTAGTTCCACGCAATCTTGAGGTCATGTAGGTCTTATACAAACCTGAAAAGCTGTATTACACTATACAGCGGGTGTACGTTCATGATTTTGCCCAACGCCAATGATACGCTTTAGGGCTGTATTAAGGCTATATTATGGGTGGCGTTGGGTCCCGCCACCCAACGCGAATTATATTGTACTGCGCATTTGGGCATGCGTTGGGTATGTGTTGGGTCATGTGAGTACGCATTGGCTTCCATTGGGGACTCAGTTTGCATCAGGAATTTACAAGCATGTCCGTAAAATTACGTGAACCAGAAGCTTTAGGCAACGCGACCCTACGCAAACGTGACCCGACGGATAGTATAATATGGCCTAAAGTGTATATTATCTGAGAAAGTCCCAAGGGATTATCAGGATCAAGTTTTCTAAACTTTGAGAAAAATTCCCTCGCAACCCAAATCCCTACTGCCCTTCGTAAGGCAGTCATATATTTTGGGGAAACCCCCAAAAGTCTATAATGGCTCCCTAGTTATAGGTATAGCTACCCACAGGGGGCGTGGGGTGGTGAGGTGGTCAGAGCAATTGTTTGGCATGAAGGAGAGCTGGGTTAGATTCTCGGCTGGGCCAGGTGGGACTGCTACACCTCTCTACATGTTTTTCCCCCCATGACAACAACAGGGTTATCAAAGGTCTTAGGACCACCAGCTCTTATGTGTAGGGCCCTGCCTATTGTACGCTGCACATTAAAGAACACCTGCCTTGGTAAAAGTGTAGGGGTTCGGTCTCTACCTTCCCATAGATACAATCATTTCATAGATGGAATCATCAAACAGGCACAATTGTCAAGACCTTATTCTCAACATGATATGACCATAGTTGTTGATACGGTGTAAAACTCCAATAACCAACCGACCAACCGACCAACCGACAGCTACACACATCCCCTCTGCTGGCCGGAGCAGTGGCCAGTGGCCATTGTGATTCAGGCCGGTCGCCAGCCGAGGTCACGTGGTCAGGGTGAACCGGGCAGACACCGTCTGCGCATGCGCCAACTTTCCCCAGGTAGTGGTTGGGGTGCCAGGACTTTGATAGTGGGGTGTGTACTGGCAGGGCCCCCTCCTACACAGCCCTCGTTGCTCCATCGCATAAGCCAACCCTCGCAACAGCGAGACCAAAGCAAGGACTTCCATGCAGGTCTCGCAACAGTGCAAACCACAGCGAGGGTTTTGTCAAAGTTGCTCTGTTATACACGAAATTCAGCATCGATTTTCACCCATTTCTAATAATCTTTCCAGACAGACAAATTTAGGGATTTTAGATCTAAATGTCTAGTTTTCAGAACTGTTTACAGAAACAAAATCAGTCCAGTAGAACAGCCACAAATCAACAGCGGGAACCATCATAACAGAGACACCCTTGTTGCGATAAGATGTATTGTTTCAATTTTTGAACAGGGAGGGGTCTTGCTGTGGTGCGTGGACAACCCTAACAACAGCGAGGAGATTACGTGACGGACCACAGTATAAAAGTGTCATCATTGACATATAAAGGAGAGTACGTTCAGTGACAATTATTTTCCCATTGATCATTATTACAACTCAAACGTTGATAAGTAAACCAAATGGTGTATTTCATTCCCAAGACTTAAACGATAAAGTTCTCCCAACCACGGATAGCTTAATTATTGAAGTGCACCTGCAGACTAGCCTAAATCAAGGTGCATTCTGGAAAATATTTAGACAAGTCACAAGGCTTAAGTATAGACATTTTCAAAAATCATGGCATAACTTTGGTTTGCAATAGTGGAAAACTAGCATTCATCATTTTTTCCATTTCATACCTATAAATATCTAAAATATTTCAAATTGGTTAGAAAATTCATTCATTTTGCTTAGTAAAAAAAGCACATTTTTGTACATTTTCTATAGATATTCCTGAGATTTGTCTACAAACCCAGTCAAAGTTAATCTGCAGGTACCTACAATACAGTAAATCAGCTATCAGATGGCGTGGAGAATCAGAGAGTGGGTTTTTACTGGACAATCGATACAGAGCACTGAACTTTTTCAATTTTAATTTCCATTCGATGGATGACATTTAATACAGTTTAATATTTTGTGCACCCCCCCCCCCCCCTCCTCCCTCTCCTCACCCAATGACCCTCTCAGATCACACCCTACCTGGCCAATCACAAAGACTGAACACCTTGTTTGGCCAAACCTGCCATTAAAAGCACTCATTGAGGTCACAGTACTTCTCGTTTTATTTTGAGGCTCGGGGCGTGCGTCAAATTAGCGTTCAGAACAAGAGCATAGCTTCGTGACAGTCATGACATTAATAAAAATAGTGACAGTGAAAATAGCCCGTGGATTGTCCCTGTGTGGGTTACCTCTACGTGTGCCCTGCAGGGCAACATGGGCAGCTGCTTTTATTAGGGGACGCTTTTTGTTTGTTTTGCCAACAGTGTTACATTGACCCTGAGCAGGCTATTAATATCAAAGTTGCCAGTGTAACTTTGCGCACCTATTAAAACGTTTAAATTATAGCCCTTGTTATGTTACATGCTGAAATCTGTTGTAAAGTTGTGCTGACACCTGTGGCCCGTTGCACAATGATCTATCATAATAATTATTATGTCGTTATTATGATAGTTATCGTTTAAACGTTACCCTTAATATCTATGTTTCTACTAGATCAAATTAAATGCTGTAAATTGATGTAAAAAGGGGCACTGCAAGGCTATACATTATGAGAATAGCAGCTCATAAATAACATTCTAAATAGGTTTACTTTGAGAGTCAAAACGCGTGTTATTATATGCAAAGTGGCTACGAGAGGTGTGGTTAATTTGCTACCTTGTGTTGTAACAATAGGTTTTGTGCAACGGGCAACTGGTGAAAAAGTCATATAAGTATACCAGGATGCCTAGAGGAATAAATTTACTCCACATCCTCTTTTTTACATCTAGAGCACATGCTTTTATAATCTGAATAGTATCTGCCATCATCCTGATTGGTGAGTCATTAGCTAGAAGACGTTATATCAGCCCTAAACTTGTATAGTTGGATGGATAATATGTTCTAATCTAGTGAGGATACTGTCCATAATTGGCTGATTATAGCCTCTGTGCAGATGATGTTACCTATCCCGAAATTTACCTGGCGCCACACTGGTGATCAATTCAAAATCTTCGATTTTCACGTTTAAAAATCACACATAAAACTCATTCTAACCATATAAATTCATCTCAAACAATGTAAGGAAATCACAATGAATTATTTCTAGCTTTCAATAATGATAAATTCAACATTTCGGTGAGAGAAACGTGGTTATGATAAACATCATTGTGATCGTCTACGCAATCAAGGTTGATTGCGTAGACGTCTATTTCAATCTTGTTCAAACGAGGCTCTTTATACATGTTGGTATACTTTCAAGCTACCTTGAACAGCCCTAGATCTAATGCCATCAAGGGTCGGGAATTGTCAAAGTTTGTATTCTAGTCTAGTATCAATACTTCCAAAACGGCATGATTATAATCAAGAAATCCATTTTAACCATTATCAAAAGATTGTCTATAAACATGTGGGAACAACTCCCTTAAACAGTCTTGGATCTACCACCATCCAGGGTACGGGATGTGTGCATATATATCATTAATACTGGCACGGCAACTACTTTATAAATCTTTTAAGAACATACCTCCTTACCTCTTTCACCATCAGGGCCTCCCTATTTGATATAGAGGCCTTCCTCTAAGCCTACAATAATGAGGAGTTATATCCTAACTAGCATCCCCCAAGACTAAGCTTATACCGGGTACAGATACGTACTTTAGACCAGTATCTAACATAGGAGATTAGGTCAATACTATTTCTGGCAAATATTCTTTATTTAAGTATACATAATTATATTTGACATCTTCTAATAACATGCATTATTACAATTTACTTTCATTTCAGAAGATGATTTAGCCTTGAATTATATACTTTGGAAATATAATTCGAGCTTTTTCCATGGTTTAGCAGGGGGAGATCAAGGGAGTTGGTGCAGGGGTCTTGTCCCCCCCCCCCCCAACCCCTTTTGGTGGAGACTTATACTTTACGAAAAAGGATAAAAAGAATGTTCCACATCCATGTATAAATACTCCACATTTTAGTACTTAGCCTGTTATGCGGTCCCCCTTTTCAAAATCCTTTATTGGACAAAAAATGACAGTTGTACAAATGTTCAAAGATATGGCGTAAGCTGTCTGTTCTATTCAAAGGCCCTGTAAAGACTATATTCCACTTTGCAATTTACGGCTTTGATACCAACAAGTTGGTATGCCTAACCACAAGCAATTCATAGAAAACATATATAAAAGCATCTGCAGTTCTTGCAAGTACTGCAAGCAAGTACAGCATGTACCTCTATTCCACCTTGTGGTACCCTAGTGCAAGCAAGTTTGCAGCAGTTTGCTTTTCATGGTACCACAAGCAAATACCGTAAAGTGGAATGGTCGTCATTCAGCCTTAGAACCCCCCTCCCCCTCCCCCTTGTTTATCCTTAATAACCAGTCCCAATTGTCAGCATACATCCTGAGGACCCCCCCCCCCCTTGTTTATCCTTAATGACCTTTCCCATTGGTCGATCTGCACCCCCCTCCCCCCTGTTTATCCTTAATGACCAGTCCCAATGCTCAGCATACAGCCTGCACCCCTCCCCCCTGTTTATCCTTAATGACCATTCCCATTGGTTGGCATACATCCTGAGGGCCCCCCTGCCCCCTTGTTTATCCTTAATGATCAGTCGCAATGGTCGACATACAGTCTGAGAACTCCCCCTCCCTTGTTTATCCTTTATGACCATTTCCAATGGTCAGCATACATCCTGAGAACCCCCCCCCCTGTTTATCCTTAATGACCAGTCCCAATGGTTAGAATACATTCTGACCCCCCCCCCCTTGTTTAACCTAAATGACCAGTCCCAATGGTCAGCATACATCCTGAGGACCCCCCCCCCTTGTTTATCCTTAATGACCATTCCCATTGGTTGGCATACATCCTGAGGATCCCCCCCCCCTTGTTTATCCTTAATGACCATTCCCATTGGTTGACATACATCCTGAGGACTCCCCAACTCCCGTTGTTTATCCTTAATGACCAGTCCCATTGGTCGACATACATCCTGAGACCCCCTCCCCCACCCCCACCCCCCTTGTTTATCCTTAACATTTGACCATTCCTATTAGTCGACATACATCCTTAGACCCCCTTGTTTATACTTAATGACCAATCCCAATCTGCACTCGACACGAAACAGGAACCGGAAGTACCGACGCTGTGACCCAGACGCATGCGCTGTTGTTGCCACGCGCAGGCGCAGGGGAGACTTTGATGGGCAGTGGGGCGGGCAGGGACATGGGCATGAGGGGGATGGGGAAGGCGCAGGGCTAAGAGCAGGGAAGGGGGGGGTGGTGAGGTGGAGGTCCGAGTGTTTGTGTCATTCGGACTATACACTAAAGGCAGTATTACACTACACGACTCGAGCTGACTTTAATATGACAATGTTACCTCAATCTCAAATATAAGAAAAACAATGTTTGTTACATACTTCAGATTGCTAATTTTAATAATCATGTCAATCTTGTACGTAAGGTGTCTGTAATACCATCATATCAAGCCGATATTTCAGCTCAAAGTCGTCTAGTGTAACCCTGTCTTAAATAACTGTTAAACAACTCGATCTAGCCAGAGGCATTATGTTTAATTTCTCTCCATATGAGCCGAAGGGTCAAAGATATTGCCTCCAGTATACATATGTTTGTGTTTAGTATTTGCACTAACACATAAAGGATTCATTTTGATACTATTGTAAACATTTAACAACGAAAACCAAGAGCCCAAAGAGTTATCACAATAACATATTGGCTTACATCTTGGGTCTTCTCTTCTTCTGCAGATATATCCAGTTTGGATATCCTATGTTCAAATGCTTCAAATTCTTCTGAAACTGACACCCTGCCGTCTTTCTGCTTTAAATAAATGCTATAGTCCCTTAAGCATTGATTGTCGGAGTGTGAGATTTAGCTGGGATGAGGGGTGCTCCCCCTTTTTGGAAATAATGCGTTTTTAATGTTTAATTCGTCCCATCAGACGAATTAGAGAATTAGATTGAAGGCTACTATAGAGGTATGTAATATTTCACTACCGTTGATTAAATATTTCATGTAATTAAAGTGATTTGATCTTTAGAGTTTTCTGATTCCTTTGATGCTCAGGAAACACAAATCTGAGTGTGGCAACACACGAAAAGATGTTTTTTTGAAATTGTAAAATTCTTAAAAAGACTTCAGATTGCAAATTGTTGGCAAAATAATCATATCGTATCATCTAGAATATTCTAGGATAAAATGAAAAACATAAGGACAATCATGCAGAGTGTGTTATTTCTGCAATTCTAAAACATCCGCCTATCATATGAGATGACATTTGGGTTTAGAGGGGAATAAAGAAATGCATACAAGTCAATTGCAACAATACATGCATTGACATTGTGAATAATAAGATGAAACGTGAAAATATGATGATAAAGGTTAAATGAGCCCAAAGCTATTCATTGTCAACGTTGTTTACATCCAAATTATATACATGAGCTTAATCAAGGCACTATGGTAGACTTTAAACTGTCAAAAACACTTGAAACCCATGAAAATGTGTTTCTTTTCAACTGAATTACCTGAATTGCAGTTCTTTGAAAATAATGGGAAATATTACCATCTCTTATGGGGTATTTACAAATTGTCATAGCTTGCACTTTACCACTGACCTAGGTCATGGAATATTTTTCCAGTTTCCAAATTCCGTAAAATATGATTTTAGATTTTGGGCCTCTTTGAGTCCGGTTTAACGGTAGCGCTAACCCACGGGCGAATCCAGGGGGATCCTGGAGGTCCTGACCTCCCCCCACCCCCTTAAGGTGGACCCCTAAACTACAAAAAGAGGGGAAAATGCTGCACGCGTATGCGTGATTTCACGTGGCTTTAGTGCCCACTAGGTGATTTAACCGGCGACCGGCAACTGGGAGAATCGGCCTATTCTTATGATAACCTGGTACCTTCTGGTATGTTGAAAATGTGCATGTTTGATCTGCATCGATCCTGAAATCTGCCGATTCTAAGGGTAGAATGGGCCAATTTTAGGGCCAATGAGTCAGCCAACTCAGCCGAAATCGCCTAGTGGGTATGGCGCTTTAGTGTCCCCCCCCCCCTTTCAAAAATCATGTATCCGCCCCTGCTTTACCCTCACCTATAAACACAACCCCACCCCACCCCCACCTCCCACCTTCAGGCCCCCCGCGCCAGCCCCACTCCCCAACCTTCATCATTAGGACCGTAATCACTACATTAAATCATCGCTAAGAGCCTTACCTACGTTTTTCTTCCAGGCCAGGACTTAATTTACTACTCCCTACCTGCGGAGGGGATGTACGCCTCGCCTCAGATGGTGTTTTATAGGTATGGCGGGAGGTACATCTTAATCACTCTACCCAGCTACATCAACAGAAAATTAGAAACATTAAAACATATGAAGGCTATATTCCGTTTTATAGGTATAGCGGGAAGTTAATCTTAATCGCTACAACCAACTACATCCACAGAAAATTAGAAACATTAAAACGCATAAAGCCTATATTCCGTTTTATAGGTGTAGCAGGAGGTTAATCTTAATCACTCGACCCAGCTAAGTCAACAGAAAAATAGAAACGTTAAAAAGCATAAAGGCTATAGTCCATTTCATAGGTATAACGGGAGGTACATCTTAATCACTCTACCCAGCTACATCAACAGAAAATTAGAAACATTAAAACGCATAAAGCCTATATTCCGTTTTATAGGTGTAGCAGGAGGTTAATCTTAATCACTCGACCCAGCTAAGTCAACAGAAAAATAGAAACGTTAAAAAGCATAAAGGCTATAGTCCATTTCATAGGTATAACGGGAGGTACATCTTAATCACTCTACCCAGCTACATCAACAGAAAATTAGAAACATTAAAACATATAAAGGCTATATTCCGTTTTATAGGTATAGCGGGAAGTTAATCTTAATCGCTACAACCAACTACATCCACAGAAAATTGGAAACATTAAAACGCATAAAGCCTATATTCCGTTTTATAGGTGTAGCAGGAGGTTAATCTTAATCACTCGACCCAGCTAAGTCAACAGAAAAATAGAAACGTTTAAAAAGCATAAAGGCTATAGTCCATTTCATAGGTATAACGGGAGGTACATCTTAATCACTCTACCCAGCTACATCAACAGAAAATTAGAAACATTAAAACGCATAAAGCCTATATTCCATTTTATAGGTGTAGCAGGAGGTTAATCTTAATCACTCGACCCAGCTAAGTCAACAGAAAAATAGAAACGTTAAAAAGCATAAAGGCTATAGTCCATTTCATAGGTATAACGGGAGGTACATCTTAATCACTCTACCCAGCTACATCAACACAAAATTAGAAAATTAAAATGCACAAAGGCTATATTCTGTTTTATAGGTATAGTGGGAGGTTAATCTTAATCACTACAGCCAACTACATCAATAGAAAATTAGAAACATTAAAACGTAAAAAGACTATATTCAGTTTTATAGGTATAGCAGGAGGTTAATCTAAATCACTTTAGTCAACTACATCAAGAGAAAATTAGAAATCTTCAAACGAATAAAGCCTATATTCCATTTCATCCAAAAATTAGAAACATTAAAATGCAGAAAGGCTGTATTAAGTTTTATAGGTATAGCTGGAGGTTGATCTTAATCACTCTGCCCAGCTACATCAACAGAAAATTAGAAACATTAAAATGCATAAAGGCTATATTCTGTTTGTTTGCTTGCGTTGGTCATCTAACTTCTGTTTATTGATGAGAACGCAAGTGAACACAAGAAAACGCAAGCAATTTCTAATAACATGTATTAGAACTAGAATTGTCTTTCATTCATATTTGCATTTAGGGGACGCAATTATGTTGTTTTCCATGGAGTAATTGCATTCAGATACAAACATGTTGGTATCTGAACACAAGTATACCTGCGTTTCCTAGAGGGAGTGCAACTGCCATTGCATGCATAGTGGAATAAGCCTTTAGCGACAGCCCATAGTCTTATGGACTTTGAAGGTTTTACTGCTTTGAGAATTACTACAGATCAAAAGTCACGGTTAGACTATCAAACATTAATCTTCGATCTCAAAAGGCTGAGAAAAAGATGAATGTACGTTGTATATGTTTGTCCTAAATGTAATTAAAGTGTAGTTGGCATTTAACTTCTTTCCATTTGGAAATGATAAGAGTGTAATTGGCAAGGAATATCAAATAGGACTGTTTCAAAGTGCATCAGGCATTCACGAGACCTTTGGGATAAAAGAAAAGAGCAGGTCCTAAGTAGCCTTTAATTAAATTAGACTAATGACCAAGCGGCCAAGGTCCAGAGTTAGCTCACCGAAATACATTAAGAACCTCTTCCCCCTCTTGGTGCAGCTTTAGGCCTGCTAAAAATACATTTATCTTGTACGCGCCCGGAGCCTTTTAATTGATTAATTATCATTATTAATTTGAAGGGCTTCATTATTTTAGGTCAAGTGAACGTGCTGTTTTTTGCTACGGCGTCTCGAACCTCCAAGAAGTGGGCATGTGTTGGAGTGTTGTTTGTTGTGGTGTGTGTGTGTGTGTGTGTGTGTGTGTGTGAGTGTGTGTGTGTGTGTGAGTGTGTGTGAGTGTGTGTGAGTGTGTGTGTGAATGTGTGTGTGTTTGTGTACATGTGTTTGTGTACATGTGATTATGTACATGTGTGTGTGTGTTTGTGTACGTGTGTGTGTGTTTGTGTACATGTGTGTGTTTGTGTACATTTGTGTGTGTGTGTACACGTGTGTGTATGTGTTTGGGTACACGTGTGTGTGTGTTTGTGTACACATGTGTGTGTATGGGTGTACTAAAATGTAAGTGAATGTGTGAGTGCATGAATGTGTGAGGCAATGAGTGAGTAAATTAGTGAGTAAAAGGTTGTGTTATTGTGAGTAAATTAATGTATACATGAATGAATTATTGACGGATAGGATTGAGTGAGTGAGTGAGTGAGTGAGTGAGTGAGTGAGTGAGTGAGTGAGTGAGTGAGTGAGTGAGTGAGTGAGTGAGTGAGTGAGTGAGTGAGTGAGTGAGTGAGTGAGTGAGTGAGTGAGTGAGTGAGTGAGTGAGTGAGTGAGTGAGTGAGTGAGTGAGTGAGTGAGTGAGTGAGTGAGTGAGTGAGTGAGTGAGTGAGTGAGTGAGTGAGTGAGTGAGTGAGTGAGTGAGTGAGTGAGTGAGTGAGTGAGTGAGTGAGTGAGTGAGTGAGTGAGTGAGTGAGTGAGTGAGTGAGTGAGTGAGTGAGTGAGTGAGTGAGTGAGTGAGTGAGTGAGTGAGTGAGTGAGTGAGTGAGTGAGTGAGTGAGTGAGTGCCCAGCTGCATTGGACCGAACGCCTGAGAGTTTCTTTCTTGTTCCTGGGGTATCTTCCTAGCAAAGTACATCATGTTGGAGAGCGTTTTTGTAACGTTTAATGTCACAAAACGTTCTGAGAACGTCACCGTTACATTATTCCTGAACTATTCAGCACCAATCAAGAAACGCTAGTATTTCAGAAATAAACAAAGAGAGGCAGCATAAACAATATGACACTGTGTCTATTCAAGGCCCATTCGCCTTGGCCGATGTGGTACAAGCAAACTCTTGTGACAATTGACGTGTGAACTCCTTTACAAACGATAGTGCAAACAACAATTCTGCAACCAAAAAGATCCAACATGTTGGATCAAATCGTTTGAAATCTAAATGATTCTGGGTGATAAGTACTTGTGAAAAGTATTGTTTGCAATTGTAAGGACCCTCTTTTGTCAGTATGAAGGCAATTTGTTCAATTTCGCTTGCATGCGATAACTTTTTCGGCTTTGACATGATCGTTTCTCCATCCGATGACTTTGTCAGACCTGCGAGCGACACAATTATCAGCCATGGCGAAATGGCCTTGAGACAACAATGGAAGAAATACAAATCAGAGAAGAGATAGCTCTAACCATATGCTCTAACAGAGGCTGAGCCTGCCAAGTCTGTGTGACATGTGTTACTGGAAAATACAAGCCTTCCTGTATCGGCCTAATATAATATAATATCATACACAACTTTTTCAGTATTCAGGTCTGCTCCATTGTATCAGCATCAGGTATTGCGGACATCCAGCAACAGTTTACAGATAATATAATTGTGAAAGGAAAGACAGAATCAATTATCCCTTAGGGGGGCGGGATGGTGTAGTAGGTTAGGTTCTTGCCTCTAACCTGGCTGGACTGGGTTCGAGTCTGGGCTGTGCCTGTTACACCACCTTGCCTTGCTGTTGTTTCCACCCCCATAGATCTGATCATTGACCTGTTGTCAAAAACCGGAGTTGGTCTCGATATAGCTGAAAAACTGCTGAGTAGACCTTTAACTTCAACACATCATCATCATTAATTATCCCTTAAAAGCGCAACTGGCCAATGCATTATCTGATAGATAAGTCATTGCTGATTTGCAACAAAAAGAACATTAGTGAATAAATAGATAAACAAATAGATTATTCAATTACCGAATCACATGCTGCCCAGATAGTTCCGGTGTTCACATAGAAGAGAAATAACAGAGGCAAAAAAAATACTTCTACACAAAAATCAGTCAACATGAAGTTTAAATTCAGGATTATTTTCTCCAGCAAATGACACGGAAATCCACTTCAGCTCTGGATTGAGTGCTTGGCCTTTAGCGGAGGTACTTTTCGTCTGCTCGCAGGAAGAGATTGCTGTTTTCTTCAGAGTGTCATAAGATGTCGTAAAATCACCTTCAGACGACATTTGATAGAGCAGACGATATTTGATGGCGCAGACGACAATTTTGATAGAGCAGATGAGATTTGACATAGCTTAGCTGAGTGCGGTCGCATAACTTTCTAAGTACAGTGAAGTTGTGAATATCACATGGGCAGTTTCTAGGAAGATAATATACATACATATATGTGTGAAAACTTCCCCAGATAGATATCAGTATTATGCCATCTGTTTTGGGGGAAGGTACCTGATCTTGTGGGGATGTACATCAGGAATTACTTGTTACATTCTATTGATGACTCCCAATTACGTTGCTGCAATGTTCTGCCGTGACGTTGCACTGTGATGTTATTACAACAATCTGGTTACAATCTTCAACCAAAATAAAATGTTCTTATATTGTTCTATTTTGGTCACATCAAAAAAATGTATTCTTATAATAACATTCTGATTTGGTGAGGTTTCAACCTCACCATCAATAACGTAAATGTTATGTGCCATCTTATTAAGTAACAAACTGACTAGAAAAGTATGGTTGCAGAAAGTTTTGTTACATCACAAGTTGGGTCATGGCAAGCTGGCTGGGATGACTCAGGTTTACAGGTTGGGAATCGAACCTGAGACCCTTGGTTCTGAGCTCTACTTTGTTGAACTTTAGATCCATGTCACAAGAAACCATACAGACACCTGAATATTACCTCCTGACAGCCTTATCCTGCATTCTTGCAAGTCCAACAACCTGTTGCTATTATGGCAGTGTACTGACGGTTTATCACCCGCACGCCCAGCGGGCGGTGCATACAGAGGCCAGTGAGTATAAACAGGCTGTAGGCACCGCTCCTTATTCTCGGAGTTCTTAACACATTTGGAGGTTTACTTGGGTGATAAGATATAGAAGAACCTTAGGGGTCGTCCTTGGGTGCCTGTACGACCCATGGGGATCGGATGTACCTTCGCCCTCAGTATGTGACTATCCCCTATGGGTCGTACAGGCACCCTCTGACGACCCCCATGGTTCTCCTTATTTTATTCCTTTTGGTTAATATACAACACTTCTTATGAATGAATTGTATAATATCAAGCCAGAATATTCCCATATCAAAAGAAAGGAACACAAAATGTTCTGTTTCTTGATGACCCGAACTCTAGGTATAGGCCTATGAAACAAGTAGACAATGTCACTCTGACCTTCAGACTCTGATTCTGGTTCTTAGTAAATCCCTTATTCTTGCCATTGCTAAGAAGATCTAAAGATAATGATACGCAATAGTCTGCAGCTGAGTGCACCACAGCTTTTTGGAGAAATCCTTGAGGCAGGATTTCTGAATCAAAAGGGGTCTGGAACCTAAATACAAGCCAAGCACTGACCATATCATGTAGAACCTGCATTTAGGAGATGGCCTGGGGTCAGAAAGGAGCGCCTGATTTGCTGGCACTGTAAGGACTGGCTCTAAGAATAGTGCTGAGAATAGGGCGGCCTGTGATCCCGGAACCCAGGCCTGCCTCGGCCTTCCATCTTCATAAGGAGAGAACAAGAAAGCCTATAGACCTTGATATTGGGGTCGCTCCCTATATGGCGATTGTCTTAACATTTTAATCTTACCTGGCAATGTTACTGAGGGTCTAAACGTCTTAGTAGTACCTTCCTATGTTTACATTAGTCTCAACATCTTAATCTTACCCTAAGCCTGTATTCCAAGTGACAATTTTGCTGCCGATTTTGAAAATCGGCAGTGGGAATAAAGATCAAAAAGAGAAATGTTATACATCATTAGAAAGGTCTTACAATTCTCTTTTAAATTATATATATATATATATATATATATATATATATAATATGGAAGGATTTACGCCCTTTTCTCAGAGAAAATCAACCAAATGCAAAATCGGCAACATCAAAATCGGTATGTTGAATATGGCCTTTACTCTGTTACAGATTGTCTTATTATTATTTATTGGTGTCACATGCCAGCCTAGGTGCTGGGCAGGTGAAGTCATTGCTGCCACCCAGTGTCCCCTTCCCTAACTATTTACCTATACTCACTCCCCCTACCAACTCTTAACATAACTAAAATAATCAATCCCATAATTCCATACCCCTTCCTCCTTCACTCCAACTCTCTCCACCATTACAACAACAACCTAAAATCCTCCATCTCTAAATCCTTCCTAAATCAATCACCTACACCGCCCATCGGCACGCAACGCACCCACACGACTGGACACCGGACACCGCCCGACCCTCTACAGCCAGCGCATACCAAAAATACCAGGTATTTGTGACATAAAAAACACTCCTCACCCCCGTGTGTCCTCGCCCGTCACAATGGCGATGAACACACGCGGCAAGGCAAGGAAGGCCAAGGCACGGGCACAAGAGTCCATAAAACAGTCCTTTACGATCTCTGAAGATGAGGTGTCGTTTCACCCGCACTACGAGGGCGATGACGAAAACCCACAGGGGCACAGTAGTGACAGTACTCCTAGGCACGAACTCAGCCACTCGGCCGGTGCAGTAACACACTCACAATTGGGAAACAGTAGTCGGGTGGACAGGTTGGAGACCGATATGTTGGAGGTAAAAGGTGAAGTCCGTGGTATAAACGAAAAACTTGACATGTTGTTAAACGCTACTATTGATAACATGCAGGGACGATCCAGTACCCCGGCCACGCACACCAGGCAGCAGGCGGACGGCCCACGGCGGGCACACCCATACACGGCCACCGAAATCCCGGGTCCAAGAGCACTACGGAGGGAGAGGCCCAGATACGTCGAGAACATCCTCCAGCACGAAAGGTTCGACACACCAAACGTGGACGGTAAGCCCCACGCCCGTGGCGACATCCAGAGTGATTTCTCCATCTATAAGCCGTACATGTACGTTGTAAGGGAGGGCTGCCATACACTAAAGCAAAAACTTGACAATCGCTGTAGTCTTTCACCAATGGAGTACATAAATGCCACCATTAAGCTCGTAAGGGATGAAAGGGCATGTGATGACGATGACCGTAATGACATACTGGGCCACCTGCAGGACGTGTCTCATGATGCCATGGAGCGTCCGTGGGAATCTGTCCGGAGGTGGTCGCAGTATGTATGGGATGCGGTAGAGAGAAAAGAGTTCTCATGGCACGATCACCAGGTGATAGAAAACCACAGGATACGCATCGCCATGACCGGAGGGGGTAGGCAGGGTACAGCCGTGCATGCCACCTCACAAAGTGATCAGCGGGGTAAGGTGGAGGTAGTGTGTCGTCAATTTAACACACGAGGGGGGTGTAGACACAGGTCGCACCATGATGAAGGGAATGTCCGCATTATGCATTATTGTGCTTTCTGTGACTCTATAAACAGGCAGTGCACAGGCCACAATGTCGTGGACTGCGAGAGGAAGACGCAGCAGCCCAGCACCCGACATCAGCCCCAGCCTCCCCACCTAGCCCCCCCACAACCACAGCAGCAGACAACCAGGCCATACAACGACAACAGGAATTGGAGGGCACCGGGCGGCGCCCCCACGCAACCACAGTACTTCCACCAGCAGCAGCCAAAAAACGGGATGTAGGCGTGCCGGGGCAATGCGACCTGGGCACGCCGCACACTCAACTCGACGGCGGGAGGGACGACACCGGCGGCGCAGCTCCACCGCCCACCCGCAAGGACAACACGGTGAGCAAAAATCCAGACTTTGAAAAAATACGTAGAGCGTGTGAGGGAAAACTCCCCTTTAACCAGGTAGCCGACACCCGCCCACAGGTGGTAGCACAGTACAGGAGAGACCACTGGCCTGCCATAACGGGTAGCGGGTGGAGCGGTGAGTTGGTGAAAATATATGACGTGGTGCGCGCCACAGGCCTGCCGAACGCAATGCAGGCTAGGATACAAATTCCCACAAAACTTAACATACCCGAATGGGAGAGGTTGTTTGCCCCACTGCAGGGAGGCGGGCAGATAGTCGATTTTGTGAAGTTTGGATTCCCCGTGGGATATGTGGGTCCCACTACAGACACGGTGGGAATTGAAAATCATCCGAGCGCTGCCCTCCACCCCAGGGACATAGAGGAATTTATAGATAAGGAACGCCAGCTCGACGGCGTCGTGGGTCCATTTGAAGCCCCCCCTTTCTCCCCCTGGTGCCACACATCACCGCTCATGACCAGGGAAAAAGCTAACGGGGGTAGCCGTAGGGTTATTACAGACATGACATACCCAGACAAGGAATCCATCAATGCATATGTAGTAAAAAATGGCGTCTACGGGGTGGAGTGCCAGCACGCACTACCATCCGTCGACGCATTGGCAGCAGACCTCAATCGTATGGGGACCGGGGCTTTCATGTGTACACTAGACGTATCCAGGGCATATAAAAATTTTGCCTCGGACCCCCTAGATTGGCCCCTCCTGTGCTTTGAGTGGGATAGTTCCTTCTTTTGTGACTTGTCTATGCCGTTCGGGGCACGTGCCTCCTCATACCACATGCAGACCATAGCAAATGGTATAGTGGGAATACTGCGAGGCCAAGGGGTGCAATGTCATATGTACCTTGACGATCTGGTTATTATCTCCCCTGACAGGAACTCAGCACACGAGCACTACTCAGCCGCCAGGGACCTCCTGCGCACACTGGGGCTGCCGGAGGCAGAGGAAAAGGCGCAGCCACCCAGCAAGGCTATCAAGTGGCTTGGCGTGATCATCAATGCGGACGAAATGACCATGTCCATACCCAGGGATAAGGTGGAAGAGGTCAACCGTAAGGTCAGTGAGGCATACGACTGTTCATATTTAACCACACGAAAAACACAATCCCTTCTTGGACATCTCTTATCCATAGGCAAGTGTGTCAGGCCGGCCCGCACCTTCATTTCACGCATGCTTAATGCGCTGCGGGCAGCTCAGGGAGATAGGGTGCAAGTGTCCGAGGAAGTCAGACAGGACCTGGCCTGGTTTATGGAGTTCTGTGCACACTGGAACGGGGTATCCGTTCTCACCCCCTCAACCCCCTCCAAAACCATACTGGTGGACGCATGCCTCTCGGGCATAGGAGGCACAGACGGCCAGTTTGCATACGGCCAGCAGGTCGCAGCAGAGCAGGATCCGGCAACCAATATAACGGAGCTGGAAGCTCTAAATGTAGTGGTGGCTCTCCACACCCTCGTCTCCGAAAAAGACCGGGGGTCCCACATTCTAGTTAGGTGTGACAATCTGGCGGCAGTATCTGTCTTCAAAACGGGTCGCGCCAGAAATAGGGTTCTTCAGAGTTGTGCAAGGGCCGTCTGGATGGTGGAGGCCATAATGGATGTTAGGCTCTCTTACGATCACATACCTGGTGCAGATAATGATGTTGCTGATGCCCTCAGTCGGGAGCATAAGGGGGGAAAGGATAGAGATAATGCTGATTACTTTGTTGAACATTATGCACTCACATGTGTCACGCCGTGCATGTATTTCCCCTGTAACATCGAATACCCTGTGTGTTCCAGATCCGGCGCTACGGTCGCTCCTCCACAGGGCGGCGGACAGACAGTTGCGAGCACGAGCACCTGGCACCAGAGCAAACTACATCTCAACGGTCAGCACGTACATCGCCTTCATGGGGAGGATAAAGGCAGACCCTCTCGCCCCGACGCACCAGCTGATATGTGCCTTCCTCGAGTATCTGGCCCAGTACGTCCCGGCCCCTGCCACTATAAGGAACAAGCTGTCACAGGTGAGAGGGTTCCTTCGTCTGGCGGGGGTGGGTACGGGCCCGATAGACCATATGAGGGTAAAACTTGCAGTGGACGCGATGATGAGAGACAAGACTTACGTGCCTCGGGTAAAGCCACCACTACCCGTCGGGACCCTGGCAGCTGCCCTGGAGTGCATCCCTCGAGATACTGTGGGGATGTCAGTACGAGCCGCAATATTGATCATCTACTACGGCGCTCTGAGGCAGTCAGAAATAGCCCCATATACGGTATCGACGTACGACCCCAGAAAACACCCAACCAGGGGGGATGTGACCATGACCCACAACGCTGCAAAACTGGTGGTGAAATGGGGGAAGAACTTACAAAAGGTGGGGCAGACGAAGCACGTATTGCTCCCACGCCTTGCCGACAGGAAGTGGTGCCCTGTAACAGCACTCGAGGCGAACATAACAGCAGTCCCCACATACGTGGAAACGGACCCACTGCTGATGTTCGCGGACAGACAACCCGTGCCAATATCAATGATCAAAAAAGTTTGGGTGTCAGCCATGCATGCGGCAGGGGCTGCATCAGAGACCATGTCATTGCACAGCATCCGCAAGACAGCCGCGACACAAGCCCACATGGGCGGATGCAAAGAACTAGACATTCAAAGGCACGGCGGCTGGCGATCCAACACGTATCGCACATATATCGACACCCAAACTGGCGACGTAACATCGGCCCTAGTTAAGGCCATCTCAAAATGACTCAAACAAACACAAAGACTTTTTATAAAAATTAAAACTCTCTTTTATCCATCATCATCCTCATCAAATACAAAAATATTCCCTCCCTAATCCCTCCCAAAATCAAAAACTTCCTTTGGCTGGTTTGGCGGTATTTTATATTATCAACATATTACCTTAATATATTATATTACATTCATAATATAATCATCTTATAAATAAAATTTTATTACCCCAACCACGCCTCTTTTCTCCTTACTCTGGGTGGGCAGCAATGGGTGTCACATGCCAGCCTAGGTGCTGGGCAGGTGAAGTCATTGCTGCCACCCAGTGTCCCCTTCCCTAACTATTTACCTATACTCACTCCCCCTACCAACTCTTAACATAACTAAAATAATCAATCCCATAATTCCATACCCCTTCCTCCTTCACTCCAACTCTCTCCACCATTACAACAACAACCTAAAATCCTCCATCTCTAAATCCTTCCTAAATCCCACCCACCCTCACCACCTATAATTTATATATATATTCATTTCATATCATTTCACAAAAATCCTAAATAAAATTTTAATCTCCTTCCGCTTAGGCGGTATTTTATATTATCAACATATTACCTTAATATATTATATTACATTCATAATATAATCATCTTATAAATAAAATTTTATTACCCCAACCACGCCTCTTTTCTCCTTACTCTGGGTGGGCAGCAATGAACCTACATTACAAAGTGATTTTGATGCTGCTGATTTTGTATTAATTTTGGTTGTTTTTCTCTGAGAATATGGCATGAAACCAAACATCCTACATACCAGTTGAAAGAGAATTGTAAGACCTTTCTAATGATGTCTAACATTTTTTATATTTGAACTTTATTCCCACAGTCGATTGTTAAAATTGTCAGCAAAATCAGCATGTGGAATACAGGCTATACTGAGTTAACAGTAGTCTCGACATCTTAATCCTACTATGTTAAGGATTGTCTTAGCATCTTAGACTTTAATATCATACTAAGTTAACTGCATTCCCAGTATCTTAGTCTTACCTTAACACATTAACAATAGTCTTATTGCTTAATCTTACCTTACTACATCAATAATAGTCTCAACATACTTGAGTTCATTGCCAAGTTACATAATACTTGAAACAGCTTTCTAAGACTTGGTTTAATTTTGCTTTGTAAAATGCCAAGAAATATTGATCCCCTCCCCTTCCCCCATTCGAGTTGGACTCAAATTATGTCAAAGATACCTTATATCAACTATTACTTGATAACAGTGTAAATGCAATCACTGCAGTTACAAGACGCACTCCTATTGCAAAGGGTCTATACGTTGCAATGTTAGATGAAGGTACAAGGGATCCTTACAGGCGCTGACAACGAGTCCTGATACACGCCATTCTGAGGCCAGTTAATCTTTGATCCAACCCGCTTCATGTCAGTAGGTTATTGATGGAGGCGGATAAGAAGAGAGGTTTAGGGGTTAAAAGGAGAAGCAGAATGGAATAATTTGAAGCTCTGGCAGACTCAGATGATTGTAAGCAGGGCTTTGATTGGTAGATGTAAGCAGCGCATTGATTGGTGGAGAGATAAGGAGAACATGACGGTAGGATACAAGGGGGGTAACCCTTTCATGAGCGGGGGTACTTATTTCTGTGTCACTACATGGTCATATTGCGAACATGAGAGAGTGTGTCTTTATTTCTCTGTTATAAGACAAGTCAGAGAAGTCTAAAGTTACGTACTATTCTTTCTGTACTTGCTTTTTGATGACAGAATCGGCATCATTCGAAAATAAGAATGCACAAACGTTAGTGTTCAATGGTCGTTAGACCTAGAACACTACTTAATACCTGTACTTTATATCTATTTGGATGATAACATAATATTTTGGTTTCCAATATCTCAAGATAGATATTTCTGCAATACTTTCGCTGTTCCATAACCACAGTTCCGCAGATTTGTTGATTCAGCACTATATTCAACTGGTGGGACAAACTGTTATCAAACTGTTATTTTTCAGTTGCTCATTCGTCACCAAGCTACAGCATTGTCAGCTTTAAACTTTAGGGTCGATATGATTAGGAAGGATTTAATAAATATTTCCCTTTGATTTATGTCCAACGTTAATTACCTGTTCTTCAGTATTGCCTATACTCCCTCTATATAATGTATACAAGTACAACGAACAGTAACTAAACACTAAAAATATATCTAATGATGGCCATCATGGTTAATCACATGACGTGCCTCCTAACAGCTGCAACGGTTGGCAAATGTCTATCTTAGAAAACACTAATGTAACAGGCACGTTCTGCAACCATACTTTTTTGGTCATTCTGTTACTTATTATATTTTCACATGATAGTTATGTTATTTTAGGTTACGTTGAGACTGACTAAACATGAATGTGATAATAACATCACATTTTAGTGATGTTGAGACCTTACTTAGACAGAATGTCATAATAATGTTATCTTTATCTCAAAGAACATAACCAGAATGTCACAATAACATAACAATGCAACAATGTAATAATAGTTCCAAAGACATTTGTGGGTGCCATCAAAAGAGAGGGACAAGAACCGAAGTAGAACTAAACAGAACATTGCTGCTATGTTATGATAACATTGCATTCCTGATTGAGATATTTCCCCTGATATTATCTCAGTATTTGTTCAAGCAGTCATAACATGAACCCACCCTCCCCCCAGCACAGCTCATAATTGGGCTTGGGGGCCTAATTAACCACATTACTATTGGATTGATTAATAAAAATGGCATCATTCTCTCCATAATTATTCAGTCAACTGCTCCACTCAAACCCCTCCACTTCTCTAACCCTGTATATCTGGGGCCATTGAACCTTAAATTGAACAAAGCAGAATGGTTATTTCTTAAAATCAGAATAGGAATTATGACAAAATGAGATTTATCACATTACCAAATCTTTGAAATTGTAAGTGTTACGCTGAATCCTGTATATTCCACGCACCAATATTGATGCTATTATAATTATTTGTTGACTTTGCTTAGCCATAAACCAACTGTATAAGCGAAACTATTTTGTCTACTGCTAGAACTACTTTCCTATATCACCTTGCAGGGTGATAACACTTTGATTAACACCCTGCCTGTGTCAGTGATGCATTAAACAATTAACTACTGAACCTGTATCGTCCTAAGGTATGATAATTAAAATAATCTGGGGGGAAAAGGTGTATTCATTAATTCAACACTTGACTTGGAGCTTTAGGGCCATATTCCACTATGCGTTCAGTGGCACTTGTGTTCCCTCTAATTAGGAAATGCAAATTCAGATGCCGACATGTTTACATCTAAATGAAATTACCCCATAGAAAACAACAACATGTGTGTACACTGAATGCAACCCAGCCAAGGATGCAACGTTAGTATAAAATTGCAGCAGTGCTCTGGTTGGTTCTGCATTGGTTCTCAGTACATTCTTTTGATGACTCCCAATCACTTTGCTGCAACCTACTGCTGTGATGTTGCACTGTGACATTATTACAATGTTCTGATTTCATTGTTGAACCCAAACAGAATGTTATTATAGCGTTCTGTATTGGTTTTGTCCTAGCCTCACCAAGAAATAATGTTATAATAACATTCTGATTTGGTGAGGTTCCAACCTCACCATCAATAATTTAATCGTTTCATGCCATCTCATTAAGTAACAAACTGACTAAAAAGTATGGTTGCAGAATGTTTCTGTTATGTCGCAAGCTGGCTGGGTAGCCTTTACCCACCCTGTCAGGAGCCCCACCTATCCTGCCCCCAGGCCCTCAGTCTGAGCTGCTCAAGCCCAGCTCAGGTGCTCAACACTTCTGCTGAGGGCATGATGGAAGGTTGGAGGGGGGCACTCTATCATACTGAACACCAAACAAAGACTTGACATATTGTGACAGCAATATGGCCCCAAAGGTGGCTGTGGGACCACAAATTAACACTGCGCGAAATAAGACCTTTAGTGACCTTTAATTTTGTAAATGGAGCCATTGAGTTTCATTAAAGGCATAGTAAATGTCACCTTTCCAATACCTTTGCAAGATATTTGATGAATTCTTAAAGGTCACCTGAAAAAGTTTTGGAAAGGTCTTGTAAAGGTGACCTTTCCATTACCTTTAGCACACCTCAATGGCTCCATTTACAGAAACTTAAAGGTCTTAAAAGGTCTTTTTTCGCGCAGTGTTAAAGTTGAATGGGGACACAGGGGAGGGGAATATAATTATAGGCAGTGAATTTAAAGTAAAATTGTGTGTTTTTCTGTGACATTATTCTTTTGTGGCCCTTTTCAACTAAGAGAAAATTCAAAAAAGCTTGAAAATATAAGACAGCAATTCACTTCTACAGTGATGGTTGAATTATGGGGGGATTTCTAAGATTATTTTTATGTTTTTGTATTATCATTACATGTACTTATTTCAGTTTTTCACACTACATGAATATTTCTTTTGCAATATAGCTCATAATAGACCTAGAATCCCCTGCAATGTAGTGAGGAGCTTACCACTAGAAAGATGTGGGACTATAGGATAGACATTATGTGTATTATTGAAGAAGGACTGTGAAAAGAGAGTGCTCCCCCTACCTCTCCTACAGGGACTATCATATGCTGTGTTGGGTTCTGCGATCGGGTCGTCTTAGCTGCACTCATTATGTGTGCTTCATTAGCAGTATTGGTCCCCATCGCTAGGCTGCTACCCCTCATCGCCCCAGGCCAGGCTCTCCTGAGGGCGATGCACACTCATCGATGAACACCAGAATAGTTACCAGACTGGGAATGTACTACACTAGTTAAGGGAGCTTCAAACACAAATATAGGCCTCTCTGTGTGTGTGTGTGAGTGTGTGTGAGTGAGTGTTTGTGTCTTCAGGTACAAATTGGCTGACTCCCTGTGTAGGATTTTGTCACAATTTGCTTTTAATCTGGTCAGTAAGAAACAGTTCATTTTGTGTTCCTTTTATTGTGACATAGCAGTAGTTAAGAGTTCTGGCTAGATGTTATAAATGTTATTTTATATGAAGTGCCGTACATTAACTGGACACATAATATATTGTCATTACACTCTTAATGTGTCATTAGAGTTGCATATTAGTGAATTCACAAGTACATAGGAAAAGACCAACTAACATGAGGTGACAGAAAACATTTGTGTTTTTGAGTTGCTCCTCTTGTCCCAGATCTATAACATCCGTTATGTTGGCTTCATGCATATAATTACAGATAAAGGAGTAGAATATCTTTATTAAAAAGACTATTACAGCATATATTGTACACTTTTGCATTCATAAGAAGAACTCCCAATCATACAAGAAAGTGATGTGGTGCATAATATTCCAGATGGAAGCATCCTGAGAGTTTTGTATCATATACTATATTGCATATTGTTAACAAACCATAAGCTAGTGCTCCACAAATGGAAGAGTATACAATCTTCGATATAAAAAGACCCTATCCAAGCAGATCTTTTATACTTATAAATGCATTCATTCATTAGAGTAAACCACAACCACACACAAAAATATTGGGGAGGGAATTATTCCTCTCGGAAGGGTCCTGCGAATTCTATGTGGCGTTAGAGCGCGGGAATATTGTGATTTGTTGGCTGGGAAAATCGGCTTGAGGTAATGATGAAGCTGAGCATTTGGTGGCTTATGGATGTGAGTAGATCGTGTATGCTAGGAAAGGAACTCAGTCAAGCATTTGATATTATTGTAATGATGTAACGATGTTATCTATTTTGTCTTATTACATGAAATTATGTGGGCGCGATGGTGGTAAGCGTGATCGCCTTGCATGTGGGCAGACCGAGTTCCTAGCTGCAGTGGGCTGGGCTCTCCGCTGCACCTCCTTGCGTCCCCCCTGTGCCAACGACAGGGTTATCAAAGGTCCCTAGAAGACCATCGGCTGTTGTGTGTGTGGCCCTGTCTATGGGACCCTGCACATTAAAGAACACCTACCTTGGTAAAAGTGTAGGGGTATGGTCTGTACCTTCTTATATATTTGATCACCATCGCCACCCTTGATATCACCCTGGCAGTTAATTAGGGTGTAAAGCAACCAATAACCAATCAACCAACCATGAAATTATGACATAGATGTTACATGACACAATGATGTTCTTGCAACGTGGTTACATGACATCGTTCGCATCGATGGCATCCAAAAACATAACATAGTAACGATTCTGTTGAGATGATTTCTGTGACATCATGTTGATAATTCTAAATGCCTCCGTGACACTGGTCCTGTGCTCTGTCACATAAGCCAACCCTCGCAACAGGGAGAGCAACAGGGAGGGTTTGGTCAAAGTCTCACTGTTATACACAAATTTCAGCATCAATTTTCACACATTTCTAATATTTCTTCAAGGCTGAGAATTTCAGGAATTTTGGATCTAAATGTCTTGTTTTCAGAACTGTTTACAAAATTAAAATCGGTCTAGTAAAACAGCCACAAATCAATAGCTGGATCCATCGCTACAGCAATGTCCTTGTTGCGAGAGGTGGTGGACAACCCTGGCAACAGCGAGGAGATTATGTGATGGACCGCTTGGGGTCCTGACCTCCCACCCCCTCTTTCCTGGACCCTTAAACTACAAAAAGAGGGGAAAATGCCGCACGCCTGTGCCCAAAAGCATGCCGTTTTAGTACTTAACCTTCATGCTGACCTCCCCCCTTCCTAAAATCCTGTATCGGCCCCTGTCTCCCACACTAGAGGTGTGCTTACCTTTCCCCACTGACCACTTACCTTGACCAAACAGTGGTCAGTGTCAATCGATGACCAGGTAATTGACCTGGTCTAGTGGACAGGTGGCACATTCCCGCACATTAGGCGGCAAATATCTCAGGTACGGTTACCAACTACTGTAGGACCTCATTAAACAATGCATCTCAGAGCACGGGCCCGTTTCATAACAATCCTCCATGAGATTTGCGTTTCATAAAGTTACGTTCACCTTTTTGGCTACTGTAGCTATGCGAGCTCTGTTTTTGCTTATGTGAGTTTGAGTGGGTTTACATGAGTTTTGGCAGGATTTACATGAATTTTGGCTATATTTACGTGAGTTTTGGCTGGAATTACAAGAGTTTTGTTTTGAAACGGCTGTGTAAAAGAGTTTCAAACTTGAACACAGTGGCCTGTTTCATAACTTCCGTAAACATTTGCATTTCATAACTTAAGATCACCATTTCACCTCATCGTAGATACGTGAGTTTTGTTTTTGCTTACATGAGTTTGCATGGATTTACATAAGTTTTGGGTCGACTAAAGTGAGTTTTGGGTCGATTTACGCGAGTTTTGGGTTAATTTAAGTGAGTTTTGTTATGAAACGGCAATGTACCAAAACTAGAGTCAAATAGAACGGTACTTCAACATTATCTTAATGTTATATTCTTGCCTGGATAGTGTCTTGTGACCATACTATTCCTTATGATCAATCTTATTAGTCACAAATGCCTATGCGATAGCATCTGTGTATGGGACAGCATCATGATAAGGATCTTAAATGGATATGCAAGTCTTGTTCAAACATCGAGATACATAGTGTTATATGTCTATGGTTCAAAGAAGGCAAAGGTTTTGGAAATATTCTCATCTAAAGCCTAGTCCCCACTTGGGTGACTAGATTACAAAAACCGGTGGCGACTAATATAGTTACTCATCCAGCGACTTACTAAACAGTGGCGCTGAGATGTCTGGCAATTAACCAACTAATCGCTGTGGTTTGCTGGCGAAACGTTCAACATGTATGATTTTTTCCTCTAGTGGCTGGGAACTGGTGCAGTTAGTCTCAGGGCTGGGGGAACAATGTGTCCTCTAGTCGCCGTCGGTTTGATAGCCAGAGCTTCCAAATTTGGGGACTAACTTTTTTTTTCGTGGGCAACTAGTTAATAGCCCTATTAGTTCTAATTTTCTAATCGCTGGGTGACTAAAGTTAGCTATCCTCATTTGTCGCCCAAGTTTGGATGTAGTTTAAGATGAGTTCTCATGTATGGACGAAATAAGGCATAAAGCTTTCCTAAATGTCATATCTAGGCTTTCATTACTTCAAGGTCTTATATGCAAGGAAAGCCACTTAGGACCAAGATGGTGGCATTCCCAAGTGATCTGAGAAATTTTACGTGCCCCGTCCCCTCTCAGTGATCCCCCGCGATATTATATGGATTACATGTTTACTTCCTGTGGGTTAAACAAGCTCAGACCAATCTAGACTGTTTTATATCAACTATAGAGCTTCTTTTATTAGTGTGATGCCCTGCTAGGGGGTATTTCTAAACTATTGAGTTTGGGTATGGGTGTGGGGACCACGGGGACGGATCCAGACTTACCAAACAGGCATGGCAGGGGGTCCCTTATGTAGAAAGTTGAGGAAAAGTTGAAATTCTACCCCCTGTTTATGAGGGATAGAATTTTACACTTAGAAGTGAGGAATTAATGGCTTAACATGATGAAAAACTAGCATTGACTACTTTTCCATTTTGTATCTTGTTTCAAGGTGGTTTGAAAATTCAATCAGAAAGATTTATCACATATCATTGTATATTTCCTGTAGTTATCCCTATGTTTTGGTCGACAAAATCAGTCCAAATCAACCTGCAGGTGCATTAAATACTGTAAATCAGCTATCCGTGGTAGGGAGAATTCAACCAGTGCTCCTGGGCTTAGAGGTCATTCTTCAGGAACCAGCGGAATTTGCCCTGGCCCATCATGGGAATCAGTGACGGAAAATAGTACACATCAACATCTTAATGCCGCATCCCAACTTGGACGACTAATGACGGCAACTAATGTTAAGCGCCATACCCACTAGCCGATTTTGGGAGAATCGGCGCCGACATCCCATACCCACACATAATTGGCACCGATTTTGGCATCGACGCCGACGGTCGGCGCTGACGTCGGCCACGATCGTCGGCCCCGATCGTCGGCGCCGATCACACCGATCCTTATTAAACATGTTTAATAATTTTACGTCGGCGCCGACCGTCGGCGGTCGACGCCGATGGCTGTGCCGACGTCAGCACCGACTTCAGCCAGTCGGCTAGTGGGTATGGGGCTTTGGTCGCCCCACAATTTAAAATTAGTACATCGTCGGGCTACTAACTACTAACTAATCTAATCTTAAATGTAAATACAAACTGATTATAACAAGAAAAGTAAATATTAATCAACTTTAAACTGGTCACTCAGATAATCCTGACCCTTCATGGTCATCACCATATTGCATACTTCCACAATGTTCTGTGGCCTGTTTTATAACAAACTTCCGTAACTTTTTGGTTTCATAACTTAAGATCACCTTTTCACCTCAGCGTAGCTGTGTGAGCTTTGTTTTTGCTTGCGCAAGTTTGGTTGGATTTGCAGGAGTTTTGGGTCAATTTACGGGAGTTTTGGGTCAATTTACGGGTGTTTTGTTATGAAACGGCTGCGTACAAGAGTTTCAAAACCACATACAGTTTCCTTAAGCTCACATAAAACTACCGTAGTTACAGAGCTTCTTATGAATCACCCCACAAATGATATATCGTTGTTACCCATATCGATTTACTATTTTATCAAGGTTATTTTGTGGTTGGTTTGCAAAAAACACACACAGGCATAAACGCACGTCTTTTTTGTACCCGATACATCCAAAGGACATGTTTTTCCCAAATGCAGATCAAGCGATACGGTTATAGCGTGGTAAAATTAAAGCCGCATACCTCCATCTGCAGGTGCAAGCAAATGGGCAGAGCGCAAAAAGTATCGACAACTCAAAGAAAAGGGAAAGCAATATGGGATCAATAGGCAGTGAGAGGGGGTAAATTAGTCAGGGCTCTCTGCTGGGGGAGGAGGGGGGGCACTCTCCAGCCAAACATGTGACATTACTGTAACATTGAAGAAACGTTCTGTATTGGTTCTTGTTATGGTATTTTGATGGCTCCAAATAACGTTGAAGCAAGGTACTGCTGTGACATTGAACTACAACATTATTATATAATTCTTCAACCTAAACAGAATGTTCTTATCATGTTCTGTTTTGATTTTGTTCTAACCTCACCCAAAAATAATGTTTTAATAACGTTCTGATTTAATGAAGTTTAAACCTCACCATCAATAACTTAATTGTCACAAGCCAACTTAGTAAGTAACAACCTGACTAAAAATAGTATGGTTGCAGAACGTTTCTGTTATGTCGCAAGTTGGCTGGGTCAGTATATCAAGGTAGTTCCACAGGCAAACAGCGACGTAATGGGCACACTCTGTAACCGTACTTTTTTGTTTTTAGTCTTTCACTTGTTATATAGTCATATAACAATCACTTTTTTCAGGTAAGGTTGAGACTTACTAAAAAAGAATGTTATGATAACAGTTTAGTGATGTTGAGACCTTACTCATACAGAATGTTGTAATAATGTTACTTTTACGTGAAAAAACGTAACAAGAAGGTCGAAAAAAAATCAAAGTGCAATGTTGCAATGTTGCAATGTTAGGTTCTAAAGACATTTTTGGGTGCCATCAAAAGAATGTAACAAGAACCAAACCAGAAATAAACAGAATGTTGCTGCAATGTTATAATAACATCGCATTCTTGCTTGGGTACCAACTGCGAAACTGTTTTTTTTTTTTAAAGATTTTACTGCTCTCAGAAAAACTACCACACTCTGACAGGCCTCCCTTTTTCAGGAAAGCCCACAGACAGCCATTATAAAAGAGCATTTACCAACAAATTCTTTGGTCTCAATCTGATTGCTGGAGGTTATGACTTATTCAAGAGCCATTATGAAGGAATTTTATAACATACAATTGACTTTTAATCCAGTATTAAATATAATCAATTATCAACAGCTCTCCAAATGTTGGTTTTATCATATGACAGCCTCTTTTTTTTCAGTCATTTTGGTGATCAACAGCTGCAGCCTCTTGTGTGTCCGACCACAGTTGTTACCCATTTCTAGACCAAGTACCACCCCTCATGGGGTCTCTCTTCGTACGGCTATGTCTGATCAATACGAGCTGAATGAGACCAGATGGAAGCTTAGCCACTTAGCGCCACACTGTGAAGGATTAATAATGAGGGCATTTGTTTATATTGCTTACGTCAGCAATTAACTCCTGGTTCTATCGGTATTATTGGCTCGGTAACTTAGAGAGGTATTGGCGCGGTAACGCTTCAGATTTGTATCGCCTTATAAGGTGACTTTTCTTCGGTGATTATATGTGGGACCCTGAACAGCTGCTGAGTGCTGTTCAAATCTGTTACCAGGCACTTGATATTTAGCTAATTCCGCTTGATTTCAACACTTTCCCGGGGTAGTCTATACATAGTATAGACCAAGGGGGCACAAAACAATTGTTATTACCCTGGTTTGAAGATACTGTCGAGGGCTTTAGCCCAAGACATAGGTGTGTGCAAAGTGAGCTAATAACAATTGCAGAGTGCACCTGCCGTCTGTACTTGATTTATTCTACATCGATTCCACAGAAAATGTTAAAATCTTTAACTGAAAAAAGTTTCTGAGAGGGATAATGGTGAAGGTATAAGGGCTGGGATCCTGATATAGAATATACTGTCATCTATTGTAAAGAAGACATCACACATACTGAGATTATCCCTACTCAGAATTAGCAGACGTGTTTAGCAGTAGTTCCAGCCAGAATGAATACACTGCATCAAAGAGTAACAGTCTAATCATGTATAAGTGTAAGGTATCATATTTTCTCACCCACACGGCCGAGCAGCGGGCCGTACAAGGGTCAGTGCATAATGACAGGCCGTACAGCCCGCTCCTTGTTTACAGTGTTTTACACATATTTACAGAATTGTTTGGGTGATAAAATATAGAAGACCCTTAGGGGTCGTCCAAGGGTGGCTGTACGTACCTTCGGGATCAGTATTGCCCGCGGGCTTTGCCCCCGGGCAATACTGATCCCTCTGGTTCGTACAGCCACCCTCGGACGCCCCCAGCGGGCCTTCTTATATTAGTAGAGATCAGCCACTCCCTTCAAAACCTATGATAAAGCCCCATACACATGTTAGGTTAATAGTAATATTTTTATTCAAGGGATTTACATGGGGGACCTTTTACGGCACAATCTAGACCCTTCCTTCCACAGTCATCACCCCCCCTCCCTCAGTCATAGTTGGGTGGCCCAGGAGGCCCCCTCCCAACACTGACTGGGAGAGGCACGGGTAGCCATGAAATCGACTCACGGTGACAGACGGTGAAAGGGACTCATTATTTACTATATTTTAATCTCTGAATCTTGCGAAGCCCCCATTGAGATAGAAACATATATAAACATAACACACACCCAAGTAACTGTTGATGGGTGAAGCGCGACGCGGAGAATCGCCGGTGAAGTTGCCAGGCAACTGGGTTATTAGTGGATCGCCGGGTGACTGCCCCATGGGTATGTTATGATTTCAGGGCGACGGGTTCCAGGGAACAGGATCGTCGGGAAAATTGGTGGTAAAATTGGTGGTAAAATATCAAACTTGCCTGATAATGATATTACAGTCGCCCAGCAACGACGACAATTCTACTGCGGATAGCTGATTCACAGTATTTTGAGCACCTACAGGCTCATTTTGTCGACAAAAACACAGCAAATACTATAAAAAATAAATAAATAATTGTCATAATTATATCCATCTGCAATGAATGAATTTTCAAACAACTTAAGATAAAATATGTATGTATACAAATTGAAAGAAATATCACTAGTTTCTCCTCATATTCAAAAACAAACAGTGATATGATTCATGAAAATTCACATGCTAAAGTCTTGTGATTTGTCGACACATTACCCATCATGCATCCTAATCTAGGCTAACCTGCAGGTAAAAATCCTGTATTTGGCTATCCGTGGTTGGGAGAATTCTCCCAGTCACCCGTCACCCATCCCCGCTGGAGTCGCATAGCGGCTATGGCCCTTAAGTATCCCAGCATCAACGTCATTGTTATCCTTCTGTGACTTAGCCATGTTGATCACCTGCATTCGGAAATAATGCACGTGTAGTGGGATTTAAAGGGTTGAATAAGCGCCACTACAGCACATGAAAGAAAATTAATATCAGAAATGAAAATAGTTTCAGGTTATCAAAGTAAAACTAGACGACTCTGATGCACGCAATGCAAAATGTGATCCAGGAACATGTTTTCCTTTAGTGGGGAAACGATGAAAGCTACACAGGTGATTGTACCTGTCATGGAATATAATATTTGTGGGTCGCAATTTGACCCACATCGGTTGCCTATTGCATAATAATCGTCGTAGCTACAGAGGTGTTTTGTGTCGCTTGGGAAACTGCACAAGGGTTTGAAAATGCTTTTGCACAACAAAACTCACGTAAATCACCCTTAAATCCTCATGAATATCCCCCAAAACTCCCGTAAACATATCCAAAACTGTCACCAAAACTACCATAAACAAACCTTAACTTCTGTAGATATGTGAAGAGTGAAAGATGATCATAACTTATGAAAGGCAAACTCACGTAGCCTTTTTCTTATTTCATTATGAAAAAGTCCAATAGCTGATTTACTTTTAAGCATCTGCAGTGTAATTGGGACCGATCTTTCTCTTCTTAAGACTTCTTAAAATTGACTTCTTGAATTTTATCAATTGACAGTTTACCGGTTCACCAGCAGTATGCAGTATGCAGAATGCAGTATTTCAAGACAATAAAGGGTTGGACTGACAGGCATGGTACTGGTTTCTATGAGATTTATCATTATTTATTTTATTTCACCACAAATTTGGAAATTAAACCAGGAAAGCAAATATGTTAAGAATATTCCATAGATAACCTTAGTTTTGATGTTAATTAGGATGGGAAATTGTCGGGGTAAGTTAATTCAACCAACTTCGCGGCGAGTCGATTATTCTGTTTGAAGCTCCAGGCTAGACTGCCACGCAACACACCTACACATTCGCCCTAAAAAAAGTCCATTCGGGGAATCGTTTGTATTGGAGACTCTATACAGTCTGAAACTTTGCCAGGTTGACTGAAAACATCAGGAAAAAACACAAAAGCAATGAACCTTTTCTGGGCTTGCGTCCAATTCCGGTATGGCTAGGTTCCATGTCTTAAGTCCATAAGAGAAAGTAGGCCTCAGCTTAATCACTCACAAGGTGGGGGCCCGAAATGAAAGCAGGAAAACGGGATCCGCACAGGTTTGCCAGGGGATACTGCAGAGTTTGGAGCGAGTGAGCGAGTGAGCGAGTGAGCGAGTGAGTGAATGAGTGAGCAAGTGAGTGAGTGAGCGAGCGAGCGAGTGAGTGAGCGAGCGAGTGAGTGAGCGAGCGAGTGAGTGAGCGAGCGAGTGAGTGAGCGAGCGAGTGAGTGAGCGAGCGAGTGAGTGAGTAAGCGAGTGAGTGAGTGAGTGAGTGAGCGAGTGAGTAAGCAAGTAAGCGAGTGAGTGAGTGAGTGAGTAAGCGAGTGAGTGAGTGAGTGAGTGAGTAGGTAGGAAAATAGGTAGTAAGTAGGTAGGTAGGTAGGTAGTAAGGTAGGTAGGTAGGCAAAGTAGGTAGGCAAGGTAGGTAAGCAAAGTAGGAAGGTAGGTAGGTAGATAGATAGATAGATATGGTAGGTAGAAAGGTGGGTAGGTAGGTTGTTGGAAACGAAGGCATTTTACACACAAAAAAGGTGAAGCATGGTATTTTAAAAATGTGGAGGGAAACAATTTTATGCAGAAAGAAAGTCAATTAGTATTTTTTGATAAAAAATTGAATTGAAAGGGATCCTGACCCCATTCCCTTTCTTACACTTGTCCCCACGGACCAACCCCCCCCCTCCCCCCTTCCGAAATCCTTAGACAAGCCCGTTAAAAAGAATCCTTTTTCCCCCAATGGAGAAGATCCAAAAATTTTGCGTCAGGAAGAGAACCAGGTAAGAATACAAATTACTCTCTGACCACGTGACTGCGTCACGCAGTACACATTAGCTGCCACAGGAGGGAGCCACCAAACCTTAGACTCGCGCATGCGCAGTGGGAAGCAGGTTCTTGGCGGACAGAAGGACCAATCAGGTGGCGGTATAAATTCTGCCCGCAATTACCCGTGGGGACTGGTGAATTATTGAGGCCTTATTCCCGCCACAAATGATGCCACCTAATTATGGGAGGAGGGGTGGGATTGGGAGGGGTGGGGGGGATGGATGTGTGTGTGTGGGGGGGGGGGTAGGGGCAGTTATGGTGAAAAAACTGATGCGAGACCATAAGGAAACAGCCTAGGCAAGCACCGGTGTAACAAGCACATTCTGCAAACGTACATTTTTGGTCAGTTAGTAACCTGTGTAGTTTTCATGTAACTAACATTATTTTAGGTAAAGTTGAGACTTACTTAAGAAAGATAGTTATAACAACATTATTATAATGTGAAAGAACATAACAGGAATATCACAATAACGTTACAGTGTGACGTCGCAATGTTAGGCTCTAAAGACGTTTTTGGGTGCCATCAAAAGAATGTAACAAGAACCAAAGCAGAACTAAACAGAACGTTGCTGCGATGTTATGATAACGTCATATTCTTGCTTGGTATTAGTGCAGTTATAGACAGAGATCAAATAGTAAGATGGGGCAACAGGCTAACTCATCCGGGACATTCAATTCGGCACCCAGTCTCGCCTCCATCAAGCCTCCGTTTTTATAATTCAGGGTCACTGGCTGGGTTTTCTTTTTGGTGGGGGAGGACCTGCCACTGACCATTTACCGTGTGGTCGATTTTAGAAAAGGGTTCATGGAGGGAAAATAATAAGATAATTTTGTTGAGGCAGAGTAAGGTACAACAATGACTTATGTCCTCTTTCACTTGACAGGCAAGGGAATAATTGTATAATTGTCCAATGTTTATTGTGCGAGGACGCTCTCTCCATAAGGATACTTTGAGGTTATTTAAAGCTTCCGTCAAGTATTTTAGTGCTTCTAATAAAAAATTGACACCGTTTCTTACTTTACGTCCTCAGATTCTTTATTTCATCATTACATATGAAATAATATCACTAAAGCAATACATCTTAAGCAGTGATCTTGATAATTATTACGAAATAGAGACATTTAAAAAGAAATGTCCACTGCTGCTTTTGTTAGGCTGCATCTCAAAATGCTAGGGTGTGACACATTGGAAGTGGCAATAGAAGCAGTCCCAATCAGGAAAATTCATCATTTTGATAATTTGTATATATCCCCTTTTTTTTATTTCTTTGTTTTATAACAAATGGTGAGCTATTCATTTGTAAAATAAAAGGTAAACCCTGTGTATTAGAAATCATTGTAGCATAAGCAAACATATTGATATTAGCTAAAGTAAATGATGAAATAACATTCATATTACATAATATATATTAACTAAAGGCTATATTCCACTATACAGTACTTGCTTGCGGTAGCATGAAAAGACGCATACACACTGCTGGAAACCTGCTTGCAGTAAGGTGCTGCAAGGTGGAATATAGGTACTTGTGGCACTGTGGCACTGTGGCACCTAGTCGTGGCACCTATTTTATATGGTTTTCCATGGTTTACTTGTGGTACCAGATACCAACATGTTGGTACTAAAACCCCAAATTGCTTGCAGCACCTAAAAATAGTGACCGCAAATGCTACCTACCGCAAAGTGGAATGTAGGAATATAGCCTTAACTTTTTCTCATATATTTGTAAACGTGTGACATCTGAAAGATAAAAGAAACCTAGAGATGTATTTGGATAAAGCCCCATACCCACTTAGCAACTTTTTCAGAGTTGGGTAACAGATCGGCCCTAAATTGGCCGATTCTTAAGCCCCATACCCACTAGGCGATTTTACTGGCGACTGGCAATGGGCAACAGGCAGAATAGCTGGCAAAATCGTCACCAATTTAGATAACATGTTAGTATGTAATATTGAAAGGTTACATACTAACATGTTATCTAAATTGGTGACGATTTTACTCATTGCCAGTCGCCGGCAAAATCGCCTAGTGGGCCTGGGGCTTTATTTTCACCCGTTAGTATGGTATATTGTAATGTACATGTTTGATCTGAATCGGTGCTAAAGTCTGCCAATTCTACGCCTAGAATTGGCCGATTTTAGTGCCAATCCATTGCCCAACGATGTAAAAGTTGCTTAGTGGGTGTGGGGCTTAAATGAATATAGAAAGGTACCTTGGAGTAGAGAGGGCAGTTCCTCAACTAGTTCTGAGACACCACTGACCACCTGTGTACCCCCCCCCCCTCCACCCTCCCACCTCCCATCCCATCCCTCACCCACCCCTTTGTTCCCCAACCCCACCAATGATGGCCCTGATCACAGGCCAAAGGGGGGACCAAGATGCAAAGCTGCAAAGTGCAAAGAGCAGGTGGGGTCCAATTGGCAGGAGATGGTTGGCAAAGGAAGATGTATGGTGGGTAACGAACCATTGGGCGATCGCCCGGGGCTTAGCGGCTTAGCGTATAGGCTGCGTGTGATGCCGAAGTGTTAGCGGGAACACGTGTGGTAACACCTTGTAAATCACCTGCCCCGCAGACAAGTGGCCATCTTGGCCCACAAAATGGCATGTGCACCCTACAGGATTAGCTGTGAGATCAGTGCATGGCCCTTCTCTACTCGCACTGGTATGGCAAATTATCCCCTCCATGGAAAGCTTATCTAATGCATTTTACCTGTAGACTAGCCTAGATTAAGTGTAGACATATGTTGGTATAAGTCACAAAGATTAAGGATATATTTTAACATTAATTATGACTACATATATGAAGTTCGTTTTCGTAGTTTTCTTTTAAAACTAGCAATTTTTAAAACATTGTTTCAGCTTGTACCCATATATATTGTTTCTTATTGAGGCTGGTTTGGCATGTACTCATTAGAGACATATCTATTGCGAATACTTATATGTTTTCTATAGTTTTCCTTTGTCGCTCTTGAGAATTTAATACAAAATAGCCTGCAGGTGCCTGAAATACTTTAAATCACCCTTCTGGGTAGGGGGAATTGTAGTGGATTGATTTTCTGATGACATTTTCCAGCTCTCAGATTGGTGCTAAACAGAAGACAATAGTAATAATTTCTCAAATTTGCAGGACATGGTGTGTGTTGGCTATGTGTTAGGAAGTCTCTACTACTGAAAGTACTATGGAGTACTGGTTTTCAGGACATTGTGTGTGAGTGTGTGAGTGTGGAGTGTGGAGAGTCTGTAAATATGTTCTTTAGAAAGTGGTATATAATACTTAATGTACTCTTCAAAACTGCATCATAATTCATTAATATCTAGACATGTAGATGTAGATGCATGATCTGGATAATTGACAAATAAGTCAGGTGTGACTTCTGGTTTCTCAACATCAATAAAAGTTACTACTACTTCTGTTAATAGTTCTATATAAAGCAAATTGTTGGGTATGTTTTTCTATATGATGTTTTTGATATGTCTGGCTATTAATTGTTATTAATTGTTATTAATTGTTATTTTCTATTTACTTTCCAGGTGAGTTGACAAAACATGAGAAATAATCCAAGCAAACTTCTTGGGTAATGTATAACTCACTTTATCGAATATGATCTAGATCTATAGCCTAATTATATACAACTGTCAAGGCGTTTCATTGCAGATTGTAGAACATAGAATGAGAATGAACATTTGCCATGCTAGGAACCGGTGGCGGAGAAAGGTACTCAAGTAACTACTCGTTAGGAGGAAAATTGTGAATATCAATACATCAAAGACAACAATGTGAATATGTTTCATAACAACATCCCTGGATATTGGACATTGGATATGGTATACTGGGTACATTAAAGAACTAAAGCCCCATGGCCACTAGGCGACTTTACCGTAGCCGGGCAATGGGTAACTGGGAGAATTGCCCGTAAAGTTGCCCGGTAACTCAGGATCGACCCATGGGTATAGTGTGGTTCTGGCTAAAGCCCCATATCCACTAGGCGATTTTACCGGGGACTAGCAATGGGCAACAGGCAGAATCGCTGGTAAAATCATCACCAATTCAGATCATCTTTTAATATGTAATATTGAAATGTTACATACTAACATGTTATCTAAATTGGTGACGATTTTACCAACAATTCTGCCTGTTGCCCATTGCCAGTCGCCGGTAAAATCGCCTAGTGGGTATGGGGCTTTAGGCTTTTCGATCACTCATGTACTCAATAGTGCCTTTGGTTGAATTTTAAGCCTTAGGTAAAGATTGGAAGCATTGCCCTTTTAATATAAGGAAGGCAACCAAATAGGGTAAATGAATGAATGACTGTAAATTTATAGAAAAAACTGTTTCTCTTGAATAACACTTGATCCTCAGTCAATAAGTTTCTATTGACATTTTGAATGGTGGATCTCCTCTTGATTGAGACACGAAAAGAAACGGAAAAAAGATCTATAATTATATCCAAATTTAGTTCAAAATCTTCAAAATGTTTCTTCGAAATCTTCTTTAAACATTTGACCTTATGCACAGAATTTGCTAATTCAGTTTTCTTTAAAATGAAATGATAATTTAGATATATTTCTTTCCTTTATGCATCTACAAAATGTGTGTTGCTGTCTATGTATGCATAAGAGGTTTAACACAATATATATTATAATTACATTTTGATTTATGAAAAATCAATTTGAGATACCAATCACAAAAATTTCACTCATTTTTGCTTTCAACTTTATTAAAAAGTATTATTCTATACAATTTGATCAAGTCAGAAACATTCTGTTATTTCCACAAACATAATAAAAATGTGATACAAATATTTCACCGAAGAAATGACCTTGCTGACATCAGCGCCAATTTCTTAACTCCAAGGCCTATAAATAGGGCTTCAGCTTATGATGTGAATCCTTACAATATTGTGTTGACATTGTTGGGGATGTCAAATGAGACATCCACTGGCATGAAGTGACAGGGAGGCCATTCAAGTTGGGCCCCCTTTTCTTCCTGCTCCAACCCCCAGTGGTGCTTCTCACAAGAAGCAGGCCTGTGTTTACAGAGGCTGATCTCTGTTGGGTCCAGGACTATGGGGAGACGAATGGTGAATGTTGATTTTGTACTTAAAGGGAGTCAAAAGCAATGTTGTGTCAAAATATGACAGAATTTTTCAAACTCAAATAACTGTGAAAATACATTCTAAGAGTCTAGCTTAAGCCATCTGTATAATATTAATCATGATAACTAACTATAACTTTACTTGAGTTGCATAAAACTCATGTCATCTATGCTTGAAAGAGAGCAATGTTGGTAGACAAACCAGTTTTGGTGGGTCACCAAAATTGACCAGGGATGAGTTTTTCTGTATTTTGATGTAGTTTAAGTCTCTTTACATATTCTATATTTTACCACAGGTTATGGCAATAGAATATATTTCAATAGTTAACAGAATTTACCAAATTTTGACCCTACATTGCTTTTTGCTTCCTTTAAAGCCATCCCAACCAGGAATATGACATTATAATAAAGTTATTATTATAATGTTCTGTTTACTTCTGCTTTGGTTTTTGTTATGTTATTTTGATGACACCCAAAAGCATCTGTAGAACCTAACATTGCAACGTCACACTGTGATGTTTTTGTGACATTCTTGTAATATTCTTTCACTTCATAATGACATTATTATAATGGTCTTTATTAGTAAGGTCTGAACTTCACTAGAATATAATGATATTATAATTTTTTTTAGCACGTCTCAACTTAGCCTAAAATAATTTAACTATTATGTGAAAATATTCTTGGGCAGGTTACAGACTAACCAAAAAAGTATGGTCTCAGAACATGCTTGTTGTGTCTCTGCTTGCCTGGGATGGTAGTGTCCATGTGTTACTAGCGTTAAGGGCTCCACCGCTGAGTCTAGCGACGTCGTAGCAAATGACATGTTGTGAGACATTAGAGGGTGATCCATCAATGTTTTTGGTCACATCATAAATTTTGCACCAAGGTAGAGGAGTTAAAGTTCTAAATATTCACTGTGGCCTGTTTCATGAGAATCTCCAATGCTACAGATGTTGTATTTTTGCTAATGGACATTTTATAACAGCTCTTAAATACTCTTGCATAACAAGATCCATGTGAATTCCCCAAAAGTCCCTGTAAGTGTCACCAAAATGCACGAAAGGTTATCCACGGCTATGAAGAGGGAAAAAGGTGAGACTGAGTTATGAGACTTATCCAGTCTTCCACATTGTCCTTCTGAAGTATACTACCATCTATAGCACAGACGTAAGGCAAGACTTCCTTTGGTTGTAGCCTGCTCCTAATGATCCAAAATAGGAGTCCGGAGTCTGGATATAGGGGACGGAGTCCACACGAATGGTCTCTGTAAATTTGTGGACCGCTTCAGGAGTACAATGTATGAAACATGTCTACTCAAAATTTATGACCCTTGTAGAAAACTAGCCTAGGAATCAAATCCTGCACTGTTGGGATACTGATGGCCTGTTTCATAACAAACCTCCAGACTACTACGTGAGTTTTGCATTTCATAGAGTTACAACCACCTTTTTGGGTGCTGTAGCTATGTGAGTTTTGTGTTTGCTTACATGATGGAAATACATGAGTTTAGATTCAATTTACGTGAGTTTTGGGTAGAATTACTAAGTTTTGGGTGGATTTATGTGAGTTTTGGGATAGATTTACATGAGTTTTGCTATGAAACAGACGTTTCAAACTCTTGTACAGTTTCTGTAAGGGAACATAAAATTTCCTACAGAGGTTGTTATGAACCGGGCCCTGACTAGAGAACTAAACCAGATAATTACTGAGCGAGTTCATGGTTGATCGGTGACCGTTGGTGGTGGCGGACTGTTGGTATGGTTCAGAGACTGGGCAACCACCAACCAGTGATTGGATCATTGGTAGAATCTACAGTAAGATCGCTGGAGAAATATCAAACTTGCTTGATATTCCAGTCACCCAACAATTTCAAAAGCGATTCCTGATGGTCACAGTTCGCTGGTCACTGCTTTGTGCGTATGGCCCTTAAAAGCCATATTCCACATACCAAAAGTGATGATATTGAGCCCTCCCTATGGGAACATTCTATATTGGTAGCCTACACTTTCGGCGCTTCAGCTGCCGAAAGTGCAAGATCGGCCGCTGAAAGTGCAATATTGGCCACCGAAAGTGCAAGATCGGCAGGAAAAATGTACCAACATGTTGGTAAATATTGCCGGCAATGCTGCCAATTATAAATCAGCACTGTCAAATTTATAGCAGCTGCAAAACGGCAGCGCACTTTCGGTATGTGGAATACGGCCCTCTCCTCCTTCTTTTTTAACAAAATGTGAGTTCACACTTGGCCCAGTAAACCAGTCAGCTGGTGAAAAAGGGTTGGGGGACAAGGGGAGATGAAGGAGGTCATAAGTCCAGGCCTCATCCGGTTGTTTGGTCAGATTTATTGCGACCGAATGAACCGTGCTGGTTAGGCGGAGTGTGTTCAGGGGACAGCTGGGCTGGAGACCTTCTGCTAAAACACCCTTACACACTCAATCAGGGCTTTTTAATAGGTCTTCCATTTGTGTGATTTAAATTGAACAAACAATCTTATGGATCAATTGATAAAATTGCACTGATGTACTGCAAACTAATAAAATTTTGAGGTAAAAGACCTCTGAACAATTTTTGGGTTAATGGTTTATACAGATTTGGGATGTTTTATGCAGGCCAAGTCTTAGGATCTTAAGCATTAAAATAATTATGATACTTGACCAACTTAAGCTTTTCTTCAACTACCATCTCAGCTCGTCCCTAGTATCATAATATCCAACAGTCTAATTGAGATTCACCTCTATCTGAGGAATATTTATTTTTTCTTCTTTTCTTGGTACTTTATTTCAACTGGTTCATCATTGGCGCACGCTGGTCTTCGTTGAATCACCACAGCCATGCTACAGAGTACAGTTACATGTGCAACAGTGTATCTTAACTCTAGGTGTCAGATGACTGACAAACTGAACGCCCAGGCTTACCAAGGCATCACATGATTAGGTTACAGGGAGCTTCATTCAGTATGACCAGTATGACCAGTCGTATACTAGCCAGAAGGTAATGCATTAGTCGATAGTACTAGACAAAGTGCTTAGTTTCTGTGAATGTATGATATGCACAATTATGGATTTAACAACACATAGCATGGTATAATATCATAAATATGCTAACTATTATGTCAACAAAAAGTTTTGTATGGTTTGTTTAAGTAAATGCCAGTTGCACCAGTATTCTATGCCAAACTGAATTGCTGTGGCAATGTTGAAAGAACCTACAGGATTGCAAATCATGTGTCATATTATTTACCATAGGGGCCTTCCATTTAGTATGTACGCACATTTTCAAAAATCTTGAACCCCCTCCCCCCTTGATGCGTACATACTTAATTGAAGGTCCCATAATGACAGGATTAATTTCTGTCATCAACAAAATTTAATGAACCTATTCTGCAAAGGTCTGGTGCCAGAATAAGTCTATCCTTGATCTATACTACTGAAAGGTCACCCCTCCGTGAGAGTTGTAATTCTCCTTGAATATCAAATGAGATTGCTTCCTTTGTGTTCTCTCCAGGTTTGTAGATTTTTGGCAGGCACACAATCGGAGGCCCATAGACTTATCTGTTTTATGAAATAATGTTATTTCAACCGAAAGCAAAGGTCAATATTCATGTGTTTTATTAGATACTATAGAAGAAATTGTATGGTTTTGAATGTACTCCTACCACAAAATCAAATACAGAAAATTATTTTTTCTTTAATTTGTTGATGGATATACTAAGCTGCCTAAAGCAGCTGGTTTCATATCCTTAACAATCATGCCAAACACTATCAAATAGCCTTAAAAACAAACCACTTCCTCCTGTAAATCTACTTCTAAGGATGATCCCAGTGTCCGGAACAGACACTCCGATAGTAACGTGTACCGTGTGCCTCATTCAGCCGAGTACCTGACAACAAAGAGTCCGGCCGATAAAAAGACCTTGATTACGGACTTCTATACATGGTTTGCCCTTCGTTAAGAGTACGTCTTAAATTTTCATGCCATTATAGCTGGCTGGTGGGTAGGCATGCAAAGGGTGCAGCAGCAACAAAGCAACAGGAAGTGGTGGGTCCAGGCCCAGGGGAAGGGGGGGTACTTTTGTTAAAATTTTTATCTATTTTTTCTGTTTCACCATGCATGTTTCAGCTGATTCAATTAACTGGTCCTGTCCGTTTTCATGGGGCACTTTTTTATAATCTTTAATGGAGATACCCCTGCTGTTATTATTCTGAATAGGGATATGTATGCAATTTTTGTTCATAGGGGGCAGAATGCTATACATATATGCCCTTTGGTACTCTCCCATTGATGTCATATACCCAATACTTTTGTTCAGACAAGCTCACATCTCTTTTAACTTTCAAATCATGTAAGTAACACCAATAGTTACGCCCCATTCTCACTAGGCGACTTTTACACAGTTGGCCAACGCATCAGCGCTGAAATCAGCCGATTCTACACCTAAAATCAGTCGATTTTGGCACTGATCAAACATGCACATTCCAATATACTATACTAATGGGCGATCGTAAGAATTAGGACCAATCGGCTGACTGTGTAAAAGTTGTCTGTGGGTATGGGACTTTAGGCACTTATGTAGCATAATGGTCACTAGTAGATCTTATTCAATAGAGAGTACCCTCCCTGTCTACTGCAGGCTCTGCTACTCCAACAACATCATGGCATGCCAGGCTTGCCCCTTTGTTGTGACAGACAGCCAGATCTCCCTCAAAGTTTCCTTACCAATTAACCTGAGGCTGCCTCAAGCCTGAAGCTAAAAGTCTATCCTCTATTATAAAGGATCCATCAATTTTCTAAAATGTTATCTGACAAAGTCAGATCCATCATGTGTTTATAATGTGATTGTCATACAATTTCCTAAATTAAAAGAAGATTATCAATATTTTCGTATTAGGTATTATGCTGTAACTATGTGAGAACTGTTTTTGAAACTGAAATATTTCATTGAAATTATTGAGCAGAAAGTAATCAGTCAGTACACTCACAGACAAACAAGTGGAAGTTACCATGACATGTTCTGCAAGTAGTGTAGTAAAATGAACCTAAGACCATGGCTCACAAGGAGTTCAATATTAGATTCAATACTCAAACCTGAGTAGAATTCATTTCAAAATATAGTCTTTTAAACGACACAAAGTAACTAAATAAATGAGAAACTAATGGAAACGAGACATCGCGTTCCCCCATGGGAATACTGTGAGGGTAGTCTAGTCCATATTATTGGCACCAGTGCCAATAGGGATAGTGGGTAGGTAGGTGTTGGCTGAAATGGTAGGTGACTTGGGGAAAGGGGCGGAGGAGGTGTAGGTAGTGCAAAGAAAGTGGATTGGGTAGGGATCAGGCTATGTGAGAAGGCGGAGGTGCTTTGTCTAGGATGTGGCTACAGCGAGTTGGTTTTACACTATAGCATACCGAATGTAAATTTTTCGAATGCTTACACTCTAGGATTTTCTAAACTGTTTGACTCATGAATATAATCTTAATTTCAATTTTATATACTCCATTTAAGTATGATGTTAATGTTTTGATTTGGGGCTACCTCAGTTTGAATTTCATTGGGTAAGTCATCTACCATAATTGAAGAAATTGATTTGGCAGGATGCAAGAACGTTTTTTAACAAACATTTTGTTTCTCATAAAGGAAAATTTGAGTCCCATATCTACTCCAGTGATGATTTTTTTTAGAGATCGGCCATCTGGATGTTGTATTGAAATGTCCATGATCTGAGTGAATACAAAACTAGCAGATTTTGGAATAGAAACGGCTGAATATTACACTGAATAGGTGAAAAATCGCCTAGTCGGTACAGGGCTTTAGGTAACTTTTGTTTAACTCAATTATCATGGTCGCTCTGTATTCTAACAATATAGATCATACAGGGAGTTTCATTTCAAACTGTTAAAAGAAAGAATATCACTCATCGAAGTTTTTAAAAACTGAACTGTGACCTGTTTTATAACAAACCTCCGTATGTTTCGCGTTTCATAAGTTATGAATATTTTTTTGGGTGCCATAGGTACGTGAGTTTTGTGTTTGCTTTTGTGAGTTTGGGTGGATTTACATGAGTTTGGTGTGGATTTACGTGAGTTTTGTAATAAAACAGCCGCATACACAAGTTTGAAACTCACGCATATTTTTTCGCAAGTACACATAAAATCTCTGTAGCTACAGAAATAATTGTTGTGAAACAGGCCCCTGATTATACATTCTATGACTCTGGTCCACACTTGGTGCATCATACCCAATGTCATCTCCCATCTACCTTCCCTCCCAACCACTCCTGGAACTACCAGCTATACCAGCCTTCACTGCTGGCTTCTGGCCATAACCTACCCAACAAGCCTTTAGCGAAAGCCCACCAGCGTCTGCTTTGGTCAGCGTCCGTGCTTGTTTGGGTATAAAAGGCACTCACACCATCCACTGCTTTGTGAAAACAGTCGCTGTTTGCCCGCCCAACGCTGCGGTGTTTGATTACAGCCAACGCCTCTTGCTATGCCCACCTAGACACAAACCGCCTGCGGTGGGAGTTTTTTCTTACATCTGGAGATGCATTGGGGCCAGCTGTGCCATCGTTGGTCAATCGCCCCAGAAAGTATGGAGGAAAAAAGTACTAAGTTAGTCAGACGTGAATGATAAAAACTCTTGATGGTGAAAGTGGCACGGGAATATAAATGAGTAGATGGAGTACAGTGTGAGAAAGACTCAAAAGGAATCACAGATAATATTCATGAATAAAAAAGATGAGAATGACAATTTCCCTTCCAAAATAGAGGAAGGAATATATCATTTTCTGCAATGATAATAGTGGTATAAGGTTATATGAAACCAGTTTTATTGCCCTTTTGCCATTACCAACTCTAGTGACATAATCGGAAACACATTAGAACATTTTATCAGGGCTGATTTAAAACTGTGATTTTCGCGTTTCTATGCATAACTGTATGCATAAAATAGTATGTCATTTGTAGAATAGAACATGTTTAAGTAAGAAGTGATAGATAGTAAGGAATGGGTAATGGCTTTAGTTTCACACACAATATTGTTTTTATGGAAAATTAAGCAAATGTCCTTTATAAAAGGTTTAAAAGTTGATGTAATGTAAAGATCAAAGTCAGCGTGAGGATTCTGCCCGAAGTCAGAACAACACTTCAGGAATGACAAGAAACACCACTAATTACATTGCTGCACACAAAACATGAGTGATAACTATCTTGCAGCAGTCAAAGAATTAAAAGTCTGCCAAGAGGGAGACGTTCTTTTATGAGTCAAGCTCTAAACTGTTTTTGGAAGGAGGAAGATTGCAGCAAAAACTTCCGCTAGCCTGAAGTGGTCATAGGAAGAATCAAAGTGGGTATTTACACGATCCGCTATTGCCAGCTGCGATGTTTGTCTGTGTGGGCATCCTAATGTGGGCATGGCAACGGCAATATGAAGAGCGTAGCTTGTACTGTTTATACAAAAACAATCTCTGTATGATAAAAAACAGGGGCATGGATGACTCACTGGATGCAATAACATACAAGGAAGCAATAAGGAACTACAGACTAGTAAGTTTTTGGGCATCAAAGATTCTAGATCATGTTATGCTCTGCAGCTTATATGTAGCTTTAGCTATATATTCATACTACTTTTTTGTCAAATAAAGGAATACTTTTGTCCTGAATGAAGTGTTTAGATCTTTCATTATGTTTACATGTCATCACAATTCATATGACATTTTATTCCAAATATCAAATCTAGATCTTGATTCAACATGAATTTTAGAATTTAACATGCATTAGCAATGAACTTCCCTAATATTGCAGAAGGGGAACCTTTTTTTCATATGTATTACATACATGATAAATATACATTATGTATATACATATATATATATATATATTCAGAGAAACTGTTCTTCCAGGATTATGTCTGGGGGATTCAATCTATAATTATGGCAATATTCTACAATAGAGTTCACATAAACATGAACACGATGGAAATTTCCGTGTTGATTTTGTATATAAGCAGTTCGGGGTGGTACTCGTATGGACTTGTATGAAATCGATATCATTTGGTTCTGACGTTCACAGACATGGAATTAAATAAATTATGACATGCATTGAATAACTACAATATCTAACAATGAGCAGAACATTAAAACATACATGTTATTGAAATCAATCCGCTCACGTATTCATACCCCCAATTGAACAGAGTTTGTAAAGAATCTCCATCAAAAGGTAGATGTAAATGCATGTGTACAGCTCTTGCCACAATTTATGTGTAATAGAATGTAAATGAGAGTTCTTTCTTCTCACCTTATTGAGTAACATGATGCGGCCTATCGCGATCGTTAAATAATTCATGGCAGCACCATCGGTTAACCTGTGTATGCTGCTGGGCTATTGCTGATGATGATGAATACAGACTAGAAGCTTGTTTATCGGCACCGAAATCCAGGGTCGAAGCTGTTTGCATGTAAGGCGATACTTCGATGTAAGAAAACACTGCGGATAGCCTTTCTAATTAGAAATATGATGGACACTTCCCAGTATCATTTCACATTATACAAGGTGGCCACCCAAGTAGGAGGGGGAAATATGTTGTTGATAACATCCAATGCATGTAATATTGATTGTGTTTTGTGTACACTGCAGCTTCTAAGATCACCTTTTAATTATTATACTATGGACATCTGATTTACAGTATTTCAAGTACCTGCAGGATAATTTGTACTGGTTTTGTCGGCAAAACCTTCGAAACCCTATAGCAAATAATCAAATAATTGTTATATTATATCCCTCTATAATTAAAGAATTTTGAAACAACTTAGAAAATATTAGATAGGTATACAAATCAATAGATAATGATGATTTGTTTTTCATTTAAGGACAAATGATGAAGTGATTAATGAAGAGTTCTATGCAAAAGCCTTGTGATCTGTCAACATATTACCCAGCATGCAACCTGATCTAGGCTAGCCTGCAGGTAAAACTCCAGAAATTGGCTATCCGTGGTTGGGAGAATTGTTGACTATATTAGGTAACATGCATTAGACGATTATAGAAAATAAACCCGTCAAGGTAAATGCCTGAACGCATAATTGCCATCAGATTCTGAGAGTGCCTCATACCATAAGGCAAAAACAGCAAACAAGAAAACTAACATGCCTCTGGCAAATAATACTTCTATATTTATATTACATCAATGGAAAAAGGATTGAATTCAATACAAAATGTTCTAGCGAAGTACAAACCCCTATTAATTGTGATACCATTGATATTTTATATTCCGTGGTATGGATATATAATTGTTTTATTCCATTCTTCCAGAAATTACAAAATAGACTGATAAAAGTTCATTGTCAAATGCCACACCTATGACTCACAGTTTAGAAATGTGCTAATTTTATCATATAAAGACAGTCTTAGAAATATATAAATTCAATACTATAAAAATGCTGTAAAGGTCCTAAATGTACCACAGAAAGCCGATTGTTTACCATAAAACCCCTAATCAAGCCACACCCCAACTTTTGGGTGCCTCTCCTTTTATTTTCTCATTATATATTTTTCTCATAGGGGCCACTATATTCAAGTTTGTGTAAAACCCCTGATTTAAGCCGCATCCTTAAGATTCAGGATGAAAGTAACTCTTAGTTAAGCCACGGCTTAAATTAATGGTTTTACGGTAGTATTAGTCAGCACTGTGTCCTTAGGCCAAGTGGCTGGCCCGGCTGGGATCACGGAGAGGTGTTTTTTGGTATTCAAAGACTGGCACAGGATGTCTAAAAACAGTACTGGTTGTAGAAACCTGGTGCACTTAAGTGGCTCCAATGTCTTTTAATTTTAGCACCTGAGTCATCTAATCGTGGGTGAATGTGCACAGAGAAAGAGTATGGTTCTGTAGAAGTGTTCTTGGCAGGAAGGGACATGCTCCCTTAAGTTGCAGCTGGAGGTTGAAGTAAAAGTGGCATTCATTTAAAGGTCTCATATTGGCTGTTTCAGCAAATTAACTGTAGTGAGAGATGCCATACTATGCACTATTACAAAGTTTGTAGAGGGAGTATTTTGATTATAAAGTAGTGGTTCGAAAATTCAACTGCTTCTATTCCATTGTTTACATAAGCAAAGCACATAGCATGTGAGTATATTGTGGAAAGGTAGGGAACCTGAAATTTGAAAAATGCAGGGGGGGGGGCTACTCTAGCAACATTTTAGCGCAGGGATTTTACATTAAAACAGTTAACACTTGGATCAAAGTAGGGGGGCTTTATCAAGCTATATGATGAATTTATAAAAGTATGTTTTATGAAAAATAAAGTGCGTTTATGTTGATCTCACTGACCCCTTTTTTGTGAGTTTTCAGAATGAAGAGTACACTGTTAAAACAAGTGTTTAGAACCTAAACATTTTCCTAAACACTTCGGTGCATTCAGTTTTGGAACACTTTATTTCCCTAAACATGTTTAGAATTATTGGTGTTTAGGGTTAAGTGTTTAGAAATATGTGATGTTTAGCTGTATAACCATGAAGTGTTTAGGTCCTCACGGTGTTTAGAATCAAAACGCCTAAGCTTTTTTTATGTTTAGCTGTTAAGTGTTTAGAAAACTATGATGTTTAGGTGTTTATCTATGAAGCATTTAGGCCTTCAAGGTGTTTAGGGTTTAGGGTTAAGTTAAACAGTAATATACCGCAATATGTACAGTGTACTTTCATTCTTAAGGATGAAAACCATTTTGAATTTAACAATAATATACTGTAGTGTGTAAAAAAAAAACATAGATCTTACATGTGAAACACTGCTATGGTACTATGCCATTCAGTTTACACCAGATGTAATGTTAACAGCATTGAAAGTTTTATTTTTCCTGCAATCACACTACAGGATCATTGAGCCATTAACCACATATATCCTTCCTTCTTGGTTTAGCCTTGCATGGATTGTTTGATTGTTGGAGGTAAAACCTTTAGGGGTATAGCTAATAAAGTTCTTGTACCAAAAAGGTGTCTACATGTTAATCCTACTAAAAAGGTGTTTTAAAACATTTTGTAAATGTTTTAAGGGTGTTCTGGTTGGTTGACCGTATCTAGAATAGCAGGCCAATGAAGTGATTGTCTTAATGACGCTACAAAAACTTAAAAATCTAACATTTTTAATCACAAAGTTCCAAATTCCTAAGTGTATGAAAAAAATATTTTACTAATCATGGGCAAAAATATGGAGGGCGTGTGGCAAACCACTAATAGTACAACTACTTCATAGTAGTATTTTGGTAACTTCAGTAGCCGAGATTTGAACCAGGGGCCCCTCACATATGAAGCCTATGCTCTACCGCTGAGCTATGGAGGCCTGTTGGTAGACACAGCCCAGCTTTGCTACTTAACTGAATAAGTAGGGGTATGAGAGTACTGAACTATTGTCTGTCACAAGAACCTGATGTTGAATACCTGTATAGTAGTACTGATCCTACTCATTGGTGCTGACTATGCCAGTGTGCACTGCATGCAGTCCAAGTTAGCTCAGGTGGTTAGGCTTCTACCTTGAATGTGAAGAATGTGGGTTCTAATCCCAAAGTGTTCATTTTTCTTTTCCATAGTATACAATTGATATTGTGTGTTTAGATTCTAAACATATCCCATTCAAAACATGGTTAGAGGTTACAAGTGTTTAGCTTTTAAACACAATTAATGATATGCGTTTAGATTATAAGTATAGTTAACCCAACACATGTTTAGAAGTTACAAGTGTTTAGGTTTTAAACAGATATGGTTTAATGTATTTAGATTACAAACATGTTTATGCCCTTAGCACAATTCTAAACACCATTTTAACAGTGTAATTAAAATCTGAGCCTTTTTTATTGTTCAGGCCTGTAACCAAGGGGGGTGGCGGGGGTGGCAGGCCACCCCACCCCCCAAAGAGGAAATTTCCTAATAAGTTCCACCTTTCCTGTAATAAATCGTTGAAAAACCCCTAAAGAATTGGAAGAAAAGAATGAAAAGTTCCATTTGGGGAACCTCGCCACCCCTTTTTAGGTTTGAATTATTGATATTATAAGCATTAGTTCCACTTAAGGATTCTCGCCGCACTCACAGCAGACCCTGGGTACGGGCCTGTTGTTTACCTCTTGAAACTGTCCTAGTATGTGTGGCAGATGTAATGTTCGTGTATATCTTCAACTGTAGATGCCTAGAAAAGTCTCGTGTGGTATATCTCATACACCACCCCCCTGGGTATATCGTGTTAGCCGGTGGGTATGTAGGTTTTCTGCTCCCCCCGCCCCCCAACGCGGACCAGTCCCCCAGTCCCTCTCCCCACACACCTTACGGGCTAGCCTATCAATGAGGAGACGTCTGTAAAATAACGGATTCCGTAAAATAATAAAAATACACATTATGAAATCGTACAGTCCAAACTCAAAGCAGATATGAAGGGGCCGGGGCGGGGGCGGGGGCGGGGGGTCATGCCCCCCCCGTCTTCTTTTCTTTTTTTAGGGGACACCATAATTTCACATAGAGGGAAAACATACACGGCGCGTATATTTGCAGGAATGTACGATCTTTTTATTATTTGGCCTATAAATTATGCTGACACCCCCATAAAGATTTAACTGAAGCTTGATGTCAGTCAGGATCTGAGTAGGAACATCGTTTCAACTGTTATCTTACACAAGACACTCTCTCCTCCCATCCCCACCCTTTCCCCCCACCGCCACCCCTTATGGTTGGCTGTGTGAGATAAGTAGACCCCCCTCCCCCCACTGCTGCCCGCCTCTTATATAGGCCTACAGTTGTAGTGTTGATAGTCGGCCATGGCTCCACACGGCCTCCACTGAGAGACTTGGAGCTAGCTTTTAGTCAAGGAGGGGTCTTGTTTTCATAGTCGAAAGGTGTATGAATCTAAAGAGGATTTTTTGGAGTTAGTGTAAGTCATCTCAATTAATACTTTAGGGCACTTCTTTGATTAGGCCTATATATACATATCAATGTGGTCGGGGGGGGGGGTTAAGGCTCAAGTACATTCCCAATGCATATAATATGCAAATTGGTTGGAGGGGTGTAGAAAGCAAGGTATTATGCATACGACCCCCTTGAGTATGAATTGGATATGCGCAGGACATAAATATATATGCACAACTTTTAACAAGTTAGGTCTGCTAAGTAAGAAAGGACCTTTTTTTTAATGTGACTTTATTTCATAGAATCCAAGGGATCTGATTATAACATTAAATGTACCACAAAGAAAAGATATAAAAATTATCAGATATGAATTAGATATTCACAGAGACATAATAATTATTGTGACTTTGCAATTAGCCTTTATTATGGGGCCTAACACATTTTAAGTTAAGTTTTTCGGTCCTTTCTTGATCAGCAGTTTCCATGCAGAGGTACTTGAGCCATACGTCAGTCACCAACGCCCATCACCACGCTATCCTTGAGGCCTATATCCACAGGGTGCTGACAGTCTGGGAGATGGTGTCATGTTATATTCAGGAGCAGTAGAAAAAGGTGATATTGGCAGTCGGTACTCCTCCCTTGCTGGTGTCGATTGCTCCCTGCCATCTAACATAAAACATGCTCTCAAAAAACGAAATATCATAGCTGAGTCATTATTGTCCTCATTGTGAATAGCTTAGTTCCCGTGTTTCACATTGATATTAGTCTAGATCAAGCATAAAGAGGTACTGTGGAAAATATGTTGCCAAGTCACAAAGCTTATGTTTTTTTTTACTTGTGGTTCATAATGTTGGATAAGTAGCGTTCAATTTTCTTTTCAGTTTGTAAACTCTATATCTGATATTTGTTAAGTTGGTTTGGAATGTATGAATTATAGATTGATTCGAGAACTATGTCTGTACATTTTCTTTAGTTTTCCCTTTGATTTTGACGACTAGTAGGTGCTTAGAATATTGTAAATCAACTATGCATGGTAGGGAGAATTGGTTATGTTTGTCATCTGAGAGGTGTACTGCATGAAAAGACAAATAGAAAACATAACTAAGGCCTATTTGCAACATCACTCCACCATCAAATAAGAAGACCTCAAGAACATTTATAGAAAGTCTTTCCCCGATATGTATTCACATAGGATAGTTCAAAGCAGATACATTTTTCTTTGTTCTAAGGATAATATGACACATAAGTGCATGTTTATAATTTGATAATTTATAACTTATCTGGAAAATTACGCTGATGGTTACGTTGCCAGAGATATAGGTGAACTTCCGACCAGTAAAAGTACCAAGCCAACCAGCGACGTAACAGAAATGTTCTGCAACCATACTTTTTTAGTCAGTTTGTTACTTACTGAGATGGTGCGTAAAAATTACATTATTGATGGTGAGGTTGAAACCTCAACAAATCAGAATGTTATTATAAAATTATTTTGTTCATGAGGTTAGGACATAACCATAACAGAAAGTTATAAGAACATTCTGTCTGGGTTGAAGAACGTAACCAGAATATTGTAATAACGTCACATAGCTAGTCACCTCAGTATGTCGCAGTGAAGTAATTGGGAAAGAATGTAACAACAACCAATACAGAACCAAACAGAATGTTGCTGCGACGTTATAATAACGTCGCATCCTTAGCTGGGTAGTAATCTGGACATATGCATGAGAGAGCATGACCCGAAACACCAGGAATCAGAACAGCCCCAACCCCCCCCCCCCCCCACCACCACCACCACCACCACCACCCCGCCATTTCCCCATCCAGGGCCCCACTTCCTGTCTGCCTACCACATCACCTGGTGAGAAATGTGGGCAATGAGAGAAATGCCAGCAGAGAACAAAACACGGCGAAAAAACGTCACAAAGCGACGAGATGAATGCTGATAGCTTATTTGGACCCTAAATTATTTCCAATTTGCCGAAAACCCACACGAGGTGGCGCCTCCTGTTTTAGTACCCGGATGGTGACGGACCGCGAGCTGACAGCTCCACTTCTCGTGAATCACCGCGAGACCGCGCGAGACTGCGCGAGATCCCGCGAGAAGGGCCGCGGGTCACGTGACGTTAGCCCGGCGGCAGCCAAGGAGCGCCGTTAGGAATTTAATTTAAGCCGCGAGATTTGGTAAATAATCACGCGAGATTTGGTAAATAATCACTCTGCGATCTGCAATCTGTGAGTCGCCCCTCCCGGTGTACCGCCCAAATCAAAGGGTTTTTTGGTGTAATTTCTAATTTTCCGAATTAACACTTTTACACTGGATCCCCAGTGGAGTGTTTTATGGTAAGGGAGGATTCCCGGGTGGCTTTTTGCCTCGTCATGTTGTGTCAACCATGATTTTATAGGAGCAAATTGTGCCTTCTGGGATGTCGACTGGAATTGGTCATTTTCCTCGTCATGTTCTGAGAAAGGGAAGTCATTCTTAATCTTAATCTCATATCTTGCCAAGGTCCATGATGACTATTTCGCAGAGAACTGACCCGAAGAAATAAGTATTGTACTTCTTAGAAATAGCCATCCGATCGCTTGCGATTTGGTTCTTATCTCTCTGAATACCTTTGTTATAACGTTCAGATCTATTGGCCAGTGGTGTAGCCCCTTTGCCTTTCAAAAATATGAGTAAAATATAAAAGCACTTCTTAGAAGTCTTTTGCAGAACCCCTTATAATCCTCAGCAATCCTACCTGGCACCCCCTTTGATTTCAGTGCCGGCTACACCCCTAATAGGCCTAATACGCGCTGATCCCGAATCTACTTTCTTCCTTTTTTTGGTCAGTATTTATATCATTTTTCTGGTTGCGTTTTTTTGTTAATAATTTAGACGTAGGAGATAAGTAGGGGTCTTAGCACGAAGAGAAGGTTGACGCATCCCTCCATCGTCCTGACCCGCCCTGATCCGCCGGTCGACCCCCGTCCCTATTATGGGGGTGGTGAGTCTTGGGGGGGGGGGGAGGTACTCGGTCTGGAATTGGAACCAACTGCCGTCAGAATGTTGGGAGGGGGGGTGTAGCTGTGAGTCGTCAATTAATCTGAAAAAGGGGGACTGTCAAATAATCAGTCCACCTTTTTGTAGAGCGGTAAATGATATATCACCCTTCGCACTGTATCGAAAGTTAATTGTATGTACTGTAATAAGTTCACAAAGCCGCTCAAACGAATTACCGAGTTCCAAAATCTATTATGGGACCAAACTTTTAATAACTGTTCCATTTGGGGAGGCTGTCCATGAGACATCCTGAAAAAAAACGGAGGGGAGGGGGGGCGGGGGGGGGGGCGTTGTCAAAGTAAGAGGGGAGGGGGCTGTAGTTTCGCAGTTGGTACCTACATTCAAAAACTGAGTGCCCCGTCTAGGGGTTAGGAGGAGCTAGTGTCTTTAAGTTCATATATACCACTAGAATCCTTACCACCCGTTAAATCAATATAGGGGCCTACCAAATTTCATCTATTTATCTTAGATATTCTTTGTTTCACCATGCCTGGATGTGTGTACTGAAAATTGAGGGTAATGGGTCCTTTTACAGCCTGGAGTTTTCCATATATTTAAGACTTTAAAATGGGTCTCTTTGCAAATTCCTGGTACAACATCAGACAGTCCACAAGGCTCTTACACCTGGCACCCCATAACCCCCCCCCCCCCCCCTTACCTGTCCGACAAGGGGTCAGACCAACCCTTGGCGAGGCGACTAGTAATTCCGCTCACCCGATTACATTATCACTGGCCCATAGCCCGAGCTGGCGACTGCGATTAAGCCACTCCCAATGCCCTCACCTGTCAAATTGTGTTGTCATCGTCTGCTTATCACCACCTTGTCGCCACCTTGTCGCCACCTTGTCACCACCTTGTCACATCTTGTCACCATCTTGTCACCACCTTGTCACCACCTTGTCACCACCTTGTCACCACCTTGTCACCACCTTGTCACAACCTTATCACCACCTTGTCACCATCTCGTCACCACCTTGTCGCCCCCTTGTCGCCACCTTGTCACCACCTTGTCACCATCTTGTCACCATCTTGTCACCACCTTGTCACCACCTTGTCACCACCTTGTCACAAGCTAATCACCACCTTGTCACCATCTCGTCACCACCTCGTCGCCACCGTGTCATCACCTTGTCACCATCTTGTCACCACCTTGTTACCACCTTGTCACCACCGTGTCACCACTGTGTCACCACCTTGTCACCACCTTGTCACCACCTTGTCACCACCTTGTCACCACCTTGTCACCACCTTGTCACCACCTTGTCACCACCTTGTCACCACCTTGTCACCACCTTGTCACCACCTTGTCACCACCTTGTCAACACCTTGTCAACACCTTGTCAACACCTTGTCACCACCTTGTCACCACCTTGTCACCACCTTGTCACCACCTTGTCACCACCTTGTCACCACCTTGTCGTCACCTTATCACCACCTTGTTGTTACCTTGTCGCCACCTTGTCGTCACCTTGTTGTCACCTTGTCGCCAACTTGTTGCTAAGTTGTCACCAACTTGTTGCCAATTTGTTGTCAACTTGTCACCACTTTGTCACCACCTTATCGCCACCTTCTTGCCACCCTTGTCACCACCTTGTCACCCACTTTTCACCACCTTTTTTCACCTTGTCACCATCTTGTTGCCACCTTGTCATCACCATGTCAGCTCTATTTCCTACCCCTTGCAGCCACCTTGTCATAAGCTTTTTGCCACCTTGGCACCACCTTGGCACCACCTTGGCACCACCTTGTTAGTTCCATTTCCCACCCCTTGCAGCCTCACGGAATTATTTCCCTTCATAGTTACATACATGGATCTTGAGAAAAAACAATAGTCAGAAAATTGTGAGAATGTCTTCTAAACCTATTGCGGCCTCTTTGGCACACAAAATATCAAAATTTCAGGCCGCATGACCCGGGAAATTTTGAGCAAGGGCCTTAGATATTGACCTACTTTTACAGCAACTTTTACTTTTACAGTTTTGCAGCAACCAAATTCATGGAACACAGAGCCCATTCAAAAAGCTCCTGACATTAAGGATTCTTGTTTTCCTGTTTTTCCTTTTTTATCAAATAACTTTGAAAAATGATAAAGGGTGCTCTGTGAATTTTCATTCATTTTTCTCTCATTTTTCCTTCAATGATTTTCAGCCACTTAAAACCAGGCATTCACTTCAGCTCAGAACAGAGAGGTATATGACGCTTCGATATAGTTGGCGCCACATTGGTTTCGTGAGACCTCGTCAGTTTCTTGTCCCCTTGAAGAAAGCTGTCCGAGTCAATCTCCCCCGTAATGCGCTTATCACGGGGAGGGTATGGCACAACGACCTGTGGTGGCCAAACATGGCACAATACATGATTTCTGGGTTGATTCCTACCTGACTCCATCGCATATAGCCTATGCAAGCTGCGATGTAACAGTTCTGTTAGTTTACGTGAGGCTGAGACTAATCAAAACAGAGTGTTATAAGAACATTATAATTTTTTATTGATATTTAGAGCTTTTCAGTGTTATACATACTTAATTTTTGTAATGAAAGAATGTAATCCAAATGCTTTAATAACGTCACAGTGAAATGCCCAAAATGAGACCTTATTGGGAGCCATCAACATAATGTAGCAAGGACCAAAACAGAATGTTGCAGCAACGTTATAATAACGTTACATGCTCAGCTGGGAGAATACCACAAGATCCCCTCAAACAGCAACATATCTGTGACCATACTTTTTTGGTTAGTCTGTTACTTGCTAAATTGTCATAAAACAATTACATTATTTTAGGTAAGGTTGGGACTCACTAAAAAGAATGTTACAATTACGTACCATTTTAGTGATGTTGAAACCTTACTCATACAGAATGTTATGATAATGTTATGTTAATGCGAGAGAAAGTAACAAGGATGTCACAATAACATCACAGTGCAACATCACAATCATTTTAAGGTTTTAACGTTGTGTTTGGATGCCATCAAAAGAACATACACCATAAACAACCAGAACATTGCTGCAACGTTATCATAAAGTCACATTGTTGCTTGGGCAGAGAACCCAGTGGGCAAGCCACCACCACCCACATGTCCCCCCCCCCTTGGCCCTTGGCCGTCCATCATGTGCCAGCAGGGCCAGCTAAGTGAAAATACATCTGCCCCAAGCCCCTCCATCGGCCCACCTTATGGGGTGCCAAGTGGCAGTGTCGCATCTGGAAAGTCGCCTCATTTTATAAGTTGCCGATGGGTGATAGTAGGTACTGCGCAGGAAGTCCCAGTATAATCTTGACAGGTACTTTGTCCACAAGCTGTGGGATAGGGATGAGTTAGCTTTTTAGGAATGAATCTCAAATAGGTAAACGATGAGAGGGATATACATTTAGTTTGCTACCTGTTACAACTTTTAAGGAATTCAGTAACAAAACATGTCTTGAGACTAGAATCTCTTCCTTTGCGTGTGCGCAGTACCTATTGTTGCCTTTTTATGACCCATCTGCGACTTCTCAAATGTGGCGACTTTTCAGATGTGACAGCGCCAAAGACTATCAACAAGAAGAGTTAAGGTTTTTTGGGGGAAACGTTTTGTATCAAAGGGGTACAATTTAACTTTTATACCCCTTGAGAAATGGAAAATGCTTTTTCCATATATAAATACATGACATTCATCCATTAAATATAATTATACTGTGGCTTTATATAATCAGATTTAATGAGGAGTTTGCAATATATATTTTTGAAATTAAGTACTTTGCACCGGGACTTTGCAGTACCGAGGAGGTTACGATCGAGGGAGTCTGGAATCCTCTTAGGCTTTAACAGATTTAGGAATATTTGAAATAGTTACTTATTTTGGTAGACAATACTCTTTTGGAAACCCCTCAAACTTTATTAGAATACCCTCAAATATTCCTAGAACCCCTTCAGATGTTTTGACTGTGTCTGGCCCTGTATAGACCTTTTTCATTAGTGTGATGCCCGCCAGCGGATTTGTGTGAACCAAGAAGTCCACTGCGCAGACTCGTGAAAAGGGTGTATTGCAGGTTGACACTCGGCGGAGGTATGGGTGAGAGGGGCCCGGGCTCAGCAGTGATGGATCAGGAGGATTGATCTCACATCATGAAAGATTAGGGTCGGAAGCCGCCCCTCTCCTTCCTCTCTCCTTCCCCTATCCACTCCCCGTAAGCCATAAAGTCTATATTCCACATGCCGATATGAATGCTGGCAATTTTGTATATGCTGATTTACTCTGAAAATATAGCATGAAATCTAACATCTTACATACCATTTGAAAGAGAACTATAATCTAGTGATATATAACATGTCTATATATTGTATAAAATTTCAGTTCCAACTGCAGATTTTATAAGTTGACAGTAAAATCTACTTGTAATGTCAGTGGTTCCGTCAGGAAAGGGTAGGATTCTGAACGTTGTGTCTCTAGAGGGCATGGGAAATAAAAATGAAAATGTCCATATGGAAAGGTAGGATGGTGTACGTCATGTTTATGGTCGGTATGGGTGAAGGAGATTCCAAATGCAGGTGGAAAGGCCCTTAGCCTTTAATTCAAGGATGGAGGTGGGGGTTTCTGGAGTGAACAGATGCATGTGTCATTGGATAGCGTTACTGAATCCAAGTAGGATAAATACGTTGTTGGAATTTGACCCACATGCTATAGTTACATAATATAAACTTAAGGATATACTTAAAGATGGCACCAATGTTATGACGGTGAAGGATATTGTGTTCTGGGATATGTTCCATAAGGTTCATGTCACTATAGTTCAGACAGATCGGTTCAAGACCGGGAAACTGCCACAAAATTTAATAATAAAACATTAGAAGGATTCATGATAATGTCCCTGAGACTAATTTCATGAATAATACGAACCTTTTCTCATTTGTCCTTACATTCTAAAAGTTACAATTTCAGACTTTATTTCCCACCAGGAAATTAACTGTTTTTCCCCTGTGTTCCCATTACGGGAGAATGACGGAGACGAACATGGTTGTTCCCACCATTTAACTTTCAATTAAATCCCAAACCAACGGACCCCTTTTGTCCCCGATGATATAGAGGCCTGCCATTGCTAAATAATTCAGACCACAGGGGTTATATCAAACGGGAAGATTGATTTTCCCATTAGGATGTCCCATACAAAACGTGGGGCATGTTTGGGGAGATGTAACAAAAGGTCCCGAGTAAAATAACGTTGACAGAGCGGAGGGTTTCCTGCACTCCTCTCCTCCATCACCAAGCACAGTCTGCGTGCTCAACCCCCAGCCCCAGGGTCCTGCAGTCACTCTCCGCCCAGATGTTGGGTCCATGGTAGTCAGCAGTTGCCCTAGTCTCTGTCACCTGACTTTAAATGTGTCCATGTAATGTAGACACATGACATCAATTGCATATGAGAACAAGTACTCTATGGGAATCCCAAAAAGCCAGTTATAGTGCCCACTATTTGAGTGAAGAATTAATATTTGTCGTGCAATACCTGCATCTGTAAATTAGAAGATAAAGGCATTTGAGGCAGCACAGCATAGTTAGGCCTTAGTACAACAAAAAATCCAAATGAATTGAACAAATATAAACTTTTTGTTGGATAGCTCCTCTTGTAGAAAAGCGTCTCAACAACAACTATCCCTGCCTTCTTTGCTGCTTCTTACATGCATCTTTTGTGGTTGTTGTTGTTGTTGTTATGCTGTTGTTGTTGTTGTTTTTGTTGTTGTTATTTAGGAGAAGGAGCGGGAGATGAAAGAAAAAACAGCAAAATGCTAAAGCTTTGTATGATTACCTCGTTTCTAAATGCTACCCAAAGAAACTCTTAGCCTGGAAGAATAAGCAATACATCAGACTGGTGAGTGTCCCGTATGTAGCCAGCAGTACCTCCTGCCGCCGGTAGAGGGAGCGTCGGAGGCCCTTAAACGTCATGTGACCGGAAATCAGAGGAAGCTGACCGGTGATTGGCGGATGTCGTGTCGGGGGACGCATGCGCACTGCAGGGGAGTTATGATTGATAAATGTAGGTTTATGATTGGTCGAAGGTCCATTTCGGGGGGAGGAGAGAGGAATATGGGGAGATGGACGGCATTCATACTCTCCAGACCTCCGTTAGATGAGCGATATTGAGTGAGAAATAGGAGTGGACACATTCTCAGATAATGGGTAAATTCCAATACTGCAGCCCAGATTCAATAAGACTGGAATTCGGTAGACATGTGGTGACCCATATGAGCTGTGGCTGTTTAAAGAGAGGTCACTGCTATATAAATGTCTATGTTAATATAGTATAATGAGGCAGCTGTACGTCCATTATTGCTTTCTATTAGGATTTATGTGAAAGAGTCCATTATACGATATTGAGGCAAACACACCGAGTGCGTGGCGTCTTACTCTGCCTGGATTCCTGTTACAATATTTATTACGGCACCTAATAAAGTTGCTTTAATGTACTGTTTCGACGTCGCACTTGAATGTTCTTGTTGCATTCTTAAACAAAACAGAATTCTCACTTCCTAATGTTTGTTAATGAGGCGATATAAATGAAAATGCTGATGTAGCTGTGCTTAGCAATTAAAACAATGGATATGTGCAATTATCTGTGTGACAATAGCAACGTCAGCATGTAATGCAAGACTGTGAAACCCCTACATAACCATCAGAAATAATTGCTACCTGTATGGTTGCATAAGCCAAGGCCAGGCCAGACCAACACTGCGCTGTTACAAAAAGAAATATAGCATGACATTACAAGTTTATTTGTGGATCGCTGCATAATGTTCCTAGATGATACAGTGCTGTTTTTTCCATGCATGTCTCCTTCAGCTGGGTTTCAGTAGGTAGACACTTATATAAAATGACCTGCCATCTGGGGGTGTCTTACAACCCATAGGGGATCGTCACGTAGGCCTACCAAGGGCGAAGCCTGAGGTACACATTATCCCTATGGGTCGTACAGACACGCAAGGATGACCCCGAAGGGTCTCCTATATTTTATCACCCAAACAACATTCAAAAGTTGTTTAAAAAGTGAAAACGATCAATGGTACATACAGGCTGTCAGTACATGCTATACCCTGTACATACCTCTCGGCGACAGTGTGGGTGATAATAAAGAAGTTCTTATGGTGAATACAGTATGCTACATTAAATCAAAGACCAATCTCCCATCGAATATCACCTTCCCCCTCCAAACCGCCTCTAAATGAAAGAATCACTAAGTATAATTAACTACCAAAGTCAGGTTCCCCTCTCTCTAGTGTTTCCTTTAGAATAATACGTTTGTAATAAAACTATTTCGTTTCAGATGCTGAATAGCTGATATTGTTTTTGATGTTAGCCCCCGTCTCCTCTAAAGTCTAGCAGGTTGTTATCAGCTTGAGGCGTTTTGTGAGCACCTCCTATTATTTGTATATTCTAAACCTTTTTTCATCTTCTCCTAAAATCAGCTATGGGGCTTTCTACAGGGTATCATCATTTCAGCTTTATTTGCTTTCTATTTTGCCTCTGGAAATCTTTTTTTTCCTCTTCTTCTCTCCCCCTGCAGTCCCTCTGAAGGGTTGTTGTGTGGGAATATAGGCATCCGATAGCCTCATCATCCTGCTTGTTGCCAATAAATGTCACACTTTCCATGCTAAAAGGCTGCTTTGGAAAGCACTGCCAGTTCTCATGTCACAACTTCTGAGATTTCTCCATCGAAGTGGCTTCTGAGGTTCGAACAGCGTGATTTCCGGCTGTAACCTACCCGGCCGAAAGCTTTCGAGGCGCCTTGGTATGCCGCTTTTGTATGCCACTCAGCCACTAGGGGGCACTAGGGAGGGGCAGGTGGCACAAAGGTGTGGGTAGGCCAGGCATTAATTAGTCAGGCAGGCCTCGTGTGATTGGGTTCGCCACCTTAGGCCCTTGCCATTCGCTAAGTACAGACCGCTGAAAGTTTCACGAAACGCGCGCCGCATGGCTTCCAGCCCACAAACAACACTACATGGCTTTTGCTTTTGGCTCTTGTTTTAGGAGCCACTTTCACTGTGGCTTCTAGTCCCTCCCTCCTGTCCCTAGGGGTATCCATGCGCCTAGGCCCCTTAATCCGGTGGGGGTGTTTCGCATGCTGAGCATGTGGCTTCCGAGTGGTCTGAGTGGCTTCTGGATCCTCTACAGATTGACTTTGTTACAACAGCATTGGTTCATACATGAAAAATAGATTGATTTATTGATACTATAACTTGGCAAATACAGATCAGCATCTATTTTTTAGTTGTGCAAAGATATGGAAATAATTTGTAGTGTTTTAAAAATAACTTTAAATTTAAAGAATTACCTTTCGAATTGCATGTTATGACTAGTTCAGATAAAGTTTAAATTTTGGATTAGGTTGATATTCTCCAGATGCGAATCATCCATAACCTTATGGGTTCTTATTAAAAGATCACTCCTTGGGTCAAATTACAGGCCATTAGTGATAACCTTGTGAATCTTGGGTAATAAATGCCAGCAAGTAAAGACACTTCTGTATATCAAACGTAATTCTCCCTACCATGGATATTTGAATTACTGTAATTGAATTGATCCGCCGATTAAACTTGCTGTGTTGGAAAGATATAAAAAAGTACATTTTCTCAACCAAGCTTAAACGCATAGGCATAGGCACTTCCGATACGGTTGAAACTCAGCAATTAGTATTTCTCCTTATCATTTTGAAGTTGATGAGAATCTTCGTTTAATACTTCACAATGCATAAAGATTGCTTTATGAAATATGTTACTGTCATCACGTTTTTCTGACGAATTTTGTCGCTACCAACCTCCAGGTACACAAACTACAACCAAAGATCTACAATAAGGAGAGTTGTACTAATTCATAAATGGGGTAATAACTCAATCACATAGCTAGGTCTCACAATCTATAATAGTCAAATCGGAGCATAGTATATCATAATGACATGCATGAAACATGTCACTAAGTGAGAGATTTATTGTAGTATAGGTCTCGATGTTATTAATTTGAGACAACAGACCGCGTTCTCTGCTGTAAGTCTAATCCTAAGTCCCCTAAGAAACAACCTATTCTGAAGGTCAAAGGTGCATCCACCTGTTCCCATGGCAACCTGAAGGATTCTCCAGGTTTTTAAATCAGCCAGTATCTCTAGCAGTGTCAAGGCGATACAGGTATTACACTACACGGCTTGTGCTGTGATATAGGCGTGATATAGTGATATTACAGCAGGCCCATAGCCAGCTTTTCTCAGAGGGGAGTTAGTTTTTTGGCAAGTTATTTTCTTTCCAGGGGGATTCGATTTTTTAATAAATGGGCTAAAATACTTATTTTTTGGAACTACTGTAATATTTTACAATTAGAGAAGAGATCCTCCAAGGAGGGGTTCTTACGAACCACCCGAACCACCCTGGCTAATGGCCTGTTACAGACAATTCACATACAGGAGTGGTAATTGTTAGAAATTCGCAATTTGGAGTATAATATGGAGTATCTCATCCCATCTCATCCCATCTCATTATTAATGGGTTTTCGCTGGCATATAAATGTATAGACTAAAAGATATGTATTTGCACCACTTTAATGATGGTGTGAAAGATAACTACTCCATTGTTGAAACTATACTTTGATGAGATGTTAGTTTTAAGTGGGAGTACAGAGGGAGACTTTGTTATTTGAACTGCACAGTTGTAGAACAAAGGGAAAAAAATCACTTATGTGTAACATAGAACTCTATCTCTATTGATAATAATTATGAGCAACCTCTCTGTTCTCATATTACCACCCAAGTCATGTAATGTAATACCGCCTTCACCTATGACAGCGAGCAGTGGCCGGCAAGCTCTAACCCTGTTACTGTAGGTAACCCCGCCGCTGTCCATCTACGAGCTATCAACTCAAAGTTGCCTGGGCAGCCGCTGTGTTGAAGGAGGCCATAGGGGCCTGAGTGGACGCTTGCCTGTCGTTTCCTCTACCCATTGCCTCCTCACACTCTGCTTGGTGTTACCCTAACAGCCACCCTGCCCCCTCCCCACACACCTACCTACCTCTCACCATTGACCAGTCCAGACAGGGCCAACCCCCACCTCTCCACCTCTTCTACCTCTCCCACTCCTTTCCCCCTCCATGAACAAGCCATGTAAGCATGCTGAGCCACGTGTGACAGTTTTCCTTTGTCATTTCCCAGCCAATGATGCGACATTACTATAATGTTGCAGCAAAGTTTAGGTTGGTTCTGTATTTGGTTCTTGTTACGTTCTTTGGATGACTCTGTGTTTCACTGTGATATTATTACAACATTCTGGTTACGTCCTTCATCCCAAACAGAATGTTCTTATAATGTTCTGTTTTGATTTCCTCCTAACCTCACCAAAAATTATCTTATAATAACATTTTGATTTGGTACATGCCATCTTGGGAAGTAACTACCTGACTAAAAAAGTATTGTTTAGAAAAATTTCCAGCAAAGGAGCAGGGTAGCGTTCACGTTCTGCGACGTTCTCGGTTGATGCTTGTGACATTCTGTTATTATTTTGCAGTGTCACATCCTTGGTGGGTTTAACAAACTGCAAGTCATATAAATTATTGATTTAATCAAACACTGTATGTTTTTGCTGTATGACAATGTATGACTATTGAAGTGACACAATGAACCCAGAAATATTCCTTCATTTACCTAAGGGAGTTTCCATGTCAGCATGTTCAAGCAGTTTATGAAATAAGCACAACGTCGCCCCCTTTCCCCTTGGGAGTTCATTAATGCAATTCCTGGTTTTTAAGTTTCTTTTACATTTGCAGTCCCATACTTCAATGTCCTTTCCCTAATTCTGGTGCTGCTTAGGGCCCTCCTGACTGGTTCCTTGGGGGTCTCCCCTTTTTGTTAAGGCTCAATCTGTTTGTGTTCCGTAAGATTAACCCACTTGTCCTCCTGGCAGTGTAACTACATTAAGGCCGAGGTAAGGTCTCCACCAGGATATAGGTGGCGCCGGTCTGGTTTAACCAGTCATGGGGCGGTAGGCCCATGACTGGTTGATGGTTGACTGGTTGATACCTATACACATTAGCGTTCATGTTTGTCTACATTTTGATTAATGGATTTATAAATTATTTGTTTGGTTTTAGAATATTATGATTGTTGCAAGGGTATGGTATAGGGAGTGCACACCGAGATAAGATATCCCTGCAATAGCCAATATGACCACATTGCACAGACCAAGTCAACATAGGTGATGTTGCAGTTGTGTAAATGGGATGTCACAGTAAGCTACAACTTGGGGTTGGTTTAATTAATTATTCTAATTGCATTTAAGACTTTATTAGTCACATCAATGATTTTTGCAGGATAGCGATCTAATCCTCGCCCCTTAATTTGACGTAAGCCAGTAGCATGTTACTTTGGACATCATATAGGCCTACAGGACAAATAAATTGAAAAATGGTGTAATGAATAATTTCTGAAATAATATCTATTGTTCAAAATGGGTTGCCCAAGTGCTGAAAGACCCGTCAAAAAGCGACCCGCTGATTGACATCCGTTCCTCACAGCTCGAGTTTATAATAGTCGACATGGATTTTTGTCGCCTGACAGAGTGGGAACAATTGACCTTGTTCTGTGAGAGGCTGAGACTGTCACTTTAAGAAGCCTGCATGACACCCACAATGAGGGGGGCTCTGTCAGAGTGACAGGCTGGAGAGGGGGGAGGAGGGGGTGAAATGTGTAATCAACCGACTGATTTAAAGCTGGGTTGAACAGGCCTGAAGTACTCTAAGTGGGGGTTTTGTGCATGCGCTGATCCAAGATTTTGAAAAGAGGAGTTTTTTTGAAGCACAAAGTACAAATGTAGTGATAAGCCTATATACACTCTATAGGCGTATTGCTAAACACACAAAGACACAAACACACAATAATAGGAAGGACCGCTGGGGGCATCCAAGGGTGGTCTTAGGACCCATAGGGGACTGTCACATACGGAGGGCAAAGCCTAAGGTTTGTATGATCCCCATGGGTTGTACCGCCACCTGAGGATACCCCTAAAGGTCCTTCTTTATTTTATCACCCGAACAATATTCCAAATATTATATTAGCATTACTGCAAACCAGCTGACGATAAAGAACCCAAGGCACGAGTTGGGGAAAAATTTAAATTTTATTTTTAAATTTAATTGTATGATAATATATATGTGTATAAGAATAATAAGTATAAAATGGTTATGATTGTGTGGGATTTATGAATTTGGGTTTTTATATGAAGGGTGGGAGGGAGGTAAATTTGTATATGGAGTAGGGTGATGTATAATGGAGGGTTTGTTGTGGAAGAAGAAGGAAGTAAGGGAGGGTGTATAGTGAAATGTTTAGTTGGGGTGTATGTGAAAGGTTGAGGGGTGTAATATTGTAGTGAGCAGCCAAGTGGTAGCAATGACACCCCCTGCCACCACTATAAGGTCGCATGGGGATCAAATTACTGAGAAACAGAGTCAGTAGTGAGCAGTATTACAACTCAACAATACACACTGCTCACAATACGCATCGATCGTCGGACAGCAGTTTTCTCACTGTGTGAAGTTAAAATCCTCATTAAAAGGGGGTAAGGGTCAGGCCCCTTGAGAACCCCCTAGATTAGTCCCTTTCTGTGTCAGCTGGGGATCGATCCTGCCAAATCAGAAAGATTGATGTTGATTGATATTCTGCTCTCAACAAGTTTTTGTGTTTTGCACGTAACTCTATTAAGGGTGCGGCAAGGTTGTGACCGGCATATAAGCAACGTTGGTATGGCATGGTAGTAAAGGCTGATTTAATAATCTAATCCTGATTAATTGGTTATCAAATTGTTTGCTTAAAATGTAGAGCAATTTTAATTTGTCTTTCAAAGAAGAAAGGAAGCACTGCAGTGATTCTGTGAATTTTAATGAGGTATTGAGGTGTGTCAAAGTAACACAACGTTCTGGTCATATGGCCTCATAGGTTCTATTCTTATAAATGATATAGCTTGGGCTACAATATCCGTCAGATATGATGATATTGCAGACAATTAGTATATGTGAGTTAAATAATTGTTACAAATTGACAATTGGAGAACCTCACATGTGTGTAACAAAGACTTTCATCTGTTATATGTGCATCTTCTCTGTGATTTCCTCATATTGCAGCTCAAGTCGTATTGTTTGTTTGGTGGTTTGGACCACCAGCCTCAGTGGTTCTGGAGTACTGGGGTATTTCACTCTGGCTCCTGGATGATTGAATCTATTATAAAAAGGTAGAGACCATACCCCTACACTTTTACCAAGGCAGGTGTTCTTTTATACGCGGCGTCCCATAGGCAGGGCACCATATGCAAATACTGGTGGAACTAGGCCTTTGATATCCCTGTCATTGTCCACAGGGAGAATGTCTAATACCACAGCAGCAGGACAGAGACTTGAACCAGCAACCTTCGGATGATGAAGCCAACACCCTACCACTGTACCACCAGAACGCCCTCCTCAAGTTGTGTAGAGCAATACTGCCTAAAGGTCTGTTTCCACCGAACGACATTATGCTAACAACCATGAACGATTCACAAATCTTTGATGGTCGTTAGTAAATCGTTCAGTGGAAACACAAAATTGAAGGTAAAGACATCTGTGAACGACTGCAAACGACTAAAGTGAACGACATCTGTGAATGATTCATCAACGACCAAATATCTAACCTGTTTAATAATTCTGGACGACAGAAGCAAACGATTTCTTCCAGAGGCAATTAAAGGCAATTAAATTCATTGTACTCTATATTTCCTGCCTGACATCGTTGGAAAAATCGTCCATGATGCCCCAGAATCGTCCAAATATCGTCGTTCAATGGAAACAACAAATGGTTCCATTCTGAACGACAGAAATGAGCAAAGATTTTATTTTTCCAAAGTCGTTCAGGGTCGTTAAGAACTATCCATGAAAGTCGTTCAGTGGAAACCCGGCTTTATATAGCACTTTGTGCCCTTGCCATATCCCCTAGCGCCGCCCCAGGAAACCCGTGTCCATTCAACATGGTGGTTTATCAGCCCTGGGCAGCGCTGGCAGCTGGCTATACATTCCCACTACATGAATTCCTTATGAAATATGGGAATTCCTCGCGGACAGAAATTGGAGTATAGATGTAGAGATTATTCTCAATATGTGCAGCGCTCAATGTATACCATTTTTCATGTGAGAAATGGGTGGGCTATATATCGGCCACGTATTGTGATATCATGGAGAATAGAGTATACTGCCTAGCCTACCCAGGGAAGCAGCGACGTAGTAAGAACGTTTTGTGACTGTACTTTTTTAGTTAATCTGAAACCTATCCAATTGTCATGTAACAATGACATTATTTTAGGTAAAGTTACAACTTATCAAAAAAGAACGTTGTTATAACATTATATTTTGGTCGAGTTGTGACCTAACTAACAAAGAATGTTATAATAACGTTATTGTAACATGAAAGAATGTTAACAGAACATCACAATAACGTTATATTGATCAAAATAACGTAACAAGAACCAAAGTATAACTAACCAGAACGTTATGATAACGTTATTATAACGTCATTTTCTTGCTTAGGTATGCAGTGTAGTTCCCAGTGAGGGGAAAGTAGGGGGATGAGAGGGTGTCTCAGGGGTGCCAAACTAGCCTTTGCATGTGATGCCTATTTTGTAATACCCATTCTGCCTTTAGAAACTAATGTAATCAGCAATTTATTGTGGCATATATAATGCTACATGTGAGTTATGTCCTGTTTATATAGTGCACAATATCAATGATAAGGCAACCATCAAATTCTGATTTTTATGTACTACTCATGTAATCTGGGAAGTTGAGACCTAACCAAAACAGAATGTTATCATAACGTTCTGGTGAGGTTAGGTCAACATCAAATTAAAACAGAACATCTTTATATTAACCTTATAAATAAAGTTGCAATGGAACGTTATAACAGTTGGTTGTAGCAACGTTATTTGGGGCTGTAACCTAACAGTGTAACATAACAAGAATCAATCCAGAACTATGCTGCAACGTGTTTAGAACGTCATATCCTTAGCTTGGTAGGCCAAAATGTCGATCATGCCATATTAATAATTACTTTGTATCTTAATAATACAACCATAAACTGTCCATCAACACTGTCATTGAGTTGGATGTACTCTATAACATGTTAATTACTATATATATATTGAGTATCGTGATAGGTACCCCTTCATCACACTGAATATAGACGTTGTGCAGATGACATCACATGCCTGAAAATGGGTTGGCCGCCTTATTGGTGATCACCTTATAATAGTTATATTCCCAATTCTGAACCATTTAAAATAAATATTTATGCACCATTTTACAGGAACAAACTTTCTGACTCATAATCAACAATTATTTCATTTAGAATTTATGGACTTAGAATTTATTGTACAGCCACGTGTTCTTATTCAGCACGTGGTGATCACCAAAATGGCATCACGTGACCACGTGGTCACGTGACCACTTTTTGGTGATCACCATGTGCTCTTCTTGACCACATGGCTATCACATAACTCTAGAAATAATAGATTCTATATAATAAAAGTTGTTCAGTATGATATGGTATAGGCTGGTCGACCGGCCGGGTTTACAACAACCGGCCGGTAGGGGGTCTGGGGTGAAGGTCGGCGTAACCAACGTTACGGCCGTCCGCCATCTTGAAATTGGCGAATTTTTCGTAACTTTTAAGGTTTGTTTACATTGGGTGTTCATATATAAGGAAGGACTTCACATCCTATTCCTTATACGAGGTCATACAATATGATATAACTAAGAAATAACCCAAAAAGTAGAATTTTATATGATCTAGATTTAGTATAATTACACCTCAAAGTCCAGAATCGGACTTCGCCAGAAAACAGGGCCCTATAACTCAGAGCGGTTGTGCCATAGAAAATAGTCCAGTCTTAGGAACACTGCAACACCTTTTACATGATGTAGCTGTGCAATTAATACACATTTATTCCCTAAAATAACTTATTTCTGATTCAATCATCAAAGTATAACTTATCTAATGGAAAAAAATAATTTGGCCCAAGGATTGAGCCAAAACGCCACATTTTCAAGCACTTCCGGTTGGGACCTAATACTTGGCCTGTGTTCTCTGACCTGGCCAAGCGGTGCTAGGCTAGATATGGTATGGTTATCTTAGATATAATTTATTTGACAAAAATAAGTGCTTAAGATGTTTGTAAAATGCTAATGTGCTATTGTGACGTCATCTGCACAAGGTCTATACTGGCCGTCAGCCGAGTGGCGCTTTCATTCCTACCCCTCTACCTACATACCAACACCAGTCACACCCACAATCCTATGTCCACAGCCTGGGTATTCACACACCTCTCTGCGCATGCGTGTAGCGTCACGTGACCTACTTACCCACAACCCCCCCACGGGTCTCTGACCTCGGCGTCCGTGTAGACGACCGGAAGTTGCCGTCCGCAGACCGACCGATGAGCTCGTTTCGCTTCCGGTAGGCGGCCGACGACGACCGCTGCGGGGTTAGGGTGGGGTTAACCCTGTCTTTGGGGGATTTAATGGTTGAACGTGGATTAGAGAGTAGTCAGCGTTGTTGTGGGGGGCTCTATCTGTATAGGCCGTGTATGAGTTGGCCGTTATTAGGGGACAAGCTGCGCGACAAGCTGAATTAAATGGGCAGCTATCCAATATTAATGCAGCGTAAGAAGTGCAGCTCTTTTTATAAAATGTGTCTTCAGATCTCCGATTGAACATTTGATACACACCTTTACTTACATATGGTCTATTCCCTCAGACTATAGTTAACGTCCTTTTGAGAAGGTGCCCTAGCAGTAGCGAGTTGGGTGGACAGGTCTGAGCGGTGGACGGGCTGATTTAAACGGGCAGCTATCCAATATTAATGCAGCGGAAGAACTGTAGCGCTTTATAGCATCTTCAGAGGTCACATTATACATTCATTTTAATACACATGTTTACTTACAAATGGTCTATATCCCAGTCTTCAGAGCAGTATGTTAACGTCCCTATAAGAAGGTGTCCCAGCCGTAGGAAGTAGGTGGGACAGGGCCAGATGGAGCGATGGACCAACTGATTTAAATGGGCAGCTATCTTATATTAATGCAGCGGAAGAAGTGTAGCACTTTTCATAGCATGCGTTTCATAACTCAAATTGGACATTGAATACACACATTTACTTACATATGGTCTATTCCCTCAGACTATAGTTAACGTCCCTATAAGAAGGTGCCTCAGCAGTAGCGAGTTGGGTGGACAGGGCTGAGTGATAGACGGGCTGATTTAAATGGGCAGCTATCCGATATTAATGCAGCGGAAGAAGTGTAGCTCTTTTTATCGCCCGTGTGTTTAGGGCTTGGATTACATGTCTCCTAATCATGTTAGTCGCTCGGTTACATCTAAGGACTGGGCGGGCGGCTAGGACAATATTGTCATAGGGAAGTGCAGGACATTAACGTATCTGTCTATGTCTACTTAGAAGGGAGATCCATATCAGGGGATCTTTACTGACGAGGAGTATATTTAACGTATATATCTGTGTAAGTATACTTAAATGAGTAAGCTGAGCTCATATATATTTGAGTAACCATATGGGAGGGATTTAAGGTTACAACTCTGTCTATATTTACTTAATGGAAGTGACATTGGCATGTGTTTATACTAACAGGGATTTAAGACCTCTGAACCTATTACAGCCCCAGAGGCCCGTTGCACAATAGAATTTTGTTACTAAGATAAAACAACGAAAGCACAACGAACTTTTGTTTAACAACAAAATGTTTCGTTGTTACGAAAATATTCCACTCTTACTTAAATAGTAAAAATCTCGGCTTCTAATGGATGGAATTGAATTCTGTAAATTGATATAAAAAGGCAAGACATTGGAGAAAAAGCATTAAAAGTTACAACTCATTGAGGGCATTCTAACTATAGAAAAAAAAATTGTTAAAAAAAACTTTCGTTGTTACGAAAATACCTGCAAATAATTTATTAAGCAACAACGAACTCTTTCGCTGTTTACAATATTTTCGTTGTTATGAAACCCATTGTGTAACGGGGCACAGGTCACAAACCGTACATGGTGATATCCTCCCTGAAAAACACTTTTCCCTATCAATTATATCTCTCTAACAGTAAATCCGCTACCTACAGTGACCGAATATGATAAGAGTTATAGGAAAAAGATATAAACAACCGGGAACACTTGTAAAGAAAAAGCGGGCTATAACGGTGTGGGGAAGTCGTCTTTCATGAGAATTGCCAGCTTTATTGCAGCCCTCCTGTTGCTGCTTTCGAGACAACTTAACAAGGGTGAAGACGGCTGATACAGATAGGAGAAGAATGACTTTTCTGGGCCAGTGGGTACCAACCATAGGTTATTGGTGTACGTGCCAGGTAAATATATCCGACCGCTTACTCCATAATAGTGTCTGTGTGTATATTTTCAGGGGCAGGTCTAGCGGGATCAGGGGGGGTCCTGACACTCATCCCCCCCCCCGACCCCCAACCTGCTTTTTGTTTTTTTGCGGACCCCTAAACTACAAAAATAAGGACATTTCTCAGCACCAGCTCTGCGAATTTAGGGCCTAATAACTAAATAATAGGGCCTATGTTCAATACTTAGACAGAAAATGACCAAAAATGATAAAATAAGCCAAAATTTGACTGAAAATCAAATTTTGTATAGTTTGATATGAATTTTTAAATTTTCTAAAAGTTTACATGTTGTTGCCATGGTAACCGGAATGTTGTAATGAAGCATTTGGTTTCCATGGAAATCAGGTCATGTGACCTTTATTCTAGAATAAGTAAAACCTAATAGTAGAACTGTCAAGCTATACATTATACCAAAAAAAACTGATTGTAGCTATCTTCATTATAAAACAAAATTGAGAGTATTTTATTTGCATCGCAATCAATGCAGCTCATATTTGACTCTATATTTCACTGTTGGTAATTCTGTCAATGCCATATATATCCCAATTTTAATGGATTTAAGGTGTCTGACCATGTCATGTTCAGAAAGTCACAGCTCAGCTTCTACTCAGAATATTTAAGAGCTTTTCACATTTTTAGAAACCTAAGCGTTGTTCTACATTCAATATTTATGTCAAGTAGCCCCAAAATGGCGGAGCAGGTACTGACCTCCCTTTCAAAAATCTTGTATCCGCCCCTGATTTGTGTGTGTGTGTATGTATGTGTGCATGGGGACATTTTGCCCCTCATATAGCTATCATCACGTATATATGAGCCTTCCGTGTGCTGAGAAAGAGTTCCGTCCACATATCATAGGTCCATAGATCACCCTCGCCGTCTCCCTGTATATAGACCCAGCCTGGGCCTCCGCCATATGATGGCAATAGAGCATCATGGCGATTGAGCATTAAGAGTAATTGACACATCACTGAGAGGAGGATGGGTTACCCCAGAATGAACCCCTGAGGTGATTTAGGTCTGTCTCGTTGCCGGCAATCTCCCTGCGGTGATTTCCCTTATTTAGGTTTTATAGAAAGAGGAAGGATGTCACTGTGACTATATGTATAGGTGCAACAAACGGTCATTTATTGAGGCATTATACACACACATATCTACATACATACCTACATTCATACATACATACATACATACATACATACATACATACATACATACATACATAAAACATATATATATATATATATTATATATATATAATATTATTATATATATATATATATAATGTTATTATATACTCCATACCAGTAATGAGATATTACATTTCAATGATTTTGCACAACAATATCTTAGAGATTTCCAAGGCTCCTCTTGTAGCAACCATAGCTATAGCAATAATAACTATACACTACAATATTAATTAACATGCCTCTAGACAAATATAATAGCTTTGGAATTGCACCAGTAATGATAAAGGTTGTTAGTACAGATATAGTGGCATGCCTTGTGTCAGAAAAAGGGCTTAGGTGTTTTCGGAGGGGTAAAGTTGTTTTTAAGGTAGTTTCTGAAAGCTTGGATCTTCTACATTATGAATATACATGTTGTCCAAAAATCTTTTTAGGATAACATTATTTTTGGTAGCCATCTTTTAAAAAACTGAAAAAATAGGAATATTGGCCTATAGTTAAGATTTGTCACATACATAAGTTATCTCTGAAGAATTGATATGGTCTGAATACAGTTTTGGAATGTTAAGAATGTCTATTTTTGGAGAAATTAGGTTTTAAGAAAGATAACAATTGTTATCATGGTATCAAGCGGCCATCTTTCAAATTTCTTAGAATATGACTTAGATGCAAGAGACTAGTATTTTTTTTTATAGATTCTAGATGAAATTTGAGAACATCTACCCAACTGAATTCACTAATCATCCATTTTGACATATAATTGGTTTATATAATTGCCTATTTAGTTGCCTAGCAACAGCACTAGGATGTCACATTTCCTTAGCAACTGGGTATTTACAATCCTAAAATCATTTGCAATCGTACATAACAAAGATCAATCCTATATTAAGATTTCTTTGCTAATATATATACAGTTTCCTATAGTTTTATGTTGTCTAGCAACAGCCTTTTACATGACAAAATAGCTTAGCAACCATTCCCCCATAACCCTTCAACAAGCACTATGGAAATGTCAAAAATATTAATGTGTGTTTGTAGATGCATGATGTAAGTGGATCATTTTGACATATTTTGATATGTATATTACATAGGGATCTGGAAGCAATGTTAAACTACATGGTTTAGCTAGCAACAGAACCAGAATTTTATATTTCCCTAACAACAAAGTATTGGGGATTCTAGAATGAGCCCATCCCACATGGGATATATCCCAGGGTTGGACAGGGGTCAGACAAAATGACAGAATTAGCCGTCCTTGTCTCCTAGAGTTGGGGTTACTAAAATAAGCAGCAATCATATTTTTCTATATATCTAAATGTTGCTAAATTATTATGATTACTTAAATGTCATCAATTTGCAGGTTTGCTAGCCAATCAAAATGCTGTATTTCAGGGCAAAATAGGGTTGGACATTATAGGCTAGGCTGACAGGCTTTAACATTGGTTCCTATAGAGAAAAGGCAAATATATAAAGCTGCAATTTACCAATTTCAGGAGCAATTTGTTGACCAAATTGCTTGGTTAATTTAGTATTCTGCAATTTTGAAAATGTTTTATGGTTAACTCTAATGTTGGCATAAACTGGGATGGGCTTATTGTCTTAAATCATGTATAGGCAATGATGGAATTAGAAGGGATGATTAGAGAGATTGAAGGGTCCCTTATCTCTTGTATAGCAACAGACTAGTGCATCACACACTTGACTATAGCTAGCAACCAGTATTCATGATATTACAAATTGTAAATATGTTATACAAGGTCCTGTCACTAATTTGATCAATTAGATCAGTTAACGAAGGTGGTATATTAATATCAAAACTAGCAATTAGGTTTGGAGCACAGTGTCTAATCTGCAATAAGGTCGGGGTATAGCCTTAAACTACAACTTAGATGACATTTTACACACAAATGGAAACAGTTCTGACTATGTTGTAAATGGAGGTACAGCTACTTGAGAGCATGCAGGAGTGCCTCGATAATGGAATATTCTAAGCTGATTATAGCAGTCACTTTTTATCAAATGATGGTGACTAATATCTCCTATCACCTTCATAATATATAACACTTTTGCACCTACATGGAAGAATGTTAATATAACTGAAATAACTGGTTCATTTAAATTTCCAAAACAAATGTTATTTCTGCTGATAATCTTGGAGAAATTTCCTTGGAGACATATCGGATTAATACAATTATGAAAGCAATGTCTGAAGAACTATGTTGAAAGTTAATCAATGATATCCCTGTCAAGACTGAACATGGGTTAATTTAGTTTACAGACTGAGGATGAAATTGAATATAAGATATTATCTTTTTCTGTTTATGTAAGTTAAAGTGAGTTCCCCATTTTCTGATTCACCCATCAGGGTAACTGTTGCTATTTCTATAGTTCCATCTTGTAAGAAACATGAACATAGATGATGAATTTAAAGATAGGGACAACACTGAAAAGGTTTGTGTTGTCCTCACATGTGCTGATGTAAAATCTTGCCTCATAGTTTTTTCATAACTGCATGTTGAATGTTCTAAGTTAAGAATAGAGAAATGGTAATTCATGGGAATAAAAATGTGTAATATTATGTTCAACTAGTCCCAGAAGATATGATTAAGATTTATGTTATCTTTGCTCACTTTATAAATTTGTTATACCTTCTTAACCAATAAAAAGATCTCAGGATTTCAAAACCTAAAGCAACATGAAATACTAGTGTCACCTCATACATATAGCTATAGCACAGGTCAGGGAAATGAAGCAGTGACAGCTATGGCTGTGTTAGAGAGCATAGGGTCAAAGCATTCACAATTTCTTTGTACCATTGTCTGTTTTGAAGAACAGTATTAACCCCTTCTACCCTCATTCCCCAGAATATAAGAAATTTTAAGATTGCAATAACCTTTGGCAGAATTGTTTATTCTAGTAACTGCCAATGGTGCAAGTGCTTAAAAGACAAAAAACATGTTCTAAAGAAATTATGAGATATATTATTGGGCCACACACATGACATAGTTTATTGCTAGGATAAACTCTGTGCCTGATGGGTTGCTAAGACCTTTTGCTAGTCTTTGAGCATTACGAACATTGTTTCAATTCACCACCAAGAGTCATGACCTGTTGATTTTTACTCTTACATTGTTGTCAATAAATAAAGCATCTGTAACCATGGTAACCTGGCAACCTTCAAAATTTATCTAAAAAAAAGATTGTTCCATTAGAAATTTCCCAAAATGTAATACCTTCTTAAAGAATAATCTTTTGACAATACTGTTAAAAGCTCTGAGAAATTCTAAGTAATTTTTTATACAAATGCATCTAAATGGTGCTTTTTCACAATTATTTCCTAACTAATAGAATTATGGGGTTGATTTCCAGATATGGCTAAATCTGGCCAACGTTGCCCATAATTGCCTATATTATACATGAGATACTAAAGGGAGTAATTGAGATATAACATGATAAAGATGAATTGCAGGAAAATCTTTTGAGCTTCAAGAATGCTATCATATTTCCCTCAAAGCTGTAATTCAAATATCTGTTGTTTAATCAACAAATACAGATAGAAATGGCCTCATTTATATGGGATACCCATGGAGGGGCCAAATATATCCCAATCAGGTGGAAGGGTCTAATGTGTAACGCATTAAAAGATCTCACAACATAATGTTCAATTGATGAAAATAATGTCATACAGTAACTAGCTTGTGTGGCTCTTTAAGTGAAAAAGGGAGCCCATAAAAGTCCTTTAGACCTTGCGACTTATTTCTCAACCCAAATCACCCAATATATATTAATAGTTAATCAAAGTGACAGATGTAAAGAGAAGGAAATAATTCTTGTGATTTATTTCATGATTTCTATAGTAGAATATGCATAATTGCCATGCATATGCATATTTATCTATTCATTTCAATGTCTGAGGTTTCCTTTGATCAAAATGGTCATCTATAACCCTTAGCAGCTACAATTTCCTCAATATTTATGAAGAATTGTGATGCAACATATTAATTGAATAATAAAAATGGATTTTTTCAGAAATTTTCAAGATGGCTGCTAAATATTATGTTGCCCCAAAAAGAATTTTGGACAACATGTCATTTTGAAATATGGAAGTTTTGAGCTTTCCAAAACTGTTTTCAAATCAACTTTACCCCTCCGAAAACACCTTTCGACATAAGGCACACCACTAATAGATGAATAGTAACAGGTGTTGTTATTGTTATTTGATTATTGATTATTTACCTAACTAACAGGACGGCATCAATAGTGAATATGAACAAAAATAGAGATTTTTTATCATTTTTCAGCCACATCTGCACAAGGTCTATACACAAACGTGAGGCAAGATTATACAGCAACTAGAAAAAAAAAGCAGACTCTTCTTTGACATGCCATCTAACCCAAGAAAAAGCAAAATTATCATCGAAATAAGTATCAATTGAGCTGATATAGGATGAAATGAGCGTTGCCACAAATGTCTATATTTAGCACAAAGGAGGACCCCCCCCCCCCTCCCCCCTCATCACGTGACCAATCTGTTTGACGTCACAAACCACGTGACGTGATTAGCGTCTTTGGGCCCCACTCACACCCTCTGCGCATGCTCAGCTGAACCCATAGAGACGCGGCCCAGCGGCCCCTTCCCGGCGGGCAATGCGGCGGAAGTAACGGACCGGAAGTTGGTGGCGACGTCTGGCTGTGGCCGATGGCACTTTTAAAGTCAGGGCGGCGGGAAGAATGGGTGTGTTCGTAAACTGTGGTTACTGAGGGGAAGGAAGGGTGACTTGATAGAATGGGTGTGTTCGTAAACTGTGGTTACTGAGGGGAAGGAAGGGCGACTTGATAGAATGGGTGTGTTCGTAAACTGTGGTCACTGAGAGGAAGGAAGGGTGACTTGATAGAATGGGTGTGTTCGTAAACTGTGGTAACTGAGGGGAAGGAAGGGTGACTTGATAGAATGGGTGTGTTCGTAAACTGTCATCACTGAGGGGAAGGAAGGGCGACTCGATAGAATGGGTGTGTTCGTAAACTGTGGTTACTGAGGGGAAGGAAGGGTGACTTGATAGAATGGGTGTGTTCGTAAACTGTGGTTACTGAGGGGAAGGAAGGGCGACTCGATAGAATGGGTGTGTTCGTAAACTGTCATCACTGAGGGGAAGGAAGGGAGACTTCATAGAATGGGTGTTTTCGCAAACTGTGATCACTGAGAGAAAGGAAGCGCTTCTTGGTAGAATGGGTGTGTTCGTAAACTGTGATCAGTGAGGGGAAGGGAGGACGACTTGATAGAATGTATGGGTTTGAAAACTGTGATCACTGAAAGGAAGGAAGGATGACTTGATAGAATGGGTGTGTTCATAAACTGTGATCACTAAGGGGAAGGAAGGACGACTTGATAGAATGGGTGTGTTCAGAAACTGTGATCACTTAAGGGAAAAAAGGGCTGACTTGATAGAAAGGGTGTGTTTGTAAACTTTGATCAGTGAGGGAAAGGTGAAATTGGTTAGAGGAATTCAGCCTTCACTCTGCACCGTGGCTCAAATATTATTGTGGTCCTCCCCCCACCCCCACCAATTTGGTGAACCCCTAAACTACAAAAAGAGGAGGAAATGTCATGCGCCTACACGCAATTGCATGCAGTTTTAGTACTTATCCTTTATGCTGAACCCCCCTAAAATAAATCCTGTATCCTCCTTTGAATGCTGGCGCAGTCCAGGATAGAGGCATCAGGACAATAGGCCTACAAGTAGTACAGTGCAGAGATCACTCTTGTATGAAGGTGGTCGAAATGGCTGAGTGGAGCGGTCTAACCAGGCTGTATTTACACAGGCCTCCTGCCAGGACCTGGCCGCAGACTGATAACTTCAGAAAGGGCTTCAAGCTAAAACCTGCATCAAACAAGGCGATTTTCACATCCGACAATTTGGTTATTTCTACATTTCCATTAGGAATATTACAGGAAACACATACACATAACACGCCATCTAAAAGAGATTTCAAAATACTTTCTGAAAACATATACCATCTCTAAAATGAGCCGTATTTACACTTAGGATTTTGGAGGTCGCAAGTAAAACTGTATTGTGGGAAACAGCCTTTAAGATAAAGCCTGAGGGGTGGGGTTTGGGCGGGATGGGGAGATATATCTGCAATGATAACCAGGGGTCTGCTGGTCTGTCACCATGAACCTGGTCAGTGCGGGATCTGTGCTGGGGGAGGGGGTCATTGGGTTGCTTTATCAGAATTTCTGACTTAAAGGATACCTTGCACATTTATAGGTGTAGTAGTGCCATTCGTTACTGAATTCAATACAGCATGGTATTCTGAATTTGTACTATTAATGTAAGAAAGATTGAAGAAAAAAATCCTTGTTTTCACATAATTATAGGACATTGAAATGTCTATGTCTTATTCAAGTTTTTAGAGGAAATCTCCTAATCTATGACATTATACGGGGAGTTATTGGGAAAAATTATTTGTAATAAGGGTTATGCCCTCTAACTTAAATTACATGTATTTGGCCCAATACAGCTATATATTTATTGATATATTTATCCATCTACAATCATTCAGTAATCAGGGAATCCCAGGTTAACTCTATAAGGAAATCCCATAGCTGTGACGTAGGAAGGGGAGTACTGAGCAGCCCAACAGTCAGGGAATTCCCCAAATAAAATTCCTTTCCTTTTGGAATATTTCTCCAATATCTAAGTCATGTCAATGATACAATAATTAGCAGTTTGTGAATTTATGTGCAAGGAACCCTTTAAATAATGATAACCTCCATTGTATATATAACCTGACAGTGGCGTAGCCAGGGGGGTTGCTGGGTGTCTGGGACCCCCTCAAATTTCTAAAAATACAAGTAATATATAAGAAATTTTATAGAAATTATAATCCTGAGAAAAGTCAGAACCCCCTTAGATTTACCTGGAACCCCCTTTGACTTTACGGCTGGCTACGCCCCTGAACCAGCGGCCGGAAAAAGTACTTGACTAGATTTTCACCAGGTTTCATTTTTTGTTTATCTATCCTGAAAACGTTTTTGATGTGGTCCTATGAATTGCTCCAGTTTTACTTACATGTTAATATAACACAAATTGGACATGAATACAATTACGAGGATCCAACGAGTATTTGACTGGGAACAATGGACATAATTTGCCTTAATTGGTTTTGGAAGAATTTGCTGGCTTTCATCATCTAAATAAATCTTACAAATTAGATATTTTGTTGTTCATGAATCGCTGGAATTCAAGTTAGTTGTCGTCATTTGTGGTTGTACAACATCATGTCCAATCATCCAAAGCACTAATTTTGTGTTTCCACTGAACGATTTTACCAACGGCACAAAACATTAGTATAAGTTGCTCGTGGCCATTTTGTGTTAACGGGTCTTAATGCCCTGTTTCCGACAACCGATTTAACAGCTGATTGTTTGGTAATTTATTACTTTTAACAAGTATTATAACAAAATATTAAATATCTTACATACCATTTGAAAGATAATTAAATACCCTTTCTTATGGTATATAACCTGTTCGTGATTAACTAATATTCCCACTGCGATTTTTGAAATCGCTAGTAAAATCGGCTGGTGGAAACAGGAATTAAAGGTAGCCAACCGATTGGTTACAAGGACGGCATGACCTTCAGGGATATCTCCAGGAAATGTAGGATAAACATTCATATGGCCCCAAAGCCACTGAAACGGGTCCATTACTTATGTATGAGGTGGAGTATTTATTTGAATTGAGTGAGCGCGTAGCTGGATATCTTCCCCTTAGGCCTGTGTTGCACTAGCTGATTGTTGACAGGCTAGTTGGGATTAATAAATGTACAGTTTCTCCAGTTTCTCAATAACCCCATCCAAGTTAACATCAAAAGTGAAGTTTCTTTTTTAATGCTATAATAATGATTCCCCCTGGTCTTTTTACAAAATAGAGTTGATCCCAGATAGCATCAAAGGTGAAGTTCCTTTTTCCTTTAAAAAAATATTATAAAATGCCGTAATAATGATTTCTTCCGGGTCTCTTTCTAAAACAGAGTAACCTTGAATCACACGAATAAAAGTAGTTTTGTTGGGAAAACGTTTTTGCTCAACATTATCCTATTTCTCAGAGGAAGCAATGCTTATGTCTTACATAGAAACCTGCCATAGGCTTTTGTTTTACCTCTCAACCCTGCAAACTAACAATTTATTTCAAATATCAGTATGCTTAAGGCCATATTAAAATTTTAACGTATACCCACATAGGCTTAATTTGTGCACAAATCAGCTGATTATTACCAAAAGAATCTGCCGACTTTTACATAGTTTCAGGCCAACAATCAGCATGACAAATTTACATAACATGTTCAATATGAATTTGTGCTAAAATCGGCTGATTAATCAGTAGAACCGGCTGATGTTTGCACTGACATATCGTCCGACTTGGTAACAAAAAAATCAACTAGTGTGCATGGTCGGCAAAGCAACAGGCCATCAACCCAACCCCCACCCCCACCACCACCTCTGGCGATCTTTCCCCCTACCCATGTGATAGTCAGATATATCATTGGGATCATACCATTAATAGTCTGATGCCCTTAGCAGTGGACCTGTGATCATAACTCTTCCATGGCCGAGGGGAGCCCTACTATAGACGACAGGATGCCAAGAGCATTGTAGGCCCCTAGTGAATATAAACGGGCAGATCTCCCGGGGGATCCAGCTTTTATGTCGTTTGACACCTCCAGGCATCAGAGACCAGCCAGGTGCTGAGAGTTTTAAGCCCTGTTTCCACCAACCGATTTTACAACCGATTTCAAAAATCAGCAGTGGAAATATTAGTTAATCATGAAAATTTTATATACTACTAGAATGGGTTTGTAATTCTCTTTCAAATGATATGTAAGACACATAGTCTTTTGTTATAATTGCTAGTTAAAAGTAATGAAATACCAACAAATCGGCAGTAAAATCGGCCGGTGGAAACAGGGCTTATAGCCCCATACTCACTAAGCCATTTTACCAGCGACCGGCAACGGGCGACTGACTAGAATCGGCCGATTCTTATAATCACCTGTTAGTATACTGTTTTAAAAGCTGCATGTTTTAGTTGAATCGGCGCTAAAATCGGTAGATTTGTGGGTAGCATCGGCAGCTTTTAGTGCCAATCTGTCGACCGACTCAGTAAAACTGTCCTAGTTGGTATAGCGCTTTGGTAGAAATAAAAACAGGATAGATAGTCTGATGGACATCTGAAATAAGTGATTCTATGGCAGGACCTCGGATTCAAAAAATAAACTTAGGTAATGCACATTTCAGAATCTGTTTGGAAATGTAAAGACTGGAAATGGAACTTATATATGTATGAATTAACGCATATATATGAAATAAACAGCTTTGACATATCAATTCAGCTTCGACCATAATGGTGGCTCTTTCCTATATACTATTTTCCAGCAAGTGAATGTTACCTATGGGATTAATATGAAGATTATTTACCATTCCATTGAAACATATTCAATGCATCTCAAATTGTATTTACATAGAAATTCAGGATGTAGGAATATAACACTTACATAAATTCTACTGATGTCACTACCTTTCTTGCATTATCGCTAATAAGTGAACCACAGGGCACAAAATGGTTCATCTCGACCTCGAAAATGCTTACAAATGTCATTTTGTGAAGCCTATTAAATGTACCATACTCTGCTTCAGTGGACCATCGCACAAGAAAAACAACAAGGATTTTGTTGGGAAAAGTCAAAGTCTCGCTGTTGAGCCAAAATCTGCTGGGCTGAAAATTTCAGCATCTTTAGACCTCAGTACATATTTCTCAAAACCGTTTACAGAATTCAAATCAGCCACAATTTAACAGTGGGACCCATTGAACTGCGACATCGTCATGGAAATACGTCCTTGTTGCAAGGGTTTGGGTTATGCAATGGAGCACAAGCAACTAAACAAAAAGGCTTTTACTTGCCCTTTACAGATGTTGATCTGTCGTTTCTATGTTCTCCGCAGGTCCAATAACAATGAACCGGTCACGTCTCCCTCATTGGCAATGCATATAAATGTCCCTCTTCAATACCAACTGGGGGCAATGACCTGAAGTCCACACACCTCAGGCAAGCAGCGTCGTCAGAGCACATTCTGCAACCGTACTGTTTTGGCCAGTCTTAATAAATGTTGATGCAACAGTTGCATTATTTTACAAGAGGTTGAGATCGACCAAAAAGTAGTGATACATATGATAAGATTATATCTTAGTGAAGTAAAGACCTTATCAGTACATAACTTTTTAATAATGTTTATATAAAAGACCAAAATGTTGGAATAATGTCATAGTGTAACTTCACAATGTTATGTTCTTGAGACATTATTTGGTGCCATTAAAATAATGTAACAAGAACATAAACAGAAATAAATGGAACATTACTGCAATATAATAGCAATGTTGCATGCTTGCCTAGGACACCTCACCCCCAACCCAATCCAGACCAGTGCCATACCTTAAAGGGGGTTTGAAGGTATCTGCAACCCCCTCAAATATTGCTAAAAATTCTAATGGTGAACTCCCTCAGGCTCAAATCTACCTGGAACCCCTTGATTAACTTTTAACCTTCTCAAATTTTCCAGGAACCCCTCAGATTGGGAATGGCCCTGCAACCCCACTGCAAATGAGGAAATTAAACCATCCATGCTTTTTGATGAAAAAAACATTATTGTTGCATCCATACGTTTTAAGTTTCCAAAATAAATATCTAACATTACATTGTATGACATGAAGCAATACTTGGCCCCCAAGAAAACCAGCTCACACCGAGAGAGAGGAGCAGGATGATAAAGAATTCAAAACAAAAGAAAATATTTTGTTTGCCAAAGGCCCTTGACTCAACTACCCCCTTGGCACCCCTCCACTCCCATCTGCCCCCTTCTGTATGCATGAGGTGCCCCCTGGGGGGCAGAGTGTAAACACCTGACAGGTTCCTGTTCTGATTCCTGACCCCACCACCAGGGGCCGGCCGTGTCCGGCCCTTTATTGGGGGGCGGCTTGTTTATGTAGGCCTGGCCGGTGACTGGTCAGTGCCCCTCCATTAACGACTACTCCAGCCCCGTGGCCCGTTCACACTATGTGACGCACTGTGTTCAGCAAGAAGATGATGCTGTAATGAGGCTGAAATGTATTTTACTTTACCTGAGGGTGGTACAGGTTTAGTAGTTAAGAGTTTAAAGCATGCCGTATCAAACCAGGGTGATAACCAGTCTTGTATTGCCCTCGAGGGTGATACAGAAACTTTTGTTTTTCAATAATTAATATATAAAAAAGAAATCATTACCTAATATATGCATTATGTGCACAACGTTCCCAGCTACAATTTACTTGCTTACTGTTGGTGGATTTGATGTATATCAAAAAAGTTATATGAAAAAATGTAAAAACTTGTGCAGCCCCACCATCACTGATTGCTGTGCATCCTTCCTTGGGATCTCAGATCTAACAGAAAAAGTATAACAAATCCATGATCAACCTCGAAGGGGGTCCTCGGGGAGTCGGCACTCCTCTCATACCACCTTCTTAGTCGGTTATATGTATGTACCATCGATGATGAGATGAAGAGGCTGGAATCTCAAGCGAGATTGAGATGTTATTATAACATTGCAGTTCTGTTATGGTTCTTCATTGTTTTCTTTTTGTTATTTTTTTTATGGCACCCAAAAACGTTTTCAGGACCTAACATTGTGTCATTGGACAGTAACATTATTGTTGCAATCTTCTAATGTTCTTCCTTATAAAAATGATGTTATTATAAATTACTATATCTGTAAGGTGTCAACTTCATTCAAATGTAATGTTATTATAACACTCTATTTAAGTAAACCTCAACCTAACCTATAATGAAATAACTGTCATGTGAAAATTTAACAAGTAACAGACTGACCAAATCAGTATGGTTGCAGAACATGCTCATTGAACATCACTGCTTGCCTGGGATGATCAATGATATCAGGTTTGAGCACCAATGAATACAACATAGTTCAAGTGCAGATCTTGGTCTCAAATATGCAACATCACCTGGCACTACTGTGTATTTTATTGTATAGTGAGAACCCGGTATCCTCGGCCACCGAATCTGAGCTGACCAGTCCCTGGAAAGGGTCGTGGGGACGTTGATGGGGGCACTCAGGAGCCTTTTGTGTGTATAAGGCCAAGTCAAGAATACACTCTGTGCCAGGGAGGTTGAGAAGGAGGAGGAAAAGGGTTACCAAAGAGTTTCAGCAATGCTAATGTATAGGGTAACATAAGCAAAACATATCTTTTATTTCAGCCCTTATGGGTATGTTCTCGCATTGAAATTACTGGAATGTGTGAAATGGAATTTAGATGGCTATTGATGGTAAGAACTCATCAAAACTAATTTATTATCAACACATATTTATCCATATATCCTTAAAGTTAGTGCATTGCAGTATATTGAGGATGCTAATGTATCTTTTTCTATTATCATATCAGAACTTCACATACAGCAAAGTTAATGTTCTTCCAGTCAGTCTTTTCGTAACTGTATTTTCTGTGTATAGGTTTCCCTTTCGCTTGAAACACTTATACACCTCCATATTGTCAGACTATATATAGCGTGCTCTGTCTGAGAGGAATGTTTTTGACCTTTAAAGGTCCCCTCTCCCCAATAAGAATTAGACAAAGGAGTAGTGTACATCTATAAACGTTGCATCCTGCATACAATAAGCCTTTGTTATATTTTACGCCACCCATGAGAGGTATAATTATATTAAAGCCCCATACCCACCAGGCAACTTTAACACAATCGGCCAAGGAGTCTGTGCTAGAATTGCTAAAACTCCTATAATCCCCTGTAAGTATAGCATAGGAAAATATTGAAATGAATTATGTATGTTTGATCTGAATCGTAGCTATAATCGGCCAAATATTGAGGTAGAATCATGGGGTAGAATCGGCCAATTTTAGCGCCGATCTGTCAGCCGACTTGGTCAAATTCGCCTAGTGGGTATGTGGCTTAAGTATCACAGCAACAATATAATATGTCCTTTTATTGCATAGATCACACTTGCAGTTGTAAAGGTCAAGTTGTAAAGGTCTAAATATTCTCATTTCACCTGAAATGTAAAATTATTTTCAAAGAAATGAACTGAAAGAAAGATTGTAAAATGTGCCTGTGTCGTTTCCTTATAACAATAAGATACTATAATAAAAATCAATATTTATCAATTAACTGACGTGGAAGGGCAGGAAATACACTCCTGGACGTTTTATAATGACGGTAACATGAGCCTGTGGCCCGTTTCATAATAATCTCCATAGCTACGGGAGTTTTATGTGAGCTTACGGAAAATGTATAGGAGTTTGAAACTCTTGTAGGCAACCATTTCACAATGAAACTCTTGTAAATCCACCCAAAACTCTCATAAATCCTCCCAAAACTCCTGTTAATCCACACAAAACTCCTGTAAATCCACCCAAAACTCCTGAAGTTAACACAAAACTCCTGTAAATCCATATAATACTCCTGTAAATCCACACAAAACTCACGTAAATCCACACAAAACTCAAATAAATCCAACCAAAACTCACATAAGAAATAACAAAACTCTGCAGCAGCCAAAAAGGTGAACCTAAATTTATGAAACACAAAATTTACGGAGGTTTGTTATGACACAGGCCACTGCTTGGTGATTTCGCAATGTTTTAGTCCAGTCCCACTAATGACCACAGACTTGACCTGTACATACCCACTCATACTGTGATGACCCAACAGTAACCTAGCAACGCCCCGGGGCATAGTGCTACTGCCTAGCAACAGGCTAGCTACAGCTCATGTGTAGTTTTCATAACAACCCTTAGTGGGATTATAGACCCCTAAAATCGACAGTGCGACATGGCCATTTCTTAAATTTGACATCGCGACACATCCGTTTTTTAAATTCAACAGGTGACATGGCAAATAAGGGACAAATGTCATTGCCCTTTTCTTAAATTCGACAGCGGACAGGAACTTTAAAATGATAGTGTCCAGGGATATGGGTCTAAACCAAGGTTTAGGGACAGGTGACACAGCTATTTTTTAAATTCAACACGCTGACGTCAGAACCCCCCCATCCATCACTGAAAACACAGAGTTGTCAAAATGGTGCCAAAAACGACAACCCAATGTTGTTTGTGTCTTTTATACAAAAAATCTTATTTATGAATAGTTTCATGTTGTAAATATCATAGTCCATAATAATGGCTTCCTCTTATCTTATTACAATTTATTAGGTATGGCCATTACACATAGGAGGCCTATGAGTTGTATGGTTTTTGACACCATTCACTTACAATACTTTATCACAGACAGAGGCCATGACAACCTTGGGCTGTCGTTTCAGGCACCATTCACTTACAACCCTAGGGTCGTCAGGCAGCACTTTTGACTTTCATTTTGTTCTGTAACAACCCTATGACAACCCGATTCTCAGTTTTTGCTTCTCTGACAACCTTTTTGGCCAAAGTAGTCAGGAGAAAATGACAACCTTTGGGTTGTCATCCAGCCTCAAAATTTACAATGACAACCCTCTGGCCACCCCCAAATTGTCAAAGGATTGTCACAAAGTTGTCAGACAGCATCAATGGCCTGAAATGAGCCCTGCTCTGCCCCCACAAGTCACCTATGACAACCCAAAAGTCACTTATGACAACCCAAAAGTCAACTATGACAACCCTCTGACAACTTTACAGTGGCTCTCTGACGACTTTGTGTTTTCAGTGATACCCCCCTTAGTAGGAATTTTCTTACCCGGATGTCATGTTTTTCACTGACGTTGGTGGAAGTATGTTGGTATAACCCAAAGAGATTATGAAGAGAGATTGGACTATCTACTTAAAAACGTGATTTTGTTTGTTTATTCCATACCCGCTATGCAACTTCAGTGGTAAGAGGCAATGGGCGACTGGGAAAATGGCCGAAACTCGCCAGGCGACTAACTTAAAGCAAGTTTGATATTTTACTGGTGATATTACTGGCGATTTTACTGTCGATTCTGTCGACCATCACCCATCTCCCAGAATCTACATCATACCAAAGGGGAATCGCCCAGCGATAAGTTGCCTGGTGACTTTGCCAGCGATTCTCCCAGTTGCCTGATGCCCATTGCCGCTAAAGTCGCTTGGTGGGCATGGCCCCTAAGCTGAAAACACCCTTGCTCATTGTCAGCTTATAGTTTGTGAATGATATAGATTACAGTTATGAAGACAATGATTATAGTGTTATATATATATATATATATATCTTTGTATATATATATATCTTTATATATATATATATCTTTATATATATATATAAATCCTGATGAAGACATTAGCCTGTCAGAACTTATTGATTCTGCCAACAGTTGAATAATCAAGTCAACACTTCTGTTGTCGAGTTGGATGTTCTTCTACAATTCGGATTTATAAAATGTGTATATAAAGAAGATCAACAAGAAATATAATCATACAACGATCACACCGCACGAGCTAAGCCAATGCTGCTATGGGTTATAAATTATATAAACAGATCCTTTGACATCCTATGAAATTTTCGCGCACCAAGCAATGATTAGAAATTCCGCGTATTCAAAATTTCGCACATTTGATATTTATTTCTATTTGTTCTATGATGTTGACAAATTTCACTCGCATGATATTTTCACGTATCTATAGTTGTGCACAAAATGCACGAAAATGCGTACAGCGCAAAAATTGATGTGTTTACAGTTTTCTTTAAGTGTAAATTGAGTAGCTCAAAAACATTTTTGTAACAATATCTGTTTTAAGACTGTATAATGCATTTCATAAACTGTTAGATGTGCTAGGGACGCCATTATAGTCGACAGTGCTTGGGTAGTGTGATATTAATGTCAAGGATTCGTTAGGTTGCATTACCTCAGTGAAGTCATTTGCACTTCAAGTGTTTTGTTGCAATAATCTCACAAATTGGTGAATATATAATTATGAATATATTAGGTATTTTGCAACACAGTCTCCGCCAGTCTCTTTGTTCATTACACACAATCGTATGAAATACAAATATATGCTACCCGGGGCGGATCCAGAGTCTATCTTCTCGGGGGGGGGGGCAATATATCTGCCCCTACCCCCCATGATTTAGCGTGCAAAATTTCTCCTCAGATTTGCCAAAACTACAATAGTCCATTTTTGGTCGGGGGGGGGGGGGGGGGGGGGGGGGGGCAATTGCCCCTTTTGCGCCCCCCCCCCTGGATCCGCCACTGACTACTATACAGAACCTATAACAAATCTTGATAGGTCTGATAGCATTTCCTAATCATATATGGCTTATCTAATGTCTTGTTTATCTTTTCAGGTAAGTCCCTGCCTCCGGCACATTGCCCCTAGCACGGTAAGGTACACTCTACTGACATATTGTCAAATAATCATACAACTCGTACAGGTATAAGAACACTATTAGATAATAATCAGTGGCGGATTTATTTCTTAGTTGTTGTTTTTTTGCCAAATTTAGACTTTTTTCATTAGCGTTATTAGCGCCCCCGCCCCTTTTTCAAAATCATGGATCCACCATTGATAATGATAGAACTCCCACATTGATACTTGGAGTTCTGTTTATTCAGTTGGGTTATATCGGACATGGTGGGAGAGTAAGAAAGAAACTTTATACATTCCAGGCGACCATTTAGTGATAACTAAGTGCTAAGTGCAATATATATATATATATATATGTATATATATATATATATATATATATGTATATAATACCTCGTTAAATTTTCATAAACAGCAGAACAAACAAATACCCTGCCATTGTAAAACCATGCGCCATTTGATGAAACCACTTAAACTCTCTTAAGTTCTAGATCATCAAAGTAGGGTTGATAATGACCCATAATTTATTTGGATTCCTCTCTGAAAGGATCGATTGGGAGTGAGCCTCCTTCAACTACACACGGTGTGATAAATACATGTGTTTATATATAGAAACAAACAAAGATCATGCACGCCTTGATGAAACCACTCAAACACTCTCAAGTTCTGTATCATGAAAAAAAGGTCGATATTGACCCGTAATTTATTTGGATTCATCTCTGAATAGATCAATTGGGAATGAGCTTTCCCCAACTACAAACCGGGATGTGAATGTATATACCTGTCAAGTGACAGGGCATTGGAGACAATACATGATTAAATCAATATCTACAATCATGCTGGGTCCCAGGCTGTTTGCTAGGGGAACTGGCAGAGATAAACCCCTAGGTTTATTACCCGCTGGATCGACGAGCCCGTCGTATTGTGGGGAGGGCGAATTGCCCTTCTGTACGTACCGCATCACTTCCGGTGGTCTGTTTTTACAAAAAATCACAATATTTCACAATATTTTCACAATATTTTGTCTGGTAATAAAATAAAGAAGGCCCTTAGATGCCGTCCTCAAGTGGCCTTACTGGCGATTTGACTGGCAACTTGACCGGCGATCCTGTTCCCTGTTGCCCGTTGCCCAGAATGCACACCATTCCGGATCCCTCAGCGAGTTGTCGGGCAACACCACTAGAATCGCTTGAGTTTAGTGTAGCGAAACAGGTGTGGTTGTGCAGTGGGACCAATATGGAAACTGTATGGAAGAGTCATTCACTCTCATCATGGTAATAGACATGGTAGTGTCATGTAGTGCTTCCAGGTGTCAACTCCTACCTCTATATTCCATCTAACGTGTAAGATCTTCCAGCAATTGATATAATATAATGATGAAAATGTTGTTCAAGCTAAGTGTCAACACCAAAGATTATCAAACTCAGAGTCTCCTCCTCTCCACTTCCAGTGAATCTGATTGGACGAATTAGTAGCCCTCATAAGGGGTATAGTCCCTACAGATACATAGCCCTCATGTAGGGGGATCTGCTACATAGTTTGTAATATCTGAGTATTGGCTCCAGAATACGCATTATCTGCCCACAAGGCTGATTCAGGTGTCTATCAGGTGTCATCTAACATCTCTAAATTCCTTTGCACAAGTGTAAATACCAAAAATTATTACACTTCTTCGCTCCCCTTCTGGTGAATCTGATTGGACAAAGTTAGCTAGTAACCCTCATAAGGGGTATAGTCCCTTCAAAAACCTTGATACATAGCTCTAGTGTAAAGGGGGAAAGTTAATCTTACCCCACTGATTCATCACCTCCCCTCCCATCCGCCCTAGGCTTTATCAGCCCGCCCTAGTCATCTTCAAAGGCCCTAACAAGACGTAATCACAGCGCCCGTCTACCACGTTACTTACTGTCCGCTACATTAAGGGAGGCTGGGCTAGGACAAAGAGCCGGGCCGTGAAAAATAACCTCCCTTTTATTAGTTACTGTGTGTTATCATGGATGGTTGATAAAGTGTACACTTTATGACAGGTAGGATGAAGAGCGGGGATGTGAAAAATAACCTCCCTTTTATTAGTTACTATGTGTGTTATAGGGGAGGTTTGAGAAGGTGTACACTTTATGACGGGGTAGGACGAAGAGCCGGGATGGGTTAGAGAAGGTGTATATTTTATGACAGGCAGGATGAAGAGCCGGGCCGTGAAAAATTACCTCCCCTTTTATAAGTAACTATGTGTTATCTGGGAGGGTTTAAGAAGGTGTACACTTTATGACAGGATAGGACAAAGAGCCGGGCCGTGAAAAATAACCTCCCTTTTATTAGTAACTGTGTGTGTGTGTTTTCATGGAGGGTTTGAGAAGGTGAACACTTTATGACAGGGTAGGACGAAGAGTCGGGCCATGAAAAATTACCTCCCCTTTTATAAGTAACTATGTGTTATCTGGGAGGTTTGAGAAGGTGTACACTTTATGACGGGATAGGACGAAGAGCCGGGATGTGAAAAATAACCTCCCTTTTATTAGTTACTGTGTGTGTATTATCGGGGAAGGTTTGGGAAGGTGTACACTTTATGAAAAGAGGCGAGCCATGAAAAATAACCTCCCTTTTATCAGTTACTGAGGATGTGTTATTAGGTGGGGTATGAGATGGTGTATACTTTATGACGGGGTAGGACAAAGAGTCAGGGTGATGAAAAATAACCTCCGCTTTTATTAGTTACTGTGTGTGTTATCGGGGAAGGTTTGAGAAGGTGTACACTTTATGATGGGGTGGGACAAAGAGCTGGGCCATGAAAAATAATAACCTTCCCTTTTATTAGTTACTGTCTGTGTGTTATCAAGAGTACTGTGTGTGTTATCGTAGAGGGTTTGAAATGTTATGCTATTTGATAGGGTGGGACAAAGAGCTGGGTCATGAAAGATAACCTCCCCTTTAATTAGTTACTGTGTGTGTTATGGGGAAGGTTTGAGGTGTACACTTTATGATGGGGTAGGACGAAGAGCCGGGCCGATGAAAATAACTCCCCTTTTATTAGTTACTTTGTGTGTGTGTGTCATCGGGGAGGGTTTGGGAAGGTGTTCACTTTATGGTGGAGTAGGACAAAGGGTTGGGCTGTGAAAAAATAACCTCCCTTATATTAGTTACTGTGTGTTATCATGGAGGGTTTGAGAAGGTGTACACTTTATGATGGGGTAGGACGAAGAGCGGGGTCCTGAAAAATAACCACCTCTTTTATGTGTATTATCGAGGAGGGTTTGCGAAGGTGTACACTTTATGACAGGGTAGGACGAAGAGCCGGGTCGTGAAAAATAACCGCCTCTTTTCTTAGTCATTCTGTGTATTTTACCAGGAAGGGTTTGAGAAGGTGTACACTTTATGACTGGGTAGGACGAAGAGCCAGGTCGTGAAAAATAACCTCCTCTTTAATCAGTTACTATGTGTGTGTTATTGGTTGGTGTTTAGAAGGATATATATATACTCAGTGGAGACAGTGTGTCACATGCAAAGACGGGGAAACTCATAAAGAAATTACCATTAAAAAGGGAAATCTAGGGGGCTGAGCTAGGACAAAGAGCCGGGCCGTGAAAAATAACCTCCCCTTTTACAAGTTACTGTGCGTGTTACCGGGGAAGGTTTGAGAAAGTGTACACTCTATAGTGGGGTAGGACAAAGAGCCAGGCTGTGAAAAATAACCTCCCCTTTTATTAGTTACGTGTGTGCTTTACCAGGGAAGGAGTTTAGACAGCATACTTCCTGATGGGGTAGAACAGAGAGCTGGGTGGTGACCTTTTATTAGTTACTGTGTGTGTTATTGGAGAGGGTTTTCAAATTTGATCCCATAGATATCTCCTGCATTGTGCCGCTTTGTGATCCCTACCTGTTATTCTCCTGACACTCTCAGTCCAAGAGCCCACAGTATGTGCAGGGCCTGTGACATGCATGTATAACTTGGTGCCATTAATGTTGTCTAAAAGGAAGCGTTACCTGCAGAGACTGTTTCCTCCATGGCGTAGTGTGGGATAGAGGTCATATGCGTGTCACAGGTAGGGCCCGTCCTCATGTGACCACCTTTAAACATGAAACATGATCCAGCTCTATGTTGCATGTTAAGAAACCTAGCCTATTTTTAGATATGATGTTTTACAATCATTTAGATGGATATCTGTCCCAATACAACATATATACTGCTTCATATTCTCAGCATATATCATGGAGTGTGTTTTTTAAAGGTTTATTTCCAAACGTCCAGGTTTCCCCTGGTTTTCGGGATATTACAGAAAGGTATAATATGATGGGGTACTAATAAGGTGGTTTATACTGGAGACATTCAAACAGTTTATAAATAATTGTGATAGTTGCTTGCTCATCCGTTCTCTTAACTTTATAGACGTTGTGCAGGTGACGTCACAACATGCAAAATGACCTGGCCACCATATTGGTGATCACTTTGTTATAATCATTATTTGCAGTTTTGAAGTATTAAGAATGTATCAGTATATACCCTTAGAATAACCCTTAGAATAACTTCATTGGACCACAATCAACAATATTTGTGATTTAGAATTGATAAATCTTAGACATATTTCACAGCCATGTGGTCATGATCACCACGTGGTGATCTTCAAAAACTGATCACGTGACCACATCTGCACAAGGTCTCTAGCGTTAATCACCTTTAGGCAAGAGAACTATAAACCAGATTTAAGACCATATTTGTTGTGGAAACCGCCACAAAACCCAGACTGCATTCCGCCTGGGATATATGAAATATGACCGACTTGAGCACCCCTCCCCCCCCCCCCCCCAGGGACATAAACCTATGACCTTTAATCCTACAGACCAGGCTTCTACCCTTGAGCCACCTGCCCTCAGCCTCCAGTCGACTTGGGAATGACCTATCGACGGAGGGTCCCCCAGGACGAGCGTCCTCCTAGCGGCGAAAGGTCACACTAGGCCACTTAGGCACCCCTGCTACAAATCTCCAACACTCAGTCTACTTAAAGTACTGCAGCCTGGTAGGATTAAAATTTGGAATTGATTTACTGTTACGGTGAATTATAAATGGTAGGTTTAGATTTTAGATTCAACTTTCGTTTTGATAGGGTGTTTGTGCTCAGAATGAGTCCTGCAAAAGAATAAGCACATCCCGGTTTACACCAACATCAAAGTTTAACATGAAATATTTTTTACAAAATTACTTCTGTGTTTATTCCACGAAGATGGTTGCATAATATAAATTTAACCAAAACAATTTGGTTGATATATTGCTCCTAAAATTGATAAATTTCAAATTCCATAGGTACCGATGTTAAAGCCTGTCAGCCTATCCTAGAATGTCCAACTATATTTTGCCCTGAAATACAGTATGTTGGTAAGCTGGCAAACCTGCAAATCTGTCAATGGATGAAATTTAAGAAATCATAATGTTTCAGCAACTCTTGAGGATATAGACAAATATAATTGTTGCTTTTTTCAGTAACTCCAACTCTAGGAGACAAGGATGGCTTATACTGTAATTGTGTCCAACCCTGTCCAACCCTGGGATATACGCAATGTGGGAAGGGCATATTTGTTTATTGTTTGATGGCTTTTCTTTATATCAATCAGTTCTAGATTAGTAAATGTTTCTAAAGCTGGATGTGCCCACAGTTCTAGTTCACAGTTGACAACATGAACCGTCGAAAGATGTCCATGGCAAGCAGTGACGTAACAAAAATGTTCTGTGACTGTACTTCTTTAGTTAGTGTGAAACCTATCCAATTTTCACCCAGCAATAACGTTATTTTAGGTAAAGTTACAACTCATTAAAAAAGAACGTTATAATAACGTTATATTTTGGTTGAGTTGTGACCTACCTAATATAGAATGTTATAATAATGTTCTTATAACGTGCAAGAATGTTATAAGAATGTCACAATAACGTTACAACACGACGTCGCACTGTTAGGTTCTAAAGACGTTTTTGGGTGCCATCAAAAGAACGTAACAAGAACCAATCCAGAACTGAACAGAACGTCATAATAACGTTATAATAACGTCATATTCTTGCTTGGGGTTAATGTAAGCTTCTTACAAACAGCTTAGACCTTTAAAAAGCAACAAAGCACAACTTAGATTCTGAAGCTGAAGTAATCAGAACATGCTCCTTTTATCAGTCACTGTTAAAACAGATTGACTTCACATTTCTTGTCAGCCAAACGATGCACACGTTTGCCAGCTATTTATAGTGCAATACACTTTAGAGCATGTTCCCAGAAGTCAGAAGGTAATTTCAAATTCTCCCTACCATGGAGAGATTATTTCATTATTTCACCACCAACTAGCCTAGATCAAGATACAATATGTAGACAAGTCACAAGGCTTAAGCATAGACATTAAATAATTTTACAATAATCATTGCATTATTTGTAGTCTGACTGATGGACAAATAAGATGGAGTATATAGGTAATATGTGTTAAGTTGGTTTCCAGATGTATACATTGCAAAGGTATATACATAAAATATTTCTCCATCTTCTATGTATTATCCTTTTTCTTTTTGCCTTCAAAACTAGTCCATATTAACCTGAAGGTGCTTAAAATACTGTAAACAAATAATCCGTGGTAGGGAGCATTGATTGAAATAAAAACTTAACTAGTCTAAAAGGTTTACTCATACTGATGTCTCTCGTCAACGACGGCAGAATCAGGAGTTTAGGAGGCACCCCAGCAGGCCTTAAGAATCAGACCACGTCTTCTGAAAGACATGCGAGCAAAATGATGAATGAGCTTAAATCGGAGCACTAAAGGCTAGATTTGAGCTTGAATTGCAACAAATTCGCAGGGATATAAAGGATGCTGTGTTAGTATTCAGTAGCAGCCTGAGCGAGCAGAATGGGACAGGGTGTGAATAGTGCGAGCTGTAATGCCGCGTCCCCACTTGGGCGATCAACAACGGCGACCAACGTTAGTAGCTCGCCGATTAAAAAATTAGTACGTCGTCGGGCGACTAACTAGATGCAGGTGGAAAAAAAAGTTAGTCGCCACGTTGGGACGCTCTTGCTATGAAACTGCCAGCGACTAGAGGACACATTAGTCCCCCAGCTCGGCTACTAACTGCCTTAATCGCTGGCGACAAGAGAAAAATATTAAACATGTCAAATATTTTGACCAAAAACCACGGCGAATAGTGGTTTGGTTGCCAGACATGACGGCGCCACTTTTTAGTATGTCACCGGACGACTAACCACATTAGTAGCCGCCGAATTTTGTAATTTGGTCGCCCAAGTGGGGACCAGGCTTAAGTCGTTTATTAGCAGGCAGGGAATGGTTTGTGAGTAGTGTAAACGCTGGCAAGCAGTGACGTACCAAGTATGTTCTGCGACCATACATTTTTGGTTAGTCTGTAACCTGCCCAATTTTTACATAACAGTTATGTTATTTTAGGTAAAGTTGAGACTTACTAAAAAAGAATATTATAATAATATTGTATTTCAGTGAAGTTGATATCTTACTAATGAAGATATTATAACATGAAATAACGTTACAAGAATGTCACAATAACATCACAATGAGACCGTGCCATCAAAATAACATAATAAGAACCAGAACAGATCTAAACCGAACATTACAGTCATGTTATTATAATGTCATATTCTTGTTTGGGCAGGCGGTATGTCAGCAACGTGTGAGCAGTAGGTGAGTGGTGTGTACGCAGCGTGTGAGCAGAACAAGAGAAGTAGTTGGGCAGTAGATGAGCAGAACGTGAGCAGTATGTGAGCAGAGTGTGAGCAGTATGTGGGAGTTGTATGGGAATTGTGTGAGCAGTGTGTGAGCGGTGTGTGAGCAGAGTGTGAACAGTGTGTGAGCAGTGTGTAGGCAGTGTGGGAGAAGTGTAGGAGTGTAGGAGTGGGAATAGTTTACCAGTTACCAGTTACCAGGTGAGCAGTAGGGGAGCAGTAGGTGATCAGTAGGGGAGCAGTAGGGGAGCAGTAGGGGAGCAGTAGGGGAGCAGTAGGGGAGCAGTAGGGGAGCAGTAGGGGAGCAGTAGGGGAGCAGTAGGGGAGCAGTAGGGGAGCAGTAGGGGAGCAGTAGGGGAGCAGTAGGGGAGCAGTAGGGGAGCAGTAGGGGAGCAGTAGGGGAGCAGTAGGTGGGCAGTAGGGGAGCAGTAGGTGAGCAGTAGGTGAGCAGTAGGTGAGCAGTAGGGGAGCAGTAGGGGAGCAGTAGGGGAGCAGTAGGGGAGCAGTAGGTGGGCAGTAGGTGGGCAGTAGGTGAGTAGTAGGGGAGCAGTAGGGGAGCAGTAGGGGAGCAGTAGGGGAGCAGTAGGGGAGCAGTAGGGGAGCAATAGGGAAGCAGTAGGGGAGCAGTAGGGGAGCAGTAGGGGAGCAGTAGGGGAGCAGTAGGGGAGCAGTAGGGGAGCAGTAGGGGAGCAGTAGGGGAGCAGTAGGGGAGCAGTAGGGGAGCAGTAGGGGAGCAGTAGGGGAGCAGTAGGGGAGCAGTAGGGGAGCAGTAGGGGAGCAGTAGGGGAGCAGTAGGGGAGCAGTAGGGGAGCAGTAGGGGAGCAGTAGGGGAGCAGTAGGGGAGCAGTAGGGGAGCAGTAGGGGAGCAGTAGGGGAGCAGTAGGGGAGCAGTAGGTGGGCAGTAGGTGAGTAGTAGAGGAGGAGTAGGTGAGCAGTAGGGGAGCAGTAGGTGAGCAGTAGGGGAGCAGTAGGGGAGCAGTAGGTGGGCAGTTGGTGAGCAGTAGGTGAGCAGTTGGTGTGCAGTAGGTGGGCAGTGGGGGAGCAGTAGGAGAGCAGTAGGGGAGCAGTAGGGGAGCAGTAGGTGGGCAGTTGGTGAGCAGTAGGTGAGCAGTTGGTGTGCAGTAGGTGGGCAGTAGGGGAGCAGTAGGGGAGCAGTAGGGGAGCAGTAGGGGAGCAGTAGGGGAGCAGTAGGTGGGCAGTTGGTGAGCACTAAGTGAGCAGTAGGTGAGCAGTAGAGAAGCAGTTGGTGTGCAGTAGGTGGGCAGTAGGTGTGCAGTAAGTGGGCAGTAGGTCCAATTAGGGGGTCCAGACCAGCCTCCTCTCCTCTTTCCCCTCCCCTTCCATTTTTGTGCCCGGTACCCCCTAAATAAACTCTTTTGATAAATCCAGATAGCAAACAATTTCTGTTAGCATTTCTATACACCGTGCACCTCGCACTACTGGATGGCGGAATGTGTATGAGGCTGGCACGGAGACCACCCCCCCGTCTTGAGCTGCTTGCCCCATCTGGAGCCCCTCTCCACTGCTCGCGTGCAGCAGGAGATCAACTCATTAATATTAATGAGCACCAAAAACCATGGACTCCACTCGCCGACCTCTCATAGCCGCCCGCTGTGTGCCGGCGACTCATTCTGTAATTACTGGGAACAGCTTATCTCGCCCATGGCTTTCCCTTGATTAATGCCTTTATAATAACAACTTTGTGTCCTTGCCGGTATTGTCATTCTCAGGTTAGCCGACGGTCTCCGCTCTCAAACCCCCCCTCCTTCCCGTCTGCTGTATCTCCTTTCTTCCAGTACGTCTTTCCTCCTGGTCTTTCCTGCTCCCTCTCTTACTCTATTCCTTTTCTCTATCACTCTTTCTTCTTTCCTCCCTCCTTCCTTCCCTCCTTCCCTACATTTTCCCTTAGGCCCCATACCCACTAGGCGATTTTTACTCAGTCGGCCGACAGATCAGTGCCAACGTCGACCGATTCTAGAGGTAGCATTGGCCAACTTTGGCACCGATTCAGATTAAACGTGCACATTTCAATGCATTATACTAACAAGCAATCATTAGAGTCGGCCGATTTTAGTGCTGATCTGTCGGCCGAATCTGTAAAAGTCCCTCAGTGGGTATGGGGTTTTATTCCCTTCCATCTCCCCATTGCTCTAGTTACTCTTATCCCTCTTTTCTTCCTAATATAGATTTTTCAATCCTTCCCTCCCTTCCTACCTCTCTCCCTTCTTTACATTTCTCATTCCTATCCATCGTTGTTTTCTCCTCCCTTCCTTTCTCTTTTCCTCCTCTATTATTAACCTCTCTTCCCTTAATTTACTTTTGTACTTTCTTCAAGGGGCGAATCCAGGGGGCCTCCAGCTTCGGTTCGCATAGTGGTCTTGCAACAGTACAAGGAGGGTTTGGCCATCCCTCCCTGTTCCGGACTGCAAACTTCAGGAATTTTATATCTAAATGTCTATTTCCCAGAACCATTTACAGAATCAAAATCAGCTTAATACTACTAGAACAGCCAAAATTCAACAACGGGACCCGTCACAACAAGAGCGTCCCTGTACAGCGATGTCCCCGCTATATGTATCTTGTAATGATCTGTAGTGATGTGATGCAGCACCAGTGGTCCTGCCCCCACCCTCTTTGCCTTCAAACTCTAACTCCCCTACCCCCCCCCCCCCCCCCAGGCAAACAGTGACGTAACAAGCATGTTCTGTGACCATGCTTTTCTGGTCAGTCTATTACCTGCTCACTTTCCAGGTAACAGTTCTCTTTAGGTAAGGTTGAGAATCTACAGGACTGATTGTTATAATAATGTTATATTCTGGTGAAGTTGAGACCTTACCAATACAGAATATTATGATAATGTTATTCTAACATGAAATAACATAACAGTATCTTATTATAACGTCAAAGACCAACATCACAGTGTTATATATGTTCTAAAGACGTTATTGGATGCCATCAAAATAACGTAAGAATAATCAAATAGAAGGTTACTGAAACGTTATGATAACATTACAAATTTGCCTTGGCCTATATCACCACTACCACCCCATTGCCGATATAACTCCTCCACTTCTATCCACCACCTTTCCTTAGGCACTTTGAGAAGTACTCCCGACTCTACCTGCTCCCATTAAAAACTCAGTCAAGTTTCAAGGCGCCCCCTTTTTCCTGTGACCCTCTACTTATTGCCGCCGCCAGATTTTAAATCAAAATCATTTATTCATGAACACGGTAAAATAGATTGGGCCTGAGAGTCATTGCGACTCCATGCAATTAGTCTAAGGGTATTAGAGTGCGTGTGTGAGCAGGCGCGCGTAGGAATATTACTTCGCCCCCGCAGGGAAAAAGGACGCCAATCGATTCGCCTTTAAATGAAACAAAGTCTTTTGAAACTGTAAGCCAAATCCTGAAATTTGTATTTATAACCACATTAACAATGTCAATTGTTCTAGCCTGACACTGTTGCGGATTGGGGGGGGGGGGCGAAAGGGTGCCTACCACTACCCCCCCCCCCCCCCCCCCCCAACTCCCTAAGAACGAGGGATGACTTAGTTTTATTTACCTACAAATATAATATAATTATGTATGTTGATTCGTACAATTCTGATGCTTGACTTTCCCTTTTTTATAGAGGTCTTTGTGATTTTTCCCTATAGATGACTGACTCTGGACCCACCCCTCAGACACCCACAATATCTGATAATTAAACGCATTCCATGTGGCCCCTGTCTGACGATGAATATTTGAATTAGATTTAAGGGACTGCTTCTAATTATAGCCTGAGACGTCAAGAGGTTCCTCCTGGAGTTATTACAGCAATGTTCGGCCTTAGTAAGACGTTAAACTACTTACCCCAGACCCTGGGCTGCAATAAAAAGGAGTGAAGGGTGGCCAGGGGGGATGTTAATTAGAAATTGTGTGCCGCCTTATCAAGCTTTAATGTTCCCCTAACAGATCTTAAAGCGGGGCGCTCGCCTTGAATCGCAACCACAGGAAAAAAACTACAAAAAGCGCATAACCGTTTTTGACCGTGTCCAAATCAATGTCGACGCTCTTATTAATGGAATGGTTAATCTTTCTGTTACAATTATAATGTGCGTGTCCTCTATATTCATATTCAAAGTGCATCTGATTCTGCAACGTTTGGTTAATGACATAAGGTCGTACCTGACAAAGGTTAACTTATGTCAGATACGACCATATGTTATTCAGCCAAGTGATTTTATCGAACAATAAGACTTCTGACACTAGGACCACCATTTTTGTTGGACAAAATGTACAACAAGACATAACCTTTTGTGTAACTAAACCGACAAAACTTGTGTGCTTCTGTTTAATCAATCATTACTTTGACATCTATGTTAGTTGGATTATTTCAATATTATTTTATCGTTTTGAACAAATATATTGTTTTTTCATCAACAACATTTATATGATTTAGATATTTTAAAGTTTGTTAAACAATTGTAATTGTATTTCACAACCAACTCAAATATTGCTGTAAGTTGTATAAGCCTGGGCTCAGTGGTCTAACTCTTAAACCATTTCCCCGCTGGCTCTCCATGCAGAGTCTGTCACTCTCAGGGCAGAGTTTGGGCACGATCCATCACCTTTTACAGTATGACGTGGGCGATAATAGAGTTTAGGGATGTTTCAGTCCATCCCACCAGGTGGCGGTACCTTCAGCCCGTTGTTCTGCTATTTCTATTGGTCCCTGAGGGCCCAGGGAGAAGGGCCCGGATGTTGGGGGCCCAGGCAAGAATATGACGTTATTATAATGTTATTATAATGCTCTTCTTGGTTCTGGTTTGGTTCTGGTTATGTTATTTTGATGGAACCCAAAATCGTCTTTAGAATCTAACATTGTGACGTCGCATTGTGACATAATTGTGACGTTGTTGTAACGTTATTTCATGTTACAATAACATTATTATAACATTCTTAATTAGTTAGCTGTCAACTTTACCAAAATAGTATGTTATTATAACATTCTTTTTTAATAAGTCTTAACTCCACCTAAAAGAACGGTTTTGTAACGTGAGTACTGGGCAGGTTTCAGACTAACCAATAAAGAACAGTTACAAAACGTTCTTGCTACGTCACTGCTTGCCTGGGGGGGGGGGGCACTTTCCCAGCCAAGCATGTGACCTTATTATAATGTTAGAGTAATGTTCTGTTTGTTTCTGTATTAGATTTTGTTACATTATTTTGATGGCTGCCAATAAAGTTGCTGCAACCTTCTGCTGTGATGTTGCACTGCAACATTATTATAACGTTCTGTTTATGTTCTTCAACCTAAACAGGATGTTCTTATAACATTCTGTTTTGGTTTTGTCCTAACCTCACCAAAACATTATGTTATAATAACATTCTGATTTGGTGAGGTTTAAACCTTTTTAAACCTCACCATCAATAACGTAATTGTTACATGCCATCTTAGTAAGTAGCAGACTGGCTATAAAAGTATGGTTGCGGAACGTTTCTGTTAAGTCACAACTTGGCTGGGCTGTACCATGTCTGAGGGCATCTGACAAAGGGGGCTTCTTGGGAGGCCATTTTGTCTATTACCAATGGCCTGTTGCACAATGACCGATCATAAAGGGCCGTCCATATCATATTGTCACATTTTGTCCAGGTACTTTTACGACACCCCCACCCTCCTGTCACACTAAATCGTCTGTTTTAAACATGAAAATAAGGACTGTTTCCAGCCTGTGTCACAGTGTTCAACCTACCCACCCAACCCCTTGTGTGTGACATTATTTATGGACAGCCCCTAACAGCGACACTTGGTTCTTGCAAAACGCTTATACCATCTTTTCTACTGGATCAAATTGAAATTTCTAGATTTATATACAGTTTAGGTAAATACTATAGAAATTCCAATTCATTTACACCATGCTCTAAATGAGGTTTGTCACCTTTTTACCATTTTGGGTCACTTTGTACACATCATGGGCATATAGCTTTAGAATTCCTAACAATTCAAGTGTTTACATTAGATTCATCTGCGGTTAATCTGGCATGCATATGAGCGAGTGGTAAAAGATACCAATCATTTTGTGACGATCGCCAATATCCGACCTATTCTCAGAGATGAGACCTATTCTCAGAGATGAGATGTGATCTGCAGCACAATGTCTGTAGGTTGCACCGTACCTTTAGCATTGCGTGGAGACTCACACTGTACAGTTTTTTGATCTCCTAAAGGCCCTATTTCACTACACGACATGAGCTGCGATATGACGATGTCGCAGAGAAACTGCATATATTCAAGACAATTCTTCATCACACATATTTGTAAAGTACCCCAATTTGCCATTTTCACTTAATTTTATCGGTCCTGGGTGCAAATGTTCATATTGAGCAAATGTCGCAGCACGTAGTGTCCTGTAGTGTAATAGGGCCTTAACAGAGATGAACTGTTGTATACTGATATCACTGGTTTTGTGTGTTTATAACCATCCCACACATGCCAAGGTTACATTGACATGGCCATGGACTTGTGGGGGCTTTGGTGTAAGGATTCAGGGCAGCAATATAATGAATGATGATCACCATCACGGAACTATACCTGTTCCTATTACACCCACTTACAGACCCCTATAAGTCTTCATTAGTTTATTTTCTGAAGTGTGGGTGGGGAGAATTGTCTAAAATTATTAAATCTAGATCTTATTATGTCAAAAAGTGAATTCCATACATGTTATATATGCTTAGTATTGTTTTATTGAAATAGGCCTACATACAAATAATTTCAGTCATTATAAGATAATGATGATGCTTTCAGTGTAGAGTTCAGTTCATAGGTAAGTAATGATCTTACAATCCTGCTGCAACATCCCCCAATTGCTAGTAAATCTAGCATAGGTTCTTGTGAGGACCCGCCTTAAGGCCGGAGAGTAAAGGCCATATTCCACTATGCGGTGGGGTGGTACTAGCGGTGGGATAAGCTGCCACCGCAAGCTATTTGTGGTGGGGAAACCAACATGTTCGTTTCTGCCACCGCAAGCATTCAAAAGAAAACAATATAAAATAATTATAAAATATAGAAAAAAAATGATAAAAAAAATCATAAAAATCATAATAAAATTTTGGAAAAGTCAAAAAAAAAGATTTTTAAGTCTGTAAAAGGATATAAAATCACTTGTGGTGTTACTTGCGTTGACCCAACGCAAGCACCACTGCAAGCACCATCGCAAGCAATTTCTATATTCCACCTTGCGGTGGCCAGATTTGATGCTAGGAGTGACAAAAACAGCTACTGAATTGCCCACCGCGAGCAAAACGCCGCAAAGTGGAATATGGCCGTAATTCATCATGCCTGTCGACTATCCTGTGGGGCTCGGTAATCCATGGTTGCAGTAAATGATATCTTGGACAGCTTCACCATCTCTGCTTGGATCCCCTGACATGTAACAGAGCGCTAACATAGTCTACAATCGAGGATAACAGCAATACAATTGATGAATCACCATGCGATTATTTTTCAGAATTCATGATGGTTTTGAAGAGAATGACAGGGCACAAGAAACGTTTACACAAAAGTGTATTTATCCACACATGAAAATTGTTAAAGTAAAAAATACCTACATTTCATATTTATATCATTACTGGTACTTATACCTATACTTATAGACTGAACACTACATATATGTAGGGGTGACACCATGTGTCAGCTATTGAATCCTAATAAACATTATGTGCTGTTAACCCTTTAGAACCCACAGTTTTTACACATAACATGCTCGATTTTCTTTGCTAATCTGGTTTGTCAGCTATCACACTTGGCATCCATATGTGTCCTGATTTTTGGCAGGCTAACTTAATACACCCTTTGCTTATCTGCTTTTTGCTCAATGCATTTTGCTCATCCCACTTGTTGGCTATAGGCTTGGACAACCCTATGTGACCAATATTGGGCAGGAAATATCCAGCACTTTACACAACTTGCTCATCCCACTTGTCAGATATTCAGTTGGGTTAACATCATGTGACCAGATAATTGGGTAGCAAGAGTAAAACTTTATAAAAGACTCACTCATCCCACTTGTTGGCTATCGTCTTGGGCAACCCTACGTGACCTGATATTGGACAGTATAAGTAGCTGCTTTATATACAACTCACTTATCCCAGATATTTGGCAGTCCAACTTGATACACACTTCGCTCATCTCTTTATTTGCCAATTATGTTGAGCAATGCTGTATGACCAGATATTTGGCAGTCCAGCTTTATATGCAACCTATGTGTAACTTATGTGTTAGCTGTCATGTTAGAAAACTGGCCAGATATTTGGCAGTATGAGTTCAGCTTTATACACAACTTGTTGGCCACTTGTTGGCTAATTTGTCGGGCAACCTTATATAACTAGATATTTGGTAGTCAAGGTTTATACATGCTTTGCTCATCCCAATCAATGTCTATTGTGTTGGGTAAGCCTATCTGAAAAATATGTGGCAGTCAAAGTTTATACACACTTCGCTTGTCCCACTTTATACGCAACTCACTCGTTCCAGTTGTCAGCTGTCAAAATTGGCAACTCTATGCTACCCGATATTTGGCAGTCCAGTTTCGCTCATCCTGCTTATAAGATATTGTGTTGGGTAAACATTGTGCGATCAGATATTGGGCAGTCCCAGGCAAACTGCAACGTAACAAGAATGTTCTGTGACTGTACTTTTTTAATTGGTCTGAGACCTGGCCAATTTTCACGTAACTATAACGTAATTTTAGGTAAGGTTTAGACTTACTGGAAAAAAATGTCATAATAACATTCTATTTTGGTAAAGTTGAGACCAAACTAATAAAGAATGTTATAATAACGTTATTGTAACGTGAAATAACGTTACAATAACATCACAACAACATTCTAGTGTGACGTCGCAATGTTAGGTTCTAAAGCTGTTTTTGGGTGCCCTCAAAAGAACGTAACAAGAACCAAACCAGGTCTAAACAGAACGTTGCTGCAACGTTATTATAACATCATATTCTTGCTTGGGGTATGAGTCCAGCTTTATAAACATTTTGCTCATCCCACTTGTCAACTATTTTGTTGGGCATCCCTATTTGTCTAAATCCTTGAAAGTCAAGCTTAACACATACTTCGCTCATCCTGTTAGTCTGCTATCTTGTTTGGAAACGCTATGTGTCCAGATATTTGGCAGTTCAGCTTAAAACATGGTACACCCATCCAGTTTGTCCGCTATCATATTTGGCAACCCTATGTGACCAGACATTGGGCAGTATGAGTGTAGCTTTATACGCGACTCGCTCATCCCACTTGTCGGCTATCGTGTTGGGCCAAGTAATCCCTGGCCATAGTAGAAGATACCCGGCTGTACCGCCTCATCCCCAGCTCAGGTAATGTCAGTGAGAATGGCCTAAGCAAATTGATCACTGCCCATCGCGAAAGCAAGGGGCCGAGAGCTCGGACAAAGAGGTGCTGGACTGTGTTTGGGCATTTGGGTGGCGCAATGAGAGTGTGCTGAAGGGTGTTTGGATGCTACATCCCACAACCTCTATACATTAGTTTGTGGTTGGGATTTAACATTTGACTTGATTTATGAAAAGATTGATGATAAAAGGCTTTTAACTCAAAGTTCTGTTAAATAACAGTTCACTATGAATTTGCAGCAAACTTGGTGGCAACAAGGTTTTCAGCATACTTTGCTGTACAATCTCAATGATTATAGTGCTGGACTGTTCATTTGGATGGTGCAGTGAAAATGATACTTGAGCGTATTTAGGCATTTGAGTGGCTCGATGATAATGCGGTGAGTGTATTTAGGCTTTTGGGTGGTGTGATCATAACAATGTTGGAGTGTGATTAGGCATTTGGGTGGTGCAATGATAATGCGCTGAAGTGTGTTTGGGCATTTGGGTGGTGCAATGATAACAGTGCTTGAGTATGTTTGGGTATTTAGGATATGTAACGATAAAAATGCTGGAGTGTGTTTGGGCTGACGATTTAAATGTTTTGCCAGTTTCATAGATAATCTCTTTATGTTCGGAGATGTCAAGCTTCCCTTAAGGAAACCTTGCAAAGGTGCTTTATTTGGAAAACCTCCAAAGGTGCCTTTATAACCATTGTAAGGGAATATAAAACCTTGGTAATTGAACCCAAAACTTCTCTATGGGAAGCAAACACCCACACCTTACAAATTATGAAACACAAACTGGTGTAATGTCTTGAACAACTGTTTGTAATATCTAACAAAAGAGCTTAGTGGTCCAACTGTATACTGAGAGTGGCTGAGGATGTTTGTGTTGAGCACTGGTTGATCCTGTTTATAGATGTTTAGTAGAGGTGATCAGCCAGCCATACTTGCCAGTCGTTCATTAGCGACCAACGACGTGAGGCCTGGACACAACGAGCTGCTCGCCCATAAATCACTGTGATTGGCCGTGAGCTGCTCCATCAATGGCTCAAGAGGCTCACAGGAGGGGCTGAGGGATGTATGGGAATGGTTGGGATCAGTCTGAGTGAAGGTGGGGTATAGTCTGTCCAGTCACACTCACCATTTCTCAAAGTGAGTCTGTACATGAGCAACCGTTTAGGTGGAAATTCCCACCCAAATCCCAGTGTGCTTTGCAGCTGCTGGTTTATGACCATGATCTAGCCAGAACCGTAACAATTATCAAAGGGGTTCACAGTGCCATTTATAGAGGGCCAATAAAAGAATTCCTTACAGATTTTAAGAGGCCACTAGTAGCCATGTACTATTTTGGTATGAGGACCTATTATGCAAGAGGTATTTAGGTCATGGAAAGACTAGGTGGGCCAAGGGGATGGGTAGCAAAAGCACCTACTGAATTTATAAAACAAATCTTTAAATAGGCTAGGTTTCTCAACATGCCACATGGAGCTGTACCATGTTTCATGTGTAAAGGCGGTCACATGAGGACGGGCCCTACCTTTCACATGCACATGACCTCTATCCCACACTACACCATGGAGGAAACAGGTAATGTTTCCTTTTAGACAACATCAATGGCACTGAGTGGTATCTGCATGTCAGAGACCTTACCCCTAAAGTGAGCTCCAGGGCAGGAGGTTGTATAGGAGTGAGTTGGATCAGTGTGGGTGAGGGTAGGGTAGAACTGTTGGCAGAAAATGCTTCAACAGCCAGCCAAGATTCCTTGGGATGTGTAATAATAAGTGACATATCTTGTTCTATGACCCTTATTCTTTTTTATATCTGTTCCTTACTGAAATATCCCTTAGCAGATATGTGATTAGAATAATGTTGTGAAGACATCACCTAAGATCATGTTTAGAGTACATTATTATAAGATCAAGTTTAAAAAGATTTAAGTATTTAAGTGGTGAATATGTGAGGTGGTCACACAACCAAAATTATGCAAATCGATTTGGTGAAAAAACATTGTTCCTCACTGCTAAGGGAAACTTTCCAAAAGAAACTGAGACAGCAAGGAGACTGGTAAGATTAGGTAGAAATGTTATATACCTGCTCAAGAATTGGATATCAAATGCATTAGATAAATTCATCATAATGGGTTAAAGAACAGACAGTATGTTCCAAGTCCTTATCCGTTTTTCAGACTCCAATTTCCAATTCCAATGAACCTGGCATAAAAAGAAAGATCTAAGCCATTTAGATCTCTGTGGATCCTGTGCTATAAGAAGGACCACTTACAGATCTTAAAGAAGCCAACATGTCCTCCATCTCTCCTCCACCCCCTCTACAGAAAACAAATCCATTACCCCTTGTGATAATATAATTGGGCATCACTCAAAACCACAATGAATGGACACAAATTGATAGTCTGCTTGATAAATGGAAGAATAGCCTCAGCCTCATCCCTCAAGGCAAAAAAGGGGGATGGCATAGCCAACAAGCAAATTCATGATTGAAACCCACCCTGTGGGGCTAGAAGACCTCCCTTCAGCAGCGATTTAGCGATTTAGGGACATCGACCGCCTGTCTTGGATCGATAAGAGCGATAAGCATCTGCGGGGCGGATCCGGGGAGGGTACCCCAGGGTACGCCCTATGATGAGCTGTCTGCTCTTTTTGTTATCAATCAAGGGACCGTTAAATTCTGATTAAATAACGGAGGTTCTCGCACCATGCTGGTTTTACTAAATTGAAAGCTTTTAGAGAATGTCTTGATTTAATCATTGGACTACTTTTATGGGTTGATCAATGTGTACACTGTATTTACTGAGGACGGCTGATGAAGCATTTGATTGCTTTTCATTTGATGAATCTGTGAGTTCTTCAATCAAGACATCAATTTGCTATGCAATTTCACTTATGTAAGTCTTTTTGTATTATCCCTTTCAATGGTACCCATATGAAAGCTTAGGGCATTGTGAGCTTTCATACCTTGTTTTAAAAGTTACAGTTTTCAAACACCCATTGCATGGTTTTCTACGATCTATTGTTAAGACAAGATACCAGTATTTCCTTGTTTGCCACCCTATACACCTAGACTCTTTCTCTTTAAGGAGAGGAGAAAGGTTTCCCCTCTTCCTCTTTAAGAGCAAAGATTCTCCCTGTTATATCTCAAATGAGGCTCATAAGGTGAGGTTTTCTTCTTGAAGCATAGAGGTTTAGTATTGATGTATACCACCAGTGGCCCATCGCATAACCAAACTCTCGCAAGAGGGAGCGATTAAGGATGGATTAGTTTTTTTCTCGCTGTTTTTTTCTCTCCTTGTTTTGGGGATGTGCCAATCCTCCCTGTTGCAATGGTTTTGTACACATTTTGAATTTAATTTAATTGGCTAATAAATCATTTCCGCCACTTGCCTCCTATACAAATTATAAGCTGAAGGACACATCTAACATTTACTGAAAACAAAATCTTAAAATGTTAACCCCAAAATGTCCCCCTGATAAATTGAAAAATCGGGTGTGCAAACCATCCCTGTAAGGATGAAAGGTGCATTCGCTCCCTGTTGAACAGGGAGAGGTCTTTTGAAATGTGCCAATGTTCGCTACAGCGAGACCCGTTATGTGACGGGGCACAGGGGGTGCATATATATCCTCTTTTTCTTGAAGCGAAATCCCTAACCAAATGAGCCAAACATAAGTATAATAGGGAGTGAAAGGTGTGCTTCAAGAGGATGAGGGGAAACCTTTCTCCTCTCCTTTGAGAGAAAGAGTCTAGGTGTATGGGGTGCGTTTGCCTCCTGCTCTTGTTAATCCAAATAGAAATCTAGGATATATTGTTCAAAGACTTCTACAGACTTTGGTAAGTTGTAGACCGATTCTAGATTAAGAAACATGTTAAATACCTTACTGTAACTGTTTAATCTATGACCCCAGGTTCAGGGACCTTCAAGACTAGCATATGAGTGTTCTACCTTTATACTAACTCCCATTAAAGCCTACTTATGACTTACTATTTATAAACTAGACTTAAAATCAGTATTATGCACGCATTGAACTGTCGTAATAATCTAGTACTAGTTCTCGAAGCTGATTCTTTTCTGCAAGGCTAGTTTTCAGAATCAATGCATGGTTATGACTCAACAATAATAGACAGGACTGGCAAATTTGTTGATGAAAAAACTTTAAGGTGTCAGGATGGTAAAAATATGATATCCTATTTGCAGAATCATAACATATAATCCTACCTATCACAGGTTGCATGTATTCATTTCAGTTGTGCATGTCTATAAATAGATAACCTTTGCACCCCAAAGATAGCTACACCCTTCCCCCCCCTCCCAATACTGACCACTTGGTGAGTAGCTTGCTCACGCCAGTCCCCCACAAATGACCATGGACCTTTGGCAGCGTTGGGGGGTCTTTCAGGGGGTGGCCAGCAGCAGGGCCCCTACCCACTTACCTTGATTATCGCCCATGAATTTCCCATGGTGACCTTTTGATCTTGTCTCTCTGCGAAGCGAACAATCATGGCACCTGCACGGGGAGGGGGACTGGCCAATCACGACACAGTGTATGACAAGCTGTAGGTTGACTCAGGAACATCATTCGTCTTTACCTTCTCATGTTGAATATCTGGTGAATACCATAATGTTTTTTTATGCATTTTAACTGGGAATCAATTCATAGGAATAAATATTGTATATTTTGAATACCTGCCCCTACAAGACACTGTATAACGAAGGGGTTTTGGGTGGAAGAACGGCTCTGCCGAACCTATTTCATGCCCAAATAAAAATCAATTCAAAAAAAAAAAACAACTTAGTCACACTTGTCATGAACTTTTCTGTTTGTCATATTAGTTGCTGTTTTCTTGAAACAAATCAGCCACCTTCAAAGATTAAAGGATTTGTACTGATACTCTATCAATACTTTAGGGGAGCTTTCGAGGCAATTTTGAATTTGTTGTTATTTTCGGTGTATATCGCCAATATGTAAATTCTATTGGCTGTACAAACCATGGGGATCATATCAACCTTGGGCTTCACCCTCAGTAGTTGACAATGCCCTATGGGTTGTATTACTTCCCTCTGGTAACCCCCACAAATCTTCTTATATTATCACCCGCACAGACCACCGAGCTGTGCTTACAAGGGACTGTGAGTATTGACAGGTTGTACGCAACGCTCCTTGTTTACAGCATTTCCATTCAATTTCCATTGATTCTTGTTTGGGTGATAAAATATAGAAGACCCTTAGGGGTCGTCATCGGGTGGCTGTACCACCCATGGGGATCGTACGACCCTTGGGCTTCGCCCTCGGGTCATCACAAACCCCTCTGGATCATATGGCCACCGTCTGACGACCCCCGCAGTTCTTCTTATATTACCATACACTCTAGAGGTCCTGGGAACTCACATACATGCACACTCTCATTACCCTCACAGACACAGCCCTGAACTTATTGGCTGACACTCGGCACACTATTCTCAAGCCGGGTTCTACAGAGAGCATGTCGGCCGCAGCCAAGGTCATTTTCTCAGGTCGTTGGTCCTTATTTGTCAATTTGTTCTCGTGATGAGAGGGTCCTTTTTTCAGCCCAGGCTGATTTTCTAAAGGTCTGGTCAGCTGGCTGGTGACAGGAGGGGATGATGATTGTGGGGAGGTGGAGCAGAGGGTGTGGAGGAGTGGTATAGACTGTCCAGAGTACCCTGAGATTGGCGGAGGACAGGTCTGCCATGGGAGTCTTTGTGGACCCGTGGTATAGAGGAGTGGGTGAAAATAGGGGTAAGACAGGTCTGTCATGGAGGGTCCATGTGGCCTAGTTGTAGGGAACAAGAGTGGATGATAATAGGGGTAGGACAGGTCTGTCATGGGGGGTCCATGTGGCCTAGTGGTAGGGTACAGGAGTGGGTGATAATAGGGGTAAGACAGGTCTGTCATGGAGGGTCCATGTGGCCTAGTGGTAGGGTACAGGAATGGGTGATAATAGGGGTAGGACAGGTCTGTCATGGGGGGTCCATGTGGCCCAGTGGTAGGAGACAGGAGTGGGTGATAATAGGGGTAAGACAGGTCTGTCATGGGGGGTCCATGTGGCCCAGTGGTAGGGTACAGGAGTGGGTGATAATAGGGGTAAGACAGGTCTGTCATGGGAGGTCCATGTGGCCCAGTGGTAGGGTACAGGAGTGGGTGATAATAGGGGTAAGACAGGTCTGTCATGGGGGGTCCATGTGGCCCAGTGGTAGGGTACAGGAGTGGGTGATAATAGGGGTAAGACAGGTCTGTCATGGGGGGGGGGGGGGGTCCATGTGTCCAGTGTTAGGGGCAGGAGTGGGTGAAAATAGGGTAAGATAGGTCTCTCATGGAGTGGTCCATGCAGTCCCATGGTAGGAAACAGGAGTGGGAGATAATAGGTGTAAGACATGCCCAGTGGTAGGGGACATGAGTGGGTGATAATAAAGGGAGCACAGGTCTGTTATGGGAGGTCCATGTGACTCAGCAGTAGAGCACAGGAGTGGGTGATAATAGGGGTAGGACAGGTCTGTCAGTGGTAGGGAACAGGAGTGGGTGAAAACAGGGGTAGGGCAGGTCTGTCAGTGGTAGGGGACAGGTGTTGGTGATAATAGGGGTTGAACAGGTCTGTATTGGGGGATCTTTGTGGTCCAGTGGTAGGGGACAGAAGTGGGTAATAATAGGGGTTGAACAGGTCTGTCAGTGGTAGGGAGCAGGAGTGGGTGACAATAGGGTGACAATAGGGGTAGAACAGATATGTTAGGGGGAACCTTTGTTTTCCTGGGGTAGGGGACAGGAGTAGGGGATAAAGGTGTAGGACAGGTCTTTCAATGGTAGGGGACAGGAGCGGGTGATAATAGGGATAGCACAGGTCTGTTATGGGGATCTTAGTGGCCCAGTGTTAGGGGACAGGAGTGGTTGATAATACGGATAGGACAGGTCTGTGATGAGGGGTCCATGTAGCACAGTGGTAGGGGACAGGAGTGGGTGATAATAGGGGTAGGACAGGTCTGTGATGAGGGGTCCATGTAGCACAGTGGCTATGTGTTTTCCTCTGATAGACGATTACCTGAAAGCCTTTTCTTATAAGTAAATGGGGACCGAGCACAAGTTTCATTGCTCTCTCTCATGCACATGCATAATGTTCATTATACATATACCAATTTGCCTAAATTGCCTAAATTGCTTAGTATATAAAAACACCACTTCCTTCCATGTCAATAAAAAGGAAGACACGCAACTTAACATTAAAGACCAATCCATTCTCCTTAATCAACAAATGGATCAGCGAATGACACTGTATTAGCCTTTATTTATACTCCACATTCCACCAGAGAGGTATTCTAGTTCCCTGACCATCAGTAGTTATTGCTCTTCCCCTGCGCACAAATTGCTGACTAATCACAATCAGAGGTCTATCCGAGTGGGCGGGGTAGGGCAGGATACAGCTGCATGTCACAGGCCCATAACCCTAGTAGCCGTAAAAGGCCTGTCGTACTAGGCGACAAGGTTTGCTGTAATCTTTGAATATTGGAAACGTAAAGTCCCTATTACACTACACAACTTTGAGCTGTGATATCTTCTCGATATGAAGATATTACAGAAATTTCTCGCACGAGAATAATATGATGCTTTTAAATTGGCAATTTGGAGTATTTCACACATGGCTGACGGCCTGTCCACTTTGCCAGCTAGCCCATCCCTTATTTCCATGATATCAACATTTTTTAGAAAAATGTTCGTCATACCTGATTCACAGTAATTTTTCTAGTACTATCACCCAAAGCTAAACTATATAAGCTTTTACTTTCAATATGATGTTAAAAATGTAGCTGTAGGACTGGAAAGCAAAAATGGCATTTTCCCATAGGGAACAGTGTTAAAGCCCTTCAGCTTTGCTCACAATGTCCAACCCTAAAATCACAAAAACATACCTTATTTCGGTTCACCTTAAATGGAGGTAATTACCTAATTGAGAGAAAATGATAATTCATCCTCATTGATCAACACCTTATTGACTTAGAAAACACAAGTACTAACTCATTCACTCAGATTTGTGTCAGTGCCTGACTATGCAAAAACTGCAATTATGTCCGATCTCTGTATCATGCCAGCAATACATCCTAAAGTAGACAGGTCTATTTTGACTCTAATATGTGCAGTTTAATTTCTGTCTGTCATTGTCATATTGTAGCTCATGTGGTGTAATGTAGTACTGCCTTTACATTATCAATACCCTGATTGCAGATGTTCAAAAATTGCAAGAGGCAAAATAACTGACATGTTGGATCGATTTTGACTCAGCCATCTTTGAGGCATTTATATATATATATATATATATATATATATATATATATGTATATGTATCAATAAAGGTTGGATGTAATGAATGGGGTAGTTTGTGCTATATCACAGTGGCTGGTGTTTCTCACTCACTGACCCCTCCCCTCATCTCAACTAGTGTACACCTAATAATAGGTGTAAAGCACTGACTGTCCCCTATACCACTACCAACAGGGCCTCACAAACATGCTATCTGTGGCCTGTTTCATAAGAAACCTCCATTTGGTTATATGAGTTACATGGGGTGCCGTAGCTATGTGAGTTTAATTTTTTCTTACACGAGTTTGGGTGGATTTGTGGGAGTTTTGGGTCGATTTATGGGAGTTTGGGTGGATTTAAGAGTTTTGTAATGAAACGGGAGTTCCTGTTTCTGTAAGCACACATAAAACCTCCGTAGCTACGGAGGTTATTATGAAACATCCCTCTGGGCTATTTCAAGCCTAGTAATACCATTAATATCATTAGATCATTAGATAAGTTATTGTACAAAAGTGTTATTAAGAAGACCCCAATATTTATCATTTTAATTTGTGACGAATATTTCATAATGTTTGCAACATTCCAGAAGTACCTACACATTTCACTATTAAAAGAACCCACTTGTTTAACTCCAAGCCTTCAGCAGCAGCCATAATTCTCCCAACACAGAAAGCTTATTTCCTTTACCTTAACTCTAGACTAGTTTAGATGAATATGCACAATGGGAAATATGTAGACCAGAAACGGGCCTGCAGTATCTCCTATTTCACTTATCATGGCATATTCTATAATTTAGCTTAATCAAAAACTAGGATTGAGTATTAGTTTTAATGTGTATCCATATATGGTTCATATCGTTTACGTTGGTTTGAAAATGCATTCATTACAGAGATATGACAGATATTTATATATTTTCTATATAGATTTTTTGTCTAGAAAAATTAAGCTGCAGAGACTTAAAATAATGTTGCCTTGCCTTGCCGTCTTTCTCAAGTCCAGAGATTTGATCACAGTACTTTGTATGATCCAAAAACCTTGAGTACCTCCTAACATAGCTTAAGAAATGCTGATGGACTCTGAACTCAAACAATCATTCAGGGGCAGATCCGGGGGAGGGGGGGTTTAAGGGGGTCCTGAAGCACTCCTCTCCCCCCTTTAGGGGCACACTTTAACATGATAAAGAGAGAAAACGTCACTCATTTATGCGCAAATGCGCGACGTTTCAGTACTTGGCCTAAATATGGACCATCTCCTTTCCAAAATCCTGTATCTGCCCCTGAAATTCATCATCATCTTTTAATACTGTAAATTAGCTATCCGTAGATGGATAATTGTAGCCAATATATAAGACCAACATTAAGAGTACCACGTCAAATAGAGACCTGGCCTGTAATCAGACGCTGCTATGTGATCACCGGCAATAGTAATCTACACAGACTTGGCACTGCACCAAATATCGCCCAGCATGCACGACTTGTGCACCTGCCAGCACGCCATGTTTAATCAGCAGCAGGTCTAGGGCCGGTTTATAACCCTGAGAGGGCGCACCTGGGAGTCGGGGGGTGGGGGGGGGGGGTAATGTCCAGATAAGTGAATGGGGGAGGGGGGGCGGAGGGGAGGAGAAAATCTTTGAAAAAAGTTCCACCTTTCCTTAAAAAAATAAATGGAAAAACCCTAAAAAAAAAAAAAAAAAAAAAGCATAATGGTACTTGGCAAACCTCACCACCCCCTTTTAATGTTGAAATTATGGAAATTATAAGCAAAAGTTCCACTTAGGGTACCTCGCCAACCCACCCCCCCCCCCAACCCCCACCACCACAACAGAAGCTTTTTACGAGCCCTGGTAACTGCTCATGCTTCATAGGGAATTTTCTCTACCACTGATATCTAATTTACAGTATCTCAGGCGCCTGCTGGTTAATTTGGACACAAGAACCACCCCCCCCCCCCCCCCTGGACGAACCCTCCTTTTAAATATGACTTATATGGTCGCTACTAATAAAAAAAAAGTCTATATGTTTAGGCCAAAATTAAAAAAAAAACGAACACACACACCCCCTGGAAAAAAACAATTAGTTAAAAAACGCACCCCCCTCTCAAAAAAACTGGCTATCGGCCTGCTATGCCATATATTTATCTAAAATGAATGGATTTTCAAAAGAACTTCTAAAGAATATCAATTAAGCCCTCGGTCCTGCTTGGAATCCCCTTTGATTTCGGGGCTGGCTACGCCCTTAAGTAGACATGGACTATGGCCAAGCATTTAACGTGTTTATATAAAGCTTGTTGTGTGGCCTGTAACTGACCATATGGCAATATATGTAGGATTCTGTTCTCCTAGAAGGAGCAGGGGGTTACCAGTCTCCTACCCAAAGATAATGTGGGCTTAGAGAAAATAAATTGTTATTATCACCTAACGTTGATTCTTAAAAAGTTGACTGATAACGAAAGGAATTACTCCTTTTTTTGGGTCATTTATTTCAACGAACGTGCTTATTGAAATCTCCGACAGAGACAAATTATGTCCTGGTTTTCGGACATCACGCAAAATACTGTTTTGATGTTGGACTAAAATGCAAATTGATCATGTCTTTTTATGTAGTTTGTTTGTGTATTCCAGTTGCTGTTGGCGATAATGATTTACTTGAGTCAGTGTAGTGGCCACCAGCATTTGCTAGATCAAGTGCCAAAAAAACTAAATCTTTACAAAAGGTTGTTATAAAGCGCAAGTCGCGATAGATGTATAGTTCCTTGGTTAATACAAGGACAGTCGAAAACACAGATGCATGGAATCACTGCAAATAACCGTTGATTCATAGTATGATTAAACAATGATTAGAACACAAAGTTCATACAGTGGAATGAAACACATCATATTGATAATAACTAAAATGAAAACCTCATCGTGTCTACTTTAGATCCCAATTTACAGTTATTTGTCATTCATCATTTATCGTTATACATTTGTAATATTATCATAACATGTTACATTATATATTACATTACATATTACATTACATCATATGTCACATTACACATTATATTACATATTACACTACATTAAATTACACGCAGGTGTGCAATGTGAGCAGTAGGTCAAGGTGAAAGGGATGAACATGCAACAAATCCCCACGGACCCTGCCCCAGACATCGGCCCTACTCGAGAGGCCTCAGACATACTCGGCTGGCCTCGACCGTACTCGGCTGGCCTTGGCTGTACTCAGGCAGCCTCGGCCGTACTCAGGAGACCCCTGGCCATACTTGGGCGGCCTCTGCCGTGCTCGGGAGGCCTCATCCGTACTCAGGCGGCCTCGGCTGTACTCGGGAGGCCTCGTTCGTACTCAGGAGGCCTTGACCGTACTCGGGAGTCCTCGGCTTTACCCGCCTGGCCTTGGCCCTACTCGGGCGGCCTCAGCCATACTCGGGAGACCTCGGCCGTGCTCGGGAGGCCTCGGCCGTGCTCAGGCAGCCTCGGTCGTACTCAGGCAGCCTCGACCATACTCGGGAGGCCTCGACCATACTCTGGAGGCCGCGGCCGTACTCGGGTGGCCTCGGCTGGCCTCGGCCGTACTCGGCCGTACTCGGCTGGACTCGGGCAGCCTCGGGCAGCCTCGGGCGTACTTGGCTGGCCTCGGATGTTTCCGTGAGGGCTGATATCACGTGCGTGCTTCACGGAGACTCAATCCAACTACCCAGCAACGATCAACTACAGACAAGAGGGTGGTGGGGGGTTTACAAAGGGTTGAGCCAGGGGATCCGTCTGGGTAGGGGGTGGTGATAGGCTGTTCACCTGATTAAACCTTGGTGATCACCAGGTACACAGACAGGGGGCGCCAGGTGGACGGTCTGAATTATCCCAAAACAGATAGCTGATTTGTAGTATTGTAGGTACCTGCAGGTTAATTTTGACCATTGTTGTAGAAAAAACACAAGGAATTCTATAGAGAATATACATCTATTTGCCATAATCTATCTGTGATGAATACATTTACAAATAGGGAGAATTATCACTACCACGGATAGCTGATTTGTAAGGATAATGTGACGTTCCTTGGTAGTTCGGGGTTTCCGATTTCTACAGCAGAGGGACGGGGAATTGTTTCGGATCTCGGACGGACGGGAAATCCGGGCAAGAAACCGAGATGTGATATTTAGAGTCGTGCCTCGCGCACGAGGGGGTTTGAGCGGGTCGATCGGGAAATCAGCACTCGTCGACGGGCAGAGGACTGCGGGGAAGGAAAAGTGGTAGGGGTGGGGGGAAGTCGTTTCTATCTCTTCTATGCCAGTGTTCTCTCCTGCAGACGGTCCGCGGGGATGTCAGGCCCCCGTCCTAAGTTTTCGCCTAATTTCCTCGAACTTCTACTATTTTACTTAAACTTCTAGTTAATTAACTCGCATCGGCTCATCTTATCGGTTACTAAAGGAAGAAGACACGTGTTGACATGTGTTGAACTCATTTATTCTCGGGCCTCACCGCCCCTTTTATAGTCTAGTGGTCAGCCCTGATTGGCTGTCTTTGATCACGTGGTTACAAATGACGTCACTTCCGGTTTACTTTATCACTTCCGGTTTACATATCATTTCCGGTTTACATATTTCTCGGGACGTGGTTACAAATGACGTCACTTCCGGTTTACTTTATCACTTCCGGTTTACATATCATTTCCGGTTTACATATTTCTCGGGACTTTCGGGTTTCGGGCTTTTACATTTTCAGCCCTTTTCGGGCCTTTCGGTTTTTCGAGCTTTTACATTTTCGGGCCTTTTTCGGGCCTTTTATAAAACATACTTTACTTTTGTCATATTACCTTACTTTTCTTATTTCGGTCTTTTACCTATCTGATGAATAGACATTCATCACAATAATCAAGGTTTTGAAGGTTCATTGAGACTGTATGTGTAGAAATCGATAGACAATATGCAAATTTTTGGTCCAGTCTACACCTGTCTGTATTGAATTTACTTTTAAACCAACCTTTGACATATTGATTATATTGGTCAACTTTGGGTTCACCCCAAATGCCCAACCTGCCCGGTGAGCACCTTGTAAGAGCAGCTGAGGACAACCTTGAGCCGCCCAAACCTTGCATGGGGGTGGGGGTGGGGGGGGGGCGTTGGGGGGGGGGGCTACCCCCACTAGTGTGACAACCAAAGCAAAATTGCTAATTCATTATAACCTTGTAGCAATGTTCTGTTTAGTTCTGCCTTGGTTCTTGTTATTTTAATAAGATTGCACCTAAAAAAATAAATTTGAACGTAACATTGTGATGTTACTCTGTGAAGTTATTGTGACATTTTGGTTACATCATTTCATATAAAGATAACATTTTCAGTTAGTTAAAAGGTCTCAACTTCACTAAGTTATGTTATTATAACACTCTCCTTTTCAGTGAGACCCAGCCTAAAGTAAAATAACATAACTGTTTTGTGAAAACTTTAGTCCGTAGTCACCTAGTATATCATACAGTTCCCTCTAGTGATGTATAAGTTGGCCTGCCCCTACTAGACTCTATCCCTTATCAGTTGGCCCTAAGCAGGTGTGTCCACAGTCAGCCTGCGGGAGGGAGGAGCAGGTACAATTGCAAACCCTTATTACACTACACGATACATACAGCCTACGATATGAGGACCATATCGCACAATTATATTCCCTTAAGCCCCATACCCACTAGGCGATTTTACCGGCGACGGGCGACGGGCAACTGGGAGAATTGGCTGATTCTTACGATCGCCTGTCATTATGGTATATTGAAATGTGATGGTTTGATCTGAATCTACGCTGAAATCGGCCGATTAGTGGGATATAATTGACCAATTAGCACCAGCCAGTAAGCCGACTTGGTCATAATCACCTGGTGGGTATTGCCCTTTATATTGCATGGGAAAGTGTCGACCTGTCTAATTTTCAGAGAAATATGGAGCCCCATTGCACTTTACCTCCACGCGTTAAGATATATATATATATATATATATATCGTCGGATATATGTCGTAGCCTAAGTTGTAGCCTACGATATCCAGCTCCACGACTTTAATGCAATAGAAATTGCAATTGCATCATAGGACTTTGATGTCTTAGCCAACTGCGATATTCCCTATTACACTGATGGTGATATCGACGATAGCATAGTAGACTACGACATAACAAAGATATGGCATCCCAAATCAGAGTTTATATCTTGTAGGGTAATAGGGCCTTCAGGGGGGGGGCAACCAAGAAAAAGTTACGAAATTTCGTGGAGTTGTTTTTACCCTTTTTTCGCGGCCACGATAGATAAAGCTCCCCAGAAAAAATGTACGAAAATTTCGTGGACCTTAAAGTTCAGTGAAAATCATACTAAAACCATTTATAACATATGTAAATCGATCTAAAATACTGTTAAATGTATGTTTGAAATACATTGGGACAAATTGGGAGTGTGTAATTTTGAAAAATAATGAGAGAGAAAAATCCACAATTTTTTTTTTCTAAAATCCCACGATAGAAAAAAAAGCTATTGTGGGTTTTATAACTTTTCGTGAACGCGATTTTTCGTACTTTTATCTTGGTCCCCCCCCCCCCCGGTTTTAGTCCTGGCAGATGCAGGATGATAAAGAAAATCTAGACGTTATATCACATCTTTCCATACGGGTTTGGTGTCTTTATTGGTGATGTTTTGGGAATCGTTATTATTATATATTATTCACAATTCAGATACACTTAGATCCATGTCAAATTCCTCTTAAAGAATCATAGCTAGCCATCATTTACATTAACAATTTATAGAACTCAAATCGATTTAAAGGCCACATAGTAACGATGAACACATCCATGATGGTCATGTGACCACAACTGCACAGGGTCTCTAAAGAATTTCAGACATGTCTTAATCAACGAAAAATTAAACACATTGCTTCCTAGAATTCTATGAAAAGTGTAAATAACTTCATGATGTTCTTTCAGTTTACACAACCAGATTAATTAATGTTCGGCATGGTCTAAAGTAATTAGAAGTATTAGAGTGCTGTCAGAAAGCCTGATACATTGTGATTCCGGGGCGGATCGGGAAGGAGGGCCCCTGTGTGTTTTGTTATGTCAATTTATTTGGGTTTGTGCCTGACTGAATAGCAGGCTATAAGTTTCATACAAAGCACATACCGAATACCTATAATCGTGGCAGAGAAGACTATACATCTTTTGTTCAAATGTGTTAAGGTTTCTCGCTACCACGGATAGCTAATAAACAATATTTTAAGCACCTGCAGGCTAATTCTGACTGATTTAGTTGACAAAATCTCTAGTCTGTCGGATCAGACCCACTGTTTCCCAAAGTGGTTATGAAAAAGCTAATTAGGTCAGAGACGGACTACAAAATCTCTGGAAAAGCTATAGAAAAAAATAACTGTTATCTTTCCATTGACGATCTATGAATTTTCAAACAACTTCGACAAAATTACATATATAAGTATACAAATTAAAAAATAAGGATCACTAGTTCTTCACCATGTTTAAGAGCAAACTATGATATTACCAGTGTAAATTTCTATGCAAAAGCCTTATGGTTTGTCGACATATTACCCAGCATGCATCTTGATAATAGGCTAACCTGCAGGTAAAGCTAAAAAAGATTTACATATCCGTGGTTGGGAGAAATTATAGCCTGGAATGCAACTCATCTCATATCATATCATATAATGTAGATATTTTCACTAGGGCTGGAAGAACATGTATATATGTGAAGCCTTTCAATAATTAAAAAAAAAAATTTAAAAAAAATTAAAAAAACTGTAATCACCCGCCCCCACCCCACCCAGTGAGAATAAGGAGAAAAAAAACAGAAACGGATAAAAGAAAACAGAATAAAAATCAGAAATTCAAATTCTAGTTCCTTAAATCTGTGTTGAATTTTACTTGCGATTTCCGTTATGGTGACTGAAAACAATCGCTTATGATAAGGCGGTTATACATTGTGAATTGTGTGTAAATGCCATGTGTTCCTGAGATATTTCTGATAAACATTTTAAGATTAATGGTATAGGTCTGCTGACCAAGAAAGGACTGAAAAACTTAAAATTTAAACTGCGTTATTCCCTACAATAAAAGCTGATTGCAATGTCATAATATGTTTCTGTGAATGTCTAAGCTATATCTGAGAATTTTCAAACATATTTTCCTCATGACATTTTGTCCTGGTGATACATTTAAGCACTCCTAGTTTTATAATCATATCCCGTTGATTATTTACAAAATAAAGTCACATGAACAAAACCGGCCCTTATTTAACCAACGGACCTACAGTGAAAATTCACCAGTGGAATATATGATTTATGCTTCTACCATTACGACAGAGTGAAAAGTATAGTATCAGATAGTGTGAACCCACCTGCTCTTTCGCCAACTATTCCCGGAGCATTCTGTCTGCTAAGACTGATGAGGCTTGGGCTAATCTGTGTACCCTTGGGATTACACACCCCATGCATCAGGCCTGGTCTCTCCGAGGGGTTTATCACTGAGGGCTACCAAATGAAAAGGCTGAAAGGAAATTCAAAAACCTTTCGGAAATCCCTCGTCGCTTCTGACTGCGTCTAATGAAGTTTCCTTTCTTGGTTCATTCATCTTATGCACAAAGTTTTCGGGTTTGTTGCCAGAGTTTGAATGTCTAGTTTCGTCAGTTTCAATACTATAACTCCATATGATGCTCTGCCCAGGCAAGCAGTGACAAACAAGCACATTCTGCAACCATACTTTTTTGGCCCAACTTCTGCCCAATTTTCACATAACAGCTACATTATTTTAGGTAAAGTTGAGACTTACTAAAAAAGAATGTTATAATAACATTGTATCTTAGTGAAGTGGAGACATTACGTATAAAGAATGTTATCATAACGTGAAAGAATGTTATAAGAATGTCACAATCATGTTAGAGAGTGATGTCACAGTTTTAGGTTCTAAAGATGTTTTTGGGTGCAATCAAAATAATATTACGAGAACCAAAGCAGAACTAAACAGAACGTTGCTGCAATGTTATGCTAAGGTCATGTTCTTGCTTGGGTGGTTTTGTCCTTTTCGATATTATAACTCCATTTCGTGATCTGACTGTACATACAATACAGTGGTGGATACAGGATTTCCATGAAGGGGGCGGGCATATAGGGTTTTTTAATTTATTTTTATTATTGAACTAAACATCATCACAATTGTGCTTTTCACGACGTCGTACAATTACAGGTAACATATATACAGATCCACAATTGCATTATTTTGATATCATCAACAGTAATAGCAAATTTAATGATTTTCGTGATATCCATGTATTATAAATTCCAATACCATGTATCCTTTTCCAAAGTCAATTTAGTATTTCATTAGTTAGTTGGGTTTTGAAAAAGTGTGCTTTCTCACAAGTGCACACAGTATTTCCCCTATAGATTTGTCTTCAGGTTTGTACAAGGAAGCTAAATGAGCTGGTAACGGTATAGCTGATTGGACCTTACATCATTATCATAATATGCATCAACACTCCCTGAGGTCCCTACCCATCACTATGACTGCCGTATTTCAATGTGTGTGTCGTCTGTTGCCTATGTCATGATTGATTCTCTCCGTAATGAGGGCGATTAAAACAGCTGTATGTTGTTTTTGTAAGAACGAGAACATCCATCTTGGCTGCTGCCTTTAAGGCTGGTTCACACTTTACGATTTTTCCGGTTACAACAAAGGTTATGACAGAATCGGTAATGAAATGTGATAAAATCGGTAAAGAACTCCTGGGACATGTGTGAACATCATAATTATATAAAGTCAGAAGGTCAGAAAGCTGTCTGAAGGGTTGGAAGCAGAACTGTAACCAGAATTATTTTCAGATTCTTCCTTGATGCTATCATAACCCTGTAGTCGTAACTGCATCTAAGTTGACGATTTTACTCCGGATTTTGACTATCGGCAGTTGCAATTTTGGTTAATTGTAAACATGTTATGCATCATTAGAAAGGGGCTTTGCTCTTCTAAATAATATGTAGGATGCATGGTCTTTTGCCATATTACCGGTGAAAATAATTAATTACTCAAATTTAGACTGTCAGAGTCGGCTAGTGGAATACCAGCTCATGTTATGTACATCTCTGTACATGAAAAATAACAGCCTGGTAAAGCCCTACTTACACTACACATCGGGTCTATGTTCGCGTTGGGTCCCAGTTCCCAACGCGTTACGAATATATTACACTACGCGTTTGTAGACGCGAATAGCAAGCCCGAATCTGGAAGCCCATTTTCTAATGGATGTATAGAAAAACGCAACCCAACCCAACCAAACGCAACCAAACGTAAACAAACGCAACCCAATGTAACCCAACGCGACCCAACGCGACCCAAAACGCCTAGTATAATAATTATGCCTTTCGTCAGGTCGCTTTGGTATGCACTGGCTACTTGCGTCGGGGCAAAATGGGCAAAACGCGAAGCAGCCAACGCGTAGTGTAATATGGCCATAAGAGGAAACCCGGATTCTTTCAAACAGCCCCCCATTAACTCCCAACCAATCACCATCTAGTCTTTGTTTTCAGCGTCTTTTGTCGACTCTCGCGTTTCCTCGCGTGAAATCACGTATGCACGAGGACCCGGATATTGTTTCCTCTCTCACAGTTGCAAAGAGGGTCTCACATTACAAATTCACAGAAATTAAAACGGTTAGAAAGTGGCGGCCGTCGGCACGGACCTCTCTCCATCTTGACGAGTCTCACAAAAATGACCGTTAATGTAATCTTTGTCCTCTGCCGAGCAATTAGAGCGGAATTTAATTGAATCGCGCGATGAGGGAAAACAGTGGGTAGTGTGCTGAGTGAAGAGGGACCCTCGTTAACTTATTGCTGGTCTAGATGATGAAGGGAGAAAAAGACTTGGAGGGAGGCAGAGCTTGTTCAATAAAGGCTTTGATAGAGCAGTCTGCATCTCATACTCACAGGTATAGAAAGGGGATGTATCCGTAAAACGGTATTATAATACGTGCTATTCATGCCTAACAGGTAGGTGAAAGCGTAGACATAATTGCATGTTTGTATGATGAAAGTGCATGGATAAAGCCCATATTCCATTTGGGAAAAATGAAAATGCCAGAGTTCGGGAGCGATTTGGGGTGAAATATCATGTGTGTGTCAATTTCAGCTATGAAGGATCGGGAGTATTGCTCCCGATACCTACGGACATGTTCAGTTGTTAACCATGACCATATTTCGCCAATATGATACGTCTATAGACTAGAAGATTGGAACTACATCTAATGCAGATCACAATGAGAAAGTGACCAGGGCGAATGAGACTTTAGCGATATTTCATACTTGTGTCAGTAGTATATAGAAATGGGTATTTGAAGCGCATCATATACAAGTGGTAGGTGTCACATGTATCACAAACTGGGTTAGGCCTGGTCCCCACAGGGCGATTAATATGCAATAAAACGGCGGCGACCAACGTGATAATCGGTGCTCTAGTCCCCCGACGACGCATTCAAGGGTGCCGTGATGTCTGGCGACTAAACCACTAGTCGCCCTGGTTTCTGGCCGAAATATTTGACATGTTTAATATTTCTCTCTAGTCGCCGGTGATTAGTGCAGTTAATCGGCGGGTAGGGCGACCTGTGAGTCCTCTAGTTGCCGTCAGTTTGATATCAAGAGCGTCCCAACGTGGAGATTAATTTGTTGGTAAGCCGTCAATTAGTTAGTCGACCAGCGACCAATATTTCTTTCAACGGTCGCCACTGAAATGCTCTAATCGCCAGGGTTTAATCGCCACGTGGGGACCAGGCTTTAGGCCTACCACTTGTTGGATACATAGGATGTGTCTCTGCGCGTGCAGCAATAGTTGAAGTATTAAAATTATGACGCACTCATACCACACAAAGTATCATTTAACAGCTGAACAACATAATTGAATTAATTCTTGCTAAGGGTATAAAATATTGAAAGAGACGGCCTAAGTCTGCTGCCCTGTCATAGAGAAACTCTAGATCTCAATGCGTCTGGGCTTTTAGAACTAGATGCAAGTACTCCTTAAATCCAGTTAGAGCTTTGATAGGAGTAGAACCGGCGAATATAGTAAACTTAAGACGTTCCTTTACAATCCGATTAAAGCCTTAAGAGGGGTGCAGAGAGGCGGTCCCTATGTCGCATATCGAATTTACGAAAATGCCATGTCACATGTCAGTAAATTTCTAAAAGTGTTGTCTTTGTCACTACGGGGCCATGTCACCTGTCAATTTTAGGAATAAGCCGTGTCTCAGTGTCAAATTTAAGAATTGGTAATGTCGCATGTCAATATCCTCAAAATTGGCCCTGTCGCCGTGTCGAATTTAGAGGTCTAGACCCATAAGAGGGGGTGCAGATGGGCGAATCTTAAGAAATGGCCATGTCGCCTGTCACTATAATTTGGATTTCCATGTCAATTTTAAGAAAATTCCATGTCGCATGTTGAATTTAAAAAATAGCCGAAGTTGTGTCGTTTATTATTTTTCTTCATGTCACTAAGTGTCATGTTACATTTCAAATTTAAGGAATGGCCATGCCGATTTTAAGGGTCTACACCCTTTTAAAAGGAGTGGGACGGGGGAGTTTTCTAGTAGTGTCTACTGTTCACCACCAGGGGGCAGTGGGCGTAAAGCCCCTCCCCCAGCGGGCAGAGTGCGCCATCTTAACGTAAGTATCTGAGCGATAATGGGGAAGATGCCAGTCATGGGATCCGTAGCCGTATTGTGGCAGCTGCTCCGCTTACAGAATGTGCTCAGGGCCCCTATTATCGACGACGCAGGGGCCCCCGTGTGTATGTATGTGTGGTCCCCGGAGGTGGGGGATAATGCATTAACTGATGAGGATGACATTACTCTGAGTGGGAACAACAAAAACTGATCGTCTCCTCAACAGCTGCCGCCCACCTTCGCCCATAGAGTTATTCATCCGTTAATAACATATGTACACGCATTAAGGGTGGGAAGGAGGGAATTATGTTTTGGGCTTTTCTGAAAAGAATATTCGTTCATTCCTGTATCAGTCTCAGGGGCGGATCCAGAGCCAGCTAGTGCTCTGGAGGAGGGGGGCAATCCCTGACCCCCCACCCCCACCCCCTTTATTAAAATTACAGATAAAAACAGCAGATTTACACAGATATTCCAATTTTACGTTCCCTGGGTTCCCAAGAATCCGCATTGTACTTTATGGGATGAGGGTTTTCTGTGTTTGTGTGTGTGTCTGTTTGTGTGTGTATTTGTGTGTGTGAACTAGGTATATAATCAACAATATGGAAGAGTAATTTTTAACTTGATCTCAAACAATTTGCTTTAGGCGGGAATTGTCGGCAGAAGGATTTCCTTTCATGTTAAATCTATGTATTTCTTTCGTATAATGAAGTGACTGTCCAGTGTCATATCCAATCTATATTGCTTATAGTTCAACTTATGTGAAAAGACAAGATGTATCACTCATATTTTACAGTTCCCTCTAAGGTCCATAGTATTACCAATTGCAATCAATTTGTTATTACATGAAGAGTAGTTTCTGGTGATAGTTTTTGGTTGTTTTCGTCTCAGACTTACTCATCGCGAACTGTTACTGCCCTATAAATGTCAACCTGTTCGCTTCAGTATCTATTGTACTCTCAGGAAGTGCATCTTTTTTTTCAAGTTTATTAGTCATTTAGACGTCAGTATTAGCAAATAACAGCTGTTTGATTATGCGCGCTGGCAGATTAAAAATCGAACAAATCTTTTATGAGTGGTTCAACTGTTGTCAGCGCACTATTGTAAGTGTGATTTTTATTGGCCTCACATTTCCGTGAGATAACAATTGGAGACTGAGCTGTACACGTGAGTATGTTTTATTGTTTTCCTCGAAGAAGATAATACAGGCTAGGATTTCCGTAGAGGGAAAAGTATCCTCTTACATTTCACTGGTGACTTTCCCTGACTAAATAAAATACAACCAGAATCCACGATTCATACCAAAAAGTGCATGAGTTGATTATAACTTATATCTACTCCCGGTGTCAATTGGTCCATCTGATGGGTGATGATTTCAAATATCATTTTCATTCATTTATTAGTAGACATGAGATGTACCATGAGTAATATATCATTTCCATTTTACTCTTTTGCTTAAAGTGATCTTCCCCTTTCTGTAAATACCGTCAAACTCTGTTTCGTGACACGGTTTCAAAGATTTGGATATTCAATTAATTTTTTGCATATTTTCTTCTGACTATTAAAGTAGAATATGTGCCATCAATTTCCCATTTTCCTGATGCAAATATGTCTTAGATATGCTAACATGTTTACGAAAGAGCACTCAGTCAAGTGTATGGAGCTGACAGAATAGGTTAAAATCAAAACCTCATACATTATCAACAGAAAAATCTAATCTTATGAAGCATCCTATTGGTGCAATGCCGCCGGCAATTCTGGCCTATGTCCTGAGGCAATGCTACCGAGGAAAATGCTCTCTATCATGCTTTGATATGCACAACTCATATAATATGCATTCCAATTTGTAAGTGGATTATTTGCATTGTGTTGAGACCAATCAATTGTGCTATATTAAATACATCCTGTCTGAGACAGACGAGACAAGCTTTTCTCATCTGATGACACTAAACAAGGAAGGTATAATTGAGATCAGTACCGTATACACTGTATATGTAGGACTGACAACTAAGGTCCATAGAATTATGTTTAGATGGACAGATCCTGAAGAGGTCATAATAGAATAAGTAGGGAAAACATTTCCCTTTATGTATGAGAAACATTTTGACCAAATGTTCTCCCTGAAGGTAAAGAGAGCGCATAAATTTGATTCACATATAGAAAATCTAGGTATATGCCCTATTTTACCAATTCTTTACATGATTATTTTATGAACCTCAGAAGCAAATTCGTTTGCAATGATTAAATGGAAGCCCTTTCTAACCTAGTGTGTCTAGACAAGCTGGCCTCGTCAACAGGTTGGACGGACGCTGAATACACGCTGATGAGATGCTGATCAGATTTTGAATAGAAGTTTAACAGATGCTGAACAGACCAGTTGCTGAGCAGATGCTGAAAAGATATTGACTAGTCACTGAGCAGATGTTAAACAGATGCTGAACAGACGCTAATCTGACGCTGATCAGATGCTGATCAGATGCCTGACACACACTTAACAGTTGCTGAGTAAATGTTAAACAGACAGTTAACAGATGGGGAATATATGCTGAACAGATGCTAAACAGACACTGAACAGAGGTTAAATAGAGGCTGAACAAACACTGAACTGATGCTGAACCGACGCTTATCAGAGGCTAAAAAAATCATGAACAGATGCTGTACAGACTCTGAACAGAGACAGGAGGGATGTTAAACAAATGCTGAACAGACACTTATCGGAAGTCCCTCAGACACAGATAAGACACTGATCAGAAGCTGAACAGACAGAATCTAAACAAACATCATCATTAATTATCATTTTGGATTTATTCTCACACAATAATAATTAGTTAATAGAATACTCTTATACTGCTATCACTGTAATATCTGGAAGAGCAGATGTATCTGAAGATACTCAATACTTTTTTTTAAAAAAACAGATATTATATAGATGCTGAACAGTTGCTGATTAGATGATAAACAGTTGCTGAGTAGATCCTAAACAGTTCCTGAGTAGATGCACAACAGATGCTGAACAGACACTGATTACATGCATAACAGATGCTGAACAGATGTTGAGTATAAGCTGACAGCGAAAAGATGTTGAACAGATGCACTAAACAGATGCCCAACAAATACTGAACAGACACTGATTAGATACTGAACAGGGATTGAACAGACACTGCTCAGATGCTGAACATACTGAACGGACTCTGAACAGACAAAAGACATTATGCTGAGCCAATGTTAAACAGATGTTGAACAGACACTGATCAGATGCTCATCAGATGGTTCGTCAGATGCAGATCAGATGCTGAACATATGCTGAGCAAGTGCTAAGCAGATACTGAAGAGAAGCTGAATAGACAGGGAACAGATGCTGAACAGTTGATGAATAGATGTTGAACAGAGGTTGAAAAGAGGCTGAAAAGAGGCTGAAAAAAAGGCTGAAAAGAGGCTGAACTGATACTGAAGTAACACTGATTGGACACTGGACAGAAGCCGAACTGTTGCTGAAGCCGAACTGATGCTGATGAGACACGAATCAGATTCTGAACAGATGCTGAACAGACACTAAACAAACATTGAACAGTTGCTAGACTACTACTTCATCGTCTCGTACGACATCATTTCAGATGCCCCGTCACCTGACCAATCACGTTCACACACGACAGGGGCAGATGGTGATAGAGGGCGCTATGGTGGTGCTGACCCCTACCGACAACCAGGGTAACTACCACAATGAATTGAGTCAGCCCTTCATTCCCAAGGGGTCTGGGGGTTCAGGACCCCTGCAGGGGTTGGTGGAGCAGCATCATGATAGATTGTGCAGACCTGTTGCATGCTTAGCTGAGAGTGTGATGTTGTTATAACATTGCAGTGATGTTCTGATTCATTCTGGTTCAGTTCATGTTTTATTATTTTGAATACCTCCAATAACAATGCACCACTGTGATGTTGCACTGCAACATTGTTGCAATATTCTGGTTATGTTCTTCAACCAAAACAGTATGATATTATAACAATGTGGTTAGGTTAAGCAAACTGGAATTGTTATGTGCCATTTTAGCAAGTAACTGACCAACCAAAAAGCAGTACTTTTACGCCACAAGTTTGCTGGGCGGAAGGACAGAACTGAAAACAATTTTTGAAAGGTCCTATGCCTTGGCTATAGCACTTGCTCTGGGAATATGTCATTTTGTGGTTGATTTTGTCAGGGCGTCAGGGCAAATGGCTGTGTAAATATGTAATTCCCTCACACCATAAGAATCTGCTAGGACCACGAGAATACCTTTGACATCCAGCAAGCACACTAAAGCACTTTGATGCACAATATTGGTTATAGTCTGTATGAGGTATATTAATAATTATTGCCCCTGCTATCTGTTTGAGACTGAGCTTCAAAATGTACATCTGGTCTGTAGTTAACAGTCATAGAATGCGCATTCTGTGACATTTATGTAATGGGAATAAGGTCTAAGGCAAAAACAAAATTCAATCAAACCTCACTAAATAAAGCCCTACCTCCTTTATCAAACACAATACCAGTATACAATTGATAAAACCAAGAGCAGAAGTGTCTTGTGCAGAACCTAGGCCCTTAGAACCTACAGGCTGATGGTAGCAAGGTGGTTTAATCCGGTCAATTTAGCCCGAAGGACCCAGTGAAAAGACCCCCGCGAAGAAGGGCCCCGCTAGAGTTGGCAAGAGGCAGTCTGGGGAGGTTGTCCGCATCAATTCGATTCTCGGCTCTTGTATGTGATTATCGTATAATGAAGGGAGGGACGGTCCTTCGCTTCCAGATGGGGACTGGTATTGGTAGAGCCCGGTTCACACATTGAACTATTTTCTGTAAAGCCTGGTTTACATTTTACAATAAATCCTAGGTTTACAGTTTAGGATATATCAAATTAGATGTTTTACTTGTTATGATATCCGATAAAGACAGGTTTTCATGTTATGATATTGAACATAAATCCTGGCTTGCATGTTATGATATATCCAATAAAGCCTGTGGTCCATTGCTTTATGAAGTCATCGCACCACCGAGAGACTAAAACCAACTTTGATAGATCTGGGTCCTGCAACAGCACAAACAACGAAGGTTTTTGGTCAAATCTAGCATCAATTTTCATCTACTTATAATGATGTCCTGGGTTGAAAATTTCAGGATTTTTACAGATTGAAAATCGGCCCACTAGAACAGCCACACTTTGACGTCCTTGTTGTGAGACAACAAGGATGTCTCTCACTGTCTGACCATCTCATCGCAACAGTGAGACCCTTTATGCAATGGGCCACTAGTTTACATGTTATAATGAATCCCATTAAGTCTGGTTTACATTCATCAAATTCTCCCTACCACAGATGGCTGATTTACAGTATTTTAAGCACCTGCAGGCTAATTTGGACTGATTTTCTCGACAAAAGCCCTTGAAAAACTATAGAAAATAAGCAAATAGTTGTTATATATCTGTTAATAATGACTGCATTTTCAAACAACTTAGAAAATGTTGAATTTATATATACACAAATTAAAAAACGATGATCTCTAGTTTTTTTACTATATTTTAGAATAAATAATGATATGATTACTGAAAATTAGTATGCTAATGCCTAGTGATTTGTCGACAAATTACCCAGCATGCATCCTGATCGATCTAGGCTAACCTGTAGGTAACACTTAAAAAAACTGGCTATCCATGGTCGGGAGAATTAGATATGTTTTACTTGTTACAAGTGGCTTCACCAGGATGAAAAACATTGGCAATGACGTATTCTTTCAGAATTCAAATCCACGACCTTTGGGTTTGGAGATGCGGGTCCTAACCACTACACCATGGAGGCACATAGAGAATGAGGGTGGAACTAGATAAAGGGGTCACAACCCAATTTGCTGGTTCCCACAGGTCCTTTAATAAGCAGTTTAACAAAACAGCAAACAAATGGACTGACTGGTAACGGCCTATTTCACTGGTTCTTGGTATGACATGAAGTAAATTCAGTGTGTAGACTCCTACATGCAAAAGGACATCATTTTAGAAGTAGTAGGGCAATGATATATCAAATAAAGCCTGGTCAATTCAGTGCCAGAGATTTACTGCTAATACACTGTCACTATTAGCTACATCACCATCAGTGATCAAATGATTAGATCAACCAGCTGCAGTATGTTTGAAAATTTCATTAGCAATATTGGTGCATTTAGACATAAAATATCATAACTTTGCTTTCATGACCTAATAGATGCTTCAGTGTCAGATTTGGGTGGGGGGGTTGCCCTTCCCCCTATTTTGGACCAAATCTTAAATTTCTTTATGTACAATACTCAAACAAGGGGGGTTCAGAGAAAATCATTGTAATAGGGCGCCTTTTCCCCCTTTTGAAATTCCCTCGATCCATCCCTGATCTTTGAGGTAAATCCAATGGATATTTTTGAGACTTTACAAATTAACATTTTGAGGGTCCTAACAGACGTTTTCTTTATTAACACCCTTTTCAAACCGCAGCTTCGTTTAAACAAAGTAGACATGAAGTCCCTATAAAAGCAGACGTTTTCACGAAACAGGCCTCTGAATGTGGCTTCAAACCTATTAGAGTAGGAGTACCTTTAAGGGGATGATCCACAATGCGATTTTTGGCCGATTTTCAACCGATTTTGACAATTGGTTTGCTAAATAATTGCTTTTCATATAAATTATACATTTTTTTCAGTGAGATTTGAATAAACAATATAAGAAAAACGGTATGTTCACAGGGAAAAAGATTCCAAATATGCAAATAATGCATGAAAATAAATAGTTTTGTCGCAACGTGTGTCGCAACGTGTATCATGGTCTTTAAGATACTTACAGCCGTCAAGGGTAGAGTGGTTTGACTGAATCTAGACTTGTCAATTAGATTAGGGATATTGATTCCACCACAACTCGTGTCAGTCATCCTTCCCTTAAGGAGGGCGGATTTTATACACTTGAGACTTAAGTGTGTCAGAAAATCGATTTGGCCAATCCGGTGTGCCCTCCCTAAATGGTATGATATGATTGAGAAATCTATATTTTGATATCCATCTGTGAACCGCTTTGCCTCGCAAAATGTGGTGACGCAATGTACTTTCCTTCTTATTTTTTTTCGATATTTTATTTATTCTGGGAAATGTATACACTGAAGAAATAGGAATAGGAATTTTTTCATTGCATCAAAGATCTAGAATGAGCTCGTGTTTCTATGGTCACAAACTATCATGATACACCAAGTAAAGAGGCTAGCTTACTAGCAAGGAATTCGATGTTGCGTCTTTTGATTTAGAAGTAAAAAAAAAATGTGTCTAGGTATAAAGATAGGATTTACAACAAATGATAAAAGTGTACTAATGCGAATTGCCAATTTATAAGTAGTCATAATCTACTATGATAACACAGAACCATATGTATGAGATGGTATGGTAACCAAGCATAACATGGACATATATGCAGCATGGCACGGAAGCTGCCCATCCTACCCTTATTGACCTGATGGTATGATTGTCAGGTGTGCATTAATCATGGCCTTATGTCAGCAGGTAGCTCCCCACCTGGGGTTAGAGTACTGGGGTTAATTAGACCCTCCACAGGTGAGCAGTTATAGCCCTTTTGTAGATGACGCCTGATTTACACAGATAATGCCAATTTATGCTGGTGCCCCTTCTCTCTCAGCTAGGGGGCACGAATGAGAGACTGCAGGTACAGCCTATTTTTTCCAACCATCTGATTGGTCGAGAGGTGATCACGTGACGCCGAGTTAGCAAAACTCTGGCTAACTCGGGGTTGGCTCGTACCTGCACTCATTCATGACATACAGCGACCATAGCGGAGCTCGAGTTTGAGGCGCAGGGACCAGCGTAATGTCAATTATATAGCCCTTTTGCAGATTATGCCTGAGGTACTGTAGGTGCTTACCTATAAGCCTTTTGCAGATGACGCCAGATTTATTAAAGTGGTGCTCAGCCATAGTCCTTTTGTAAATGATGCCTGATTTACACCTTTTGCAGATGATGCCTCAGGTACTGTAGGTCCCAAGTATAGCCCTTTTGCAGATGATGCTTGCTTTTTACAAAGTATTTCCTTAGATAATCTTTTCTCTAACTTCTGTCAAGGATCCATAAAGGATGGATGAAATTTCCGTGTTAGGTAAAATACAGACATGTATATTTAGACATACCGGCATAAATGAACAAATAAGTATATGAGTAATTAAACATACATCCGTTTACGTGCATGTATACATACATACACACATGCATAAATACATAAATTACATACATACATATCTTTAGATATTTATTGCTTACACACACATATTTACATATATATGTTCACACACATACACCCATTTACATAGGAAACGCAATGATTCTATATTAAAATACAAATTTTGTATTCAAATTAATGCTTTACACTACAAAAGTATAATACTAATCAAGATAGTATTATAGCGTGTGATCAGAGTTGGTGAAATAAAAGAAAATTTTGAACAGCAAAAAGTGTTTTTCCCTGTTTTATTCGCAGTTCTCTAATTAACATTCACTGCGGTTCGCAGCCTGTGATAATTACTTATACATGTTCCCACTAGTGTTCACAACCCAATCCTATTGACATAGCGCCGTACGTGGGCCCGGGCAATGAATAATCAAGAGTGCCAGGAAATGTCGTTCCCAGAAAAGATACTTCTCGGAAGTGAGTCATTTTTCTCATGTTTGTTTTCTCGGCAGAAGGGAATCTAAGCTGAGCACTGTGATCACTTCTAATAATCCCAGCGGCTTTGGGTGATCCCCAGACAATTTTATTTTCAGAAGAGATTTACTTGAAGATTATAACTTTAAGTATGTTGTTGGAGTATTATGAGATTATCAATAACAGCCATCCCATGTCGGTTGCTCAGACATAAACTACCCAGCCAGCTTGAGAAGTAACAGAAACATTCTGCAACCATAAAATTTTAATCAGTTTGTTACTTACTGAGTTGGCACATAACAATAACGTTATTGATGGTGAGGTTGAAACCTCATCAAATTAGAATGTTATTATAACATTATTTTTGGTGTAGTTAGGACGAAACCAAAGAAAACATTATAAGAACATTTTGTTTAGTTCAAAGAACATAACCAGGACGTTATAATAATATCGCAGTGGAATGTCGCTGCAGTAGGTCGCAGCAGCGTAATTGGGAGTCATCAAAAGAACATAACAAGAACCAAACCAGAACCAAATAGAACGTTACTGCACTGTTATTATAACGTCACACCGCCGGTTGGGTATGGGAAAAGGTGAGGAGATGGGCTTATACGCCAGAAAGTCTCTGATTTTATAAGTTGATAACAGACCACAGGGGCTTGCACGTTAGATGAGGCCGTGGATGCAGAAGATACAAGAAACAAACAATTATTGAGATGAATTTTGAAGGAATTCATCAAACTTTTTTGCTTGCGACTCTATACCTTTAAACCTCTTTTTTTTTAGATCTTTTATCTAACCTGGCATTTACACTGGTTTTCAGAAACGACCAGGGAACTAACAACAAGTACAACAGGTGATATGAGAGAGTCAGTTTTGGAGATGACTATAAAAGATTTCACATTGTATATGAATATGCACATGCTACATTCAAAACCAAGTACAACTTTTTAGATAATTTGAAGGATACTATAAATCTAATCTAATTATGCAATTGGTCACTTCACATATATACGTTGAGACTAGATTGGACATTTTGAATAAGACTAGGATATAAGTGGTTAAGAAAAAGAAATATATTTCAAGTAAACTCTGTTTGGTATATGGAAAACAGCGATAAAGGAAAATAATGTTTGATAACAGGGGCACTATACTGGGGTGACGGGTCAAGCTGATAAATTGTAGATGTTCTTCTGGGCCAATTGTAATAATATGTAAATACATTATTAAATACATGAATAAACTGCTAATGCCATCAGAAGGGCTTCACACAGTGGGCCCTGCCGGCAACAGGCCCTGTGAACATCCACACTGATCCTTCCTGGTTTACCTTCTTGGAATTTCCATATACATTCCACAAATATGGAATACTTTCATTTATGAATTGATTCCTGTATGTATTGGCGACATCCCTGGCAGGTTAGTTTGTGAAAATATGGCATTTAATGGCAATTTATTGCTCATAGTAACTCGACTACGCTGCCTGTGGGCCACATGCAGTGCTAGACGTCATCGTGTTTACATAGACACCCGCATCTCTCTCCCCGCCCTATAACCCCCAACCGCTCCCCGGGATAGGAGGCCAATCAATGACTGATTAATTACTGAATTAATTGCCGCATGATAACCCCCCGACAAGCCCCCAACACCCAATACATGTGGGGTCTGTATGTATGGGGAGCCAAATGTACACCAGAGTACAGCCCAGTTTTTTGCATATGGCGCCTAAAGCCCGTATTCCACCAGCCAATGTTGATTCTTGCAATGTCGTATTTGTTTCTTCTCCGATTGTGCAAAACCATAATTATATCCTACATCATTCTGAAGGCGATTATAAAACCTTTCTGATTTCGTCCAACCACGGATAGCTTAGTTATTGAAGTGTACCTGGAAACTAGCCTATACGAAGGTCCGTACTGGAATATATATAACGGAAGGCTCTGAGTCTGACGTTACGCATCCCCCTCACCACTCACAGTTTACACTATTAAGACCATATTACACTACGCGTCGAGGCACTTCGCATCAAACTTGCCTTATTTTACAGACATGTTTATAAAAAAAACTCTAGTCAACGTGACCAGACACAAGCCAACGCAACCTGAAACGAGTCAATGCGAGCCCAAAACCCGTAGTATAATATAGTTTGGGTTGGTCACGTTGGTGGCAAACGCGACCCAACGTGTGGTAATATAATATGCTCTTAATTTAGCCCCAACACAAACATGAAACGTTGAGCAACGCGACTCAACGCATCCGTCTTCCCGACGCTTAGTGTAATTAAGGCTTAAGTTAACAGTAAGGTGAGTATGCACCCCCAGTATGCACGTATGCGGCCCACAGCGGGCGATAATTCCATTACCACCCGCTGCCGACTCAGGCGAACCCCCCATCCCAGGCATAGTCCTTAATTACCCTCCAGCTCTGTGATTAAATTCTGATGGGAGGTTATTCAACTCAGCGCCGCCGATTTAAATCAGGGGGACTCCCACAACTACAGAGTATGCCCCTCCTTCTGATCTGAAAGTTACATTAATTTCGTTCCTGCTCCTTGGCATTGCTTGCTTTACTTTAGTTGGGTTTAATTCATTCCGTCCGATCTATCGTACCTAGGTGGCACACCAGTAATGGCACAGGAAGGTCTACCCAGCCAAGCATGTGATATAATGACATTGCAGCAACGTTCTGTTTGGTTCTGCATTAGTTCTTGTTACGTTATTTTGATGGCTCCCAATAACGCTGCTTCAATATACTGTGATGACATTGCACTGCAACGTTATTTTCTGGTTATGTTATTCAACCTTAACAGAATGTTCTTATAATGTTCTGTTTTGGTTTCGTCCTAACCTCACCAAAAATAATGTTTTAATAACATTCTGATTTGGTGAGGTTTTGACCTAACCATGAATAATGTAATTCTTACATGCTGTCTTAGTAACTCGCAGACTGACTTAAAAAGTATGGTTGCAGAACATGTTTGTTATGTCGCAGCTTGGCTGGGTAGTCCTTGTTAAGTGCTGCTCTTCTTTCCCTTGTTCCAAAGGGGTCTGGAATTTACAGATACAATGTTGTACTTTGGCCAATATGTGAATTTGGAGACTTTTGCACACGTACTTACTGGAAGGCGAGCAGTAAAACGTGGAACTTTCAATATTTTCCTTCTATTTTTCAGGGTTTTACATTATGTTTTTGAAGGAAAGGTGGAATTTTTGGAAAAATTTCTTTTGTGGGGACCATCCACAGCCCCCCCCCCCCCCCCAAGTTACGGGCCTGTGTTTCTTCTCTCATCCACTTCTTTTCACGATGACTGCCTACTCTACATCGTCCCTCCCCCCACCCCGTCCCCAGGTCCGCGGACTGACTCAGACGAGTTTGGATTACCTCGTTAATCCCCTAATTAGATTGATCACCTTCACACAGGGGCAGGCCTACGGCAGGCGGGGAGGGGAGGGGTGGTGTACGCATAGCCGGGCCCTTCCCCAGATTCTTAAAATAATCATGCGGATCCGCAAAAATGGCCCACAAGTACTGAGTACGGACTGCAGTATTTCCATAATTAAAATCAAACGTATATATTTGGCTCTTTAATTATACAAAAGGTGTGTACATCATCCACATGTAAAAGGCACATTCCACATAAAATCCAGATTCCTAAGTGCTGTTTCTGGTCAATAAACCTTATGGAGAAATGGTTTTCCTTAATTTTACCCCCAAACCCATAAGAAAATGCGGAAATATGATGGTACGGTTTCTAAATTTACAAATTTGAAGAAAAAAATACATGTCAAATGACGTCATTTTCAATTAATATTATGGAACTCAATGGCTTACAGCACCTCTGACCTATTGGTCTATCTCTGTAATATTTTAGGTAAGAAGGGGTACTAAAAGACACTTTTTCCATAAAGCCCTATAAATTCTTTATATTTACAGAATTTTGACGTACTTTTATACTTTCACAACAATTCCGTACGCTTAGAAATGCACTCTCTCATTTTCCGTAAATTTTATAGTTTAGGGGGTAAAATTCGGAAAACCCCTTTTCCACAAGAGACACGTGTCCGTAATTGTACTTAGGAATGTGGAGCTTGACCGGGGAAATTCACATGTCCCATGTCTCTTTTGTTCCACCCTTGCTCCGTGATGCTTGAAACTATGAGTAAAAAGAAACCATACCACTACACTTTTACCGAGGCAGGTGTTCTTTTATATGCAGAGACCCATAGGCAGGGCACCACATACAACAGCCGTTGGTACTAGGCCTTTGATAACCCTGCAGTTGACAACAGCGAGAATGTCCAATACCACAGCAGCAGGACAGAGACTTGAACCGCCAACCTTTGGATTACCAAGCCAAACAGCGTGCTAATGTGCCACTAAGCGATTTCAACGGTAACCGGCAACAGGCAACTGACTAGAATCGGCCGACTCTTGTAATCACCTGTATTAAAATGTACATGTTTGATCTGAATCGGTACTAAAATCAGCCGATTATTAAGCCCCATACCCACTAGGCGATTTGGGCCTCGTCGCCCGTCAGTATGCTACATTGAAATGACCAGGTTTGATAAAATCGCCTGGCAAATCGCCTGGCGATTTTCCCGGCGTTTCAGATCAAACATGTATATTTCAATCCACCATACTGACTGGCGATCTGGATCCGGCGGTGTCGGCCGTCGATGAATCGTCTAGTGGGTATGGCCCTTAAGGGTATAATCATCCAATTTTAACACCGACTAGTCAGCCAACTTAGTCAAAATCGCCTAGTGGGTATGGCCCTTAAGCCCCATACCCACTTAGCGATTTGGGCCACGCCGCCGTTAGTATGGTACATTGAAGTGTACATGTTTGATCTGTGTCGCTGGCCAAATCGTCAGGCGATTCTCCCGGCGACGCAGATCAGCCGTCGGCATCAACGAGGACGCCAACAAGACGTTGATCCTTATCAAGCATGTTTGATAATTTTACGCCGATGCCGATGTCGACGCTGACACCGACGACTGACTGCCGTCGCCATCACCCGTCGGTCTGTCGCTTAGTGGGTATGGCACTTAATTTAGGATTGGTCTAGGGTTTCTGATTCTCCATAATTCGTTGGTAGCAGGTGGATTCTGTCTTCTTTGTTTGTCCAGAGTAACATGTCATTTCCTTAACCTGACATGCAACACAATGACAAGTCGATGAAACTTCCTGTATCTGTGCCATTTTTGTTATACTATGATGAAACATCATAATTCAGTACTCAAATTTAGACTATAACTACTTGCATTTGAAACTAACTATTTATGTTCACAGTCTGCTCAACCAAATTTACTGTAACTTTGCATGTGCCATGTGAATGGAATTATAAATACAAGGCACAGCATGCACCTCCCGGAACAGTGTACATGTTGTATAAAGGTACTTGAAACCAAAAGTGAATATAAATTATCATCAATCATCAAGGTAGCACGTCACTGCACGAAATTAGACATTTAATGACCTTTAATTTTTTAAATGGAGCCATTGAGGTTCATTAAAGCCATATGATATGTCACCTTTCCAATACCTTTGCAAGATCTTTGATGAATTTTTAAAGGCCACCTGAAAATGTTTTGGAACGGTATTGTAAAGGTGACCTTGCCATTACCTTTTGCACACCTCAATGGTTCAGAAACTTTAAGGTCTTAAAAGGTCTTTTTTCGTGCAGTGTATACTACGGAGCACAAATGAAGTTAAATTTAAGTATTTTTTTTAGTACTGAAGAGTCTCTTTTACAGAGGGGCTAGACTGTGTGACATGCATGCTATCAGCAGGGACTCAACGGGCAACCACGAAAAGTAACATTTAAATGGGCAATAGGTCCCGTCTGCTGTCCTTGTAACTGAACCTAACATCCACGGACCATGACATTGAAAGCCAGAAATATTGACTACGTAATGTGATATTGGGAAAATCTCTGACTGTTTGTACAGTTCTATCCTTATCATCTCAATGTAACTCATCTTCATTATTATATATGACGACTGGAAGAATACAATACGATAATGTAAGTGACGTTTATTAAAAGAAAAAAAGAAAAATGTAGGGCCCATGATAGTCGAGCTGACTGACACAGTCTGGACAAGTGGTCAGACAACAGTCATATTTCTGTCTGTCGTTTCCTTTCAAATAGTTCAATGTTTTGGTCACGGCAGACATGTTTAGAGATTGGATCTCTTGTTTTTAATCTAGTCGAATGGAGACCCATTGCAATTCTGAGGATTTTTTTGAACTGCCAATGTTGTTTGTTTTTTAGATAAGTTAATTAATTATATCCTGAAGAAATCCAATTTACCTTTCACTTGTTCTCATTCCTATCCAAAATTGTATCCTTTATACATTTAGTGTCCATTACTGGGATTTTTGACAGGTGTTGATTATGATTTAAACTTTTCCTTGTCTTACATTACACTTGATACAACAACGAAGTGCTAACATATTGATACTTGCCGCTACTTGCATATATATTTTTGTTCCCATTTTGATGCTAAATTCTCTATTTGATGCAGTTATATAGTATTGTTCTCGTTTTGATAATCGTTTTCTTTGTCTTTTCAGGTAAGTTCGACTCCCATGTGACCTGAGACTGGTAAGGTATATTTAGTTGATGCATACCTGGCATAACGACATGTTGGGGGGATAGTTACAATAATGACCATGGGTGCGCATTTGATAATTTGACCTTGGGACAAAGGTCATTGTTTCTATGGAATTGTCAATTTTCCATGTGGCCCGTTGCACAATGAGTTTCAAAACAACGAAAATAATATTATTAACGAAACTTTTCGTTGTTTTTTTTTGTTTTTTTTTAATCTTTTATTTATCCTGGAAACATTGTACAGTGATACTTGTTACTTTTTTTGTAACAACAATCGTTTTGCAACAATTTTTTTCTATATTTAGAATGCCCTCAAAGAGCTTTAACTTTTACTGTATTTCTCTAATTATTTCCCTTTTCATATCAATTTACAGAATTCAATTTCATACATTAGAACCAGAGATTTTACTATTTTTGTAAAAACGAAACTGTTCGTTATGCTATCTTAACTTGATCCTCAAACAAAATGTTATTGTGCAACGAGCCACTGGTGGTTTTAGTTAGCACCTCAAAGAAACATATTATGTTTTCTATATTATAGAGTATTTATTAGTATTATGTATTATGAGTATTAGCACTATGAAACACGTGGACCCCCATAGTGATTCATGTAGCATGAAGCCAGTGGAAAATAAAAGTGAAATAAAGTCAAAAGAACGTACTGCCATAAAATAAGACCTTTGTCAAATAGCTCTAATTACCAAGCAGGTACAAAGTTAATGATCAAGTGGAACGTCTAAAACAATAGTTTATGGTTACGTTTAGGTACTCTAAATCTCGAGTTGAGTCATTAAAGATTGTTCGTAGCGCCATCAATTTGTAGTATAGACCATTTTCATTAGTGCGAGGCCCTATTAGCACATGTCTCAACTAATGAGTTGGGGTAAGGGTTTGAGTGGAGCTGTAATAAAGGGACTGTATGATTACATATGTCTGTAAGTTTAATATGACAAGGTAATATAATGTTCATCCCATTCCATTATCATCAATCAAACATTAACCCTAGTACTATACTTATCAACGGTGTAAATTACTTTTCTCATACCCTCATATTATTGTGAGGGTTGAAACCTCACCAAATCAGAACACTATTATAATATTATTTTTTGGTGAGGATAGGAAACCAAAACAGAATGTTAGAAGAATGTTGGGCTGAAGAACGTAACCATAATGTTGTAATAACGTCACAGGGCAATGTCACAGCAGTAGGTTGCAGCAACTGGGAGTCATCAAAATTGGGAGTCATCAAAAGAACATTACAGGAACCAAATACAGATCCAAATGAAGCGTTGCTGCAACGTTATAATAACATCACATTGTAGGCTGGGATGAGCATTTCTAAAAACGGTGGTACTGTAATCCTATCCCGTGCCCCATTAGCTTTTCATGGCCTTTTTGAGTCTCTACTTGTTTTACACTCAGATTCAAATCGCAGGAAATTGCTGCATCTCCCGCCAAGCGGACTGATGAGAGTGGCACTTCTTATGGCAGTATGACCCAATTGATGTTTGCACATATAGGCGGAAAAGACACATGAAGAATGACGTTGCTTTTTTGCGGGGACTATTGTGTGTTAAGCGATGGCTGGCATGGAAAGCATAGATTACATATAATTAAAGTAGAATGAATTTACTCTTTATGTCTATAACATCTAATATATGTATGTATGTACATATGTACATATATATATTTAGAGATATTCATATATCTATATATGTGCTATACAACAAAGTTATGCTCCTAGAGTCAAGCCCTATTCATAACGACGCAGACAATCAAATTGCAGACAATCAAATTGTGTCTTAACGCTAATCTCACCAGTTCTGTATAATGATAATACAGGCTTGTCTCTATCTAGGCATGCGGATAACCTAAATCTCAAATCTTCCCCATCTAGATTACCTGTGGATGCTCTAGATAAGCTCTGATTATGCCCCGGTTTGGGCACAGGCTCAAGGAATGCTTCAGAAAAGCAAAAATAGAAAAGCAAATGAAAGGAAAAAGAAAATGGTGCAGTAGAAGGCATCTACTTTGCCTCCGAGCGAGGCGTAGTGGACCCCCCAAGGTGCACGGCCCTCCACATATTTGGGCGATAATGGGGGCTTATTACCACTCCACCAGGGGGTACGTCAGTACCAGGGGGAGGGGTACCGCTGTCACATTTGGAAAGTTGCCTAGGTGAGAACCCAGCAGGAAGTGTGACGTTATGATAACATTGCAGTAACATTCTATTTGATTCTGGTTTGGTTCTTGTTACGTTCTTTTGATGACTCCCAATTACGTTGCTGTGACCTACTGCTGAAATGTTCCACTGCGACATTATTATAACGTTCTGGTAATGTTCTTTGACTTAAACAGAAAGCTCTTATAATATTCTGTTTTGGTTTTGTCCTAACCTCACCAAAAAATAATGTTATAATAACATTCTACTTCGGTGAGGTTGAAACCTCACCATCAATAATGTTGTTGTTATGTGCCATCGTAGTCAGTAACAAACTGGCTGGGAAGCTGCAAATCAGGCCTAAAAAAATATAGATGCTTAGGGCATGTATTTTAGATGCTAGAAATGGTTTTGAAGATCTTTAGAGTATTCTTTTAATTTTCCAATACTTTCTGGGGTCTATTTAGCATGTTAAACAAAAGAGCAAAAAAAGAACGACCTACCTACCCTATTCTTTTTTTCTATGTATGTTACCTGAACACTACAATTTGACGACTTTCCAGATATGACACCGCCTTAATCTGTTAGCATGGTATTCCACAAATGGACGCTATCCCACAAATATTTAGCACTTGTGGTATTGCATATACTTTAACATGCTATCCCACAACCAGATTATATCCATAAACTGGTTTGAGGGATAGGACCAGCATACAGACACTATCCCACCAACAGCTGCTATCCAACAAATAGACCATATCCCTCAAATGGCTTACTAAAGGTATCAAGAATGTTTAAGAATTTTGGCCAATATTGGTTCGAATAGGACATCAGGGCATGGAGATGGGTCAACATTGGTCAGCATCGTTAAGTATGAACAAAAGGATTCAAGATGGGTTTAGAAGGGTTACAAATGATGTCACAGTCGATGTCATCTTATAAATTTTGCCAAAATATCTTCACCAAAATGATATCCCCCCACACCCCTTTAAAATATCTCCAACTTGAAGAGAGACATTACGTTTTCTAAACTAGCAGAAACAAACAGAGGCGATGAGTCAAACTAGAACGGAGCAATTCAAAAGTATAGTTTCAATGCATTCATAGTCTTGCAGATTTGTCCTATGTTATTTAAGAAAACCTTCCACTGTGTAGAACACAGGCACTAGAATAACATTTGGCAAAACAACTAAATACAGCTGCAGCCTTTGTTCATAGAAAAGACGACCACAAAGGATTCCCCCCGATTTGTCCTTCAATTTCCTTCCAGGCTTTTAAAGGTAAAAAAAGGGTCGGCATTATTTCTGTTTTTCCCGTATCCAGTGCTTTGAGTGTGTCTTAGGTGACACAAAGATTTCAATAAGATTCACCTGTCAAGACGGATGTCCTGATCTATCTGGTTTTAAACCTGTTCAGATCGTCCATTCTCCTCGGCTGGCTACTTCCCCGCTGCTTCCTCCTTGGCTTCCTGTGTAGGCTCAGGCAAGAATGCAACACTGTTATAGCATATAAGTAACACTCAGTTTATCCTGTTTTGGTTATTGTTACGTTGTTATTTTGATGGCACAAAAAATATGTTTAGACCTTAACATTGTGATATTGCACTGTAACATTATTGTAACATTCTGGTGATACTCTTTGACTAAAAGATAGTGTTATCATAACATTTTGAATTGGGGGCCTTCCATTTAGTAGGTACACAAAAATTCACAATTTCTAGACCCCCCTACCCCCCCTTAGGCTAAAATACGCATTGAATTTGTATAGGAACGTATGCAAAATTCCTAAAATCTTATGCTGATATACATCCTGACAGATGAGTATTACCTACCTATATTTAATGACGCAAATGCAATTTAACTACGGTCAAGTGGTAGTTGTATTTTTATGAGGAAATCTGGATGCATTATAGTTTATATCGAAATGAAAGTTGGTATATTATCAAGTGATAGGCCATTTATAACTAAAGGCAGAACACAAGCCACCCTCAAGGAGCAAAGTGAATGTTGTTCAGGCGGCCGGGCTTTGATTCACGGACAGAGAGAGAACTTGTTGTAGATTTTGCTCAGCTATTACTCTTTCAAGTTTTTTAAGAGGGGTTGCACTGACAGATGAAATCCTTATAATGGTCTCCCTATAATGGTTATCATAGGGTATACAATAACAATGGCAACTCACATAAGGTTATTGGTCTGGGTAAACTGATTTTAGAAACAGAACTCCCACTCAAGGCCATATTACACTATGTGGTGGAAGACTGTTTACGGTGCCTGTTCAACCACCGTAAGGAATTTACGTCTCAGATACCAACATGTTGGTTTCTGCCACCACAAGTAATTTCGATATTCCACCTTGCGGTGCCTGTTTCTACTTGCGGTAGCGGTGAACACCACTAGTAAAACGCCCAACGCGAACAAAACACTGCAAGGTGGAATATGGCCCTTAGTATCACTATGGAGAAGATGCCAGAATCCTGTCAGAGACGGGGATATAGAACGAGGGTAAAGCGGCCTGCCTACTGGTAGTAAAGTGTGGTTGTAAGCGCCTTGTCCTGGCGGCCTTTATAAAGTGACTGAGGGCCCGTCCCAGGGGGTTGGGGCTTCCACGTCCCGACTCCACCTCCCTACCACCTCTCCATCCCTAATGCCCAGCGTCCAGCCACATTGAATCCACTACTCTGAGGTACCATTCCAACAGGAGACTTCTTAACCAAATGTCTAACCACATTTTCTAGTGTATTGGTCTCCATTGTGAAGCCTTGCTAACATGATTCAATTGTTTGCAATTGTCCTTATGACAATAGTGCATGGGGTGGTAGTAATTTACATTATTTATGAATAATTTACAAGTTATAATATGAATAGTGTACAAGTTGCTTTGTCTATGTATGACCACAGTGGTGTGAACCCCTACACTATTTTATTTGGCCTATGTTACCTGAACACAACTACTTTTTTGGCCTGACCAGAGCTGCTATAATGGGTGAATTTCTAAACAACTGAGAAAATATCAAATATATATGGATATAAATTTCAAAATATATGATTGTTAATTTTTCATCACGTTTAACTACAAATTATGATGAAAATAGTGAAAATCTCTATGCTAAAGCCCTGGGTTTTGTCAACATGTTACCCAGCATGCATCCTGATCTAGGCTAACCTGCACGTGAAAATCTGTGGTTGGGAGAATTTACAACTTCTCCATCCATCACCCTATTCATTTCTTGGAGACACTGCTGACCTTGTGGGTCTACAACATTGGTCTAAAGGGCCATACCGACTAGTCACTAGGCGATTTTGCCTGAGCCAGCCGACAGATTGGCAATGAAATCAGACAATTCTAAGCTTAGAATCGGCCGATTTTAGTGGTGATTCAGAACAAACACGCACTTTTCAATATACCATACTAAGTAACAGGCGACCTTAAGAATCTACCGATTTTAGTGCCGATGAGTTTGCCGACTGTGTAAAAACTGCCTAGTGGGTATGGGGCTTTAGTGTCCTAAGATTACCCCTTTACTGGGTCTAAGGTGTTCCCGGAGCGCCCCCTGAGAATTGGCGCCAACAAAAGGGGGAAGTTTACGCGGGAAATGATCCGCCTCCTATGGCAGGCCGGTGATGGAAACTGACGCCTGGTGAGTCCACGTTATGGCAAGCCTGACGTGTGTGAATTAGTGCACGGTAATTACTGTCAGAGTCGGTTAGGTCTCCCAGACGAGCAGGGAGGCCTCAGAGGGGGAGGGGGAGCGTCTTCTTGTCTGGATTCTCCCAACCACAGATAGCCAATTTCTTTATTTTTACCTGCAGGATAGCCTAGATCAAGTTGCATGCTGGGTAATATGTCGACAAATCACAAGGCTGTATAATAGGAATTTTCATTACTCATTTCATTATCAATTTTGTTATTAAACATGAGAAAACTCTATTGATCATCAATTTTCAATTTGTATACATATGTGTGTAAGTTGTTTTGAAAATCCATTCATCATAGATGGATATATAAGAATGACTGCTTATTTTCTAGTTTTTTCCGTGATTTGTCGACAAAAATTAGTCAAAATTAGCCTGCTGGTGCTCAAAATACTGTAAATCAGCTATCCGTGGTAGGGAGAATTACACTAAAGAAATAATTCAGTTCTTTAAATATCGTTCTTTAAAAGTTGAAATATGGTATGATTGTTATATCATATTAATACCTACATGGAAGATCATGTCAATTAATGTGGTTAACTGAATAAAAATAAATAAAAATCAATTTGCTGCAATGGCTTGCCAAACCAAAACCATAAGAATCTACTGCTGCTGCTAATCCATAAAGACCCAAGTTAAATTTAAGGATATTAAATATTGCGTGAGTTTTAAAACACGTGTCTTCTGAGCGATAATAAGGGTAGATACCCCTAACCAGGAAGGCAAACCGAGAAGGCTGATAGCGCAAGCAAAGGAAGTGGATTCGACCGGGCGATAATACAATCATTTGGCCACAAATGACATTACCCACTCTATTTTTACACCCGCCACAGCCCCCAGTTATACAGTGTGCTTGTTGGCTGGCACGCTAATGATTTGATCGCTGATAGGAACAACACAACGGGATTTGCCGCATCAAAACATTGGTGTTTTTTAAGGACATACAATGACGGCAACAGCACCCACTTCATTCCTTGCGCCTTGCAGATAAAAAAAACGACGTGAACGCCTCAACAAACATTGCTCCCTACATTTGCCGATGGTAATTAGTGCTGGAGCGGAAGGGGAATATTTACAGAGAGCATTTGTAGACTACATTGCAACATAGAGTTATGAGACCCCTAATGCCAGGATGTATTTAGTTCTTTGATGGTAACATGTGCACTTATATTATAATAGTTATAAATGTGTATGCATATACACATATGATGGGAGTGGACCCCTTAAATTCGACAGGGCGACATCAGTATTTTATAAATTTGACATAGTGACACGGGACACCTCCCTCCAGCTACTCCCCTTTTAAAAGGCTATATGTGATTCTATTAATCTATAACTGGGTGATAAGTCTATACCTGAGTTACAATCCCAGAGTATAGAACCGTTTATAGCTTTCCATTGGTACGAATAAAAATACCTCATACCAGCCTGAAGTTGTAGAATACTGCTTTAAATAATCTATCTTTATTATCTGCGGTTAGCCACTAATTGTTTTGATTACCCAGTAATGCCCCAATTTACTTTCTAATTAAATGTCTATTTGAGTTGTGATGAGAAGCCTTTTTCAAATGTTCCCTGCATTCCTACCCTACAGAAATACATACCGTGGCAAGCAGTGACATAACAAGCACATTCTGCAACCACACTTATTTTGTTAGTCTGTAACCTGCCCAATTTTCATGTAACAGTTGCATTATTTTTGGTAAAGTTGCGAGTTACTGAAAAAGAATGTTATAATAACATTATATTTTAGTGAAGTTGAGACCTTACTTTTAAAGAAAATTATATGTAACAAGAACGTCACAATAATGTCACAATAATGTCACAGTGCAACATCTCAATGTTAGGTTCTGAAGAGGTTTTTGGGTGCCATCAAAATAATTTAACAAGAACCAAAGCAGAACTAAACAAAACGTTATAAAAATGTAATATTTTTGCTTGGTTATAACCATACAACCCAAGGTGTGTCAGGGATATCAAGCTGAGAACAGAACCCACAGGATCACACAAAGGCTGATATCCTGAGCACACCCTGTCATAATGTTGATATGCAATAATTAAATCAACAAAACTAGGCAAGAATTTTCTGCTGCCAGAACTTCTTTCCCCAATTACTTATCCTGCTGCCACCCCAGAGCACGGTGAACGGTGTCATTTGTAAAAGTGGTGATCCATGATGAGATTATGGCCCGGTATTTCACTTATGTCAGAAATCGGCTTGGCAAATAGATAGGCCTATCATTCTTTTCAAATACTTGATTCGTAATCATATTTCAATCAAATGTTATTAATTATAAGATAAAAGGAATTTTGATCCTAAGGTATGTTTCTAAGTACATGAGAAAGTAAATAAGATGAAAATCTGTTAGGGCTGTGGCATCTTGGATGACTGACTTAATAAGGGAATTATTTTAGTCAAATATCATGATTATATAAAGTTTCATTTATAAAGGACGAAATCGTATCATGTCCATGTCATGCAATTAATACTATTAATTATTAATACTATTTCATCAGCCTAAGCTTGAATTATGAAAAAATAAAAACAGGGAAATCGGGGAATATTGGAGTTTCAAATGAAATGGAGCATTGACTTTAAAGTGTTATAATCGTTTGAATAACAGCTCAAATATCTACTTATCAAAAATACACAATTCCCTTGTGCAACACTCTCAATGCATTATCAACAGAATGGAAGAATGGCTAAAGTTAATATTGATAGTCTTTTCAAATCGAGCATTATGTTGAGTTTACCCATTATCTACCACGTTGCATGGAAGGTCCTATTCATTTTTTGATCATAGTATTGATCTCCTCAATCCCACAGTGGTCCGCCACATAATGGGTGCGATACCTTCCACCCGCAATTGTAGGCTCTAGACCCCTAAATTCGACACTGCAACACAGCCTTTTCTTAAATTTGACACGGCGACATGGCAACTAAGTGACAAATTACATGCCCTTTTTCTTAAAATCGATATCGGACAAAAGCTTTAAAAAGATACTGGCATGTGACACTGTTATTTCTTAAATTCGGCATTCGACAAGGGTCTAAACTGAGGTGACACGGCCGTTTTTAAATTCAACATGCGACATGGAACCCCATCTATACCCTCAATTGTCACTAATTCTATGTCCCTGTTGCAAGAGGTATTGTTGTATAAAGCGCAGTTTTTCTATTTGTTTGATTTCAATACTGTTAATTTTGAATTTGAGCTTAGGATATAGGCCATGCTTGGTAAAAGTTGCCAACATTTTGAACAAAAATTGTTTATATCTCTCGCAACAGGGATAACCCAGGGGAATCTGCGTGATGACATGATGTACGTAGGGGGTGGGGTAGTCTAGTGGATAGCGTGCTAGCATTGCAAGCAGCCGGCCTGGGTTCAATCACGGTAGCTGCCTGATAGACCATCTTACCTTGCCGTCATTTCCACTACCATAGATACAATCATCCATTTGTTTGAAGTCAAAAACCGGAGTTGGTCTTGATATAGCTGCAAAATTACTGAATTCTCCCTACCACGGATAGCCAGTTTACAATATTTCACCGGCAATTTAGCCTAGATCCAGGTGCACGCATTCTGGGTTATATGTAAGAAATTAACATTCAATATTTTTCCATTTGGGTTTATATAGATCTAATATTTTCTAAGTTGGCTAGAAAATGTTTGACATACAGATGGATACAGGGCAAATATTTTCACTTTTCCTATAGTTTTTCCAATAGGTTTGCCGACAAAATCTGTAGAAATTAGGTGCAAAAAAATACTATAAATGACCTTTAACTCCAACACATCATCGTCATCATCATAATGTGAGTATCATTAGTGGGGTCTGTTAAGGTCATTTTTTTGAGAAATCGTTACGCGGTGGATAAAAGCACCAAATTTGGTACAAGGCACCTCTGAGGCATAACTATCAAATCTGGAAGGGGAGCCACGTTGAAATATCAATAGAATGGATGTGGGGACCCAAAAACCAATATGGCCGACTTTTACTATAAAAATTCTTATATCTCAGCTTCTAAAAAGACTGAAGAGACATGGTTGGTGGCAAAATTGAGGGATTATGGGTCAGGGAATTCAATTATTTATGTTTCAAGTCAATGCGGAAATCCAAAATCCAAGATGGCCGACCAATTTTGAGAAATATTATGATTTTTAGCTACTAAGGTAAAAGGCCAGGGGAAATGGTTCCAATATCAGTTGTTAATAGCCTAGAGGTCTCAATAAATATGATATTCATCCAATACAATACCATAAATTTCTAAATGGCTGAATTCATTAGCATGATACCTTTGATACTGACTGCTGGATTCCAAAATAATTCAAAAGAAAGGATATAGATTTTACTCTTTTGCCACAAAATTTCTTGATTTCATTTGGTATGATGATCCCTTGGGACCCCTTCATTGAATTTAAAAGGGGAGCCACCTTGAAATATCAATATAACCCGGACGGGGGCCAATAATCCAATATGGCCGACTTTTATTGAAATAATCTTATATCTAAGCTTCTGAAATGCCTAAAAACACATTTCTATTGTCCAAATTGGTAGATTATAGGACAGGGAATTCAATTATTTACCTTTCGAATCTATACAATAGGTCTAATCGAAGCTAGCCAAAAGTTTTGGTTAAATACCTTAAATTTCAAATGCTAAAAACATACAAAATTTGTCAAAATTTCATTTTGGTATTTCAAGATGGCTCCCCTTCTAGATTCAATAGTTATGCCTCAGAGGTGCCTCATGCAAAATTTGGTGCTTTTATCCGCCGCGTAGCGAAAATGTTGTTAACAGACCCCACTACATGTAGTGACAGCCCCAAACAGCCCCCAGTCTTTGATCCACCCTCTGACGGACTCCCTTATCAGCCCTCCACCATTGTACCCCGCCAAGGAACCCCCTGAGCAAAACTCCCGCCGGGCATTAGCTTTAAGGTGCGTTCGGAAACATAATTACCAATAAGGCACGAGCTAGAGTAAGGCTTAGATATAGTTATATCACACAATAGGAAATCAGGGAATGAGTAAAGAATAGAAAGATCTACATTATCATTTATGGTTCTACATTTTATCTTCATAATGGAAGGACCGTGCTTGATATGTCCTATACTGAGACAACCTGCAGACTTTTCTTTTTAGATGCCAGAACGGTGTAAGGGCATCTAGGAGTTAGACCTCATTTGAGAAACACTGAAACACTGAGTTTTGGTTATCGAACACTTGTTCAAAGGAGAGTGTGGGTCCAAGGATAAAGTTTCGAGAACAAGGGCTTTATGGAATGGTTCACTGTGCAGGTTCGTGGACAAGGTGTGTATACCAGTGGCGGATCTAGGCGGGGGGGGGGGGCAAAAGGGGCAATTGCCCCCCCCCCCCCCCCCCCCTAGACCAAAAATGGACTCTCGCACTTTTGACAAATCTGAGGAGAAGTTTTGCAAGCTAAATCATGGCGGGAGGGGGAGATATATTGCCTCCTCTAGAAGACAGACTCTGGATCCGCCCCTGTATACCTCTGCAGTATCATGTCTTGTCCCATCATCGTTTACTCATCGCCCCTGGGCACCCTTTAGTTAACTTGATAATATTTTCCTAACGCACCCCCCGACCCCTCCTTGGTGCCCCTGTCAGGAGAACCCCTTTCTTTGACTGACGGAGTGAGGGCCCCTGGACGTGGAGAGGGGGCCCCGGGCTTTGAAGGTGACAGGTTGACATGGCGCCGGACTGGGATGGGGGAAGGAAGGGGGGAGGGTCCAAAATATGGGAATATGATGATGTGTTGGAGTTTAAGGTCTATTCAGCAACTTTTCATCTATATCAAGACCAACTCCGATTTTTGACTTCGCATGTCTGTGATTGGATCTATGGGGGTGGAAACGACAGCAAGGTAGGGTGATCTAACAGGTAGCTACCGGGTATGGGAATAAAACCCGGCCCGGCCATGTGCAATGCCAACAAGTTGACTGCTAGACCACCCCACCCTCCAAATATGAGAATATGTAGAACTTGAAATTTGACAAGGCGACATGGCCATTTCTTACATTCAACATGTTACGGGGGAAAAGGGGACAAGACCAAACCCCGAATTTGCACTTTCATTGCTAATGTTGCTATATCATTATGTTCAGACAGGCCCGTACCCAAGGGGGTGGGGCACAGAGATAATCTATTAAGAACTTTCCTTAACTTTCCTTTAATAAATTATTGTACGAAACCTAAATAATTGGAAGAACATATTGAAATGTTCCACTCGAGGAACCTCGCCACCCCCTTTTTATGTTTAGATTATTGATAATTATTATGAGCAAAAGTTCCACTTAGGGATTCTCGCCACAACCCCAACGAAAGACCCTGGGTACAGGCCTGTTTTTTTAAGGATTGACACTAGACTGTGAAACTGTTTAGGCAGTTATTGACAGCGTTAATTAGCTTTACAAGTTTAAAAATAACTGTTAGTGATATGCCACTTTCGTCTTTCTTAAACTCATGCGACATTGGGCATTCGCATAACCGTACTTCCGTTTAAAACCAGGATGTAACGTCTAATACACCCGCCAAATCACAATAGTATAATGTAATGTTAACTGAAAGTTAATGGAGTAAAGAAGTCGAAAACTTTCCTTCCCAGACGGGGAATCGAACCCCGGCCGCGGCGGTGAGAGCGCCGAATCCTAACCACTAGACCACCTGGGAATGTGAGTGACGGTGTCCCGTTGGACAAAAAACTTACACACACACATGCACACACACAATAGACCTTTCCCACTAAGGTGAGCTGTCCGCCACTTTGTATACCTATTGGGGCTTTTATCAAGGACGCACTAATAATAGTGCGTAGCTCTTATAGATCTTTGCTTTTATTACGGGTCACTTCACTATAGGAAAGGAACAAACAATTTTCAATCCACCACAGCGACGCCCACCAATGAAAAAGATGTGCCAGTCATACTCTTAAGATTGCATTTTACCATGTTTAAGTGCATTTGCCTTGTTTAAGTGAAACAAAATATCAGTACCGCAATTAATGTAGTGCCTTCTAGAGGCCTTCCAAGGGGGGTTGAGCGTACAAAAACTGTTGAAAACGTGCGTACATACATTACAAGGCTATTATACACAATGTTGTAATTGCATTCACCAGTCGTAGATACTAAACTTTGCACTCGGGACTAGCAATACGACCCTGGTGTCAAGGGCAAACCCAAAGTAGTCACCTCTTGACCTTTTGCCACCTGCCCAAATAGCAGCGTCATGATTCTTTGATGGTTGGCTAACACAGGTGGGCGGGCCCAATGGAAGTAGCCAGCCGTCCCCCTCGGGACATGTGGAGTTACTCGGAGAACCTCGTCTTGGCTCGTAAGTAAGGCCGTTCTTTGTGGCGCTCATGCATACCTGATGGCTGCCGACACACAAAGGCCGAGACTGACAATTGACTTTGGTTACCAAAAGGTGCCCGCACTCCCCTATAGGGGAATGTAGGGCGGAGGCTGCGAGTGGGTGAGGATTTGAGTACCAAAGGGAGGATGGTGGAAAATGGACAGTGGCCAGCAGTGGCTGATCCAGCTTTTTGAAAAGGTGGGAGGGGGGGGGGTACTAATAGAAAAACGGGTACACCCCTTTTTTTCTGGAAATTTACATTTAAGAAACTAGATTTGGCCAAGAAAAGCTTAAGGAGGAGGTGCGCACCTCCACCACCCCCCCCCCCCCCTTTTAATCCGCCACTGGCCAGTTGGAGATAGGGGATGCAGGTTGGTAAGAAACAGACCATGAACAGTGCAAAGGATGATGCAGGATAACCAAATGAGGAAAGTTGGGCAAAGGGGCTTTCCAACCATTTTTTTGTGTGGAGAGCTTTGTTTGAATATGAACAATTAGGTATTGCAGTGGCAGATCTAATATTAGCCATGAGATCCCTTTCAGTGCACTAGCAGTTAATTATTATGAACATGTTCATGTGCGATTGTCCTCAAAATGACATAATATTTTCTAATATTATTAGAAACTTTGTCTTAATTGCACCATACCCTTTTCAAAATCCTAATTTGCCACAATTTAGGTGTTTGTTAACTACTACCATGATGCCCTGGGTGGGTACAGGTTCAAAATTTAATGGAGTTAATGGAGCAATGAGAAAGGAGTGTGATTATCAAACTGCAGTCACCCCGGAATGTGAAACAGAAAGTAGTTCCAAGTAAACAATTCTGGTTATTCAATTAGTCAAAGCTTAATACCGTGCCACGGTATGATAAACAAAATTATATCATATATATATATTATTTATTTTTATATATATATACACACAACCAACGAATGTGAGGAGTTCATGATGGGTTTGTCTACCATTTTAGTGTGTCAGGGATATGTTAGCATGAGTGGGAGGCCTGCAGCACTGCCTTGAGGCTGATATCTCTTATAAACCAAGGGTTTATAAACACATTTTGGTCCCCATACCCATTTGCGGCTTGTAAACATAATATATATATACATATGTATATGTATATATATATATATACATATACGTATATGTATACATATATACATACATACATATATATATATACATACATACATATATATATATATAAATATATATATATATATGCAGCTTCTGGTTCTACAGGAGAAAAAGGGTCTCAAAGGATTATGTGTAGAATGAAGTAGCTATCAAACATTGTATAGTCAGAGTGCGGAAGGATATTGAAAGCAACAACAGCACAAAAAGGAAGCAGAATCTAGGACGCAGAAAAAGGTTACGCAGGATAAGAGGATATATATTTATAAAGAAAGTGAAACACTGCAGGGTTGAAGACAAAAGGAAAAAGCTGGGTATATGGGACAAAGGGAGGCAGCGGCCCAACCCGTTCTTCTTTCAGGACAAAGCCCGCAAACGGCAGCAGGACGGGGGTAATTGGCAGCTCCTCCGTCTCCCAAGAGGTGCATTCGGTGCCAGATTTCCTCCATGTTAAGGACGTGCTAATGCGTCTCTGTGCTGCAGCAAAAGCGCCATCACAAAAGGGGACGAGAAATGTCAGGTAGCCGTGAAAGCAGCCACCGACCCGCGGGCCCAATTTGACGCTGGGTGCGGGATGATGGACTCTGCTAATGAGTCTCTCACCACACGTCCAAACGGGCAGGTGGCATTGTATTAATATATGCTAAATGACCAGGTGTGTTCAGATTTATTATGTGAGTGTTTCGTTTTACCATTATTATGAAAGATTGTAAAGATGGCATTTTGGATATTGAAAACGAAGTTTCTAGTGTATTCTAAACCCTTTTGGTGAGTTATAGGACACTTTATAAACAGAGAAATCTTTGTAAGTGATAGGGATTGAGGGTTATCTTTAGCTTATTTGTTGAGACCAGATTTTAAAAGTTGAAGCATCTCCAATAGTGATTTGTGTTGATCCTACTAAATGGGATATCATAGCATTGTATCAAAACTACAAATATGAGCATTTACTCAGGGATGAAACAAGAATTTCACCTGGATTTATTTTTGACTTTCATCTATATCATATTACTAAATAATGCGGGTGTCATGCACCTCTATTTCGGACTGGCCCAGAGTCTCAAATAGCCTTACCGCTTTGGCACACTTCCCCACAACACATGTTCAATGAAAACTGTTCCCCACACGAGTTGGCATCTACTTTGAACAAACTGCACCGTAATGTAATCTCATAGCAAAGCATAGAAATGCAATGATCCCAAAGGAAAACAAGACTATATAACTACATATACATTGCTGAAGCCTTTAGAAAAATGTATAACTTTCTTATAGCAAAGCATAGGAATACCATGAACCCAAAGGAAGACAAGACTATGTAACTTCAACATTGCTGATGCCTTTAGAAAAATATATAATTTTCAGCTTTCATAATCAACCATCCTTTTCTCTACACATACAGTTTTCCCTTAATGAATCCCTTTACAACTGGCTATACCAAGCCCAGAATTCCACCAGTTCCCGCCATTTTCGGGGGTGTAGATGGGGGGGTCCCATGTCCCGTGTCGAATTTAAAAAACGGCCGTGTCGCCTGTCGTTATACTTGACTTTAGAGGCCTGTCCCCTGTCGAATTTAAGAAATAGCCCTGTCCCATGTCGTTATCTTTTTTAAGTCCCTGTCGCATGTCGAATTTAAGAGAAGGACTGTGTCATTTGTCCCTTAGGTGCCATGTCCCCTGTCGATTTTAAGAAATGATCATGTCGCCCTGTCGAATTTAAGAAATAGCCATGTCGCCCTGTCGATTTTAAGGGTCTACACCCATATTTTCCCCCACATAAGGAGGCCGATAAAATGTCGTCTGCTTCGCGTTAATTGCGCGGGAAACCTCTGCAGGCAGCGCGTCCCGCCACGTAAAACCGCCATATTTACTGCAGCCGCCATTCATAAAGAAAATACGGCCAATTAAAGCTAGTAATCAGAGCCCCACCGTCCCCTGCCAGCTCATTTCTCTCTTTTTGTAGCCTTTAGAAACCAAGGTATGGTCCGTGCAGAACAGGTAATTCCTCAGCCCCTGCTATTTAACAACTATTACCTTTTTATTGATTCTCACTTTGTGGTGTGTTTTCCAGCATTGCCTGCATAGACTGCTTTATGTACATCTATCATCGGACATTGTCGTTAGTCAAGGCCAATATTGCTTAGCTATCTTCTCAGCAAGAAACAGCTTACTTTGTGTTCCGTTTTTTGTGACATAGCAATAGCTAGATATTATGAATGTCATTTTATATGAAGTGTTGTATATTGATAGGACACGTATTGTCATGAAAATTTAAATGTGCCATTAGAGTTGCATTTTGAAGAATTTACGAGAACAAAAGACAAACTAACAGGAGGTGACAGAAAATGTTCAGGTTTTGGTGTCTTTTCTTGTGCCCCAGATCTATAGATTGTCTCAGTCTTATTTCATAAGATTTCTTCATGACTAATCAGTTATATAGGATTTGGAAATGGGGGGGAGGGGGTCTGCATAAAGGCTACGTGCTAAAATGTTGCCTACTTGCCTGTGCACACGCGACCATTTTTTCTTTATGTTAGTAAAATTCTCCATCAAAAAGGGGAAGGAGGAACAGGACCCCCTGGATTCCCCCCTTGGATCCGCCCCTGCATTAGTCCAAAAAGAGGAGGAAAAGTCCATTTCCACCCCCCCCCCCCCATCATCAGGCGATCAGTGAATGTCCCGACCTGTATATTGTTATTGAGTGCTAAATTCATAATCGTTTACTAATAGACAGATAAGCTACTACCGATCACTCACCTCCCTTCATACCCAAGCAAGAATATGACGTTATTATTATGTGATCATAAAATTCTGTTTAGGTCTGCTTTGGTTCTGGTTACGCTATTTTGATGGCATCCAAAAACTTCTTTAGAACCTAACATTGTGATGTCATACTGTGACGTTATTGTGATGTTATTGTAACGTTTTTTCACATTATAATGATGTTATTATAATGTATTTTATTAGTAAGGTTTCAACTCCACTAAAAATATAATGTTATTATAACAATCTTTTTAGTAAGTCTCAACGTTACCTTAAATAATGTAACTATTACATGTAAATTAGGCAGGTTTCAGTCTGACCAAAAAAGTACGGTCGCAGAAAGTCCTTGTTAAATAGCTGCTTGCCTGGGTACAACCCTTAACAGATTCAATCTATTCGCCACAGTTAAAAGATGCGATAAGGTTAAGCTTTCACTTTGTATTTCTATAAGAGTGCATGTATTAAAACTTAATATTCTACAGGCATATTTATCACAAAACTACATCGCAATAATCCTTATTGATCTTTTTTTCCTGAAGAACACTATAACAGTTTGCAATGAATTGTATCACTGATATCGACGGAAAATTAACAGGAAAAATAGAACTGTCAAGAGTAGATATTTCTGTCTGGCCATGGCGTGGATTATTAGTCAAAGAGTTCTAAATATAGCCGTTATGAGTCTGACCTTACTACGTGCCAAAAGTCACCTTTTTTTGGATGGTCAGTAACTCTGACCTTTTCATAACGGTCACTGCGACCAATCAATGCTCTTAAGTGTAAAACTAAAAACTCTCTTAGATCTTTTGGGGGCTGTCCATTAGTTATACACGTATTCGCATCATTCATTACCTTCTTGGCCCTCTGAAGGGGAGGATCCAGAGGGTTTCAATAGGGGGTGCGCCTTGTTGTAAATATTTCCTCCCTCGTGGTCTCCATCCTCAGACCCTCGTGGTCTGATAATTATACGGATATTCGGCCAAAAGTAGGAATATATAGGGCCTGTGCTTCCTTCTCAATCTGCCACTGCTCATGTAATACACATTGAAATTACTACCCCCCCCCCCCCTTTGATATGTACGTCAAAGACTGACCAAGTCAAAACACGTGTCTGCTATGTCAGAATTCACGCTAACTTGTTTTCACCATGAAAATGACCCTGGCTGCCGCTACGGCGTAAACCATCCATCACTCACTCACTTGCTCTAAAGTTCACTAAAACCAAACATCGGGTGGAGATTGTCTCTGCAGAACCACTCTCCAACCCGTCCAATTCACGTTTATTTCCTGTCACTTTTGCCCTTTTCTAGAAGCGGAAGTACAGAAATCTGTCCTAGTTAAAACAGTGATTGTTGGTTTGTCTAGATCTGTTGGAGGTTGGAGGAATGAAACCTTGTCGGGAGTTGTAACATTGAAAGTTCTTTCCACATTACTTGCAACGTTTGATGTTATGATGTAACTAAATACATATCTAACTCCGCTATGATATGATATAACGTTTATTATTTCTAACATTGAGGCATGTACTAAAGTGAAAACTACTATCAATGATTGACATGTCATGTAGTGTTCAGAACTGTCATTTTGCATACCCAACTGCTATAGGAAACGTGCCTCTAAATTCAATCCTCTAAGGGGCCGTCCAAAAATGACGTCATGCTATTTTTGACCATTTCTGACCCCCCCCTCCCCCCCTTCGTCATGCTTTTACTATAGGAATGTATAGGGGACTGGACCCCCCCTCCCCCTCCCCGGCGCATGACGTCATTTATATTCCTCTATATTTGCTCTTCATATGTCCCTTCTATGTTTAACTCCTCCATACTCCATCTAGGTTAAACCTCTCTATATCACATCTCAATATTTAAACCCTCTATATCCTCCTTTATACTTGACCCCTCTATACCAACTCCCCTCCAATTTTGGGCCCTCTACCCACCCCCACCCTCTTTATTTGAACCCTCTATATCCCCTGACATACTTTTCACTCTATACCCCCTTCTATTTCTAACCCCTGTATATACTGCCCCTCTTCATGTAACCCCTCTGTGTCCCTTACCATATCCAATCCCTTTGTAACCTCCTATATTCAACCCCTCTGTTTCTGTTTCTGTTACTCATATATCTAACCCCTGTATACCCCTTCTACTTTCAAGCCCTCTACCCATTCACTTACCCGCCTTCATCTAACACCTCTATACCCCCCTCTATTTCAAGCCCTCTACCCACCCACCCATCCCCCTTCATTTAACACCTCTATATCCCCCTGTACTTTAAAGTCCTCTACCCATCCACTCACCACCCTTCATCTAACCATTCTCTAGCCCCCCCCCCCCTTTATTTCAAGCCCTCTACCCATCCAGTCAACCCCCTTCATCTTACCCCTCTCTACCCTCCTCTATTTCGAGCCCTTTACCTATCCACCCCCCACCCCCCTTCATCTTACCCCTCTCTACCCTCCTCTATTTCAAGCCCTGTACCCACCCACCTCCCCCCTTCATCTAACGCCTCTATATCCCCCTGTACGTATAAGTCCTCTAACCACACACCAGCACCCCCTACCCCCCCTTTTTTTAAACTAACCCCTCTCTACCCCAACTCTATTTATAAAGCCCTCTACCCACCCACCCACCCCATCTATATCTAACCCCTCCCCAGTGGGTGGCAGGGGTGCCTGGGATTACCCTTGTTCTACCTAAGTAGATTCTGTAGCTGGTCCCCTCGTGTCTGTAGGCTATCACAGCTTATACCGGCCTGTCACCGGTCTATGAGTGATCCCCCTACATTAGCATAGAGCGCTCTTCTCAGTTCCCTGTTTACACCTTCTGTACATATTGCAGGGTTTGTTCACACAGTCATTAGTTATGCTAGATTCTAATGTTCTATAGGCTGCACTGTAGGTGATTGATGGGGTGTTAATACTAATTAGGTTGGGGACATCTTTTTTGTATAGTTTTTGCAAGTGTATTCTTCACATTTGCATTAACATTGGTATTATAGACTCTGCTGAGAGCATTCAATGTGCCTGTTTTGAATATTTAAATGTACAATGTATGTATATATATATATATATATATGTGTGTGTGTGTGTGTGTGTGTGTGTGTGTGTGTGTGTGTGTGTGTGTGTGTGTGTGTGTGCGTATACATGTGTACATGTATGTGTGACGTGTATGTGTGAGTGCTGTGATTTGGAGGTGGAATTTATAATTTCATCAAACTGTATTTTTATTTAGTAACACTTATCAACCATTTGTTACTAAAACATTCATTAAGTCTCTAATGACAAGCCTTAGAAATGTGGTCATAATTACAGTTCATTACGGGCATAATGCACATCTTGGGCCTAGATTATAAGAGATATAAGCTATAAATGATACAGTACAATTCTTAGGTGAGATGCTACAAACTGTTATACACTCAAATAGCACCTTTCAGCATTCACATCAAAGCAAAGCAAAGCAAAGCGCAACCTCCAGCCCTGCTGGCGCCAGTGTTTCATAACCTAGCACGTTTTATAGCCCAATATGCTTACACGGCATATTTGTAGCCTTTGTTTTAACAATACAGAGTGTCTTGTAATGATCGATGGAAAACTTTCCAGCTTTATGTTGAAGGGTCTTTTATATTACCGGTGCTTTCTACTTCCTTTGTATCTTTGCCTATATATAGGATCTGTGTTATGATGACGCGACCCTGGACATACATGACGATGACGCTTGCTATACATGAAAGCATTGAAAATAGAGCTTTCTGTGGAAATCTTATTTACATGTATAAAATTACCTGGAATAAACTGTAAGCTGATTTAGTAACTATTGACTTTTAAATCGACACTGTTTAAAAACATGAAACTCGGTGTCTTTAGGGATCTTCTGCCAAGTTTAGATTTCTTAATATAATAGAAGAGGTGCGCCCCCCTTTCTATCAGAGCGCCCAAACCTTTTTAAAGAAGCTGGATCCGCCAAAACCTTTGTATGACGTTCTAGAATATTGTTTACCTGATACAATACATTGATGTCCCTGCTGTGTGGTTCCCTTTGGTTTGCTGCATTAAACATGATGTCTGAAAGGAGTATTAAAAATATTGAATCATCCCCTTTAGACAACCCCAAATGTGCATATAATATCACGTTGAAAGTTCAAAAAGGCAAAATGCGCATTCTGAGCCTATCCTTAAGGCATCCAGAGAGAGAAATATAATCTAGAGACAGTGCTCCCCCTCCCACAACCCCCATGTAACACCAGTCGAAACTCAAAGCCAATTATTTATGAAAAAAGGCTGACAAATTTAACAACCCTCAGCACGATACCACTGAGGTCGTTCTCTCTCCCCTATCGACTTCCGCTCATGCGCAGTGGCCAACAGGTAGCTGTGGTGGGCCGCTGGCGATCATAAAAACAGTCGGCTGGTTCTGGGAGGGAGTAAGGTGGTGGGGGGGGGGGGGGACTAGAGGGGATCTGCAGGTGATTACGATGCGTCCCCAGCCTCGACGCCATGTTTTTATGAGTAGGGGTCAACGCGGGTCACAGCGCAACAGGAAGTGGACCACGCATGCGTATATGGGATGCAAAACGAACAATAATGGTAGGTTGTTCAGGTGGCCCAGTAGTAGGGTGTTGGCTTTGTCATTCGAAGGTTTGCAGTTTAAGTCCCTCTGTCCTGCTGCTGCGGTATTAGACACTGTGGTTAACAACAGGGTTATTAAAGGCCTAGTTCCAATGGCTATTGTATATGGCGGGCTGCCCACATGGGTAAACTGCATGGAAAAGCAAACCTGCATTGGTGAACGGTAAAAGTGTATGTGTATGCTCTCTATCTTCTCATAGATGCAATAATCCAGGAGCAAGGGGAAACATCCAGTGCTCCACAGCTAACTATCTCTGTTAGCTCAAACCGACAAACAACAAACAAACAACCCATATTGAAGGCTAGAATTCTGATCGTGCCACAAATCTGAAATTGCTTTGGTCAATTTTGTATTATGTAGCTGTCTTCATGGAATAAGCAGGGAGGCAATTTTGAAAACATTTCATGGTAAATTATAATGTTGCTGTACACAGGGATGGGCTTATAAGGGAGGGAATTAGCACATTACTGCCAGTCCTAACAGTCTAGCGGAATGCTGGCCTAACGACATCACGCCCAGTAGTATATGGAAAGGGGACCAATACGACGGCGTCTTTGGGGCCTTCCATTAAGTATGGACGCACTAAGAGGGGGAGGGGGGTCTGGGATTTTTTTAAATGTGTGTACTTAACTTGTGTACCAATCCAAAGCGTATTTTTGCCCTATGGGATGGGAGGTCTAGGATTCATGTGCGTACGTACTAAATGGATAGCCACTTTACAGACAGTGCAGTAACCCATAGTCATTTCACGACCTATATACCTCTTGCATTACAATAAGTCCTTACACCCACGACAGCCCAGGGCTACTACTAGTCACTTCAAATATGCAAAGCATTTTTCCTTTATTTGTAGTGTACAGTAACCCACAAACTCACAGAAGGCCCGTCATACCCGCGGCCGGAAGTGGGTTGCCCCCCGTGACCCAACGTGACCCCCCGTGACCCCGCGCGCCCCCTGGGGGCAGCAGGACGTAGTGCGCGTCGGGCGATAACGAGGCTATCAGTCGGAACGCGCCGGTCACCAGCGGAAAGGCCCCTTCTGTCATTGACAACGGTCCGGTCGTTTATGAGCGGAAAGGCCGCTTCTGTCAATGACAACGGGGCGCGTCCCAGCGGCCCTGAGAACACGGCGGTAGGGATGGGAGTGGGGGGGGGATGAAAACAGCCAAACGATTATTGACAGGGGTGTAATGGCGGTTGTTATAGTCCCTATAGAGGGGTGCGGCCCCTGGGTCGTTTGACACGGTTCTAAGGTCGATTCAGAGAAGACTGCCATTCTATGGCAGGCCCGTAGCGCCTGGCAATTCTGTGTCGCCAAGCTGCAACTTAACAGAAACGTACTGCAACTATACCTTGTTAGTCAGTCTGGTACTTACTAAGATGGCACGTAACAATTACATTATTTATGGTCAGGCAAAACCTCAGGCAAATCAGAATGTAATTAAAACATGATTTATTTGGTGAGGTTAGGACGAAATAAAAACAGAACTTTATATGAACATTCTGTTAAGGTCGAATAACATAACCAGAACGTTATAATAACATCGCAGTGCAACGTCACAGCAGTACGTTGCAGCAACATTATTGTGAGCCATCAAAATAACAAGGTCCAATACAGAACCAAACAGAAAGTTGCTGCAACGTTATAATAACATCACACGCTTGGCTGGGTATCTAGCCTTTTCAGCGGGTGGTTCGTTTTTTTTAAAAATAGCTAGAGGGGTTTGGCTGCATACTCTACCTATGAAAATATCTTGTGGAATAAATGTCACAGAAATATTAAACATGTTATCAATACTTCATTTCATGCTACGGGAAGGGGGGTTTGCATATCTTAGAAGGAGGTTCATCCAAGGAGAGGTTTCGGATGAACCCACCAAACCCCATTAATATTTTAAAACCTCTACACACTTTCCCACATATAATTTCATTCTCCTTCAAAAGGTAATATACCTGCTCGATGCACCTACCTCAAAAACTCTCAGACCCGCGTGCACATTTTATTTCTATTTGGCAAGTTTAAGTCCCCACCAAAGGGGTGTTCAGGACCCCCTGGAGCCCCCTTGATCTACCCCTGCATCCTCAGCCTACCCTCTGCCATCCTCAGAACCCCCACCCCACCCCCACCCCACCCCACATCCAGAAGATTCATCATATCCATTGTCACATATATACTGCCCTACAAAAACAATTCCGAACCCATTAGTGACACGGAGACTGTCAGTAAATATGACACCTTTGGTACCTATATGTGACAGCTGTCAGGAGTCCCCTATCTCCTAACATATACATCCAGGCTGACACTAAAGCCACATACCCACTAGGACACTTTTACACAGTTGGCCGACGAGTCAGCGGTAAAATCGGCCGACTCTTATGATTGCCTGTAAGTATAGCATATTGAAATGTGTGTGTCTGATAAGAGTCGGCGCTAAAGTCGGCTGATCCTACTATTAAAATTGGTTGATTTTTCCGAGGACTCGTCGGCCAATTGTGTAAAAGTGTCCTAGTGAGTATGGGGCTTAATCCTTTATTCCATACGCCGATCTTTCAGCCACTTTTGAACATCGGCAATAGGGCTTAAGGTTTAATACTGATGTGCTGTATATCACTAGAACAGTTTCAGCTGTCTCTTTCGAATGGTATATAAGTTGTGTGGTTTCATACTAAATTCCTAGACAAAATATCAAACAGATAAAAAATCTCCAGCATCAAAATCGTATAGGCAATGCAGGCTATAAGCTTCGTACCCAACTGGGCTGTACCAGCGCATATACATTGGCTGATTAAAGATAGAATGTCATCTAAAATTCAGCCAATTTTTGCAACGATTCAGATCAAATATATATATATATATATAATTATATATATATATATATTAACACTAGATACTCCTAGGTGCTCACTCCAATACACAATCATTGTATGAAATATGCAGATTTTGATGATTTTGCTCTCTGAACAGTGCATTAAGTAAGCACTATTCAAGGGGGCAGGTGGTCTTCACCTTTTGATAATATAGATGAATGTGGGTATGTATCGATTTAAACCTACCTATAGACTAATTCAGGGGTGTACCGAAGGTAGCAAATTTGGTTCAAAAGTATCTAGAACCCTCTCAGATTTAATTGGAATCCTCTAAGGTTTACCTGGAACCCTCAGATATTACAGCAGATCACGACCTTGAATATTTATAGCCAATCCTACAGTGTGACCGGACCTGTGATGAAAGAATTGAGTGGCCTAGGTTAGAACAGGAGGGGGGCGACAGAAGGGAACAGAACTGTCGCCTCATGTTTGACACCGCTTGTAATGTACCCGCCCCAGAGCCTTCCGCCGGATCAATAAAGCCTCCTTTGCCCATAGTGAGCCGGCCCCAATATGTCCTCCGTCTTCCCGCCCTTGGGCAGCAGGCCTGCCTAATTGAATTCCTGTGTCAAAGTTCGGTTTGATAACCGTCCTCATCCTTCCTGCCGGCTATATATAAACCCACGTCGATGAGGGCCCTGCCCGCCCCACCCACCGACTACCTACTTTACTTTCCCCCTGCTTCTTCCCGCTCCTTTTTACCCTATACTAGCCATCATCTCACTTCTATTGCCCTATACTACTAGCTTTTTATTATATCAATATTATTTCAAATATTTATACAGGATACAGTTCAAACAAACAGTCTGGTCTCCCATTGCAGTCCTGTTAATCTATTTAAATATAATATATAACTATGGTCAACCAGAAGAGAATAAGGTACAATCCTTATAGAGAAAAGTAGGAAATGTACTACATTACGTATAAATATCATAATATAAATGATAGAATAAGATGAGATAAACTAATGATATACAATTCATTATATAATTATGCTATAATGGCATAACCTCTCTTTAAAATCTTGCAAATTATCAATGGAAAGACTGTAAGGAGGCAATGAGTTCCATAATATTGAACCAATATAAAACACTGATATTTCACCTGTTTTGCCTTATCCTAATAGCCATCATTTAACCCCATTGCCTTATACTACTAGCCATAATCTCAGCTCTTTTGACCTTTACTACATGACGTAATCTCACTCTTTTTACAGGGTAGTACTAGCCATCACTTCGCCCCTTTTACCCTATACTTCTAGCCATCACCTCACCCCTTTTGCCCGAAACTACTAGCCATCACCTCACCCCTTTCCCCTGTACTACTAGCCATCACCTCACCTGTTTACCCCTATACTACTAGCCATCACATAACCCCTTTTGCCAGGTACTACTAGCCATCACCTTGCCCATTTCCCCCTATACTACTAGTCATCACCTCGCCCCTTTCTCCCTATACTACTAGCCATCACCTCGCCCCTTTCTCCCTATACTACTAGCCATCACCTAGCCCCTTTCTCCCTATACTACTAGCCATCACCTCGCCCCTTTCCCTCTATACTACTAGCCATCACCTCACCCCTTTTACCCTATGCTTCTGGCCATCACCTCACCCCTTTTACCCTATACTTCTAGCCATCACCTCACCCCTTTTGCCCTATACTACTAGCCATCATCTCGCCTCTTTCCCTCTATACTACTAGCCATCACCTCGCCCTTTTTACCCTATATTACTAGCCATCACCTTGCCCCTTTTACCTTATACTTCTAGCCGTCACCTCGCACCTTTTGCCCTATACTACTAGCCATCACCTCGCCCCTTTCTCCCTATACTACTAGCCATCACCTCGCCCCTTTCTCCCTATACTACTAGCCATCACCTCACCCCTTTTACCCTATGCTTCTGGCCATCACCTCACCCCTTTTACCCTATACTTCTAGCCATCACCTCACCCCTTTTGCCCTATACTACTAGCCATCATCTCGCCTCTTTCCCTCTATACTACTAGCCATCACCTCGCCCTTTTTACCCTATATTACTAGCCATCACCTTGCCCCTTTTACCTTATACTTCTAGCCGTCACCTCGCACCTTTTGCCCTATACTACTAGCCATCACCTCGCCCCTTTCTCCCTATACTACTAGCCATCACCTCGCCCCTTTCTCCCTATACTACTAGCCATCACCTAGCCCCTTTCTCCCTATACTACTAGCCATCACCTCGCCCCTTTCCCTCTATACTACTAGCCATCACCTCACCCCTTTTACCCTATGCTTCTGGCCATCACCTCACCCCTTTTACCCTATACTTCTAGCCATCACCTCACCCCTTTTGCCCTATACTACTAGCCATCATCTCGCCTCTTTCCCTCTATACTACTAGCCATCACCTCGCCCTTTTTACCCTATATTACTAGCCATCACCTTGCCCCTTTTACCTTATACTTCTAGCCGTCACCTCGCACCTTTTGCCCTATACTACTAGCCATCACCTCGCCCCTTTCCCCCTATACTACTAGCCATCATCTCACCCCTTTTGCCCTATACTACTAGCCATCATCTCGTGCCTTTTACCCTATACTACTAGCCAATACCTTGCCCCTTCACCCCTATACTACTAGTCATCACTTCACCCCTTTTACCCGAGACAACCACCTATTCAACTTGAGGATGTTATCAAAAGGTTTAGGTTAGGAGGGAGAGACAACCTAAAGCTTTTAGGAGCAAAAGCTATTTGTCTTTCCTGAGTAACTTTAGGTCGAAGCAACTTCACATGTATTTTAAAAAAACCCATGTCAGAAACGGGTAAGGCATAGGTAAACAAGAGATGAATAAGTTTAAGAAAAAGTTGTATAGGGCGAAAAGGTTGAGATGATGGCCAGTAATATGGAACAAAAGGGGCAAAGTTCTGGCTAGTAGTATGGGGCAAAGGGGGCAAGGTTATGGTTTGTACTATCGGGCAAATGATGCGAGATGATGGCAAACAGTATAGGACAAGACGGGAAAGATCATGGAAAATGAGTGGGCTGATGGCAAATATAGGGCAAAAGGGTGATTTTTTGAACTACATCATGAAATTAGTGAAACATAAGAAAAAGGTAGTGAACTTAGGCTGACATATGCCGACGTTAGCCTAACGACCCGACAGCCGGCAGCGTATTTGTGACATTAGAAGGTAATCCTGTGACGTGATTGGTCACGTCCCAAAATTGGCGCAGCAGGCAGGGAGCTACAATGTAGCAATATATGTCCGTCTCGGGGATGAGAACAGGGCTTTAGGAAAATGATAGCAACATAGGCATTCTTTCAAAACGGTATAATTGCTATTTTCAACGTACTTTTATCAATTTTAACAATTACTGTTGGACTTGTAAGACCTTTAAGGACCCATCAAAGCCCACTAACCTCTCAGAAAGGGCCAGATTTAGCTCACTTCACCAAGCAGTGCTTAATTCCCAGTCCCCCACCGACCTCTACCTCCCGCCCCCTTAAGTAAGGCGCATGCGCAGACCGACCCGGCGTCCCCAGGTCACGTGGTGCGGTGTTTGTCCAGCTGTTGACCACACCCGCCACTAGAGGGCGCCACCAGTCGGCCTGACCTTGACCGCCCCGCGCCGTGACCTTGGGCCGGACCTCTGGCATGTTGCCAGGAGTTGGCTGCTCCTCAGTCCACCACCAGGGGGCACTGACCTCCTGAGTCTGACCCCTCTCTCCTCCCGCCTCTTCTTCCCTTTTACATGTGCCATTTCGTGCCAAGAATAACTGCAAAAGGCGCTGATAGTGACTAGAGGCGGAGTGGTAAGAGTCAAATATAGGAGGAAAGACCAATGAACAAAATGTCAAAAATGAGGGATTTGATTTGTACAAAAAGGTAATTTAGATAATTATTATTAAGCTTGATTATAAAACAGGATTTTTACATGAAACCTACAAGCAACATCATACCTTTTATTCATTTTAGTGATTCTGACTGCTAATACCTTTACATAGCCTACTTGCTATTGATGCTAAATCAGTACTTGCCCTATTATTCCGAGATGAAATACAACAGTCTTTGGTCGGCTGTGATTAACATGTTTTGGTGTGGTAGGGCAGCCCCTATAGATGTGGACCAAATGCCTCCCTGGTTTAATACCTGGGCAGACACGGGGCCCTATACCTCCCCACTGCCCTGCCCATCCCCCTGACCACCGGGAACCCACGTCAGCATCTTGTTTGATCAGGCTGATTTATCCACCGTCAATCTCCATCCATCTCCTCATCTGCCCCCCCCCCCGCCACCTCCCCACCCACCCACACCCACTTCCTCCTCCACCCATTCATGCCAACCCTCCCTACCTGATCATCCCCATCCCATCCCAACCTTTAAGCTCCATACCCACTAGGCGATTTGACCAACTCCGCCGACTGATCAGCACTAAAATCAGTCGATTCTACCCCAACAATTCACCAATTTTAGATCAAACCTATATATTCATTCGAAAATGTTAGATCACCGATTCAGATAAAACATATATATTTCAATATCGGATACTTAGAGGCAACCATAAGAGTCGGCCGATTATAGTGGCAACTTGTTGGCAAACTAAGTTTCAGTTGCCTAGTGGGTATGGGGCTATACAATTTCAATCCATTCACTCCACCCCATACCTGCTCCCCCCATAACCCACCTCAACCCCCTCCACCCCCTCCACCTCTCTCCACCCCCTCCACCCCCTCCACCCCTCCTACCCCCTCCACTCACTCCACTCCCTGCATCCCTCTACCCATCTCCTACCTTCTCCACCCCCTCCACCCCTCCAACCCCGTCCAACCCCCTCCACTCCCTCTACCCCCTCCAACCCATCCACCCCCTCCACCCCCTCACCCATACCCCCACCCCAACATCCCATCTTCCCGACTACCCCCTTCACCTCCAAATATTGACGCCTCTTTTACCCAACAGAGGGCGTGTTGACCAGCCCCTGCTGCGCGCGCGCCCCTCCTTTCAAGCTCGACCAATCAGAAGGCCGGTGGAGGAGCGAGCACACACCTCGCCTTTTGGTGGCCGTGATCTCGGGCAGAGCGAGAGCCGATCTCGTTAGTCTGTTTAACGTGTTTGCCCTTCCGATATCCCTCCGCCCATATCCCTGCGCGCCCGGCTCCTACAGTCGCGTGCCAAAATAGCACCAGGTGCGCACGCAACATCTGGGAGAAAGAAGGAGAAAAAAGCTGCACCTCAATAGACTCTCTGACTACCTCTGGGCTGCTCTCAAGTCTCTCAATAGAGTTGGCAGGAGTTCAGCTTTCACTGACCGACCTGACCTTGAAATTAGTTTCAATCTTTGAATTGTAAGCATTTTCTTCATAGTTTCCATCAGCTTCTGACGAAAAGCAAATAAAGCAAATGCTGAGAAGTATAGATTACTTCCCTAACGAACTCTAAATCTTAAGATGGAGGAAATAGGGAGGTCAGAAGTAGGGAAGGGATATGGTATATGGGTATATGGGTGAACACCCCCACCCCTCCTTCTGTCCAAGATTCAGTTGGTATGTTTTTCTTATATATATATATGCACTTGTTATTTTCTTAAACTAGAACAAATGTTTATGCTACATGTTTTTCTGCAATACCATATTCTCAAGGCACAGAAGAACTGCAGACCTTTGCAAGACAAGATCTTCTTGTGCAAAAGGCCTTGCTCTGTATATATATATATATATATATATATATATATATATATATGCATGTTTACATGACACACGATCTGTATTGTATTTGCTATATCAACTGCCATATGATACAATTGTGTGCTAACAGAGATACAATTTTCTGAATAAAATTGTTACTACAAAGCTGCATGCCATCTATTCAAAGCTGTCACGTTGTCTTATTACGTGTTTGATCAAACAATGAGAACAATAGTCATTATTATTGCTGATAGTAACTTTGATGTTTCTCAGTAGTGCTCTACGATTCACGCAAAACATCCCAAACATGTCATATAATAAGTGCTATGATAAGAAGCACAGCGGGGGGTGTCTGAGGGTGGCCGTACGACCCATGGGAGGTCGTCACATACTGAGGGCGAAGCCCAAGGTTTGTTTGATCCCATAGGTCGTACAGCCACCCGAGGACGACCCCTAAGGTGCTTCTTTATTTTATCACCCAAGCAACATTAAAACATATGTCAAAATCAGTGGGCAACTAGGGGCTACTGTGAGCGGTACTTACAGCCAGGCAATAGGCCTGTAGGGAGTTTATGTTTGCGCATGCATGTTCCTTTGGCGCCACTACCAGTTGGGGGTCAAGCGCGACTTTCCAACCGATGAGGAGTGTCCTTTTGTACCACGTGATACAAAATGGCCGCCCCCATGGTGCATCTCCCTACAGGCCTATACGCTGCACCCTCAATACACACCACTCGTCAGCCATGCAGGTGATAGTAGAGAGCTTTTGCAACACAACCTGATCTCATTCCCCGTTCCCAATATGGATCTGCTGGGTTCTAGGTGAATAGTCCTCATGTAAAGTTACGATGAGAGGGAAAACAGTTCTAAATTACATTTTCCCTCAATCAAGCCTATTAGAAATGTGGATTTCATAAATGAGGAACTTTTCATACATAAATTTCAGAATTAATAGCTGTATCACAAGTTGATGCTGTGAATGTATATTTTGAACAAAGATCTTTGCGTCCGTGAGGGTAGACCTCAGTGGCCCTGGGTCACAGTCCACTGCTCCCACGTGTGGGCCCTCTGATCAGGGACACACAGAAATACGCATCTCTTTATCATTGTTTTACAATTATCTTGTGTCCCAAATGGGTAGAAAATTCTTCTCTTAAAAATATATCATATTCATTATGGGGATAGAGAAAAATTGATTGGGATATAACATGTAGGTTTAATTGAAAACATACATTTGTGTAATAGGGGAGGCCTCAGACCTGGACCTGCTGACCACAGTGCCCCGACTGATCTACCTGTCCCTTGCCAAAAATAACTAGGAATTGCTTATGTAACACAGTCTGAGGAGGTAGGTTCCTTTAGAATACCCAAGCCTGTGCCACAGCAATGATAACACTCACTACAATAAAAGGACTAGACCTTATAAGTTACCTGCCCCCTGTACCAGCCTACCCAATCAAACTCATCGGGATACGGTTCGGGGCACTGAGATCCGTGTGGGTTGCAAAAACTCTCTAGTAACAAATATCATCCTTCCGTGTCAGTGAGTGAGGCAAAGCTTTTCTGTATAACAATTAATTCCAACTAATAAGTAACTTCAAATGCCCAGGTACGTGGTACGTACCCAGCCAAATTGTGATATAGCAAACTGTTCTGCTACAGACTTTGTATTATCATTGCACGTGCAGGTACTGGCAGAAATCAAAATTACCAGGGTGTACAATATCAGCTTAATTACCCAGCCAAGGATGCGACATTTCAATAACATTGCCACAACATTCTAGTTGGTTCTGTATTGGTTCTTGTTATGTTCTTTTTCATGACTCCCAATTATGTCACTGCAGCGTACTGCTGTAAAGTTGCACAGTGACATTATTACAATTAATGTTCTAGTTATGTTTTTCAACCCAAACAGAATGTTCTTTAAATGTTCTGTTTTAGTTGGTCGCAACCTCACCAAAAAGTAGCATTATAGTACAGTTCTCATTTGGTGAGGTTTCAACCTCACCATCAATAATGTAACTGTTATGTGCTATCTTATTAAGTAACAAACTGAGAGTTTTAGTACTTAGTCTTTATGATGACCCCCCTCCTTTGAAAATCCTGTATCCGCCCCTGAACTTAAGTAGCATGTGACAGTACATTATTTATTGATGCTGGTGAGACCTTACTAAAGCAGAATTCTATTATAATATTATCTTTTTCTGATGTTAAGACCAAATCCAAGCAGAACATTTTGACATTTATTTTGGGTTGAGGAACATAACCAAAACATTGCAATGATGCCGTACAATGTCAGAGCTGTACGTTGCGGTTATATTATTAGTAGCCATCAAAATAGCGAACGAACAAGAATAGAATGAAACAGAACTTCACTGTAATGTATAAACAACGGTTTGTGCTTTGCTGGGATAACCTCCCAGTCTTTGGCTAAGAAAGCAGACTGATAAAATAACCCAGGGAGCTACCCTTTTAATTCTACATCTGGCTGCTGGTTAGATCGGGTCAACTGTTGAGGGAGGTCGTAATAAATCGAATCAGTTTCAGTTGTACCTATTTAATGTTAAATCATGTTTCTACCCCTGTAATACAACCATGACTTTGGAATCATTGTTATTGGCCTCAGACTTTGGTTAGGGAAGTTTCCCGTAGCTGTGTGTTGCTTATGTCAGGTTTCTGGGGCAGAGGTAGCACAGGTAGAGAAGGCAGACACGTAACATGGCCATCGAGACGAGCAGGTCCGACTTCAAGTAGTGCATGAAGCCACAAACTGTAGATAGAGATTGATAAGATAATACCTGTTGTATTCTAGCACTGTGTCATCTGAGTGCTGGCTCAGTCTAGTTCAAGGTCGACCTTTCATGAAGGCCATATCAAATCAATCCAGATTAGAGTATAACAATCATAATGAAACAGAACATCACTACAACGTAATAATAATGTCCCATGCTTGGCTTGGATGGCATACTGTGGTTAAAAAAAGGTCTTTGGTTAAGGAGGCATCCCAAAGCTGTTTGTTGTTGACATTAGGTTTCTGGGGCAGAGGTAGCACAGGTAGAGAAGGCAGACACGTAACGTGCCCATTGAGATGGGCAGGACGGACTCCTAATCACACATGTAGTGCATGAAGCAACAAAGTGTAGATCTATACAGACTGTAAAATGACATAGCGAGCTACCTGTATTATTCCACACCTTGCTCCTGGATCAATTTTGATTGGGTCGACCGTTTGAGGAGGTCATAATCAAACTAGTTTCAGTTTTACCTATCAAATGTTAAATCATCTTTTTCTACCCCTGTACTACAACAATGACTTTTAAAGTATTGTTATTAGCCTCAGACTTTGGTCGGGGAAGCGACCTGTAGCTGTACGTTGTTGATGTCAGGTTTCTGGAGCAGAGGGAGCAGTGGTACAGAGGGCCAAAACATAACGCGGCCATTGAGATGGGCAGGTCATAATTCAAGCAGTACATAAAGCCACAAACTGTAGATACTGATTGATAAAAAAAAGGGAGCAACCTGTCGTCTTCTAGCATTGAGCCATCTGGTTGCTGCCTCGAGTATCCCTACCTGCAGGTTTACGTCTGACTGATTTTGTAGTATGTGGAGACAGACTCTACTGTAGACAATACAATAAAAGATTAATGAGTATTTGCTTTATATCCTTCTGAAAGGAATCAATTTGAAAATACTAAACATAACAAGATATGAAATGTAATAATCCACAATACCAATTTTCCGTTATATTACTCCACAAACTATGCCATGGTTATCGGAAACTACTATACTTACGCCTTGTGACTTGTCTACATATTTCCCAGCATGCATCTTGATTAAGGCTACTCTGAAGGTGAACTACAATAAATAAGCTTTCCATAGTTGGGAGATTAAATCAATGTAGTTTCATTTTTACATTTCAAAATGCTAATCCATCTATTTCTACCTCCAAAATACAATCGTGAGATTTTTTAAAGTACTGTTATCAGCTGTGTCTCCTATCTGTGTTATAGATGTCACTATGAAAAGATGTCTCTGTAATCTTTTCTCAAAGTCATACAATTACAAGCAAAGTCTAACAAACACATTAGTTTACATGTTTATGAAATAAATTACTTCGTCAATTCAAACTCAAAAAGCTACATACAAAAAACGAGTCATTATGTAGTAATGTAGATTGTTGACGGTAGTTCCATTCTTCCGTTACACGTCTGATACTGAATGGGGACATTCGGAAATCAGATAAGCAGCTAATGAAAACCTGTCACTTATTCCTAATAACCCACTTACCACTGCACGCCACCTGGGGACAATTCTTGGAATCGTGGAAACAGAAGTAAAGCTGCATAAATCAATTATTCATCACTGTCTTGTTCCATTGAGATGATGTCAATGATGGACTTCATCTGTGATAATAATTCTGTTTTGACTTTGTACTTCTATGAACTTTAGATGTATCTATTTCTTTTCACCCTCTTCATTTCTTTTGCAGCCTCTGCTATCTCCCTTGATTTCCTCCTTAGTTCTCATTACACAATACTCAATGCCAGGACCAACCATTTACAGCAGCTCTTCTTCTTCCCCCTATATTCTGTCTGTTTCATTTCCTTCCCTGTCCTTTCTCCACTCTCAGTCTCCTCGTCCTCTTGCTTCCAAAGCAAACATGCAACGTTATTGTAAAGTTGAAGTAACATTGTGTTAAGTGACATTTTACATAACACTCTGGTTAGGTTCTTTCGATTAGAGATAGCATTGTAACATAATCCTGCATTGGTATGGTCTCCAATTCACTAAAGATTATGTAATAGTATTATAACACTCTCAACCTTAAAAAATATAACAGAACTGTTACATACAAATTTAGTTAGGCGTGCGGGGTGGTGTAGTGGTTAGAGCGTTCATCTGTTGCACGGACAGCTCGGGTTCAAGTCTTGGCTGAGGTGGGCTGGCTGCTACTCCCCTCTGCATGTCTCCCTGTGACAGGGATATCAAAGGCCCCTAGTGGGCCACCGGCTGTTGTGTGTAGGGCCCTGCATAGGGGACCCTGTACATTAAAGAACACCTGCCTCGGTAAATGTGTAGGGGTATGGTCTCTATCTTCTCATAGATTCGTTCATTCCATAGATACAATCATCAATGACAGAATTGTCAAACCTTGTTCTCGCCGTGATATGACCTCAGATGTTGCTACAGCGTTAAACCCCAATAACCAACCAATCAACAAATTTAGTGAGTAACAGACCAAAAACGTATGGTCGCAGAATGTACCTGTTACGTCGTTGCTTGCCCGGGTCTTCTTCCTCTTTCTACCTCTCAGCTATCTTCTTTCTCTCCCTCCTCTTTCCTTCCCCAGTTGTCTGGCATTCTTACCTTACCCCTAGCTGCCTCCAGCCCCCTTCAGCCATCTCAGACCTAACAGTAGCAGTAACGGTTTACCCCCACCCCACCTTCCTTCCACACCCCGTTAGCTGTATTTATCGACTGGGCCTTATCCTGCCCCAGGGGGAGGATGGGAGAAGGTGGTTGGCTTCAAAACCCGATATGTCTGAAATGTGGGGCCCTAAACATGTAACCTCGTTAAAGTGATACTTCCACTTCTCTAAATCATTTCAGTGTCAGTATAGGAAACCAAAAGGGAATTTGTATGAGGAGGAGGAGAGAACTTCATGAATTGTGGTGCTGGTAACAGTAGAATACATAAGAGTTTCGTTAAGTCCCTATTCAAAAGAAAAGATTAATTGATAGGTGAAATGTCCCCTTGTAGAGAAAAGAAAGAATATGGGATCTAGTACCTTTATAAATATAAAAATCTGAGTCCTTGGTTACCTTCTGCAAAAGTATCTGGAAAAGTATCAAAAGTTTGTATCATGTTTGTTTCAGACATGTCACATACGTAAAACAGTTTGTAATAAAAGGCTTCTTGAGTTGAAATAACATGTTCCTATGGCTGTACTAAACTTGTGATTAAATGTAAGTTATACGATTTTTACTATTTTCCAGAGAGATACAACAATATTTTCTACACGTACTTGGAAGGACACATATATGTGAAAGTGGTTAACTAATGATGATAATAAATAAATGCACATTTTCCAAATTCGACGTGTGACTTACGGGCCCCTCATCAAGGGGCTCGAACGCTAAGGAGAGACGGACAGGGAGTCTGACATTGTGTCGTCCTTTACTATAGGACCACCGCCAGGGGCTCGTTTCATAACAAACCTCCGCATGTTTTGTATTTCATAAAATTAGGATCACCTTTTGGGGTGCCATGAGTTTTGTTTTAACTTACGTGAGTTTGGGATAGATTTACGTGAGTTTGGGGTGGATTTACGCGAGTTTTGGGTGTATTTACATGGGTTGTCTTAAGAAATGGCCGTGTATGAGACTTTCAAACTCACGTACAGTTTCTGTAAGCACACATAAAACCTCCATAGGTACAAAGGTTATTATGAAAGAGGCCACAGCGCGATATGCTGATTTTACGGACAAATTCGCATATAGGAGTGATATAATTGTTAAAAAGTGACAATTTCAGGCATGTCACATATGTAAAACAACGAATTGTGTCTCTTATATGAGCCATTTCTTTGCGCCATATCACAGCTCATGTTATGTAGCGTAATAGGGCTTTTACTATAGGGCCAGCGGATGGATCCGGAAACTGTAGTACATATAGGTGGAAGTTATTTTAAAGGGAGCCAAATGCAATCTTTGGTCAAAATTTTGCAAAGTCTGTTAACTATTGGAATATATTCTCTGGCCATAATCTAGGCCTGTGGTAAAATATAGACTGAATGTAATAGACATAAACTGCATTTAAATATAATAGAACTTGTCCATGGACATTTTGGTGACCCACCAAAATTGGTTTGTTTACAAACATTGCTGTCTTCAGGCATAAATGGAATGAGCATTATGGAATTAAAGTAAAGTTAAAGTTAGTTATCATGATTTATACTGTACCAATGGATAAGGTTAGACTCTTAGAATGTATTTTCATAGTTATTTGAGTTTGCAAAATTTTGTCATATTTTGACACACCATTGCTTTTGGCTCCCTTTAAGAGTACTAGGCTGGTCAAATTAAACCTTATCTGAATACTTTATCTCCAAGTTCTAGATCTAATTTAGACCATCTTCTCACGAAGCTGGTCTAGAGTCCAAGATATGAGTTGTACTTTTTCCTACAGGATGTGGAAATAGCCAATCATAGGCCTATAGGGTGAAGGCAGGCGTGACCACATGGTCACTTTTTGTGACCACTAGGTGGTGATCATGACTTAGTAGCCGTGAAATTAATATGAAATTCTAAATAATTCTAAAAGGCAATAATCATTGATTATGATTAAGTATGATTGCTTAGGTAGATGTGGTACAAATATTTGTGTCAGTGTTATAAATTATGAAATAGCAATAATGATTATAAATTTTTCATGAATGGTGGGCGAGGTAGAGATGTGACGTCTTTTTCAGAATATACATACCAAGCCAAGGATATGACGTTCTAATAACATGCTACATCACACTGTTAGGTTGCAGCGACATTCTTTTGATGACTCCCAATTACATTGCTGCAGCCAACTGTTGCAACGTAAGGGGCCTTCCATTTAGTATGTACGCAAAATCTCTAAAATTGTAGACCCCCCCACCCCCCACCCCCTTTGACTAAAATACGCATTAGATTTGTACAGGGACGTATGCAAATTATCAAAACAAAACAAAAAACTAACATTGTGACGTTCTGATAACTTTCTTGTAACATTATTTATTAGGCTGAGACTTAATAATAATGTCACAATAACATTCTGTTTAGGTGTGGCTGGGATATGCTGATATCCAAAAAAGGAAGCAGTGAGAGTTTATCCGAACACGGAAAGTTAGTAGTGTAGTGGCCTGGTCCATTTAAAGGTGATTAAATTCAAGAGCAGGCCGCTTGAGTACAACGCAGACACAAAAAGTGATGACGTCAGTCGCACCCAATATTTTGGGCGTTCACACTCTTTGTGACGAGTAAAAAGTTGCCACTCTCTCGTGTCGGAGGCCAGAAAACGACACAACAACTAGTGGCTGGTGCCTGGCAGACCAAATGCTCTAGGCTGAAACCAGCGAAATACAATATCATATTGATTAGACTAATGTGGCGCAGCTTTTGTTTTAAATAGTGCCCACGAGAAATGTGCTCCCCGTGTCAAATTTAGGATAACGTGCTCTTTAATGTGTGTTGTTGGGAGTAGTTTGATTCGTTCTTCCTATACCAGGTGAAAGGCCAGGGTATTTCAGCAAGGGAAGATAGGGTTGGGAAACATAGGGAAAAGGACATAAACACAATGCTAATCGAAATATAATAGATATAAAATATCCTAGTGAGATATAGTACATGCTACACTCCCTTTTGAATATTAATGCTCAGCTGTGGGTATTAGCGTATCATAATTTACTCCTCATTCAAAATCATCTCATAATGTCCCAACTGAAACATTACAGGATGAAAATATTGATGGTCGCGGGGAGCATACAATTATTATGGTTTATGGTCGATAGCATAGTGTCATTCTGTGGAAACCTAGCTTCACTTTCTGACGTCTTAAGGGACTTCTGACGTCCCTGGATCCAAAGAGTGAAACGCAAACCGGGAGTTAAGTTGTCCTAATCCCCGCCATAAGTTGAACTAATGTGAGTCATTAGTTTAAAACTTGTGCATTTCCAAACTTAATTTCTGACAAGCGCACTTTTCTGTTTTGACAGGTACTTAGGGGCTGTCAGGCTGAATCGTCGAGAATTGAACTGCAGCGGCAGATTTCTAGCATTAAACAAAATGTGACCTTGTTTAACTGAATCACATGATTTTGTCACCAAATGCATGAGGCAGTATGGTAGAATGCTTAATGTCCTGTTTCCACCGACTGATTTAACCGCCAATTATTTGATAATTTATTACTTTTTACTAGTAGGCCTATTATAACAAAAGATTATATATCATACATACCATTTGAAAGAGAATTAAAAACCTTTCTCGAGGTATAATGTGTTCGAGATTAACTAATATTCCCACTTCCTATTTTTGAAATCGGTAGTAAAATTGGCTGGTGGAAACAGGGCTTAAAGCAATGCTGGCGATTTTGTATTTGTTTGATTTTCTCAGGGAAAATGGCATAAAACCAGGCATCCTATATACCACTTAAAGGAGAATTGAAAAACCTTTCGAGTGGTATATGACATGTTTATATTTGATCTTATATTCTTATCAACGGTGAGATGTGGGTACAAGGTTAATTTTTTTGTATTTCCGTGATTTAGCGTGATTTACAGTCAACATAAATGAGCTTTGAGATCAATGTTCACTCACCGTATGTGTCATCTAATCAGTTTATCTTCTCCTTTGTCATATGGAAAAAGTGACCGAAAAAGTGACTCTATGCCTTTTAAGCCTTAAGGTCATATTCTTTTGTGCTTCATTAGACTTTTGGTGGACATTATGCTGGCTGGAATGGCCACCAGGACAGGTAAAGTCACAGAACCCAAAGTGGAATATAGAAAATTGATTGTGTTTGCACTTACATCCAGTCGATGCAATTCCATATTCAAATTTGCTATGGGATTACTACCCAGCCAAGTTGTGACGTAACGGTCACGTTTTGTGACCATACTTTTTTGGTTTGTCTGTTACTTACTAAATTGTCACATGACTGTTACATTATTTTTCTTGGAGTTTGAGACCTAACCAAAACAGTATGTTCTCATAACATTCTTGTGAGGTTAGGTCCAGGTGAAATTTAATTAGAGCGTCATTGTGATATTCTGATTAGGTGAGGTCCAGACCTCACTTAAACAGAACATTGTTGTGACTTCCTGACATAAAGAGGTCTCAACTCCACCTAAACAGAATGTTATTGTGATGTTCTGATGACTGTCTTTACCTTACCTAAACAGAATGTTACTGTGACTATCTTATTAGTTTTGGTGTCAACCTAACCTAAACAGAACGTTATAGTGACATCCTCATGAAGTGAGGTCTCAACCATACCTAAACAGAATGTTATTGTGACATTCTTATGAAGTATCAGCCTCATAAATAATGTTACAAGAACGTTATTAGAACGTCACAATGTAACGTCGCAACAGTTTGTTGCAGCAACGTAATTGGGAGTCATCAAGAGAATGTCGCTGTAACCTAACAGTGTAACATAACAAGAACCAATCCGGAATGTTGCTAGAATGTTATTAGAACATCATATCCTTGGCTGGCTATGGATGCTTGCATTGACAGATATCGCATGCTGGCAACCGGAAACTCCTTGCAGCACAACTGCTGGTCAATTCAAGGTGGAATATTGCCTTTATTCACACTCTAATTATCCCAAACGGCCCCCTTTCTGATTCACCCCGGTACCCCCCGGCCTCCAGGGCCGCCCTTATTACCATACCGTATTTAATTAGCAGATTAACCTCCCAGAAAATTAATTAATGAACATCAAAGTCGACTTAGAAGTTTCAGGTCGACTTAGCTCCGACTGAGAATAGACCTAATTAGACGTTCAAGTCGCCATTTAATGTTTAAATCCTCTCGATTCGTCGTCTTGAAGCTTACCATCTCCAATAGTTTGTGTAAAAATGTAGTTCATTTCCCAAGTATTGTGTAATATTGCTTACTAAAATTCAAATATTTGTTGAATCAAATGTCTGTGTGGTGTGTGTGTGTGTGTGTGTGTGTGTGTGTGTCTGTGTCTGTGTGTCTGTGTGTGTGTCTGTGTGTGTCTGTGTGTGTGTGTCTGGGTCTGTGTGTGTGTGTCTGTGTGTGTGTGTGTGTGTCTGTGTGTCTGTGTGTGTCTGTGTCTGGGTCTGTGTGTCTGTGTGTTTGTGTGTGTCTGTGTGTGTCTGTGTGGTGTGTATGTGTGTCTGTGTCTGTGTGTGTGCGGTGTGTGTGTCTCTCTGTGTGTCTGCGTCAGTTTTGATAACATCGGAGAAGCTACACCAAAATGAATTTCTATACTTGTGTGAAATAGTTCTATAAAAAGTCATTTATGTTTGCACACGGGATTGGAGATTAGAAGGATTAGGAAAGAACACAATTAAGTTTGAACATAAATGACTACATGACAGTTGGAAAACATTTGAAAAGTTATGGTTTTGACATGCGGTATTTATAGTGACTTATCAATGATGTTTCATAACCATTGTTAGGGGCCGTCCATAAATGATGTCATGCACAAGGGGGTGGATGGATGGGTTGAACAGTATGACGCTGCCTGAAAACGGGCCTTACTTTCATGTTTAGATTAGAGAATTTAGTGTGACAGGGGTCAGGTGGGTCCTAAAAATACCCTGAAAAAGTGTGACATCATTTATGGACAGCCCCTTACAGAATAGTTACATAACTTGCAAAATATTCATTTTAATATGTCTCACTATACCAAACATAATCCAATATTACACTTCTAAAGCTTGGGCAGGAAACCTGAAATGTAAGCAGTAACAGGCATACAATTTTAGTCAGTCTGTTACTTCCAAACATTTCATGTAACAGTTACACCTTTTCACATGAGGTAGGGATAGAATGTTAAAATAACTTTACATTTGAGAAATTACAAATACAGACATTTGTTTGATAATATTATCTCATAGTTAAGGATCTATCCAGAATGTTACTGTAATGTCACAAAGCGACATCGCAATGCTAGGTTCCAGAGACATTATTGGCCTATCAAAAAACAAAACAAGAACCGAAACAGAACCAAACGGAATGTTCCTGCAAGTTTATAATAATGTTGCATGCTTGCCTGGGGACTCTTTTTGTCTGGCAGCTTTCAGTCATTGCCCTCCAACAGTGGGTCAGACGTCAATCTGATTGGTTGGTTGGTTATTTGGGTTTAACGCCATAGCAACATCTAACATCATATCATAGGGAGATCAAAGTTTGACAATAAGCCCATCCCAGTTTACACCACCACTAAGGTTTACCATGTAATTTTTTCAAAATTGCTTCCGCACTTAATCCCTAGAGACAGTTGCATAATACAAAATTAACCAAAGCAATTTGGTTGACAGATTGCTCCTAAAATTTGTAAAATGCAGCTTCATGTTTTGGCCTTTTTCCCATAGGAACCAATGTTAAAGCTTGTCAGCCCAAGCTTTAATTTCCAATCCTACTTTGCCCTGAAATACAGCATTTTGATTGGCTGGCAAACCTGCAAATCTGTCAACTGGTAACTTTCAAGAAATTTTAATGTTCAAGCATTACTTAAGGATAAAGAATAATTCTTGCTTATTTCAGCAACTCCAATTCTTGGAAGCAAGAATGGGTTAAACAGGTATTTTGTCCAACCCTTGTCCAACCCTAGGATATACCCAGTACAATGTGGGATGGGCTTATTCTGTCTTTGATGGAATGAATGAATCTACAAGAAGATAGAGGCCATACCCCTACACATTTACTGAGGCAGGTGTTCTTTAATGTGCCTGGTCCCATAGACAGGGCCACACATACATCAGTCGGTGGTCTTCGTGGGAACTTTGATAACCCTGTTGTTGGCACAGGGCGACATGCAGAGGGGTATAATAGTACAACGGCCAAGCCCAGGATCGAACCCGGGCCATCCGCACACCATGCAGTCACCCTAACCACTTCACCATCCTGCACGCCTCAACCTGTTTAATGATAGCAAAGTTTAAGATACCATCAAAAGAAAAAATGACGACACATAGGAACAAGTATCCACCACCGTTAATAGTCCAGGAGCCAAATCCTGAAATCAGTCAAAATAAGGATTTACCCTCCGCGGTGAGCCCCCTGGATTTTCTTGATTTTTTTCATCTTATAGCATCCTAGGGACCATGAATCAAGATGGTTCCGAAGATTTTAAGTATGCGAACACTATCTAATTACGCGATTTGTGCTCAATTAGTAAAAAATGAAAAACGCGTTATTTCTAAATATCTCTGGAACTATGTAAGATATGATAACATGCTATGTCATCTGAAAGGTAATTTTTTTCTTGATTTTTTGATATATTGTTTGCTATTATCATTAATCATGGCAATGAGTAATTAAAGAAAAACTGTTGTTTCAGTCAAAATCATTAGAACCTAAGGATCCAAGGTTAAACTCTGGAATTGATAAACCAAGTCCTAGGTATACTTAAAAGGGATCTTTAGGCAGTTTTTAAAGAAGGTTGCATCTGATTTCATTGGAAATATAATGTAGAAATCATTTTTTGCTGATTAAATTCTAACCGACTACAGGCTCATTTTGCACTTATATTTCAAAAGGAGAGATGATATCATGAAAATAACACAATATATCCTAAAGAGATGTGGAAATGATAATCACTATCTCCCTAGGCTGGTATTTCAGTGCTTTCACAGCCATTTGGGCACATGTATATAATATGGTAGCTGTTTGGAGAGCATTTTGGATCACAGTGAAAGATGTGTCACAATAAAACTATGGTTTGAGTAAGATTTCTTTCCTCAGCATAATACCATGATAATGTTTCAGTTTGATTACAAACCATCTTTTTAGGGCCCTTGCATTAAGTTTGTATCCATCAAGGTGTGGAGGGAGGTATGAAATCTTTGAAAATGTGTGTACTTTCTAGTACAAATCCAATGCATATTTATGACCAAAGGGGGGTGGGGATCTGAGATTTTTGAAAATATGTGTACTTATAAAATGGAAGGCCCCTTGTAGTTCCCTCTACTTCTTGTTTACATAAAGAAAAGAATAGCTTGTAGCAGACTCACCCATTACCTGACCCTAATCCAGATTTCTGAGGGTATACTACTTTAAAGAAGAGATGAATTCCAAAAAGTATGCTGTCATATATCAAAGGTTCTGAATTTAGAAAAGAGTCCTTGTATCAATATGCCAACTACAATAAGACCAAGTGTGCTATTTGTTAAACTTGTAAACTTGATAGGTGTGCTACCTCTGCTAAATTGTTGGTTTTAATAAATTACTAGATTGCACTCTTGGATTCTAGACCCATGTGCTTATATAAATGAGTAACTTAGCTTGACCATACACAAAATGGATATCTTATATTTTATTCTATATATGGGTTACTGGTATTAGTAATTTGATATTAAATTATGATCGTGGTCATAGTTCATTTCTAAGAGTCAAACTTCCAATCCTCCCAAATTACCAATACAAGTTATGACCAGCCTTTGGACATGCTTCACTGAGATTCATCCTATCAACTAACAGGATTTTGCCGTATATCCAATTTTATTAGGAAGTGTACCAGAGGAACTGAGACCTCTGTGTGTGTACATACATATCAATATCATTGGCAAGACCTCAAACAAATATCAAAACCTGAAACAATACAGAAGTTCCTGATATATATTTCTATTTCAAAATTACAAATTTTTGGTATAGCCATTACTGGTTTCCCAATACTATCTAGTAGCATTACCACATTGAGCAGTGTGTGCACAGCACCCTTGCTGTGGGACCACAACCAAGGCAGTACGGTATTAGGAGAATGTACAAGAGCAACAAATTGCTGTGATTCTGGTTGTAACCTCAAACTTTCTATTATATAAACCTCAGAAACAACATTATTCCCTTATCAAAATATAACTGACCATTTTCATTTCTCAACTGCTATGAACAAGGATCCAGTTTCCCTAACCAACAACAAGAGACAGCTTACAGTTAGATACTAAGGGAAAGGTCAATATGGTAAATACTCAGAGACCCAAAACTAAGGGAGTCATCATTCAAATATATGAATAATCCTCTAGTCTATGATCAGTTCTTATAATACAACACTGAATACTTAGTCTATAATACAAAAGGGTATAAAGCTAAGTGAGCAATGAACCCATACAGCCTGGAACTGTAAACCCTCTAGTAGCAAAAGGATAACAAAGTTTAATTTGGCAGATTGGTGGTAGGATGTTAACAAAAGTACAGCAGGTGGTCAGCAATCCCACAGTTTATGGCACACTATATATAGGCCTGCAGTGTGTTGCACCATGGGAGGCTGCCCTTATCCCCCAGTTCAGGTCACTCAGGGGAAAGGCTAGACCTCTCCACCACTGATAAGGTTCTGAAGATCCACTACCTTCATTTTACTGCTGGAAGGCAGCATTATCTAAACAGTTAACTTTATCATTTTATCTAACCAGCTGCAGTGATGAACCCCATGCTCCTTGTGGAATTATGTGATAAAATTGAATAATAAGACAGTCATAAGTAGCTAAAATTTAATCCTGCCCCTCTCTCTGAGGGAACCTTTATTAGGTTGTAAGCACAGTGTCTTACCAATGGGTTAACTCACGAAACAGGGAGATAAGAACCCTAGTCTGCCATCTTTATCATTCCTCTGTCTCTCCAGACCTCAGTTCTCAGGCCTGTTGCCAGGGTGAGGTAAACATTAGATATTGGGGCCAGCAATTAAAAGAGTATTTAAAAGAGTATTTCAGCCTACAACTCCCACTCTCCCTATAGGAACATGTTTTTTAAAGATCAGTGGGTACAGGGGTATGTAAATAGAAGTTTGCTGCATATTGTTTGCTGCACATTGTCAATGTGTGAATCTTTGGCAATATAAGGAGCCATCTATACCATTTTGAGTAAATAAATCAATGACTATACTAGTTTGATCAGGCAACAAAGATGAGCTTGTCTGCAAATTACATGGACACATATTTCTTGCTAATGTTTACTTAATTTACAGCTCCAATGTTGTATACAATGGACTAAATGGCTCAGAAACATTGAAATACTAGCTTAGGGAGACAGTGATAATCATTTTCCCATCTCTTTAGGATATATTGTGTTATTTTCATGATATCATCTCTCCTTTTGAAATATAAGTGCAAAATGAGCCTGTAGTCGGTTAGAATTTAATCAGCAAAAAATGATTTCTACATTATATTTCCAATGAAATCAGATGCAACCTTCTTTAAAAACTGCCTAAAGATCCCCTTTAAGTATACCTAGGACTTGGTTTATCAATTCCAGAGTTTAACCTTGGATCCTTAGGTTCTAATGATTTTGACTGAAACAACAGTTTTTCTTTAATTACTCATTGCCATGATTAATGACAATAGCAAACAATATATCAAAAAATCAGGAAAAAAATTACCTTTCAGATGACATATAGCATGTTATCATATCTTACATAGTTCCAGAGATATTTAGAAATAACGCGTTTTTCATTTTTTGTTAATTAAGCACAAATCACGTAATTAGACAGTGTTCGCATACCTAAAATCTTCGGAACCGTCTTGATTCATGGTCCCTAGGATGCTATAAGATGAAAAAAATCAAGAAAATCCAGGGGGCTCACCGCGGAGGGTAAATCAGGATTTTCAGATTTGGCTCCTGGACTATAAGTTGTTTACGTCTAGATTCCCTCCCCAATTAATTCCTCTATTGCTCTTTAAATAAAGAAAAAATCAGGAAATCCCATCTTGTGATCAGTAATTGTCAGCGTTGCCTTGACTACTGGCGCCCCTTCACTTTTAACACGATAGGGCTTGACGGGGAAAAACTGCCCGTTAGTCTGGGACCAGCCGGAAACTAACCTTATTCGGAGCAAACGGGGGGCTGAAAGGTTGGGTAGGGTGAGAGGGTTGGGATCAGGGGGGGGGGCGGGGTGTAGGGAGTTCAGTGGGTATTCCACTACACGACATCCGCTGTGATATGGGTTGTGATACGACCTTATCGTAGCCATATTGTAGGCCCCTAGAATATTGTTGTGTCGCATTTAGTCCATATTCCACTTTGCGGTGGGGTGTCACTTGCGGTGGGCTCAGCTGCCATTGCAAGGTATTTGAGGTGAGGCAAGCATTCTATAGAAAAAAACTATATAAATTCACTTGCGGTGTTACTTGCATCGACCCAACTCAAGTAACACCACAAGTAACACGGTAAGTAATTTCTATATTCCACCTTGCGGTGCCCTGATCTGCTTGCGGTGGGGACAAACACTGCTAGTAAAAGTCCCACCGCGAGGAAAATGACGCAAAGTGGAATATGGGCTTTAAGGGGGTATACCACTATGTGACATTTGCTGCGATGTGGCTGCGATACAGCTACGATATGCTCATATCGTAGTCAATTTGTGAGCCTCTACGATATCACTGATGTCTTATAGTCTAATAGAGTAAGTCGCAGTCCCTACGACATTAAAGTTGTGCAATATGATTTTTATCCTAAAGAAAGTCGTGGGGGTAAATGTCGTAGGTTATTACCTAGGCTACAACATTTATTCAACATGTTAAACAATGTCGTAGGGGTAAATTAGAAATGCATTGAGATGCAGGCCATGTTGTAGGTCATGCCGTTAAAAAATGTCGTAAAGAATAGTTTTTTACGTTGTCAAAAGCCTGGGAATGTAGTACTTCAGTGTAATACCCTAAATGGTGCTATATGCCTACGATATTGTTGCGATATGGCTGCGACATCATTAATTGCCTGTGCATTGACCCACCCAATGTCATACGATATCTTCTCATGTCACCGCGAATATCGTAGCCATGTAGTAGCATTCCTTATCGTGTAGTGGAATACCCCCTGGAGTGTAATAGTGTATATGGCAGTCTGCTATGATATCAAAATCGTGCGATATTATTTTCTATCGCAGTAAAGTCATGGGGGAAATGTCGTAAGCTTTAACCCAAGCTACAATATGTATCTGACATGTTTAATAAAGTCATGGAGATCAGCTGCAATTGGTTTGAGCAAGGCTCATGTTCGTAGGAGACATAGACAAATGCCTGGAAAACGTACCAATGTAATGTTATACCCTAAATGGTGCCATAAGGCTACGATATTGCTGCAATATGCATATTCAAGATTAGACAAGCTGGTGCCTCCTCCTGAGATACAAAGTAATGTCATCATGCGATATGGTCTCCATATCGTAGGCAGTTGGTATTGTGTAGTGGAATACCGCCTTAAGGGAAGGACTTTGTGCACTCATGGTAAAGTAGTCACTTTTTTGTGTTCACCAGGTTGGGATCATTACCAAATATTAGCTTCACAGTTCTAAATTATAATGATTTTAGATTGATCACTAATAGATTGATATGTGGAAGCGTCAAGCTTCTAGTATGCATGTTATTATACATGCCTTATCCAAGTGTAAATGCAGCTGTGTGTGTGAAAATATGCATGTAACCATACACCAATAAAGCCTTATTAATCTGAATACATGCAATTAGTAATTTATACCTTTCCCTTTTTTCCAGATGTATGACAGAAAGCATATATCCTCTATATAATTTGAAAAATAATTTTTAAATAACTTCCAAATGATACTTCTTTGATATGCCATTATTCCAACCAGCAATTTCCCAAATCTTTTCAATAGAAACCAACATTTGCAGTCATTGGCACCGAACCCGTTTGGTTCAGACGTCACCTTGTGGGATTGTACCTTAGAGTAGTGGATTCAATGTGGTTGGACACCAGGCATTAGAGATGGGGAGGCGGTAGGGAGGGAGAGTGGGGACGGGGAAGCCCGAGCCCCCCTGGGACTGGCCCTCAGTCACTTTATAAAGGCCGCCTGGACAAGGCGCTTACAACCACACTTTACTACCAGTAGCCAGGCCGCTTTATCTTTTCTCCCTTTACCCTAGACCTAGGCTCTGATAGGATTCCACCATCTTCTTCCCAGTGATATTAAGCGATAGTTCTATTTCTACATTCTGTTTCTCCCCTATATGTATTTTTTCTCTGTGGACCCTTTTTATTAACATTCTCTTTAACCCTTTCCCTAGGCCACCTACATTTCATTCAGGATTTACAAAACTACCAATCTACTGTAGTAAATTAAATAGTCTCAAAACGCGCCATTTATGACACAAAGGTACTATAGACCTAAGTTATGCTACACATGAAGGAAACGAAATATTTTCGACATTTGTATTGTTAGATATAGAATATTATGGATGATTTCCTTGTTTTGAAATAGAAACTGCTATCTTTGCTTCACTATTTTGCTTTAAATTAACTAAAAACAACATTTATGGCGAAGTTGCCTCTTTGCATCTGACATGTTTTTGCTGGTGTTGTCTCAATACATCTGGCGCATTTTCACTGCCAATGCCTCAAAGCATCTGGTGGGTGGAAATGGTTGACCTTTTCTTTGTTTCCCTGTCATTCACTCCTTTCCCTTCCATTTCCATCACTTTCCATGTCCTCATACTCCCTTCTTTAAATTTTCTTAATTTCCCTCCTCTCCCTGCCATCTTCCCTTCCCATTCCTTCCCTTCCCTGCCTTTTAAACGTAATACCTGCATTATCCCCTACCCACCTTTCTTTTAAAAACCAATTTTTTTGTTCCCTTCTATTCATATCCCTTCCTTCTGCTACACAAGTGTACATGATATATCCTGTTCCCCCTCTCATATTCCTCTCATCTTCTATCTTTACAAAAGGAAACATGTTTATTTGCCCCAAATAACACTCAGAAAAGCTTGAGCTACCGCATTTTTAAAACACAATTCTCAGTGCATTTCTAACAAATGTCAAGCCCTGATTTCCCAAACTCTCGAATCTTCATCTGTCCCTACTCCATCACCTGTTCCCCACCCCCACAATTACGACCCCCCCCCCCCCCCCATACTTCTATATTCCGGCCAGCCTCTTTATTCGGCCACCGATGGGCCGCTGAGCCCTCGACCAGAGCCCATTGAGCTCTCTGACCGTGTTAAGGTGCGCCCTGAGTGGTTCAGGGGGTGGGGGGTGGGGGGTGAGTAGGGGGTATTCCACTACACGATTTGGGCTGCGATATCAGCATGCTATGCAAATATTATAGACAAATTTGCATACAAGAGTGACATCTTGGTTAAAAACAGCAGTTTGGAGCATGTGACGTATGTGTCAGATTTCATCTGTAATATGTTTAATTTCCTTGCGACATCATCATACGGAATACCCCCTTGGAAGGGAGTATTCCACTACACGACATGAATTACGATATGGCTGCGATATTAACCATATTGTAGGCGTATAGCAGACCCCTATAATTTGCAAAGCATGATAGTACAAGTTTATTGACTTGTTTATAAAGTTATAACTGAAAGAATACTGAGTTGCATTGAGAGGATTCTATTGTTAGGATATTGGTCATATGTTGCAACATTCTTTTTCGTCCATTCAAACTATTAAATTTTGCTGCCATTGCTTGCATGTACCTTTTGTTTCCATTAATGCTAAATTATCTATTCAATACAGTACTATATTATTGTTCTCGTTTTGATAATGTTTTTCTTTGTGTTTTCAGGTAAGTTCGACCCCTGCGTGAGAGTTCCCTACCTGAGACTGGTAAGGTGTATTTAGTTCACACATATGGCATTACTTAAGGGGGTATTCCACTACACAATGTGATATTGACCATATTGCAACAATGTCCCCCTACCATAATTAATCAATATTGTAATACTGTAATAGGGTATGTGGCCATCTGCAACGACATTAAAGTTGTGCGCTATGATTTTTATTGCAGTTAAGTCGTGGGAGAAAATGTCGTAGGTTATTACATAGGCTATGACATGTTGAATAATGTCGTGGGGGTAAGATGAAATTAAATGAGTTTTAATCCATGTTGTAGGCACCCTATGTCTCATGTCCTAGTGAATATGGTGCGATATTTCTATGATATTGTTGCGATATACTCCCACTGCGATACCAAGTTATATTATCGTATAGTAGAACAGGGCCTTCAGGGCTGGGGCCAGAGTGGGTAAGGGGTGGGGCCTCAGTGTGAAAGGGCTTCGTTAAAACAGCCCGACAACACTGCCCCCTACCGCCCCCCGCCCACACTAGGGACCGCTCGTTACAGCCAATCGGTGGGGGGGGGGGGGGGAGGCAGGAGCGGGGGGGGGGAGAGTAGGGGGGCTTACAGTAGGAGGAACAGTAGCCTGGCTTAAAGGGAAGCCTGGAAGGCACAAATCTTTCATTTTAAAAGACTATTAGACTGAAAAGGAGGTAGAGGGTCAGCATATAGGTTCAGTACCAAACCGGCGTGCATTTGGGCACACGCGCATGGAATTTCCCTAGCTGTCTTTTTAGTGTAGGGGTCCACCAAAAGGGGAGGGGGGTCAGGATCCCCTGGACCCCCCTGCTGGATCAGCCCGTGCTATCAGTGGAAGAAATTTATTTGCATCCACCCTTCTACCGTTTTAATATGAGACATGTCATAGATTTTGCATGGAACAGGATGCGACAGGTTTGTGCAGAGGTTGGAAGGGGGTATTATTGAAAGGGACAGACGATATGCTTTTCAAAAGAAAGGGGGACAGTGGAGGGAAGGAGGGAAGGAAGGAGTAAGGCAGGGAGAGGAGAACAGGTAAAAGAAGGGAATCTACGATTTCAGTTGGATCACCTCCCAAGGTTCTGTTGGCATCAGTGAACCTTGACCATATTCTATTTATTCTTTGTGTTTGGGGTCGTACAGAAGCTAAGCACACATTTTGACATGTTGCCAGAGCCCCAACCTCCCTTTAGTATGTTATGTGCCTTAGAAATGTACTAATGCCCTATACAAACAAAAGAGTAGGGTATCGGTCACAGCCCATGTGGTGTACAACTAGCTGCAAAGCTTTACCTTGTGCAGTCTGGTAAAAGAACCCAGAAGGGTTGGCCGGATGTTAAACTAACCAAACAAAACAAACAAACAAACAAACAAACAAACACATCCTTATGCATTCGTAAAAAATATACAATCCCTTTATACTTTAGTACAGTATAATTATATCATGGAAAGCAACCAATCCCTATAATGGTTAGTCAAAATCAGTACTCGAACTTGGTTGAAAATAAGCTTCTTTGGTGAACGGGTAGTGGCGATTAGAGAAACGGACGTCATGTAGGGGCAGTGCAGGGCGGAGGGGGCTCTCAGACACATACTTCAAAACCTCAAGTCTCTATTCCGTCGACTTGTAGGCCCGGAGGTCGGTAAAATCACCACCGTCAGCTCAGACTGCCTGGCCATGAGAGGGGTCTCCAGTGGTTTGGTTAGGGATTAGGTTTTAATTTTATTTAGTTTATTTTCCATGAATTCAGTTGAACGCTCTTTGGCCGGTTGCACGATGAGTTTTGTAACAACGAAATTATTTTTTTTAACGATACCTATCAATGTTATTTTTATCATAACAACGACCGTTTTGACACAATTTTTCTATATTTAGAATGCCCTCAAAGAGTTGTAATTTTACTAACTTTTTCTAATTTGTTTCCTTTATATATCAATTAACAGAATAAAATTCCATTCATTAGAACCAGAGATTTTACTTTTTTCGTAAAAACAAAAATTTTCATAACAACAAAACTGTTTGTTATGCTATCTTAACTTGATCGTAACAACAAAATTCTATTGTGCAACGGGCCACTTGCCTCTTCTGCTCCCTTTACCATTTAAATAGATTGAATAGTTACTATTTTTTCAAACAAGGTTTTGACAAGAAGCATCTCTGCATATTTTTCGGAAATTTGCATAAAATGGCACAATGTTTGAACATATATAAGTTTCGTGATTATCTTCCCTTCTATGAATTTACCATGAAAAATATATAATTATATTCGTAGGCATTCGACAGATATGTGTATTTACTTGGGGGCTTGCCTCTGCAACATCTCTGATACTGCCTACTTTTATTTGATTATAATGATCTAGAACCTGTCTCGGTTGATAACACCTTTCCACCCTCTAGTGTTTTAATTCCAGGCAAATGTGACAATTTCTAAAGAATGTGGGATGTTTTATTACTTGTATATTTGGTTTTCGTTGGTTTAGATTCCATGTTTTGTCTCCTGTTTGTATGCGTTTCAATGGAGAACATGAAAATCTCATTGGGCAATATCAATATTGAGAGAACCGAATAGAATTTAAATTTGAAAAATCAATCCCCTAATAATCAGATTTAAAATCAAAAGTGACGTTTTAATTTCTTTCTTGATTCCCAGTTTATTTCATTTAAATTTACATTTTTCTCCTGGGTCTATTTCTATTAGCATTTCAAAGAGGACCCCTTTCCCCTGCCACTAAAAAGAAGAAAAGTCTTAAATATTCATATTTGCCAAAGAATCGAAAACTTTGATTGAATAAGAGAAACTGCGCGTTTGAAAATGACTCTACTTATGAATCTCAAAAAACCTTAGAAAAAAGTGGAAACTACCCGTGCCACTCAGATGGCCGACCCAGTGGCCGTACAGAATATTTTATCATTTCAATGACAACCTTAAGCACATTTGCATAGTGGTTACGGTAACCTTGTTGCGACACTTCACTTAAATCTATTCAAATTAGAACTGGATCAAGTCGTAGGATAGAACAGTTCGTATTGAAAATGATAGAATTCTTAGCCCCCTCCCCCCCCCCCCCTCGAAAAAAAACTCTCTTAAGAGCTATTTTAGCTACCCAACAGCAGTCGTTTTGGACAAAGATCATGATCATTATTGACCAACCGTTTGTGGTTACAATCGTTCTTCTGCAACAACTAACCTCGACTGAAGAATATAATCAAAGGGATGCCTATTGGTACCTAGTTCCAGTGGATTAAACTTTGAAAAGATGAGTATGACTATAAGAGCGAGACGGCTAGACTAAGTGTTATAAAAAAAACATTTTCATCTCTAAAATCATAATAAGCATTCCATACTTCACATAGAGGGACTTACAAGGGTTTGATTACATGTTGGCTACCTCTTGCTTCAAAACGATAGATGTCCTGATAAGTCACTGCCCCAACCCGTCCCTATTCTAAGCTAGGGGTGGTTCATTGTAAGGCCTTTGTCCATCAAGATTTTAATTTATCAGTGGCCAGAGACAATACCTTAGACCCTGCCTACTCTTCTAGATGCACTGACCAATCGTTTGCCCATTCTGAATTTTTGTGGCGATGAGACCCTATCAATGCAAGATCTATAGATTCTGCCCAGAGGGAATTTTTTTTTTTTTTTTAATTCGTTTATTTCATCAGACATAAAATAAGGGCCACAATCTAGGTGCTGCCCTGTCCTTATGCCCGACCATTGTTTTTATGGCAATGTGGTCCTACTTACACATGGTCTGTAGCTACTGTTCCATCTTTTCACTACTCCAGTTTTTGTGGCAATGTGACCCTATTTACACATGGTTTGTAGCTACTGTTCCATCTTTTCATTAGTCCAGTTCTTGTGGCAATGGGCCCTATTTACACAAGGTCTATAGCTACTGTTCCATCTTTTCACTAGTCCAGTTTTTGTGGCAATGGGCCCTATTTACACAAGGTCTATAGCTACTGTTCCATCTTTTCACTAGTCCAGTTTTTGTGGCAATGTAACCCTATTTACACAAGGTCTATAGCTACTGTTCCATCTTTTCACTAGTCCAGTATTTGTGGCAATGGGCCCTATTTACACAAGGTCTATAGCTACTGTTCCATCTTTTTACTAGTCCAGTATTTTTTGGCAATGTGACCCTACTTACACAAGGTCTATAGCTACCGTTCCATCTTTTCACTAGTCCAGTTTTTGTGGCAATGTAACCCTATTTACACAAGGTCTATAGCTACTGTTCCATCTTTTCACTAGTCCAGTATTTTGTGGCAATGTGACCCTACTTACACAAGGTCTATAGCTACTGTTGCATCTTTTCACTAGTCCAGTTTTTGTGGCAATGTAACCCTATTTACACAAGGTCTATAGCTACTGTTCCATCTTTTCACTAGTCCAGTATTTGTGGCAATGTGACCCTATTTACACAAGGTCTTTAGCTACTGCTCCATCTTTTCACTAGACCAGTTTTTGTGGCAATGTGACCCTATTTACACAAGGTCTTTAGCTACTGCTCCATCTTTTCACTAGTCCAGTATTTGTGGCAATGTGACCCTATTTACACAAGGTCTTTAGCTACTGCTCCATCTTTTCACTAGACCAGTTTTTGTGGCAATGTGACCCTATTTACACAAGGTCTATAGCTACTGCTCCATCTTTTCACTAGTCCAGTATTTGTGGCAATGTAACCCTATTTACACAAGGTCTATAGCTACTGTTCCATCTTTTCACTAGACCAGTTTTTGTGGCAATGTGCCCCTATTTACACAAGGTCTTTAGCTACTGCTCCATCTTTTCACTAGACCAGTTTTTGTGGCAATGTGACCCTATTTACACAAGGTCTATAGATGCTGCCCCAGTCCATTGCCAGCCTAGTTTTTGTGGCAATGTGACCCTATTTACATAAGGTCTATAGGTGCTGCTCCAGATTTTTACCATCCAGTTTTTGTGGCAATGTGACCTTTTTAATGAAATGTCTATAGCTACTGCTCTATCTTTTCAATAGTCCAGTTTTTTGTGTGGCAATGTGACCCCATTTACACAAGGCCTATAGGTGCTGCCCAGCCTTTTGCCTGTCCAGTTTTTTTGTGGCAATGTGACCCTATTTACACGAGGTCTATAGGTGCTGCCCCCACCCATTGCCCGTCCAGTTTTTGACACAGATGATGAAGCCCTCAGGAGTGGACGTTTTTATTAAACCTTCAAATTGGGAAACCTGAGAGGCGACATGGACCCCGGGCAGTGGGGAGGGGGCCACCAGTGCCTTTTCATTATATTATGCCGTGCCAAATGCCAACTAATGGATATTCTATTGCTTTACTAGTGCAGGGTGGAAACAAACTATTTACACCTTTAAGATTTCCATTTTGAGTCATATTATCATATTGCACCCCATAGAACCATTTTACTGTCTTACACATGCCTCTGACTGAGAGCAGAGATATAGACATGGATTTGCTGACTATCATGGCCATTCAATTGCATATTTTTTCTTCTTGTCTCTCAGGGAAAGCCAGATTGAGCCACAAATTATGGGTATTGCATATTTACAACCAATATTTGCTAGACCACTTCAGTGGGCATCTTGAATCCACATATACCTCTATTCTTTCCATCCTTCCCTTGTCTTGTCTAAATGACTAAAGTTAGAGTAATGAAAGATATCATCTGTACATCAGCACAGTTGGGATTTGACCCATACAATATCTACTTTAAACATCTTATCACTAAGAAATAGACCCAGTTTGTTTACATGTTGCACCCCATATACACCTCTTTTTCTCAACTCTCTCCTCCCGTCTCCATGACTAAAGGCAGAGTGACAGGCAATTGGGTTATGAGCCACAAATCCTTAAATTCATATATTGCATCACTAAGAAATAGACTGTGTTTGTTTACATGTTGCACCCCATATACCCCTCTTTTTTTCCCTCCCCCTTCTTGTCTCCATGACTAAAGGCAGAGTGACAGGCCGGTATTGGCTGACCCACGAGGCAATTGGGTTATGAGCCACAAATTCTTAACTTCATATACCACATCACTAAGAAATAGACTATTTGTTTACATGTTGCACCCGATAGACCCCTCTCTTTCTCCCCACCTCTTCTTGTCTCCATGACTAAAGGCAGAGTGACAGGCAGGTATTGGCTGACCTGCGAGGCGATCGGGTTATGAGCCACAAATCGTGCGGTGCTTGTAAACGTCGTGCCTATAGCCCCCTGATGGGTGTAGTGTGCAGGGGAGAGGGGCAGCGGGCAGGGGTCCTTATAGGCATAAGGCAGGTTATTGGATCAAGGGACCGTGTAGGGAAATGCTATAGAGACGCGTGTCCAGGTCCCTTTACTAGGCGAGTTATTTAGGTACCTTTAGGCAAATGTTTTCAAAACGAAAGATCGGGTTCAGGAAACCACCCACATAAGGAATTTAAGGTTCAACTCCCATCACCCACATTGTTTTATATGTTACGATCCAATATAGAGAGTATTTCAGCATTACGATTAGGACCATGATCGGTGGGTTAGGATGTGGAATATCATCCAATGGAAAGAATTATAAACAACTATCCCAATAGGATTCAATCATTGTTTATAAAGACAAAAAGAAATTGGTCCCTGAATAGATCATAATATTTTTAAGAAACACCAACATTGATTAGGGAAGCTAATACACAGCCATAAAACATTTAGGATTCAAGGCCAGACAGGAGCTTAGAGAAAAAACCGATTTCAAGGTCACTGGTAAGCTGTGATTTCCAGGGAGAAAATCCCTGTATAATTAATTGAGCTTCAATGTATCTTTCAAAGAAATACAAGTATCAATAAGGGAAGTACAAAACTGTTATCAAAACAGCAAAGAATCAAGGTCTGACAGGGGCTTTGATTAAAAACGACTGAACCGAACATCAACAAACTCCACTGATGCCATTGCTAAAATTTGACTTCCTGGGAGAAATAAGTAAATGAATAACTAAACCAGGGAAGTTTATAAACAGTTATCAAGACAGCAAGGAATCAAGGTCAGACACGAGCTCAGAAAAAAAACTGAACAGAACAAACTCGACCGATGCCAAGGTCACCGGTAAGCCGTGACTTCTGGAGAAGGTAGCAGGAAATGGGTGCAGGTATGAGGCCAAGGCTAAGCCCCCTAGTGAGAACATACTGCCTGCTGGAGGGGTTTATGGGAGGGCTGGAGTTACCTGTGGGAGGTGCTTAAGTCCCGCAGCCATCACCCGCAGTAACCGCAGAACAAATAGCCTACTGGAGAGCTTTATGTTGGGGGGAGGGGAGGTGGGAGCCAGGCAGGAATGAGGGCAGGAGTGAAGGCAAGAACAAGAGTTAAACCCCATACCCATTAGGCAATTTTACTGGTAAGCGGAAACGGGCGATAGGCATAAAATCGTCACTGATTCAGATCACCAGTCAGTATGTAATATTGAAATAGACATGTTTGATATGAGTCAGTGCCAAAATTGGCTGACTCTTCTAGTCAGCTGATTTTAGTACTGATGAGTCGGCCAACTTGGGCCAAATTCACCTAGTGGGTATGGAGCTTAAAGGCCCTACCAACTAAGCAACTTCAGCAGAGACGGGTGACAGGCGACTGGGAGAATCATGGGAAAAGTCACAGGATAACTCAGGAATGCTGGGCAACTTCCCATAGGTATGGTGCGGGTTGTGGACGACCGCTGATGGATGACAGAATCGTCTGTAAAATCGCCAGTAAAATATCAAACTTGCATGACAATCCAGTCGCCCACCATCGACAAGCGTTATTCTCCCAGTCCCCCCTCACCCCTGTCCCTCCTGAAGTCGCATAGTGAGAATGGCCCTTATAGCCTATAGACCTTGTGCAGAAGTGATCGCTTGATTACTTTTTGTTTTGGTGATCACCACGTGGTGATCATGACTACGTGGTTAAGAAACGAATCTGGAACTCATAATTCTCAGTAGAAATAACTAATTTGATTAATATGAAGATAATGAGGCATAGATATTTGTTCTAGATATTTCAAAATCATAAATAATGATGGAATTAACTTGATCAGCAATATGGAAGACAATCCATTTCAGGAGATTGCTGATATTGTTGCCAATTTCCAAAATCTGCTGAATTTTAGGCAACATAACAGGCATAATGTTGAAACCTATACCAAAGTATTGCACCCAATGTAGCTGTATGTCATTTCCAGTGAGAAAGTCGCCTGAGGAACAATGACTATGCCAACCATCCCTGAGGAACCTCCCTTCCACCATCACCTACCACATTCCCCCTCCTGCTGGCACCTGGGCCACAATCTAATTAGTCGCACCTCACCTCTGTGTGCTGAACCAATCGGTGTAATTCATGACTCAGTCGGCATCCCACACTAACACACCTGGTTGAAGGCCGGAGAGCCACTGACTGGGTAATAAGTGTCAAACAAATAGTAGGACGGCAGAACTGGTAGATATATATACATGGAAATGCTTTTAACCTGAAGAATAATTAACAACATATTATAGCAATATTTCACTCATTACAGCAGCTTTTTTTTTAATTTTAAAAACTGTTGAACAACTAACCATCATCACATCCCTGCCAAACTCCATATCCCCCCACTCCTCAGCAGCAGGGGTTCAATCTAATTCTTTGCACATTGCCACCGGGTACTGAACCAATCTGTGTCACTCATAGTTCTGTTGGCATCCCTCACCCACAAACGTGGCTGGGGTTGGGAGTAATTAATTGAGCAGTGACTCTAAAACAAATAGTGGGTCAGTAGAATGAAAGAGAAACAAACTAGTAAGCTAGAATTTTGGAAGACAAAAGAGGCAAACGGAGAAGCCTTTATCAATATATAGCCCCCAAGTTAGTTGTATATTACCTGTGTCATTTTTAGTGGGGATGAATTACATGAGGAAGAGTTCCTACGCCAACCGCCACAGAAGAACCTCCCTTCCACCGTCACCTACCATGTCCATCCCCCCCCCCCCCCCTACCCGCTGGCACCAGGGCCACAATCTAATTAGTCGCACCTCACCGCTGTGTGCTGAACCAATCGGTGTAATTCATGGCTCAGTCCTCATCCTGCACTCACACACCTGGTTGGTGGAAGGGGAGCCACTGACGGGGCAGCAAGTGTCAAACAAATAGTAGGATAGCAGAACATGTGGAGAGTCTAGACTGGAAGACGGGCATACATATGGAAGAACAGAGACATTTAACATGTAGGATGGTGGGCATGGAAGCAGGTGCCCATGTATAGAAAATTTCATGTATGCACAGGCAAAACGTCAACGCTTATCGGCAAAAGATAATTGCCCCTTATCATTGGTTGTCTGCCTTCCAAGGAATCCATACACGACAACAATAACTTCAGTCAGCTGCTGATGATATTTAGATGGCCACGTTGTTTTCCGGTCAAGTGGAGACGGAAGCCCCTTTCGCCCTGGCTATCACGGTGCATGCGATCTGTTGCGACAGTTGTCATGTTCATTCCTGGTGCATACAATTATGCAAACAACAGATCGGCAACTGAACAGATCCAACATGTTAGATTGGATCGTTTGAATTCCCGCTGATTGCATGGGACTAATACTTGAAAAAGCATTTGCAATCGGTAGGTGCCTTTCTCCTCAGTGAGAATGCTATTTGTTCAATTTCGCTGGCATACAAAAAATTTATCAGCCCTCAGAAAATCCTCTTTTGCATATGATAAATGTTTCTTTGGACCAAACGAAGAAATGACCGGCCAGGGTGAATGGGCTTTCAAACCAGAACACTGCAGTGGCATGTAAGTAGTATATGGGGTCAGGGCTTTGGGTGAGGCGACAAGTGAGTGGGGGAGCAGCTGGGGCCCATCTACTGTAATTAACTCGACAGATCACCTCTGGCCTTCTCTCATTGTCCCTGGGAAGTTTGTCTAACGTCAGAAGCTGTGAGATGTATATAAATACTGTATATTCTTTAAAGTGTATTCTTTAAGCCATGTATCTATCATAAAAGCTAAAAACATGGCAACTTTGCTTTTTCCATTTATCAAAAGTTCTGAAACAGGATTACTTTGCATTAACACCGCAAGGTGTAAAACAATCGGCCTACTAGTGTGAGGCAAGGACGCAAGTGTTTACAATCAATTTTCAAAGTATAAGAAGTGTTAATGCAGAAATGATGTGCGTACACTCAGTTTGAGCAATCACCTTGTATAAATAATACAAGGGCCCTAGATGCGTACACCTAATTCAGAGGCCAACTACGCCATTGAAGTTTGTTCAAAGATTCGCCGCGCATGCGCAGTAGGCCCAAACGGTCACCTGCAGAGGGCCAGCCCATAGTGACAGCTCTGAGTGACGTCTCACGTCGATTCTTTGTGTATTACCTCATTTCCCCTGGTGACGTTTTGACAGAGATATGAGGATTTCGTCACTGAAGCTGAGACTGTTTGGCCACAAACTTTGTAATCAACGACTAAAAGTTTTTGGATTGTCAATAATAAGCCTTATTGTCTAACAAACTACTTTATAGGCTAGTCTTGTTTATGATAAAGTAAACACAAAACTGCTAAAACTACCATGTAAACTTACGAGAACTATATCACAATTCCATACAAAAGCTGTAATCTCTATTACCCTTTACAGACTAGGCCCCAAAATACCAGTTCTTATCACTTCTTGTTGGTTAAAGCTCATTGTTGCTGGTTATAGAATTCTGTTCTTGACACACTAGAAATAGAATGTGCATTCTGAAGAGGAAAGAACAGACAAGAACCAACATGAACTGGAATGAGCATTTTGGGTGGATTTTGTTCACAATGCACATCGTATTCAGGATCTATAGACAGTGTCACTGAAGTCAAACTTTAAACATTTATTTGTGAACTAACACAGATATATATGAGTTGTGTGAAGTATATCCAAAACCAATGCATATTATAAATTGAATTAAACCTTTCTGTTCACATACTTCAGTGTACAAGGGAAAAATGCTTTCAACCCACATACAAAACGTATTTGCAAAATCAGTGAGTGAAAGTTTTTTGAAGGTAAACATATCATGTATAGCATTATCACCTGAAAAGGCACTGTTAGAACAAAGGAAATCCGTGTGAGACTGAGAGTGCTTTATATCACATTAGTATACTGATACTACATAATGTTATTTTTGAAACCATATAGATAGATATAATATATATATATATATATATGGGTATCTATATATTGATTATAAGTTTAGGGATAAAACACAGGGCCACAGATGGTTTTCTACCAGTAGCCCCTATAGGCTAGTGGTCTAGGTTCTTGATTTCAATGCAAGAGGTCCCAGGTTCAATCCCTCTCTGAGCCGTCTATTTGCATTTAGGCCTATGTTAATTGAAATGTATCAGAAAGAGTTTTTAACAAAAAAATCTTGAATGGCTCTTATTTCTGAAACTTGATGGTAACACTTTTCTTCAAGTACTCATATTTATTTGAGCCTTGTAAACTCATATTTGTAAACTAAGATTATTCCATTAAATGATAAAGCCTTTGGGCTATTTCATAATGTCTACTTGTAACAATATTCTGTTTTGGTACATTATTCAGTGTCAGGTAATATAACCAATATAACCAAAGATGTTTGACAACTATTTTATTCTGACAAAGAACAACTTTAAGTTATTTGCTTGATGATTTGTAGGGAAGCATGTCTCAGACTATTTCTTTAGGTCATATTTTTTGGTTAATCTAACTATTAGATTTCTAAGAACAATTACTTGTAAACTAGTTAAAACTAGTTAAGTGTAGGATAATGGACGAGTAGTAGTGCATGGGGTGAACTACTACTACTACGAGTCCATTATCTGACATAAACCACGAGAGAAAGTATCTCATGCCCCTTAGTACCTTATGAACTTCTTAATTCAATACTTAATTCATGATCATTGATATAAAAGTTCACTTTGCCTCTGTATGACCCTAGTGTATGGCCCTAGACTCCTAAATACGAAATGGGCATTTTCTTAAATTCAACAGAGTTACACATGCCATAGTGATAATGACATAGGCTTTATAAATAAAGTGAAAAGGTGCATAATTATTTTTTAAATTCCAATGCAACATAAGAAAAAGATAAGTGACAATGACATGTGACATTAGCATTTCTTAAATTTGACATGCAACATTGGGATCCCCCCATCAAGCGCCCCCACCTGTGCTCTGACCGGCGCTCCACCACTCTGCAGCGAATCACCCTCCCCACTAGAAGTAAAAGCCTGTGATCACTCTAGTGCCTGAGGTGTCAATGTGACAGAGTGAAGGTCCTTACCAGCAGAGGGGGAGGGGAGGGGTGGAGGGGGAGAGGGGAGGGGTGAAAGAGTAGTTGATTGCCCAGTGAGTGTACAATCATAGACTGTAGTTACATCCAACTTCACTAGTCACCCAAACTCAATGAAAGGGTAAATCTGGGTCAGAACACACTAAATGAACCAACAATGGATAAAAGGTAAGACTGACCAGACTTTTAACAGCTGCCCTGGTAGGGTAGTGGTTAGGCTGTGGCACTATGAATCCAAAAGTCTATGGTTCGATCCTTGGCTGTGCACATAATGGTTAAACTTTTCATGAATTCAAAATTGTGTGTTCTTGGCAGTATATTTTGATCTGATTTTGATGATCATTAATTTGGATTATTGTAAAAATAGTAACAAAGCTGATAATATATAATGTTAGTATACAAATACTACATGTGACCAAACACACAGAAAGGATGCTCCGGGGGGGGGGGGATATATCATAAGCTCTAAGGCTTATATTAAAGGAGATATTGGTAAAATTGTGTAAAATAGGGGTGAAAATGTCCTATACCTACTATTTGTTTAGAATTCAGTTAACCCACTCAAAACATTCCATTCGGTTTGAAAAACATTTTATTTGGAATGCTAATGGAATGTCTTTCACAATAATTTACCTAACATTAGATGTTTGGTTACCATGGAAACGACAACATTCTGCAGATTTTTTCAAAAATTGTAAGTCATTTGGAAAAGCATGACCTGATTATAATCAATCCAAACTAAAAGAGATGTTCTTTTTTAGATCAAAAGTTATATGCATAATAGCTTTTTATGGCTTTTTTTTTTAATTTATGGAGAAAATTGTATTTTATTATTAAATATTTAGACAAGTACTCAATATCTAAGCTTTTTGCAATTTTCAGGAAGACTCACAGTCCTGTGTTCAACAGCCTGTAACTCCCTTGAAAAACGTCCAAATATGATGTGCCTGGTATCATTTGAAAGCTTAAAACATCCTCTACAATGCTTAATTCCCACATAGAGCATCCTTTCTGTGTGTTGAGACACACATATAGTTATCATACCTTTTCCATGCATAAGGACAATTTTGTCATTATTATTTCATTGAATTCTTCTTGTCTGTTTAAATGATTTCTTCCGGTTTTGGGGATACACTGACATATATATATATATATGTGTATATATATATTTACATATCTATATATGTTTTTTTGAGAAGTAATTAGATAAGAAAATAAGGAAATAAGATGGATTAGTGTTAATATAGTCACAAGCTGATTGTATACTACGTTAGTATACAAATACAACACAATAATTTGTGTACTAAATTTTGATCACTGCTGATTGGGATTAGTGTACAAATACAGTCTAAAAGCTAATGATGTACTGCGTTAATATACAAATATATGTGACATATGTATACTGATAACACATAATGATAATTTTTTCAAGCGAATATCAATAATCACTGATTTGGATTGGTGTAAAACCATTCACAAAGCTGATAATATAATGTTAGTATACAAATCATACACCATAATTTGATTTATTTTAGTATTTATATAGTCACAAAGCTGATTGTATACTACATTAGTATACCAATACAACACATTAATTTGTGTAACTTAAATTTTGATAACTGTTGAATGGAATTAGTGTACAAGTACAGTCTGAAAGCTGATGATGTACTGTGTTAGTAAACAAATATATAAGACATCTGTATACTGATAACACATAATGATATTTTTTAAACCAAATAATCATTGATTTGGATTGGTGTAAAAATATTCACAAAGCTGTTAATATATATTGTTGGTATACAAATTATACACCATAATTTGTGTACTAAATTTTGACAACTGTTGGTTAGGATTAGTCTACAAATACAGTCTGAAAGCTGATTATGTATTTGTTAGTATACAAATATATATTATGTTAGTATACAAATACAGTAAGAAAGCTGATTATGTATATGTTAGTATACAAATATATATTACATTAGTACACTAATACCACAGAAAGATATTTTTCATATCAAATTTTGATAAACATTGATTTGCTTTAGTGTTAATATAGTCACAAAGCTGATTATATACTTTGTTAGTATAAAAATACAACACAATAATTTGTGTAATACATTTTGATGACTGTTGATTGGGATTAGTGTACAAATATAGTCTGAAAGCAGATGATGTACTGTGTAAGTGTACAAATATATATATTACATTACTATACTTATACCACATAGTGATATTTTCTAAACCAAATATTGATAATCATTGATTTGGATTGGTGTAAAAATATTCACAAAGCTAATGATATATTACTTTAGGATTTTGTCGCGCTCCTCGAGAACGGGCCGGGCGTAGCAGAGCAGTGAGCAGCGAGGGCTTACTACGGCCCCGGGCCAGTAGGATGGTCTGAATGGGCCAATCAGAGGCCTCCTTTTCTGGCCAATAGGAAGCCAGCTTTCCCCTCCCAAATGGACCAATCAGAGCAGGGTGCTCTCTACCGGGTCTGTGCTCTGGTCATATCTAGGGGATACTGAGGGCCAGAGTTAAGACTGGTTTTGTCTCACTGTGGTGTTATAGCCTGATTGGTTGGTATAGTGTTTTGACCTGAGAAGGTAACCCTAGTTTGTTTTCGAGACTTTGGAAGGTTTGATCATTTGATTATGGTGAGTGAAGCTTTCGGCCTAGCCTACATTTAGGCTGCTGTTACTTTATTTGTGGTGGGTTTTGTTATACCTATGTCTCTATTAGGACTAAGTAAGTTATACTTAGTTCTTTTTAGGACTAGGTGAGTTTGATGGTTTGCCCAGCAAGTTTTGTAGTGCTTTCCCCTAAAGTTTTCAGACTTTCATTATACTTGGTCTGACTGTATAGTGAGTATTTTAGATGTAAAGTATAGGAACTTAGATCTCTAAGGAAATATAGATGACCTGAAGAGATAAATAATAGCTTTTGTGGAGGATTATGTTCCTAGACCATTTTGTAATTGATTTGTCTATTTACTTGGCGTATTATTGTAAAAAAGGAGTTATCTAAATAAAGTTTGTTTAACCTAAAAGTTGCATTGTCTGGTCAGTTGTCAACAACCACCAATCCCAGTGGTCGCCTGGGTCCTTTTGCCCAGTAACGTAGCCAAGGGAGTGCTACAATATAAGTCATACACCATAATTTGTGTACTAAATTTTGATAACTGTTGATTGGGATTAGTACACAAATACAGTCTGAAAGCTGATTTTGTATGTGTTAGTATGCAAATATATATTATGCTAGTACACTAATACCACACAATGATATTTTTCATAACAAATTTGGACAAACATTGATTTGGTTTAGTGTTGATATAGTCACAAATCGGATTGTACACTACGTTAGTATACAAATACAACACAATAATTTGTGTACTAAATTTTGATAGCTGTTGATTGGGATTAGTATACAAATACAGTCTGAAAGCTGATTATGTATGTGTTAGTATGCAAATATATATTAAGCTATTACCCTTATACCATACAATGATATTTTTCATAACAAATTTGGACAAACATTGATTTGGTTTAGTGTTGATATAGTCACAAATCGGATTGTACACTACGTTAGTATACAAATACAACACAATAATTTGTGTACTAAATTTTGATAGCTGTTGATTGGGATTAGTATACAAATACAGTCTGAAAGCTGATTTCATAAATGTATGTGCTAGTATGCAAATATATATTACGCTAGTACACTAATACCACACAATGATATTTTTCATAACAAATTTGGACAAACATTGATTTGGTTTAGTGTTGATATAGTCACAAAGCTGATTGTATACTACATTAGTATACATATACAACACAATAATTTGTGTACTAAGTTTTGATAACTGTTGATTGGGATTAGTGTACAAATGCAGTCTGAAAGCTGATGATGTACTTTGTTAGTGTACAAATGTATAATAACATTTCTATACTAATACCACATAATGATATATGGATAATCATTGATTTAGATTGGTTTAAAAATATTCTCAAAGCTGATAATATATAGTGTTAGTATACAAATTATACACCATCATTTGTGTACTAAATTTTGATAACTGTTGTTTAGGATTAGTCTACAAATACAGTCTGAAAGCTGATTATGTATATGTTAGTATACAAATATATATTACGTTAGTATACTAATACCACAGAATGATATTTTTCATATCAAATTTTGATAAACATGGATTTGGGTTAGTGTTGATATAGTCACAAAGCTGATTGTATACTATATTAGTATACATAGTAATATTTTGGGTTCCGATACCTTAAAATTGTTATTTCCGGGAGCAGGCGAGTGACGTAACCATTCTGTTACCGTGGTTACGCAGATCTGTTGACATGTGACTATATAAATCGGAATGCTAACCGTTAGAATTCAGTTGCTCCCACACCACCGACCTGCTCACATCGCTGAATGGTTAAACCGGCTGGGGATAGCGGTTACGAGTAGAAAGCTTCTACTTACCAGTGACAGAACGGTTACGAGGATTTGTACGTAGTACCGATCAGTTAGGAGATGGGTTTCAATTTTTGCAGAACATGCAAGTTGCGTCACGCCGCTCCGACGGGTAAAAAATGCAAGGTTGCATTAGCTACGGGTGTGCATATTCAGGAGCAGCAGGGCACAGCCCAAGACGTGTCCTCGATGCGTCTGAAGGGAGAAAGGATGTTTGCGGAACAAGGCGCAAGAATAGGCAAGCTGGAGAAGACAGTTACGAGGATGTCCGAGAACATTGAAATCTTGGTCAAGGCTGCGACGGCTGGAAGTAGCAGTGCGACGGCCAGCAAGCCTGTTCAGCCGTCCTCCGGAGATGAATCGTCATCAGGCTGGGAAGACGTCAAGCCAAGACGGCAGAAAGGACGGCAGCAGAAGAAGAAGGCCCCGTTACGCAGTTCAAGCTCGTCGTCCACCTCAAGCGACAGGTCATCTTCCGCATCTTCGGCCAGCGACCACCTGGAAGGTAAAAAGCACACAAAGAAATTTGGCCAGAAAAAATTCTTTGCTAAGGGCGATGAACCCAAATGTATTGAGGACATTTTGTTCTTGGGAGTTAAGACGGTAGAGAAATTAATCGTTGAGAAGGCAGATCCATCGCCAGTCGTTAAACATTTAAAAGTGTTAACAGAGAAAGCGACCAAGAAGATGTATACTTTCGATACTTTCAACAAGTATGACCGAGCTGTAAGGGAGAGGGCCAATAGGCTAGGTGTAATGCAGTTTGCTGCTGTTGATCAGGAGGAGATTTTCTCACATTTCAGTTTTGAAAATACATTCAAGGCAAGCTCTGGTAAGACATCCTACAGGGAAAACAAAAGTCGTCGTAACGCCAGTACAGGCGCAGGCGAAAAGATTTGTTTTCGATTTAATTCGGAGCAAGGATGTCAGGGGAAATGTAATATGGCACATATTTGCATTATCTGTGAAAAATCAGGACATTCAAAGAGAGAATGTTACCGCAATGGCCCGAAAAAGGACCAGAAATAGGAGGGGGAACATAAATCTGGCTTGCAGGTCATTGTTGATATTAATCTTCGTAACGGTTTAAACTTATCTGAAATCAATGACGTCACGCCCCGGGGGCCAGCAAGCCAGTCGTGTGAAAGCTGTCAAGACCGTATTGTAACCCTTCCTACGGTGAAAGTACAGCACCGTAATGATTCTACGGTAATCCAGGATGGTCCTTGTAGTAAATCCATTAATGCTGATCGAGTAATTTTTAATAATGCGAATGAAAACGCGTCAAAATGCGCCTCCGCAAACTCCTGTTGTAGTCCGCCTGACCCCGTTAACGCGGGGAATGCCGGTACGAAAAACGATGACGTCACGGTAAGCGGGGCGGAAAGTACACAGGCGGATACGGAGAGCGCGAGTAAAAACCCAGTTTGCAGAGATCATTTTCGCGAAAATGGTAAGGATTTCGCTAATAATCCTAGTTCTAACAGTGATATTCGCGTAGGCGAGATCACGCCGGAGAAGTCGGTATGCGACTTGTTCGGAAATACGCTCAAAAAAGAGTTTTATGAGAATTATCCAGAAAAAATTCTGTTTAATGTCATTTCTGATTCGGGTAGATTAGTGCGAGTCCGTGAGGAATGCGCGCAAGGCATCTGCCAGTGCGAATTCTTTATTGACGACGCATTGGCCCAGCTAAAGCCATGTAGTTTTCACTACATATTGTCCTTGGGTTCAAAAGACTGCAGAGAAAAATATAATTCTATGGTTAACTCTGTAACCGATGGTTTTAAAATAGTGGATAATAGTGCTGGTAAAACAAAGTTAATATATGACTGCAGAAATTACAAGTCCGTGTACGATGGGTCCAACTTGGAAAAAATGGACAAAATAATCAATAAAGAGTTATCAGAAGGCTACCTAAAAATAGTAAGGGAGAAACCGGATTGTATACATAGTATGGGGGCAGTCCCAAAACCAGACGGCGGGGTTAGACAAATAACAGACTGTAGTATGCCCAAAAATATCTCGGTAAATAATTTTTGTGAGGATATAATCGAAGAATTCCAGTACAAAAGTGTGGAAAATGTACTATCAATTTTACACGAAGGAGACTATATGGGCGTGGTAGATATTAAATCGGCTTACAGGGCAGTACCAATTTTTCCAGACCATAAAAAATATATGGGGCTTAGATGGGAGATTGATGGTGAGGAAGTATATATCCAAGATAATAGACTAGCCTTTGGTCTGCGCCTAGGACCTATGTACTTTAACCAAATTTCAGAATTCGTATACAGTATATTATCTGATATTTATAATTTACAAGTAGTAAATTATTTAGATGACTTTATTGTAGTAGCATCATCATATGTTGAGGCAGAGAAAGCCCAGAGACTAGTTATACAAACCCTAAGATATTTAGGGTTCTATATCTCATGGGGTAAAGTGACCCCACCGTCTCAAGTATGTAGATACCTAGGCTTAGATATTGACTCATTAGAGATGGAGCTTAGATTACCTGCAGATAAGCTTGAAAAGCTTAAATGTCTATTGGAAAAATATTCAGAAAAGGCAACTATTGCTAAAAAAGAATTAGAAAGCCTGGGAGGGTTGTTATCTCATTGCGCCCATGTAGTCTCAGGGGGAAATGTATACAGTAGAAGAATATTTAACTTGTACAAAGTACTGTTAAATAATAATTTAAATGCTATAAAGATAGGACAGGCAGCTAGGGATGACCTTAGATGGTGGAGAAATTTCTGCGAAAATTTCAATGGTCGGGGAAAAATAGTTTATATGGAGTTTCATCTCCCTCTTGTCTCCGATTCATCCCTAAAAGGTTATGCTATATATAAGGGCCGGGACTGGATCGCGGGTGCTTGGGATGATAAAATAAAGCTGGACTCAGACGATTGTGCCCATATTATGGGCCCTCCAACATGTGATATCTATGACAAGACCAACATCAATGAACTAGAGTTATGGCCCATTTTAGTGGGTGTAAAGACATAAGTGTTTTATATGATAAAAAAAGGAGTCAGTTCAAACCCAACATGTATGGCTTGGTTAAGGGAATTATTTTGGGTTTGCAAAATCTATCAAATCCGTCTGGTCCCTCATTATATCAACACAAAAAATAACCTGGTAGCAGATACTTTATCAAGATTGTTATATGTAAGGTCAGACGGGGAGGCAAGAAAGTGCCTGGAGGGTTCAAATTTGTGTTGTATTAACAAAATTTTTGAATTTTGCAGAGGAAAAAGCCTTGAAAATAAGGGCAAAGGTGCTGAAGAAAGCCGCTGTGTCCACAAATACACTGAAATTGAGGAGAAAACAATGGGCTTGCTACAAGAAGGTCTGTAAAAAATTTAATTGGCCTATTTATAATATTAATTCTAAACAAGCCTGCAGGTATGTAACTTATCTTTCATCTTATATGAAATCCTCCTCAATTATTAACTATTATCAAGCGGTTATCTTCTACCACAATGTAAAAGGCCTGCCTGTCCCGGACTGGTCTGACAAGCACCTTAAAATGACCATAAAAGGTATAAAAAATACACAAAATGTAAAATGGGACACTAAAGATCCAATTAAAAAGTCTCAGCTAGAGTCGATGTATAGGAAGGTAAAATTTTCATCAGAAAAATGGTTGTTGGTCTGGTGTATAATTGTTTTTCTTTTTAATACTTTATTAAGAGTGGGACATGCTGTCAAGTCCACTCACATGCTGTTACGTAAACATGTACAGTTTACAAGTTGGGGTATGATTGTTACGGTAACATCCTCAAAAACAACGAAAAATATTAATCATACTATTCCAGTAAATAGGAGTAGTGAGGAGGCCTTATGTCCAGTACATTGGTTGGAGATTTTGTATAAAACCCATCCAAGTAAGGAGAAATCTCCACTATTTTCAACAAAAAATCTATCATATATGAAATATTCAGATTTTAACAAATTATTCAAAAAACTATTGATTAAATCAGATATCAATGGTAATTTTTCAACACACTCACTTAAGAGGGGTGGTACTACACAGTTATATAATTCAGGCGCTCCTGTAACTTTCATTAAGGAGCGAGGACAATGGTCATCAGATTGTTTTTATAATTATATTAAGCCTTCAATTTTAGATAAGGCAGTTCAACAAAAATTTATTCACTACGTTAGGTGATTAGTTTGGAGGGTTTGGGATTAATAAATATTTCCCATATTTATATATGTCCAAACTTAATCACTTGTTACTTGTTATTTCCTATTCGTAGCAAATTTAATAATCACGCATCGAACCGGTAAATGTAATATTTTGGGTTCCGATACCTTAAAATTGTTATTTCCGGGAGCAGGCGAGTGACGTAACCATTCTGTTACCGTGGTTACGCAGATCTGACATGTGACTATATAAATCGGGATGCTAACCGTTAGAATTCAGTTGCTCCCACACCACCGACCTGCTCACATCGCTGATTTTAAAATTTTAGCTTATTGTAATAGGAGGATTAATAAATATTTCCCATATTTATATATGTCCAAACTTAATCACTTGTTACTTGTTATTTCCTATTCGTAGCAAATTTAATAATCACGCATCGAACTGGTAAATTACAACACAATAATTTGTGTACTAAGTTTTGATAACTGTTAATTGGGATTAGTGTACAAATGCAGTCTGAAAGCTGATGATGTACTTTGTTAGTGTACAAATGTATAATAAAATTTCTATACTAATACCACATAATGATATATGGATAATCATTGATTTAGATTGGTTTAAAAATATTCTCAAAGCTGATAATATATAGTGATAGTATACAAATTATACACCATCATTTGTGTACTAAATTTTGATAACTGTTGTTTAGGATTAGTCTACAAATACAGTCTGAAAGCTGATTATGTATATGTTAGTATACAAATATATATTACGTTAGTATACTAATACCACAGAATGATATTTTTCATATCAAATTTTGATAAACATGGATTTGGGTTAGTGTTGATATAGTCACAAAGCTGATTGTATACTACATTAGTATACATATACAACACAATAATTTGTGTACTAAGTTTTGATAACTGTTGATTGGGATTAGTGTACAAATGCAGTCTGAAAGCTGATGATGTACTTTGTTAGTGTACAAATGTATAATAACATTTCTATACTAATACCACATAATGATATATGGATAATCATTGATTTGGATTGGTTTAAAAATATTCTCAAAGCTGATAATATACAGTGTTAGTATACAAATTATACACCATCATTTGTGTACTAAATTTTGATAACTGTTGGTTAGGATTAGTCTACAAATACAGTCTGAAAGCTGATTATGTATATGTTAGTATACAAATATATATTACGTTAGTATACTAATACCACAGAATGATATTTTTCATATCAAATTTTGATAAACATGGATTTGGGTTAGTGTTGATATAGTCACAAAGCTGATTGTATACTACGTTGGTATACAAATACAACACAATAATTTGTGTACTAAATTTTGATAACTGTTGATTGGGATTAGTGTACAAATGCACTCTGAAAGCTGATGATGTATTTGTTAGTGTACAATATATTATAACATTTCTATACTAATACCACATAATGATATTTTCTAAACCAAATCTTGATAATCATTGATTTGGATTGGTGCAAAAATATTCATAAAGCTGATTATATATAACGTTAGGATACAAATCATACACCATAATTTGTGTACTAAATTTTGTTAACTGTTATCTGAAAGCTGATTTTGTAGTATGTTAGTATACAAATATGTTTCATATTTGTATACTATTCATGCAATTATGCATGCTACATATTGCTGTTTGCAAAATAAATGTCTTGGAGAATTGATTTGGGTTAGTTCACAAACACAATTTTGAAATTATGTGAAACATATGCATGTTGTATACTAACTTCAATGTTTCAAACAATCGCTGTTTTACAAACATGATTCAGAAAATACTACCTCTGGGGGTAGCCTGGGTTTTGTCTGTTCATGCTGGTTCACAAAATACTACCTCTGGGGGTAGTCTGGGTTTTGTCTTTTCATGGTGGTATGTGCTGGTTATTTCAGCAATCAAAATGTGCATTCTGTGACAAGTCTGTGTAGCAGCGCATTCTATAACAAGCAACAAGTGGAGTGAAGCACCCAGAACCATGAACAACTGGTATCATGATATCTAGTGTGTAGGGGGTATGCAAAGAAAAGGGAAAGGGAAATGGTTATAGAAAATTATCCCATTTTGCAGAGAGACATTGCAATCAACCACTGTCATACCCTAGTGAGTACACTCAATTTTGGGGCTAGGAACAGCCTGAACAGAACTTTTACGTTGTTTAATAATACATTACCTCAACCCACAACATTGAAGTCATTTAATATTATATTGATACTTTTCTGATTATATTCCACTTATAATTAAGACTTGAAAAATAACATTGAATAGGTATTTATTTATCATGAATTATAACAAAGGGTAATCATCAATAACAGTGTGAAGTGTAATACTTCCTGATACAGTTTACCCACATTATATATATAATATGTATTGATAATAGAACCCCTCACTTCTAGAAATGAAAATTTAGTCTACAAATGTATACAAAGTAAGAGGAATTGTTGTTAAAAGAACAAAATTCAATGCTTCAGACTATAGATGACTGCATTCTGTCAGTAGAATTGTCTTTCTAGTGTGTAGCATGCGAATTTTGTGAACAGACAACAACAGACAAAACCTGCAGAATGCACATTCTGTACACGAGTGTGTGAGGGGTGAAGTTTTATTGCTTGTTCTTAACAGTAGTTGTCTGTTCTTGTCTCTTCCTAGTCTGTAAAGGGTATAAGTATTTGCTAATATAGTGGAATTTGATTGCCTTCACTAATTTAAATGGGAAATATCTTAATAGACATATCAAGGAAATTAAAGTAACAAAGGAAGCTAACTAACAGCCAAAACTGGTTTATTATTGGTTTATTTATTTATCAGTTTTGGCTCCCTTTCGATGGAATATAAACAAACCCCATCTTTGGGTTTTGGTTTTATTGGTTTATTTATTTATCAGTTTTGGATCCTTTTAACGGGAATGTGCACCGTGCACATACATTACCGAGATTTTGAATATCTTGTGCTCCAAAGTGAGTTTCTAAGTAAAGAGGAGTATATATGTTGTTGTCAACGTTATCCATCGTCAACTTGAAACTGGATCCATCTGGCATTTGAATTTGTCCCACTAAATCATATAAGCCGGGTGCCTTGAAAACACCCATATTATGAAACTTGAAAGATTATTATGAAAGATTTTATGATGCAAAATTGGCACATCATTTTCTTGCATACAGTTTCACTGTTTTGTAGTAAGACTCTGACTTGAAATGTCACTACCTTATTTCCCTGTTTTCGACCTAATAGTTCACCTCTTGTGTCTTTCCCCTATTCCCTGTGTGTGTGTGTGTGTGTGTGTGTGTGTGTGTGTGTGTGTGTGTGTGTGTGTGTGTAGAAGGATGACATGGAAAGACTCGAATTCCAGTTAGACTACACGATAGACAATTGTTGAACAGAAATGCCCTGTCACAGGATACCCGTTTTAACGTTTTACGTTTTACTAACGTTTTACTATGCCCCCCGCGAACCTCTCACATCTGTGGATGATGTCCCGGATGTGGCCAATTTACCACAATCTAATTCGACACCTCGCCCGGGGTGGGGTTGGGAGGGAGGAGGTGGGGGGGGGGGGGTATGTCTCAGGGATCCTGGGCCGAGTCGTCCCAGAGATATGAATATAAATGTCGCGGGAGTCCACACCAAATAATCCCTACTCGCCGCCTCCCTTAATGAAAACAACGACCTCAGGGGACTCAGACACCGGGAGGAATCTCCCCGACCACGTGGTACTGTCACGTGGTGTCGTCACGTGACGTGTTCTGAGTCACGTGGTGGTTTCACGTGACGTGTCCTTGATCACGTGGTGTCATCAGATGTCAATTGGAGGCTGATTGTACTGATATCTCACGGTTTAGTAAGCAGCCCAGGCAAGCAGCCATGTAACAAGCACGTTCTGCAGCCGTACTTTTCTGGTTAGTCTGTAACCTGCCCAATTTCCAGGTAACAGTTACGTTGTTTTAAGTAAAGTTGAACTTACTAAAAAAGAATGTTGTAATAACATTATAATCATTTTAGTGAAGTTGAGGCCTTACTGATAAAGAACATTATAATAATGTTATTGTGCTGTGAGAGAATGTCACAATAATATCACAATAATGTCACAGTGAGAGGTCACAATGTTAGGTTCTAAAGATGTTTTTGGTGCCATCAAGATAACATAACAAGAACCAAAGCAGAACTAAACAGAATGTTATAATGACATCATAATAATATTCTCCTTTGCAGTAGTGATCGTCTGGTTTAAAATCTGTAGGTAACTAGGGGGGGGGGGGGTAGATAAGAGGATCCGTACTACCTATCATGTATAGAACTAAAATATTGTATTCAACTTCCTTTTCTGGCCCAAAGTAAGTTGTGTTTACATCACGGGTGGACTGCTAACATGGCTTCTCTTCCACCTTTAGTGTCTATATTATGGTAAACACAGCGGCTGTTCAGCTCGATTATGGCGCCTGTGGTTCTAAAGCTGTATGGCATCAACAGTTTTATGATAATTCTCCCCACCATTGATAGCATATTTTACTGCATTGCACCTGCAGACTAGTCTAGATCAAGATACATGTTTGAAAAATTGTTTGTGGTCCAGCATAATGGAAAACCAGGAATGAGTACTTTTTCAATTTGTACAAATAAATGTTTATACTTCATACTTTTAGGTTGGTTTGAAAATTACAGCCAGAGTTAATGCAAACAGTTGTGTATTCTCTATAGATCTCTGCGTCTTTGTCTATAAAAATGGCAGAACTCCATCCTTGGCAGGGAGCATTTGATAAGCCCTTTGAAAAGGTCATAAATGGTTAGTTTTCAAGGAATCGGCTCTATTGGAAATGTCAATCTAAACAAAAGCTACTCCATACACATGGTTAAGGGACAATCGTTACACATAGGTCAATTGGGCTTCATGCTTGTCTCAGAATAAACAGCTTTATAATTCAAGAAGAATGATACTAACTTATATACTTCATCCTTCCGAGTTCTTATACCATATAATTATAATGACACATATGCAGCAAGGGGGAGGCAGAGAATTTATCGAAAGGAAAATAGCTTTAGGGGTAACAATGATAAACGTGTTTCAATATTTCATCACAATTATATATAGAGGTGCGACCTCTCCTCGCCTCTCCGGCGGTCAAATGAGAGGAGGAAGGAAAAGGCGATATTTACGCTCAGACATATTATATATGAGCAATTCCTTCCGGAAATGCGTCTTTCTGCCTGGGAGACGCTGGACAGACGCTGGGCAGACGCCGGGCGTCTGGCCCCGCTCACCTCCCCGGGACCCCAGCGTCCTCCAGGGCCGGAAAACGGCCAATTAGAATTCCTCTCTGCGCACGCGCAACATCCCAAGTCTAAGTGAGATTATTCACCAATCAGCAGGACTTACCAATGTTGGTGTCACATCAGGAAGTCGTCGTCATGGTGAGGCGTCCAAGCTGCGTCCCACCGCAGGCCCGTATCCAGAACGTTTCATGGGGGAGGGGTGACCATTTCCAAAAGGTGGACTTTCTAGAAGTAAAATAACAGTCAGGGTATTGTCCATGGGTTGTAAAGGTTCGGAGCTCCACCTCTTAGCCTAGCAATGTTGTAGCCAATGACGTATTTTGTGATGTTAGAATGTAATCCGGTGACATTATTGATCATGTCACGAATGTGGCATACTCATCTGAGAGCAGTAAACTATAAGAGATAGTATTTACAGGGATAACATAAGGCCAGGATAAGAGGGGAGGAGGGAAAGCTAAAGTATTGTCTTTTTTCAAAAAGTGGACCTGGCCCAGCTTGGGGGGGGGGACCCATACCCCACGTCAACCCCTCCCCTGGCTACGGGCTTGCTTTGGCCAATGAAATAACCTTGACAGGTGCCCTAACAGGGTCCCCCTCCACAAACTGTGGAATAGGGATAAGTTAGCCATTCATGTATTAATTATATTTAAGTAAAAGATGTGAGTGATATATATCAAATAGTGCTACCCATTACAACCTTTACTGGAACCCTCAACAAAACATACATTGAGACTAGAATTGGACACTTCACCATGGCAACCACTTCTCGATGTGACACCAGCGTCTTGTACTTGGGGAATCCTCTGCCTTACATCTGGTCTGTTCGGTAGACTTACTGAGCCATAACCTCCCATACAGTAAATACCAACTACTCCCTGTTCAATGTAAGGACCTATAGATCTTATGCAGATATGGTTGCTTTGGCTATTTTCATGATTCTTACTGGTATTCATAAACAGAGCATCTATTTACCATTGTACATGGATTATTGTTATCTCAAACATGATGACTAGTACACAAACTTGCCTGTTACTTTAGCTTATTTCACCATATATTCCTCTTGAATAATAATGATAAATTAAGTTCGATTTACATCATTCAGATTTTAAAACTGTCATAAAAGCATGCTTAACCATATAAGAACATCACAATAATCTGCAGGTTAAATTTAGTCTTGACCTCATCTACAGATGCAAATATTTTATTATAGGTTGTGTTCAGACCTCACCAATAAACGAAAGAACACACCAAAGAAAATGTCTGGTTGCTGGTCACCTTGAACTGGTAGTCTGTCCCAGGCAGTGCTGCTTTTTTAGGAAAATTTCTAGAAACTATTGACGCTTCCCTGTGGACTTTGACATAACTAGATGAACCTGTTACGAAGTTAGAAAGAGTGATAATATGATCAAATAAAAAGAAACTCCAGGACGTGGAAGGAAGGCTTTGTGGCAGAGGATTACCTTGACTAAGGGTCTCTCCATGGAAACACCAACACAGCCCAAAGTGAACCACGGCACATGCGTGAGCCGGGCGGAAGTGGCGTGAAATATTGATGGCGTGAGTTGATGGCGTGAAGTAATTGTTGATACCCAGGCAACATGCCCAACTGGGCCCAGTGTGGGTTGAGCCTGGGCATGGCTGGGCCAAACTGGGCTGATTCTGAGGTGGGCTAGTGACTGGGCTAGGACTGGGCCCCAGTTGGGCTATTTCTTTGTGGAAAAACATTGACAAAACCTTCCATTCTTACCATTTCAAACTCTCCACTGTAAATAATTTGGAATCAGAATGTTTATCATTGAATAATAGATGTGAATACATACTGAGAAAATGGTGTGGGACTTAGTCACTGGGTGACTGGAGGTGGTTGCCATGGTAACTGGGGCTCTAGGTGCAAGTTAGTAACCCAACCCCTGACCCCCACAGCTGAAACCAATTAGCGGTGGGCCATTTCTCTGCCCAGAGGTTGACCCAAATACATTTTAGAAGGCCTCTAGACTTCACAGAAGCAGCATCTAAACTGGAGAGGGCCACACACAAGACTGTATTGCAAAGTCATTCTAGGATAGATCTACTGAAGTAAGTATGATTCATAATATCAATACTTAGATCCATTTTAATTCTAACAGAAAAAGTCAAGAAATCAAATAACCCTTACATATTCTCATAGGAATATCACAACTTAGAATTTATAGCATATATGTTAATTTTGATTTTACTGTGTTGCATCATTTTAAAGTATTTCAGCTGGTCATAACGTCAAGTCAAATCAGATAATGTCAAGTCAAATCATAACAGGATCGTTTAAGAAACCATTTTACTCTTTCATGTATTAATGTTTCTGAAAAGGAATTGAATAACTTCCTAATTGAATAACTTCCTGATAATACTTGTACACTGTGCTACATTTTCAAATTTTTCAGTTGGCTAACATGGACAAGTTAGGGCCAGTGAGGACGTGTGAGGGCCAGTGAGGACGTGTGAGGGCCGTCGGGGACGAGTGCCGGCCGTTAAGGACGAGTGCCGGCCGTCAGGGACGAGTGCCGGCCTTCAGGGACGAGTGCCGGCTGTCAGGGACGAGTGCCGGCCGTCAGGGGACGCATGCCGGCCGTCGGGGACGAGTGCCGGCCGTCGGGGACGAGTGCCGGCCGTCGGGGACGAGTGCCGGCCGTCGGGGACGAGTGCCGGCCGTCGGGGACGAGTGCCGGCCGTCGGGGACGAGTGCCGGCCGTCGGGGACGAGTGCCGGCCGTCGGGGACGAGTGCCGGCCGTCGGGGACGAGTGACGGCCGTCGGGACGAATGACGGCCGTGGGGGACGAGTGACGGCCGTCGGGGACGAGTGACGGCCGTCGGGGACGAGTGACGGCCGTCGGGGACGAGTGACGGCCGTCAGAGTTGAAGGACGGCCCCCAGAGTTGAAGGACGGCCCCCAGCGGTGAAGGACGGCCCTCAGAAGTGAAGGACGGCCCCCAGAGGTGAAGGACGGCCCCCAGAGGTTAAGGACGGCCCCCAGAGGTGAAGGACGGCCCCCAGAGGTGAAGGACGGCCCCCAGAGGTGAAGGACGGCCCTCAGAGGTGAAGGACGGCCCCCAGAGGTGAAGGACGGCCCTCAGAAGTGAAGGACGGCCTTAAGAGGTGAAGAACGGCCCCCAGAGGTGAAGGACGGCCCTCAGAAGTGAAGGACGGCCCTCAGAAGTGAAGGACGGCCCTCAGAGTTGTATGGCAGCTCCCAGAGATGTAGGATGGCCTCAGAGGTGGAAGACATAACATATTATGGCCATCCAATAAGAGGAAATGCAAATTATAAGCCTAATAAAAGCCCCTGAAAATACCCTACTTTATGAGCCCACATGGGACCCAATCAAAGCCCTTCATATAGCCCTATCACAGCCCAGTAAAAGTATAGTTGGGGCCTGTCTGGGGCCCAGTTGGGGCCCAGTTTGGGCTAGCCCACCTTGGGCCAGAGCGGAACCCAGTGACAGATTTAGGCGGGCCCGAGTCGGTTAACCCAAGTTGGGCCCAGTTCCCAGCCCACCTGGGACCCACATGGGACCCACATGGGAATGCTGCCTGGGTAACGTGGCCGTGACGTGGTTGGTAAACCGCTGAGTCAGCAAGAGTAGCAGGTGATGAATTGATCAGAGTTTCTGCAGATATTTTTTTCTTACGTTTTTTGTGGGCACTTCAATTTTTCCTGGCTTCCCGATAACTATACCTCAAATATTGAATCACATAATGATGTGGATCTTATGCACACCTCCTGGTCATTGAGGGAATCAAGAAGGTTTTGATACGTGAATCAAGAAAGGATTGATTTGTGAATCAAAAAAGTATTGACACGTGAATCAAGAAAGTTTTGATACGTTAATCAAGGAAGTTTTGATATGTGAATCAAAAAGGTTTTGATACGTGATCATGAATCAAGAAAGTATCAACATGTGAATCAAAAAAGTATTGATACATGCATCAAGAAAGTATTAATATGTGAATCAAGAAGGTATTGGTACATAGATTAAGAAAGTATTGATACATAAATTAAGAAAGTTTTGATACGTGAATCAAGAAAGTATTGATACGTGAATCAAGAAAGTATTGATATGTGAATCAAGAAGTATTGTTCATGAACAAGAAAGTATTGATAAGTGAATCAAGAAAATTTTGATTTGTGAATCAAGAAAGTATTGATATGTTAATCAAGAAAGTATTGGTATGTGAATCAATAAAGTCTTGATATGTGAATCAATAAAGTCTTGATATGTGAATCAAGAAAGTATGTAATGTGAATCAAGAAAGTATTGATACATGCATCAAGAAAGTATTGATATGTGAGTGAAGAAGATATTGGTATGTGAATCAAGAAAGTATCGATAAGTGAATCAAAAAAGTTTTGATTGGTGGCCCTTTGATGGGGTCTGTGTTGTGCCTAAAGGAGTGATGTTGGCAACTCATAATAAAGTAACAAGATATGGTCACCTCATGAAGATACAGTGTTTGACCACAGTGACATTATCTCAAGCCATCAAATCAACAATCACAATCGCATGACACAAAACCTAACCAATAGTGCTGTCCCTGTGGGGGTACCAGGGTGGAGCTTCTGCTTCTGGGAAGAATATAGGCCCTCAGTAGCCCCTGCTGATCATAGAAGACAACAATAGGGGGGACCGAGCACTGACCAAGTGGTTCATTGGGTTTGATTCAGGGTTGGTGTCTGGGTTCACCAAGGGATGAGGTACAGCAAAATTGATTCCTAGGTTTTGATCCCCTGTTGTTTGCCTGCCTTGTCACCCTTATCTCATAGATACAATCACCAAATGCTGACCAAGTCAAAACACATGTCTGAAAAGTCATAATTCATCCCAACTTGCTTTCACTGTGAAAATAACCTTGGTGGTCGGTACAGCGTAAAACATCCAGCACTCACTCACCAACCAATTATGCTGAGACCGAGTTAGAGAAAATAGGTGAAATATCCCAGCCTATTGAAAGATCAGATTTCAACCATTCAACCTTGTGGCGCTCAGAAATAATGAAGTATTATGGAAAGCAAACTTATCTGATTTGTTATTTGTCCAGTCATTGTTTCAGAGGAAAGTGAAACTGCATTTAAAAAGCCCCAAGTGACAAACCCAATAAGCCCATCCCAGTTTACACCAACATTTAGGTTTACCATGAAATATTTTCAGAATTACCTCCACACTTGTTCCCTAAAGACAGTTATATAATACAAGATTAACCAAAGCAATTTCGTTAAAAAGATAGCTCTTAAATTTGTAAAATGGAGATTTATATTTTGGCATTTTTCCCATAGAAACCAATGTTAAAGCTGGTCAGCCTAGCCTATAATGTCCAACCCTATTTGCTCTGAAACACATAATTTTGATTGGCTGGCAAACCTGCAAATCTGTCAATTGATAAAATTTGAGAAATCATAATGCTCAAACAGTACTTGAGGATATAGAAAAATATAATTCTTGCTTATTTCAGTAACCCCAAATTTTGGAAACAAGGATAGCTTGAACAGTCAATTTGTCCAACCCTTGTCCAACCCTAGGGTATACCCAATGTGGGATGGGCTTAATGGCCTGGAGGTCTATAACAGTGTACCCAATGACCCCTCTCGGGACATAAAGTATCGTTTTGTAATTTGCTGACTTCGGGAAGTTAGGAAATGCGCCCAATCCTTTTCAGATTTTAATTTTCATAAACATGCACGCCTGGCTTGGCGTTTGATATCGGCCCGTGCGTGATTGTGGGTTGTGGCGTGGTGGGGGCCCATTACGAAGGGCTATTTGGGTGGAGTCCAGGGGTGCTTTCTCAGAGATTGACGCCAGGTATAAGAATGGTCGGAAAGAAGGAGTAGGGAATTGACCTGAATGATGGAAATTGCAATGTAAATGTTGTGACAGCCGACGGCCGGTTGGTGTTGTTGCTACTTCAGCGGAAAGGGTAAAGGATGTGTGTGTGTGTGTGTGTGTGTGTGTGTGTGTGTGTGTGTGTGTGTGTGTGTGTGTGTGTGTCTGTCTGTCTGTCTGTCTGTCTGTCTGTCTGTCTGTCTGTCTGTGTGTGTCTGTGTGTGTCTGTGTGTCTGTGTCTGTGTCTGTGTCTGTGTGTGGTGGGGGGACTAAATAAAGAAATAAATGTTGCGTGTGTGTGTGTGAATGTGCACAAATATTACTATAATATATTTACCTTGAAGCGCAATACTCTCCAATATACACCACTGACGGGTGTTTTATTATACAAGGATGGGCTTACCGGCTGGTTCCTTTTATAAACAATCAACTTCCGGTCCTGTTGATTGGCTGAAATTGAACTCTTGTTCTCATGAAGCGTAAGTCCTTTATTTAGTTTGTGCTATTGCAAACCACATCGTCACTAAGACGAAAATATTACATGTGACATTTGTTCTAATATGCTGCTTCAGCATGTTTGCAACAAGTGCCACTAACAGGCAAATTATCTCAAGCTCTGAAGCTTTCAGTGGCAGTACAGTTGAAGAATTTATCAATATAATTTATATCGCATCATTTTACATGATGCGTGAGGGTTGCTTAACCTCCCTATTGTCTTTTTCCAAGCGCTATTCTGATAGGGGCTTTGTCCCTATATCTTACCAGAACATCAAATGTTGACACATCTGTTCTACAGAGGTCAGTATCAACAGACATATCTGCCTTGCTTAGGGAGCAATATTTCTTATTCAGTATTGAGGTGCCCATATAATCCATGCACTCGTAAGTTTAACTGTTCAATAAAAGTCCCAGTTATAAACTTTCTTTTCAGATTCACTAACATTTTCAGTTTGACACTTCAAAAATAAAAGTGCCGTTCGTTCAAAAACTTGATGATCTTGGATCTTGCTTCGTTAGGTTATTTCATGCTGTGAGGTCTCACTACACAAATTATCAAATTATGGACTGAATCTGTTGAAGAAGATATGATTTCCTGCGCTGAGGGGCTGGCGAGGGCCAGGCTGATTTGGTGGGCTCATTAGGGGGAATAATTGTTCCCGGAAAGACAATAAACAATGGCCGCGTTTTGCCGGGGCGTGGCTACCTTAACAACGATGAGCCCAGACATCCAACATGGAAAAGGCTATGGGATGCGGAGTGTAATCATTCTCTGGGCATTTTTCTTTTCTTTCTTCTTCTTCTCTTTTTTTAATATCTCAGTTCTCTGACATCTGACATCAAATCGAGTGTGTTCTCCCAATCTTCCTCTAACGCCAGAGTGGCTTGCATCGAAATAACAAATACATATTAACAATAACAGAACGGTCTTAATTCTAATGATATGAATGTGATATAATTATCATTATAGACAATTATTTAATAAAATCTAGCATATAAGATAGATTAATGAAAATTAATGGATAATGAAATGAAAATAGAAAATGCAAATATATTATGTAATTGAGTTGGGCATGGCTACCTTAACAATGATAAGCCTGGCCATCCAACATGGAGAGGCCTATGGGGCGCAGGATGTAGTCATTCTCTGGGCGTAGCTACTTTAACAACGATGACCCCGGCCATCCAACATGGAGAAGCCTATGGGGTGCAGGATGTATTTTTAAATAAATTGCCATAATTGCATTGCAGTTACGATTTTCCGTCAGATAATCTTCAGCGAAGGATTTTCAGGGGCGGATCCAGGGGACTAAAATGACTATACCCCACGCCCCATAGCCTTTCCAACATGCGGAATAATTTTCATTATTGCATTGCAGTTACGATTTTTTCTGTCAGATAATATTCACTGAAGGATTTTCAGAGGCAGATCCAAGGGATTATAATGAACATACCCCGCACCCCATAGCCTTTCCATGTTGTGTATAGACTTCGTGCATACGAGGTCACATGACCACATTTTGGTGATCACCACATGGTAATCAAGAACATGTGGTTACTGAATAAATGAAGATTTATGAATTCGAAATGATGAAACGTGTTAAGCAGTATTCAGTGAGACTATCTTAATTAGAAGAAGCATAAAAATGCTTCAGAATGGCAAATGATAATTATTTGAAATTGATCACCAATATGGCAACCAGCCCATTATGTTCATTTGTGACGACATCTGCACAACGTCTATCCAGAGGGTCATGACACCCCTGTGGCCCGTTGCACAATAGAATTTCAAACAAAGATATCTTTGTTAAAGATATCTTTGTTACGATTTTACAAACATAGTAAAATCTCTGGTTCTAATGAATGAAATTGAATTCTGTAAATTGATGTAAAAAGGAAAAACATTAAGGACAAATCAGTAAAAGTTACAGCTCTCTGGCTGCATTCTAAATATAAAAGAAACAATGTGTATAAACCATCCTTGTTACGAAAATATTAATTTTTTTCAAAAAAATTATTTTCGTTGTTACGAACCCATTGTGCAACGGGCCACTGCCCCCTTTCTGGTGGGCACCTGAACTGGGCACAGAGAGAAAAAGGAACCTTTGTTAGCGGCAAATTCAGCCGTTTTTATTCCTTCATTTACCAGGCTTTTTTCCCATGCTGTGGGCGGTCCATTGCCATGCCAACTGCTGCTGCGTCCCAGCATGTCATTCTACCCCTAAATATATATAGGTGGACCACTAACACTTTCATTTCATGTTAGTGCTCCGCCTATATGCTGACCCCCCCAACCCCCCCACCCCCCACCCTTTTTTTTCTGTGTTTTGTTTTGTTTCGCTAATCCTGATTTAACGTTATAGGTTTGCAGTGTAGTTCTTTTTCTCTCGTATTATGTTCTTGATAAATTATGACTGACTTTATTGTTTTAAAACCTTAATTTCCTACTATTTTTGTCCCCTTACACGTGGCTCCCCCTATGGTGTATGGATAGATTGGCATGCGGGGAACCCCAGAACTGGGCGGCATGGCAACGGACCGCCCACAGCGCGGGAAAAAAACCGATAAATGAGCGAATAAAAGCCGATGAATCGGCCACAAACAAAGGTGGCTTTTTGAGATTAATTAAATTCATCTGGGGTTCGTTTTTTTACTCTAACCAAAGGGGGAACTGAGCCCTATGGGGGAAATGAGAACACGTTGGGTTTACGATTTGTAAATCGTGCGTGGACAATGGTGGTTGTTTTCACGGCATAGTGGTCAGGGATACTGTGAGAGAGGGTGGTGACAAACGTGGTGGACTTCAGAGGTTTAAGGGACTGTTCGCCACAATTCACTTCGTTTTTACACTCCTAAAGTTTACCCGCACCAGTAGTTCCAGGATGAGTCGCGAGAGGGGGTGTTTTGTTCGCTTTAACCCCTCGGGATGCGCCGGGGAAAAACAAGAGGAAGTTTTTAAAAAGCCAAATCCGTGCAGATTTGGGGATGCATTTTATTAAATGTCATTAAACCGGGCGGAAAAACGAAGTCATTATAAAGCGTGGAAACGGGATTCCGATCGGCGCCAAATCACGTGCTTAAGATTCCGCAATATTGTTTTCCTGAAAATGGGGAAATTTGGGAAGAAAGGGAACATCAGTCCAATCTGTTAAACCGAGGAAAATGAGAGTTAAAAAACGACACTTTCAGGTTATTTATGCAAACCTTATTCCATTCGAGAACTGATACTAAAAGTGGTGGCCAGAGGAAAAATTGAACCAACAATTTGAGTTATTACAACCCAGCAACAAACCGCATAAAAAGACAATCCCTGTCGTCAAACCTTTGGCTTTTGATGGCTTTATTGGAAATTGTGATTTTATGTTGCAACATTTCAATTTTAATCGATCGATGAATGGCATGTCTAAACGTCTATCTAACAGATCTGTATGTAGGTAGTTATTTCAGTGACAAGACAACGTCCCAGAGGACAAAGACCTAGGACAACTTTCTTTAGGCATGGATCCCGGGCATGGATATTTGTAGGTAGTGGAATATTCCACTGGTCTTCAGAAAATTGTACCAGCTATTAAAGGGGTTTGTACACCAGATGTTCTATGGGAATTTTCAAAGGGCAATTATCCTAAAATATAGTTGTACGAAATGCCTTTTTATCATTTAGTATCTACTGCAGCTTAGGACCTTAACAACGCAAGCAATAACTAGGCTACATATCTGCAAAAGCTCACCCTCTAAAGGTATTTCGGATTGTCATACAATCCCGGGCTTTCAATTGATGAGCAGGAGACGATCTGAAAATAATGGTATACATAGGTTAATAATAAGTCAGTAAAACCCTTAACAAACCAGCGTATGGAATCATCTTTATAATTGTCTTATATCAATAAATCCTCAAAGTCCATGGAATATTACCCAGCTGTTAACGCATACCCTACAACAAGCAGTGACCTTCCCTAAAACAGCCCGTCATTTGTCACCGCCCAGAATGACTCCCCGTAATGCCGACAGGGGGAGCCTCTCCTCAGATGACCTTGGGTGAGCTGAAGGTCGCGGAGTGGTTTAATCTAAACCCGTCTCTACTAAAGGTGGGGTCGGGGGGGGGGGGGGCACTCGGTCAAGAAATGGGTACCAACTGTGGTCAGAACCTCTGGGGGCTGTAGCTCTGAAACACCAATTACGCTAAAAAAAAAAAAGGAGGCTGTCAAATAATCGGACCATCTTTTAGGGGGGCTGTCAATGATGCATTATATCTCATACTATACTAAGAGTGTATCGTATGCAATTCATTTACTTCATAATGCCCTATAAACAAATTATAGAGTTTAGAAATAAAATAATGACTGCAAAATCTGTCAACGAATGCTTTATCAGGGGGGCTATCCCTGATACATATAGCCTGAAAAGTGTGTGTGTGGGGGGGGGGTGGAGCTGTGAGAGTTTTCCCATCCCAAAACTGGTGGGCCTGTAGTTTCGCAGTTGTTACCTATCTTCAAAGACTGAGTGACCCCCCCCCCCCCCCGGCCCCTTGGGATTGGGGGAGGAGTAATCCGGCTAAAAGCACCACAGGAGAAGTAGGTCGGCCTACAAGTCGCCTGGTGTTACTATAGATACCTGGGAGGGAGGGGGTTAGAGACTAGTGTTACTATAGATACAGGGGAGGGGGGTAGTAGAGACTAGTGTTACTATAGATACAGGGGTGCGTGTGTGTGTGTGGGGGGGGGGGGTAGAGAACTTAAACCACCAGGCCGAAGGGGGACTTTCTTAAAGCCACAGTCTCACCGAGGACCACGTGACGTCGGCGTCCCACTATGGACCCTTTTTAAAAGTGTAATACAATGCTACCTGACAAGGCCTGAACCAAACGATTGGGATAATATGGATTCCTATGAGCCTTGGATGAAATGGTTGGGGGCTGTCCATAAATGACGTCATGCGCCCGGGCGGGGGGGGGGGGGGGTCTAGTACCCCATGCATTCCTATAGTAAAAGCATCACAGGGGGGGGGGGGGCGAAAATGGTCAAAAATAGCATGACGACATTTATGGACAGCCCCTTGGGAAAAGGTAGTCGGTGTGACAGTTCACTGCGCACGCTCGTAAAAAAGGTGTATAGGGTGGAATATGACAGCTTAACCGAGTGGTCAAAAATGGTCAAAAATAGCATGACGACATTTATGGACAGCCCCTTGGGAAAAGGTAGTCGGTGTGACAGTTCACTGCGCACGCTCGTAAAAAAGGTGTATAGGGCTTTCATAACAGGCCCCCCTAGGTGAAGGGGGTCGTCTGGGCTTCCACTACCCCTCGAACTTATCCATACCCCTTTCCCCGTTAGGAGAAATAATGGATGGACCTGTAACCAGTATGGTGGGAAAATATGGACAAATATTGTTCCTTTACTTATTTATTTCGTCTGTTTGTTTGTTTTAAATTCGTGACTATTCATGCTAAGATATTATTGTTCCTTCCATGCTGGAAATAAATTTTGCAAGCTGTATTCAAAGTCTGTAAACTGTATTCAGTAAAGATTCGGAACCAATTCTCCCCATCATGTAACCCCCTTTCGGCGAATGTACTCTCCGAGTTTGAGGTATTCTGAGCGATGAAACTTATACCTGTATATCTTTGTATAAATTCGTATCCAACAATTGTAATAATTGTGAAAATCAATGGAAACCTCGAAGGTTATTACTAATATAAACCTTTTAAAAAGACATATATCTCTACAACATTCAACAAACTGATGCAATGAAGTATAAGAAAGGTCCTCCCTTGAAACGTTCGATGTTTCTTGCTAATGTACTGGCACTTTTCACTTGTGGAATCATCAATATCAAGTTGTTGTCACCAGTCACTCGGTTAAGCTGTCATATTTAATAACACAAATCGTATTTCATTCCACCACATCCACCTCTCCGACCCAACAGCACGCAATTTATCACATCTTATTGGGCCCTCAGGTGGTTCCCTTGATAGCCAAAATTATTCCCCAGCGCCGGCATCTTTTTCTTCTGCAATACTTCTTTTACTTTTCTCGCCAATCTCTACCAGAGCATTATCCCAGAGCGAGCCAGGACCAGAATGAGGAGGACTTTGAGGCTTGTTCTGAGTTGGCTGCTTAAGAGACCCGTTTATGTTTTACCCAAAATGGAGAAGTTCTGTCGATGTGTTAAGACTGGAGGGGCTCCTGATCCTTAACTCCGACAATATGATTAATTAATTTACTGAAATGAAGAATAATTTTATATAATCATAGGCAAGATTTAAGCCATCTCTGTCACACGTACCTATCCTTAACAAGGGCCGATACAGGATTTCAGATGTGGGGGCGGTCAATATAATGTATAGGCTAATTACGAATTCTAAAGGAATTTGTCAGAAAAAAAAGCTCATTGAATCACAGTTATTTTCAACATAATGTGGATATATTTCATAGTCATGCTGGTGTGGTGACCACATGGTGATCACCAAAATCTGATCACGTGACCCTGTCTGCACAAGGTCTTTAGGTCCCCACCCAAAGGGGAAGGGGGGTCAGGATCCCCTGGATCCCCCTCCCCCCACCCCAGATCCGCCCCCATATAAACTCCGGTACCCTGACAGGAGTTTACCCCTAAACTGTTGGGCCCTGGCTGGGGAGCCAAGAGTCTAGAGAAAAAGTCTTGAATGCTGGCTGGTCAGATGGAAATAACTGCCCATGCAATGGAGCTTATAATTCTTTATTGCATATACTAAGCCAGCCTGACAGCAACAGGGCAACACAATAAACATGAGTAAACAGGCAATATACCTTCATATAATTACCGGGGCAGATTTATTTTTTTTCCACCTCATGAGAAGGACACCCCGTTTGTCAGGGTGCCCCGGCCCCGGCCTGTCATCGAGGGCCCGCCCATAATCCAGACACTTTTAAAAAACACATCCACAGCTTGCGTCTTTCTTGAGAAACTTTACATTAGCGCCGTGAAATAACAGATCTGCTAGCCAGCGGCGGGGCTAGGCGGGCTTTTTAGACGGAGGGGATAGGTTTACCACTTTTAATGAGGGGCGGACATCACTTTAATTGACTGTGAATCTCCAGAAGGGCGTCTCCGTAATCCATACCACGTGACGGCGATTGATGTGTCTTTCGGCTGTTTGTTTCGTAAACGGCGCAGTTGGTTTCGTAAACGGCGGACTTTCATTCAAGTATGGTGTATACTCATGAAGGCCTTTTTGAATGGTTCTGAAAAACAAAACTTAAAAGTGATATATTATTCAATATCCAAGCTCCCTTTGTGGGTGAATAAAGCAAATGTTTGGTTTTCTTTACTTTACATGGGGATTGACGAAGTCGTCTAGACAAAGAAACCAAGTGAAATTGATATTTCAGACATCCTAATTAAAACCTGATTCAGCAGGTATTAGGTTATAACATTTAAAAGGGCCGGAAATTGCTTGGATTGTGGGGGTCCAGGTACAGGATATACAACTGACGTTGCACCTGTGCAAACCCAATCCCAGGCAACCACCGACATAACAAGTACGTACTATGACCATGTTTTTTGGTCAGTCCATAACCTGCCTAATTATCACGTAACAGTTATGTTATTTTAGGTAAAGTTTAATAAACAGAACATTGTAATGACACTAAACTTTAGTAAAGTTGAGACCTTACCAATAAAGAATGTTATAATAATATTATCGTAACATGAAATAACATTATAATAACGTGACAATACGACGTCGCAATGTTAGGTTCTAAAGACGTTTTTTGAATGCCATCGAAAGAACGTAACAAGAACAAAAGGAGAACTAAACAGAACATTGCTGCAACACAACTATAATGTCATATTCTTGCTTGGCTTATGCGGCCTGTATAGCGCGACATCGCCGAAATCCGTCTCAAAAGACGAGTAACATTGTCGTGTAGATTAATTTCATGGTACAAGTGACATGTTAGTAGTATATGGAAATAAGAGGTTGGGGGCTGTCGCAGTTACAGTTCATTTCATACACACGTCGTACATAATAGTTGTGATACATATGACCCATACACAAAGTCGCCTACGGACTAGTGGTTTGTTGTCTTGATGCGCAACGTCGCCTCAATAAGCTCCACTATTTTACGTGACATTGTCATGTGTATTGATTCTATGATACACCCGTTAGTAGTATATGGAAATGAGAATTTATAGATTGTCACGTCGTTTGCATGTGGATGACGTGTGATTGCAGCCGTCACATGGATAAGACAAAACATTATGTAACACGTTGAAATTTTCTTTCTCATCCATGAGATTAATTTTTAAAATATTCGCATCTAGTATCCCCCTCTAGTCGCAGAGGAACCTTTTCTCTTGCGGTAAAGCTGCTCAGAGTTTGTCTCAACCATGCATAACAAATTGCGCCAATCATTTTGAGGCAGTTTGAATAAGAGGTGCTAATCTAATGTAATATGAACGGGAACAGAATTCCGCTGCGACGTAATTAAAACGTTGCAGTCTTATTTTGGAAATTTCCGATTTGTTTGCAAAGGGATTCCATTTTGTTTTTTTTATTAACGACATCTTCAGGTTTCCCTGATCTTCCAGACGTAGTACAGTTATGTATATGGAAATATAAACAAAACAAATATACCTCACAATTCCAATTTTTTTATGGAAAGCTCCAAAATAATGATGCCAATATGTCATTATTCTTATGGGTTGCCTTTGCTTTCCTGTATTTGGCTAACAGCCCTACTTAGACAGTTTAGTGACCATGCCTCTCTTAGGGCCCGGTCTCAAGGACACTCTCAACCTCTACTAATATTGCCCCCAGCTCTTCCAACTGAAATGCAGGTAATACAGATCCGCGAGTTTGGCAGAGATTTTCAACTGTGCTGGTGTTATTCTTGCCTAGCAGTTAGCTCTTTTAGTCAAAGCTAAACCGAACTGGGTTAAACATATGTGGGTTACCACTGGTTTACTTTGAAAAACAATTATCACATTTGACATAAGTATATACTGTGATTCTTTTTTTGCATTTAGAGAAAATTCACACACTCATCAAAAACACCTTATTTTTCAGTGTTCCTTCCTTTATTTTACAACAAAAGTTGTGTGTGCTGAGGGCTGTTTCTCGCTCCTTGTTTATGTAATAGGCCCCTATGGTAGCTTAAATGGAGCCAAAAGCAATAAATTCAACGACATTTTCCGGACGCAAATAATCAGTAAAATCGCTTCCTTGAATCTGCTTTTGGCCCAAGTAAAATGTTAAAGCATGAAATATTGTAGAAAATCATTAAAAACACAGTTTCCTTCCTCAACTCACTTAATGTGGATCTATAAAATGGGGTTTGTTTACAAACAAATGAAAATACTACCATCTCTCGTGGAGTTCAACTTCAGTGCAGTTTGACCTAGTTTTCACAGCTAACTAATATTTTACCACTGACTTTAACTAGACTCATCTAACATATAATTATTTCTATTCTTATCTGACTTTTGAAAATTCTGTCAATTATATTGGTTCTGGCTCCCTTTACGTAGAGTAAAACCCTCCACCACTGTCCCCTACCTCCCCCCCACCCCCAGCCCACCCCCCCCGACCCCCCCCCACCCCCCCCCCCCCCACTTGGCACTAATTAGACCATGGCTAAGACACTCCGGACATGTCGTTCATCATGGCCGTCAAAACACGGGTCGCCTTTCGCTGGTTCCAGCCGCCCTTTAATACAGAGTGACAGGACACGCGGGGAACCAGCAGGGGTCAGTTTTGCGGACCCCCCGCCGCATACTAATTTGTGTCTCGCTTCCACGGGCCGCTCACACTATGGCTGTGTTCTGAGCCTCTCATTGGTCATCCCGTAATGGAGGCTGATTGCTGGGACATGAGCACCAACGATATTTTACCTTCACAAAGATACCAGACTCTTGAACCTGCCTCTTTGGATTTGTGATAGTGGCGCCACGTGAAAGGTGATGTGGAATGTGATACAACAGTATTAGATAAAGGAGAATATGTGTGCATCTACTGCAATTTGTTACGTTTCAACGGTTATATAAGAGAAGAGAGGGATGGATCCTGACCCCCCCCCCCACCCCCTTTTTTTTGGTGGGGATTTAATTAAACTTGCCAAGGAGAAAAACATTTTGCGTGTGAATGTACGTCATATAAGTACTTAACCTATATGAGGACCCCCTCCCAACAAGGTGGCGTCACATTTATGACCTTCAAAAAGACATTTTTCTTTTTCTAAAATATCCTTGTGAGTATCAATACATTCCTCTGGATGTTGATCATCATTATGCGTCATTCATGTAGTGATGAGTTGTGAAATCTCATGTGACGATTCTTTCTACAGTTTTTCGAACTTTCGTGAGCATGGCACACTGAAATCAAACAATAATCATGCACAGCGTAAGAATATTTATATATAGGCCTTATACTTGTTTTTTATACTGGAAGGACATTGTAACAGTTTGGATTTCAACAATTTGAAAAACATTAAAAAGAAAATCAACGGATTTTGTAATTTCTTATATTCCATGATAGCAAGCAAGGCTATCGTGAATATCAAGCTTTCAGGGCTCTCGAATTTTCATGAATAAGCACCCCAGATGCAGTGCATGAAAGCTCTCAAATCCTTTTCATATTGAAACGGCATGCCGCATAATACGGTAGGCCATAACACATAAATATGCATTCGCCCTAGGTACAGTGCAAAGCTATAACCAGAGGGGGCATACTCTGATGTAGTGGCGTGTCGTATATGAATATAGGCACCATGTAAGTAAATGGGTTTTGGCCTCAAGGGGAGAGCTATATAACCCTTGGGTCAAACGTACATGTCACAAATAGGTCAATGCCATTACTTTTACAGCAATTCATATAGTACATACACTTATTCTTATGGGACTGTCAGTAATACTATATACAGTATTATAAAAATAAATGTATTAAATTGTATCAATACATCTTTCGTCTAATAAATGATAAGTAGGCCTATTAACTGCATGCTTAGTAGATCTCATGATAATAAGACAGGAAAATATCTCATAACAGCTTAGAGTAACGTCGGCGTAAATTTCAGAAAGTTGTCTGTCAGTGCTAATGAGGTTTCATAAAAAAAACTAAAATCAGGACAGGTGCTACTATTTACATACAATTTATATTTCTTTGTGTTTTGTCGTAGAACGTTGTATTCCATGTAATGTGGGCAAATATTGTATTTTGTTTGAATACATTATTGAACATTGTGTGCAAATGCAATCTATCATTCAGATAGGTAGTACATATCTTCTCCTTTCGTATGCTATATCATGGTCTGAGTTTCTTCAAGACTTGCCTAGCCCCATGTTGTCTACTATTTCCCCAAACCACTACGTCCCACATATATGTTAGGAGCACTTAGTGGTAGCATACTATCACTACATCCTCCCTGAGTGCTCTCACAGGCTGTGGGTATGGCCCATTTTGGGGGGTGGTAGAATGAGGTGTGGTATGTAAACTATAAATATGTATGTGGGAGCTCATTTCAGGGTAACCACCTGATCGGCCCACATATATCAGCACCCATATTTTGTTATTGAGAGGCAATAGCTTTTGGCATCTGTATTTATTGCTGCAGCATCTATGGGTATTGCCACAGCAGTATGTATTTATAGTTAGAGCAACTCAATGTATGGTTAAAGCAAAAGCAAGTTGGAGTACAAAAGGTGTATGTATGGTTACAAAAAACTGCACGTAGCATTGCAACAATTGCATATAGAGTACCAACAACTGCATGTACGTGTACATCCACTGCATATCCGGTTAAATCAATTGCATGCATGGTTCCAACAACGGAATTGTGCCCAAATGCTCCACACAGGACCACAATGGGAGACCAGACATACTGTTTGAATTGAATCCTGTATAAATAATGATAAAAAAAAATGAATGTACGGTTACATCATCTTCATGTGTGGTTGCAAAATGGCACACATTTTGGGATATGTACAAAATGCTATCGATGATACCTGAAATGTCAAGTAATATTACTTAAACATCACTTTTGACATCTATTCTATTTATCTCTGCCTTTTAGTTCTCAATTTGCGTAATCCTGGAGTTCTCTTTCCTTGTGCAGATACAATTATTCATGTACACCTATGTAAGGATATAGATATTTTTTCTTTCATACAAGCAGCAGGTGCCCTATATATACAAAACCCACCGCTATCCCCTCCCTCTCCGCTCAGCTGAGCGCCCCTCCCCCTCCCCCTTCCCATGCCCTCACTAAGTGTATCTTTGTAAATGGGGGCTGGGGGCGGTGGCTGTTGGTATTATGGGATATACACACCCCACCAGCAGGCATTAGGTCCACATCTGCCTTGTAACCACAGCAACACCCACCTCGCTCTCTTAGGTATGAGGAACCTTGTGTAAAATAACAGCATCACCTCAGTATCCAGACAAGCAGCGACATAACAAGCACGTTCTGTGACCATTCTTTTTTGGTTAGTCAGCAACTTGTCCAATTTCCAAGTTACAGTTACGTTATTTTAGGTAAAGTTGAGACTTACTTAAAAAGATATAACAACATTATAACAACATTGCATTTTAGTAAAGTTGAGACCTTACTATTAAAGAATGTAATAATAACATTAATATTACACAAAAGAATATTACAAGAACATCACAATAACGTTATGGTGCAACATTGCAATGTTAGGTTCTAAACACGTTTTTGGGTGCCATCAAAATAACATAACAAGAAGCAAAGCAGAACTAAACAGAACGTTGCTGCAACGTTATAAAAACGTCATATTCTTGCTTCGGTAGTTAACACATTGATGGAGGATAATCTCGTAATGTTTAATATTAGATCAGTCCACTGACCAGCTTTGACCACCGTCGTTTATAGAGAAATTTATTGGAAATTTGTAAAAATTGTAAAAGAAAAGAAAAAGGGGATTTGTGGATACAGTCCCCGATTTCTAATCACTATTTACAACAGATATTCAACAAAACTGAAACCAATACTCATGTCTTAAAAGTAAAGTTGTATTTGTATTGAGTGTGATCAGCACCACCATGTAACCTTAATCCTTCCACATTGTGGATGGTTGACTGGCGAGTTCCCAAAATTACAGATTCCATTATAAAAAAAAAAAAAAAACCGGTCACTGTTCCACATTTTACTCTGTGTGGTATATATATATATATATATATATATATATATATGGTGACAGGACACTTATAGGACACTTACCCCAACCTTGGAGAACTCGGTCCAATGATGTTTTGATGCTTCCCCATCCATTTACTGTTGAGTAGGAATGAGATAGCCTTTCAGGTATGAATCCTAGACATCTATTAGAAGAGAGGGATATTCATTTAGTTTGCTTTCCATTAGAAAGACTAAATTCTTACCACATATTTTCCTCTACAGTATAAGCCAAGGTGGGGGGTAAGTGTCCTAGGGGGTAAGTGTCCTAGGGGGTAAATGTCCTAAGGGGTAAGTGTCCAGGGGTTGAGTGACGTGTCCCAGGGGGTAGATGTCCCAGGGGGTAAGTGTCCAGGGCATAAGTGTCTATGGGGTAAGTGTCCAGGGGTAAGTGTCTTCTATATATATATATATATATATATAGGCGTTTGGGGTGGTGAAGTGGTTAGCGAATGCTCAGCCCACATGCCTTGATGGTGGGGCAGGGCCCGCTAATAAGAGAAAACAGATGTCTTTTGGTTAGCAATTTTCTGGGCAAAAGGCAATTACACGCGGGCCCTTTGATATAATGGATCAATCTTGTCCCTGGGGAAGGAGGGGCTATCTGAGAGGAGGCAGGTGGGGACGGGGGGGGGGGGGGGTTAGGGGGCCTATTTGGAAGAAGGCAGAGGGGGGGGGGGTATCTAAGAGGAGGTGGGTGGGGAAGGAATTGACTCACCCTTAGTCCTTCAATGACCTGGTTGTTTCTTGTGTGCTAGTTTAAGCGACTTGCCAACCTGGATGGAATTACGGTCTAACTCCCTCTCAGAGGCGGCAGGGAGCGATGCATTGTGGGTAGGGTGGAGGGGGCTTAGGGAATGTATATATACATGGGTTAACGTGACCTATACTTGAACCATCTGACCTTCTGTCACCACGCAATTGCTTCTAGATATGGATATCTATTCCACGGAAATAAATAGATGCGTTCCGGTAACCTAGTACAATATCATGGTAGGTAGGTTGCACATATTTTTCGGTTGCTTTTTTTTAATTGTCTTTAATGAAATCATTTTCTAAATATATATGTGAAATTCTCATATTTCCCCCAAAAAAGCTATAAAAACTGTAGGGTCAGGGCAAAGAATTAGGGAAGGTGTCCTTGGCCTTGTTGGTTCACTTTATACTTATGGTTTTAAAGTTTGGGATTATTTTGAAAAGGATAGACTTGGAAAACGTATGCTTATTTCTTAGGGCTTAAATTTTACATGTGGTTCTGTGACCTAGACTTAGAACAGATGTATGCTCGAGACTGCGACCTGGTAGCACTGGTGCATTGATGGAGTAGTTATGCATTGCTTTACACCTCTGTTTTCTAAAGTTCCGGTTATCTCAAGCATAACTCAGGTCTATTTCTGCATCTTCTGAGAATCATGGTTTCCTGAGCTTAACTTCCATGTCAACTCAACTAGGGTAACGAAGGTCATACTGAGGGGGGATGATAAGATTAAATTATGCAAACCATTGACGAATTAGAAGGGTTTTAAAGAGTCATTATTTAGGATGTAGGCTTTGGGATCAGTTAAGCCCCATACCCACTAGGCGATTTTACATTTCAATGTTACAAACTAACATGTGAGCTAAATTGGTAATGATTGTACCAGTAATTCTGCTGTTGCCCGTCGCCAGTCGCCGGTAAAGTCGCCTAGTGGTATATGGGGCTTTAGATACAAATGTACAATGTGTCGATACATTAGATGAGTTTAAGCTGCTTTGAAACGTACTGATTTAACAAGATTGTACTTATGATTTGGTGATATTTTATTGGCATCCTAAAAATACACAATGGCACACACACACACACTTCATATATATATATATATATATATGTATATATATATATATATATGTTGACTTATTGTAATAGTTGATCAAATTGAGACTGATATCATGTCAAAACTGCTGATATTATTATATGTATTTGGAACGCTATAGGAAAAGCTCTGTATAAGAGAGATAGAATAAAGATTTTTAAAAAATAATGATAAATTGGCAAGAAGAAAATAAATAAATTATGTCAGAAAACTGTTATCATTGAATCTAATACTCCCAATAATTTGACAGAGGGACAATGACAACCTTTTGATAACCATTCCCTTACTATACCTAATACCAGTTTCTGTATACTGACATCATTGCCTGCCATGGGCTTCTGTAATGATTACAAGGAAACTTTTGCATTTATTTGCAACATGATTTTAATCACTAATTACCCAGCCAAGCATGTAACGTTATTATAACGTTTTGGCAACATTCTGTTTGGTTCTGTATTGGTTTTTGTTACATTATTTTGATGGCTGCCAGTAACGTTGCTGCAATGTACTGCTGTGACGTTATTGTATTTTGTTTGTTTGTTGGGTTAGTTTAACGTCTGGCCAACCCTCCCGGGTTCTTTTATCAGACTGCACAAGGTAAAGCTTCTCAGCTAGTTTTACGCCACAGGGGCGGTGATCAAAATCTATGATATGAGGTGCCTATTTGTAGCAGTGGGACCCAATGCCCTCTTTATAGTGCTCCCATACTGAGATATCAAGTCATAGGCCCACACAATACCCCACCCAGTCCTATTATACTGATACCGGGCCAACCAGTCATGTTTCATGGTTCTTACTTTGCAGCTTGGCTGGGTAGGGTTAGACCAATAAGTTATAATGAAGTGCATCCCTGAGTGTGATATGTAGGACATTCTGTAAATAGCATACTAACTAACAATATGGCTCCGAAGCTCTTTTCGGTTAATTTGATGTCATCCGTCCAACCCATGCCCAGACCATCCCCTACCATTGTCCTGAACCTGGACCCGGCGTGCGTGCACCTGGTATATAATGCACCGCTAGAGGCATGCTGAAACCAGCGGAAGTGCCAGTGTATAGGGGGTAAAGTTACGACTGGTATACGGGGAACGCGCATTGATATCACGTATACAATCCTCAGTGATTACTCTGAATATTTGATAGAGTAAATAGTCACTTTGTGAATGGCGTGTTAAGAGTGGTATTTCGGTGTGTACGACTAGTTAGAGGACAAGGCTTGTAAACCTATTCATGTGGTGCTGGTTGTCCTCTTTGTAGAGATGAGAGTTAGGTGGCTCCCATTCAGCCCACTAAAAAGAGCGGATGTGAATTGTGTCCTATCGGGACTAGTTCGGAAATGAGTGAACAATGGACTTTTTTTCAGCACTAAAGAGGGACATTGGGTAGATGCCCTACATGTGGGACTTCAGGACCCCCTAGACCCCCTGGACCCCCCCCCCCCCCACCCAACCCCACCCCTGGGATCATCCCTGGATGTGTCTTGCACTATCATCCAAGGCCACATTTCTGTTGGGACTTTATCGTTCCGCGCATGTAGACTATCACTATGGGAGGGGTGCGGCTGGAAGTAAGGGCAAGAGGGTAGCGTAGGGATCCCCTTACCCAGGGGGAGGTAGGGAAAGTAGTGCCCTCAGCTTCTGGTCAGGAGTAGGAAATAGAAAGGAGATTACGTGGATGCAATACCATATGTATATATCCATGCCAAAGATATTATTTGGAAAATTAATAAAAGACATGTATAGTCTATTGAATGCGCATTATCAGAAAGTCGTAAAGATCTTAATATTAAACATTTCACCAGCAATTCTTTATGTGCTGACAAAGTACTGAGATGCCGATCTTAATCGATGTTAACATAATATATACTATTAGTGGCACATATACTATCGTTATTTTGGAAAGTATTCTTTTGTTCTGTTTAGTAATGCCCTCAATAAAAACAGAATTATGGGGTATCCTCAGCGGTTTTTTTCCTTCTAAGGTGCCTCTAAAGATTTAATATCAGTTCGTCCATTAAACTGTGAACGTGTCCTTTAATCATATAACAATAAACTGAAACAATGTTCAGTGTTAATGGTATAAAAAGCACACACTGCTGCCTTGGGTCCTGTCATCCCTCTCCGTCCCGACGATTTATAGGTTAATTTTGCCGGGAATGATAGGACCACCGAAACCCCATACGATTAGTTTGTCTTATTAATGTCGGGTGTCCCAGATAATGACCCCCACTCACACCTTTATTACAATGTAGTTTTACTTCCCACCATCACATTTTTACTTTTTGAATGTGTTACAAGAGGTGTAATAGTTTTCTATATTACTTCTCAAAGACATACAACATTTTTTCTTTTGTCTCCAAGCTCTATGCGATGGATAGTTGTGGCGAGGAGATACAAAGAAATCGTAGAAGTTTTTTTCAGTCTTGCTGTTCCTTTCAAAAGATCACTTATCAACTTTGACCTTTTACTATAATACACATGTCCTTATCAGACTTCATTGTTGTTCCACTCCCCCAGTCTCTGCCCATTATAGATGCATAGAATAAGCCCATCCCAGTTTACACCAACATTAAAGGTAACCATGAAATATTTTCAAAATTGCTTCTGTGCTTATACCATGAAGACAGTTGCATAACCAAAAATCAATCAAAGCAATTTGGTTGACAAATTGCATTTAAAATTGGTAAATTTCAGCTTTATAAATTTGCCTTTTTCCCATAGGAACCAATGTTAAAGCCTGTCAGCCAGGCCTATAATGTCCAACCCTATTTTGGCCTGAAATACAGTATTTTGATTCGCTGGAAAACCTGCTAATCTGTCAATTGATGAAATTTAAGAAATCATAATGTTTAAGCAACACCTAGGGATATAGAAAAATATAATTGTTGCTTATTTCAGTAACCCCAACTCTAGGAGACAAGGATGGCTTAAACTGTAATTTAGTCCAACCCTTCTCCAACCCTGGGATATACCCAATGTGGGGTTGGCTTATTGGCCGGTAGATCTCCACCATGTAATCGGTGTGCTCAAGACACTGCATTGTTTATGTACATGCTGTTACATTTGAGTCGCAGGTTCTTTTTGAGCCCCTGTTAACGTTTTCCTCGAGCTCGTTTGTCATTGAGTCAGACCAGTCAAGCATAGCTAATGATCTTGTTGTTGACATTTTATGACTGTCTGGTAATAGCATAGAATTATAATAGTGAAATGCCCATAATGATCAGCGCAAAATTGACCTGCCCCATGACAGAGTTTGCCTTAGACTTTCCTAGCTCTTCCTTTCTTCATTCTACTGTGCTTTGGTGTATTATTTGTGGTGGCTTTAGAAACCAACATGTAGGTATCTGACAATGCAAACCAAACATAGAAAATGCAAAGAAATTTGCTTGCACTGTGACTTCCATTGACCCAATCTATTCATCAAAACAAGTAGAAGTACTTTTCTGTACTCCACTATGCGTTGTGTGAAATATATTGTAAAAAGTCCAACGCAGACCAAACAACACATAGTCTAAAGACCTGAAGTGGGGGTACCCATATATTTTCAACTATAAGTCTACCGCATAGAAACAGTGTTCCAATTGGGCAATTCGACCAGATATTGATCGGAAAATGGTCAGTCACTTGAAAAATATTGGTCTCTAGCGACCTATGATTCGACCAGAGTTTTAGTCGGTACCCCCTTTAGTCTCAGCCCTTTTTTACTGCATTATTTCAAAAGCCATAGGGAAGCATTTTGCCTTTTATCATTTTGACAAAATGCATGCTCCCTGGCCACCCATCTTAGAATGAGTAGGAGGCCGGTCATCTGTCATTATTACCACCCACCGCTGGTCAGATGAATAATAAAAGCACATGGTGTTTATTATCAGACTGCGAGACAAAAAGCAATGTGTCTCAATTATTTCTGAATTTATTTGCATAAAAGCCTGATAATCCGTCTATCACAAATACTGAATAATGCACGTTGAATGGAATAATGCTGATGTAAGCAATATTACGTTTTTACTAAATAACTGTAAAAATCTATGTGAGTTATGTTTTATTTCATTTGGGGCCTAGAATTAAGTATGTACACACCAACGGGGGTGGGGGGGTCTGAAGATTTTTAATATTTTGAAAATTTGCGTGTACATGTTTTAAATGGAAGGCCCCTTATCAATGTAGTAAAGTGGCCGCTTGCCTTCAATATCTATATCCCTATATTCTGTTTACTCAACGTAATGTTTCACCAATTCAGGGACACGCAAAATTGACTCATCGAATTCAAAGTGTATTCAAAGGCCAAACAAACGTGCTTTTAAATAGGCCAGACCTAATCTAAACCAACAACTTTTTATCAGATAATACGTTTTTTCCCTGGTCAGCAGTATCGTACTCTATTTTGATCAACCGTAATATTCGACCAAGATTTATGGCTTTTATTTTTCCCCACCTGCGAGCACGTGGTATTATTTATGGTGTGCGTAGGCGACCTGTGGTTAGAGAGGTGCCTGGGAGGTCCAACAATAGCGGGCTGTGCCATGTTTTTTACTCCACGTGGTTTGGTCTATGCGCGAGTTCAGCTAATGGATCGACGCAATATTAGCGTAAGTTGTCCGTTTTCGCTTACATCTATATCCCATTATCTGATTTTACTCGCGATTAACAACAAAAGGTGAAAGTTGTCAATCTATAGCCCACTATCTGATTTTACTCGCAATTAACAACAATAGGTGAAAGTTGTCCATTTTCTCTTACATGTATGTTGCACTATCTGATTTTACTTGCGATTAACAATAGGTGAAATTTTCCATCTATATAACCCACTATCTGATTTTATTCACAATTAACAACAATAGGTGAAAGTTGTCCATTTTCTCCTACATCTATATCCCATCATCTGATTTTACTCACAATTAACAATAATAGTTCAAACGTGTCCATTTTCTCTTATATCTATATCACATTATCTGATTTTATTCACAATTAACAACAATAGGTGAAAGTTGTCCATCTATGACCCACTATCTTATTTTACTCATGATTAACAACAATAGGTGAAAGTTGTCCATTTTCTCTTACATTTATATCTCTCTATCTGATTTTACTCACCATTATCAACAATAGGTGTAAGTTGTCCGTTTTCTCCTTAATATGTGCCACTATCTGATTTTATTTGCGATTTTACACCCCTCCCTCCGCCCCCCCCCCCCCCCCAATTTTATTGTTAGCATTATTTCGGGGGCGTATCCAGCCCTAAAACCTGAGGGGGTTCCAGGTAAATCTGAAGAGGTTCCATGCAAACCTGAAGGGGTTCCAGCTAGTGATTTTGATATAATTATATCTTTATTCTTTCTTTTTTAAATAGTGTTTATTGACTTCATCATGTGCGTACATGTTCTTCCAGGAGCAGTACACTGTTATACCTATATGATAGATAGGCAATACAGTACATATTTCACACCAAGGTCCTACATATAGGCTTGATCAATTGTTTAAGCTTGACCTTTGTCGTCACCCTTTGTATCTCAGGGGACAGATTACCTGCTACAACAGTGACCTTGAGAATGGACTTTTGACGCAGCTCATAATGCCTCTTTTTATGTCCAGCAATTTAGCGTAATTATATAAACTTTGAAACATTAGAGGGGGTTCCAGACACCTTGGAAGCTACCCGTGGGTGCGCAATGATCCAGATCTCCACCACGCTCCAAACCTCATCACACCAACTACCCCCACCCCTTTACACCCAGGAGGGCCGGGGAAGGGAAGTGTTGGGAGGGGGGGGGGGGTTGCAAACACAGCCCTGGTCATTTTCCACCAGTCACGAATCCAGTAATCCGTTGCCCCGGGTGGTCGGCAGTTTTCAGCCGGTGCTCCTTTTCGGCGTCTTTCTGGACCGGAAACGACTAGGCCCGCGTCTCCCGAGGCGCATGCGCGTTGAGGTGGTCAGTGTAAAAGGTGGGGCCTGGAGAGTTCACACCTAGCGTCCCCCCAGCGTCCCCCCAGCGTCTCCTGCCCCGAGGGGAGTGAGGGGGTTAGGGGCAGAGGGGGATGTTGACCAGTGGTCAGTTGGCCGCATGAGTAGGCCGAAACCAGCGAATGGCTTCCCACATGTAACATTGGCTTCGTCCTGCGCTGGGTGCTGGAGTGTGTGATAAGTAGAGGGGCTGGTGATAGAAACCCCTGAGGGGCAGTTGGATTGGTGGGGAGGTGGGGTAAACTGCCCCCGTCTACCGGTAGGGGGAGCTTGTGGACGTCACTGCAGGCCTGGCCAAGGACTGACGTCACACAACGTTCTAATGACGGCGAAGAATGTTTAAGAACTTAAAGGGAGCCAAAACCGATGTAATTTTCAAAACTCAGAGAAGTATAGAAATATATTAATAGACGAGTGTAGTTAAGGACAGCGGTAAAGTATTAGATGTGAAAAGTAGCTCAAACCAAAGTAGAATTCCACGAAACATGGTAATGTTTCCATTTGTTTGTAAACAAACCCCATTTTGCCAGATCCAACAAGGATGAACAAGGAAAACATATCTTTAATGATTTCCTACCATATTTCATGGATTAGATTTTAACATGGGCCAGAAATAGGCTGAAGGAATGGATTTCCATGATTGTTGGAGTTAGGAAAATTTCGTTGAATTTATGGGTTTTGCTTCCCTTTAAGTGGAACCAGCTGCTTAGTAGAATTTACTCAATATTATGGAAGAACACTAACACAAACACAACAGATAACCCTCTCATATTGAAGAGAGATGGAATACGTTTGAACATTGAACTAGAAATAAACCCTGAGTACGTTAGCTCCATCTACCGGCGGCCATTCAGCCTTCATCCGGGACAGATAAGCCTGGCGCCACCTGGGGGTGGATTATGGCATAATCCGGGATTATCGCCCATCAACATGGTGGATTATGGGGCATTATGCGAACAACAAAGGTGAGGTCTGCTTGTCAATGGACGATGTATGAAAAGGCAGCGGATAAAAAGGGGGACACGAGAATTTAGGGCTAATGCGTTATACCATTTGGTATTTTGTGAATTTGATGAAGATTTCTAGAATTTGTATAGGAGATATATTGTACTGATGCGGGTGACAGTACGCTGTGAAGTATCTTAGTTAGTTTTAGCTGTAAAGCAAGGATCAGGGCTAAGATCGACTCTCTGAATATCTGGGCAGAGAGTGAAGAAATGATGTCATAGGTATGAGTAAATAGACACGCAGTGTGCCAGCGCTCCTCAGTGTGAATACGTTAGCCAATCAGGCAAGCCTGAGTAGTTTTAAGGGCCATACCCACTTACCGACTTTCACGGCGACCGGCGACGGATGACGGGGAAGATTGGCGTCGTCGTCGCCGGGCGACGGTAATATCTAGCAGGTTTGATATTTTCCCGGCGATTTTCTCGGCGATTTTCTTGGTGATCACGTCTTCCGTCGCCAGTCGCCCAGAAAACACACCATACTAACAGGAATCACCCAGCGATCTTCAGTCGTAGGCGATTTCACCGCTGATTCTCTCAGACGGCCGACGATCGTCGCCGCTAAAGTCGCTCAGTGGGTATGGGGCTTTAGGCTCAGCAAATGAGGTTTCTGTCTGGGCGAGTGAGCGGAGTTGAGCAAACCATCTCTCTGTTCTGACATAGTCAACGGGAGCTCAGTGACACATATTACATGCATTTGGATTAATGAAATGTGAGTGTTCTTTGTCATCCATGAATTACAAACTGTATTCTGGGATGACTTGTGGTTGAGATGAGAAGGAAGACTGCAATATATGGCTAGCATACTGGAATCACTTATAAAACTTATAATTGGTAGACTTATAATTGGTAGACTAACTGATAACAGTAAAATAGTTCAATAATAAATTATATATATCAAGCATTGATTTAAAGGGGCTGGGGTAAGGTATACACACACACTTTTTTCTTTCTTTTTTTTTCTTTCTTTTTCTTTCTTTTTCTTTTTTTTTTTTTTTTTTTTTTTTTTTTGGGGGGGGGGGGGGTGGCTCGAATATTAAACCTTTTAATGCAAAATGGCCACGCGCAGAAATGTTGTTATAGCACCCTCCCCCCCCCCCCCTTTTTTTTCAAATATTGCTTTGTTTCACAATATTATTGGAACAATATAGATTGAAAGATATTCTATATTTTTAGACCACCCATGTGTATTCTTACAATAGTCAATTGGTAAGCCGAATATAAGCTTCACACCTAATACATAAGCTACAAGATAGGCTAACATTAATACAGAGAACGTGAGCATGTATGTGTCGGCTAATACCCATAAAAAGGCAGAGTGCACTAGCAGAGTCAGCTGTTAAAGTTAAAATTGCCATATCAGATTTGGATACATAATGAGCGTATTAATATGTTGTCAACAAACAAAAGTTTTTGAGAGTGACAGATCATTCAATCATACACAGGTTAGCTTTGCCAAGATAACAGACTTTGCAAAGGAAGGACATTACTGCAGTACCATTAGCATCATTGCAGGCCTGTATACACGGCGAGTAGCGAGGGTGCAAACCCCCGCCCCAAGGACATTTTTCAAAAGATTCCTTTTTTCCTTTCAAATGTCATTGTAAAAGCCATAAAATAGTTGGAAGAAAATGTTGCAAAGTTCCACTTTGTGAACCTCGCCATCCCCATCTTTAGGTGGAAGTGGTGAAGTATTATCCAAAAGTTCCACATAAGGAATGTCAAAACGTTGGAAAAGCTCACTTGTGATATGTATTTAAGAGACAAATTAGGAAATGTTGTATGCCAATGCTATGGCCACCGCCCTGATTACACATTGACTATGAGACTTTATCAATTGACAGACTTGTAAGTTTGCCATCAAAATGTTGTATTTCGGGTTAAATAGGCTTGGACATTATAGGCTGGGCTGACAGACTTTAACATTTGTTCCTATGGGAAAAAGGCTAAAATGAAAAACTTCATTTTACAAGATTTAGAAGAAATCGGTCGACCAAATTGCTTTGATTAATTTTGTATTATACAACTTTCATCATGGAATAAGCGTGGTGGCAATTTTGAAAATATTTCATAGTAATCCTTAATTTGATTGAAAGTGGGATGGGCCTTTTACGAGTCATTCCAAAAATCACATCTTCTGACATCCATTGCATTGTTCAAACTAATTTCAAAGTCTAGTTTTTCAATAACTTCCCTCTATGGCTAAGAATAAAGTTTTCCTAGTTTTCCTAAATGCACGTTTTCTAATAATTTCTCTGTCATCCTGAGTCCTTCAAATCGTTTGATAAATAGATTCAGTTTTAAGTCGCCGGCGTTCAAACTAACTTCTCTTTTTTTAAAGTTAAGCCTTTGCCTCGAAAAGGCAGTACTTGTCCGTCCTTAATGCAAATTAGGGATTGTTTCTTTTTTCGCAAAGTGATAATCCATTTACCACACATCATTTGTCTTGTTAATTACTGGTTCAAACTTTTCATTTGAGATTAAATAATGACGTTACCATAATGGCAAAAAGTAGAACTCTTTTTATTCTACCGCTCTCTTATCGAGCAGTACCATGGGGAAGATGTTCACGTTTGGGTCTTTCTTTTCATTTTTTCAAAATATTTTTTTCAACAATGGCTAACGAGAAAATTATAACAATATAACAGAACATGTATTAGGTATTCTGTAGTATCCTTTGGTTATTACCATATGTGACCCCCACAATATAATGAGGCATAAGTCGCAGGCATGAGCTTTGGGCCTTTAGGGAGATCATTTAAGAAGGTGACATAATCTTTACAATGGTGAAGGAATTATATTTCTATCATTTACATATCTTATGTTTAGGGATTTTTGGAAGTATTAGGCAAAAATGAGACAAATTGAGAAAAATGGCCTTACAGTTTGGACTTAGGGGCCTATCTCTATGGCAATGCAAATCTCCATAGACCATACTTATGGCAATCTGGAAAGCCTGTGTAAAATGCATGTTAAATCAATAATTCCTATACACAACCTAGTCAAATGGATTGCTGAGGTTTTTCTTGTGATTTCTGCTTTTTTTCTGACGTTTTTCTCATATCATGCAATTTTCTCAGAACTACACACAGCAACTTATCCCTTATTGAGTTGTTGGAGGTCATATGTATATTCATTCGAACTGCCGCTTTTCTGTATCTTATAATAATAGTATGTATGTGTAACAAAACCTTTAAAAGGACCCAAAACCAATGTAATTGACAAAATTCTCAAAACGCCGATAGTAATAGAAATATGTAACAAAAGTAGAATCCCATGAGAGATGGTGATATTTCCATTTGCTTGTAAAAAAAAAAACCATTTTCGCAAATCCACATTAATTCAGTTAAGGAAAACATGATTTTCTGCCATATTTCATGGTTTAGATTCTAACATAGGCCAGAAAAAGGCCCGTGGAATGGATTCCCATTATTATTTGAGATTTGAGCTAAATTTATTGGTTTTTGCACCCTCTAAAGTGGTTGTAATGTTGTATAGTTATTGCTTTTATATCGGTTTTGAACAAGGATACTGTTAATCAATATTGATATTGCTAATGTGAAGGGCAATGGGGGACCAGAAGAACTGTGGAGTGTTTCATAATAACCGCCGTAGCTACGGAGGTTTTATGTGTGATTACAGAAACTGTGCGGGAGTTTGGATCTCCCATTTCATAAAAAAAACTCACATAACTACAGCCCCAAACTCTTGTAAATCCACCCAAAACTCACGTAAATCCACCCAAACTCACGTAAGAGAAAATTAAACTCACGGAGCTACGATAATAAAAAATGTCAGCCTAACTTTATGAAACGCAAACCTCACATAGCCATATGGAGGTTTCGTATGAAACATGCCACTGGTTCCTGAGTTTTAATTCCCAATGACCTCTAAACCCTATCACCCTGATAAGAAAAGATAGAATCCTGAACAGAAAAATTCATTCTACGTTTAAGAAAATGCAGTTAACTACAAGGTCAGCTATCTATATTGATACAACGGGGAGTTTGAGTGTTGCCTCGAGGTAGTGATGACAATAGTTACAAAACAGACTTCTGGGAAAGAAATGGATAAAATGGGTTTATTTCAAATCCATTGACGTCATATTGTATGGCAGAGAAAGTTGATACGTGTGTCCATATTGCTCATCTGTTTCATATTAAGCAAAGCAATATGAAAAGATATTTATTTCAACCGCAATATTGTGAATCGAGATGTGGCAATATGAGAGAAGAGGATTATTGAATTTTGTGAAATACTCCTCAATAACCCAGTAAAATGTAGGCCAATTGTATTTCTAAATAAAGAGTCCACTACTTCCTATTATGTACATCCTGACCTTTTGAAAGCCAAGTAGCCAAGCAGTTTGACTTATTACAATTTGAATGTATTGACTTATTGCTATAATGGGTTCTTATAAGACATAGGTTGTACGGAATAAAAGTGTTTTGATAGGGTTATTGTACGATTGGCATAGGGTTTCCAGCGAAAGTGAAATGAAAAAAGGTTATTTGGAGCAAGGACACAAGGATATGAAAACAGGGTTAGCCTATGACGGCTTTTGCTTATTGCAAATACTAACAACTTTTGCTCAAAAGTAATACGGTAATCATAGCTAGATCTGACAGTATTTATCTTAAATATGGTTAATTGTCAAATATATATAGCTTGATGTTGATAATCACAATGGATATTTCATTTGGGTTTACCTTTACACAATGTTTACAACCCTTTGACACTGTATTGATTTAGGTTAGCTCTATGGATTCCCCTCTGACAGGGAGTTAATCAAAATACAATTGTCATTCGCATCTAAAATGGATTTTGAAAAAATACTAATCATATTTCAATTTGATCATTTCAGATCCCACAGATCAGTTACGCGTCGACGGGCATCGAGTTGAGTGACAAGTCTCGTTTTGAGTACTTCTCGCGTGTGGTGCCCCCTGACAACTACCAGGCGCAGGCCCTGGTCGACGTGGTCACCAGGTTCGGCTGGACCTACGTCGTTACGTTAGCCGACGAGGGCAACTACGGGGAAAAGGGCATCGCCGCCTTCGAAGAACTTGCCAAGACAGCAGGTAGTTAGCCTTTTCATTTTGTTTATCGTGTGTGCATTTTGTTGTGTGTGTGTATGTGTGTGTGTAAGTATGTATGTATGTGTGTATGGTTTTATATTTATGTGTGTATGTATGTATGTATTTATGTATGTATATATGTGTGTGTATGTATATATAGATGTTTGTATTAATATAGGTAAAAGGGTAACGCCACCTTCAAGGAACTCACCAAGGCAGCAGGTAGTTAGAGCTGTGTGTGTGTGTGTGTCTGAATCTGTGTATGTATGCAAGTATGTATATGTGTGTGTATGGTTTTACATTTATGTGTGTATGTATGTGTATGTATGTATGTATATATGTATGTATGTGCTTGTGTGTATATGTTTGTATTAATATGGGGAAACGCGCATCACCACCTTCTAGGAACTTGCAACAGCGAGGAGATTATGCGACGGACCACACAGATCCTCCATGTCTCAGGACGACTTTTAAAAAACGACCAGACTAGAGTCTCGGATTAAATGGTCTACCCCCACTACGAGTAGAAGCCTATTTGCAAATGGGGGGCAAATTGAATTGTAGGTGCAGTGGGCAATGGGCAATGCGGGTTTTATATGCGAAACCCTAAAACTGAGAGGGCTTATATTGACTCATTTGTTTTGATTATCTTAACACTAGAATAATTGAAAAAGACCAAAACAACTCTGGATTATTGATAATAAATGTTCATGGCGGTTGGATAACGTAATCTTACTTCATTTATCATTTATTTCAGAGATCTGCATCACGCGGTCACTGAAGATCACCAAGAAGTCATTGATGACACGTTTTTAACAACTATAATATTATTGTTATTAGCCTTAATAACCTACACTTATGTTTCAGAGATCTGCATCACAGGATTGTTAAAGATCCCTGTGAAGTGATTAACGTTCTTAAATCAATATAATTATTAACCTTAAACCTTCACATAATTCAGAGAGTATTTTCTAACCTAAATAACATACACTTATGTTTCAGAGATCTGCATCACAGGATTGTTAAAGATCCCTGTGAAGTGATTAACGTTCTTAAATCAATATAATTATTAACCTTAAACCTTCACATAATTCAGAGAGTATTTTCTAACCTAAATAACATACACTTATGTTTCAGAGATCTGCATCGTACATGCAGTCACTGAAGATCTGCCGTGAGGTCACTGATGATACATTTTTAAACGTCTGACCTGACTTTATTGTTATTAGACTTAATAATGTACACTTATCTTTCAGAGATCTGCATCGCGCGGTCGCTGAAGATCCCCCGTGAGGTGACTGACGACACGTTTGAGGAGATCCTGAAGGAGTTTTCCCGGTACTCCAAGGCGCGGGTCGTCGTCATGTTTGTCAACGAGGACAACTGTAGACGGCTCCTCAAGGCCAGCAAACAGCTGGGTAAGGACCACAATATACCCTTTTAACGAGTCTGCGCAGTTAGCCCGCCCAGTGGGTGATTAGGAGGGGATGCCAGGGGGCGCCCTCTGCTAATTTAATTTTTCTTTTCTTTTCTTCTCTCTCTCCTTTTTTCGCCAAATTTATATTTTCATAATGTAAAATTCTGAAGAAAGGGGACGCACCCCCCCCCCCCTTGCACTTTCTATTAGCACACCCCATTCTTTTCCAAAACCTTAACTCCCATAGACGTCTTGTTCCCAAGGGGCCGTCCATAAATGATGTCACCCACAAGGGGTGGGTGGGTTGAACAGTGTGACACTGCTTGAAAAGGGGCCTTAATTTCATGTTTAGATTAGAGAATTTAGTGGACAGGGGGGTGGATGGGTCCTGAAAATACCCTGAAAAAGTGTGACTTCTTTTATGGACAGCCCCCAACCGTTTCAGCCCGAGCCCATAGAAACCCATATCCCAATTATTTGGTTTAAGTGTTTCCGTTAGCAGGGCGCCACACTTTTGAAGTAGGTGAATAGGGCAGTATCCACGAACCTATTTTCAGTGGCAGATCTAGAGGTGGCGTGGGGGAGGGTGCCCGTTTCGTAGTGTGGATACATTTATGTATTTTAATATAAAATTCTGGAAATAAAGGGGGTGTGCACGGATGTACACCCTCCTTACTATAACCTCGACTTTTGTTCAAAATCTACACGTTCTATGCAATATTTATTAAAGTAGTTTATTACGGTACAGTTCTCAAATGTAAAAGAAATTGTGCCAAAATTAGCACGAGGGGCATCTGACCCTAGAAATGGTTATGACACATATGTCGCAAACAAGAGAATCGATGATGTGAGAACATTGTCACCTGACTACATATTGGTGACCACCATGAGCTCTTCTTAACCACGTGGCCATTACTAGATCTAGAATTCTTGGGTTTTAATAAAATTATAGTTATTATGAAACAATTACTCAAGATAAACTAAACATACTATGAATCTAAGATGTTAATGGAATGTGAATGATTTATCCTTAATTCATCACCAATATGGCACAAAGCCCATTTTTGGACACTGTGACGTTATCTGCACAATGTCTATATATATGCATGTCATTCTAACAAGTATTCAAACGTTTTCTCCTGGACCATAAAGAAAACCTGATGTATTACTGAATTAGAAGTGTTGACACTGATTATCCTAATGTACTTGTACAAAAACATCGGTATAACTTAAGCCCCATACCCACAAGGCAATTTTACTGTCAAGTGCTGGCAATGGGCAACTGGGAGAACAGCTGTTGTTGTTGCCAGGCGACTGTAAAACCAGGCAAGTTTGATATTTTACCGCCAATTTTACTGCCCTTCCCTGTCGGCAGTTGCCTGTTGCCCAGAATGTGCATCATAACCACAAAGAATTGCCCGGCGATTGTGATTGCCTGGCGATTATGCAGGGAATTTGATGGTAAAGTTGCCTATTGGGTTTGCCTATTGGGTATGGCGTTTTAGGATTTGAATATGAATGACCGAGCTCAATTCTTTTGATGTTGTGCTTTATACAATGTTTTAAGGCATTCTGTGTGTTATTATTAAACAGGTATGACGTCCCACTTCCACTGGGTGGCGAGTGACAGTTGGGGCGCCAAGGTGTACCCGGTAGAGAAACAGGAGTGGGCGGCCGAGGGCACCGTCACCATCATATCATACAGTGTTTTAAGACATTCTGTGTGTTATTTTTATCTAGGTATGACGTCCCACTTTCACTGGATGGCGAGTGATAGTTGGGGCGCCAAGGTGTACCCGGTAGAGAAACAGGAGTGGGCGGCCGAGGGCACCGTCACCATCATATCATACAGTGTTTTAAGACATTCTGTGTGTTATTTTTATCTAGGTATGACGTCCCACTTTCACTGGATGGCGAGTGATAGTTGGGGCGCCAAGGTGTACCCGGTAGAGAAACAGGAGTGGGCGGCCGAGGGCACCGTCACCATCATATCATACAGTGTTTTAAGACATTCTGTGTGTTATTATTATCTAGGTATGACCTCCCACTTTCACTGGGTGGCGAGTGACAGTTGGGGCGCCAAGGTGTACCCGGTAGAGAAACAGGAGTGGGCGGCAGAGGGCACCGTCACCATCCTGCCCCAGAAACAGGAACTCAAAGGTAAGGTCGGAGATTTCTACTATTATAGGGATGAGTCCTTAGAACAATCAAAACCCATTTACCATGGAGACACTAATCCTAATCATGAGGCCGAGGAAAGAAATGGTTGCGTTGCGGTACCGCGATCTACCAAAATTGTTTGCCCCAACCCTAAAGTTTTTATAAGCTTTTAGAAGATAGGAAATAGGAATATTATTCATCTTACAGAACTGGGGACATTTACTCACTACAAGACATTAAAACATGTCTACCCACCTCCCCCATTTTTGCTGATGATAGTAGCACTTCTCTATGCATTATTTGACACGGGGGCGTTAATCAGAAGTAAAATTTAATGACAATCTGATATCCTATGTAGGGGGAGGTTGATGAGTTTAAACTGGGAAAATAGTTGCCACTTTTGGGTAGCTTTTAAGAGAAAAGGGGGATGGATGATTTGATGTATCTTATGATTCAGGTATAAAATGAAAACAAGACACTGTACTTATTTTATATCTGAATAATCGAATGAATTCAAAAACAAAAATAATGTACATGATCCGCCAGTTACTGCAGTCACTTTGTATCAATTTGTACTGATATTTCGTACGGATGATGTTTACCAAAACTAGACAATATTTTGAAGAATACCTTCATTGGATTACAAAAAATAACAACAAGGAAAAATAACGAATGTTGGCATCTTTCATAGATTTCATTCGCGGTGAGTACAGGCAAATTCCATACTCACCTCTGAAACTATCACTGCCGAATGCCCTCTCATACTCACCGCTCACTACTCTGGGCGGGTGATAAATACAGCAGCGTTTATCGTGGAGTACGAGGTGTATCATACTCACCGCTGGGCCTCGAACACCCAACTCTGCCGCGTCGCATTACCAAATGCTCGCTACAGCGAGAGCAACAGCTAGGGTTTGGTCAAAGTCTCACTGTTATACATGAAATTCAGCATAAATTTTCACCCATGTCCTCCAGGCTGGAAATCTCAAGGATTTTAGATCTTAATGTCTAGTTTTCAGAACTCTTTACTGAATTAAAATCGGTTCAGTAGAACAGCCACAAATCAGCAGGGGGTCCCATCGCAACAGCAACGTCCTTGTTGCGAGAGGTGGTGGGCAACCGTTGCTACAGCGAGACCCGTTATGCGACGGGGCAGAGGTCAATACCAACAGTCGGCGGTCGATATGAACTGGTTAATATTCACCGAGTCACACACGAAAAACGCTTTTTATTTCACGCCCTGTTGAAACATGAATGCGGTAAAAAACAGAAAGAAATATGTCCTCTCCTTTTGTGATGATTAGTACCACTCTGAATATTCTGACTGTCAAAATAGCCTTCACTCGTTGGCTACGACTGGGTAGAACGTCACAAGGTTTTAGATTTTTTTTCAACTGTTTTCTTTTTCTTTGTATTTTTGAGGGTGAATGCATGGCGCCCAACCGTGCCGGTGACGTAGAGATAGAGTTCAGTATATCTATAAGTATAGTCCGTGCAAAGTGCGATTCCGTGAAAGGTGAAACGTGCAATGTACAGTTATATATTTCGGATTTTTTTTATCATATAAATAGGTTGACCGCCGCCATAATGCATGATAATAGGTCAATGAGTTTGTACATTTTCATAACTGAAAATAATAACCCAATTTTGTGTATAAGCAAATGATACCTTTATAGTATTCTCACGTCTATAAATCTAATTTTTAACATAGATTTCTTGACTATTTCCCAATTTCTTTCCTAAAAGTACCAATTGGTCATATAGTTTCCACATGCTGAGTACGAAAATAGGATAATTATTTCTAAGTGCATCCAGTAGCCTGTATCCAACATAATTGTCAGTTTTAAAACTGCCGATTTTGTATTTGATTTTCTTCTGCAAATATTGCATGGAACCCTACATCCTATATATCATACCAAGAACAATTACAAAACCATTCTAATGATATACAATGTGTCCATAATAAACCTTTAATTGCTCGGCCGATTTTTAATTAAGTGGAATATAAGCTTAAGGTAGAGGGCAAGTAGAGGGTTGATGGGGGCCTTGAGGATGATCTCTATTCTTTATTGTGCATGCTTATTACAGATAGGAGATCAAAAAATATTGAAATCCGCTTTAATTCACCCAACCACGGATAGCCAATTTCTTGAGTTTTACCTGCAGGTTAGCCTAAATTAGGATGCATGCTGCGTAACATGTCAACAAAACTGTATACGTTTTCAGAAATTGTATTATTATTCGTTCTTAAACTGAATGATCATTATCTTGTAATCTGTACACATATATATTTTACATTTCTAAAATTCATTAATTAGATGGATATATAGCCATTATTTTCTATAGTTTTGCAATTGGTCTTCTGACAAAATTATTCCAGATTAGCCTGCAGGCACTTAGAATACTATAAATCAGTTATCTGTGGGAGAGAGAATTCAGTGGCAGATGGGGGAGGGTTGCAAGGGGTGCACCCCTCCCTTTTTTCCATCCTAATGTAAGCACTTTTGTACCCATATATATAGACGTTCTTGAACACTGATCATGGTTGCTTTCTTTACCGTAGATTTTGACCTATACTTCTCGGAGCTTACCCCCAAAAACAACCGCCGCAACCCATGGTTCAGGGAATTCTGGGAGAAGCACTTTCACTGTACGTTTACCGGCAATGTATCCATACACCACAGGAAATGTACAGGTAAGTCTGCACATTCAAGAAGGCCGCCTTCATGGGAGACGTGACACTGTAGGGCAGGCAGGGAGGATAGTTCTCCGAAAGGGTAGAGCATTTCAAGTGTGCACTCTTTTCAAGGGAAATACTGTATATAAATCTTATCATAACAAAAGCATAAGGAAATGGGAATTATATTTTTTGAACATGCAGGTTAAGGTTGAGAATCGCATGGTCATTTGAATGTGCCCCTGACAAAAAAATATGAGTGCTTCGTATGCTTTTCCAAAAACCTTCATGCCATCGTACACCTTGAGTGTGCTTTATTCCTTTTTGCATAGGGATTTTACAGGCAAAATATGTTCTTTTGGTATTTCAAATCCCCCCTCCCACGTCCTTGCGATGAGATTGTGACATTTTCATTTAGCTTTGGGAATAACAAAATGTTCGTGGATAATGGTGTATTATACAGAATGTGTCTTTCACTGTTAGGTGTTCTATTCACAGCATATTGACCTTCAAACCAATCGTCCTTTAAACTGACCTATCCTCCTGTTTTAGGTCGAGAACGCATCTCCCGGGAGACGTCGGCCTACCTCCAGGAGGGGCTCGTCCCCTTCGTCGTCGACGCCGTCTACGCCATGGCGCATGCGCTAGCTAACATGCACCATGACAAGTGTCCGGGTCACCGCAAAGTGTGCGGCAAGATGTTACCTATAGCCGGTCCTGACCTACTGTATTATATACGGAACGTGTCGTTTACTGGTAGGTATTCGATTTATAGATGTTACCTATAGCGGGTCCCGACCTGCTGTATTATATACGGAACGTATCATTTACTGGTAGGTGTTTTATTTATAGATGTTACCTTTAGCCAGTCCCGAGCTGCTGTATTATATATGGTACGTGCCTATTACTGGTAGGTGTTCTATCTATAGGTGTTACCTATAGCGGGTCCCGACCTGCTGTATTATATACAGAACGTGTCGTTTACGGGTAGGTGTTCTATCTATCTATAGATGTTACCTATAGCCGGTCCCGTGCTGCTGTATTATATACAGAACGTGTCTTTTAATGGTAGGTGTTATATTTATAGATGTTACCTATAGCCTGTCCCGATCTGCTGTATTATATATGGAATGTGTCGTTTACTGGTAGGTGTTATATTTATATATGTTACCCATAGCCTGTCCCGACCTGCTGTATTATATACGGCATGTGTCTTTTCCTGGTAGGTGTTATATTTACACTATTGTGGGACAAAAAGTGTGCGGTAAGATGTTACCTATAGCCGGACCTGACCAGCTTTGCTATAATCTTTATCTATCATTTACAGGTAGGCATGCTACATTGTTTATGACCAGAAATGGTTTGCGAAGCCATTCTTAAATGTACACGTAACCTGTATGCAACAAGTGAAGAAAACCTCTGCCGGTCTGAAATAATAAACCTGAGGTGATGATTTCTGGTTGGGTTGATTTGACATCCACGAGAAGAAATTTCCATCCAGAAAATCTCCACCCAGAAAACATCCATGAGATCTTTTGGACATGAAAGTTTCTTGAAAAATCATACTAAAATCATTCCTATAATATACTTATTCACGTATACTACTTTATAAAGGGTGTCAGAAGGACATTGGAACACTTTAATTGTTGAAAAAATGGGAAACAATCAAAACAAAAATCCAGGAGAACAAGATATACACGAGAGCAAATTTTGCAACTTTGGGTTTTTTATGGGTACAGAGTTCTCGTGGATGTTTTTTGGTCAGCCCCTTTTAAGAGTAAAAAGTAAGTTTGAACAAACAAGACTGTGGAACTCGCTTGGTCGGTATAGTTTGTGTTTTCGCTGGTTTCAGGGGTGACGGGTAACCTGGTGCAGTTTAACGCGGACGGCGACGCCCTGGGCCGGTACACCGTCTACCAGTTCCAACGACGGCCCAGCGGGAAGTACGACTACGTCGTCATCGGCAACTGGACGCATGGGTATGGCACCGACCCGTGAGCAGAACATCAAGTTTACGCACGGCCCCTGATCCTCCTCCTCCACTCCCCAGCCTCCTACCTGACCCTCCTCCTACCTGACCCTACTCCTCCTGTCCCTCCTAATCTGTAGAGTTTGTCTGTACTTCATTTTCAGGGGGGGGCTGGTCTACTTGCCGTAGTCCATTTTTGGGCTTAACCTTGACTTGGTGTCCATACAATGTTTTTTGATTGATTCTATGTCTCCTAAATCTTCTGATCTCAAATCTGCTGGGTGCCAATCTGAAATCTTTGGGCAACTCAATTTTTTTATGTTTTGAAAAAGAAAGTTGAAAAATACAATTTAAACAATAAAAAATTGTACAAGCTGAGAACCAAGAGTTGGTCCTGATATAGCTGAAAAATTGATAACAGGAACACCCTTTAAGTAACATTGAAAAATAGGAAGTGTTTCCAGAATTTCTTTCATTTCTCCTTAAATTCTTAAAAGTTACCGCTAAATAAGTAGGCCCATGCCCCGTAAAACGTATATAAAAAAAACTAAATATCCATGGATATGGTTATTTTTTGTATTTTTCGGGCCATTCCAGGTTTTACGACAGTACAAAATGGCAGGCATATATATATATATATATATGTATGTATGTATGTATGTATGTATGTATGTATGTATGTATGTATGTATGTATGTATGTATGTGTGTGTGTGTGTGTGTGTGTGTGTGTGTGCGTGCGTGCGTGCGTGCGTGCGTGCGTGTGTGTGTGTGTGTGTGTGTGTGTGTGTGTGTGTGTATGCATGAGCGTTTCCAGACAATTATATTTCCTCTCAACCGTTAGTCATAGCAAACGTTCAAGTTTTACTAAATATATTAAAAGCAAATTATTCACCTTAAAGATGCAAGCTGAAAATGAAGTACACAATTCCTGAGGTCCTGCTACCTACGTGCAAGAAAAAGTTTTCGAAGAGCCCTTAAGTCATTTTTGTCAGCCTTTGTGCGGAAATTATTTTCGATTTCAAAATCAATTTCCGTATTCTGTGGTAAATTATGTGCACATCAAAATAAAAAAAACCTTGAATGCTTAAATGCTGCCTCTCCCCGAACACTTTTTAAAATTGTAGATTTGTGTAGATGTAGATTCCAATGTGTGTTTTTGATTAAGTGTTGAAAATGTTGATTGTAGCCTCGTTGAATTATAACATTTGCCTTCCATTTTCCAAAACTCCTACCCTTTTGAATTGTAGCTTGAGAAATTTCCCATTTACTAACCCAACTAATCCAACTGTGTTTTGATTGTGCCTTTGATTGAAAACGAAAATTTTGCAAGTTACAAGCCTTCCTCCCTGATATCCTACTCCCCAAAACATAAATATTTATACATATACCTGTCCCTACATCCTCCTTGTCCAATGAAATGTCTCCTACTTGGTTGCCTGCGTGTCTTGTTCCTGCTCATTACACATACAACTTCCGGTGGAACCCTCTATTTACATATATACGTGTATATCATTCATGTAGCTCTTCTTCTGGTAGATCCGTTTTATATAAACTTTCAAGGTTTAATAAGTGTTTTGTTAAAGTAAACAATAGATTGTGTTACAAGTAAAATATGTTGAATTTCGAATCTCAAATGTTATTAAAGATATGTAAAAATATATAGGTTGCCAAAACCAAGTAAATGTAGGCCTATCTAAGTGTAACAACCACTGAACCCTCTCTCCAACAACCAGAAGTAGCGCCTCCAGAGGGTGTGGTATCAGATGGTGCGTGTTGCATTTCGGGAATACTTTTTGCATTACCGACTGATGCGGACTACGCATGCGCCAGCTGGTCCCCGCATTTAATCATTCTTGGGGGAGACATATTGGACGTATATTGCTACCATAAAACAGCATCTGTTCTTAAGAGGAAGTTAATTAAGCTACTAAAATAATGAGTGATCATTGGCATCCATGGGTAACGTGATGTAATAAGCCTATCCCACAGGATCCCAAATAGGGTAGTTCCAGAGTTGGACAAGAGTCGGACAAAATTCACATATAAAGCATCCTTGTCTCCTAGAGATAGGGTTACTTAAATAAGCAAGAATTATATTTTTCTATATCCCCAAGTACTGATAAAACATTATGATTTCTAGAATTTTATCAATTGACAGATTTGCAGGTTTGCCAGCCAATCAAAATGCTGTATTTCAGGGAAAATAGGGTCAGACATTATAGATTAGCTGACAGACGTTAACACTGATTCCCATGGGATAAAAGCCAATACATAATGTTGCATTTTACAAATTTAAGAATCTTTTTGTGAACCAAACTGCTCTGGTTAATTTTGTTCTATGCAACTGTCTTCAGGGAAAAAGCACTGAGGCATTTTTTAAACTATTTTGTTGTAAACTTTAATAAACTGGGACGGGCTTTATTAGCTACAGGCTCTTCTGGTAGAGGCATTACTTCTGGTGTGAGAGGCACATTAAACAAGGTGATATTTCCAGTATCAAGTATTTAGATACTTATATTACTGCCATGGTAAAACAATAATGTTGGTATTCCAACATATGCTATTAGCATAACAATGCAATAATAGTTTCGAATAAATTGTAAATTGTGGAATGTAAAGTTAATCGACAATATCATGTAAATTTATTACTCCAATAAGATAGGTTTCATACATTTTATATATGTCAATGTATTTTTCCTTTGATCAGTCTTTGTCACCTATAATCTGTGCCTTTGAGTAATCAATTCATCTTCCTTTTCCATTACTTCTTCCAAATAACACTCATAGGCTCAACCTGGAAATGGGAAAGGTGCGGTGGAAGAACGAGACGTCTGTCATACCTCGGTCGGTATGCTCCGATCCCTGTGCACCAGGCCATGTGCGGTCTACGGGTCCCAACACGTGCTGCTGGGCCTGCATTAAGTGTACCGAGTACGAGATCCTCCAGGACGAGTACACATGCTCCGAGTGTCTAAACGGCTCGCTCCCGGATGACAATAAGACCAGCTGTGTGCCCTTACCTATTCAGCACATGACCATAGACAGCCCCTGGGCTTTGGTCCCCGTTGTCTTCAGTTCGGTAGGCATCTTGGTTGTGATCTTCATAGTGGCTGTTTTCATGAAGTACAACAAAACGCCAGTCATCATGGCGTCGGGACGAGAACTGTGCTACGTCCTGCTCTTCGGGCTAGGTTTCTGCTATTGCATGACCTTTGTGATGGTCGCAAAGCCGTGCCTCGCCTCCTGCACGCTGCTGCGGATCGGCTTGGGCATGTCCTTGGCTGTGTGTTATGCCGCGCTTTTCACAAAGACCAACCGCATCTCGCGGATATTCAACCGAGGGGTCAAAGCAATGGTGAAGGGCCCCAGCTACACCAGCCCCAGGTCCCAGCTGGTGATATGTGGCTGCCTCGTGGGCGTCCAGGTCATGGGAGCACTCACCTGGCTGGGCATGGATGCCCCCGGGGTTACGTACTTTTACCCCGACCGAAGGACCGTTATCCTCAGGTGCAAGAGCACCAACTTTGCCATAGTCATGTCGCTAGTGTATAACATGATCCTCATCATTCTTTGCACAGTGTACGCCTTCAAGACTCGCAAGATTCCCGAGAACTATAACGAGGCCAAGTACATAGCTTTTACCATGTACTCGACCTGCATTGTGTGGCTAGCCTTTATACCAATATATTTTGGAACCAAAAACGACTTCAAGGTAAGAACGTTTTCCATTGGTTACTTTCCCATCTGTTGTTTGTCTCGTTATATGTTATACATATCTATTACCATGTGATTAATTATCTGTAAATGTGCTCAATGATGCGGTCTGCGCATACAGTGCCACCTACAATGCCACTTTTCTTTATACTACTTTGGTCGGAATCCAGGGGCAATGTAACATTTCCATACACTACTTACATGGAATTTGAAGGCAATAGTCAACATGTGATCATAGCATGACTCTGATGCGATCCCAGATACTGTTTGCATGAAAACCGTTTAAGAACATTGAATTGAAAATAGTATTGTAATATACATTTTATATTAGATTGTATTTCTTTTTATTGGGGATCTTTAACAGAAAAATTAATGGATTTCGGAATACATGTACATGAAAAGTATAAGAGAAGTAGATGTTTTAAGCGTGGACCAATGGCTTTAACATTCCCAATTCAGCCCATCAGAGAAAACTGTACATTCTTTTTGACCTGAACTAGTTTGTGAAGCCACGCTAAAAATCTTGAATTAAATAAACATTAATATGAAACCTATTTTAAAATGTACATTATGTATATATCGTTTGGCCTAATCAACATAATAAATGAGATGGTAAGCTCCCTCTGAAACCATAAACTTAGAACGAACGGGATATGAACAAACAAGATGGTGGAACTCGCCTGGCCGGTATAGTGTGTTTGTGTGGACCTACAGAATGTAGTCATATGCTGCCCGGGAGCCTCCAAGACTACATTCCCCGAGTCATTTGCAATGCCAGAGATAGAAGGATGTTACAATGTTCTATCTCTTGCCTTGCCTACAACTCGGAGAATTATATGACTACATATAACTACATAGTATATTACGACTTTATTATATCATATTATATGTTACAACTATATGTTATATTACATCATATTGCATCATAATACAGGGACATAAAATGACGGAAGTGACATGGGGAGCTTCTTTTAGCAATAATCCTGAAATCCGAAAATATAACATTATCTACTTAGCCTCCATCAGTTCCTCTCTGATATAGATGTAACTAAATATTTGTCATAAGGCTAAAAAGAAAGAAGTAAGAAGCTTATTACTAGGCTTTGCCTTTGCCTGTTGAACTTCGTCCAGGTACATACCGATTAGTAAACTGTTAAATCAATGATTCTGTATATATAGAAAGGTACTTCGTGGCGTTTGCAATCTTTTTAGTGAGCATAATGCTTGTTCCTTTAGAACAATTAGAACATAACAGACTGCAGCCGACGCGTGTTTTTTTCTGCAATGAAAAAATATACAGCGACGTTCTACATAGTTACCGTGTCAGAGTCTTGAAACTATAGACGTTGTGCAGATGATTTCATAACTGTCATAATGGGCTAGCAGCCATATTGGTGATCAATTTATGACCCGGCCTTGTTTTATGAAGTCTGAAGTATCTAAATATAGTTTTTTTCTACAAGTAGTTTCACAGAGTGATAGTCAGCAACTATCATTACTTACAATCGCGTTATTTGTATTAATGCTATAGCCATATGGTCTTGACCACCAAGTGGTGATCACCAAAAAGTGACCACGTGACCTAGTCTGCACAAGGTTTATAGGCAGTGGGAGCAGATGGATATTTTTCCAATTATATAGAATTGACAGATATATATCATTATATATATATGTAATATGAATGCAGGGGCGGATCCAGAACCAGTCATTTAGGGGTGTAAAAGCAAACCGCCGCCTCCTCCCCCAATGAAATCACCAAAAGAGACTGTCACTTGGTCTGCGAAAATGTCACTCAGTGGCGAATTTAGAACGGGGGAGCCCCCCCCCCCCCCCCCCCCCCCAATTTGTTTGGTAATGTAAAATTCTGGAGGGGAGGGTCCCCATTAGGGGCCTTCCATAAATTACATCATGCTATTTTTGACCATTTTTGAGCCCCTTAACGCGCCCCCACCTTTTCAAAAATGTGGATCCGCCCCTGCCTCCACTACTGGAATCTTTGTAATTTAATTCCTATGTGAACATCTTGTCACATCCTGTCCGTTCTTCTCTCCCCCACAAACCCAGATCCAGATCACAGCGCTGTGCATGTGCCTGAGCATCTCGGCTACGGTGGCCCTGGGGTGTATGTTCGCCCCCAAGCTCTACATCGTGCTCTTCCAGCCCCACAAGAACGTGCGCCAGTCGGTGGGCATCGCGGCCGCCCTCAACCCGCAGCGGACGAGCGGTAGGAGCCTCCTCTGTCCTCTAGGGGCCGATGGTCGCGGTGGGGCCATGCAGTCCCCTCTGTGTCTGTTCACTGCCCTGCCACAGGGACCACCCAACACCTCCTCCTCCCCCACCAATAACAACCTCACCTCCTCCTCCTCCTCAGCCCCCAACCACCACCTCCACCACCACCACCTGAAAATGGTGGACACTGACCTGCTTACTACCAACCACACCGGTGTGTGCGGGCCGGCCGACGACCTGCCCTACATGGACAGCAGCGAGGAGGAGGAGGACGAGGAGGAAGAGGAGGAGGAGCATTCGTTTTGAGGAGATTAGGGGTGGTGCTGATAGGAAATTGGTTGTTAAGGGGAGTGGCACAGCCACGATGTGTAATGTTGTTGTTTATTGGCACAAATCAAATAATCAAACAAAAAGGGCAACTGCTGGACACTTGACCTCTAATGACCTCTAATGACCTCAGCATTGGAAAAAAAAAGACAGATTTAAATGCATTTCCAGAACCCACTCATCTAAACAAGGAAACCGTTGGGTGCTTCAGTGCTCTGTTGCATGCGAAATGTGTAACATGCATGCAGGAAGACCCTGTTCCTTTTATTTTCAATTATTCCTTCTTTTTGATATATAATTTTGCCAAAGACACAGAGTACTAAGACCTCACTTGTAAACAAAGTGGTTGTATGACTGCTACACTCAGTGTACAGACTCCACACAGGGACCAGAGGACACCGTGTAACTGTAGATGCTTAGAACAAAGTCTGTGTGCTGCCAGTGGCCTATCACTAACACTTAGTGCATGTCTACAAGCTTTAAGTGCAATCTTTACAGTGCTATAGTGCTCTATCTGTCCATAGTGGTGGTGGTGGTCCTATGATAGAACTGACTCTTGTTCCAGGACTAAACTTGACTCCAACCTCATCATGTAAAATACTACAGACATCATTAACATTTTCCTGAGTTTACCTTCTTCTTTTTCCATTCTTCTTTCCTGCCTCTATATATGTCTACAAACTATATCTGTAAACTATGACAAACTGGTCTATATATATATGCCAAAAGGTGAACATAACTGTGAAGTCCCGCTGCTAGAAATGAACCGTGTGTCCAATCTACACATTATTCTAGCCGTCAGCCTGTGACGTCACACACGCGCTGCTGAGCCTGTGACGTCACACACACAAGCCTGTGACGTCAGTGCACCACAGATGGCGCCACCTAGTGGAATAGTGGTGGTGTTTTTGGGGCGGTGGTCTGTTTCAGTGGTAGCGTGTGGCCCGTGATGGCTCCCCTCTCACCACACCAGTGGTCTGTGGTCAAAGCATGCTGAGGGTCTTGAGGTATGTGCTGTCGGCATCATATCATGTGTCGTCTTTTTGTTTGTGTGTGCATAATATATGTAGTCCACCTGCCCTACATATACACAGTCAATGTGCACATGTTCGCCCCGCTGAACGAGTTCGGCCAATGTCACAGTTCACCTGTTCACGATCGCAACGGTTCGCGGCTATTTACAAACCACTTTTTAAAATCCTATTACTAAAATTATTAGCTTTAGGTAAGTTCAGGCACAAAGTATATATAATTTAGTTCAGATTTTAGAGTTTTGTATATCACATTTTGTGCAAAAATAAATTACTCAATCATTCATAGAAATTTGTGGACATCACCCTTGGAATTGAAAATATTCGCCACTGATTGCGCATTATATTTACACCTTATTAGGCACGTATGGACCAGGATTCCTCAGCAAGAGATCAAAATAGCCTTTAAGATAACAGTCCCAATATCCAATTGTCATTGATCCATTTCATTATCAAGGCTGAGGACACCATTAAGAAAGTGTAAGAAATTGCCCCTGATGAAAAAAGGCAAAACATCTTTCCTTTTCTAATCTACTTTACATCTTTGCTCTAATTCCTCCTGATAAACTCCTCATTATCCATCTTGATGGAGGACTTCTGATCCTGTGGACTTTCACTTGGTCTATCTTTGTTTGATTTCTTTCTTCTTAGGAATGTTGTTTGCATTAGTTACAGTCTCTAGAACAAGCCCAAGCAAGGTTCCATATAGATATAACACTTAACTTCAACTATAGTTATCAATTCATGTAGTATAATGCACTCTCTGAAAAGTTATCTATGATCATTAATTACAAGGGATGCACTCTCAAATTAGGTTGTGAGTAATCTGATTACTAATTACAATAATTACTGGTTAAAATGAGCTATATACTATTGAGATTCCTGTTAATTAAAATTGTTTATTACCCAACATTTATGAGACCAGACCTGGGCTTGTTTTAGACTCTCTGTAATTTCCTTCTCTGCATGCCTGTATATGTGCACAAGAATAAAGGTCCTATTCCCAGTGTAGACCTACCAATATAATCATATCTGAACCCAAACAAAAACTCTTGCCCTTTTATTTTGTAAAGTGTTTCTTTTGCAAACTGTTATATGAAGTTCTCCCAATATATGATAGACATCATGGTCTTATGGATGTAAAGGGAGTGTTTATAAGGGGGGCAAATCTGAAAATTTATGTTTCTGTGTATAGTGTTTTCAGAGTGGAATATTTCAGATGGGTCCCTGCCCCCAGCTCTGCATGGGCCTGCTCCTAAATATACACAAACAGACTAACGACACCAACAATATTATACCTAAAGATACCCAACTTCTGACCATAGGTCTAATACTCCTGCATGGACCTGCCCCTCTTCAGCCCCTGACAGCCAATACTGGGCAGCACGACACATACAGATACACAAATAGACTAAATACACCAATGATATTATACCTAAAGATACCCAACTTCGTGACAATAGATTCAATGCTCCTGCATGGACCTGCCCCTCAATTCCTGACAGCCAACACTAGGCGGCGCCACACATACAGATACACCAGGGGGGCATTCCATAAAAAATTGGCGATAATCCTATGTAAGAAAACGATGCGATACCAACAAATGTTATCGCCACATAACTTTTTTGTTCAAATTTTTTTTGTTCAAATTTTTTTTCAATCAAACTCAAACTATACAGCCTTCTTCCTTGGACACATATACATATTTTTATATTTTAATATTTGCGGAAATATATATTTTTAAAATCGCGATATTTTGTTATTATCGCCACGATACTGATTTGAGGCCTTGGTGATAATATTTTTATGGAATGCATACCAGAGAGACTAATGACACCAATGATGCTGTACCTACAAACAGATACCCAAAAAGATACCCATCTTCATGACAATGGTTTTAAGCCCTAGATTTGGTGCCTCCAATACAATACAAAGAACAGAAAGGATCTGTACAGGGGCAGATCCAGGGGAGGGGGAGGGGGGTGTTCAGGGGGCCCTTTTAGTTAGGACTTACATTTGAAAAATAGAGAAAGATGTTGTGCTAGCATGATATTATAGTACTTAGTCTATATGTGAACACCCCTTTGCAAAATCCTGTATCCGCCCCTGACTGAATGTGCAATGCAGAGGCAGATCCAGAGGGTTCAGGGTTCAGAGGATCTTCAAACTCCTGTTTTGTAGCGATGTAAACTACACAAAGAGGGAAATGCAGAACACATGCTTGCAAGTTCACAAAGTAGCCCAGAATGCAGATTTCCCTGTATTCAAATTCTGAGACGCTTTCATGGAACATACATATTAACCCCTGCATAGGTCAGTTTACCATTCATTCCAGCTGGTGTGACTTTTCACCATTGCAACACACAGACTCACATAGGTAGGCACTAGTCATGATATGATGACACATGGCCAGAATATACAATACAGAATGGTATAGAAATGCTTACAGAAGGCTCTTGCAAGATGTCAATGTCTAAAGCAGAACATGTACTCTGCATGCATTTTTCTTTTTGTAAGATATTGGCCTCTACCAAAAAAGAGTTTAAGCCTTATACCCACTAGGACACTTTTGACCTCAACGATCGTATTTTCCTTTGATCGTCCATTGAAATGTGCAGGTTTTTTCTGAATTGCCGGGTAAATCAATGGATGATTTGACCAGAAATTTTATATATGTTCATTTCAATATAGCATACTGACAGGTGATCAGAGGAAGTATTATCGCTGAGGCCCAAAATGTCCTACTGGGTATGGAACTTAGGATTCTTTTGGACCCCCTCGACCCACCACCTGACCTTTGAAATTTTAAAAATTTAGCTTTATATATTGGCATTTTTCCTATAGGAACCAATGCTAAAGCCTGTCTGTCCAGCCCATAATGTCCAACCCGATTTTGCCCTGAAATACCACATTTTGATTGGCTGGCAAACCTATGAATCTATCAATTGATGAAATTTAAGAAACCATAATGTTTTGACAGTACTCAGAAGTATAGAAAAGTACAATTTTTGCTTTTTTCAATAACCCTGACTGTAGGAGACAAAGTTGGGTTATACATTTATTTTGTCCAACCCTTGTCCAACCCTAGAATATACTAATGTGGGATGGGCTTATTACATTACAAGACAGTGAGACAAATCTGCTACATTCATGAATCTGACAAAATGGGAATAGAATCAAAACAGAAGTGACATAGATTTTGCTTGTGACCCTTTCATTACTAAGACAAATAATAACATGGAAGTGACATTTTATAGGTTTTGTTATAGGACACTATATGACTTAACGTTAAAATAGTGAAGGACACTTGACATGTGCTTAAGGCAGAGAAGACAGTAGTGGATAGATTAGTACTTGACAAATTACAGTGATGCACAATAATGTCCCACTGGTCTTAAGCAAAAACACCCTAACAAAAGGCAGGCCCAGAAAGAATTTAAAGCTGCTAGCATCTAATGAAATATTAACATGAAATTTAGCTATTACATGAATTAAGATATTTTAGACAGATGTATGTGCAAATTATGGTATTTGTTTCTGTTTTTTTAATTTTGTAGATTAGACTATACTCAATAACATTAAATGAATATACATATGATTATGACATGAAATAGCTAACAATAGTAATGATAAGAAGCAAGGTAGGTTTTTGACATAAAGGTATGAAAGACTAGCAGTCCCTGTTCACTACATACTCAGCCAAGCATGTGACATTATTATAAAGTTGCAGCAACATTCTGTTTGCTTCTGTATTGGTTCTTGTTACGTTATTTTGATGGCTCCCAATTACATTTCTGCAACTTACTGCTGTGACATTGCACTGCAGTGTTATTACAACATTCTAGTGATGTTCTTTAATCCAAACAGAATGTTCTTATAATGTTCTGTTTTGGTTTGGTTTTAACATAACCGAAAAATAAAGTTATAATAACATTCTGATTTGGTGAGGTTTAAATCTCACCATCAATAACGTGACTGTTACGTACCATCTTAGTAAGTAACAGACTGACTAAAAAACTATGGTTGAAGAACGGTTCTTGGCTGGGTAGCATTGGGTGCTCCATAGGAGCCCAGGTATTCTACACCTAATTATCTCCATTAATGGAGTCTACTTAGCTGAACAAAGGCCCCAACAACACAATTATGGACATAGATTAATTTCATATGTTCACTGAGCTATGCTAATTACTAATAGACCAGTATGCTGCTGTGCACACCGCTTCCTGGCTAAATGAATCAAAATTAGTGCGCTTCATATTAGCGATCAATTTGCTTACTATAATACATCCCTATTTTACCCTGAGGTAGTTGTGATGGCATTATTATCTCTTCACATCTTGTTATCATTCTTCAAGCTTATTCACTTCAGTCATCCCTACTCATTAAAGAGAGCTCCAGTGAAGGCACTTTGTGCTGGATTTCAAGAATATGTAGCATTTGATATGCATCATTTAAGCATTGCATTTTCCATCTTGCTTTAATATGATGAGATAGATGTATAGCTCTTTTTTGGAGATCTCCATAAAATGGCAACCAAAATGGTCCAGTTGTGCTTCCACAATTACTTCAAGAGAGCATGAATTGTATCTCCTTAGGAAAATACTAGTAAAAACCTAGTGTGCAAAACTCCAACTAAATGCTTCAGGTCACCTTAGCATTTTTAAAATGATATACACCTAATACATTTTTATGCATCCATCCTATGGTCAAAGATTGTGGTCACTTAAAAGTGGGATTATATGATTACTTCATATGCACACTACTTCATATGCACCTTACTTTATATATGCACATTTCTCTCACAATCACCAAGGTCTTGAACAAACTTGTGGTTGGTTACCACAGTGCTGTCACCTGTGTGATAAGTGTGAACTACAATGACTGACACTCCAGCACGACTACACTTTAACATTGACACTTGAGACTAGACATCCCAGAGATTACAAGTACTCATGTACATAGACAGATTAGGTGTACATTGTATTAAAACAGCCATCAATTATGAATTCAATTATATGTAATGAGGACTAAACCGTCTTGCTCCTTTTTCCCAGTAATCATGCTTTAGTGATAAACATATCAAGTAGATATTGTCTGTAAAATTGTTATAATTATTCAGTATCCTACGTAAAATCAAAGCAAATTGATTTATATTATGAAGATAAGTGGGATTTGCCTTTGACTTATCCAATAAAAACGAAATACCTTGAAGTTGTATTCCATTAGCCGATTTCTATGTACTATATCATACATCGCCAGTGGGAATATATTGGTTAACTAAAAGCATGTTATATATTGTTTGAAAGGATTTTTAATTCAAATGATATGTAACATGCCATATCATTTGAGAGGAAGAAAAAATTATCAAATAGACCGAATTGCCTAGTGGAGTACACACTTTACTTCAATTTTTCTATTGGGTCATCCATCATTGGGTCATACACAGTTTGACATATATTCTAGACTTACCCCCAACCCCATCCCCAATCTTCTTTAAAATATCATCTCTAAGACACATTAGAAAATTAACTAAAGCCCTTGACCCCAGGCAAGTAGTGACATTACAGGTATCTTCTGCATCCATACGTTTTTGGGCAGTCTATTACTTAGTGAATTTCACATAATTTTATGTGATGTTGAGGCTTTTCAAAACAGATTGCTATTAAAACATGTTTTAGAGAAGTAAAGACTCTGATTATACAAGAAATTATGATGATATTATCTTTTGGTAAAAGTACGTGACCAGAATGTTGCCATAACATTACAGTATAACATTGTGATGTTATGTTCTAGTGACATTATGGGGTGCAATCAAAATAATGTAACCAGAACCAAAACAGAAATTAAACAGACGCTACTACAACATTATAATAACGTTGCATACTTGCCTGGAAGCTCCCCCTTACAGCCATCCCTCTTTGTTGGTACATATACGTATTTACTGGACAACCCCTTTGGGGCCATCCATTAATGACGTCATGTTATTTTTGACAATTTTGAACTCCCCCTCCCTTTGTCATGCATTTACTATGATGCCATTTATGGATGACCCCTATACTGTATTCAATATGAATTTCTCAACATTAGCACCTTACCAAGCAGACCCCTAACCCTTCTTTCACCCTTTCAGCGGGCCTGGCCCTGCTGATCGCTCGCAGCACAGTGAAGGCGGCCCAGGACCGGGCCCAGCAGAAGGAGCAGGAGGCCAACAAGTCATCTGAGTCACAGCCCGAGGCCGACTCTATCAAAGACCTGGACAGCTATGGCTCAGCCCCTGACACATCCGAACCCGAGACGCACCTCTGAGGGCACAGGAGGCCAACAAGTCATCTGAGTCGCAGCCTGAGGCCTACTCTATGAAAGACCTGGACAGCTACGGCTCAGCTCCCGACACCTCCGAGCCCAAGACTCACCTCTGAGGGCACCAGTTTCAACCAGCACCAAGGACATATTATTATTACAGGCCCCATATGGTGTAATACTATAGGGGTGGATCCAGGGAGAGGGGGTCCTGGGGGTCCTGAATCCCCCTTTTGGTGGGGACTTAAACTTGCCAAAGAGGAAAACATGTAGCGTGCATGCGTGCAAATGCTCGCAGTTTTAGTACTTTAGCCTATATGTGGGGACCCCCACCCTTTCAACATCCTGTGTCCGCCCCTGAATAACTATCATTATTGGATCTACATGGATATAGCAGCCATTCCCAAGTCCACATAGGATGTTATGATGATGTCACATGCCGCACAGCAGTAAGGATCTACCCAAGACGCCCCTGACCTTGAAACCACTTCCAAAGACACGTCAACACTTACCCCAGCTCCTAGAATACAACATTGTTATTATTGGTATGTAAGTTATACAGGCGTTTACCGGTATCTTTGTAAGGTTTTTAATCCAGGGATAATGGACATTCCAGAGATGGTTTGTGCCACATGATCCACACCTGTCAACAATGATATCAACAATCACATTCACAGCAATATTCTAATTGATCTCAAAAAAATATTTACTAAATAGCCATGTATGAATGCATGTGTTTTGGTCATATCAATATGGAGGTAACGTCAACTATAGATCATGAAATCAAACTAGAGTCAATATGAGCCACTCACTAGAACCTTGGGCCCATTTCATAATAACCTCCGTGGCTATGGGAGTTTTATGTGCCCGTACAAAAACTGTACATGAGTATGGAACTCTCATACACAGCCGTATCATAACCAAACTCTCATAAATCCACCCAAAACTCCCGTAAATCCACCCAAAACTCCTCTAAATCCACCCAAACTCACGCAAGCAATAGCAAAACTCACGTAGCTACAGCAGCCAAAAAGGTGATGAAACGCTAAACTTACGGAGGTTTGTTATGAACCGGGCCATTGATCAGTGCCCATCTCCAGCACAAGGTAAGTGTCTTTTACTCAAAATGGTGAAAGTGTCTATATTTACATCAATTATTCAGTTTACCAAGGCAATAACAGTTGCCAGGTTAACTAAACTATAAATTACATGAGAAGATGACCTTAGCTCATTGTTACCCTTTCAATAGTTACAGAATTTGAAGCCTTCCTAGCAAAGATGTGACATAACAGCGCTGTTCTACACTCTATCTAAGTTACCATAATATTATTTTTGATGAGGTTGAGACCTCACCAAACCAGATCATTATTCTGTTCTGTTTTGAGCCCCACCCAAAGAAAAATATAGTAATGTTATGCAAGCACAACCAGAGCACAACCAAAATGTACCAGTAAGTTGCAGCAACATTACTGGAAGCCACAAAAATAACGTCACTGCAATATCATAAAGTAACTTAGTGAGAACCTCAACAGAACTTGACTGATCATCACTGCAACATTATAATAACATCGCATGCTTGGCAGGGTTGAGTAGGGTTGGTTTACCATACTTTTGTGATATATCACATTTACCATCTTGATCAAGGAGAGGGATGAGATAGTATACTTGCCACGTAACCTATTACTCAACACAGCTATGTATGTATATTGATATATACAGCTTGTTTATTGGGTGGACTCAAATGTTTGTCAAAGTGTAGAGAGAATGCTTGCCACATGTATCTTTATGCTTGTATTTACAGAAATACTTACAAGTAAATTATTCTGAAGCATATCAGGACAAATGAGACAAAATAGTATGATGGTTGGAATTGTCTCGTTGTTAGCATCGACCAAATTATCAGGTTGGTTACGAGTGTTTGAATCAAGTGTATTCTTGGTGATCTATACAAGAGGATCATATACTGCAAAGCAGTCATCCGACCAGTACATATGCCCCTACTCAGTACTACCAATAATGTGGAGCAGTATGATGTCCCTAAGATGACCGGAGTATCGTGAATTGTTAGATATATGATGTAACAAGCAGGTCAAATGTATAAGTAAAGACCGTGTAAAAATGAGTGGCTTATTTTGAAACTTGAGTAGTGTTAGTTGATGATATTGTAATGCTTTTCTGTGAACAGTGAGTGGTGGTATTGGGGTTCTAGAAGGACCAAAACTCTATAATCAACACATAGGTAATTGTGTATAAAATATATAATCATGAGGTTGAATATATAGTGTTGACATACTGTTAGCTGATTTGGTGTATGTAAATACATGTTCGCACATCTTGTGGAGTATGTATACTCAATACAATATATCACTACCGTTGGTGTTTCATTTTATATGTTGTTGTACACATTTTCTCCAAATGTATGTCAGAAAACAAGAGGCATGAAAAAGCATGTAGGGGCAACCATCCTATAAGAAATTAGTAACTTTAAACTGCATCTAAGTTGATATATTTTGCAGTTTTTTTTATAATGTCTGCATAATTGATACTGTGCAAAAATGTTAGCGTTCAGTACCACGTTAATTTATAACAGTAAATTTGTTTAGATATGCTTAGAGTATGTGTATTGAGTATATCTATCAACCTCTGCATATACAAAATGGCTTGCTGTATTCCTGTTAAAGAAGCATTTGGCTGAGCCAGACCCGTTTTGAATATCAATGATCAATTTCTTACCAGATGACTACAATGTATTTCACCCACACTCAATGGTATTTCACGTGTCTGTAGCAGAGAAGTATGAGCCATTGCAAACTCCACACTCCTCTGTCCTATATATGTCTCTATTGTACCAGCACCCCCCACTTTTACACTGTACAAAGAATCCCACTGAATCTGATGGTCTACACAGAAAACATGTCTGAAACTCGGAAATTCATCACACTTCCAACCAAATGCACTCATGTATGTCAAATTGTGTACCAAACTTAAGGCCTCAGAATTATATCAATTTTCAATATATTAGCATGCACTGTCTTTTTTGGGACTAATGCCTTCTATGGTAAAAATGCCTTCTTACTGGAAAAAATTATTTCTATAAAATAAACTGTAATCGAAATTAAAAGATCTATTTGAGTTGAGTAGGCAATAAAGAAAATAAAACTATTCAGGCATAGTTTTGTTTTTCCTTGAAACTATCAAATAAGGAAATAACCATATATTTTACTGTCAACTACCTCTTAAAAATAAGTATTAAATGACCTAGAACATGTTTGAAATAAAAATAAAACATAGCAAAGGGCTAATATAATTATTGTGAAAATAAAAAAAGTTGAAAACTATACTCCACTTTTGGGTCAAATAAAAGAACTCATTTCTATATAGCCATCTGCACTTTGTGCTCACTGCTCTGAATTCTCCTCCTTGGAGATTTGATGTTGTGTTTTCCTCCCACCCCCAGCACTCATCGGGTGCTATGAACTCTATCATACTCCAGTATTGGTGAGTTGCCATCATAAGGCTGTGGCAAAAACTTTGCAATCTTTATGGTATAGCATCTTAGACTTTGCTAATATAAAGAAAATATCAAAAAAGACATGGATATGTGTGGTTGCAAGTGTATCTGATACGTCAGTTTAAAGCGTTTTAGCAGATAGTGCTATCCTGAAAGTAGTGTAGTGTTTCTGAAGACTGTGTTATTGTGATGTGGGGCAGTGTGCATAGTGAGACAGGAATCAACGTATTAGGAGAGACATCAATATTATCTTGCTGCAACCATATGGCCTTTGATCCACTGGTTTCCACCATAGCACAGTTCTCATAAAATAGTACTGATTTTCTGGTATTTTATAGATTAGGGCCACAGCTATCCAAAACTATCTACATTTTCTCTGGGAAATAGCCATTAGAGATACGGGAAAACAAAAAGCAATTCTTAAATATTGAGTCTATGGAAAGGAAGTTCGTTTTTATGGAGGTGTTGCACAGCATAATTTACCACACAACGCCAACTGGCAAGCATTGTATGTCCAATTGCAGCTGTGAGAATGTAATGAGATAGATTAGGCATAATCATGGATTGATAATAATATAATTGTTAATTATCTTTGTTTGTACATTTCAAACAGTCAATCAATCTCGCAATTGTTTATGGATTCCAATAATAAAATAAGACAATTGGAGGAATATCTAACAGTTTTAAGGACCTGTTTCATATTGTTATAATCATTCCAATTTGGTATGGGGTGCAACCTTTTGGTATAGTCGCAAATAGCTTGCATGCAAAATGTATTGGTGGCTCCCCTTACTGTACATTTGTAATTAGTTTCACGAAACTGTGCATTGTCTAATTATTATGTGGGCAGTTCTCTGCTTCTTTGTATTTTATGGATCAGTAGGCTTACCTAATATGGAGATAATAACACTGTAAAACTTCTTGAAATGTGAATCTATTGCATAAATAGAAATACACAGAAAAACATGTTTAAATTCACTGAAATATGAAACAAGTTAACATGCAAACAAAAACATACAGAGCGGTACATTTCTATGATATAAGGCAAACTATAAATAAATATAGTGTTTTATGCTCAAAGGTTGTGGTAGTAAATGGGCTTATGTTTATTTTACACAGAATGCACATTGTCTGCAGGTTTTCCAAAATACGAAGAAACAGAGAATATGTTTGCTATATTTTTTTGTCTGCTTTTGCTGCTAACTCCCACGTTGGCTGTTTGTTGTCACTACATTCGGGTGATGTATATAACACTGCTGTGACTGGTCTAACACGTAAAGTATGTACACTTACCAAGCAACATGCTACATATCACGTCATGAATGTATTACCGGTATCCAATGAGAATTGAATAGCAATTATATACATTTTTTCCCCTTTTAATTCAGAGCTACATCTTGCTGATAAATGTCTTGATGATATAAGGAAAAAAACACAAACAAACTAAATTACAAAAATGATACATGATTTACATCAATAAAGATCTATTGTCCATATATGACCTTATCAGTAGTCCTTTTTCAATGCAGCAATAAGCACCACATGCATTTTGTGGATTAAAATTTCTAATACATTTTTTCAGAGGACAGGAATTTTGCCCTCTTATCTATAATGATAAAGGTGATTAAATTAATCTGTCAGGTTACTTGCCCTACAGAGCGTCAACAGGAACATTACATTGTCGAATTAATAATCCGAACGAAGGGTTTCCTGTGGTGTTTCAGACTTCATAATCTATCTGTACGATATGGCCTTTACCTGAAATTGATAAGTGATTTCAAGCATATTTTACACAGAAAAGATCTATTCATGCCATACTCTGGCACTTTGTTTTCAAATGCGACAATGTAAATAATCACATAATTATATATATGATTCAGGGTCAGCGTTAACATTAGAAAAATAAATAATATGATATTTGTTGAATTGGACCAGCAACTGTTGGATGGCCTCCAATTAGTATCAATTATTGAGGCATAATGACATTTGACGAGTGACCAAAATATGTCAGGGTATATGTTGTTGAAATCTTTACCATTGTACTATTATTTAGCATATAAAGTGATTAGGGAGTCAAATATTATGGTTATCCATGTGGCTCTGCCATGTCTCGATCATTTAACAAATGTATTTTCTATTTTTGGTATCACCATGAATAGTAGAATGATATCAACACTGAATCATTAATAGCAGTTATGTGTATGTTTATATTCCTGTGTGTGCAAAATACATAACAGTTGCCATATATAAACAGACTATAGCGCTGAAATGGCACTCAATGCTGAACAGCGAATGATATAGTGTTACTTTGAGATAACCAGAACTCTTCACTCTGATAAGTAGGGGAGGTGGATGTGTATAGGTAACGAAAACTCCTGATATTCAGAAATACCTGGTAGAAAACATGCTTTAGTGAGATACCAATACAACCAAATAGTATCTAACATATGTGACAAACGCATATAAGGCTATGTATGAATAAATATTGCATATTTTATTCTATTATATTAGATGATTTTTGAATCGATATTTGTATTTTCACATGGGCATTTTTTCAACCAGATAGCTCTTAAAGATATTTTTATGTAACAAAGCTTAGGTTCTCATTTGCCTCAACACCCCTCACATTAGTTCTTACATACTTTTTGTGTATGGAAACATATAAAAGATAATAGATAATTAGCATTACATCAAGAAAACTGTTAGCATATAGGATCTGTACCTTCTACTTTAGAATATCCCTTTGTATATGTTATTTAGAAAATGTTACGCCATGAATCAGAATGAGACCTGCCAATCACTATCTAGCATCATGTATGAATATTATACTACCTCTACGCACTACAAAACTGCCCTGTATACCACTTCAACACTCATGTCAGTGAGAAAAGAACTGTACGTGTATATCTTAGGTTGTATTTTCAGATCTAGGACCAGTAAGCATGTGTAATGTGTATGTTTTGCTTAAGTAAGAGTATGTCAGACAGAAATATTTCCTATCTAATTGTTTTGGTATGTTTATAATTGGTATTGTCACAGACAGTGGATTGCAGTGTAGATTGCCATTATCAGATATTTAGTTGTGTTACAGCCCCGAGTTATCTTTTTTAAAATATTCCATTTGGATAGAATTGGGATGAGGGTCTTACACATTATACGGTGAAAAGGGGGGGTTGTTGGGGCAGAACTACCAAGTCCTACAAACTTTGCGGAGGGCAGGCTTGTAAAATTCCCCTCTCCTTTTGGAGCATGGGTCTCATCCAAAAGCGCAGTGAGTGTATAAAGTGGCAATTCCGTTTTTCTTTTTAGATATATTTGAATTATAATCACCAGCTCATTTTTCTTTGTCTTTAGTGCCCATGGAGTATCCACTGAGTGAACCTACATCAAAAGCCTGACATTTTGAAACACTTTGAATCATGTGTTGGTATTGTTCTGGTAAAACTGTTATTCTGATGATGCAACTAGCCTATTGCTAGTATTCTTATTTGTGGGGTAGAATTTAGACATGAAAAGAAAATAATAGATCTATAAGGAAAGGGAAATACGGAGGATAGTAATTTAAAGTTTATTTGGTTCAGGTGGCAGGGAAAACAAAATAAGGAAAATATGAACATTAATTTAATTAGGTATATGAAAATGTATCCCCCCACCCTTACGACCTGTCACCATGGTGAGATCAGAGGGGTAGATACAGGATTTCAAAAAGTGGGGCCCCCATATATATATGTATATGTATATGTATATGCTAAGTACTAAAAAATTGTGCATTCAAATGCACAAATGCAACGTTTTTTTTTCTATATGAGAAGAGTAAGTCTCCACAAAAGGGTTCAGGACCCCCTGGACATCCCCCCTTGGATCCACTCCCAACCATAGTGGCATAAAGTACCAAATGGTCACTCCAGTAAGATGAAGAACCATTATCAGCTCTGACCATTAGAAATACAACAATTAAGGGACCATGTGAAACTGATCAAATGGTCAGATCTGAATAGATTTACAACCGATAAAGGCTAGAAAATAGTAAACACTGACATTGACAGGCCTATAGGATAGCCCACTGTCTACAGATATTTTCTCTTTTTTTTTCTTTTGACAAAGAATATTATGTTTGATATTGAAAAGTATTAAATTATTACAATAGCTAGGATCTTTTGGGATTTTAAGAAATATTTAGAAAAGCAAGTTGAGATGGCATACCCTGCTGCATATCTTCAGTACAGTTGACTAGAAATTAAACTTTTGATTCATGGGCAAGATTTCTATAATCTCGGGCAAAGGAAGTAGGCAAAGTTCACACGATACTAGATCCTTGCTTCTTTGAGTGCAAGTCTGTCTAAGCCCTGCGACCACTCCCAATACGCCACTCAAAATAACAAAGCAGTCAATTCTTGGCAAAACATAATAACTTGGGTTGCTTTCTAAGTTTAGTCCTAAAGTGCAAAACAATGTAGCATTGTGGTACTAGCTGTGCAGAAGTATCAGAAGCCAGTAAGCCACAATAATTGGTCAATATAAACATTATAGGGACGAATGTTGGCACAGTGTTGTCACGTCATGTTATAGGTTTGACATTCAAGTGTAAACACGAGTATTTGTTTTCCTTTATTTTTTCTTGGGTAAATTCCATGAAATTTAGATGTCAACTTTCAAGAACTCAGTAAAGTGCAAATATAATTGTACATACCCAGGTCCTAACATGTATGTCATCCAAATAACATTGTTGCCACGTTATACGAACTTGAAGTCTGAAGCCTAGATTATCTTGGTTCGATTTGATTTTACAAGTTTGTTGGTGGTATTTATACAGAGTGTATATTTGCCCAGTTGGTTCGTGTTAAACTGTACCTGACTGAGAAATGACGATTTATCACTACTGTGTCGTGTTATATCCATGAAGATGTGTGTAGCAGCTTATTTGACCGTTTTTTGTGCGGGACCAGTGGTCAACCCAATGCCCATACTGCTTGTGTGTTACTATGGTTACTATGAGGCAATGTACAACCCGTGGCATCAAGTTTAAGTAAACTGTATACAAACCCAAAGAGTTGTGTGTCATTTGTTGCACTTTATTTTATTGTTTCACTATTCTATCTATAGGCATTAAAGGTAAATGTTGGTATTGGACATGATTTCTTGATAACCAAAATAAAATTACCAAACTCACACAGCTGTTAGATGAAAGCTTAGGGACTGTAATAAATCTTTAAAAACCATATGATGCAATATCCATTTACAAGATATTACTATTTGAAAAATGACTATTTACCATTGGCTTCAATGGGAAAAATCATGTTTTCCCCCATCTAAAAAAAATAACCATAGTTTTGACATCAAAAACTGCAAATGCTTAGAAAGGAACATACATTTTAAGATAAAGAAAACATGGAGTCACAGTCAAAAATCAAAACTTATTCCTGAAAATACCAAAAACTGACCCTCAAAACCCTCAAAAATTGCCTTTTCTGTTTTGAGAAATTAGTAAATATTTTGAGTTTAAATCAAATTTTGTTAATGTTTTAAAGAATTTGAGAAATGAAAAAGTATTTGCCTTTATATTTACCTTTAATCAGAGGCCTGTCATTTATAATAATTATCCAGGGATGTCAGAACAATCTATAAGGAAAAAGGCTGAACATCTTTCTAATAAAAGGACTTAATAACGAAAACAAAATTACATTGCCCTAAAGTCAGAAACTTTTAACCAATGACTGTGAAAATGGGTCTTGTTTTCTAGAATGTATAATACAAAATTAAAGAGAAACCCTCCCATGCCCTGTTGACGTTCAATCAAATAATGACAATCTAAAGGTCCTGGCATATTAACAAATTAAATGCCATACTGGCCTACCCTTTAAGAATAATCTATATACATACATCCATAAGTATATAGATATAGCACCATTCTTGCATTATTTGATTATGATTATTAACAGATTTTTATACACCTAATATTATATAATATTAATGTTAGCTTACATGCAAATAGCTTACATGCAAGTATGCTACTTGACTTGGAAGTCTAAGTCTAGTTTTGATATGAAACAAAATTAGAAAGGGAAGATCATTACATCAAACGTGAATAGTAAACAGAAATAACCTTACAATATTCCTGCAAATTGAAGGTCATGATACTAATACCCTGATGTGCTGCAAATGTAATTAATCTCTAGAAACATAAAAAAATGATATAAATAGAAATTTTATTCTGCTCGCATTTAAAAGATGTTTACAAACAAATCATTAACTCAGTATTATCATAACAGAGGTTTTCCCAAATGATTTTTAAAAATGACCATGAGTTGACAATCTTTTCATTAGCATTATCTTTAGCTTAACATGTGGAAAGCTTACATTGAGTATCTATTCAATTGGTATCTGTATGCATTCAATATTTTTTTAAGTTGGTCAGATAAATACTTTGCAGTTGACAGAATTAGTACAAACTAATGAGCAGGTGCTTAAAAAACAATAAAGCGCCATACCTGCTATAGGATGATGCACCGATGGCCAAATGTTTTTTCCTTACAGAGTAGGCCACTGGCAACCAGCATCAAATTATCAACATGCTTAGTATGGATTGGTGCAGCTGTCAGTGCAGCTTGTGGGTAAGTCTGCCTGGACAAGCGAACTACAATGACTGACACTCCAACACGACTTCACTTTAACATTGACACTTACCAGACATCGCAGAGATTACAAATACTCAGGTACATAGACAAATTACATGTGCATTGTATTAAAACAGGGATCAATTATGAATCCAACTATATGAAGACTGAACCATCTTGCTCCTTTTCCATAGTAATCATATTTTAGTGAATAACATATTGTGATGAATGTCTATTCATCAGATAGGTAAAAGACCGAAATAAGAAAAGTAAGGTAATATGACAAAAGTAAAGTATATTTTATAAAAGGCCCGAAAAAGGCCCGAAAGTGTAAAAGCCCGAAAAACCTGAGAGGCCCGAAAAAGGCCCGAAAATGTAAAGGCCCGAAAGTGTAAAAGCCCGAGGCCCGAAAGTCCCGAGAAAATATGTAAACCAGAAGTGATAATGTAAACCGGAAGTGACGTCAATTGTAACCACGTGATCAAAGATAGCCAATCAGGGCTGACCACTAGACTATAAAAAGGGGCGGTGAGGCCCGAATAAATGAGTTCCTTTACAGTTCTCCTTGTGTCAACACCTGTCTTCTTCCTTTGGTAACAAACGAGATGAGCCGATACGAGTTAATTAACTAGAAGTTTAAGTGAAATAGTAGAAGTTCGAGGGAATTAGGCGAAAACTTAGGACAGGGGCCCGAAGGCCCGAAGGACCAAAATAGGGCACGAAGGCCTGAAACTGGCCCGGATGGAGTCCCGGAAACGCAGGCCCGGAATGGCACGAGGGCCCGGAATTAGGGACGGAAACCCAGGATCCGGAGGAACGACGGCGCGACCGGCTCGGCCCCACGCTACCAAACAATAGGCAACCGTCGGCCCGACATCCCCGCGGATTGAGACCGAGGGTGGACCATCCGTAGGACAGAACACCGGCATCGCAGAGAGATAAGAAACGGCTTCCCCCTACCCCTACCATATTTTCCTTCCCCTGCAGTCCTCCGCCCGTCGACGAGTGCCGATTCCCGATCGACCCGCTCAACCCCCCTCGTGCGCGAGGCACGACTCAAAATATCACATCTCGGTTTCTTGCCCGGATTCTTCGTCCGTCCGAGATCCGAAACAATTCCCACGTCCCTCTGCTGTAGAAATCGGAAACCCCAAACTACCGAGGAATGTCACAATATCAAGTAGATATTGTCTGTAAAAGTGTTATAATTATTCAGTATCCTACATAAATCAAAACAAATTTAGTATTCAAATGAAGCTAAGTGCGATTTGAGTTTGACCTAGAGGCTGTATTTCATTAGCTGATTTGCATGTTTGATATCATACATCTCCAGTGGGAGTAAAGGGATTGACTCATGCATGTTATATATCATTAGAAAAGATTTTCAAATTGCCTTCAAATGATATGCCATATCATTAGAGAGGAAGACTGAATTATCAAATTGCCGGTAGTGATAATCGCCTAGTGGTGTACAGACTTCTATGGGGTCATCCATTAATGACGTTCATATTTTGACACATTTTATAGACCCACCCCTGACCCTATCCCCAATCTTCTTTAAGATATCATGTCTAACACGCATTAGAAAATGTAACTAGTCCAGGCAAGTAGTGACATAACAGGCATCTCCTGGGTCCATACGTTTGGTGAGTACATTTTCACATATCACATATTTGTATGTGATGTTGAGTGTCAAAATAAAATCATATTTTACTGAAGTTAAGACATTGATAATACAGGGTGTATAATGATCTTTTGTTTAAAAAACATAACCAGAATGTTACAATAACAATTCAGTGTAACATTATGATGTTAGGTTCTAGAGACCATCACAATGATATAACCACAACCAAAACAGAACCAGACAGAATGTTACTGCAATGTTATAATAATGTTGTAGTGGCGGATCCAGACCTCTGAAAACAGTGGGGGGTGCACTTTTGGAAAAAAAAATCCTCACCTATGTTTGGCTCAAAGTTTATTTTTTAAAAAGTATAAATTTGGCACTGGTGGCCAACAAGTTGTTGGAGTCGCAGCCTGAGGCCAACTCTCTCAGGCCCCTGAAACCTCCAAGTCTGAGACACACCTCTGAAGGCACCACCTTCAACCAATACCTATTACTATTACAAGCTCCATATGATGTAATACTACAGGGGCGGATCCAGGGGGAGGGGGGTCCTGGCAGTCCTGAACCCCACTTTTGGTGGGGACTTAAACTTGCCAAAGAGGAAAGAAGGTCGAGCACGTGCATGCAACTGCACGCAGTTTTAGTACTTTAGCCTATATGTGTACTTTTTGAAATCCTGTATCCACCCCTGAATAACTGTCGTTATTGGATATAAAGATGTAGCAGACATTTTCCACATAGTCCACATAGGATGTTAGGATGATATCAGATGCGACACAGCAGTAAGTATCTACCCAAGATGCCCCTGACCTTGAAACCACTTCCAAGGACACGTCAACACTTACCCCAACTCCAAGAGTACAACATTGTTGGTATTGGTATGTAAGTTATATAGGCATTTATCAGTATTCTTGTAAAGCTTTTGTTACAAAGAAAATGGCATCCCAGAGATGGTTGGTACCACACAATCCACGCCTGTCAACAATGATCTCAAAGATCACATTCACAGCAATATTCTAATTGATCTCAAATCATATTTTCTGAATAGCCATGTTGAAATGCACGTGTTTTGGTTATATCAATATTGAGTTAACGTCAACTATAGACCATGAAGTCAAACTAGAGTCAATATGACCCATTCACTAGAACCTGGGGCCCGTTTCATAATAACCTCCGTAGCTACGGGAGTTTTATATGCCCTTACAGAAACTGTGCATGAGTTTGAAATGCTCGTATGCAGCCGTTTTATAACCAAACTCTCATAAATCCACCCAAAACTCCCTTAAATCCACCCAAACTCATGCAAGCAAAAACAAAACTCATGTACCTAGGACAGTCAAAAAGGTGACTGAAAGTTTATGAAACTCAAAACATATGGAGGTCAACTGATTCGGTGTATGTAAATACATGTTCGCACATCTTGTGGAGTATGTATACTCAATACAATATATCACTACCATTGGTGTTTCATTTTATATATTGTTGTATACATTTCAATTTTATCATACAGTATGTCAGAAAACAAGAGGTGTGGAAAAGCATGTAGGGGCAACCATCAAACAAGTAATTAGTGCCTTTAAGCTCTGCATATGAGTTGATATATTTTGCAGTTGCTTTATAATGTCTGTATAATCAATACTGTGCCAAAATGTTAGCGTTCAGTACCACATTAATTTACAACAGTAAACCTGTTTAGATATGCTTAGAGTAGGTGTATTAAGTATATCTATCAACCTCTGCATATACAAAATGGCTTGCTGATGAAGTATTCCTGTTAAAGAAGCATTTGGCTGAGCCAGACCCATTTTGAATATCAATGATCAATTTCTTACTAGATGACTACAATGTATTTCCCCCACACTCAATGGTATTTCATGTGTCTGTGGCAGAGAAGTATGAGCCATTGCAAACTCCACACTCTTCTGTCCTATATATGTTTCTATTGTTCCAGCACCACCTACTTTTACACTGTACAAAGAATCCCACTGGATCTGATTATCTAAGCAGAAAACATTTCTGAAACATAGAAATGCATTACACTTACAACTAAATGCACTCATATGTCAAATTCTGCACCAAACTTAAGGCCACATAGTTGTATTATTTCTCAATATATTGGCATTCACTGTCTTTTTTGGGGACTTTATAAATATGCCTTCTATTGTACATTACTAGAAAAAAATAATTTCCATAAACAAACTGTAATCAAAATCATAAGATCTATTGGAGTTGAGTGGGATATAAAGAAAATATAACTATTCACACTGGTTTTGTTTTTCCTTGAAACTATCAAATAAGGAAATAACCATATATTTTACTTTTAACTACCTCTTAAAAATTAGTAGTAAATGACATGTTTACACCAAAAACGTTAGTAAATGGATAATATATTGAAAAAAAAGTTTAAGTCTATACCCCATTTTTGGGTCAAATAAAAAAAAAATTTCTATATGGCCTACTGTATTTTGTGGTTACTGCTCTGAATTCTCCTCCTTGGAGATTTGATGTTGTATTTCCCTCCCTGCCCCAGCACTCATCGGATGTTATGAACTCTATGATATTCCAATATTGGTGAGTTGCCATCATAAGGCTGTGGCAAAAACTTTGCAATATTTATAGTATAGCATCTTAGACTTTGCTAATGTAAAGAAAATACCAAAAAAGACAAGGATATGTGTGGTCACAAGTGTGTCTGATACATCGGTTTAAAATTGTGCTGGCATAGAAGCTTGTTAGTAGATAGTCATAATCCTGAGACTAGTATTAGTGTTTCTGAAGACTGTGCTATTGTTATGTAGGGGCAGTATAAATTGTGAGACAGGAATCAGAATATAAGGAGAGACATCAATAATGTTCATGCTGCAACCATATGATTTTTGATCCACTGGTTCCCACCATAAAAAAGCTTTTTCCCCATTGCTAATCTATATATCAAACTGCAGTCGTAAAAATGTAATGAAATGAAATGTAATTTAAAAAAATGTTGATTAATCTTGCAAATGTTTGTCGGTTCTAAACATCAAATAAAACCATGAACGGAAGTTTTTTTAACAGTTTTAAGGACCTGTTTTATATTTTTATGATCATTCCAATTTAGCATGGGATGCAACTTTTTGGTTCGGTCGTAAATAGGTTTCATGCGAGATGTATTGGTGTCTCCCCCTACAGTTCATATTCCTGAAGGGTTTCACAAAATTGTGCATTGTCCAATTATCCTGTGGGCAATTTTCTGCGTCTTTGTATCTTATGGATCTGTAGGCTAACAAAAAATGCAGATAATAACATTGTTGATCTTCTGGGATCGTGCATTTCCTGCATATAATGTCTAGAAGTTCATAATGAAAATGTTAAGATTAAGTGGAAAAACAGAAAATACTCAGTTATACCTTTGAAGCTTTCCATGCTGTAAGACATAACAGGGTTCCCACGGACTTGGAAGAATCAAATTCCATGACTTTTCCCTGACTTTTCCATGACCAATTCTGATTTTCCAGGTTGACTTCAAACAATTAGAACCATTATTAAAATGATACAATTAACGGCCTTCCATCATCCCTATAACCATCCTATCCACACCAGAATGCAACAATTCAATGAGTGCAAGTGTTTTCCAGGAAAGATCCAAATACTTACGGAAATAAGGCAATTTATCTCTTCTACTGACAGTGTTGCCGACCTTTGAAAGGGTAAAATAACGGGTCTTTGAAATTTGATGAAAAATTAGGGGGTTTGGGGGCTTGCCCCCATAAAAAATGTTGTGTTTTACTCAGCAATTTTAAGTAATTTTATTGATTTTCATCAAAATACTGGAGGTTTGATCAGTTTTGGCATAAAATACTGGAGGCTTTCAGTGATTATTTGCAGAAAAACAGATTTCCCCCCTGAATAACGGATAACAGAGCTCTGTCTACAGAAATATTGAAGGTTTCTGTGGTTTTAACAGGTGGGTGGCAGCACTGTATTAAGAAAATTAGTGTGCTTTTGCCTGATAGACATCAAATAAATTTATGATCAGTGTTGGAATTTCACCAACCCCCCCCCCCCCCCCCCCATCCATTTCACGGGAAAATATTGATTATCATAAAATCACATTTATATGACCCATTTTATAAATGAAACTAGGGTAGGGTTTGTAACCTAAAAGTAGGGGTACATCTTACAATTGGGGTTATCTTTGAAAAATTCGAATTCTATATAAAGGATATTCAATTGAGATATCATGTATCATTGATAGTGATGCTCAATCTTTAAGACTAGAAAGTTTTGAATACAAGACCCTGTGAAGCTTTCATATTCTTTCTATAAAGTGACGATAGTGTCTCTTTTTGAGACCAGGAAATTGGGGGTGTATGGGGGTGAATGGCTTTTACCTGGGACCAATGAGAGGGAAAAAAATAAGCCAAAAGTAGGGTGCATCTTAAAATTTGGGTCGTCTTATGAATGGGATTTTATGATAATTGAAAATGATCACATTTATGGTTCAAAGACATGTGCAAATATTTTACAATATTATAGATACAGACTTGGACTTTCTAATGATATATTCTTCTCATTTACTATAAGACTCCTAGTCCCTCTTTATTCTATTGGATTTTAATGTGGCCAAAAACCCTGCTCTTCAGATGTACATTGCCCAGCCCAAAATCAGCCTGAAATCAATCATACCAGTGGTCAGATCAAACCCTGGTGAAGTATATCTAGAACTCCCCTTAGCAAACATACTTGACAAAACCTATATGAGAAAGCAGGTAATCCTGTGGGACTACACTATCCTTTAGAGATCTAAACCTCTCTTTTGGTTACTGGGTAGGACTGAATGAGTGTATGACTGCAGGCTATGGTAAACATTCTGAAAATAACTTAATATTTTCATCACTCAAGCTGATTTTCCATGACTCAGGTCAAAATTCCATGACTCTAGGTCAAATTTTCAAATTCCATGACTTTTCCATGACCACCTTCATTTTCCAGGTTTTCCAGGTTGTGTGGGAACCCTGCATAAGATGAATAAGGTACAATGTGCATAAAGTTTGGGGTGGTACATGGACAGAATGCACCTTGGTTTTAGCCTGCAGATTTTCCAAGATATGAAGAAACAAAGAATATGTCTGTTTTTGCTGCTAACTCCCTCCTTGGCTGTTTGGTGTCGCTACAGTTGACCGATGTATGTGTACATTATGTATGTGTACAGTTACCAAGCAACATGCTACATATCACATTGTGAATGTACTACCAGTATCCAATGAGAATTGAAAAGCAATATTAGAGAATAATTTCAGAGGAGGTGAGCCAGTAAATACAGATAACAATACTTGCCTTTGCATTAATATGTTAAAGGCCTTTTAACAATTGTATAAAGTTGTTTTGCCTTAAGATAGGTCAATAGAAATATTACATTGTCAAATTTATAATCCAAACAAAGGGTTTCCTGCGGTGTTCCAGACACTTTTTTTTCAAATTCGACGATGGAAATGTGAAAATAATAAAATATATGATTCAGGGTCAGTGTTAACATCAGAAAAAATAAACGATATGTTATTTGGTAAATGAGACCAGTGATGGCATCCTTTCCTGAGGCATAATGACAATTAGCCAGGGAACACTATATATCAGGGCTGTTGTTGTTGAAATGCTAAACTGCAACAATTGTGTTATTATTTAGCACATATATTAGTGATTAGTGATTAGGGGGTCGGACATTATGATTATCTGTATGGCACTGCCACGACTCGATCATTTAGGAAATGTATTTCTATTTTTGTTATCATCATGAATAGTAGAATGGTATGAACACTGAATCATTGATAGCCATTACATGTATTTGTATATTCCTGTGTGTGTAAAATACATAACGGTTGCCATATAAACAGACTATATTGCTGAAATGGCGCTCAATTCATACATCAAATGACATAGTGTTAATTTGAGGACGCTTTCCACTCTGATAAGTAGGGGAAGTGGACATGTGTGGCTACAGAGAACTCCTGGTATTCAGAAATATCTGGTAGAACACATGCTTTGGTAAGATACTGCCCAATATATATGTATGTGACTAACACATATTAGGCTATGCATAAATTAATATTGCATATAATTATTTGATTATACTAGACTATTTGTGAATTTATATATTCATATACTCACACAGGCATCTTTTCGACTAGATAGACAATAAAGATATTTTTTTATAGGTTTTTATAGGTTCTCATTTGCCTCAATCCCCCTCACCTTAAGTCTTACATAATTATTCTTTGTGGATGGAAACGTATGAAACTGATTGAAAGAATTACGCTAAGAACATTGTTAGTATATAAGATCTGTACCTTCTACTTTGGAATATTTCTTCATAATTATGTGTTACTTAGAACATTCTATGGTATGAATGAGACCTGTCAATCACTATCTAGCAAGATGTATGAAAATTATACTACCTCTTCGCACTACAAAACTGCCCTGTATACCACTTCAATGCCCATATCAGTGAAAAAATGAACTGTGTGTGTATATCTTAGGTTGTATTTTCAGGTCTAGGACTGGTAAGCACAAGTAATGTGTATGTTTTGCTTAAGTAAGAATATGTCAGACAGAAATATTTCCTATCTAATTGTTTTGGTATGTTTATAATTGGTATTGTCAGAGACAGTGGATCGCTGTATAGATTGCCATTATCAGAATTTAGTTGTGTTACAGTCCCCAGTTTTAAACATGGTTTTCTTCTTTGATCATTACATTCAGATTGAATTAGGATGAGGGCCTTACATTTTCAAAAGGAGGGGTGCCTTATTGAAAAATTGTCCACCAGAGCCTTCAGGTAACAGAATTGTACATTAAAAAAACTTAATATTTGTACAAAACTGGGGGGGGGGGGGGGGGGAGGGGACTCGCGCTTGCTGCACCTGAAGGGGGAAGGGAACTACCAGCCTTTGCTGAGGGCAGGACTGCAACATTCTCCATACTTTTGGGAGTATGTGCCCTCCAAAAGTGCAGCGTGTGTATAGAGTGAGACTTACGTTTTGTCAGACATAATAAATAATAATCACTAGTTCGTTTTTCATTGTCTTTGTTGCCAATGGAGTATCCATTGAATATACCAACATCAAAAGTATGACAGTTTGAAACAGGTTGAATCATGTGTTGGTATTGCTCTGGTAAAACTTGTATTCTGGTGATACAAGTAGCCTATAGTATTCTTATTTGTGCAGTAGATTTTAGATATGAACGGGAGATGAAGCTTATAAGGTCTTAAGGAAAGAATGCTTAGGAGGATAGCAATTTAGACTTTGGTAATTTGGTCCAAGCTGAAGGAACAACAAAATAAGGAAATATGAACATACGGGTATATCAAAATACAAAAATACCACTCTATACACTCCTCCCACCACCCTCCCCGTCCCCTAAAGGGCCATACCCACAGGTGATTTTGACTAAGTCGTTTGACTAAGGATTTCAAAAAGGGGGGTCCGCATATAGGCTAAGTACTTTAATATTGCACATTCAAGTGCACATATGCAATGTTTTTATTCCTGTATAAAGGGTAATTCTCCACAAAAAGGGGGGTGGGGGCGAGGACCCCCTGGATCTGCCCCCGATCATAGAGTCATAAAGTACTAAATGGTCAACCCAGTAAGATGATGAACCATTGTCAGCTTTGACCATCAGGAATACAGCAATTAAGGGACCGCATGAAACTGATCAAATGGTCAGATCTCTGAACAGATTTACAACCAATAAAGGCTAGAAAATAGTAAGCACTGGCATTGACAGGCCTATAAGATAGCCTTCTCTCTACAGATATTTTCTCTTTATATATATATATGACAATTCCAGGCAATTCTTAGCAATGGGTAATCACTGGGGTTGCTTCGTGAGGTTAGTCGTAAAACGCAAAACAATGTTACATTGTGGTACTAGCTGTGCAGAAGTATCAGAAGCCAGTAAGCCATGATATTTGGTCAATAAAAATGGAATAGGAAATAATGTTGGCACAGTGTCGTCACACAAGTGTTATAGCTTTTATATTCAGGTATAAACACAGATATCTTATTGTCCATGACTTTTTTCTTGGAGAAATTCAGTGAAGTTTAGATGTCAACTTTCACGAACTCGGTAAAGTGCAAATATATTGTAAATTTCTAGATCCTGACATGTATGTTATCAAAATAATACTGTTACCACGTCATGCAAACTTGAAGTTCGAAGCCTAAATTATGTCGGTGCGATTTGATTTTACGACTTTGTTGGCGGTATTTATGCAGAGTGTATAATGGTCGGTTTGTGTTGAACTATACCCGACTGGGAAATGACAATTTATCACTAATGTTTCGTGTTATATCTGTGCAGATGTGCATAGAGGCTTATTTGACCGTTTTATGGTGGGACCAGTGGTCGACCCAACGTCCATACTGCTTGTGTGTTACTATGGTTACTATGAGGCAATGTAGAACCCATGGCATCAAGTTAGAGTAAACTGTATACAAACCCAAAGAGTTGTGTCTCATTTTTAGCACTTTAATTTATTGTTTCACTGTTTTATCTATAGACATTTAGAATGATTACCCAGGGATGGCAGAACAATCTTGGGTAAAAGGTTGGTTGTCACGTGGCTTGGTGACTCTAAGTGAATTCTTTTTTTTTACAGGGCCCACACCCAATAAAATATTCCAGATGAATGCGTTCCATAATCATGTTCCCACACTGGAATGCCGTGTAAAGAATAATTAAACAATCTTAGGGAAAAGGCTGAACATTTTTTCAAATGAAAGGATGTAATATTTAAAAAAAAGAAATAGATATTAGATAGTGGTAAAGCGGAAAGATTCTCACCAATAACTGTGAAAACGAGTTTCATTTTCTAGAATATATAATACAAAATTAAAGAGAAACCCTCACATGCCCTGTAGACTGGCAATCAAATAATGATAACTAACGGTTGTGCCACATTAACAAAGTAAATGTCATACTGGCCTACCGTTAAGACTAATTTATATACATACATCCATAAATATATAGAAATAACATCATTCTTGCATTATATAATTATATTGACAACTTTGTATGCTCCTACATCATTATATTAATAGCTTACATGCAAATAGCTATACCAACTGACTTGGAAGCCTAACTAGAGCTGCTTTGATATAAAAACAAAATTACATCAAATGACAACCGTAAAGGTTGAACTGAAATAACCTTACAATCGACTTTTGCAAATTGAAGGTCATGTTACTAATACACTGATTGCAAATGTGATTACTCCCTAGAAACATATCCAAAATGACATGAAAAGATATTTTACTCTGCCCGCATGTAAAAGACATTTACAAACAAATCATTAACTCGGTATTATCATATCAAAGCATTTTCTGTATAATTATTAAAAATGACCGTGAGTGTACAACCTTGTCCTTGTTCTTTTTTTATTTGACAGTCAGTTCTCAAACCTTTCGTTTTTATTAGGTTTTCTGTCAGGGGATATTTGAACACACAAACCTAATTTCACCAGTAATCAAACAGCTCTACATACTCTACAGAATATCTACGAGCTAAAACATGAATTGAACGAACGGTGCTACTCCTGTCAGGAATTGGACCTAGGATTCACTTTTAATTCTCCCTACCATGGATAACTCATTTACTCTTTTATAACTACAGACAAGCCTAAATCAATATGAATGCTTAAAATACAATAAATCATCTAACCGTGACAGGGAGAATATCCTAGGAAACGCCCAAGGGCTGCTTAGAATAGGAACTAAAGTTACTGTACCGTCCTAAAATAAGGGATGTAAGTCAGGGTAAATGCAAAAAATCTGAATTTATCTTAAAATGCTGGAAAACGTAATAATAGAAATTAACTTTGAAAACTATTACTACGGGTGATGCGGCGAAAAAACAAAACTCTGAAAACTGACATCCCTGTTAAAATATGCCATGTATACCTTTGTGCGTGAAATAATGACTAGTTTCACCTGGGACGTTATTCCTGACTTAATTGTTTCCGCAGCTAATTCAGAAACCTCTGGCAGAAATAGGTCGGTGAGAATTAAAGGAAAATTTACATTTGCTCGGTCAAAGATGAACTTCAACAGTCCACAATATCCTGAAAACCCCGAAGAATAATTTAAATGAGCACGACTTTCACTCGATGGGTCACAACGATAGAGTTATCACAGCCTAGTAACATTTTACAACTGGGAATGGCACATAAAATGGGAATATGTATTTAACATGGAGGTTGGCAACTTTTATGGAAGATTGGCTTTTTTCCCTTAAAGTCACGCTCTCGTTGTCAGTTTAATGACAATGTCACTGGTGACGTGATTTTTCCTTTCATAACATAATAACGCAACGTCATTGGTCACCGCTATGAATTTGGCACAGCAGTCAGTGAGTTACAATGTAGCAAATTTTGTCCGTCTCACTGACGAGAGCACACCTTTAAAGCTCCGTTCTTGTCCCCGACGATGTCACCGATGGCTACGTTGTAACCATCTAATTAGCACGCCAAATTCCTGACATGACCAATAACTTAGCCAGATTACCTTCTAACGTCGCAAAACAATTCGCTGACTGTGGTGTCGTCAGGCTAACATCAGCGGATTTATCTCTAAAAACTCACGGACGAGAACGTCCCTTTAAGTTTGAAAACCTGCCAAAAACCAATAAGGGAGCAATTTTCCCAAAAGGGTCCAATCCCTTATGAAAATCAGATCCACCACTGATATATATATATAAATGTGATGAAATCTACAATATCGCGAATCAACAAGTCGTACATATATGAATATATACAAAATTCAACTATCCCTAACCACCATCAATATGTACAGGCCATCCGGGAGGTGCAGTCAGTTCGCCACGAGTCTGACAGGGGGCGCCACTCAGTGTACTGGAGGAAGGCTGCGGCCGGAGCAGGGAGGCCGAAGTCGGAGCCCGGGAGGAGCCGCCCTGGAGGGACCGACCGACGCACAGCTAACCGACACAGCTGGACAAGACTCGGGACATTTCCTGTGGAGTTAGACAAAAACGTTTTAAATACTAAATACTATGTAATTTCTTCCTAGTAACGACTACCATTTGAAGGATAGGCTGCATCTTATGTGAAAAATAACGTCAACTTATCATATCATCTTTTGAACATTGGCGAAGGGTTACAAGTAAGGATAGAGGAAGAAAAATTATTTTATCATAATTTGAGCAAGCATTTATGCGTTACAATAATAAAATTTGACATCTACTTTCAGTTTCTAGTATTTTCTAATAAATATCCCTTGCCTGAATTCCTTGGACTGTTCAGCCAGGACTTACCTTTCATATTTTTGTATCTCAACGAAGTATTTTTAAACACAGGAATCAGAAATTCAAACAAGTCCAAACGTCTAGTAATACTGTATCAATTCGGCGGCATGTTTTAATGTTTTAATGTAATATATAGTAAAAAAGCCATATACAGTATCAAAGCTTCCAGCTTTGATACACATGAGGCGGCTGTATTAATAATACAAGTTCAAAAGATTGAATCTCTAAAGTTTTAAAGGGTTACTATCAAAAGTATAATATTAATGATTTATTGTGGTAGGTGTGAACTGGCACTATAGTGACAATCTGAAAAAAATATTAAACTTGGAAGCCTAGACACTGACAGCAGCAAAAAAACTTATTGACAGTGTGACGCCTATGTTTCAACATTGAGAGGTAATGATTCTGACACTGACAGTTACTTAGGCCTAGATATCTATTATTTTTTAGATAGGACATTTTGATGGTAGGTAAGAAAAAATGACACTATAGTGACAATTTCACAAATAATTTAATCTTCGAATCATTTAAATCTTAAATCTGTAAGACATGATCTGAAAATATTTGAATTGCAAACGTATCCAGACCTAAAATAATCAAACCATATGATATATAGGATCCTGAGACATATTGGAACTTAGATATTTAGATGAATTTCATTTTGATATGCCTAATAAGGTCTAGATAATTATTTTTCAGATTGCCAGTGTGACCCAACACCCGAGTTCAATGGCATTTTACTATTTTTAGGCCTAAGATTGTACCATCTGTAAAATATTCTTGCAAGCGTTTCCAGGCCTAAAATGATCAAACTATATGATATGTAGGACCCTCACATATATGAGAACATAGATGTATACATGAATTTCATTTTGATAGGCCTAATAAGGTCTAAATAATTATTTTTCAGATTGCCAGTGTCCGACCAATGCGCGTTTAGGCCTAGCTCAACGGTATCATTTCAAATGCTGGACAAAATATATGGACCCACCTTTAAGGCCTGGAGAATGCATCAAAATGCTTATATCCTCCACAATTGATGTGATATCATCCTGGTTTTCTGATTTCAAAGTATCGATGCAGGCGTGATGGGGAGAGAACCCGGCGAAGGGTTGGCGCCATGTTGACGGTCTGACACTGTGTGACAGTGACAGTGCCTCCTCGTGTCCGATCGATCCAATCTTTTCCCTTCGATACGAACGCATGGACCACGCATGAGTTTTCAATGCGTTGTATGCGTTTAAGGGTGTCCAGTCGTCAAAAATATATATATTGAAAGCATCAGATACCGCCGTAATCCAGGTATCCATGCGGCGAAAGAGGAGCCTCCCGCCGAAACGTCCGACCGGGGCACTTGCACCCGGCCGAGTGACAGTGGAGTGGTCTGACCCAGCCTTGACAGTGTCAACCCTCCCAGCCTCCTCGTGTCCGATCGATCCAATGTTTTCCCTCTGATACGAACGCATGATTCACGCATGAATTGTCAATGCATTGTATGCGTTTAAGGGAGTCCAGACGTCCAAAATATATATATTGAAAGCATCAGATACCGCCGTAATCCAGGCGGCGAAAGAGGAGCCTCCCGCCAACACGTCCGACTGGGACACTTGCACCGGCCGGTGTGAGGAGGGGCCACGTGATCAAGTAAGATGGCAGGGCGCCCGGCGATCGTACTGATATAACGATTTGGATTCCAGGCTTGAATGTCTAATTTTGACCGTTTTGGACGATTTTAACGATTCCTATGTGATCTATATATCCAAATCTCTGCGATGTAAGCCCAAATATGTGGTTATTTAAGCCCAGGAGCGATCGTCTCATCGGCGTTACATATAAACGCGTCACCGATCCTCGTATATGACCAAAGGGGAATTCGGCGGCTAAGATCTTAAAGGGAGCCAAAACCAATCAATTCAATGACATTTTCCAAACTCAAATAATCATGGAAATCCATTCTTTGAGCCTATTCCTGGCCCATGTTAAAATCTTAACCATGAAATATGGTAAAAAATCATTAAAAACTTGTTTTCCTTGCTCAAATCAATTAATGTGGATCCACAAAAATAGGGTTTGTTTACAAACAAATGCAAATATTACCATCTCTTGTGGCATTCTACTTCAGTTTGAGCTAGTTTTCACAGCTAATATTTTACCACTGACCTTAACTGGACTCATCTAACATATTTCTATACTTATCTGAGTTTTGAAAATTTTGTCAAAAATATTGGTTTTGGCTCCCTTTAAGGTGATCTAAGCTCTGATTTGAACTTAAAGCCTTGCCGCCTCATAAAAATCTATATTATAAAAACTGTCTATCCTTACTTTCCCAGTGTAGCAGCAGCTGTTTGACCTCAGCGGAGTGCTCGGCCAGGTCTCGCGGCGTCTTGCCCCAGTTGTTGCGGGCGTGTATGCGTGCGCCGTGGTCCAGCAGCAGGGCCACCATGGCCACGTTGTGGTTCTTGGCCGCTACGTGAAGCGGGGTCTGGTGCATCTTCACCGCGTTCACGTGGGCTCCTGGAACATCACATGGAGAATACATGGATTAAGCCATCAACTTTTCTCCCTACCATGGATAGCTGACATACAGTATTTTAGGCACCTGCGGGTTAATCTGGACCAAATTTTTCAGCGGGCAGGGCGAATGGGGCTTGAGGGTTTCCACCCTGAGTGGTCATCTGCACTCTCAGACGGCTTCGTACACAGAGAGGTAGTGCTGCGTAGGTTCCATACCTTCAGTGTGTGGACTGGCGGGCTCACATAAACACCACAGATTATGACCGGCTGTGGGTAGGGCTGCTGGGCGTTTGGCTTTAGACATGCCAAGGTAACACTAACAGAAGCTCATGGGCGGGTTCTGGCTATTTATGTCATATTTGATGAAGTACAGGGGACATGGGGCAAATTTGAGAAATATGGGGAAACATGTGAAGACCTTAGAAAAAAAGGGAACTAGAAAGAATGTCGAGGACCATTATGAGCCCCCCCCCCCCCCCCCAAGCCCTCCCCCCAGGTACCATGAACTTTTGTTTTCAAGGTTCACGAGTTCATAAATCATCACGTGATTTAGTGTTCCTTCACAGAATTGAACGCTCTGACCAGAGAGAATTACATTAGATATAATATATATCACCAAGTCCTAAATAACTATGCTGATATAGCAGTTTATGAACCTATGTACCCCCACTCTAACCTCTGCCCGTTTAGTTGCCTACCTGCCCGTAGGAGCACGGCAGCTGAGTTGACGTTGTTCTTGTAGGCGGCCAGGTGGAGCGGCGTGCCGTAGTGCAGGTCGTTGGCGTTCAGCCGGCTCCCTCTACGAACCAGCACTTCGATCACCGACACGTGGTCTGTGTATTACAATAAAGGAATTGAAGTTACAGAGATCCCACCCTCAGCTAATGAAAGGGTACGGAAAGTAGGAAAGACTGTTCCTAGTTTTTTTCTGGAAGCAAATAGGAGGGAAACAACCTTTAGGAATAGAGACCTGACATTGAATTCGTATTTGAATAGCTTGAAACAATCAGAAAAATACTAGTATTAAACTAATATTAAGATCATGTAGGAAAATTTGGTTGTGCAATCCAAATTCACCAAAAGTAGGAAAACCTAAAAAGGTAGGGAAAAATGGTATCTCTGTCAGTTTACTCATTATCGTTATTTGATGTAATGCCAAGATTATTTATCCGTTTTGTTAAAAAAAACTCAGCACCAAAGAAATGCATTTCGACGTAGCTTAGATTTTAACACTGTTAGAGATATTCCGACTAAGACCGTGCTTTCCTCCTTGGAACTGAAGACACCTCTCAAGTTTCACACCTGACTTTACAGTTTCAAGAAGCCTTTCAACGACGTGTTTTAATTAGAAGTTTGACGTGTCTTATTGCATTAACATGATAAAGAGACAGCCTTATAACATCATAAAAGAAAATAATAGATATCCCTCGCTCTTAATAAGCATTCTACAATGTAACTTTATGACTCTTTCAATAACCTATTAACTAAATAGTTGTGTCTCGGGAAAAGAATTTGTTAGAACTTGTCACACAGCATACTCAGTGGCGGTCATGTTTTGATAGGGGGCGGGGCAGGGGGCGCGCACCCACTCTTTTTGACCCATATTGTCTTGATATAAAATCGTATGTCCCAATTTGAAAATCTCCGGATCAGCCCCTGTTATCAACATTCTATGAGGTTCTATTGGCAATCGGCACATTGTCGACGTACCGCCCATGACGGCCTCGTGGAGCGGCGTGGTGAGGCAGAGTTCGGGGTTGAGTTCAGCGCCGTGGTTCAGTAGGTAGTGGAGTATCTCCATGTTGCCATTGGCCGCCGCGTCACACAGCGGGGTCGCCCCGTCCACGTTACGTGCATTTATCTGGTCAATGAGAAGAGCAGAAAAGTGGTGAAGAGAAATTATATAATATATATATAAAACTTTGTTACAAAATAAGGGGCTCGTAAAAAGCGTCAGAGTTTAATAGTGTATTTCTAGTCGTTCTAAGGAAAGATCAAAATAGTCTTCTTTTTTTTTATTTTTTTTTTTTTTATTATCTATTTTTATGTTAATTTTGAAATAATTTCATAAGATAGTTATCTGTTGAATAAGCAGCTATGTAATAAGCATGTGTGGCATTCAAGGAATAGCTCAATACAAGGGGAAATTCTTTTCAAACTAATGAATTACCATAGCCCCTGCCTCCACGAGTATCTCGACACATCCCACACTCTCTGCGATACAGGCGTCGTGGAGGGGCGTCACACAGTCGAACGTACCCAAGTTTACGCTCTCCCCAACAAACTTAACAAAGGTAACACACGTACCATAGCCCCAGCCTCCACGAGTATCTTGACACATCCCACACTCCCTGCGATACAGGCGTCGTGGAGGGGCGTCACACAGTCGAACGTACCCAAGTTTACGCTCTCCCCAACAAACTTAACAAAGGTAACACACGTACCATAGCCCCAGCCTCCACGAGTATCTTGACACATCCCACACTCCCTGCGATACAGGCGTCGTGGAGGGGCGTCACACAGTCGAACGTACCCAAGTTTACGCTCTCCCCAACAAACTTAACAAAGGTAACACACGTACCATAGCCCCAGCCTCCACGAGTATCTTGACACATCCCACACTCCCGGCGATACAGGCGTCGTGGAGGGGCGTCACACAGTCGAACGTACCCACGTTGACGCTCTCCCCGACTGAGATGAGGCGCCGCAACTCTGCCTCACTCTTCTGGTGCACCGCCCGGTGAAGTGGGAAATCATCTGCAAGAAAGATTACAAGCTATTTAATCAGTTTACTGTTGCCTTCATATAGGAGTGCATTTTGAGCAAAAGAAACTTGGCAGGCAAAGGAAAAAAATCACTTTGTGTGCATGTGCACAGTTCCTCTTCTTTAATATTGCCGAAGAAATGTTTCCTGCTAATTTTGAGGTCTTTTAAGAGTCGATGTTTGAATTAAAGAATATGAGAGAAAAGGATAAGTTGATAAGGAAGTAATTGGAAATAGAAAATTTGTAATAAGTAACAGGGAGCTCTAGAAACTATGACACATCTCTTTAGTTTAATTCAATAGACACGTTATATTGGAGTCTACAAACTGGAAATATAAGATTCCTTAGTAAATGGTCATTCATGATTATAGACAAAACAGATTGCTTACGAAAAATTGTTAAAAGGCAAGTTACGTTTGGTTACATCAATCAAGCTAAACTTTGGAATTCATTATCTATAGTTGTATTATGTGAATGATAATCCACTGAAATAACGTCATGTGCATCACGCTATATCAATTCGTCATACACCTTTATTCCTTGGTCATGTGGACTTTTGCCCTTTGATATTTTGTCGTCTGGACTATCCAGCTACCGAACATGCTGTAGGACATTGACCTTTACACAAGCTAATAAAGATAAGACACTGTTATCCACGTCTAGCCTACAGTCGGAAGTAATAGAGAGTGTATTCATGGTGGGTCTGGCTGTTTGTATGGGGGGAAGGTGAGGAGGAGGAGCTATACCAAAGTCCAACTCATAATCAAAGTGGAAGTCGGCCGAACAGAAGTCCTCTCATTTAGCGCTGACTTTCCGGCCTGGCCTTATCCAACTCCCACAATGGCTGTCGTCTCCTCCCGGACGTCCCTGGCCCTGCTGCAGAGGGCCGCCTACACACGGATCTCCGACATGTACCGCTACGCCTCGTCTTTTTGTGAGTACTATAGGGGTGAGGTGTAGACAGGTAATATTGCAGCGTGCGGCTGTCAGTAATAACAGAAGTTGGGGGTATAGCTACACCTCCTCCTTCTGTGAGTACTATAGGGGTGAGGTGGGGGTAGACAGGTAATATTGCAGCGTGTAGCAGTCAGTTATAACAGAAGTTGGGGGTACCGCTACACCATCTCTACCTGTGAGTGCTATAGAGGTACGGTGGGGGTGGACAGGTAATATTGCAGCGTACAGCTGTCAGTGATAATGAAAGTTGGGGGTATAGTTAAGCCTCATCTTTTTGTGAGTACTATAGGGGTGAGGTGGGGGTAGACAGGTAATATTGCAGCGTGCTCCTGTCAGTTATCACGGAAGTTGGGGGTATAGCTACGCCTCCTCCTTCTGCGAGTACTATAGAGGTGAGGTGGGGGTGGACAGGTAATATTGCAGCGTGCTCCTGTCAGTTATAACGGAAGTTGGGGGTATAGCTACGCCTCCTCCTTCTGCGAGTACTATAGGGGTGAAGTGGGGGTAGACAGGTAATATTGCAGCGTGCGGCTGTCAGTGATAACGGAAGTTGGGGGTACCGCTATGCCTCCTCCTTCTGTGAATACCATAGGGGAAAATCTTCTTCCACTCACCTGCCATCTAAGTACAAAATATCTTCTTCTTTATTTACTACTAGCACGATTTGGAAACTCATCGGTTCTGGAGAATATCTGATACTAGCCGTAGTTTAATAGAATCTCTAAAAATACTTTTAACTCAATAAAAGAGATAGTTATGTCCCTCTATTAACGTTTATATCCCAGATAGCGGACACAACACGTTCTTTCTGTATATGTGCTTCGGTCTTATGATCACCCCTGGGCCCATATCTTCTTAACTGATTTCAGTGATTAGGTGAAATTTCATTAGTGTCATTAGTGCAAAAAATGTTTAAGCACCTCCCACCCCCTTTAGAAAAAATAATTATTTTCTCCTTGGTTTTGGACGAATCTAAAAAATTATCCAAAAAACACACCAAATTGTATTGATGCTGAGATGTCAATGAATACAGGCTGTAACCCTAATTGTATTGTCTCAGGGTAATAAACTTTAAAAAAAAAAATATATATAAAAACGCGGAGTTCAGCGTTTCCGCGGATATCTTACATGCCTGTACACTCACGCACACAGTGATGGGTTGTGATCCATCTAATTTCTGTTGCAGTCTGTACACAACATTGGTCAAAATAAGGGTAAACTCACACTTACATTATTTCATTCATTCTTTAAAAAAAACAAAAAAAAAACTGAAGCGCCTTTCCTACGCGTCGCCAGTTCCATACAGTTATTGGCAATATCTTAGATCATCATGTGAATTATTGATTGGAATACCTTGGACACTAAAGACCCTAAACATTATGGATTACAAATTACATCAGAGGCGTGACGATATGTCACACTGCGCTCAGCTATCACAGTTCACCACCTGCGCGCCCTCACGGCAGCTGAGTTGTTAACATCTGACTCATATATCTCCCAACACTTAGTAGACTTCTGACACCTCACCATGATATCACGGCTATAAATGATGCCAACGGCTTTATGACTGTTTACACCCTAGGCTAGCCGCTTCTTCGTGACAAAGGTGATCTATACAAATGTAAAAAGGACAGGGATACATCTACTACAGATATATAGATATATAAGCTCCCCAGACACAAGATCTAGATTTATTAGTACATGTTTATTGCTATAGGAGACGAAAAAGGCTGGTAAAAGAGGTAACGCAAGCTATTTTAATTCTATGCCATAAAGAAACTTTACAGATAATATAATCTATCAATGGATCTACAAGGGAGTAAGCTATATTTCTGAAGTGTCAGGTATCCCAGTAATGTGGAGTGGATTCGGTCAGCAAACGTTAAAAGGACGTTCTCGTCCTTCCGTCGTTAGGCTAACATACGCAGACGTTAGCCTAACGACGACGTCATTGGCGTCGTGTTTTGCCCTTTCAGAACGTAATAACGCAACGTTATTGGTCACGTCGCGAAATTGGCGCGGCCCTCAGGGGGTTACAACGTAGCTAATTATGGCCGTCTTACGGACGAGAATGTCCCTTTAAGAAAATATCATATTTATGTTCTACACTTGAAAAACAAGTAGGCCTAGTATTAACCGTTGAAACTGTATGATTGCTTTCAGTTCTATTGTTTTCTGAACAGAAAAGGTTATAAAAGACCATAGGGTATCGTCTTTCAGCTTGGTTTGGGGTATCCTAGAGTAACTGTGCTATTTTTTTTTATTGTAACACATAAAATAACCAACGTTTCCCTTTTTGGACAAACATATCAAAAACTAAATGATGGCACCACATCTGTTTCATTCAAACAGATTTATTTCATATATTAGACCAAATGATACAGCGTAGATATGTACTATATTTTTATCCACCTATATAATAGCTAGTGAGTAACTTTGGGAAACCCAAAAGAAACAACACTGCCGCTGTGTTTCTGGAGCCTATGCTGTCGTTTAAAATAGATCTAGATCTACTTATTCTTTAGGCCTAGTCTTAGTCTACAATGAAGACTCTCCGTTCCGATGGGACAAACTTATCTACTATCATCTTATCAGTTTACAAGAGGTTGGCTACGTCGGCCAAGCATACTTGTTGTGCATGTTATCTATCGATTCTTATCTAGATCTATCGATCCTCATTAGGTAGATCTAAACTAAGTGATAAATTGACGGCGCATCGGCAATCCTGCATACATTTCGAGAATTAGCCTTTTCAGCCTACTCAGTCTCAGACTCAGTCAGCAAGGACATAAATTTATCCATGAACGTTATACTTATATTACTAACTAGATCTAAACGCCAAAAACGTTCAGCGAAATTGTAGTATTCTTTTCAATACCCCCAGACATTATCTGTGACTCAAACGCGATTTTGCCGTTGATGACTGAATGAGGCCCATGCAGTCTGGTAGACAAAAATCGATCAATCTGATTCTGAGTCTGAGAGTGAGAATGAGAGACTCAGAGTCAGAGAGTGGGACTGGCAGGGAGGGAGACTGGAGAGGGGAAGAAATCGTGACGAATGCCCCCCGATTTCAAAGAAAATCTAGCATGATACGTACCCCAAATGGAACTGCTTGGTACTTCAGCAACTGCCATCTCTCATGGACTCATAATCAGAACAAGTTTTCTTGTATGCAGCTGTAAATACGAGTTTATAAGAGCAAAACGTGGGCGTGTCGCCTGAGGTGCGCCATTTGTATTTGTTGTGATGCTTTCCTACCTCCTTCGATGAGAGTTCTTTCGCTGGTGCGCGGCGTGCGGCTGTTTTCAGTGTATTTAGACCGTAGAGAATCAAGATCGCCGGGAACCAGCTTCAGCGAATGACTACACGCTCTTTCAAAAGTTTTGTTTCATCGTTACGTGAAATATCTCTTTTCAAGAAGGTTTAATTTACTTGCAACACATCATAGCTATAAATTATAAAATCTTCTTAAGTATTCTATACAAAAATATGGCATATTCTACAAAGTTGGGCGGGAATATGTGCATTTATTTTCCCTTCTGTAGCGTTCATAACTTTTGGAAGTGCGTGTAAAAAGTTTTGTGAGTGGCAGGGGAAGGAGACCACTCTGGGGCTGAAAAGGAGGAGGGAGGGGAGGTTGCCAAGTAGCTGAGTGGATATAAAAGGATGTTCTACGTTTATCCTCCACCAGACATGGAATCTCAGAAGAACAAGGAGGCGGAGGAGGAGAACGTCCCAACCTTTGCGGGCACGAACGGATGTCGCCTCTACAAAAAGTACTGGAAACCCCAAGAACCCGACACGCCGAGGTGGGTGTGACTTTTTTTTGTTGGCCATGAGCGATAATGGCAGCTGTTACCAAGTTTGTTTTTATTGCTAAATAAGGGGGAAAAAGTGAACGCGTCGGTCTCAAGAGACAAAGAGTTTTGTTCAGAGCCTGAGCTAGAATCAGAATGACAGATAAAACTGCAAGCTGGATTGGGGAGCAAGTTTACTGTTTAGATCAAAATCTCAGCATTTCACTACCATCTGAGTTCTGACTTTCCAGTTCCCATCTCGGGCATATGACATGTAGGCCTATGGCTATGTCTTTGAGGTTACTCATGCAAACTCATTTACTGAGTCTGGGTCTTGCATTTTCTGACTCAGACAACCTGGGTATTTCAGTCAGAGACAATTCATAATTTTGAAGAGAAATTATTATGACACAGAACTTAACCAACTAACAGTAGAGGTCTTAGTCTAGTCTACTTAATAATGGGATATTAATAGGGTAATACGAGTAAGGAGTAAGGAGTAAGGCAAAAAGAAAAATTATTGTTAAAACAATAGGGTACCGGGGTAGTTCGCCTAGGTCGGATCCCCCCCCCCCCCCGTTTTTTTTTTTTTTTTTTTTTTTTTATAAATAGAGGTCTAGATACTTTTTCTACTATTTTTTGACTCAGGCAGTTTTGAAAAGTTAGAAGTCACACCTTTGTAGTCCTCTACCACAACTTTTTGCATCTGATTCCCCTTTCTGGTGAAATTTATCCCATTTCCTGTTCAAGAATTCATTCTAGTTTCATTGAACATGATTTTTTTTCTTAAACTTTTTTCATGGAAAAAATGAGGGTCAGGGCAGACATTTATGGTATGTTACGTATAATAGATCTACATGATAAAGAAAATGTTAAGCCCTAACTATCAATTTGTAGTTAGATCTAGGTTGCTAAAAACAACACCACCAAAAAAACATGAGATGCTAGAGTTCTGTTATACAATGTTGACACTGTAGAAAGTCAGAAACACCCTTTATTAAAGTTTATACATGTATTTCTCACGAGTAGATTTAGTCATAAATGGTGCAAAGATTTATATCCTCTTTGATTATTATTCCTTGAGACCCATCTTATTTATTTCCAATTTCGCTTGGCTTGAGGACTGCATGTCGTGTATTCAACTTTGAAGTATTTACTTTTATTATTACACTTAAAGTTACGTAAATGTTTGACTATTCACCTTTTCCATACTGATTTTCTATAAGTGAGTGTTGTGTATCTTTCTGAAAGGTGTTATGATATTTAGTAAGATAAATTTGATTATGAGTTTTGTACAGATCTTGATCTATGCTTACACCAATTTTCAGCTATTGTAAATTTTTTATCTTTGGTGTCTGGTTCACTTCGTGTTTTGCAATTCTTGGGATGTAAGTTTTAAAAGGGATTTCAGATCGCATAAACATGATATATCTAGTACATGTGTAGTACATGATATATCATGTTTGTAGTCTGCTAATCTCCGATCCCCCCCCCCCCCCCCCCGTCCCCATAAGGATTTTCCTGATTTTGTGAATTCTATTACAAAGTAAGGCTGTCCTTCTTTGGGTAATTGTTTCAAAGTTCCACCATTGTATTACGAATTCTTTTGACCTATTCAGTTTGGTTGAAAAATCCGAAAATGGGATCTACTCTGAATGAATACTGATTCTTGATTGGCAAATGTTCCAGTGAAGATTGCATCTTACCCCAGGTATCATTTGATAATCAGAAATTAACACAAATAAAACTTACATCCCTGTGCCCTGTTTAATTTTGCCGCTTTGAGTTGATAGCGAGATGTCGGTTGCATGTTGCCTTTCAGAGCGCTGGTGTTTGTGGCGCATGGGTTTGCGGAACACTCGGAATGGTACAACACCGTAGCACAACCGCTCGTTGAAAGAGGAATCTTTGTCGCCGCGCATGACCATGGTGGGTGGATTTCTAGCTTTAATTACAATCTTTACTGTACGGCTTTTGTCATCCTAGAATATGTTTGTCTAGTACATGAGGTTATATTCCCCTTCCTATCCTCTTATTAAACAGTGCATAAGCTTTTAGAACTGTTTTTGATTTTCCTATAACCTCCAAAAATTATACTTTATCTCTTATACTATGATAGGTTTCCCACGTGTCCCTTCTCCCGTTTCTTTCATCTTTCTTTTTCGTTTAAACATATTTAACTATAATCGAATAGTTCCTTTTTGAAATAGTTAATAGATTCCTTGTTGATTAATATCATGCCAGAACTTACACAAGAAAACCGTTTCTATATAAAAGCGAGGGCTCCGCATACCCTTCACCGCTACACCCGGTTTTTATTATCAACTCCGCGTTTACCCACAATCAAAGTCTCTCTGTCTCTCTGTAAAACTGTGCTGAAACTCTATCAAAAATATATATTCTTTACATTCTATGTATCGGTTCGCGGTTTTAGAACTTTGAGAACAGTTCGGAAGGGCGGGAGGGCACATTTGGAAAAAAAATCTGCAAAACAATTCCTTCAAAACGCCGCTCGCCCCTACCCCCCCCCCCCCCGAATCCGTCACGTCCATTTATTGACTGGTGATTCCATTTGATTGACAGACATTGAAGTAGTTATTAACTGTACCAATCATGACTAAGGTAGTTCTGGTGGTAATATAACGGCCATACACCTAATCATAATATTGATGAACAGATCAGTGTATCTGTCATGCGGGACTTGACAGGCCTCCCGTTATCTGGGGTGATCTACGAGGGCTATCGTCACATGTAGAGTAAAAATAGATTATGACGAGTGGTAATACCGATAAAAGAGCAATCCAGCGGGTGTCAATGGACTAGTCAAGGAGATAATTACAGAGCTCACAAAATAAATGAAAACATATGTTTTTTCTCAGTATTAGATCTCTAATTGTTGAATCATTGGTCGCATTTTAATGATTTATGATAGAAATAGCAAGTATTGCCCATGTCAACTCATTATGCCCAAGTAAAGTCTCCATATTAATTCAAGAGTGGCCATCAGTGATAATAAAAGTACGTAGATGCAAAATCGCGCATCCATGATCAGTTTGATGCGGTGTTTTCAGTTTTTTTACTCCGAAATTAATGTTTAAAATACAGAGAATTTGTAAATTTTACCAAAACACAGGGAAGACACTGGGAATTTCATTTAGCAAGATTCTGTAAATCCTGACTCTCAAAAAGTTAATTATTTAACTTCTCACAGTTAGGCTTTCAAATTTTTTTTTGCATGCAAAGGTTTTTAAATTTGAACAACTTGCGGGAAATGATACAGGGGAAAATTGCTGTGGACACGGAAATCCCAGGGAAAACACACGGAATTTGAAAAATGAAATTTGAGTGGGGACCCTGCAAATTGCGCCTGCATGTCCCTCACTGTATCAGTTGGCCATGTCAGACCGTCTATTTCAGGCTGGTGAGCTAACCCCGGCTGGTCGCTGGTGTAACGGTGGAGTACACGGATTACACGGATTACATAGGTCTATATTCAGACGGGTTATGTCATTATCGGCCGGTGTGCAGAGAATCCCATGGGCACCACAGAAAATGGAATATCTGAAAGGGAAAACGGTCAGGGGAAATCATGGCATGTGATAGTTTGACGCAATGAATTATCAGAATCTGTGGTTTAATTAATCCTGGAAACGTAGTAGAATAGGTTAATATTCGTAAGAAAAGATTTTAGCTATTTTTAGCTACATATTTATTAATGATTTAAGATTATTTTGATAGTTCAGATCCCTTAATGCTAAAGCTGTCACCAAAGTCCTACATTTTAATAAAAAACATAAATCCTCAATTCAATGGCGGATCCAGAATTGTGAAACAAAAGGAGAGGGGAGGGGGGGGGCTCTATTGGAAATTTCTTTCCTTAATTACTTTTTGGTTGAATTTTACATTAAAAGAAACAACTCTAAATCCCCCCCCCCCCCCAAAAAAAAAAAAAAAAAAGAAAGAAAAAAAAAAAAAGAAAGAAAGAAAAGAAAAAGAAAAGAAAAGAAAAAAAGAAGAAGAAAAAAAAAGAAAAGAAAAAGGGAGTGCTCCTCCCTCTGGATCCGCCCATGAAATCTGTCCAACAAGTAATCCTTGTCACACCCACTCTTCCATTGATGGCGCAGTGATTGACTCAGATTTGGGCGCGGTAACTATGGTAACGACATGATGCCTTATTTCCTCCCCTCTACTAGTCCCCATGTCCGGCCAGTCATTTTTCTTTTTTCTGCTTGTTCCCGCGTTATTGGGTACATCCACATTTTACGTCCCTGACCCGGCCGTCTAAGGTCTCTAACTGCGACGGTATAGCACGGGGCGGTGGGGGGGGGGGGGGGGGGGGGGGTGGAGGGGGGTTGTAATGTGAGGACCTTAGGGGGAGGGGTTTATGCATCAATTGACCAAAGGCAGACTAGAAAATCCACTCAGTGGCGGATTTAGAGGGAGGCACGGATGTGTGCGCCCCCTCTTTTTCTTTTCTTTTTTCTTTTGCCAAATTTAACTTTTTAAACAAAATAAAATTCAGGAAAAAAGGGGGCGCACCCCCTTTCTTTTTGCACGCCCCCACCTTTTATGAAAGCTGGATCCGACACTGCTACGTGTCTACTTGTCCTCGACGAACAGAAAATGAATCCTGACAACCAGTAGCAATAACTGAAATTCCCCCACCCCTATAAATTTATCAGTTAGAAAAATTGAAACTTTTCTTAGAAATGTCAACAACATTTTAATGTATGTGGATGACCTGATTATAGATATTTGTCGCCCTTTGACGACCGGGAAAATGGACGAACTTTCATAGTCTGACAAGGAGACGTTAAAGTTCACGCAAAAGAAATATTTCTAAACCCATATAACATATTTTACTATTCTACTATGGTTTATATTGAACCAGGTAGGGTCTTGTGCGACCACTCTACTAAGACAAAAGGCTTAAGGTGTATTTTTGTAAGTGTGAAGCCAGCCTAACACCTTGTGTGCGAAACTGTAAGAGGCAAGCCTGGGCAGTGCTGGTGACGTCATAGGAGCCATACACTCACCACTATTACCTATGGCGAAAATAAAAATGTTTGGTGTTCAAAATATATAATTCAGAGGCTCATGATATTTTCAGAATTCAATGTTGCACAGGAATGCAACCTCCCTGAATTTTCACCTAATTTCGCCTCCAGTGGTTTTAGCCTTACAATTTTTTAAAGAGGGTTCACAGTCATTACAAAATTGGGCTGATGGCTCCTATGACGTCATGAGCCCTATGTTTACATGGGCTAACATAGAGAGACTGAGTACTAGTGACCAGCGCGAATGAACAGCCCATTTATATTAAACCTATTTCAATAGTTATCAAAAGTAAGTTGATTTCCTTTTCTTACACAGTTATATTTAAACAAAAAGAATCATATCATGATGCCTAAAATTTTGTTTTCGCGTCATATAGAGACACAAGTAGACGATTCCCAGTGCTCAGGGTTCCCACACGACATAGAAAACCTGGAAAACGTATAAAAAGAAACTGGTCATGGAAAAGTTATGGAATTTGAGAAGGTGCCAATAGCTCATGAAAACTTTTCAGGAGTCGTCCCAGTGATAAATCCTGTTCTGATTACGGCTGATATCAGAAGTAGGGTAACGAGCAGGAAGAGGATTATTTGCTTCCCTAGGCCAAGAAAAAAAAGTTGTCTTCAGGTTTTCCGACCGACCCTATTTTTTATTTTTTTTTAGCTCCGACCCAAAAAAATTTAAAAGAAAAGACGGGGGAAATTCATGAAATTGTGGCTAAAATGAATTCCCAGACTATCATTGCAGTTAAACATTAGAAATAAAATATCGCCACCTACCGCCCCTATTTCTTTTTGAGGCATGAAACCTGAACGCTACAATTTATTTGGGGGGCCTTAACGACCACACTCCCAGATTCTGTGCTGACATTGGCCACACGTAGTTTGAGGGATGGGGCATCCTGCAGGCAGTAGGATACGACTCCAGGGTGTAAAGTCGCCGTCCTGGTTCTGTACATACAAGGTGGTTAGTGAGCAAAGGTTTGACGTCAATGTTGACAAATGAGACGTCAACTTCATTACTGTCAGTGTAGGGTGTGTGGGGTGGTGAAGTGCCTAGTCCGGCTGCCTCACATGGAGCGGCCCGGGTTCGATCCTGGGCACTGGCGGATCCAGGGTTTTGAAAAGGGAGGGGGGCGCCCTATTGAAAAATGTTTCCCTTAATTACTTTTTGGCCGAATTTTACATTAAAAAGACGCACAATTTTCCCAGAAAAGGGAGGGGCGCCCCCGCCCCCCTCTCTCTCTGGATCTACCACTGCTGGGCTGGGCTGGCTGTTACACCTGGCTATGCTCAGGGTCCCAACAGCACAGGGGGAAAAGGGAAAATAGCAAAAAGAAAAAAATCCCTGACAGGGAAAACATGAGGAATTTGCAAATTTTGCTAATACATAGGGAATATCACTCGGCCTGGTTCTGAAATTCCTGACTCTCAAAATAGTAGGGATTTGACTTTTTGTTGTTGGGTTGGCCTAATTTTTTCAGCATGCAGAGGCTCTTAAATTCTGACAACTTGATGCAGGGAAAAATTGCCACAGGACAGGGAAATCTCAGTGAAAACACAGGGAATTTGAAAATGGAATTTACGTTGGGACCCTGTCAGTGCTTCCCCCTGTGCCAACGACAGGGTTATCAAAGGTCCCTAGACACCCACCGGCGGTTGTGTGGGGGCCCTGTCTATGGGACCCTGCATATTCAAGAACACCTGCCTCGGTAAAAGTGTAGGGGCACCATATAGTTCCTCTCTTCTCGTAGTCATTCAGTTCATAGGTTCGATCATAAAAGACTGGACAAACCTAGTAAGCATACCAAAAGAAGGAATATGTTGTATTTTAAGATGGGCACCTTCCAATTAGTACGTACGCACATTCTCAAAGGTTTCTACCCCAGTGCTACAGTAGGTGGACAAAGTAGAGAGTTATGCTTGGCAAAGAGTAATGCAAATATTGTAAAAGATGTCCTGAATATGGTACGGCTATATGACGTCCAAAACACACCTTTGTGTACGGTAAGAAGTCCTTGTAGGATGTACGATGTTTACCGCCCGACGACTCTACGACATCCTGACCGACACCCGACACCAACCTGCGCCAACAGTTGTGTTTCCTGCCAACATCCTTGCTAGGATTTTGAGGATTTATTTTATGTCGTTAATATCTTTTTTCGTTTTACAGTCAGGGATGTAAGTTTTCAAATTCTTGTCGGATTTCAGATTTTTAGAAAAAAAATAAAATCACAGTTAAAAGGTACTAGACTACACATTAAACAACAATCAAGTAGCAGTCAGACCAGCAACATTACCCAATGAAGCACCTCACAGGGTTCTAGAACCTGTTTACCTTTCAAATATATTTCAGATTAACACAGACAAAGCCTGAAAGCTGTAGAAATGTGTGATTAGTTGCCTTCTGATTGGTTGATATTACTATGAATTTAAATTGACCAAGAATCAGCTCAGTCTTCTCTCAGTCTTTAAGCATAGACTTCAGATTTCAGACTTTTTAGCCAAGCCTGACTTACATCCCTGTTTACTTTTAATTTTTACTACTGTAAAACCACTAATTAAAGACGCACGCTAATTTAAATTTGGAGTTAATTTTTTTTTTCCTTCAGTATTTTCTTTCAGAAATGCTTTAGTATTCAAGGATAGGCAAAACCCAAATTTATTCTGCACCAATAAAGTTAGGACCTTACGGCTGTCCATTTCTCAGCCGCGGTCTATATTAGGGCTTTTACTGTATCTATGAAATATGTAAAATATATACCATCTATTTTTGGTTTCGACTGGGTGATTTTTTCTCCCTTTTTCTCATAGAAAGTTCAGTGTGTTCATTTTACAAGTATGTATATACATCAGTTAGCATAGGCAAGCCCCTATGATATAGAGTGTGACGGATTCTGGAGTTAAAAGATAGTCAGGGCCACCGACTTGGCAGTCGAGTTTGGTTTAGTCCTAAGGTGTAGCTAACTAACTACTATCCTAGAGTATTTGGTCGTTGTGAAAAGCACATACATTATCGGACGTTTTCAATGACACTTCAGTTGAGTCAAATTGATTTACTCAAATTTAAGGCCTTAAAATATCCTAAATTGACTTTTTTGAGAAGTTGAAGTGAAGTAACTATAAAAATTCAAACTCTTAATTACAAAGGAGTAAACTTGCCTCAAATTTAAATCATAGAATGTGTTATGGAATTTTTCTTTGCACGTGGTTGATAGGACTTATTCTTTCCAATATTGGTCTTACATTATTATAAATAAATGTCTTAAATGTAGCCAAAAACAATGTTTAGTCAAAGTTTTGCTAACTCTATTAACTATTGAAATATATCCTGTGGCCATAACCTATATTATAGGCCTGTGGTAAAATATAGACTGTGAACAAAGACTTTAACTACATCAAAATACATTAAAACTCATCCCTGGCCAATTTTGGTGACCCACCAAAATTGATTTTTTACAAACATTGCTGTCTTCAGGCATAAATGACAGGAGTATTATGTAATTCAAATAAAATTATAGGTATTTATCATGATTTATACTGTACCAATGGCTAAAGCTAGACTCTTGGAATACATTTTCATATTACTTTTGAGTTTGCAAAATTGTGTCATATTTTGTCACATCATTGTTTTTGGCTCCCTTTAAAATGATTTTCAAAAAGGTGTCGGAGCTGCTTGTATAAACTGAGGTTTCCCTATAGCGGACCCCGGGGTCCGTGTCAGACGGCTGTCTCATATAAGGTGGGGAAGGATGGTCGTGTTTTGTCACCGCTTACAACAGCAAACAGCGGATCTAGTGGTGTCCAGGGTCCTCAGAAATACACCGAGATGTAGACTGAATTATTGTCATATTTATTACGGAGGGGAACTGGTGATTTAAGATCGTATTTTGTTGTTGTGTGATGTGTGTGTGGGGGGGGGGGAGATTTTTTTGGAAGTCGTTCCTTATTTTCCTGAATTTTCTTGAATATTTGCTTTGTTAAGTCTTATACTGGAAAATACAAATTTGCCCATTTGGCCAGTTTTCTTTGTCAACCAGTAATATATTTTCCACGAACAACATGCTAGAATAACTGAATGTGTCAGATTCTGCAGTGGTTAGGCGTCCATCCCTTTAGTAATTGTTGTAAAAACTTTATTTTAACAGTTCTGACGCACCGAACATTCTGGGGCTGATTCAGGAATTTGAAAATGGGGGGGACGTGCTATAGCAAAATTTGTTTACTCTGGGCGTAAGAGTTTTATATTGAAGAATTTGATATTTGGGGAAAAATAAGTCCGTGCCTGACTTTCACTGGAAACTAAGGTCCTACAATAATACTTTATTCAGTTTCGTTTAATGGTAACATCAGCAATATGTAAACAGTATGACATAAGATGAAGAAGTGAGGCAATCCTTTTTCCTAATTTTATAACCTCAGCCGAAATAGCCTGAACGACCATCTCAAATCCTTTATAACCCATAGAAACAAGGATAAAGCCTATTTTGAATTACACGTACATGTATGTATACCATGAATTGATGTTTGGTGGATAACAGCAGTATAAAATTATTTATATGTATGTGAATGCAATCTAGTCATGTTCACTGCATGCCTTTAAGGCTTGTAATATAGTGTAAATGTTTCAAATGGGCCAAATAGGAACGATAGTAAAGTATGACTACATGGCCTTTAAATATATTAAGTTTTTATTACCAACACTTGAGTGCCAATAATGCAATAGTCAAAAAGTCTGTCTGCCCATGAACCAAGCCGGTCATGTTTTATTCCCATCACATAAAACTAAACGAGGGACCATCCTTTCCAAGGTCACCCGGCGACCGATGTTCTCACCAACTGAAGGTCATCCGAAAGTCAAACGTTTTGCCATAAGGCTATACCCATAGATGGGATCATTGTCTCTGTGATTTAGTGTCTGAAGTAAACCATGAACCCTACCCTCGAGGGTCACGGTTTTCGTATCAGGGTACTTACCACACAAGGAAAACGGAAAATGGCAATGAAAATTCCCTGACAGGGAAAACACAGGGAATTTGGAAATTTTGCCAAAACAGGGAATTTCATTTGGCCAGGTTATTAAATTCCTGATTCTCAAGATATTAGAGATTCAACTTTTTGTTGTCCCAATTTTGTCTTCATGCAGAGGCTTTTTAATTTGATCAACCTTCTGGATATGACACAGGGAAAAATTGCCGTGGGACAGTGAAATCTCAGGGATAACACAGGGAATTTGAAACCGGAACTTCGGTTGGTACCCTGTTGTATTGTCAGAGTACACTGTTTCGTGTCTTTGCATACTATTTGTCCCAAATTAATTTTTTCTTTGCAGCTCCCGACAGTCAAGTTAATTCTTTCATGTGATCAGAATTAATCATAGACAGCAATTAGGTTAAAACCGGCTACCACAAAACATTCATGAAGCTAAGTTTCCGAAAAACTATCACAGGTGACCTGGCAGAATAGAGAGTCGGACAGTTATGGAGAACACATGAAAAGCTAATAGAAAACAATCTTTACTAAGTATGTGGGAACGCTGTGACTGAGTGTGTAAATGGAATATGTTTATGTTTATTTCTCCACCAATTTGTGGTAAGATTAGACTGTTGAAGTTTGATACGAGTCAGAAGCCATGAAAGCATAGCACCTTGTGAAAGTGTGAGTACAAAGGATTGCACTTCCCTAACTTGGCAAACATAGGACGATGACATGAGATATGCTTACACAACAAACTACTAAAGGAGGTACTACACTAGAGATAGGGGTACGATAGATAGAGACAATTCGCACAAATGAGAAACAAAGCTACTTTTTACATGTGTAAAAACTTCCAAATTGCCAAGTTCACACAGTTATTTCGCTCCGAAATGTGAATTTTCTGTCATATCGTCATAATGCGCTGATATCGAATCAATGAAAAATCATGAAGAAATACAGCAATTTAAAAAAATTTTTTTTTCATGTAATTGAATATATTCTGCAAGCCGAAAAAAAAAGTGGTTTAGAATTAATTTTGAATGGAAAATAGCTGTTTATATTGGGATGATGCTGGGTCTAAAGGGTTAAAGCGGCGACAGTGTAAGTAGTGTTGACATAATACATCATAAACTGTTGACATAATACAAAGGACGTGAGCCGGACGATAACACAAACATACGGCGGGCGATATGAACCAGGAGGTTAGTTAGTACGTACGGCCCGCGTACTGTAGTCACTTTGAACACATTAGTTCTGTTTACTATGTTGATACGGGAGACATGTCCCTATTTACTATGATTGTCGTATGAGCATTATAAAGACTGTTTATTTGCTGGAAATACTTTTGCTGGAGACTGGTCTTCTGGAGATAAGTGAAAAATAGTTTCAGTTTTTAAGGCAGAGGTTTGGTGTGCTATCTGTGTAATGCAATGTTCTTCTTTAACTAAAGGCTATATTCCACTATGTGTTCTTTTACTTGCGTTGGGCAGTTAGCGTTCATTGACTGGACCGCAAGAAAATACAAGCTAACACAAGCAATTTCTCAGAACGTCAAGTGGAATATAGAGTTTGTTTGCCTTCTACTTGCGTTTTCTATGCTATTTTCTATGGAATATTCTTACGTTAAGATACCAACATGTTGGTATCTGAACTACTTGCATTTCCTACCATGAACAAACGCAAGTGTTCCCGAACGCATAGTGGAATATAGTATTAAACGTGCCAAATATTGTATGTGAGCTCATTATCTTACAAAATCGGATATTTTTCTGTAGGTATAGTATAGAAAATAAATGTATACATGTGGATGTATATTATTTGTATAATATAACTGTCTTTAGGGATTTATAGATAAGATTATTCCTCTAGTGAAAAATAAATTGATAGGATGCTATCGCAAGTCTAATGTTTACATAGATAGAATTTACAGACTCACATAGCCATACAAGCAACGACTTAATAGTACGTTAATCCAGTGCCAAATATTTTAGATAACAAATCGACGGTTGGGAATCTTTCCCTAGTCCCAGAATACACTGTAGTTGCCTACGCAAATGCAAACCCAGAGTATCGCTTCAAAGAATTGCTAAAAGGAAAGGTATACAATTCTGAAGAGTTCATTTTGAAGGTAATTACCTTATAAAAAGAAAAGATCGAATAGAAGTTATCTTTTTAGGGTATTCAACAGGGATGCATTTTGAGGGGTGGGGACGAAATGTTTGTCAAATTTAGTTGTTTCAAATTAAAAATTATAGCTTTCTATACATGAAGTCATAGTTTATATGCACCACGGTACCAACCATACAAGGAAAACAGGAAAAACAGAGAAAATGGTAACAACAACAAACTTCCCTGACAGGGAAAACACAAGGAATTTGCAAATTTTGCGAAAATACAGGAAAAACAGGGAATTTCATTTGGCCATGTCCTGAAATTCCTGATTCTCAAAATATTAGGGATTCTACTTGTTGTTCGGTTATCCATTTTTTTTCTGCATGCAGAGGATTCTAAATATGCTGGATATGACACAGGGAAAAATTGCCACAGAACAGGGAAATCTCAGGGAAAACACAGGGAATTTGAAAATGGAATTTGGGTAGGTTCTCCGATACACTGACCTTAGCACGCCTACTTTGGGAGCACAAACCCTCGTAGGGACCCTGAACCTTGTCACCAGTAGGGGTGGTAGTACCAGGGTATTAGGGGTAAGGTCTCCCCACCCACCACATTTAGGGAAATTGGGACTTTTTTCTGGGGCATGTAGCACTAAATCAACATTATTAATGCGTTTTGGGTGTTAACCATTACACTCGGCGCACCCCTAAATACTGTAGGTGCTTATCTAATAGAGCCAACTGCCATGAAGAGAGAATCGGGACACTAGGAAGTACTGCATGCATATTCTGGTATTGATTGTGTACACGTTTTTAGGTAATACTTTCAGTTTGATCTAAATCGCGACTCCCTTAATTTCTTGCACGACCAATGTTCCAGATAATGCCTGTCTATCAGCTTCGAGCTAACGGCCAAAAAGTTTGCATCAGGACCGAGCAATTTCGGGGGAAATCAAATAAAATCGGCCCTCATGGCAGTAAGCCTAAAAAGTTACTTTCAACCACCGACTAGCCCTCTTAATACAGGGATGCAAGTTTCAGATTCTGTCTGATTTCAGAATTTTTCCCCAGTTATCTCCTCTGAGAATAATATATATTTCTTAAAAAACATTTCGTTGCAATTTAGGAATATTTTAATTTGCTTTCCCAGGATTTCTATTTTTTTCATTTATCATGACTGACATCCCTATTCATATAATTTTATCACTCAGGGTTGAGACCCAGTACATTTTCTAGTCTGCAAATAGCGTAAAGAATTAACTATAATAATGGGATGTGAAGCGATAGACGATATGCTGTTTCCACTACCACATACCGTGTTTTGTCTGCCCATTTGTTTAGTAAATACTTAAGTTAAAAAGTATGAAAAGAGAAACTGTTCATGTCATAAAATTATAAAATGACAGAAAAGCTGACCGTAGAACAAAGATCACATGGTGTGAAGTTAACTGTGTATATATAGTAAGTGTGTATTTAGTCCGCGGAGTTAGGGGTGCATGAGAAAGGACATCCCCGTGTCAGAGATCGTGTGATATTTGGTCACGGGCCCGTTATAGGGAGTCAACACAGCGACACTGCCCCTCGCTGTCATCACACCATCCCAGTCCATCATCGTGATTGTTATGCTGTCTATCCCGCTAATTTGACAAACTCACTTCTACCCGCTTTTTTCACCCGGATTACAACAGTCACCAATTGTTGTTGTTATGGGTACACATGACTTATGGCTTGGCTTCGGGAGAAGTGATAATAGTGGGGCCTTTGGAGAGGGCACTAGGAGAGGGTTCCGATTTCTATGTTATATTTAAGAAATATCTACAATGTGTTGGTTCTTTATATCTGCTCTTCAAATTCTGAGCCCTAAAATGCTTTTATTTTCCAGATTGGTATTTTAGAAATGCATAATGTTATCATGTTTAGAGCAGCAATATAATTATATGTATATACATTTATTACATTTATTACATTTAAAAAATGCGTTGTACCATCACCATTCACTATTGGCACATTTGCCTCTAAATCTCAGATGCTTTGGAATATTCGTAACAAAAAGTATCTAATATACAAGCATATGAAATCTAGGATTCACTATTAGGCAGACAGGGTCCACGTGACCAGATTTGGTGATCATCGTGTGATGTCCATTACCAAGTGGTCACAATGTAACAAAGGATAAATAAGATATTTATACCAATATGATATATTTAATTTGATGTTATATAGTTGCCATACTGATATATCATTCAAAAGAAAAAATCCATTTAACCATTTTGGAGTTAACCCCTGATGGCACCTGGCTCCTAACAAAAGGGGAAAAATGTATTAATAATCATATATTCTTGAAAATCTGATATGTCTGATATTGAAAACTAAATATTTAATCGATCACCAATATAGTGGCCAGTCCCTTTTTGAATTCACAGGCCTATTGATATCTGTGTAATTATCCACCTAACATTGCAATTGAGTGAGAAACCTTGGATATCACATCCATAAGTTCCTTATCAGTGGAAACAGAAAAGTATAACTTTTGTTACAGTGACCATCATTGGACGTACTGTCCTACAATATGACCCATACAGGAGTAAAAGGTTACACCAATCGAAGAGGTGATGTAGCCATTAGCAGATAAGAGAGACGTAGTCTGGCACCGTGCCTACCGCTAGGGCTGACGCCTCAGTCAGACGGATGTGGGTTTATGGGTCAAAGGTCAGCGTGTTGAATCAACAGTACGTTTCCCCCTACCGGCCCCCGGCCCCTGGTTCGACATTCGGTCACCAGCCGCCAGGACTTTTTATTAGATGCAGCTGGCGTGAAATTTCCCCCGTTGTTTTTTGCAGTGGATGAGGTGCGGATGGGTTTAGGAACAAAGGGTATCACCCACATAGATACATCAATATAGCGGGGTTTTGGGTAATTGACGACTGATGCTCAGCAGCGTGTGGTATAGTGAGTCATATTACGTGACTGTGACATAGGAGAGGGGCTAGACACTGGATATCCATTAGGGCTTGACAAAGCGTTTTCAGATCTGGTTGCCCAGCTTAATATCTGAGGTTCATTACCAAACATCCTGCTATATCTTAGTTTACCATTGGATAACCAAGGCCCTCAATTCCGTTGCCCATTTGGCACCTCTGTACCCGTGAAGTATGCACTGTGAAAGGCTCACAGTAAAGTGAGATATTTTAACTTATAGACCTTTTTCACTAGCGTTGGGCCCTGCTAGCAGATTTGTCTGAACCAATTTGGGTATGGTTTCCTATGGAGCTTGGCCTGAGGTTTTTGGTCAAGGTGCCTATGGGAGGGTCCACTGCGCAAACTCGTAAAAAAGGTGTATATGCAAGATTGTATTATCTACAGGAGCAGACTCGAAATTTCTTGAAAATAGAGATGTATGAGCAAAGCACTAAAACCTTGTGTGTTTCCACAGGTGCATTATTTTATCAAATAAAAGGGGGTGCAGGTGATTGGATCCAATCCCTTGGGTCATGTTCTTTTTGAGGTTTTGCGTCAATGCTTTTAAGCTATACGTACACAAGTTCTAACATGTTCTCCGTAATCGTTCAGTCAATTCCGTCGATGAAAACCTTACGGAAAAAATCGATAAGACGGAGATTTTGTTTTTTTAAACCACAGCTTAAATCTAAAAAGTCTAAAAAACCCACCTTGTATAGTTTTCCCAGCGGTCCACGACTTTCAGCAGTGCGTAGACGACCTCTAACTCGTATTGTTTTCCTGTTTCAGCAGGTCATGGTAGTAACAAAGGCCAGTGTGGCCATGTCTAGCACCTTGAACAGTACATAGATTACCTCTAACTCATATTGTTTTCCTGTTTCAGTGGGTCATGGTCGTAGTGAGGGCCAGCGCGCCCAGGTCCACGACTTTGAGCAGTACGTAGACGACCTTCTTCTCCACGTCGACATGATCCTCGGCCAGTACCCGGACCTCCCCACCTTTGTACTCGGCCATTCCATGGTGAGTAGAAATTGTAATATTATGTTTTGAATAAAGCGCCATACCCACTAGGCAACTTACCATCGGCCTACGCTGTTGGCGTCGGTGTCGGTGTGAAATTATCAAACATGCTTAATATGGATCGGTGTACTCGTCGGTGCCGACCACCGACGAGTACGCCGATTGTGCCTGGGTATACCTTGTTATTCAGAGTCGGCCGACGTCAGCGCCGATTTCACTAAAATCGCTCACTGGGTATGGGGCTTAAAACACCCGATCTCTCCCCACCCACCAAAGACAAATAGTAATACATAAAATGAAAATACTAGAGAAATATAAACCCTTGCTAGGCTAAATAGAATTGATAAATACTCTTTTCCCACTTCAATTGTTCCTACTGTGGAGAGCCAATTAACAGTAATTTAAACACCTGAAATTTAGCTTGTTATAATTTTGTCGACATAAACAGGAAGAAAAACGTAGAAAATATACATATATTTACTAAAGACTTTCTGCTGACATGATCAGGTGAAATACAAGGAATATCCGTGTATAATCATACTGGTCGGTCTTAAACATGCATTAGATAAGCTGCAAGATATCCTTGTTGGGGAGAATAAGCCAATCCCAGTTTACATGAACAGTAAAGTTTACCATGAAATATTATCAAAATTGCTTCCCTGTTTATTCCCTGAAGAGAGCTGCACAATACAAAATTAACCAAAGCAATTTGGTTGACAGATTGCTCCTAAAACTTTTATGACTTGACCTTACATTTTGGACTTTTCCCCAAAGGAATCAATGATAAAGCCTGTCAGTCCAACCTATAATGTCCGACTCTATTTTGCCCTGAAGTAAAGTATTTTGACCAGCTGGCAAACCTGTAAATCTGTCAGTTGATAAAATTTAAGAAATGGTAATCTTTTAGCAGTGCTTGGGAATATAGAAAAAGACAATTCTTGCTTATCTAAATAATCCCACGTCTTGGAGACAAGGATGGCATATATGCCTATTTGGTCCAACCCTTGGCCAACCCCAGGATATACCCAATGTGGGATGTGCTTATTTGCTAGCCCCCCCCCCCCCCCCCCCAAACGGGAACACATTGGATTGGGGGGGGGGGGGGCTAGCCACGAGTATGACGGGTTCCAAATAATCCAATGCCATTACATATATCCTGCACCAATGGCAGAAGCCTTCCACCTTAGTTGGCGCATGAACATATCAACGTGTGTTGACGGTTACTCATTGTTGTAAACAGACCATAGGGAACTTAGGTCCACAATGACATGGGTGTACTAGACATTGTCCCGATGACGTCACATGTCCACAGGGATGTAAATTTTCAGATTTTAATCTGATTTCAGATTTTTTCACATCGTCACCTCAAATAATAGTTTTGAAAGTGAAATCCGTTCACAACGTGTTATAGCATTTTAAGATTGTTCTTGATTTTCTCTTGGGGGTTTCAGATTTTTTCATTAACCCTGTCTTACATCCCTGTGTCCATACTAGATTCAGGAACCCCGTGGGGGTTCTGGGGAAGAATATAGGCCCCCAGTAGCCCCTGCTGATCGTATAAGGTGATGATAGGGAGAACCCAGCACTGATCAAGTGGTTCTTTGGGTTCAATTCCTGGTTGGTGCTTGGTTCGCTAAGGGATGAGGTACAGCAAAACTGATTGATAGGTTTTGATCCTCTGCTGTTTACCCGCCCTGTCACCTTCATCTCATACATTCAATCACCAAAGACAGAATGCATTCCAACTTGTTGTCTCTGTGAAAATGACCCTGGCTGTCGGTACAGTGTAAAACACCCAACACTCACTCATTGCTGGATTCAGGCTGCGAAATGACATTGTATTTCACTGGTCCCCGGGACAATGTCCTGAGATTATACTGGCCCAGAAGTGTTACTAAAAATGCAATCAATATAATCATCATTATTAATGGAAATGTTTTGAATTAATGTCTACAATGGTGTAAAGAGTTGGGATTGTTTTCATGTTCTTTTGAACCCTGCTTTCATAATCTAATAAAAAAAAAAATCTGAAAACAAGTGGAAGTTTGGGGACTATTACAGAAAAAAAGAAGGAAAAAAAAGCATTCATGGGGATCACATTGTGGTCAGCACAAACTAGTCACGTGACCGTATGTGTACTGGGTCTGTAATGGGAGTGTATCGATGAGTGAGAGTGGGTGATCATACCGATTCGAGCGGGATCATACCAATGAGAGCGGGGGATCATGTCGATTATTGATGAGTCAGCACCACTGCGGCAAATAGCCAATAATGGCTGATCATATTATCCAGTATATTGGGCCTTACATTAAGTATGCACTCACTTTTCAAAAATTTCAGACCCCCTTCTTTCCTTCAGGGTACCAACCACACAGTAAAAAAAAGACAGGGAAAATGGGGGGGGGGGGGGGGGAATCCCTGACATGGAAGACACAGGGAGTTTGCAAATTTGGCCAACACACAGGGAATTTCATTTGGCCAGGTTCTGAAATTCCTGATTCTCAGGATATTAGGGATCGACTTATATTGTTGGGTTGTCAAATGTTTTTGTGTATGCAGAGGTTTTCAAATTTGAACAACTTGCTGGATTCAACACAGGGAAAAATTGCCGTGGGACATGGAAATCTCAAGGGAAAACACAGGGAATTTGAAAATGGAATTTGGGTTGGTACCCTGTCTCTTGGGCTAAAATACGCATTGGATTTGTATAGGAATGTACGCACATTTTCAAAAATCCCAGACCCCCCCCCCTCTGTTAGTACGTACATACTTAATGGAACGCCCCTAATCATATTGGTCGATCGTAAGCATGCCAGATATAGATAAGCCGCAGGGCTGCCTGTGATCAGTATCAACCATCAGTATAATGTTATTCTGATCAGGAAAAATGGCTGAGTAATGACCTTTCAAGTCAATAACAAAATCTATCGACAAATGTTGTGTTTGCTCAATAGGTCTATTCAAGATACTTACTTCTTCTTTTTTTTTTTTTTTTTTTTTTTTTTAACATTAATTCAGTATGTAAAGAGAGGAAATTTAACTCAAATACTGCTAAAACTAACATAGGAGTTTTGGTATTCGAAGAACATAATGGTTCTAATTTGAAATATTTGCCCAATCCAGCTCTTTAATTTAACATTATGTTTTTTGTATATACAGTGGACACATGTTTAAGTAAAGGGGCCAGGCAGGCCCCTTGCTTTAAAAATGTATTCATCTAGGAACCTTCACCTCTAGTTTTTATAACACATAAATATGTCTTTATTGTATATTTTACTCACTACAAAAACTTAAGAGAAAATGTACAGGGGTTTCAGATGTAACATGGTTCCAAAAAAGGTAAAAATGATCACACACCTATCCATGATTTTAAAGGGGCCAGTTGGGCCCCTTGGCCAGGAAATCTAGGGGCTTGACCTGTTATGCAAGGGGCTTGTGCCTGTGGACCTCTGCTTATTTCTACCCTGACATATGTTCTGCACTGCATCTGTATTCTCCCCGTGTGTTCCAGGGAGGCGCTATCGCCTTACGGTCCATCCTGAAGCGGCCCCAACTCTTCAAAGGTATGGTCACCATCGGGCCGCTCGTCACCCCAGCGCCCGACGCCGTTTCAAGGTGGAAGGTATGTTACTTATTGCAAATTTTATTACATGTATCTAGCTTTATATGACTTAGAATATGTGCAATAATCTTTTTGTTATCAAAAAAAGCTGGCATAAAAACTTATTTAAACAGCCTAAAGTTTATTAAAGCTTATTGGAGCCTTGTTTACTTTATGAGATCATTATTATCAGTGAATGTGACAAATGAGCAGTGCATCCCAAAAACTTTTTCCGACATGTTGGGCAAAACGCCTGACTTTCAAAGAGAATACATTGTGCCAAACGAGACATATCATAATCAAGTAGAAGAAAATGATAGTTATAAAACATACAATTCTATATGGACAGATTCTGACAAAATGTCTGATGTTAAAGGGTAAAAAATCGGACATTGGAGAACAAATGTCGGACATGTCTGGATGTTTCACAGGTTTGGTGAAACGCTGAACCTAGTTAATAAGTAAATAGAAAAAGAGGAGTTGAATTTTGAAACAATACTGGGCTTGTATATTTTCAGATCGCCATTGGTAAAGTGGTGGCCTCAATATTCCCCTCCCTGCCAGTGGAGAGACTCGACTGTAACGCCATCTGTCGGGACCCGCAAGTCGTAAGTCACTATGAACTAATGTTCTGTGAGCTATGTAGATCATTCTTCCTTCCTTATTTCTTATATTAGGCAGTTTTAGAAAAGAAATGTCATACAACTTCCAAGGCTTGATTAATAGAGTTATCCAAGTTTGGAGCCTGAAGCTTGAAGAACAGGTAGTTGTTCTCTAAGTAGTTTTTTTGAATTCAGCAATTTTACCTGGAAAAGTAGACAAATTTGATTTTATTCACAAGGTAAAATATTGCATGCCTCACATAGAGAAATAGTTCTTGCCTATCTGAAATCTATTAGTACTTTGCTATTGACTAATGTTATTTAGCCATCACACCAGCATACCATTATTGTTATAGGTCAAAAAGTACAACGATGACCCGTTGGTGTACCATGGAGGTGTCAGAACAAAGTAAGTGCACCTATGGATCCTACTGAAGTGTATTGTCTATAATTCGTTGGCACCTACCCTTTGTTCACTTTTGTTGCCGAAGTTGGCTGAAAGTGCTACGAAATTGATTACTACTGAAATTGAGTGTTTTAATAGCATCATCATGAAAATGTTCCATTGTTGATAATTATAAGTAATATAAGTAGTGTATTATTTCGTTCGGTTTTCGATTCCCCAAGTGTCTTATGAACCACTTGTCCTTGTCGTCATTCTCATCCCAATAGATTCGTCACTGCTTTGTACCATGCAAAAACACGAGTTTAACTTGATATAGCTGAAAAATTGCTGAGTGGACCTTAAGCTCCATTATCCTCTAAAACTAGGTAATACTGAGGCTAATATTTTCTGGTTCTTCCATCTGCCACTAGATGGGGTATGTGTGTGCTGACCGCCCTGGAGGACTTACAGAACCGCCTGACGGATGTGTCCGTCCCCATGTTGACAATTCAGGGCGACAGCGACAAACTCTGCGAGAAATCAGGGGCTGAAATGCTCCACCGCCTCTCTCCAAGCACCGACAAGAAACTCTCCGTAAGTACTGGACATCCAGGCAATTCTTTGCTGCAGTGGCATATTCTATTGTAATGATATTAAGTGCAGGGCCACCAAAGCTTTACCATTGCATGATCTTCATTGTGTAAAATCAAAGAGGTGTTAAATTGGTAGCAACATGAGCACCTCCCCCTCTCTACTTCCAAGTTCCCTAACCAGAGGCTCATTAGTGGTGGTAGGTAGGAGGGGTCAGAAGTATGATTGACATGTGGTTTGAGGAAGATCAACTGGTTGGTCTTGAATGTATTTGAGGAGGAGGAGAAGTTGGGGGGAACTGGGGAGTAGGGTCAGTACTGGTAGTGGTGGTACTGAAGAAGGGGGTAGGAGGGGTAAGAGTGAGTGAATGAGTGTTGGGTGTTTTACACTGTACCGACAGCCAGGGTCATTTTCAGGGCAAAATTTTAACAGTTGGGAAGAATTCTGTCTTTGGTGATCACATCTATGAGATGAAGGTGACAGGGCAGGCAAACAGTAGGCGATCAAAACCGGGAAATCATTTTTGCTGTACCTCATCCTTTAGTGAACCAAGTACTTACCAGGAATTGAACCCAAAGAACCACATGGTCAGTGCTGGGTCCCCCCTATTGTCACTTTCTACAATCAGCAAAGAATACTGGGGGCCATTCTTACCCGTAACCCCCATGGGGTAGGAGGGGTAAGAAGTGTGTGTTTTGAGAGGAGGGGTGGCAGAGAGGGCAGGGGGTTCATGTTCCTATGCTGTTTCACACTTTGAAAAGTTTTTATCCAAAGTGCTATACACACTTTTTTTGTTGGTCTCCCATTTTCACCTGTTTTACAGCCTGTTTTTTCTCATGTAAGATGTCCTCAAATTACCAGGCAAAACTCTGATGACATAATTATGAGGATGTTCCTGTAAAAATTCAACATGTTTATAAAAATATCATCATTATTACATGGCAACCGGTGTTGTCAATTATATCTGTCACAAGCCCTTGAAATCAACATTATAATAAATCAATTTGATCATTGACATTGCATGTGATAGCATTTCAGTAGTGATTTAACTTGTTTTACTTTCATGAAGAGATGATATTCACTGTAATTTTGTGTCTTTTCAGATATACGCAGGAGCTTACCATCAAGTTCATAATGAGCCAGACGGCGTAGGCGACAAGGCCATTCGGGAAATTACCACATGGATCACTGAACGACTCTGAGGGATATTATTTAACTGACAGGACGACTGCCTCTGATGGAGCTTACGATCGCCTCCCTCCTCCACGTGTGTGATACACAGCAGTACATTATCAGCAGAAGACGAAAATATGTGACCTAACTGTGTCTACAGCAATTACTCAAGCATATGGGAAATATAACTGATGACTTGAAAAGGGAGCCAAAAGCAACTTCATGCCATATGAATGACTTGTCATTAAGAAATCCAAAGAAGAGAAAGGGTATAAAATGGTCCTTCGGTTTGGCAATGTGCAAAGTTATAAACTTACAACCCTTCGTCAAGAAGAAACATGTTCCTTTAATCAATCTGGGTCCAACTGGGTTCTTTCTGTTTACAGAGTGCTGTTTTCAGAAATATGGTATATCTTTAGGATTAATGTTGGTAGTATAGTACCTTAAAGTTGCTACATTGTTGTTGGCTCCCTTTGCAGGTATCTGACTTGTCCATAATGCCCTGTAAATGGTTGTTGATCACAATTGTTATATCTTATCTTTAGATTCATTCCATGGTCCAGTTAACAGAGATTTGGTTGAGATTGACCATTTGTTGTTCATTTGGCAAAGATCTGGAAACAAAAGACAAAAGTCTTTACCTCATGCAAGAATGTTAATTAAGAGGCTGTCCATTGTGGTATCATAATGGTTGTCTGAGAAAAAGTTTGTGGAAGACTTTGATGAACAGTGAAGGTGTATATAAAGGTGTAAATGAGGAAACATCTCAGAAACAGTTCTTTTACATGAAGATATAACTGCTGATGAATTGTAAATTGGAATGAAAATTAATTTTAAGTCTTTTAAAGAACTTATTGTAATTATTTCTAATTCATTGTGATAATGAAATGTACATTATAGAATTAAGATTAAGTCAGGCAAGTTTAAATTGAATTAATAAAGACCAAAGATAGATTTTGTACATGGTATGGTAATCTCAGAAAGAAAGAAATGTTGCTCAAAATGTAGATTTTTGAACTGTGCTTTAAGGTACTGATATTTTGTACTCATAGATCACTCACAGTAACTGATCTGTTTGTATGCCCTCTGTATTGGCAACAGTATCAGCTGAAGATGTAAGGTAGTGGTTTAAGATAGGGGCTAGTGACACTATTATTCTTTTGATGTAGTCGGCATTAACACATTTCCATTAATATCACTACGCCACATGATGTTTTCACGGAAGAATTGGCTTTAACTGCCATCTTCTTACCATACAGGGTCCATTGTATCCTCATGGCTATGTAGCACATATATATTCCATGGCATTATTTCTGTTCTTCGTGACTAAATCTATGTATCAGTTACCCCAATTTTCAAAATATCACTACAGTCCCCCCCCCAACAATTAAACAGTGACTGTTGCTTACAAAGTTACAGGTAATAACATACATTAGCAGTCATTTGGCACATTTTTTTTTTATAAAATTCTTTGAAAAATCATCAGCTCACCTCCAAAGTACTCTTAGCAGTCATTTGGCACATTCTTTTTTTTTTTATAAAATTCTTTGAAAAATCATCAGCTCACCTCCAAAGTACTAGGCACTTACTGAGTCACTGATATATATATTTAACACCATATTGTCAAAAAACGGAGGATGAAATAGGAGTCAATTCTTTTATATCAGCCAATGAGAAACTTTTTAAGTAGGGTCGTGTATGTAAACATTGAAGGTCATTTTTTGTGCAATGCTAAGGAAGGCCAGTTCTTAGTTCTGCCATATATGGAAATACTCTAGTGACACATTGCCCTATGGCCAGTTTCCAACTGTGTTCTTCTGTTACTATACAAAGACTTAGCCGAAATTTTTCTGTGCCTTTGCATGCATAATGATTGTGTCTAGCTTTCAGTGATGAGTGCATGTGATGCCTTGTGTGAAATGTGTTGGTTGTTTGAAGATGAAGACTTTCTATTGTTTTTAATGTGTAGTTACAGTTATTACAGAGTAAGATTTTATCTCTTTTCCTTGTGCCTTGTATGCATAATAATTTTTCCATGCTTGATGTGATGTATGAATGTGATGTTGTTTGGACTTTTTCTGTAGGTTAAAACTTCAGTGAGAGACACTGGGGTGCCTTAAGTAATTAAACATTGCTACAGCCCATCTTTAGTGGGGCTTCTAAGCAGAAGATGTTGCATTGCCATGTGTATAGAGTGTTGGTTGGGCCTATTGTAAAGACAATGTTGCACAGACATGTTGTGTATGATCTGACAACTTGGAATTACTAGGAAATTACTTGGAATTACTAGGAAATTCAAAGGAAAAAACTTAAATAGCACATGATAAGTTATTATGAATACGGATGATTTATTTAACATACTGATGAGTACTCTTTTGAAAGCACATTTTCAATTCAAAGTGATTGCTTTCCAAAACAGTTTGGTAGTTGTTGATAAAATGATATTTGGATTGGTAATCTTAACCAAGGTTGAACTCCCAAAGGGAATTCAACACCAGAATGTTTATCTTAAAGTATAGAAAACTAGGAGAAGATAAATACATTAAGGGCATCTTTTTCAGGGAAGCCTTTTTCTTGCCAGTATATAATAACTCGTCATCATACCAAAGAGGTTTAGACAAATATTGAATATGCCCAAAATAAAAATGAGGACAAATACTTATCTAATGTTTCAAGCTGAGATTGATCAAAAGATTTCCAAACATACTAAAAGTGGAGATAAACTTATCAGTAAACATGTAAATGATGTATCTATAAAGTTGCTGATTTACATTTCTGTAAAGTAACCAATTTAGTCTTTCCATATAATTTCTTAGTTGTCAGCTCATGCACAACATTGCTATCTGTAAAGGGCTTTGGTTTGTTAACAATTGCTGTACAGTTAAGAGATGTCAATGTTTGTATGACAAATTGATGTACCATATCATCAAGCAATGCAGGGATTTCAGCGAGTACTTTCTCGAGTCAGACAATTCCACCTAGGGATGGATGGTATGAGTGTTAACAGTGTGTGATCATAGTATTAGTAGGGGTTTATAAAGTGTGACTTGATTTAGATCTTACAGACTTGACTGGTGGAAAAAACAGTGCCTTGAATGTGTGATGGTGATAGATTTTGGGTGATTTACACAAGTACATTTTTCTAAAAGTTTCCTATTGGTATAGAACAAGATATAAAATGTGAACTTGAAAGTAATTGTTACAACTCTTTTCAGCTGCAATCACTTTTATATTAAATGCATTGAGAGTCTGCTGCTACATTTACACGAAAAGGTTGTGAATCCATGTGAATGATTTGATCTTCCTAGAATATGAAGTGACATCAGACATTCCTCATGTATTTCAGAATTACTGGATTGAAGAACATACAATGTATTGGCTTTCCAGAGAAACTTTTTGTATTAACTTTACTATATTACTGGGAGCTGATAGTACATTCAAGGACCAAGCAATCGCCTATCTTCATTTTTACCAGATGTACATACGCAACAAAATGGACCAATTGTTTTTAGGATTTGTATTGAATTTAAAACACAGATTTTTCTGTGTCAATGTTAAGTAGTTGTGACTTGGGCTGGTAATTTGGCTATCTAAAGCCACTGAAATTGTATGGAGCAAAGGAATCACTATGACACATTATAATCGATGAACATCGGAATGGTATTTATCTATTCATCCATTGGATTTTTATTTGATTGATTTTATCTAGGAAATTTCTAGGATATAATGTGAAATTCATTGTTTTTCTGATTCTCTTGAATTTCTGTGAATTTTTTTCTTGAATCAGGAGCTGCCTGGTGCAGTGAGAAAATACTCTTTCATGGTATGCCCTGAAAAGTTATGTTGGGAATCTCCCTCAATTTACCTTTACCCCTTAAAAGCATTTGAATCAGAACTTGTATTGCATCTGTGGAAGTTACTGGCAACTTTTGTGTGTGAATATTGGAAGAATATCTAAGAAATTCAAGGGGCCAAAGCTGGAGATCCAGTTCATTTCCTTAAGCTGTTTCCGACAAGCAGAAGTCAAAATACACTTGTTTAATCTCTGTAAAAATGACTGCTGCCAAAAGTTAGGAAATTGAATGTGGCATTATAAGAGTCGGTCAATGCACGCCTTCTTGGCCGGTGCATGTATACCGCAATCAGGAGTTTCGCACTGGGCGCGGCCATATTGTATCACATGGTACAAGGGGACACTCCTCATTGGCTGCTAGATTAAGCTTGACCCCCGATAGCCATGGCGGGAAAGATGACACGCATGCGCAAACCGAACTCCCAATTGCGGTATAGGTTACCCTTATACCGTGTCCTTTGTTACATATATCTAGCATATCTGCATGAGTCATGATTTGTACTATTAGGATTTTATAGGAAAAAAGTGGTTTTGTAGTGTTTCCAACAAGCAAGAGATGAAATGTATTGTTTGAGATTGACATTTAACAAAGTTAGATAACTGCATATTTGCAATGTTTATGACATTTATGGGTAGCATTTCTGAAGTTTTACTATTGTTGTCATATCTGCATATTATGTGTATGCTGGTTTGGAAAATTGTACTTCCTCAATGCTCAATCCGAAAAACAGCATTTGTATACAGTGCGTGCAATGAATTTTGTCCGAGGACCAGTTACACTTTAATCATTTTAAAGAATTCTGATTGTGGAAACTCACTAAGAGGTTTGTGTAACTGTGTGTGACATTGGATGAGATAGGTGAAGCATGCTTTGTATGTGAGAGCAATGTTTGAGATTCAGTGTGAGTATGATGATAAATTTGCGAGCTATATATTTTCAATTAATTGTTTTTACATCTGTATTGAAATGTTTTCCTATAAATTTGTCTTCCCTAAAGAATTGCCATTTTAGACCCATCTAACAATGCACATTGTACTAACTCATGGTTATTGCACTGTGGTGGGTTGAAGGTTAAATTGTCAGTGACTATTATCATATTGTTCTAAAACAACGAAGTATATTGTTATTCTAATTTTCTAACAGTTTAGATGTATGGTTTCTGAATATTGAAACTGTTTTAAAACTAACACTTGTATTGTCAAAACGCATAGGTGTTATGGAATACATTAAGGTAGTACTTACGGTGGTAAACCACATTTTGGAAATAAAATTATTATAAAAATAAACCTTTGTATATTTCTTAAATCCAGATTTTCTGAGTCCATTGGATCTTGTCAACCAGTTGGTTTGAGTTACCAGAGAGACATTCCTTATATAAAGTTCCTACTATAATGCTAGAGTAATCCCTTTTGCATGATGGACATTGAGATAATTTCTCAACACTTGTATCATGAAAATTAATTACATACTATATACAAAACGGCCTTCCTTCGTTCTGGCTCCCTTATTGGTCTAGACCCATCACCTGTTGACCCACATTTGATTTGGGATTTTCATGGGGACTCAAAATGGGCCAATGGTGTAAGCTTTAGTCTGGGGGCCCCCTTGAAACTGCAGGTTTCAAGGGGCCCCCCATTCTTGACTGGCACTGGACACTGAGGGGTGTGGGTGGGGGGCAGGGGGTGGTGTGTGCTCCGCATGGTCTGACAGCAGACACCGACCCGGCACTGGACACTGAGGGGTGTGTGTATGGGGCGGCGGGGTTTGATACAGCTGGGGACATAGGGGAGCGGAGCGAACTTGTTATATAAAAAGTATGCATATCTAAAACGAGAGACGGGAGTCCCTCTAAGGGCGAAATTATCTCAGCAAGTCTAAAGCGCCATACCCACCGACGGCCGTCGCTGATGCCTGTTGGCGTAAAATTATCAAATGTGCTTAATATGGATTGGCGTGGCCGTCAGCGTCAACCGGCGATGGCCACGGCAATTGTGTGTGGGTATGGCTTGTCCATTAGAGTCTGCCAGCGCAGACGCCATCGCCGACGCAGCAAAATATCGCTAAGTGGGTATGGGCTTTGGGACCAAGTTATTACTAAGTAAATTCAGAACTTTGTTAGGCGACTAGGTGGTGACAACTACTAAGGGGTCATAACGTTCCTATATTTTCCTATATTTTTTGGCACTCCTATATTTTGCCAAAAATTCCTATATTTTTCTCAGAAAAGTCCGATTTACTGTGCATTATTGTAGTGGGACGTTCTCGTCTGTGAGTTCACTGAGATAGGTCCGCCGACGTTAGCCTAGCAACAGCATTACTGGCGACGTGTTTTGCCCTTTCAGAATGTAATCCAGCGACGTTATTGGTCACGTGACGTCGCGAATTTGGCGGACTAATTAGATGGTTACAACGTAGCCAGCGGCGACGTCGTGGGTGACGAAAACGTCCCTTTAACAATTTCGTTATGAAGTGGATAAAAGCACCAAATTTTGCATGATGCACCTCTGAGGCATAACTATTAAATCTAGAAGGGGAGCCACCTTGAAATACCAAAATGAAATTTTGACAAATTTTGTATGTTTTTAGTATTTGAAATTTTAATTATTTGACCAAACATATTGACTACCTGGAAGATAATCTGTAAACTTATACCAAATGCTGGTGAAATGACTGTATCTAATATAATCAAAGAATATCTTTGAAAAATATTTGCCGAAAATTCCTATATTTGCCTATATTTTTGTCCCAAAAATCTCCTATCTTTGCTAAAAAATGTCCTATAAAAATTCCTATTCTTTTTGCCGAAGGCCGTTATGATGCCTGTACTATCGTGCCAGTTTCAGTCTTTGGCAGGTATCACAGGATTTATAACCTGCACAGCAGAAGAGCGGGACGTATATGGGGAGGGGCATATTGATAGGCTGTATGTACCGCTAATCTCCAGGATTTTCAACACATTTAGAAATTTTTTTGGGTGATAAAATATAGAACCTGGGTCGTCCGTATGTGTGTGCCACCCATGGGAATCATACGATCCTAGAGTAGTAACGATTCCCTCTGGGTCGTATGTACACCCTCAGATGCCTCCCACGGTTCATCTTGTATATCTTGCCTGTCTTAATGGAACGATAACCTTGTGGGTAAAAACATCTGAATTGGAAAACATTAGAACACTTTGAAAAATAACATGAATACCTTCCACATCCATCTCCAAATAAAAAGGCAAATTGTCATTTTATTACATCACTTTTATTTATCATAGAATTGTATACCATAATAACAATTATTGCATTGGGATTCCCTTTGAAATTAAGTCGATTACCATCCTCATAAGGGCTTATTGAATGCTGAAAACCCAAGCCGGTTACAAGTAAATCAAGATTTCCAACGATGTCATTCACGACATTCATAAGACCAACTATTTACAAAAGTAAGACCTCAAATCTTAAGAAATATTGACAGATATATATTTGAAGAATTAACTTGTGATATTACAGACACTTAGCAAGGCGTTTCTTAAAAAAGATATTTCAAATTTTTAAGACCTAAAAACCATAAGGATGGTAAAACTATTACATTTTTGAGGCTGTAAATAATTTTGAACGTTCGATTTAACATTCATTAGGCCTTTAATAAGCCTACAACTCATGATCATATTCAACCTATATTTCAGCAATGTACAACCAACAATATCCCCAATCCCTACCCCTGTAGGGGGTTCCGCACTGCCTACAGCCATTTTCAACAGGGTAATAAACCAAAATAAAGGAAACTAACAATGTTGGCCTAATGCTATATGTTGCTACCGCCGCCCACCCCGGCCCCTGCCCCGACCGCCCCCTCGGCCCCGCCCCCGCCCTCCGAAGCCTGCTCGGTTGGGAGACGCACTCGTGTTTCCGTCCTTCTTCATGAAGCGGAACCGCCGCCGCTTGGCTCTGTATGCCTGGAAAGATAATGGCAAAACTCATCAACTTTAAAAGAGGACAGCACTGGGGGTTTTCATTGACATCTTTTTTTCCACTGGTCCACCGGGCTAGTGGTTCTGTCTTTAAGCTAGCCCAGACCAAAGTACCCCTATGAAGTTAATATTTACAATATTTAAAATTTCCACTAGCCCACTTCCACCGAGCTAGTATTTCTCTCATATTTCACTAGCCCGGCAAGATTTTTACTAGTTCCCAGTACTAGTAACTCTATGAAAAGGAAAATCCCTGACAATATTAATAGGCTTTTAGTTCATGTGTTTCGGCTCACCTTACGGGAGTAATAATCATACCACACGACTCAACAAGTACTCATTCCTCAACAGAATCTCCTACACAGGTCTAAAGTGGCAGATTGTAAAACCTTCCTATCTTTGGATAACTCTTAACTTTTTTTTATAGAAAATTTGTTTAGACATCTGTACTTTTTGGGTAAGTGAAGGCTTGACCATTGTAGTGCCATGGTATGTCATTTATAGGGCATATTTATGTGACACTTATGTTTTGACAGAACTATGGATTTAAGTCTGTGGTTTGACAAATTCATAGATCCCTGGGGCAATAGAGATATAGTGTCCCTGAAAACTTCACTGCATAGGTCACTAGGTTTACGTTTTTTAACCCGATTTAGTGGTGGACGTTCAAGACTAACAAATTACACAAAAAAGCCAATCAATCTTCAGAACAGGAGCGCATTTACAAGGGGCTTGTCCAGACCTTGATCTAGGCCACCAACATACTGGCCCAGAGAAAGAGCTACAGTAAACTGAATCCAAAGGGGCCTACCCACGTTGTAGAGGATTATATCTTGTGGAGGGGAAACGTTTTTTTTTTAAACGTACTGCAGTTTTCAGAACGTTTCCCCTCAAAAATACTTTATTTTTATCCGTCAAGGCCGTGCTTGAATTGTCTACCACTGATCTAATCTTCACGTTTCATCACAGGGTTTGTTTGTTGGGGTAGTTTAACGTCCGGTCAACCACACAGGATTCTTTCCAGACTGCATGAGGTAATCCTTTTCAGCTTTTGGGTGATTGTATCTATGATATGGTTTAGAAGAAACCCGCCACCGGTTTTATACTTTAGTCTTTGTGAAGAGTTGCAAGAGGTCTTTTATGTACAGTGTCCCAAAGAAAGGGCAACACACACCCGGCCTTTGATGACCCTGTTGGGAGCACAGAGTTCCAATTAAAGGGTGACCGAATCTGGAACCTACCTCGACTAGCGCAGGCCGCTCCTCAGCCCACTTTCTCCGGACCACCTCCAGGTCCTCTTTCCGTCTGAAGAAATCGATCCCATCTGCAAGTTAAAACAGAGACAAACCTGTAGGTCAACATCCTATACACCTGAGTCATCCACTGAACCTTACTTTTGAGACTTGTAACTGGGCAACTTTGTTTCATACAGGTTTAATATACAAAAATCACCCCAAAAAAAGTTTCAAATTTGACACACTAGGGTGACACTACTTTATTGAAATAGATGTGTAAACGAAACAGAAGGAACGGTCGGTAAATGTCTCAGATTTCAAATTTAGATATGGCAATAAAGATACGATTCATGAAATACAGAATACAAGGCATTTTCTGTTTCTTTTTACATACATATTTTCTCCCAAATTCCCTATGCTTCACAGGGAATTATCTTTGACCCTGCAGATATAAGCGAGCAGGTATAACCAAATGCTGAATTCATCAGATTTTGACAAATTCGAACCAAACTGCCACACTATCACGAATCAAGATTTTAAGATTTTCAGCTTGTTTCTGCACCTTATCCTAACGCCTAGTTAAAGAAAGGACATGTACCCGGAGCAACATTCTAACCTTGATCAAATAATCTAAATGACCCATCTCATAAGGCCAAATCATCCTTAATCGAGCCAAAAGCAATAAAGAGGCAAACCTTTGCAAATTCTGTTGAAATATATTCTATTGTCATAACCTAGGCCCATGCTAAAATATAGACTGTAAATACAGACTCAGACTACATTAAAATACATTGAAATGAATCCCCAGTCAATTTTGGTGACCCACCAAAATTGGTTTGTTTAGAAACACTGTGGTCTTCAGGATTAATGACATGAGTAATATGGAAATAAAGTGGAGTCGTAGTTAGTTATCGTGATTTATACTGTACCAATGGCTAAAGTTAGACTCTTTGAATGTATTTTCATAGTTATTTGAATGTGCAATTTTTTTTGTCATATTTTGACACGACATTGCTTGTGACTTCCTTTAATCCACCCTTTGAATAATGATTACAGTGTATGTTATTAAGGTTAGACAGTGTATGTTATTAAGGTTAGACCAATGAAAATGCTTGTTTTATCTGCTCTAAGGGGAGTTTCCAGCCGTTCATTTTAATCATGATTTAGTACTAATCATGATTATCTAGTCAAATATAATCACGGACGTATGACGTGATTACGATCACTACGAGCCGTCGAGCCCAGGAGTGGTGGCGCTCGGAGACAGAGGAAAGTGTTACCTGCTATCCTGGGGTCGTTTTGTACGAAGAAGAAGCCATGACTGACAGCCTTCACTTTGGGGATTTCTGTCTTAACTTCGGCCATCTCAACGTCTGGGAAGTTTCTGCAATGGGAAAAGAAAACATTCAAAACACTGCATTAAAATCGTAACTTATACAATACAGATACATAAGACTATATATATCTATGTTCATACGGCTGACCATGTATTTGTCTTTCAAACTCTATCATTTAACTCCCTTTAAATTTCGAATATGGGTTTAATATGGATTTATTCCCTCTGAAAAATAATCTGATGATAGCTTGCAGGTACATAAAATACAGTGAAACAACAAACCCCTCACTCTACGAAGGACTCATTATGTATCCAATTGCGTGTATTAAACCCTGTATAGAGGATCACTATACTTTACCGTATTGTTCACTTCTATACAAAATCAATGTTCAGGCTACCAACTCAAATTCCATTTTCAAATTTCCTGTGTTTTCCCCGAGATTTCCTGGCCCACTGCAATTTTTCCCTGTGTCATATCCAGCAACTCGTTCAGATTTAAAAGCCTCTGCATACAGAAGAAAGTTGGACAACCCAACAACAAAAAGTCAAATCCCAAATACCTTGAGAATTATGAATTTCAGAACCTGGCTGAGTGAAATTCCCTGTGTTTTTGCAAAATTTGCAAATTCCCTGTGTTTTTGCAAAATTTGCTAATTCTATGTGTTTTCCCCCACAGGAAATTTTTCCCCACTTTCCCTGTGCTGTTGGTACCCTGAATTTTTTATGGAAGAACTATGGGAATCCGGTTGAACTGAAAGACAAGGTCACAGGTGGAAGTATGGGAGAGAAAGGTCGGTTAGAAAACCGAAAAACTCCGGCTTATTCGCTTTTATTTCGTTTAATTGATAGTAAATAGATTGATGAGATATGAGAGGAGGAAAAGGAATTATCGGGCGAAGCAAGAAACAAAAAGATTTATGACTACAATGCTGATGCTGTCCTCCACCATCATCACCTGACAGTCAGGCGACCTACCACATGCTGTGGAGTAGGTGTAACACAGGTTGACCCCCTGATATGACCAAATTTGGAAGTGCATCAATCTGCGAACAGAGTCCTGGTATGACCTACATAGCAAATTCTCCATTGACAGCAAGGTTAAACCACAACACTCTCCAATCACACACAGGGTCAACCGGACAACACCCTCTCTGACTGAAGCTGGTTACCGGTAACAGCATGAGTTCACACATAGAACAATAGAGCTTGTGATCAGCCTAAATGACCAACACAACACTCCGGGCCTGACCGGAGGCGACGGCATCGACAGCGATGCCGGAGAAAAAGTAGACGTTACCTGGACGCCTCGGCCTCACTGCCCCGGTCTTCGTCGTCGCTGTCGTCCGACCCGAACTGCTGTTGCCATGGTGACTTGACCTGCTGCAGGACGCTGCCCTTACCGTCCTCTGAAAAACAGATTAAATAACATTAATCCCGGGTATTTCTTTTAGTGGCAATGGTTATTAAAGAAAAGCAGTTCTGCTTCACATAGTTGTTCTTATTTTCTACCAAATTTTCTTGAAAGCATGATGAAGCAACACATGGGTTAAACAAACCAAACTTCTTTATTTTAAATATGTTATATCAAGGCTTCAAAAATTAAGCGCAATATCGACCCACATCACTAGAGACTGAGTGTGGTATGCCCCAAAATAGTTGTTCAGGTGTCCTGACTAAACAAATTATTTTGTCCCGGACCTGAAGCTTTTTCAAAACAAATAAAAGGAAACAAATAAAAAGAAATAAAAAGAAATTAAAATAAGCGCATGAATATTAAATGGCCTCTACATTCTCAGAAGATGTATTACATATGATCGACATCTTTACAGAAGGCGTACCAACGCCGTTCTTTATTTAGAACACAGCTAAAAGAAACTTGAAAAAGAAACGACCTACCAACCTTATATTCTTTTTTGAGGCATGACACCTGAACTCAATAACTATATTTTCTATTTCTATATATTAACCCACAGACCACCCACCTTGGACCTTCCTGGTATTGTCAGTCGTCTCCTCGTTGTCGCGACCCAGCATAGCGAGCAGCGAGAAGGGTTGGTCCTGCACCGCCTTGTCTTTGTTGAACATGTCCTTTAGCGAGGTCTCCACCTGGAAGAAGCGCTCGCCTGACACCTCGGGCACCGGGGCAGTCTCTGGCCGCACCTCCTCCTCAACCACCTTCTGTTTCCTGGGATGATAATTTAACTTAATGATCCCATGGTGAATTTGTTGTGTACCAATTTATTCACAATAATTGACTCGTCTAATATCAATGATTACATCGAGTTAGCAGTATTGCATACCATTTTTTTTGTCGAGGATCTATTGCAGGGATGCAAGTTGGGTCGGAAATGGCAGTAAGAAAATCTGATTGTGTCCTTAAATGTTGTGAAATGTATTCTAAACATCAACATTTGAAACTGATTGACGACTAAACACGAGGACCCGGTCGAAAACTTGCATTTTATAGGGTTGCCCAAATAGAAAAGTACCAATATCATATCTAAATTCATTTAATAGTACAAGAGTACATATGACCCAGTTCAGGCTATGTTACTTACTTTTTCTTTTCCTTCTTCTTGGTCTCCACCTGCAGCTCGAACTGTTTGTGGTCGTCCTTGGTCGGGTCGTAGTGCCGCGTCGACATGTCCCTGAGGCGCAAAGCAGAGGAGGTTAATTCTAATCTTACGAACGATACTAATTTTTAATTACGTATTACAGATGGCTACAAGAACGATATTGGTATATTACGACAGCAAACTGTGGAGAGGGAAAATGTAGGGCTCAACATTAAGCATTGCCCGCCTGCCCGGGGTAGGTAAAACATGAGGTGGGACAGATAATTTTTTTTTGCCCAAAGGGATAAATTTCTGCCATATGATAATAATCAAGTAAAGATGGGCAGATAAATTTCTGGACCGGGCAGGTAAAATTTTACCTCTACCTGCCCCAATGGGCAGCAAAGCTGAATAGTTGATGTTGCGCCCTGAAATGCCAGGATATAAGTTGACAAATCCCCTTTAACCTTCCTTCACACACCCCTTTTCACCCCCACCAACCCCACCTCTGCCACCAATAGCCTGGTTCCACAGTGGTTTCAGTATGAGCTGGTATGTGTCTGTCATTCAGGGTCACTCTGGGTTAGCAACTGAGGTGACCAATGGACAGACAAGTGGGTCCTCAGATTGACAGCATGTGCTTCTCACATGCCAAAAACTTCCCATTCATCTCGATAACAAGGAGCAATTTGTCAGGGAAACTGTGCCCTATCGTGACCACAATCTAGACCACGCACAAAATGGCCAACAGACTGGCTACAAAAAAACTTGAATCAAAGAAGACCTCCAAGAACTTTTAGAGAATTAAGATTAGGAGGGAATAAGTTTTTTTTCAACCGGCCTTCATATTGTTTTCCCTCCCAGAAACAGATGTTAGAGTTACATTTAGGCTGCTTCTTTGTTTTAGGCTTTTCATTTAAGACCAAAGATTTTCAAATTTAAGACTTTCTTTATGATAACGTGATGATGCTTATATAAGTGACTTATCCCTAATCACAGAGAAAAGAAAAGAATGTATCTTTTTTCATATAAAGAACTGTAAATGAACAGTCTAATGCCTGAACAAAATTGTTTGTGTTTTCTTAAAAATAAACGATCAACCAAAAACAGGTACCCGTATATGAAAAGTGTTTTAAAAAAAATTCTCACTTGAAAGTGACAGCCTTGTTTTTCTTTCCCTGCTTCACCGCTCCACCCCCTACGACATCCTTCAAAATGGCCATGGCACGCTCGCGTTCTGCGCTCGTTGAGTCATTGTCCATCGTCTCCTCTTGGGCCTCTTCCATTTCGTCTTCATCACTTGAGTCTACAGATACAACAGCATAAATATGTTTTTCATGTTTTACATTCGGCTCTTGCCGATTTTCAATGCCATCCAGTTACATCTAGATACTTTAATTTTATCAAATATGATATTGAATTTAAATCAACATGTCAAACACTATATACAATATCAGTGTTCGAAATTAATTGTCAGGGAATTAGCCATTGGCCATTGGCCGACGATTTTGATACAGGGCCGACAAAAAAATGAGAAATCCTTGTTAAATTGGCCCGGATGGCCGACGTCTTTTTGGGCCGTCATATAATGCTTTTTTGGGCCGTCATATAATACTTTTTTGAGCCGTCAGACACTGATACAGACTAATGCTTTTTTGGGCTGTCAAATATACTATTTTGAGCCATCAATTATACTCTTTTTGACCGTCAATTTCACAATATTTGTGGGCCGACTGAAAGCTATCAGGGCCGACAACATTTTTAGACTTTTGGCCCTGATGACCAAGAGCCAAAAAAGTTAGTCTCGAACACTGCAATATACATACAATATACAGGGCTGTATGATATATGTTAGTTTAGATATGAATTGCAGTGTGGGCTAAGATAATTCTTATTAAAAAGTGTCATTTAGGACGTTTTAAAGATGTCCATCTATGATTCTTAAAGCCTAAAGAATGGTTGCAAATTAATACATACATGCCAACAATGAAACATAGCAAAAACTTTACATAAAGTAAGACCTTGAGTGACACATTTTAGTGATCTCGGCTATCACAATGTAGTGACCTCCCACTGTTTTAACCTTGGCTTATACAATTAAGTGACTAAGACAAACCTTCAGAATCTTCCTTTTCACCGTCTTCATCCAAAAACTTTTCTGTGATTTTAAATCGGGGGTCGTTTGCGAATCGCGACTGTAGCGATATCAGCTAGAGCAGACAGAAAAGACAAGGTTCCAGGTCAGGATCAACAGCTACAAATATGTGTGAATATTTCAAGATCATTCAAACTCATTCAAACGAACAAGCTCGGTGACGATTTGTCCTGTACTGGTTTACCATTAAAATGAACAAAATACTTTTCTTATATCATAAATATCTAGCTTATGACCACTCATGGACAATTCAAAGAAACATTTCAACAACTAGAAAACGTGCTGATCCACTCTCCCGTATAAAAGTGCCACCTGCATGGACAAATACCTTGGATCAAGTCTCCTTACCACAGATAGAACGTGTGCTACGTACAGACAATCTAAGATTAGAATGTATGCTGGGGAATATGTCGACAAACCACAAGACTTAAGTATAGACATTTTCATTAATCATGGCATTAATTGTAGTTTAACATTATTGAGAAATAATATTGACTATATTTTGTTATGCATGTGCATGAGTTTATAATTTATTTTGTTGGTTTAAAAAGTCATTCATTATTCGTAGATATATAGCAAATATTTGTTTATTTTCTTTGTTTTTTCTTGTGTTTTTTGTCGACAAAATAAACCCAAATTAACTTGCAGGTGCCTAAAATACAGTAAACAGGGTACCAACTGAAACGCCATTTTCAAATTCCCTGTGTTTTCCCTGAGATTCCCCTGTCCCGCAGCAATTTTCCCCTGTGTCATATCCATCAAGTTGATCAAAATTAAATCTGCTTGTAGAAAAAATTTGGACAACCCACAAACAAAAACTTGATACCCTAATATCTTGAGAATCAGGAATTTTAGAACCTGGTCAAATGAAATTCCCTGTGCTTTCCCTGTGTTTTGGCAAAATTTCCAAATTCCCTGTGTTTTCCCTGTCAGGGATTTTTTTTGGACATTTTCCCTGTTTTCCCTGAGTAAACTGGCTATCTGTGTTAAAGACGAAATAAGGTCATAGCATCACAATTCAAAGAGACACCACTGACCTTGCTGCCGGCCTTGCCCTCGAACTGCGGCCGTACTCTGAACCGGTCCTCTGCGTCCTCGTCTTCTGACGATGAGTCGTCGCTGTCCTCGAACAGCGTAGGCGCTTTTTTCTCCTTAGCCTGTTAACGGAAAAGTTTAAACATGTCAAGCTATGTTATAAAACGAGCGAGTCACAGCTAAATAATTTATAACCTACACTGCTGACGAGCAGTGTTTATAGAGGAAAGTGCGTATTTAGAGGATGTATGTACCTTACCTTGTTTTCTGTATTTTCTTTGTTTTTTAATCTTGTTTGGGTGATAAAAAGTAGAAAACCGTTTGGGGTCATCCTCGGGTGTCAGTACGATCCATGAAGATCATACGTAACTTGGGCTTCACCCTCGGTAACCCCTCTGGGTCCTACAGACACCCATGGATGCCCCCCGCGGTCTTATATATTTATCACCTAATCAATGAGTTGGGAGTGAGTCCTATTACTTCATCATGGAAGTTAGACGAAAAAGACATCTTGTAGCACAACTCAACCTGTGCTAACTGAAGTAGATATAACAGGCAAGATGATGTTATCATTCATCAAGTATTGCTTAAACAAATTAACGTCATCTTATCAAATAACGTACAGTTATGGTTGTCAACTCTCCCGACATACATACAATTCAAGACAATGAGAACTGAATTAGTAAATTATGAGTTGAGGAGACAGACTTTATCAATGTTTCTTAAGGGAAAAGGGCTACTACTTTTAATCGTATCTGCAACGTTTAGCGCTGCAGTAATCTAAATAAGAATAAACTTGAGGGTTACTTATCCCTATGGAAAACAAACCTAAACCATGGAATAACATAGGGTTAAATTTTTCTCATGGGGATTTAATGTTTTTATTATGATTTTTTTTTTATTTCTTCCATTATCGAACCCAATCCTGTTGGTTGTTGAGAAAATAAATCGAAAACTAAACTATGGAACACGTTTCTGCAACAATTTACCTTGGTTTCTGCATCACTGGAGTCGTCACTTGATTGGCTATCACTAGAGTCAGATGACGATTGGGGAGGTTTAGTGCGTTTTACAACACCGTTGGTGACGGTTGTTGGCTTAGACGGGGTTTGCATTTTGACGTCTTCATCGTCAGAATCAAAGATGATTTTCTTTGATGGCTGTGAATCCTGAAAAGTTGGAGTAAGAATCAGTTATAACTACGTCAATACTAAGGTTTATATTCACGTTGGTTATTGCTTGATTGACAATCAAAGCTATGTAGGCATAATCAGTCTGCGGCATTAACCACCGGACCGGTGCCCCAGGCCAGTAAAAATGAGCTTGGGCCAGTGATTTTAATAACCCTACTGGCCCGGGTGGCCAGTGGCTTTTCCTCAAAAATGAAAAATTCTGAAATCTAATAGACAAGCTTGGAAAAAAAGTAATTAAATTGGTGAAATGTTATAAATAAGGAAATTTAAAAAAAAAAAAAAAAAAAATTCGCCTAATTTTAAAAAACAATAGATCCCTGACAGGCTTCGAACTTGAACTTTAATGGGATATGACTTAACCATGGCAGCTGCACAGTGAATATCACAGCGACTAAGGAAATTCCTTTTTGTAATCTGGAATCACCAAAATGTCAAAAATAAAAACTTTCCAAATTCCACTCATTATTGTAACTTAATACAAACTCATTGGGTACAACCTTTAAACATGTCTCCCCGCTTTATAAAGAACCCCTACTACTTACCACTGACGCGAGGGCATTTTTGAGCAGATTCTTCTGAGCCTGTGCCTCATGGGTACGCTGCTTCAATGTCTCGAGGCGCTTCTGGTTGGCGTCAAGGGACTTCTTGGACTGAGCTGCTGCGGCCACTTTTCCTTTAGCTGGAGGAGTTGGGGCTACAGCCTTAGAAGGGTTCTTCTCCTTCAGTCCAGACGGAGGAAGCTTTACCGCTATGGCTGGGGATTTAGGAACTGTTTTGTTCGTCACCCCTGAAGACGATGACGAGGAGGAGTCAGTGTCCGAAGAATCACTGTCTGAAGAGGACTGCTTTTGCTGTGTGACCTTAGAGACGTTTGTCTTGCTGTTAGGTTGCACCTTTGCTATCTTTTGTTGTTTTGGTGCTTTTTCAGTTTCTGATTCAGAGGAGTCTGAGGAGCTGGAAGTCTCCTCTGGTTTGGGATCACTCAAAGTCTTCTTGATTTGAACCTTTTTGGAAATCTGTTTTGGGGCAATTTTATCAGACTCTGAATCTGAGGATTCACTATCTGATGAATCTGGTGCTTCTTTTTTCGAGATGCTCGATTTCTTGATTGGTGATTTTGCAGCAGGTGATTTTTCCACTTGTTTTTCAGACTCTGAATCTGATGAATCACTATGCGATGATTCACTATCTGATGATTCGGATTCTTCTTGTTTTGACTTACTAGATGTCGCACTTTTGTGCAGGTTTGAAGTCACAGGTTTTTGTACTTTTGTCACAGTGTCAGTCCCGGACTCACTTTTAGATGAGTCTGAAGATTCTCTTTGATTTGACTTGTCTGATTTCTTGATTTGCAATTTACCTACAGGTACTTTAACTTCAGTTTCTGATTCTGATTCTGAATCTGACTCACTCTCTGGGGAGGAATCTGCAGTTTTCAGTTGTTTACCTTTGACATTCTTCTTCATTTCCTTGCGTTTCGGTTTTTGTTTTGATTGTTGGGGAAGAGACTCCTCATCTGTTGACGAGTCATCAGTGTCCTTCTTGGGAATTGCCTTTTTGTTACCCAACTTCTTTTGTTTTACTTTCTCCTTGATAGAAATTTCACTTTCTGAGTTGGCGGCATACCCAGACGTGTGATTAGGTTTGTTTGTATCTTTCTTTTTCAACTGATTGTCACCTTGTGATGACGAGCCCGTGGTCAGTGATACGTTCTGTGCCTGTGGCTGCTTTACTTTCAAGCGTTTTGGCTGAGTTTGTACCGTCTGGAACCTTTCGTCTTCTTCATCCGTGTCCGAGTTGTACACCTTCTGAGGTGTGAATGGTTTTTTCCCAGCTTCAGGGTAAATCAACGAAGGAGTCTCGACAAATTGTGATCTTTGCGTGGCCACTTTAGCGATACGGTCTAGTTTTGTTACCCTCCCCTGTGACACAGCATCTAGGAGATCCTCTTCGCTGGAGAACCCCCCGCTGTTGTACTTATTCCACTTTCTCTCCTCATCAGTGACTCCAGCAGATTTATCATCAACCAATAATCCCACACCAAATTCATCTACCGATGGAACCTGAGCAAACCTGGGTTGTTGGTGCATTGGAGTCGGCCTCAATTGAGCTTTACGAGCTTGGATATTTTTCGGTTGCGCAGCAAATTCATCGCCACTACCAGCACCAATGTCCTCATCAAACTCTATCTGAATGACTTTACTTGTGTCAGGCGTGGGTTTGCCTTTTGCCTTTTTGGCTTTCTGAACAGGACTTTTCGTTTCTTTCACAACAGTTGCAGCAGGTGATTTCGAAAGAGGTTTCATTTTCTTTGCTGGCGGTTTCTGTTGGTCACTGTCGGAAGAGCTTGAGGAATCATCACTACTCTCCTGTTGAACTACCTTTGCAGGTTTATTAGGTTTTAAAGTCTTACTTCCAGGACTTTTCGTTTTACTAGTATTTGCTACCTGTTCATCTTCAGAACTAGAACTATCTGAGGAAACACTCTGCTGTGGCTTTGACTTTTTGTCTTTACCATTGGTAACTTTCTTCACTAGCTTCGATTTTGAAGAATCTAAATCTTCAGGTTGAACTTTACTCTTCTCTTCTGAGGCACTGGAAAGCTTTCTTTTCTTTTTTGAAGCTAGTTTAATCTGTTGTAAGATTGCTGTGGCATTGGAAACTGAGGATTTTGTAGGCGTTCCATTGACGGGGGCTTCAATGATACTGACATCGGGTGAAACTACACGATTCCTCCGGTCTTTCCCGGCTGATGGCGTAGAGGTCTCCGATATAGTCCTTTTACGCTTTGCTGGACTGCAGTCTACCTGCAGATCTTCTTCCTTCAAAGTAACATTTTTCTGTTTCGTTACAGATACAGGAGCCTTTTTTACTCTTTTCTTCTTTGGGTTACTTTCCTGGTCAGAATCACAAGATTCCGTATTCGAATGATACACATTTTCCACTTTACTGTCATTCGTAGCAGTGACATGCGAATCTTCCGACTTGACAAGCTCATTTAGTTTCTTTGGGGTGAGGGACTTTCTTTTGGTTGCTGTGGGAGGAAACTCTCCTTTTATTTTCTTCAGTATGTCCTTTTCCTCTACTTCCATATGCCAGGTCAGTCCGTTAACGGTAGCGTCGGCCTCTTTAGTCGTAACCTCCGCCTTCTTACCATGCTCAAACTTCTTCACCGCATGCACATACTTTGAAGGGTCCACCTTTATCACCTGAAAATATGAAATTTAAACGTTAACAATATCCAATTCGTTAGTTCAGCATAATTCTTTCATATTATGTTTAATATTATCAAACATAATATGAAAGAACTGATGTTGCTAATAATAATAATAATCACAACCTTATCTAACAAAAGTACCGATCGGTTTATTTGCCAAATTGATAGACAATCTTAATGAAGATCTTCATTAATGTTTAAGATGATTCAATTCAGTGAAAACTGACACAATAACATTATCGGAGTAATTTTGTGCACATTTTATGTTTTTTTTTCCGTTTGCAGTATTTGACAAGAAAGCCCAAGAGCATATATTGCATACATGCTCCCATTGTGGACCCCCGGTTTTAATATATATCAAGTATTTTGGTGGTAGGTAGGGGAAACTGACACTATAGTAACAATTTCACCGATTATTTGAATTGCAAATGTGTGCAGGCCTAAAATAATCGAACCATGCCATACATAGGATCCTAAAACATAATAAAACTAGTTTCCTGTATTTTATTAGATATTCAAATGATATGTATTTAGTTATCATGTATACCTAAAAGAATAAACCTTTTAAAGCTATTTCTTTTCAACAGTCCTCAGCCTGCAAAAACGATTATCACCCTACTCAGGTTACTATTTCTTTTCCACAGTCCTCAGCCTGCAAAAATGATTATCACCCTACTCAGGTTACAGGTCCCCCCCCCCCAGTCTATGACAGTGATGGATAACACATGTTACCACAATACCCACTGGGTGTGCTGGGAGGCTCTCCCCACGAAAATACAACTCAGAAACATAGGCTGAATCCATATTAATACTTAAAATTTCTTTCCAATATGCCCAAGTTCAGAACTAGAGATGTTTTCACATATACTGATATTTTTCTTAAGGCTGTAGGTGCATAAACTTTACCTCCGAATTTGGTGACCAAATGCCCTGTCTGAGGGTTTTTTCCTATGCTATATACAGGGCGGTGGTGATGTCACAATCGGCTTTTACTAACGTTCCTCGCCCTGGCTACATTTGTGGACTTGGGGTCCACAAATAATAATACAATGTAAAATAGACTTCACTCACCTTCTTTTTATTCTTGGTTCTTAAGTTCACTACTGGTAAAGCTACTCCATATTTTCCGACCACCCAATCCTGAAACGACAATTAGAAAGAGAGTGACGTAAAAGATGAAACTGACTTTGTATAGGGGCCTTCTATACATTTACAAACGCATTTTTTCTGATTAGTAACCATCTATTTGAGACATTATGTTTTTCGATCAATGCTGCACGTCGAAGGGAATGTTTATATTTTTCCGTATCAAACTGTAATTGTTAACGACCATTATCTTGATGCGTTCGTCTCCTTTATTTTTTCTGGCTAGCGCTCCAGGGAGAAGAACATCACGTCACGTTTAGAAAAAAATATAAGGATCAAATTTAAAGAGATTCTGCAATATTATAGGGTAAAACGTTAATTGTACGAGGAGAAGGGACGCACAGTTAGCCCACAGCACATTGAAACTGCCTTAACCCTTTCAAGGCAGAACATACTGGAGTGTGTAGAAAGTTAGATACGTGAAAAAACACTGAATAAAAATGTTCCAAACACCATTCAAATGCTATAGACAGGGTACTAATCGAAATTCCGTTTTCAAATTCCCTGTGTTTCCCTGTGTCATATCCAGCAAGTTGTAAGAATCTAAAAGCCTCTGCAGCAAGAAAAAAATTGGATAACCCAACAACGAAGAGTCGAATCCCTAACATCTTGAGGATCAGTCATTTCAGAACATGGCTACATGTAATTCCCTGTGTTTTGGCAAAATTTGCAAATTCCCTGTGTTTTCTGTGTCAGGGCCATTTTCCCTGTTTTCCCTGTGTTGTTGGTACCCTGTATAGAGTAAATCTAAATCCGTACCGGTTTGCCCTCGACAGCGGTACCGGGCACGGCCCCTTTGACGTGGAGATTCACGGGCTCTGCGGTAGGGGTGTCCTTCGGCTGACCCGCTTTACTCCGCGCCTCCTCCTGCTCCCTCTTCAGCCTGCATTAAAAAGGTCCAAAGAGAAAAATCACAAATAAAAAACCAATCGGATTGATAAAGGATTCTTCTGTTTATCGGAAGAGATGTCAAACGTTAGAAAGAATTCAGCAAATTGTATTAAATCAGGGCACTTTTAGAAACCTAATTATTAATCTTAAACCCTTGTTTAGAATGATCGTGGATCATTCTTTTGTGAAGCAAAGATCTATACCAATTGCAATGAACAAGCCAATAGGAGAACTAACTTTTCAAACCACGCGGGAAAAATATGCATATTTAAACAAGTTATTTCTTAGTTCATGCCATTGGATAACTATTTACAGCAATATTGTAGCCTCTATGGAACGCTGCTTCGACATTGAACCTGGTAGGATATTGCAAACAAGCAACAAGAGTATAATGGTACAAATTATAATCAGCGATGTAAGTTTCGGACAGTGAAAAATCGGAAATAGCATAAAGAAAATTTGAGTGTACCCTTAAATGTTGCGAAACTTATTCTAAACAGCATATTTTGAAAATGATTTTTGGGGGTGCTGGAGGAAAAAAAAAAGGAAATCCGACAAAAATCAGAAAACTTGCATTCCTGTATAATACAATTAACATGTCGGTTTTTGGGATAAAAATGAAAAACACGCACCTGTCCACGAAGCTCTCCTTGGCTATCTGTATCTGCATTTCGTTTCCCCGCCACTTGGTCTTGTTGAACGTTGCCATACCTACAGAATGAAAAAATATATTGATTTTAAAAATATTCTTTTTTGTTAGTCCATCATCTCTCTATATACGTTAGGTTCCTCTGATGATTCGCTGCAGTACATGTAATATATTAAGATGAAAATAAAGTATTGATACTAATAACATGGATACAGGTTGAGTCATTATTTACTCTATTTCTATATTAATTCAATTCCAACACTGTATCCAATATTAGAGCTGAAATTAATTCTATTCTTGGTCGATGTGCTACCAGCGTCCAACGCTATGATTTTTTTCTTGTTATCCATGGTTAATAACGGTAAGCCTGTGACTGAAGTAATACAGCATCATCTCCAAACTACTATAGTACTAATGTCTTCATCTTCATTACTCCCCTAAACAACATCCACAATAAGAAAGTACTACCCCAAAACTTAAAGTACTTCAACATAATGAATCATTAGTCAGTTTATTCTTACATTTCTTGTAGTCCTTGTCGCTGATCGTCATGTTCAGATAGGCAAAGGTTTTCAGCACATTGCCTGAAATAAATCAAAATATAAAAAAAAACACGCATTAGTCTCACACATTTTGGACTTACCAAAATCAATGGCGGCCATCAAAATGGATAAGCCCATATTCTCACAACATGTACTATCATACAGGGTTCCTACAGACTTTACATGACAGAGAGCCAAGTCAGATTGAATGCAGGTAGACGATAAAACCATAATAAATTTGCTTTCATATAGACCCTTTTCATTAGTGTGGTGCCTCACTAGCGGACAGAAATGAGTGAACCAATGAATTACGTAATTGGTTCCAATGAGACCAGGCTTAAAGTGTTGGGTGCAAAGCATCTACAACCCCATACCCACTAGGCGATTTTACTGTTGATGGGCGACTGCACAAGAGACAAATCGCTGGGCAATTTTGATTGCTGGGCGATTCCCATTGGTTATGGTGCGAGTTCTCAGCGACGGCCAATGGGATCGCTGGTAAAATGTCAAACTTGCTTGATAATACAGTGGCCTGACGACAACGATTATCCCAGTTGCCTGTCGCCCATTTAGTCTCTTAGTGGGTATGGCCCTTACGGGAGAGTCCACTGCGCAGACCAGTGAGAAAGGTGCATAGCAGGTAAAACATTTCACTAAACTAACGTCAATAAACTAGACTGCCACTTTTAATATCATGTTCAGACCACCTACCAACGTCATCCTTCCTGGCTCTGACGTCGACGCCGGTGACGTCACCAAAGCGTGCGAAGCGGTCCTGGAGGTCCTTGTCGGTGATGCCCTGGAAGAGACCGCCGACGAACAGTCGCCGCGGGGTCCGTTCCTCCCCCATGGTTAACCAAGTCTGCAAAGGGATTAGCAACTCATTAGTACTAAGATTTTTAACTTTTATTTTATCTAAAGGTTCATTAAGACAGTCTGACGACCATTCAGGGATGGAAAAAAAACAAGCTAGTCTAGCGATTCCAGAATATGCTACCTGTGTCACCAGGGATGCACAATTCTAGAGCCGGGGGAATGATTTTCAAATGAGTGCACCTGGATGGTGCACAATTTTTCACTATTTCACAAAGCTCTTTGTAGTAAAATACACACAGAAATATCTCCGGGTTCATACTTTTAGAGCCTTTAATTTCGGACACACGCTTGGCAAGTGAAATGGGTCACCCAGTACTTCACGTGGCCTATCAGACCTAAACAGGTTTGTCAATGCCTGGCCATACTTTAACAAAAGTAAAGATAACTAGACATCTAAAGATTTCGGCCGGAGACCGGCCGATGTTTTGGCAGGGACTCTTCAAACACCAGCCTATTTTTCTAACAATAAAATCCCAGGGTCCCAGTAAATTCAACATGCAACATAAGGACCCCCCTCCCCTACTACACCCCCCCCCCCCGCCCCCTCACCTCCCCATTATGGGGGTGGTGTGTAGTAGTCACTGGTAGTGGTGGTTGTATATCAGTGATAATGTTAGAAAAATATAGCATGCGGCAATGGCGCACTCCCTGTTAATTTTAGGGTGACTTGAATGCGCCATTTTTAGTTGATTTTGATTAAGTTAAAATTCCTAATGTTCCATGGGCGCATTGATCTCAAAACTAATGTGACATTTATCATTCTAATGCGCCCAGGGCGCATGGCGCGGCCCTAACATTTTCACTAGTATATAGACACCCCCTCCGCTCACCCGTGACTCACCTGCCATGGCCACACTCACTGGTCACTGCCTCAACCCCCCCCCCCCTTACCCCTCCACCTTGGCACCCCTCCCATACAGTTCTGTGGTTCACTATAGGGTGGTGGAAGGTGGGATGGGGGGAGGGGAAGGGGGAGGGGGAGGGGGAGGTGGAGGGTGAGGGTGAGAGGGGAGCCAGACAAGGCCAAAGGATATTTCATTTTCTGTTTCTTAGTTTGCCCTTACTAAAATTGAAATTAAAATCAATTTGAAATGAAAATATGTTACATAATTAAGTAATGATAAATCAAATGCTTATCAATAAAAATAGTTTGAAAATTTATACTTTAAGTGTTTGTCAGATATAACTACATGAGTACATTTATTGGAAACAACAAATTAATATTGTTTTCAGGACAACCTGGGCTTTCCAGTCTCTCAAATTAAACATACCTCTATATATAGGACCCATGGGCAGTGGATGTCAATCACTGATATTTGTCCCTTCTACCTCTACCACCAGTGACCAATGAGAAGAGACTGAGTGGAGGCCCCACAGACCACCACCACTGGGGGTCAGAGAGGGCACACCAATTAAACAATTACATGGTCCGCCGCCCTACTACAATGGACCCAATTCAAAAACAGACCTATACCTTTGTTTTGGCAGGGCTTTGAAAGGTACTATAGTCCACACTTTTATTACCCTGCCAAAACAAAAATGACAGGAAGAAAAATTATTTCTTCTAATAATTCAGATTGAGCTAAAATAAGACCTTTTTAAGACCCCAGCACCCAAAATAAGATCTTTCTTATAGCCTTGTAAATGGCAAAACCAAAATCAGACCTTTTAAGACCTGCATGGGCACCTTGTTCTATACTCAATTTGAGTTTAAGGTATAATGTATGCATAGCTATCATGCAAGAATCAAGGAGCCTGGCCAAGGAGCAAAAAATAATAGGAGGGTCCAGCGCGGCAAAACGTGTAACTGCCGATAGTGGCGCCTCCTGGCGTCCGTCAGGCAGTCGGCGAGTTCTTACATTGCGAAGCATAGCAGCCCGGTCTTAATTGGATGATTACTTGAATTTTGAATAAGTTAAGGTCATTTGATCATCATATTGGTATTGTCAAGACTTATTTCCTTCTAAAGCATCGAAAAATAGGAATGTTTCTGTACGAATTGATGGCTCGTTGTAGCCCTACATCACAGGGACTGTGGGAACCAGCTCCATAGCCCTGTGAATTCACGCAGGTCCTCTGGCAAACTCCTTTCTCGCTTCAGATTCCCGTGTAATCATCGCTCCGACTATAGCATTCTGGGGAGTGCCGGGACTACTTTTCGCTGTGACCTGTTACCTGTCTGACTTTACACTTTCTATAAGAACTACTTTTTCGTGGAGGGCCACTTGCGTGATGGGGTCGCGCAGTACTACAATAAAAGTGGGTTACGAAAAAAGGCTATAGTCGGAGCGAGTATTACATGTGGAATCCAAAGCGACGGGGGAGTATGGTCCTCTGGGAGCTGGCGATGTACACTTACATATATAGTTAGCTCTTAGGGTATCAGAGTGTTGAAACGGTTTCAGATAACATCTTTTTACGTAAACATGTCGGGTTACACTTACAGTACATTTCTATAATGGCGAGTGCCCACTGGACCATGTTATAGTGTAGCGTAATATAGATCTCTAGCCTGGTCTGACTTTAAAGATTTTAATGGCCCTAGGCCTGTTTTGTCCACCCTTGCTTATACTTTTTCTGCATTTTGAGGGAGGGGGGTCCACTTAATATGGTGCCATTTCTAGGGGGAGGGGGGCAGGGATCACATGGCAAAACATGATCGAGGGGAGGGGGGGGGGTCATTTATGGACGGCCCCCATACGATTACGACTATGACTAGTATGAGGAATTCAGTGCTTATTCCTACAAACTAACAAAGCCAAAGGTAATTTGACGATAAAGTCCCGGGTCTTCTTCAAAATCAGTATGACTTCCAAGTTGGTTGGCCCTGTCACAGTCCACCCGTACCCCATACTGGACGACAGAGAAGCTTATCCGCACCATCGGCCTACCGTAAAATCATCAGAATCTATTTGTAGTCTACCCCTTGCTTTCTGGGCTCTGCTTTCTGAAGCACGAGGCTCATTCATTTATCCTATCATCGCTCAGGGTCCAAATCTTTCATTTCGTCGTATCATCTAACAATTGCATGATACTTCTTCATCTTTCGAAAAATGGTGCAAGACACCGTCTATTTACAATTAACTTTCCAATTATATCTTAAATACTTACTTAAATAGTGTTATTTTATCATTACCTTCAAGCAAGTTCACTTCTCACGTGGAGTGCGTCGCTGGTTGCTATCCTTCACGGGTTTGATTGCGCACATCACGAAGAGAACCAGCTACGGACACTTTTTCAAAATAGGAACTTTGGAAGGAGTAGCTGAAACGACAACACATATCATTCATTGTTTGACATCCCAAAATGCCTCGTTCTTACCGAACATATAGATCTATAAATATATTTTTTCCATCATATGATATGTGTTGTTGACCGGCAATGGTGATTGATCGAAATTTCCGTTTCGTCTGAATATGTTATGAATTCTACTTTTGATGCCAGTTTGGCGGGAAGTTGCACCCAGATCAAATGTCAGCAGCATGGCGCGAAGTTCGGAGAGAGATATTTTGCAAAATATTCAACGACAGATACAAGAGTAAGTATCATTTACTTTCTATATATTCTTTCTCTTTATGATCTTGCTACAGCACAGTTTGTCCGTGTCCTGGAGATGTTGAAACTTCAGTTTGAGCTCATTTTGTTGGCCTAACTTCGTGCCACTGCCCTGGGCCACTCACCGCCAGTGTATGGAGAACTAGGTCCGTTGGAGAACTCGGTCCGCTTGTGTTTGTGGCAGCCCCGGTGGCAGCTATCTACTCATAAACTGTGGAGTAGGGACGAGTAAGCCGTTTAGGTATGAATTCTAGATCTATTATAGGAGAGGGATATATATCTAGTTTGATTTTAAATTATTGCAAAAGCTATTCCAACCCCAGCGGACCGAGTTCTCCAGCTCCATCGACATCACTACAAACGCAGTAGCGTCGAAAAGCGGTGCACATGTTATATGAAGGTTTTAAGGCTTTCCCTACTTGGAGGGATGAATTAAGGCTTTCCCTACTTGGAGGGATGAAGACATCTGGTTGTGGTCTGAGCCTTGCCCTGTTGGCTGCCTGGTCTGCTGCCTCATAATACATTACCAACATGCTAGGACCCACTGTCACCCAGTTAATGACAGGTGGGAGGGTTGGCTGCCGTTTGGACTTTTTCTTGGATGAGGGCATGGTTGTCCTTAGTGTTTTTGGAGAGGGACTGGCTATATATATATAGGCACTACCACGGGAAATTAGAATAGCAACCATCAATCAGTATTTAAAGGAGAACCGCAAAGGCAATTTAAATTTGCATATTATACTGAATATCTATTTCTTTACATATACATGCAAAAAACAGTTTTAATATATGATAAATATAGGAGATATTGAGATTTACAAATTAAGTTCTATAGTGGCTTCTACTGAGTGCATGTGACGTCATCTATGCTCTTTTAGATAAGTAGGGCAAGCTGATAAGGGTCTGGCTATGGGTGACTGCACACACAGACACCTGTGACTGAGAGCCTAGATGACATCACAGCCCTGTGAGATAAGCTGTGAGAGTGGATTCACACTCCCACCAAAAGCTTATTTAGCTCATCATATTATCAATGTATTATCATTTTAGTCTAATGCTGCTAATAATATGCATCAATTAAGAGTTTTGTACCATGTTTGGCATTTTCGTTTCCTCTTTTGCGCTTCACCTTTAAGGACAGTTGTGTTCCTTCTAAGTTGCATTGGAAAGCGGCCAGAATCACCTAACACTGCATCAGTTGCTGTTTGAGATTCAACTCCTAATGTGCTCTTAATATAACCAGGGTACCAACCACACAGGGAAAACAGGGAAAATGGCAAAAGAAATTCCCTGACAGGGAAAACACAGGGAATTTGGAAATTTTGCCAAAACACAGGGAAAACACAGGGAATTTCATTTGGCCAGGACCTGAAATTCCTGATTCCCAAGATATTAGAGATTTAACATTTTGTTGTTGGGTTGTCCAAATTTTTTCTGCATGCAGAGGTTTTTGAATTTGAAAAACTTGCTGGATATGACACAGGGAAAAATTGCCGCGGGACAGGGAAATCTCAGGGAAAACACAGGGAATTTGAAAACGGACTTTCAGTTGGTACCCTGTATAACATGAATTGAATTTTTCCATTCCATTGTGCTCCTTGACTTTATAGCATATTTCCCATCCATACTTTAGAATTGGCAGTATCTGACTGTCATAGACTTTAAAAGAGAGTTTAGGCGAAAGTCTACCTATTACTTCACGACTAAGTTTCCTTGTATGATACATCACTTTTTGTGCTTGACCTAGGAGGCAGTCTGGGAAGATTCTTAAACGATCTTTTGAAAGAGAGTTGAAAATAAACCCCAAATATTTATCAGGCAAGGAAAATCTGCATGTCCGCATGTCCTCGACGACCATAAAATAGCTGTGGACGACCAGAAAATGATTTCTGGTCGTCCTCATGACGACCATATATTTTGTATCAATCACTAAAATATTTAGCTATAAAATCATATATCTTTGTCTATTTTCATGCCTTGTTAAGATATTAGACATTTTCTCTGTTGTGGACGACCTTAAGCTGTGTGTGGACGACCAGATTTGTGCTATTGGTCGTCCTCTGACGACCAGAATTTTGGCCGAATTTTCCTAGCCTGTTTATATTCATTTACAGTATCAATAGTACTATTGCCTATCCTGTATACAAAATGTGTATCAATGTCTTTTGTCTTATTGAAAATTAGGACTTTAGTTTTTGAGAGACTGACAGTCATGTGCCATTTCTTACAGAACTCATACATTCCATCAATCTGTGTTTGTAAACCCTCTGCTGTATCTAAGCACAGGACAAGGTCGTCAGCATACAAAAGATACTGTACAATGCATTCATTTAAAACAATACATATTTCAATGTATGCTTGTTAATCTCGCAAGTACTCAGTGAAGAACTTTGGACTGATCATACCTCCCTGGCCCCGTGGGGTCTGAGTAAGAATAGGCCCTCAGTAGCCCCTGCCGATCGTACGAGGCGACTATAGGGGGGACCCTGCACTGACCAAGTGGTTCTTTGGGTTCAATTCCTGATCAGTGCTTGGTTCAATAAGGGATGAGGTACAGCAAAAATGATTGTCAGGTTTTGATCCCCTGCTGTTTGCCTGCCCTGTCACCTTCATCTCATAGACTCGACAATTCGTCCCAACTGGTTTTCGCCGTGAAAATGACCTTAGCTGTAAAACACCCAACACTCACTCACATGCCGTGTTGGGTTGTATAAAGAAGGGCATGTAGACCCCAATAACATGACCCAAGCGACCACAGCTCGGTAAGACAGGACAGAATTGACTGCCTGGGGTTGGAGAGCAGACTCTTTCTTGACGGCATTGGTCCTGTGATCACAACTGTCTGAACTTCCTTTGTCTCCCCTGTCGTCAGTTCAGCAGGAGTTTGGGTCTCGTATCCAGATACTTGACTAGTCAGCCTAATCACCTTAGATGGCATATCTGGGCCAAGCTGCTCCTGATGGGCACCAAAGGTGATTTCCAGGCCCAGGGCGGTCTTGGTGGCAAAGGCCGGTGGACAGGGTGCGGAGCTTTTTTGTGGCCCCTCATCTTTTTCCAAGGTGACATGTCCCAATTGCCCTGTAGGCTGGGGCTGGGCTCCGACATTGGTTGCCTGCTCAGTCAGAGTCCCCTCAGTCGCTGGTTCCACTTCTGGGATAACTTAACACACGCTCAGCCTTGGCCCAGTTAGCTGACTAAACCCCTTGCTTGGGTGTGGTCTCACATGCCAGAAGTTCATCCCTGCCATTGGCCATCCTGTTGGGTATGCTGGGTAGTTGTTCAGCAGCAGGTCTGGCTTATATATTGGTGCCTGACCGTCCCCCCTACTGTGGGAAGGCGACTGGGATCCAAGCAAAACCGTTTCCTGGTGTGCCTGGTGGCATGGACAAGTGTGGTATGCCAGCGGCCACTTGCAGCAAGTGGTCAACAGAGATCAGAAGCATGTTAGCCATAATGCCTGCAAAGGCACAAAAATGTCTAAGTTATTGTTTTACTTATAGTCTAGCTTATCATACGTATGTTCTAAGGTTGGGGGTCAAATCGGGGTATATAACATCTGCATGCTACTACTTAATGTTTTGTAGGCTGTTAGTGTAAGAGTTGGGACAGGTGGTTGATGGTATTTCTGAGCCTAGGGGGTATACAGATCAGTTCTCTGTGACACTCTTACTGTCTCCTCCTCCATTGGGGCCAGGGTTTTGCGTTTTGGCTGTTTTGTTCGTTTAGCTTTTCCTTGTGAATCGGGCCTCTCTTACAAACTGCCCCGATGGTGGCTTGTCAGTTGTCAGTTGTCTCCTCCTCTGGGGTGTTCACCCAAGGGGGTTGCGCCCTCAACTGCAGGCCGTCATCAATCTTTTTCTGTTCCCAGTCTCTGTCGTCTAAGTAGCTTAAGTGTAGAACTTCCCCAGATTCCTTCAGCCCAAGGGGTTCCAGGGCAGCCACATCAGTCTTCTTTGGTGTTCCCCTCTGCAGCAGTTTGTGGCGCCTTCTGAGCAGCCAAAGTGGAATGGCCCTGTCCCTGCAGATAATGAGTCGGTCATGATGGACCACTTTGGATCTCTTCCTCTTGCCAATCCGCATTAGTAGTGGAGAGAGTATGTCCTCAACAGATATGGTCCCTTCTAAAAGGATTTGAGCTTGGGGCTTTGTCCCTTTTTGTTAACGGAATCTAGCCTGTATACCAAGTCTCCTATCTCGTATTTGGTGTGGGCAAGTTTCGTATTGTAGGTCCTTTTCTGCATCTGCTGTGATGTTCTAAGCCATTCTCTTGCCAATCGATGGACTTTGTCTAGTGTCCCACAAAGGTTCTTGACATTTGGGTGTTGGGGCTGGGTCTTGACTATTTGCTACAGCCAGGCCAAACATAATGTCTTCGGGTTGGGTTACCTCTCTATCGTATCATGTTTGGGCTGAATCCTGTCAGTTTGTGAGGCACTCTACTCAGGGCCCTTGACAGCATGTGGAGGTGCCTGTCCCAACTCTGGGACTTGCCTTCCAAAAAACAATGTACCATTTGCAGAATAGTGTGGTTATACCTCTCCACCTGGCCGTTCGATGCTGGGTTGTAAGGGGTGGTCCTTTTGAACACTTAAAAGGTCACAAACTGCCCTGTTGATCTTCCCATCCACATTCCTTTCCTGGTTTGTATGGAGGTATTGTAGGCACTCAAACCGGCCAACGAAGTTGTCCACGTATTAGTTGGGGATGACCTTTGCCTTTTTGTCAGCAATCGGGTAGCACTCCACCCACTTCTTGAACTGGTCTACTATGACCAGGATACAGTGTTACCTTGGTTGGAAATTGGCACGGGGCCAAGGATATCCATATGGACTTGCTCCATCGGCATGCCGGCATGATATTGCCCCATTGGTCCCGGAGGTGCTTTACATGGCTACAAGTGGCACATGCCTGCTCATGTTCCTTACAGTCCACCTGGTATTTTAACCAAATGAACCCTTGGCGCAGGTGTGCAAGAGTTCTGTTCTGCCCCAGGTGGCCTGCTGTAGGGTGATCATGGCAGTATGCCAAAACCTCTGGCCTGAGAGATGCTGGCACAAGGAGGAAACTTGGTTTACCACCGGTTTCCCACCATTAGTATAAGGCACCCTCCTTCAGAGTGAGCTGGGCTTTGTTCTCCCAAAGGTCCTTGATAGCCAGGCTGCATAATGTCTGAGTTGCTTGTGAGGGCTCTGTGTGCTCCCCAAGCCAGTCAATGACCTGGTTGAGGTCACTGTCTTCCAGCTGCTTCTGCCTGATATCGGCTTGTGTGTAACCACTGAAGCATGTGCTCTCTCTTTCTTGCATGTCCTCCCAGTCACCCAACGATATTGCCCTGATTAGAGAATCTTGCCCAGACTTTTCAGTGTGGGTCGCAGGATCCTCAGGGGTTGGCTGGTGAATGACCAGGGGGACTACATCATCCACTTCCTCCACAAATCTTGCCCACTTTCTATGTGCTCAACTGCAAAAGGCACACCCGTTGCATGGAAGTTTTTCTGGTGCTAAACCCACCTTGTAACAATCACATTCTGGCATGATGTTGGGGATTCGTGAGGCGGTGCACAATGATCATGTCATATTCTGCCAGTTCTTCGAGCCAACTAGCCATCTAGACAGTTGCCCCTGTATATTTTTTAAGCCCATCAGCCGGGTCAGGCTGTTATGGTCGGTTTGGACCAAGAAAGGCTTGCAGAGGAGATACTGTCTGTACTCCCTTGAGAGGCGAACGACTTGAAAATAAAGCTCCCATAGGTTATGACAATGACAATGATTTTATTCACTTCCTCATTAAGAGGTATAGGAAAACTATAATACATAACAGTACATTAAGAACAGGAGTGATATATACAATATAGACATTTGGATGCTGTGTGAAAAAGCATCAGATAAACGAGATTCATGTTTCCGTGTGCCGTCTCGTAGCACCAGTTGTAGCACCAACTGTTTTGGTGAGGGGAGTACTATTGTCTACAGTAGGTATTATAAATTAGGTAGTCACCTCTATAGTTAAAGTATAAATTGGGTAGTAGCATGAGGAGTAGTTCCAGATAATAAGCAATGTGCTTCTAAGCTAGTAGATTGGAATATACAATGATAATCAGTTTGCTGGTCAGCTAGTATGGGTATATGACAGTTACATAAATAAGTACAATTCAATGTGTAACATAGTCTACCAGCATCATTTGTAGCACCAATGCTGTTTTGGCAAGACACTTCTTAGGTTACATCTTAACTAGTAATCAACTAGGGAGGTACTTAAGGTTATTGCTACTACAGGTAAATATCTTTATGTGCCTACTCTAGGGTGCAGAAACCTGACCAGAATCCTATCATATAAAAGGTTATTGCGTAGGGTCAGTTTCCTTGGGGTTGGGCAACAGGGTTTGACTGGTTGTGTTTACATGTTACCATAATTAGATGGACAAAGGTAGATAGGTTCTTTAGTTGTTCTATTTCAATTGTGTTGAAAACTTTGGTCATTTTGGAGAGTGTCTGGTTTTGTAGGTAGTATTCATTAATTAGATCTCTCCTTTTTGAGTTTAAATAGTTGCATTCAAAGACATAATGGCTCTCATCCCCAATTTGCAAAGCAGGACAGAGAGTACACAACCGGTCTACCCTGGGGAGACCAGAATATCTACCGGTTACGATAGGGAGTTTATGATTTCCTGCCTGGAACCTACAGAGGGTTGTTGCGTGGCTTGTGTCAAGGATTGTCAGTTAAGGCTCTAGGTTAGTTTCAGTAATTTGTACATTTGGCAAAGGCCAGAATCTGTAATGGAGCGTTTTATAGTCTGGGTTGATGTGTCTTTACAAATTTGGCTGATTGTATGTTTAAACCAATTTGACTCAAATTCCTCTGCATTCCACAGGTACCCCAAGCCTAGTTTGTTAAGGTTGTCATAAATAAAGGTTAACCATTTCGAGCCCCGTGGGGGTCCGGGTAAGAATAGGCCCTCAGTAGCCCCTGCTGATCGTAAGAGGCGACGATAGGGGGGACCCTGCACTGACCAAGTGGTTTTTTGGTTCAATTCCCAGTCAGTGCTTGGTTCACTAAGGGATGAGGTACAGCAAAAATGATCGCTGGGTTTTGATCCCTTGCTGTTTGCCCGCCCTGTCACCTTCATCTCATAGATTTGATCACCAAAGACAGAATCCGTCCCAACTGGTTTTCGCCGTGAAAATGACCCTGGCTGTCGGTACGGCGTAAAACCCCCAACACTCACTCACTCACTCACTAACCATTTCGATGGATATTTCCCTTGGTCATACATATTTCTCGTTAGGTTATAGACTGTAAATGAAATTTTGGTCTGTTTCTCATTTACAAGATTGGCCCAATAGTTTAACATTCTTTGTTTCACAATATGCTCCATTGGTAGTCTACCAAGTTCACCAATGGCAATGCAGTTGGCTGTACCCCTGTTTAGGTGTAACATCTCTTTGCATATTTGGTTGTGGAATACCTTAATGTGTTTCAGGTTTGCAAAACCCCATACTTCAGATCCGTAGAGTAGTATTGGTAGAAGACAGCTATCTATAAGGTGGGACTGGATGTCAAGTGGGAGACTCAATTTGCTTGATTTTGCAGTGTAATCATACCGGGTTTGGATTTCATGTTGACCAAATGTCCATTTAGGCACTTTCGAACCTTGTCCCTTGAAAAAACTACTACCTTTGTTTTGGTTTTGTTCACCGATAGGTTCCATGTTTCACAGTAATGGTGAAGACCATTGAGACCTACCTGAAGGTCCTGTGCTGATTCTGAGAGTAAGATAGTGTCGTCTGCATAAAGCAAGGTGAAGAGTTTGATGTAATGACTGAGGGCAATTTGTGGATCTCCAATTGTAGTGCCCTTGCATCTAGCGCTAAGGAACAGTTGTAGATCATTCAAGTAGATAGAAAATAGTAATGGGGATAAGTTTTCACCTTGTTGTACACCATTCTTATAATATTTAGAATTTTTCCACTAATACCTGTAGATAGAAGTTTGACTGTGTTAAAGGCTTTGTGCAAGTCGATAAAGGCGCAGTACAGGTGCTTCCGCTTTTCCAGCAAATAGTCAATAATAAAGTGTAGGGTTAGCATGTGGTCCATGGTTGAGTAGCCATTACGAAAACCTGCTTGCTTTCCCCTAAGGCGAAACTTAAAAATATCTCTGTTTCCAGTGGACTGAGTGGGCTTAAAAATTCTCACCCGGGCGGCTGCGATTTTTCTTTTTTTCCCCTATTTTTATCCTTTTTGGTAAGGCTATAAGAGAATTTTTTTTAAAAAAATGAAAAAAAATCTTCTCAACCGGCTATATAATTCTCACCCGGCCGGTCCACCGGAAACAGAATTATTTTCTAAGTATCGCCTAATAAGTTATTGTCTTCTAGAAAGTCACAAAGACGTTGGTTCAGGAGAGCTGTAAAAAGTTTCCCTAAGTAACTGAGAAGCGTTATGCCTCTAGTTTTCAGGTTCGTTAGGGCTGCCCTTGTTCTTAAAGATGGGATTATGATACCAATTTACCTTTTGCAGTCTGGAAAGAACCCATAAGGGTTGGCCGGACGTTAAACTACCCCAACAAACAAACAAACAATTATGATACCAATAGACCACTCAGTGGGGCCCGTGGGGATCCGGGTAAGAATAGGCCCTTAGTAGCCCCTGCTGATCGCACGAGGCAACAAAAGGGGGGACCCTGCACTGACCAAGTGGTTCTTTGGGTTCAATTCCCGGTCAGTGCTTGGTTCAGTAAGGGATGAGGTACAGCAAAAATGATCTCCAGGTTTTGATCCCCTGCTGTTTGCCCGCCCTGTCACCTTCATCTCATAGATTTGATCATCAAAGCCAGAGTTCATCCCAATCTGTTTTCGCTGTGAATATGACCTTTGTTGAAATGGTGTAAAGCATCCATTACTCACTCACTCACTCAGAATTTGTCCCAACTTGTTTTCGCCCTGAAAATGACCCTGGCTGTCGGTACGGTGTAAAACACCCAACACTCACTCAGTATCTCTTGTAAATCTTTTTGCTGCGAGTTTATTGGAGACGCACTCTCCTCAATTGTCTTTGGTATGAGAAGGCAACACATTTGTATCTGGTCCAGAGTCTTTGGCATCTTTAGTCCGGGCATTAAGTCCCCACAAAGTATTACAGTATGGGTTTGTGAATACTGAGCTATATCCTCTTCTAGAAGGTCGTAGTAGTCATCACAATCAGTTTGGTATGTGGTCCCTTCAGGAGGTATATGGGTCAGGCTCACGCAATTGTCGCCAGTGGGGTTTGCCATTGAAAAAAAAAAAAAATGTTGGGCTAGGCTTTAATCTTGTTTTATATAGTAGAGGGGTTGGTGGTTCATGTGCAAACAAAATTGGAACCAAATCTATCTTAGTTTTTTTGAGGCGGCTCTCTGAAGTATGGCCCGTGAAGTCACAAAAAGACCCCGTTTTTTACGTCGGATTAAGGGTAAGGGTTCTTAGAGGCCTCTACATGTACCAAATTAAAGGTTAATATGGAGTTAGAAGGTTTATATGGATACTAGAGCAAACTTACACATGTCATGTTTAGTATTTGGTTGATTTGGCCACTCTGAAGTTGTGTGTATTTTTGTGCGCTCTGAAAAAATGAGTTTTCTGGGTAATGTGCTTTCTGTCGTTTCCTGTAAAACTGAGATACCCAAGGCCAGGGTTAAAATTCCTATTTGATGGCATACATGTACATGTTCCCTACCTAAATATATAATATCAAGCCCCTATCCGGTCCCAATGATGAGGCGTGGGTCTTACCGTGGGCCATACTCGTCCGACTTAAAAACCACTAAAACGGCCAAACTGACATCATGCCTGGGCCCCCCAAGTCACCCAATTAATGCATTCAAGTATCCTTTTGAAGTTCATTCATGTTCCTGAGGGGTGTAGGGTGCTTATCAAACAGAAATTAGACCTTGTAAATGATATAATTTTTGCGGGTTCTCATTTGAGCGTGGGCGAAACACATATTCCAAATATTTCATAGTGTAGGCATACATGTTCCTTGCCTAAATATATAATACCAAGCCCCTATCCTTTCCCAAAGATGAGGCGTGGGTCTTACCGTGGGCCCATACTCGTCCAACTTAAAAACCACTAAACTGGCCATTTTGCGTAATGTAGCCCAAGGATCTGGAAAAAAAACCTAATTATTGATTTTGCTTTTCTATCTAATCCATAAGTTTATGTAGGACCACTACAGGGTTCTTCCTAGAATTTTTTTTGAGTATCAAAAGCCCCATTGCATTCATTCCCTATGGACCATTTTTCGAGATTCATGGGCCTTTCAAAAATCCCAAATATCTTTTTCTGTCATTTCCAGTGCGGGAATAGCCCCCTGAGAGTTAGCCCAGTGCGGGAATAAAATTTCTGATGCGGGAATCCCGCATCCCACACGGCTAGGGAGAACCCTGCCACTACAAGTGCTGGAAATTGGAAATCAACATAGATTAACACTCCATTTCTGTCAAAATGTAAAGTACGTCCGACGTAAAAAATCACTTTCCTGGAATCAAATACAAACACCGAACACACATAATATTGGCTTAATGGTAATGGTAACTGGTATCTAACGTACTAGAAATCATAAATTTGTACTCACCCATTCTAGAAGACTAGATGATGAGTGTGAGTGGCCCTGCATTGTCTATTGATTGGGTTTTTTTAATTGTTTTTCTATGGTGATTGTGTGTATGTTGAAAGCCCCTACCCCCCATCCCCCCTCCCGTCCCCACCCCCTAGGAGCCTAAACGCACTCCCCGAGCCTTTCCTGAGCTGCTTTGCTAAGGGTGAAAGCTCGTTTCGATCTTCCTGCGGGGATGGGGGGATCAATCATCGCCACGACCTCGCTTGGGGGATCCAAAGCTCATCTGCCTGGCGAGGCCAATGGTAAGTGAGGGGGTTCTTAGGGCTGTTCACCATGAAGTTAATGTGAACCTCCTTCTCGTCCTCACCAATGACGCACCCTGCGTATGCCTGGTTGTTGTATTTGGCGATGATGTAGGTACCGACGGGAAGGGGTTCACATGTCGATTCCATGGTCTGTTCGGGGGGCGTTGACCCCGTGGGAGTCCGGGTAAGAATAGGCCCTCAGTGTCGATTCCATGGTCTGTTCGGGGGGCGTTGACCCCGTGGGAGTCCGGGTAAGAATAGGCCCTCAGTAGCCCCTGCTGATCGTATGAGGTGACGATACGGGGGACCCTGCACTGACCAAGTGGTTTTTGGGTTCAATTCCCGGTTGGTGCTGTAGTTCACTAAGGGATGAGGTACAGCAAAAATGATTTGTAGGTTTTGATCCCCTGCTGTTTGCCCGCCCTGTCACTTTCATCTCATAGATACGATAATCCAAGACAGAATTCGTCTCGATCTGTTTGCGCCGTGAATTTGACCTTAGTTGTCAAAACAGTGTAAAGCATCCATTATTTACTCACTCACTCGGTACTGTTTAATTTCTGTACTTTTTAAAAGAGAATTACACAACCGTGAAACTTGCCACCAGTTTATCCGTGTGACTGATACTCATTTTTGTGATCTTCTGACGGTTGGAACAAGACGAGTACAGTCCATGATCCACATATGGTCACCCTCCATCATTTTGGAGTAACTGCAAGCAGCTTCCCATAGCGCGATTCGTATTTCGCCAGAGCTGTCGCAGACCATGATATCACGAACCAACTTACACAGTCCTCCTTCTCTGTGTATGTTTGGAGAGACAATGTTAGAAACGCTTGCTGGGTTTTAAGAATTTGATCTCTCCTTCAAGTGTTATCCTGCAGCAAGGTCTTTCTTGTGAGCAGCAGCCCTCTTATTCCTTAGATCATCCTGGTTTGTGTTCCCCTTGGGGGTTCCAGGGAAGAATTAGGCCCCCAGTAGCCCCAGTAAGGCAAAGATAGGGAGGACCCAGCACTCACCAAGTGGTTCTTTGGGTTTGTTTCCCGGTTGGTGCTGTGGTTCACTACGGGATGAGGTACAGCAAAAATAATTTTCAGGTTTTGATCCCCTGCTGATCGTACGAGGCGACGATAAGGGGGACCCTGCACTGACCAAGTGGTTTTTTGGTTCAATTCGCGGTCAGTGCTTGGTTCACTAAAGGATGAGGTACAGCAAAAATGATTTCCAGGTTATGATCCCCTGCTGTTTGCCCACCCTGTCACCTTCATCTCATGGATTCGATCACCAAAGACAGAATTCGTCCCAACTGGTTTTCGCCATGAAAATGACCCTGGCTGTCAGTACGGCGTAAAACACCCAACACTGACTCACTCACTTATTATTTATATTATGCTTAGTATCATTAGTGTTAAGCATTTTAAAGTGATCTACAAAATTTTAATGAGTAGGCCTGGATCCGTCCCATGTGAAATGCCTTCTTTTCACATGCTTCATTCAGGATGTCCCAATAATCTTTAGTTTTAAATTGTTTCACATCTCTTAGTTTCTGGTGAATTTGTGGTAGTTAGCTTGGGCATTTCTCAGATTTTTTTTCAATCATACACTTTGATATTGACGTTTGATTTTGGCCCACCATTTTGGTGGAGTCATGTTCAACCACTTCATCACAGTTATCGGGTCCCCGTGGGGGTCCGGATAAGAATAGGCCCTCAGTAGCCCCTGCTGATCGTATGAGGCGACGATAGGGGGGACCCTGCACTGACCAAGTGGTTCTTGCTTCGTCCTCAACCTGGGGTAGATCGATTGCAGTGTATATGAAAAGTTTTTTGAAATTCCGGACATTGTGTCCGATGTTGATCATCTTTTCATTGGACATTTGTCTGTAATTTTCGGACATTTTAAACATTATTTATCATACTTCTCAGAGTTTTCCCCGGACATTGTGTCCGACGTTATAGACCAATCTGTTGGACATTAGGGTCACAACATCGGACATGTCCGGCTGTCCGACGGGTTTTCACAAACACTGCGATTGGAGGAGTGCTGTAAAAGGAAAGCAGAATACATCGGGTTATGTCGTCTCTTACAGGTAGCACTGTTATACGTAGCATTTTGAAGGAGAAGGCCAGAAGACAATTTAAACCGTTTAGGTGTTTGTCTAGTATAGTGTATTTTATGTGCAGTTCATGTTTTCGTCTTAAACTAATTACAGTTTCCTGGTCAATACTCAGGATGTCAAATTTAAGTGTAGCTTCAGTAGTGTTCTACAATTCATGAGCTGGTTAAACAACTTGTTGTAGCATTGTTCTACAAATTATAGTTATTGGGAACATGGAGTAGGTCCAAGTGTACGTTTAAACTTTTTTACTCATAAGAAATAATTTTTCGACTAACTGAGAGGCAGTAGAATTCTCGTTCACCATCACATCTCCTTTGTAGATTCTAAAACCGCTGATGATTATTGAATCGCCTGCGCAGAATTTAACGTCACTCTTCTTCTTCATATGGGCAACCACATGCCCAGAAGAATCAGAAAGAATCATCTGTCTACGTGCCAATGCAACTGTAGCTAAGGCTTGTAGAAATTCCTGCAGGTAGATGACTTTGCAGGTTAACTTGCATGTGACCAGAGCGTCTGTTGTGAATGCTTTTAGCTCCTGCAGTGTTACATCTGTTTTTTTAGTCGGCATGGCTCCAGTGGTTGCAGTATTACGGTTACCTGAAGTTAAGTTGGGCAACGGTCGTGCTGCCACCGGTATAAAAGCACTTCTTTGGGCAGAACCTGGACAGGCTTCTCTTTCGTTGAGGAGGACATGGATTATGCCGATCTTGGTTGACTGTATTGGGATGACGCCAAGCCAGTTTGGCGATTTCTGGGAGGTAAGGTTTGACCAAACCTCCCCGGGGTCGAGGGCGACAAAAACCCTTCGTTTAGTGAGCGATCACCAGCTTTGGTTTCACCAGTACTAGCTGCTTGTGGGTGTGGTGAGTTGTTGATTTTCGGGGTGAAACCATAGGCAGGCAAGATTTGCTTTTGCACTGAAGGCTGGTATGGCGTAGGGGTTCTGGTGACGGGCTTGTTGGTACCTTGCACTGGGAATAGTGTTGGGTGTTCTGGTTCAGTATTACGGTTACCTGAAGTCATAGATTCAATCACAAAAGTGAGAGTTAGTCCCAATGTATTTTCGCTGTGATAATGACCCTGGCTGTCAGTGGCGCAAAACGCCCAACAGACACTCACCAACTCACTCACTTGTCAACCTCTCGGCCATCTCCATCAGATCTGAGGTTGTAGAACATTTTTGTATATGTGTCCTCCTCCTGGACAGCTATTTCTTGTTCAGGTACTGTCATTGGGAGTCAGTTGGTGCCAGACACTGTTCCCCTCTCAAGGAATAAGTTGACCCTGTCCCGAGGGACCCAACACTGACCAAGTGGTTTTTAAGGTCCGGGTGGGTGCTGTGGTTCCCAGTTGGTGCTGTAATTCACTAAGGGATGAGGTACAGCAAACATGATTACTGGGTTTGGATCCCCTACTGTTTGCCCGCCCTGTCACCTTCATCTCATAGATTCGATCACCAAAGACAGAATTCTTCCCAACTGGTTTTCGCCGTGAAAATGACCCTGGCTGTCGGTACGGTGTAAAACACCCAACACTCACTCACTCAAGCGTATTGAAGTTGTTAGAGTAGGGTGGCGGTGTAATCGTACGTGTTTCAGGCTTTGGGCAATTGGTCGAAGCAAGACTCCTCCTTGGTGTACACCGCATCTCCCACTGGCACAACCGAATGCAACTTCGTGGTGTTTGGGATGCAATGCTTTCCCAAGGCCTCCATCTTTTCTGTGGCCAGGGCGACCTCCTGTGGTGTGACCAGCAGGAACTTGAGCACCGTGTCCGTGAGCTTCGTCGCCCACTCGAACACATCCTTTGCCGTCTTCAGGAGCACCTTGTCCTTCAGCACCTCGTGGTCTGCCGAAAGCTTCAGAGTCCCTCCCACACCGTCACAGGGTCCCTTACCATGACCGCTCTCGAAGTAGTTCCACGTCGCAGGGATGCAAAACAGCTCTCGGTGGCTGTGGACGAGGCGGAACATACTCGCATTCCGGTACTGGCTGGACGGCGAGTCGGACAGGTAGTGGATCTGTGTCAGGTGTGGGAGGTACGCCTTCACCCATGCCATCAGGGCTTTGAGGATGGCGAAGATCGCCTGCGCGTTGTGTGTGAGGACCGCTGACAAAATGACGACTGGTGCGCCAACTCCTCCTTCCCCTCGACCTTGTAGTGGATCACTGCCGGGTGTACGGTGACCTGGCGTTTCGAGTAGTACGCCATGGTCACCTCATCCTTGAACTTGCAAACGTAGTCCTTGGCGAAGTCGACTTGGACAGTCGCCTCACCGGGCTGCAGTTGTGACCTCAACAGCTTAAACTGGCAGTTCTGCCACTCGGCACGAAGGTAGTGCACCCGGAAGACGACCAAGTTCGCCAAGAACCGTTCGCGGAAGACGGTCTTGTCCTCGATGTCGTCAACAAGGGTGGTGCGTTTGAACGGCTTCCCTTTGTTGATCCTGGAGACTTGGCACCACATCCGGAAGTTGACGTGGTCGTGACCCAGCTCCTCGATCTTCTTACCCGCCTACTTGTCGGTGAATGTCTGTTCGAATTCCCCAGGGTTCTGGGTCACTCCCACTTCCCTAAGCGGCTCAAGTCGGAGCGCAAAGTTCTGGTGCTTCTGGCACAAGCACACCTGTCGCTTGGTTTTGGAGACAGGCAGAACTCCTTGAACCCGGCGTAGCTGACCTGGACATCCGGGTTCTCCGACTTGTACAGCTTGAAGATGACGGCGATGTTGTCGGTGAGGACGTACTTTTGCAGCTTCAACCCCTTGATGGTTACGGTGTCGTGCTTCCCAGGCAGGCAGGAGCTGATGTCGCTCTGCTTGTAGTAGTGCTGGATGCGCTGCCTGTTGATCATCGCGAGCACCATACGGTGCGTCTCCCCTTTGTGCTCGCTGGTCCTCCGGGACATCTTTATTGACAGTGCGAGGATACGCGCTGTCTTCGTCAGGGCGGCGTTGTGCATCACGGTACGCCTCACCGCAGGGTGCGCCGTCTTGATGGCCTTGACCACCGTATTGCCCATCACCAGATGCCTCCTGACACCGGGGATCTTGGTTGTCTGTACGGTGTAAAACACCCAACGCTAACGCAATCATTCATTGAGACTTCTGAAGTGGTTCTCAAAAGCCTCTAGTGTGATATTACCTAGTTTGTTACCTGAACCGTGTGCTGTATTGATAATATTCCAGTATTCTTTGGGTTTACTACTCTTTAGTTGCTTAAGTTTCTTGTGGAGGTCTGTATGATACTCATTATAAGCAGCCTTGATAGTCAGTTTATATTCCTTACCTGTCTGTGTTATGACCGCCTTGGCTAATGGACTTTCTTTGTTTTTATAAGTATTTTTAGCTTCAACATTTTTTTTTTTTTCCTGGAACACTTGTTACTGAACCAAGGCTTTTTCTCAGATGATGCTTACAACTTAATTGACTATCTTTACATGGGACTAGTACCTTGATTACACGAGCTTTTTCACCAACTTCTCAGTCTGGAAAGGACCCATAAGAGTTGGCCGGACGTTAAACTACCCCAACAAATCACCAACTTCTCTGTAGACCTTTCCAATGCACCCGTGGGGATCTGGGGTGGGGGTTCCTTTGGGAGCCTCCTGGGAAGAATTGGTCCCCAGCAGCCCCTTGCTGTTCGTAGAAGGCGACAAATGGGGTCACCAGACTCAGTAGCTCTTTGGTAGAGTACCTGCCCTGAGTCTGGGAGGTCTTGGGATTTATCCCTGGCCGAGTCACACCAAAGACTTAAACAATGGTAGTGGTCACTGCTTGCCTGGCACTCGGTATAAAGTAAGAACCACGAAACATAACTGGTCGGCCTGGTGTCAGTATAATGTGACTGGGTGGGGTATTGTGTTGGCCTATGACATGATATCTCAGTGTAGCAGCACTATAAAGCATTGGGTCCCACTGCTACAAATAGGCACATCGTTTCATACATTCAGTCACCGCCCCTGTGGCGTAAAATTAGCTGAAAAGCTTTACCTTGTGCAGTCTGGTAAAAGAACCCTGAAGGGTTGGCCGGATGTTAAACTAACTCTGCAAACAAACAAACAAACCTTCCCAATAAGGTCTATGAGAGTGTCAACATCTTTTGGGTAAATGGGGTTGGTACTAAGTGTCATCATCTATACTTTGTGTAATTCTGCGAATGTCACTATTCTTTAAGGCTTCTTGAAACTCTTTTAGCCTGTGGGGTTGCTGGTAAGAATAGGCCCTCAGTAGCCCCTGCTGATTGTACAAGGTTATACTGGGGACCCTGCACTGACCAAGTGGTTCTGTGGGTTCAATTCCCGGTCAGTGCTTGGTTCACTGAGGGATGAGGTACAGCAAAAATGATTTTGATCCCCCGCTGTTTGCTTGCCCTGTCACCTTCATCTCATAGATTTGATCACCAAAGACAGAGTTCTTCAACTCATTTTTTGATCTGTACATGGAAACAATATGAAACATTACTTACCACACAATCTTTGGATAGGTTGCTTTGAAGTCCTTCAGAGTGAAGTTGTCTTCTGGTGAGGCTGAAGAAGCATTCGTTGTCATCGGTAGTGCCAGCATGTGGATGTTCAGGATACCCTCTCTCATATATCATCCTTCTCCTCATTTCTTGGTTCTCGATGTTGCACGTGATTTCGATGAATGTCTGGTATGTGAGCCCTCGGATGCTGTCCAGTGGTCTGAAAAATATAAAAATCTCCATAAATTACTATATAAGCATTAGATTGAATGCACATTTTTATTGGAATAAACATTTCATTTGAATAGTCCCCACACAGAATGTCATTACCAAAAACCATACACTTGTATTGCTTCACAATGAATGAAAATGATGAACCACAACATACGTCAGAATAATTTTCATACAATGCTGTAAGAACCCATAAGGGTTGGCCGGACGTTAAACTACCCCAACAAACAAATACAATCCTGTATATGTTTTGATTTAAACCTGAGACTGGGCATAGTAACTTATGCAAATCATATGATATAGAAATTTCTTATTAAATAAAACTGTTGCTTATGTGTTTATGTTGATAGTACTGAAATCATAGTTTTCATGATGCTATGGCATAAACTAGTCTAAGAGGAAATTCAGCATAAGGTAGTTTGCCTTACACCCCTCCAGCTGAGTAAGCTGAGAGTGGGCATAGTAACTTATGCAGATCATATGATATAGAAATTTCTGATTAAATAAAACTGTTGCTTACGTGTTTATGTTGATCGAACTGAAATCATAGTTTTCATGATGCTATGGCATAAACTAGTCCAGGAGGAAATTCAGCATAAGGTAGTTTGCCTTACACCTCTCCAGCTGAGTAAGGCCTCTCCCATCAGATGCCTCATGCCAGCCTGCTACATCCGAAGGTACATCCTGTTGCTTTCACCTTGTAGATACAATCACCGAAGACGAATTTGTCACAACTTGTTTTCGTTGTGAAAATGACCTTAGTTGTCAGTCCGGCGTATAACCTCCATTACTCACTCCCCTTAAGGCCCCGTGGGGGTCCGGGTAAGAATAGGCCCTCAGTAGCCCCTGCTGATCGTAAGAGGCGACGATAGGGGGGACCCTGCACTGACCAAGTGGTTTTTTGGTTCAATTCCCAGTCAGTGCTTGGTTCACTAAGGGATGAGGTACAGCAAAAATGATCGCTGGGTTTTGATCCCCTGCTGTTTGCCCGCCCTGTCACCTTCATCTCATAGATTCGATCACCAAAGACAGAATCCGTCCCAACTGGTTTTCGCCGTGAAAATGACCCTGGCTGTCGGTACGGCGTAAAAACCCCAACACTCACTCACTCAATCCCCTTAAAGATCCGGAGACATGATTTCCGAGTGCATATTAAAAATGAACAATAAGAATAACATAAACATGTAATCTATATGGCAAATGTGAGATGAGCTCCAGCCAAAAAGACAAGGTGGACTGCTGCTATGAATCCATGGTTCTGGGTCATGCAGGGTAGCTGAGCTTGGCAGGGACTGGTCGCGCAACAAGCCATGTTCTGACGTCATCGGGGTGAGGCGATATGCCTGCAGGTGCGGGAAGGTGCACAGAGTATTTGGAGAGGTGGGAGGAAGAGAGGACTTTTTCATATCTCTAATAACTAAAATGGTCTGCAGAATTATGGACTAAACGATGATTCATTACCATTTTGCAACACTTGTATTAATGTATTATAATTACTTTGCAGTTTTATATCCCTGAACGTATTTCCTATCAATAGATAGTACATTTGGCCCATTACCCTGCGATATAAACTATAATACTATGCCTTACAGGAAAGAAGTTTATATCAAACAGACATTTTAAAAATCCCGTTTTCCGTTTTAATCTTTTTAATTGGAATATCTATCTGGAAGATTGAATTATCTATAATTATGTTATCAAATGACTTGATCAACTTTTCAACTCGGGTGTGCTACTGCTAGTATCAAAACTGGCTGAGCCACAGTGTCGAATTTTTTAAAGAATGTCAATGTATTTGCCACATTTGGTGTGGTTTAGCCACGATTCCATTTAGTATTTTTGATATGCTTTTTCTGATCAATCATAAAGTGAAAGTACATATTTGTGCAGAATTATATGACTATAAATTACATATCAATTTTATTGTTTGCGTACATAAATTAAGTCATTGTTACTTCACTTATACCCCACATATATTCTATATTTACATGTTTCTTAATTGTTACTAATGTGATTCACTTGGACTGCGTGTATACATATGCAACACAAAAATGTTGTATGATATCATTCATTGTGAAAAAAAAGGATAACATGGGTGATAGAATATTAAAAGCTTGTGGTGGTGAATCTGATGTTATCATGTGTAAAAAAATGTTATTCAAAGCCTTAGAAGCCACTGAACATAAACAATTATATCACATATTACGTAAGTTTACTATCTAGAATTTAAATTCTCTGCGGGTAATTTTTGTAATTCAAATAATGCAATTTTCTTAACCCTGAGACTTACATTTTTGCTAAGACAAAACTAAATCAAATGGTGTGATCTAAAGAGATTGGCACTGTGGCGAATCTATGGGTTATGCGCAACCCCAGCTTTTAGTGAGATGTCTTGGTATATTACAATTAAAATGTGTACAAATCTTTTGCTAACTATATAGCTGTGACTACGATCTGATATGGCAAAAAGATACTTTGTGCTATGAATTACATGATTACCTAATATGAGACTGTTTGGTTTATGCAAGGAACAATGAAGAAAGGGGAAAACGCTCTATGTAGAGCAACTATTCTTATTTGTAGTATTGTGTGTCAAAATAATTTACAAAGTTGGGTAAGAATTGAGGTATCCAAACGACATTTGTTCTTATTGTTGTTTGGATTCCTTTATTGGAACGTTAACATTGCAACCCCATTGCCATGCTATAAGTCTTGATTAATACGAGGAAAATCAAGAGGAAATATGTAATTAGAAGAGTGGTTTCGTTGATATTAAGACTCGTGTTGCTAGTTGATAAAAGAAAGTAAAAACCCCTCTAACTAGTAATATTTTGAAAGCATTTGGAAGTAGTATCAATAAAGAAAAGAATCCTCGGTATCATAATAGGAAATACAGAATATCTAAGCTTTTAATTTGTGTCGCCCATCTATAACATACACCTTAGAACTGTAGTAGACTATAGTTCTCTATATGCACGTATCCCATAACACCTTGCAGTCCTCACCCCGCTTACGTAATTTCCGCCTTGCACAGCATTTCGCGGTGGCTTGACCTAGATTTGGGCCATGGCTTAACCGCAGCCTTAATCACACCTACACTCACTACATGCGATCTCGGACCTAGCTGTTTGTGTGCCGAGGATGCTTCTTTGTCATAAATGAAAATACTTGTGAAGAGTGGTTGTGGACGTGTCATAGGCCCTTTAAGTAAATCTGGATGAAAGGACCACCTGTTATTAAGGTCTTGTTGGTCTTCACTGTCTGGTTGGACACCAGCTTCTGGTAGCTCAGTCTGAGCAATCTTCAGTCCCTTTTCCCATGCCTTTACCATTTGTTCATCTGAGGGGATGTCCTGTAGTTGAGGTGGAGCTTTTGGCTGTTAAGAGTTTCCTTTGAACCAGATGTTCTTTCAATGCCGCCTCGTGGGGGTCCGGGTAAGAATAGGACCCTGGCTGTCGGTACGGCGTAAAACACCCAACACTCACTCACTCACTCTTTCAATGCCACGTTGCAGCATGAACATAATCAGGGCCATCTGGGTCTGCTAGGATTTCCTGGAATCTGCAGAAAAAAACAGAATGAGAAACAATATATTGATAAACCATCAAACATTATTAATTTTGATAAATACAGAGAAAACAGTTTTGATAATATATCCATGAATAATTCCCATTTAGGTTATATGCTCCTTTCATGTCATAGGTTTAAAAAGTGTTGAGTCATTTTTTTTAGCTTGAATTCAAATTTGAAATAATTGCTTTCATAGAATTATAGGACCTGTATTGAAGTATCATGTCAAACTTAAATAAATAAAAATAAATTGCTGAATTTAGAAATATTATCTGTGCATACTTCCTAGATTTTTTTAACATATCTGTGATGATGAAGTTATGTTTGTTGAGGATAAAGGAGCCAGTTGCAGAAAAGTAGTCTCCACATACATCAGTTCCTGTTCTTTCTAAGTAGACACGGTGTTCAGGAGCAAGGTCACGACTTGTTTTTATTACCAAGACTGCATGGTGACAAGCTAGCGACTGGTTCACTAAGGGATGAGGTACAGCAAAAAAGACTGCTAGGTTTTGACCCCCTGCTGTTTGCCTGCCCTGTCACCATCATCTCATAGATACAATCAAGGACAATTCGTCGCAAGCTGTTTTTGCCATGAAAATGACCCTGGCTCTCGGTACGGCGTAAAACACCCACCCCTCACTCATTCTTTAAGTAAATCATTGAACCAAGAACATTTTCTTGTTCAACACCTATTCTACCCTATCACCAAAGACAGAATTCATCCCAACTTGTTTTCACCGTGAAAATTACCAAACAGGGTCATCAAAGGCCGGATGTGTGGTGTGCTTTCTATCGGACATCGCACATTAAAGACCCCTAAAGAGTAGGGTATTGAACCTGGTGGTGGGTTTCTCCTAAACCATATTATAGATTTGGTCACCGTACTTGTGGCATAAAACTAGCTGGAAAGCTTTACCTTGTTGTAGGCATGCAGTCTTGTAAAAGAACCCTAAAGTGTTGGCCGGATGTTAAACTAACCCAACAAACAAACTTGAACCCTGGGAAACATCACACTCTTGGTGTTCTCCCATGTAATCCTATCCTTCAGATCAATGTCAGGTTGCTCTAAGCTATGGTAAAGGTTGCCAAATCGCTCTCTTACTAATTTGAGATGATTCATATGTGCAGCATTCCGTCCATTACTCAGAATACGAGATTTAGGTGATTTATGAGTTTTTTTCCACAATGAACATAGTCTTGGTCAGACAGGTTACAGACAACTTTCCATTTCTGGTTACTAATTTACCACTAACTGAAATTTTCTGCATCAATTGTAAAACGTTCACCATCAGATGCACAGTGTTGCAACAGAGGGCATTGGGTCCCACTGCTACAAATAGGCACCACATCTCATAGATTCAGTCACTGCCATGCAGTGTAAAACTAGCTGCAAAGCTTTACCTTGTTCAGTCTGGTAAAATAACCCTTAAGGGTTGGCTGGACATTAAACCAACCCAACAAACAAAGAATGACCAGTAAGTGGACCAAGAGTAGGCAAAAAAAATTGATTTATTGTACATTTCCACGATGTACTGCCATTCCTCCTTAACTATCTCAAGTTGCCTGGAGAAGAATGACCAGTGGAGGTAGGTTTTGTGCAAAGGGTTCAACATGATAACACGAGCAAAACCTGCAACCTTGTAAAATGTTCTGAAATGCCTCTTTGAGTCTTATGTAGGCATCTGGATCATCTCCCACAACATGCACAAATGTTGGATCACACTTATGCCCCAGCTCCTTGGGTCTACACCATCCCCAGCAACCCTCTGGGGGTTCCAGGGAAGGATAGGCCCCCAGTAGCCCCTGCTGATCATATGAGGTGACTATAGTGGGGACCCAGCACTGATCAAGTGGTTCTTTGGGTTCAATTCCCGGTTGGTGCTCTGTTCACTAAGGGATGAGGTACAGCAAAATTGATTTCCGGGTTTTGATCCCCTGCTGTTTGCCTTTCTCTGTCACCTTTATTCCTTTGGGAGCCTCCTGCAAAGAATGTGTCCCCAGCAGCCCCTTGCTGTCCATAGGAGGCGACCAATGGAAACAAAAATGAAGATTCAGCTGACAAAAATCATCAGGACCTAATAGATATTCTTCTTTGTAGTCGTGCTCAGTTCTATGTGGGAACTGTACGTACTGGTAATCAGGCTCGTTTCCCCTTAGTGCAGCCTGTCGGTATGACGCAGAGGTCGATGCAAACCCAGCATCACCAAAATTGGCAGTGGCACCATCTTGATTGTCGTTGGAGTCTGGGAAGACTTCTTCATTCTCCACTTGGTATGGAATTGAAGTAACAGACATGGTCGTAACGGTTATGCCTGACACCGTCATAGTAGCTTCAAATGGCATATACCCAATTATTTCATCCACATCCAGTAATTGGGAGAAGCCGAACCCCTGGCTTAGTACAGTCAAAGACATGTTCAGGTATTCTGGTAAAAGAACCCTGAAGGGTTGGCTGGATGTTAAACTAATCCCACAAACAAACAAACAAATTCATCTGGACTGTTTGCTGCCCCCTCTAGCATCAGGAGGAGCTCGCCCTGCTGCTCACTCTGGTCCACGGCAATCACCTGCCCGGATTTGGTTTCTTCTTGAGACTCAAGAATCCGTAAACACAGTCATTGCTATTTTAATTAGGTTTCACAATTAAATCTTTAAGAATACTAATTTGGCGTTTGATCGAAAGAAAGTGTACCGAAATACTGTCAATCCAATGGAACTCAATTTAGTGTGCTCAATTACTCCTGTCAATACGTCTACACTATTTTTGTAATTCGTTGAATATCCTTAGATGCAATGTATAAAACCGATTGATATATATTAGTACCAAATGGTCCATTGGGTTCAATTCCTGATTGGTGCTTGGTTTACTAAGGGATAAGGTACAGCAAATGTGATTCCCAGGTTTTGATCCCTTGCTGTTTGCCTGCCCCGAGTCTGGGAGGTCTTGGGAATTATCCCTGGCCGAGTCACACCCAAGACCTGGAAGTGGTCACTGCTTGCCTGGCGCTCAGTATAAAGTAAGATCCACGAAATATGACTGGCAGGCACAGTGTTAGTATAATAGGACTGTGTGTGATATTGTGGGGGCCTATGACATGATATCTCAGTGTGGCAGCACTATAAAGAGGGCATTGGGTCCCACTGCTACAAATAGGCACCTAATTTCATATATTCGGTCACCGTCCCTGTGGCGTAAAACTAGCTGGAAAGCTTGATCTTGTGCAGTCTGGTAAAAGAACCCTAAAGGGTTAGTCGGCCGTTAAACTGATCCCACAAACAAACAAATCTGAAGATGCAGCTTCAACAAAATCATCAGGACCTTATAGGTATTCTTCCTCATTGTCGTGCTCAGTTCAATGTGGGAACTGTACGTACTGGTAATCAGGCTCGTTTCCCCTTAGTGCGGCCTGTCGGTATGATGCCAAGGTCGATGCAAACCCGGCCTCACCAAAATTGGCAGTGGCGCCGTCTTGATCATCATTGGAGTCTGGGAAGACTTCTTCATTCTCCCCTTGGTATGGAATTGAAGTGATAGACATGGTCGTAACAGTTATGCCTGACACCGTCATAGTAGCTTCGAACAGCATATACCCAATTATTTCATCCACGTCCAGTAATCGGGAGAAGCCGAACCCCTGGCTGAGTTCGGTCAAAGAGATGTTCAGGTATTTGTCTGGACTGTTTGCTGCCCCCTCTAGCACCAGGATGAGTTCGTCCTGCCGCTCACTCTGGTCGACGGCAATCACCTGCCCGGATTTGGTTTCTTCTGGAGGGTTGAGAATCTGTAACAACAATCATTGCTATTTTAATTAGGTTTCACAGTTAAATCTAAAAGAATACTTATTTGGTGTTTGATCGAAAGAAAGTGTACCGAAATACTGTCAATCAAATAGAACTCAATTTAGTTTGCTCAATTACTCCTGTCAATATGTCTACACAATTTTTGTAATTCGTTTAATATCCTTAGATGCAATGTTTATCACTGATTGATATATATTAATACCAAGTGGTCCATTGGGTTCAATTCCTGGTTGGTGCTTGGTTCACTAAGGGATGAGGTACAGCAAAAGTAATTTCCAGGTTTTGATCCCCTGCTGTTTGCCCGCTCCGAGTCTGGGAAGTCTTGGGATTTATCCCTGGCTGAGTCACACCAAAGACTTGGAAGTGGTCCCTGCTTGCCTGGCCCCTTGCCTAATCCCACAAACATAGATTTGATCACTAAAGACACAATTTGTCTGGGCCCCGTGGGGGTCCGGGTAAGAATAGGCCCTCAGTAGCCCCTGCTGATCGTAAGAGGCGACGATAGGGGGGACCCTGCACTGACCAAGTGGTTTTTGGGTTCGATTCCCGGTCAGTGCTTGGTTCACTAAGGGATGAGGTACAGCAAAAATGATGGCTGGGTTTTGATCCCCTGCTGTTTGCCTGCCCTGTCACCTTCATCTCATAGATTCGATCACCAAAGACAGAATTGGTCCCAACTGGTTTTCGCCGTGAAAATGACCCTGGCTGTCGGTACGGCGTAAAACACCCAACACTCACTCACTCACAATTTGTCTGGACTGATTTTCCCGTGAAAAGGACCCTAGCTGTTGTATGGCGTAAAACCTCCATCACTCGATCACTCACTCACTCACTCACTCACTCACTCACTCACTCACTCACTCACTCACTCACTCACTCACTCACTCACTCACTCACTCCAACAGCCCCATGGGGGTTCCGGGTAAGATAGGCCCCCAGTAGCCCCTGCTGATCGTATAAGATATGATCTTTTCATCAGTCTGGAGTGGCATCTCCGTCTTCTAAATTCCTTAATTCATTTCAGTGTTTCAACTGTTTTTGCTGTCAATACGAAGTCAATATGAAGCAACCATCACTTGCTCACTATTATGTCACGACATTAGTCTTAGATCTGGAGTAGAGGGAAGACTAGTAGAATAGGCTAGCCCATTATGACCTGAAGTATGGATTATTGACCTCCTTAGACCCAAAAGTCAAATGTACTTTGGTTTACTTGATGATCAATTGAAAATTGCTACACTAACATATGTTAAGATTTAATGCAAATGTGGCTTGCTCTTTAAAAAGAAAAAAAAAAAAAAAAATTAAATATGATTCAAGCCTATTGACAGGCGTGCCAGCCGGCAGCCTGTCTATGCTAACCACTTCAACCACTACCCTATGACGTCAGCCTCCCCAGTTTTCTCTGTTAAACACCATAGTGAACACCTGTGAGAAAGGCCATGTTTCATCCCATTGTGAGAGTTGATCCCAAGATCTCATGTCCTCAAAAATGCCCTTTATACATGTGAAAACCCCTTAATGGTAATAGTTTAGCATACCTACACTCAAATACTAGTATTAACATGTGATTTGGTCATGTTTGTGAATGGTATTTACAATAATACAAGCACAAGCCTCCCATGCTGACTTGTAAACACTGAGAATATCCACTCCTTAAACTATATCCTGTCAAATCTAGTTTTTTTGTTAATACTGAAATGTGAATTTAGCTTAGCTAAAAAAAAATCTAAAATGCTAGACATGTCACACGTATCTTTTTCATCGGTCATGCAATTCATTTTCAAATTTACAGAGGGAACCAAAGGAATTTTAATTTTTAATTTCGAAAAACCAAGTGTTTCACACATGGGTCCCCAACTCTATGTTCCCACTGTGCCCTGCATCCTTGTAAAGCAGGTCAGGAGGCCCCCCCTCCCCCCTCCCCCCTGACCTTGCACCCCCCTGACCCTATTCTGTTACCATTGTAACAGACCCAAGGTCCAGGCCCTGTTGGGTACTGGAGTAAGTGTCAACATGGTCATTAAGGGGTGACCACAGGCCTTGACCTGGTCGCCTGTCAATTAGGGGGGCTTAGCTCTCTAAATGCCGGGATGGTCTGCTTGTATTCTATATCCAAACAAACTCCAGATTTCACAAAGTCAACATACAAATTATGTTGCAAACATAGGCAACAGCAGAATCACTGGTAAAATCATCACCAATTCAGATCACCTTTTAGCATCTAACATTTCAATATTACACAGTCTTTGTGAAAAGTATTTTGAAACGTCGGACATCATGTCGGACGTTCAGGAGGCTAACCTCGGACATACTTTATGAACTGTCGGACAATTTGAATATGATTTACCAATATTTTCATATTTTGTCCGACGTTTTAGGCAGATGTGTCGGACATAATGGTCAAAACGTCCGACATGTCCGGCAAAAATGGACTTTTCACAAACACTGTTACATCTTAACAGTTGATCTGAATTGGTGATGATTTTACCATTTATTCTGCTGTTGCCCGTCGCCAGTTGCCGGTAAAATCGCCTAGTGGGTATGGGCTTTACTCATAATACAATTAATAAAAGAATATTTTCTTTTTGCTCCAGTTTCTCGGGTGGTCTGTCAGAAGGCGAGCCGGCTGTAGCGGCCCCTGCCCCTGCGCTGGCAGTGACCGTTCTACCCGACCTGTACCAGAGATGTGAGGCAGAGGTCAGGGAGCTGGAGAAGGAGATCCAGGAGTTGGAGGCCAACAAGGCCAAGGCCGCCATGGGCAAAAACAACAAAATCAAGGCCCTGTAAGTTCTGCACAGCTTTTTTGACTCCAAAATGTTTAGGTTAAAAATTTCATATACTTACTTTGGACCTCTGAAACACATTATACCGGACTTATAAAAGTTTTGGAAACCTAGCATACTAGGTATGCGGAATTAATCAGTCAATTTTCCCAAATAACTCAAATCTATAAGGGAGTGAAACTAGATAAATTCTCATCTCTAACGCTTTGTCATACCAAAAACATCATACAAATGTGTTGTTATAAGTTCCAGTTATACTGTTAAATCCAACGTCTGTATTTTTACATTTTAATCAACACCGTGTTTAAGAAGTCTATCAACATAAACAGGTGTCACAACTTGTAATAATGCTTTGCCGTTTTCTCTTGGAAAGAAATGACATGAAGAACATATTACCACGATCAGACGCAGATACAGAGGAACTTCAAGCAGATATAAGTCGACTAGAAAAGGAGGTAGGTAAACTATATCTTTTAGTCGAACTTATAGAAACTATTCACTAAGCTTTAATGTGTTATTCACGAGTGCTACAGCAGTACTAGTCCAAATGGGTAGTGTAACTACGGCGTGTTCTTTGGGTAAGAATAACCCAAAAAACTTTTGAGGGTTTATTTTAAACTTGATGCTGTATCTGTTGAATCACACCGGCGTTCTTTGGGTGTTTTAGTTTAAATGAGAGTAAATATAAAATATTGTTTGTACGGCATTATCACTAGAATTCTTGAATTGGAAAGATTATTCTGATTATATATTTGGTGTTCTCTAATTGTTTCGCTGTAGATCGACTTGCTGGTGTCCATCACAGGGGTTACAATATCCAAGACGACCTGCAACGTGACTGACGTAGGTGAGTGAACACTGAAATGTAGTATAGACCCGTCAAATGATAACGTAAAGAAGTATGCAAAAGTAAATCAATACAATACTTGTAGTATAGTAATTGACAAATGCATGTGTTGTATACAAAGGTGAGCAGATATGTTACCATATTTTGGGCAGAATTCAGGGAATACTCAAATGACTGGGAGTCCACAGGGCACCTGGGGCGACACTAAAAAAAATTCTGTTCCTGGTGGACTGGCCGGGTGGCCATATTTTCGCCAGGTGGGAAGAATTTTTTCCATTTTTTCAAAAGAAAAAAATCATTTTCAAAAAATGCTATGTATATTCCTTCCAAAAAGAAAAAAAAGGAGAAAAAAAGAAGAATTTGGGGCCGCCCGACTGGCCTTTTAAACGCCAACCCGGTCCACCGGAAACGTTTTTTTTTTAGTGTGGCCTGGACTATGACTCTGGGGTATCCGGCACATTGACTCAAGGGTCCAATTGACTCAGCCTCGATAATGGGGTATAATTTCCAGGGGCGAAATTGCAGAACTAAGACAGAAACTGCAGACAAATAACCAGAAATTGGTCGGACAAATTGCTTTGCTGCGCACGTTAAAAAGGCTGAGCATTATGAGACTGGAGGAAGAATATATGCTGATATTTAACTCGTAGCTTTATTTTTTGTAAACACGTTTATTTAATTCAGGGATGTAAGTTTTCAGATTTTAATCTGATTTCAGATTTTTTTACATCATCACCCCAAATAATGATTTTCAAACTGAATTCCTTACATGACGTTTTATGGCATTTGAAGATTATTCTAAATTTTCTCTGGGGTTTCAGATTGTTTCATTAACCCTGACTTAACCCCTGAGTAAGTACAGAAGTTGACAAATGAATGTGTTTTATACAAAGGTGAGCAGATATATTACCATATTTTAGGCAGAGCTCAGGGAATTCTCAAATGACTGGGTGTCCACAGGGCACCCAGACTTTGACTTTGGGTATCGGGCACATTAACTCAAGGGTCCAATTGACTCAGCCTTGAAAATGGGTATTATTTCAAAGTGCGACATTGCAGAACTTAAACAGAAACCGCAGACAAATTGTATATAATCGCATAGAAATTGTAGGGAAGGAAGGAAGAATATGCCAGTGTTCGAGACTAACGCCGGCCCGTCGGCCAATGGCCGAAAGTTTTGAATCAGGGCCAATGAAATATTAGGAAAATGATGCTGAATTGGCCCGGATGGCCGACGACTTTTTTTGGCCGTTATTTTGTCTATTTTCGGCCGTCATTTTACAACTTTTCAGCTAGGTTCTTTGGCCATCATTTATGCTATTTACGGCCGTCATTTGTGCAACTTTCCGGCTGTCATTTACGGGACTTTTTAGCCGTCATTTACACTATCTTTCTGGGCCGACTAAAAATCTATCAGGGCCAACAACTTTTTGACAGTGTCGGCCCTGATGGCCAAGAACAAAAAAAGTTAGTCTCGAACACTGTATGCTGGTATATAACTCTCATTTTGTATAAATAAGTTGATTTTGATTCGACCAGGTGATGATTTCCTGCAGAAGCACCATGTCCTTCAGGGCTCGTGTCACGACATGCAGTTCAAGGTCACCTTCGACGTAGAGGAGACCTGGGTAAGTACCAACAAGGGTATCCCCAAAACTGCCAGCAGGCCTAAAAGAGGGGCCTTTAAAACCTCATTTTTTTTGCCTCTTGGGCTGTACTGTCCAAAACTGCCAGACATCCGGACATGTCCAACATTTTCCGCTCAATGTCTGACGTTTTATCTTTAAACCTCGGACATTTGGCTCATGGAAATTTACATACTTTGTGTATATTTGAAATGACATATTTAAAAAGAAAAATTTCTGAATTCTTCAAAATGTTTATTTTTTTATGGTAGAACACCAACGAGCCACAAGAGTAAGAGACAGTTTTGACGTTAGCGTGGCGACAGTAGCGCCCTCTATGAGAATCCGTGCAACCAGACACAACACTATGTCAATTTCTGTCCTTTTCGTGACGTCACCACCCTTTGTTTATGGTTGACCTCATGAAAATGACAAAAAATGATGACTCTCGTAAGGGGCACCACTCTTGAGGAGGTCACGAAAATGCTGTAGGAAACGTTTGGACTCGCCCATCTTTTTTTAGCTATACTATTTTTGGTAGAACAGAGTGCTGGACTGAAAGGACAGTGTGAAGATGACATAACACCTCAGATAACAAACCTTCCATTAAGTACATACGCACCAAAATGGGTGATGTGGGGGCCTAAATTGTTTGTGAATGTGTACATACCTTCCTGCAACAATCCAGTCCGTGCTCAGCCTTTAGCCCAATTGGATGGATGGTTCTGACATTTGTTTAAAACGTTCATCTACTTTTAGGTTCGGGGGAGGGGGGTGGACAGGGACAACCAGGACACTGGATTTGATGAGGCCTGAATGCACGTTAATGTATCATTTATTGTTAAATACCAACTTCAGGAAGCTGAGGGAGACTCCACGGCCCGCCTGTTAAACGTGGAGGTGACGGTTCCTGACGCAGACCAGGAATACCTCGCCCCGGTTTTACAAAGGTACGCTGAAAAATGACTGACCCGTGAAAATACTTCTGTGAAACAACTTGTGATTCTGAGTTTATGGTAAACGTTGGTTTAGGTGTTGCATCATAGCATTCTACCGATGAAATAAAAAGAAGGTGGAAAATTAGAGATCTGTAAAATAACGGCTTAAATATGTATAATAATGAAACCATGTTTTCTGAAAACGGCTGATAAAGAAAGTGTATAATGTCTATTGTCATCAGTATCGCTATATGTTTCATCGTCAGATATATATTACCTCAGTCTTAAAACCTACTACAAATAAATAGTCTAGGTCCATAGCTTCTTGTAAACAATTACCTTGCTAAATCGGTCCTAACATCTAACATGAAACAAAAACTAAAGTCAGGTTTTTCCATTTCAGCCTGGAGCCGTTGGGCAGTCTAACCTTAGTATTTCGGGTGCTAACTTCCTTCGCTGAGTGGAAGTCTCAAATGGAGAGTGTTATAACAGACATCACGGAGCAGTACCCGGAGGTGACCGAAGTCGAAGACGGGAACACTTTGGTTGTACGGCCACCACAGTCTCAGGGGTATGTAGGAAAGGGTTCCCCATTTTTCCCGCCCCTTTGAGTTATGTTTTAACTTTTTCGGCCCTTTTGAATCATGTTTAATTGTTACGTTGTATATCAAAGTAATATTTTTGAGTAAATCACTGACACTGGCCATCCTTTAAATATGTTTGTTTTCTGCCTACTGCGGGTATTTTAGGCCCAACTTCATTTTTGGGTGAATTATGTATCAAAACCTTGAGTGATACCCTTATCAAAAGGAAAAACGGTTTTCAGACCTCCCGATTAATTCTCCTGCACATACAAGCCCTTCCAACAGAATATTTAAGGTCGGCCTCATGTTATTTTACCATCTGTCTAGTATATCTATTATGTATGAGGAAACGCACACCCATTCAACCAGCAATATTCAATTGTAAAAGTACGTTTTGATAAAATTCAGTGATTAATATTGTGAATGTTGGCGTTTTTGGGGGATTGCAGCTCCTTACTTGGCAAAACTTCACCTGTACTTAGTTTTACTTTGATTTCATCTGTACGTAGTTTATTGACAGAACAGAGGGACAAATGGAATGAAATACCTTAGAAATCTCAGGGATGTAAGTTCTCAGAGTTTCAGCTGATTTCAGAGAATTGAAGAATTCTACAAAATTCTATAAAAGGCTATACATATCACTCTGATTCTCTGTATGTATGCTTGCACCATGCAGGAGTGATCCTATGTTCACAGGGCCTGTGTCTGAGACCCCTCTGACACACTCCCCTACATCTCCCCACACCCTGTGCAGTAGTACCCTGTACTACTCCTCTACTCAGTCAGAGACTCAGAGGTTCTGTCAGCTGATAAACTCAGAGTTTAAGGGCAAAATAAATGCTTGCAGCTCATTGGCCAAAAATGTATGGGCTAAATAAATGCTTAATTCCCATTGGTCCTCCTGGTCCTGACCTGACCTATATATGTTTGGTCATGACCTATATCACAGCAGTAGGGCCACATGGTGGGGCATCATGTGGCCCTGAGCTGCACACAGGGTGACAGGGTGGTGGAGACAAACTTGCCAGTGGGCATTCAACACACCTTTACCATTAAAGTAGAGACTAACCCAGGCTAAAATAGCTTTATATATTAAACAGACATTAAATCACATTGTATAGCAGGGAATTATAAAAGATTTTAGATTATCAAAATATTTCAGACTTTTTCACTAGGGCCGACTTACATCCCTGAAATCTGTTGAACCAGTTCCCTGAATTTTGGCTGAACGTACCATTGCTCAAAGACATATTCATCTTTTACAATCATGGTTTCATATTTTCGTCTTCTTACATTTACTCAGGTGCCAGTGGCGATTCCAGTTTGGTGTCTATTTCTCCGGTAACTTCACGGCGTCGTCCAAAGTTGATCTTGAAGTTAAGGCTCCAGCCCATGGTAAACAAATCCCCTTTACGTTTTATAGTGCAAAAGCCTTAGCCTAATATAATAGACACTCACTTTGCCATAATGGCATTAATTTCTTTTATATTTTCTTAGAAAAATGGCTGTAATATAAAAACTTTAAGTATTAGGCCTGTAGGGAGATGCACAATGGGGGCGGCCATGTTGTGTCATGCAGTACAAAAGGACACTCCTCATTGGTTGAAAAGTTGCGCTTGACCCCCGACTGGTAGTGGCGCCAAAGGAACACACATGCACAAACATAGACTCCCTACATGCCTATATAAAAAGACTAGCGTTTGCCCTTTTGTCCTTTGAAACAAAAATCAATATTTTTTAACTATTTTTATCTTATTATGAACCCAATTGTGTATTATGAACTTTCACTTGTTAAAATAAGTTTTAAAAAAAGAAGTTCATGGACGTCGATAATCCTGAATAAAACTTTCAGTTGTCCTTACTCTCAATGACGACCGACTCAAATATCAATACTGCCCATGACCACTGATATAAACATCTAGCCCTTCATTTCATTTCACCTAGTGGCAGACACAGACGTGGACGGTGTCCTACCCTCGGCACGAACCAACTTTAAGAAGATGCAGAAAACTCTGGGAGCATCGGCAGCTGTAGAGGTCCTCATAGGAACATTACTACAGTGAACAAAAAAACCTGGGAGTGTTTACAGCAATAGAAGTCCTCGTGAGAACATCACTACAGTGAACAAATAACCTCTTCGAGTGTGGGCAGCAATGGAAGTCCATAAAGTCTGTCCTATAAAGTACAGTGTCTTAAGACACATTGTCAAATGTCATAACGTGCAGAGTCCATGCATGATGAATGCATCATTCGGCATGGGGGGGCCTGCCATTAAGAAGTACATATCACCAAGGCGGCAGGGGGTACAACATTTTTGAAAACATGCATATATTCTAGTCCAAATTCCTTGCGAACTTTTGCTTGAAGCAATGGGGGGGGGGGGGGGGTGAGATTTTTGAAGATGTGCATACCTACTAAATGGAAGGCCCCATGGATGCATAGATCTGCAAGTGGTTTCCCAATATTATGATTTTTTTGTATGCACATATTTGTATGTTTAGGCTGTCCTCAAAAGAATTCTGTTTCTGACCCGCGTTTTTGTTGTTGTTTTTCCATATATTTTTTAGTTGGTAAGAGTATAACGTGAAAAATGGAAAAAAAAAGTCCCACCCGGCTGTAAAATACTCCACTTTTTTTTATTAGGACAGCCTTAGATTCAGTGTAAATAGATGTTCATTTGAATGTATGCTTTTGTGAAGATCTTTATACATCTATATTTAGGCAATCTATGCACACCATGATTGGATGATATCTGTGAAGAGGCTTATTACGTTTTCTCTTTTGGGGAATATAGGTTGTTTTATACAATGCATATCAACTGAACCCTTTCTGCAAAAAAGAAATTGTGCCTTCCTTTCAAATCTTTTCAGGGCCAATCCAAAGTGTATCTGGTGCATTAATCATACAGTTACTGTTAGTTACAAATAAGTTTTGTGAAATGTTTGTTTATATAAGTTTTAAGTGTATCTAATTGGATATGTTATTGCTTCATTGAATGTGCCACGAAAACGTGTGTATAAGAGGTGTCTAATACTAGATGGCACTTTGGTAATGATTAGTGAATACCTGTTTATGACTAAAAGTGACAAACCTTTGTTAGTAGTTACATATTTTAGACTGGGCTTCATGCCAGGGAGACCTGTGGGGGTCCGGGTAAGAATAGGCCCTCAGTAGCCCCTGCTGATCATATGAGGCGACGATAGGGGGGACCCTGCACTGACCAAGTGGTTTTTGGGTTCAATTCCCGGTCAGTGCTTGGTTCACTAAGGGATGAGGTACAGCAAAAATGATTGCCAGGTTTTGATCCCCTGGCGATGTTGTCGGTGAGGACGTACTTCTGCAGCTTAAGGGATGAGGTACAGCAAAAATGATTTTGATCCCCAGCTGTTTGCCCGCCCTGTCACCTTCATCTCATAGATTCGATCACCAAAGACAGAATCGTCCCAACTGGTTTTCACCATGAAAATGACCCTGGCTGTCGGTACGGTGTAAAACACCCAACACTCAATCACTCTCTCTCATGCCAGAGAAGGACATTTGAAGGGTCCTAGTAAAGCTAACAGGTCTACCTTACCTACTGCTGATTCAAAGCGGTGATAATCATGTTGAAAATATTTCTGCAGACATGACCTGGCCAGAAAAAATAAATCTTTTCCTCTCACTGTACACTTTTCTACACCTAGATGGTAGATCGCTTAGGTGAATTTTTGTCAGCATAGATTGAGGTAGGGAAGAAGGGACAATTGATATTTTCCCCGTCTAAGGATAAGACTTTCAGAGATAAACTACAGTGTACTTTTCTCAAAAAGACCAAAATGGACTTAACCTCAAAGGAAACTACATTTTAACTATGGGGCCATCCCTCATTTACATGTCGATGATGATTTCTGCATATCTTCTTGTTCCATTTAGGTAGCGGCCGGTTATTCTCCGGGTTCGACCAATTGAACCCTTCGAATAAGTCTTACTCCAAGGAGTAATAGGTCACGCCAAAAACTCTGAAACCAGCTTTCACTTTTGGTAGAATTGTATAGTTCGCTCGCCAAGAACAATCTAGGTCTGATTTTCGACTTCCTGTCTGATCCTCGTATGTGGTCGGAGAGTGTAAGAAATGCATAGACTTAGCATTAGAATTTGAAACAAGATGGAGATTGAACATATGCTTGGAGAGTGAATGGATGATGTCATTATGGGATTCTCCTTTTTGGTTCTTGGGAAACCCCCAAGTGGTCAGACCAATAGTAGCCATGGATTGTTGTGGATGTATGGACCCATTATTGGTCGCGTCACGTGCGGTCGTATCCAGTGGTCAAGTCAAGTAGTGAACTTATAAACTGTCCTAAAGTCTTAAAATTGGTCGAGTTTTGCAAGCAGGTCCTTTTGGATTGGGACTTGATTTCTGGTAACATTGAAGTCTATGGGGAGAGGGTAGTGACAAGTTTTGTAGTTGTGATAGGTCTTAGTATGCCTGAACCTGGTATGCCTATACCTGAACCTGGTATGCCAATCTTGGTACCTGGTACGCCAATCCTGGTACCTGGTATGCCAATCCTGACGCCTGGTTTGCCAATCCTGGTACCTGGTTTGCCAATCCTGGTACCTGGTTTGCCCATCCCCACTAAGTCACAAAACGATGCTTAAGTCACAAAAAGACGCTTAAGTCACAAAACAATGCTTAAGTCACAAAACGACACTTAAGTCACAAAACGACGCCTAAGTCACAAAACGACGCTTAAGTCACAAAATGACGCTTAAGTTACAAAACGACGCCTAAGTCACAAAATGATGTTGATTCAAGATATCATCAAATCTAACACAGTCTCATCAGGTAATATCTTCTACATCAAAATTCATGAACAATATTCAAATTTTCAAGATAAAGTCTACTGGCGACCTCCTTGTTGTCAAACAACAACTCGGTGATTTACCATATCTCGCACAACCCGTAGGTTACGTGATAGCTCATCTCTGTCAGAACAGACTAGTTTGTCTATTCTTCTTTTTTCTAGCTTGTCGGGGCTCACCTTGCTCTTCTTGTCTTTGTCAGATGTGATCATCTATATCAAAATATTAGACATAACAGCTGGAAATGATATCATATCATTTTTGGACAGACCCACATTAAAAATAGATTAGTGTAACAGAAAATATGTTTGTATCACGTTTGTCAATCCTATTTTATTGAGTTGCTTTTTTTCTAGCCTGTCAGGGTATTTGCTCCTGCTGTCTTAATCAGATATATGTCAAAAGATTTCAAAATATTAGATATTAAACTAGCAAGGAATGAAATCATAGTATTTTATAGACAATTTTTTGTAGTCATGTTCATTTGTAATTTGGTATTTCTGTAGATGTACCATCAAAATATTACATCTCAATTGCATTTCAATATATTATTCATTGAAGTGGATGACCCGGAGATTTTGGTTTTCCAAACCACACTATACTTCCACCCCTACCTAAGCTGCCTTGTTTGTTTCGTTATGTCCTGTCAAAGCACTCTTTGTTAAAAAGAGTAGATGCACCTGCTAACCCTTTGAGCTATGGTAACTTTGCTCCTGTTGTAGATGTGTATATGGTCCCTCAATCTTAGATCAGAGCAGTCATTCACAACAAGGTTTGTCTTTCTTGCACATTTCTGTGTTATGGCATTGTTAAGAGACTTAATCTTTTGGTTAAGATGAGGATTGTTCACCCTCACTGGTACAGTGTTTACAATGATTTCACTAGAGGGATAGCTTGTAATAGCTTGGTCTATCAGCAGCATCATGTCATCAATGGTTGTCTTGCAGTCTTTGACTTTGTTGCGTATGTCGATATCTCCACTGTGCAGTAACACTTGGTTAGGTGTCCCCTGGCGCTAGTTGCAAGGCCTTTCCTGATTTCAATTGTTGTAGCCCCTGCTGCGATATAGGATGTGGCTACGATTCCCCACTCTCAATAGTCGTAACATTCACTTGTTTATTTTGTGTTTATTAGAAATACATCATCAGAATATTGGATGGGGGTGGGATCCTAGATGTAAAGAGGGGGAGATCCTGTCTCTCCCTCTGGAAAGACATGCATATGCAAAGTTCCATGATTTTTGTCATTGACCACTTTCATCCCTGTTTGTGAAAAAATTCAGATTCATATTCTTTTATCGGAAAGATTTAGGAGTCAAAAACCTTAAATGCTAGCTTTGGTGAATTTGCCTACTACTGCACCACTTAATGTTTTTCATTTGATAGTTGGATGACTGAACTTGTGGTTTGGCTGAGACAGGGACATGTTGCTCAGTTTTAACAGGGACGTGTTGCTCACTCTGAACTGTCTGCCCTTGGGGTTGGCGTAATTTAGATGCCGGGACCTGGGGCTCATATATTACATTGTTGTCGAGCTGAGGTTGAGCCTTCTCTTTGTCAACAGTGGTCTTCTCCTTATCACTGTGGGGGTTCTGGGGAAGAATTGGCCCCCAGTAGCCCCTGCTGATCGTACGAGGCGACAATAGTGGATCTTTGGGTTCAATTCCTGGTCAGTTCTTGGTTCACTAAGGGATGAGGTACAGCAAAAATGATCGCTGGGTTTTGATCCCCTGCTGTTTGCCCGCCCTTCATCTCATTTGATCACTAAAGACAGAATTCGTCCCAACTGGTTTTTGCCGTGAAAATGACCCTGGCTGTCGGTAAGGCGTAAAACACCCAACACTCCCTCACTCAGCACTTCATGGTCTGTGGAACGCTTCAGAGACCCTCCTACACCGTCACAGGGTCCCTTACCGTGACCGCTTTCGAAGTAGTTCCACGTCGCGGGGATGCCAAACAGCTCTCGGTGGATGTGGACGAGGCGGAATATACTCACACTCCGGTACTGGCTGGACTGCGAGTCGGACAGGTAGTGGAGCTGTGTCAGGTGTGGGAGGTTTGCCTTCACCCATGCCATCAGGGCTTTGAGGATGGCGAAGATCGTCTGCGCGTTGTGTGTGAGGACCACTGACAGAATGACGACTGACTGGTGCGCCAACTCCTCCTCCCCCTCGACCTTGTAGTGGATCACTGCCGGGTGTACGGTGACCTGGCGTTTCGAGTAGTATGCCGCGGTCACCTCATACTTGAACTTGCAAACATAGTTCTCGGCGAAGTCGACTTGGACGGTCGCCTCACCGGGCTGCAGTCGTGACCTGAACAGCTTGAACTGGCTGTTCTGCCACTCGGCACAAAGGTCGTGCGCCAGGAAGACAACCAAGTTCTCCAAGAACCGTTCGCGGAAGACGGCCTTGTCCTCGGTGTCGTCAACAAGGGTGGTGCCACATCCGGAAGTTGACGTGGTCGCGACCCAGCTCGTCGATCTTCTTACCCGCCTCCTTGTCGGTGAAGGTCCGTGCGAATTCCCAAGGGCTCTGGGTCACTCCCTAAGCGGCTCAAGTCGGAGCGCAAAGTTCTTGTGCTTCTGGCACAAGCATACCTGTCACTTGGTTTTGGAGAGAGGCAGAACATTTGCAGGCCTTGCCTTCTTGAACCCGGCGTAGCTGACCTGGCGGCTGGGTTCTCCGACTTGTACCGCTTGAAGATGAAGGCGATGTTGTCAGTGAGGACGTACTTCTGCAGCTTAAGGGATGAGGTACAGCAAAAATGATTTTGATCCCCAGCTGTTTGCCCGCCCTGTCACCTTCATCTCATAGATACGATCACCAAATACAGAATTCGTCTCAATCTGTTTTTGCCATGAATATGACCTAAGTTGTCGAAACGGCATCAAGCATCCATTACTTCTCACTCACTCAGTACTCTTTAATTTCTGTACTCTTTAAAAGAGAATTACACAACCGTGAAATTTACCACCAGTTTATCTGTGTGACTGATACTCATCTTTATGATCTTCTGACGGTCAGAGCAAGACGTACAGTCCACTATCCGGATATGGTCACCCTCCATCATTTTGGAGTAACCGCATGCAGCTTCCCATAGCACAATTCTTATTTCGCCGGAGCTGTCGCAGACCATGATATCACAAACCAACTTTCTTGCACCTCATCCTTCTTCTCTGTGTAAGTTCGGTCCTGTTGGACCTAAAAAGTGAACAGGAACAGTTTCAATGTTAATAGGTACTTTTATTTCGATGATAGTGTTTCACTTGGTTGCATCGTGTTATTTATTTAGTGTTTTCTCAAAACTGTAAACAGTCTCTCAGGCGCTAAACAATTTAGTGACGTAGTTTTGAAAGAAAGGTCTTCTGCAGGGGTCGAAACAGCACGGGCCCAGGGGCCCGAGGCCCGTAGAAAATTGGTCGGGCCCCCAGATTGTGTTTTGGAGGGGCCCGACTGGCCCATAGAAAATCTGATATTTTGAATAAAATTATTAGAAAAGGCTATACAAAAGTTACCTCGGGCCCCTAGACTTTCATAGCAGAGGGCCTGAGTGGCCCCTGAATATTTAGATCTTATTTCAACCCCTGTTCTAAGGTAATATGCATTGTGAAGAGCTAGATAAATAGCAAACACTATACTCAAGGAATGTTACAGGCAAGTTTACATTAAAAAAAAATTCAGTGTAACAAGTAAGTACATTAGTACAAAAATGATTTCCAGGTTTTGATCCCCTGCTGTTTGCCCGCCATGTCACCTTCATCTCATAGATTCAATCACCAAAGACAGAATTTGTCCCAACTGGTTTTCATTGTGAAAATGACCCTGGCTTTCGGTACAGGGTAAAACACCCAACACTCACTCACTCACTCGATAAGATTTGTGAGTCAAAAACCTTAAATTCTGGCTTTGGTGAATTTGCCAACTACTGCACAACTTAATGTTTTTCATTTGATAGTTGGATGACTGAACTTGTGGTCTGTCAGAGACAGGAATATGTTGCTCAGTCTCAACAGGATGTGTTGCTCACTCTGAATGGCTTGTCCCTTAGTCTAGAAAGCAGTTTGCCCATGGCATAAGAGCCTGGCCATTTGCTAGGATATTTGGTGACTGTCTCTATTTAAGGTAAACCAGAACCCCAGAAGACATCATAATATGATGTTTTCTATATTATACTGCCTCAACAAATTCTACCTGTGGATCTTCAGACATCAGGGCTTCACGGAATTCAGAATAGCAGGCTGCCCTTGCGATCAATATTTCATACGCAATTTTGTCCGCTTTTTTCTCGTTACATGCACGGCTTGCTGGAACTTTCCTCTCCAGTGTTTTAATACTGTGAGGGTTGGTCTCATGTATGATTTCTTTGGCAATCTCCTAGTGCCCACAGAAGGTTGCCTTTGTGTGATGAAATGCCTACTCACTGCTTGATTAATGTTTGCCTTTACATTGTAGCTTTTGTGCCCCCACAAAGTAAAAATTTGAGATGGAATCGTTCTGGCCCTTAAAAGCCCTAAACATGATAATAATTTCCTTTTATACTGCCTTAGCCTCTTCATAATATGATCAGCAGAGAATAATTTATATTATAAAGCGACATTAGGGGGCACCCAGCACTGACCAAGTGGTTCTTTGGGTTCAATTCCAGGTTGGTGCTGGGTTACCTAAGGGATGAGGTACAGCAAAAATGATTTCCAGGTTTTGATCCCCTGCTGTTTGCCTGCTAGTTCATTGAGGATGTTGCCTATCTCATTAGCTCCCGGCCATTCTTCTTGGTGTATCTTGAGGGTTCAGACTAGAAGCCCAGAAAGTGTCAGCCACTGCCTCGGCAAATACTGCATAAGGCGTTTTCAATAGCTCATTCTGCATATCAGGGCTTGGTTATTTTAAAGAGTAGAAGGTGTGAGATTTGATTGGACTTTCCTGTCATTAATCTAGACCAGAAGTTCACCATCCCCTGCTTAAGGGTGCAAGCAAGTTTAGTCTGCCCAAGTTTTCCGAGGGCCATACAATTTGTTGTTTGTGGGCTGAGGTGGAGGACATACTTGCAAAAATAGCTCTGAACTCTTTCCATTTCTATGATATTTGAGAAACCCATACTTCACAACCATATAATAATATTGGTACAACAGATGCGTCGAAAAGATGGCAAAGCAGGTTGAGGGGCAGCTGCAATTTTCTAGCTTTTGTTAGTAAGGAGAACAGAGCCCTTTTTGCTTGTGATATCTGCATCCTCATTACCTCATTAAATTTACCATTATAGCTAAAGAGTATTCCTAGGTATGTGTAAGAATACTGAACATCAAGAGCATCTTCTGCATAGGAAATCTCAGGGAGGTTCTTAATTTTACCCCTAGAGAATATAACCACTTTGGTCTTACTGGTGTTAACTGAGAGGTGCCATTGCTTACAGTAAGTATGTAGGACATTCAGCATATTCTGGAGATCGATTGCAGACTCACTGAAAAGGATAGTGTCATCAGCATATAGTAGGGTAAACAGATTGAGTAAAACTTCAGCATCATTATCACATGCAGCAAAGTTGATATCTGTACAAGTATGTTGAAAGTACTGTTTTAGATCATTGAGGTATATTGCAAAGAGTAGGGGTGAGAGATTCTCCCCTTGTCTCAATCCCCACCTTACAGCTGAAAAAGTATGAAACATTGCCCTTGAGCCCTACACAAGATTTGCCAGCATCATACATATTTTTAATGACTGATGATTTTGCTTTCGATATTATGTTGAAACATCTTTTTTTCATAGGGAAGTCGGGTCAATTGTATCAAAGGCTTTACGGTAGTCAATAAATGCACAGTAGAGGCGTTTCTTACGAGAGAGGTAGAGATCAATAATACAATTTAGGGAGAAAATATGGTGTAGGGATGAGTAACCTTCCCTAAAACCAGCTTGTTCCTCTCCCAATAAGTTGTCTACTTCCAGGTAATTCCTAAGTGGTTCTTGGGGTTCAATTCCCGGTTGGTGCTGTGGTTCAGTAAGGGATGAGGTACAGCCAAAAAAATTAATCCCCTGCTGTTTGCCCGCCCTGTCACCTTCATCTCATAGATTCGATCACCAAAGACAGAATTCGTCCCAAATTGTTTTTGCCATGAAAATGACCCTGGCTGTCAGTACAGCGCAAAACCTCCATCACACTCACTCCTCTCTTTGTTTTTTTCAGTGCTTTCACTGAGATTTTCAATTTCTCCTTCAACTTTTCATTTGTCAAATTTTTGCTCCAGTTTCCTCTTTTGGAAAAATCCTCTTTAATCTGGCCTTGGATTTTGGACACTTTTGTAGATGTTCTGTCCAATTCTGAGCATTTTTCTCAGTATTTACTCCCCAAACCTTCAAGTAAATTCTTTTCCTTTCCCTAGAATATAGGCCACCAGTAGCCCCTGTTGATCATAGAAAGCCCCGTGGGGGTCCGGGTAAGAATAGTCCCTCAGTAGCCCCTGCTGATCGTAGAAGGTGATGATAGGGGGGACCCGACACTGACCAAGTGGTTCTTGGGTTCAATTTCGGTCAGTGTTCAGTCCACTAAGGGATGAGTTACAGCAAAAATGATTGCTAGGTTTTGATCCCCTGCTGTTTGCCTGCCCTGTCACCTTCATCTCATAGATTCGATCACCAAAGACAGAATTCATCCCATCTTGTTTGCACCATGAAAATGACCTTGGATGTTGGTATGGGGTAAAACGTCCATCACGCGCTCACTCACTCATTATTTATGTTATGCTTAGGGTCATTAGTGTTAAGCATTTGAGTAGGCCAGGATCTGTCCCATGTAAAATGCCTTTTTTTCACATGCTCCATTCAGGATGTCCCAATAATCTTTAGTTTTAAATTGTTTTAGATCTCTTTGTTTCTTGTGAAGAATTTGTGGTTGTTAGCTTGGGCATTTCTCAGATTTCTTTTTTCAATCATACACTTTGACATGACGTTGATTTTTGCTCATGTCACGAGTCATGTGTCATGAGTCTTGTGTCATGAGAGTCATTTGCAACCACTTCCATCACTGTTATTGGGAGGAGGCCCACCATTTGGACCATCACCAGGTGGAGGGTTATTGTTCTGTGGGTCATCTCCTACATTTTCGTCCTATGTCAAGGTTGTGCAAACAGATAACATTCATAAATTAATGTCTTCACTGTTCTAGCCAATGATGTAGACATCGGCCTGAAATGGCAGGCAGTGTATCATTAATGCTGTGTGTACTTGGTATATTGAACATTCGTTTGAGCAGTGTGTTGTTAGTGACAGCCCTTTCAAAGCAGTTGTTACGTTTGATGTCAAGGTGTACAAAGTGTTGCCTCTCGGATTGCTTGACCCCTTGCAACCTGACGGCCCCATGAAACTTAAAGAAGTTTAAAAGTAACAGAAATGTTTAAAACAATGAATCTACTCTAGGAAAAGTGTTTTTGATAATATGAAAAATAATCCAAGAAAATTAACATGTTTACTTTTAGTCTACTTGTACGGTTTGTGCTGTATATGAATATGAAATACAGATTTGTCGGATTTGTCAAATTGAAAAGAAACAAGATTATTAATATTTAACCCAGTTTAGTTGCTTTGCTCAATTTGTAAAAGTTTAAGGCTTTGAACTGAAATGTTGTCAGGATGACTATGTTGCTTTTGATTTACTCATTTGAGTATAGGTTTGGAACTATATATTGGAATCACTTGGATAAGGTTGATCTTTTGTGGTTTTCAGATTTCAATCCATCCAATGCTTGTTGGAAATCATCTCGGTTACATTTCTTTGCCACTTTCCTTCTGTTGTTTTTTTCTGAGTCATTGGTCAAAGATGTAACATCTGCTATTGAATACCACTTGTTTATTCCGTCTATTCCTACTTTTAGCATTGAGCCTTCATCATTCAGTTCAATGATCTGTCCAATTACAACCTTAGGTACTGATAGATCTCTTTTTTCCGATTCTGCCTTGAGGCCTACTTTTAACAGACCTCTTCTCCAATGTTATAAATGCTTGCTGGATTTTAAGAATTGAATCTCTGCTTCAAGTGTTCTCCTGCAGGACGGTTTTTCTTGTGAGCAGCAGCTCTCTTATTCCTTATATCATATAAGTAGTCCACTTTCAATGAAGTCTCTTGTACGTACTTATGTCTCGCCACAGATGAATATCATATATAATTAGGCTTCACTGTATTTAGCGATGTAGAAAAATGTTTATCTCTCGACAATTGAACAAAGACAATCTGGAAGCTGGTTCTAAGAAATTATTTACGGGTAACAATAAAAAACAATGTGTCATCATACACATTACTCTAACAAAGAATTACAGAGCCGTGAAACCTACCACCAGTTTATCAGTATAACTGATGCTCATCTTGGTCGTTCTTTGACGGTCGGAGCACAAAACCGTACCATCCATGATACGGACACGAACTCCGTCTTCCTTCTTTTCGGTAAAGGTTCTGACTTGCTGAACCTAAAAATTGAAAGGTAACAGTGTCAATTTTAATTGGTATTTTAGACTCATTATTAACGTTGCACTTTTAAAAAAGAAATTGTATAGGTCAATATAATTATGAATAGGTTAGACTTTACCAGTTACAGCTTACAGATGTAGATTTACAGGCGAATATGTGTGAGCACATTTTTTTTCCATTTAGTAATGTTATTTCTTAAAGCAGGAGCAATGGAATCTTGAGAACTAATTATAAATTGTACCTTGATGACTGTTCCTTCTAGAGAAGCATGTGTTAAATGGTTCTGTCGGGGAACTTCTGCGATATGTCTAACGGGGTTGGAAGGCTGCATAACCTCAATCAACGCCTTGTCCTCCACTTGCAGTAGCAAGTCAATGGGTGGAGTCCTATGAAAATGTCGAAACAGCTAAAAAAAACAAAAAAAAACAACATTTAGTTATGTTCAATGTGTTTTTGACGTTACTTGTCCAACAAGCAGCAAGGTTCAAATTGTTGTCAAGAAACTAAAGCAAATATCAGTATTCAAAAAAATAAATTTGTTAGAACATTCAAGTCTTACATAGGTTCTTTGTTACCCGCTTAAGGTTTTGCCGATGTATTTTTAATTGTTTCTGTAAAGCATGACTTGTTCACGGTCACAAATAATCTTTGTTGATCTGGAAATATTATTCTCCGTTTTCGTCCAGTGGATAACGTCGATAGTGCCATGACAGTACCATAACAGTGCCATGACATTGCCATGACAATGCCATGACATTACCATGACAGTGCCATGAGAATGCAATGACATCCCCATGACATTGCCATGATGATGCCATGACATCCCCATGACAATGCCATGACAGTACCATGATATTGCCATCTAAGAAAGGATCCAAGAGTCTGGGATCCAGGGGCCACCCTGTGCTCCCGACAGGGTCATCAAAGGCCGGGTGTGTGGTGTCCTTTCTATGGGACATTGCACACTAAAGACCCCTTGCCACTCTTCGCAACGAGTAGGGTATCGCACCCGGTGGCGGGTTTCTCCTAAACCATATCATATATTTGGTCACCGCCCTTGTGGCGTAAAATAAGCTGAAAAGTATTACCTTGTGCAGTCTGGAAAGAACCCATAAGAGTTGGCCGGACGTTAAACTACCCCAACAAACAAACAAACAAACCATGACAATGCCATGATATTGCCATGACATTACCATGATGATGCCATGACATTGCCATGACATCCCCAAGACAATGCCATGACAGTACCATGACAGTGCCATGACAATGCCATGATATTGCCATGACATCCCCATGATATTGCCATGATGTGCCAGTGGTAGTTGTGAAATTCCTGGTCGTTTCTCCTCCCAAGTTTGGGAGAGGGTGAGACGATACTGGTACAAAGGCTTTACCTTTTGCGTGACTACTCGAACCAGGTGTATCTTGTTGTGAAACCGCACTGGGTCGCACAATCGTTGATGTAGCTTGCCTAGGTGAGGTTTTCATGAAAGCTTGACCTCTCTGTGTATTGGATACCAATTTTTGGGGAATGCGAACTTTAGACAGTGAACCGCTTTTTTTCTTCAGTACCGAAAGGTACCATCTGGATGACTGGATTTGACTGACTCGTCAAAGGAGTGGGTGTGGGGACAGGTAATACTGCATACTGTTTCTCCCTTTTCCTGCTTGGTTGGACCTTGGACCTGCTTGGTTGGAAGCTTGGACCTGCTTCCGTGGGAAGTGTGGTCACTTTTGGCCGTGAGAGAGAGTAGTGCACTTTTTTACCCTTGATCACAGTAACAGGAATTTTGCTTTTAAACAATTTACTTTTCTTGCAGATCGGTGTAACTTCATCATCATCGGTTAAATCGATGATGTCGGTAGGTGCCGTGCGCGCTACACGTGTTCCCTTGGATTTTTCTTTGGGCAAACACAATTTTCGTTTGGCCTTGCGGCTTACACATTTGAGGAACTCTCAAGCGTAGTACTCTTCTAGTTGCCTCTCCTCGCTCTTCCCAAAGAATTTCAACTTTTTGGTTTTTCCCTCAGAAGAACTTTCGTAACCGTCATTCTCATCGCTGTTATTGTCGGACGACGGAGACCGAGATAGAGGTTTTGATATTCTTCTTGACCCATTCAGATGGTGACCTGGAGGGGGTGATTTCTCCTGGGGGCTACGTGGACTTGATTTACGCTTAGATCTTGAAGGCCTCACTGGTGAAGGGAGTTTGAATTCGTGGACTGAATCGGTTGTTGTGACCACCTGTCCACGCAAGGCTTCTGTACCCTCGGCCCGGCCGTAAAATGCCTTTGAGAAAGGACTTTCAACCGGAGGAGTGACTGGTTCCAATTTAGAAGAAACGGTAACGGGAGGAGGAGTCACAGATCTTTGTGTAGTCAGTGAACTTGATTCCCCGGCCCTGTAGGTGTGTTTTGGGGGGCGGGAATTTCTGGTACTGTGTCTTGAACAGATTCCGGAGTCGTTCCTTCTTCAGCCGTACACTCTTTGGGGGATTCTGTTGCTAGGTTTTTACGTTGGCCCTCGTCTGATTTACGAGGCCCTTTCCTTCCTCGCTTGGATTCTGAGAATAAAAAATAATGATATGATATATTATTATGTTTATATCAATAGTAAAAAAAAATTCTTGAACCATGTAACTATCGTCCCGAGCATCCCTAAAACTTAGAAGCCCCGAAAATAATTAGCATCTCCGTGGAAGCCATCCAGGAAGAGAGAAACAAATATTAAGGCCAAATAAAAACCATTGCAGATATATTTAGCATCTCTGTAACGGCTAACCAGGATGATAGAAAAAAACATTGAGGCTAAATATAAACCATTTTGTCGTAAGCAAAGTCTATAATAATGCCTTACATTGCATAAGCGCGGTCGGTATATGCAGTGTTGGAAATTAGGCATATTTTTTATGCATACAGCGGGTGCCTATGCACCCAGCAGTTCACTTGATTTCCAAAAAAGACCATAATGCCTCTCATGTGAGACTGCCAGGAATCGGAGGGTATTGGAATAAGTTCTTTTCTTTATTGGGGTTACTATACTTTATTTATCCCTTGTCTGTTTCCCAACATGACCCAAGGCTGTCCTAAAAAAAAAGTCTGTTTCCGCTCGACCGGCCGGGTGGCTATATTTTGGCAGGGTGGGCACCTTTTTCTTTTAAATGTTTACTATATGTTCTTACCAACCGTAAAAAAAAAAGTCCAAAAAAAATTAGTGTGGCCACCCGGCTACTCTTTAATTCGTGCACACGCTGGACCGGAACCATACATTTTTATAAGTAGAGCCCAACGTGTGAAGAGTACCTCATAATGCGTTAAACGCCGTATAATATCAATCTTATCCCCAGAAAAAAATCACAGCCAAGTGCAGGTGTCCAGGGGGAGGGTATACGAGGAGGGACCCTTCCCATTGGGGGGGGGGGGGGGGGGGGTCTGGGGGGACTCTCCCTGGAAAATTTATGTACTATGGTGACCTAAAGGGATAGCAAAAATTTCTAATCTTGTTATTTGCAATATCCATTCTCCAGAGATTCTTTGGTATACAGGGATGCCAGTCTTTAGGGATTATCAGGGTTTCAGGGATTTAGAAAAATAAACTTTTGCTCTTTAATACTCTGTAAAATGTCAATGATATAATGCTGTTTCTACCCATCCCCACTATTGGTAGGTTTTAGTATAAATCTTTCATACCTAGCATGTCTTAGTAAAGACCCCAGGCCTTATCTGAGACCGTCTCCTGTCCTGAGTTGTACCGGAAGGTGGTTGTCACTGATGCGGCCAAGCTTCTGTGAAAAGACGTGGTCTCACCAAGCAGTTTTCAGTTTCAGGGACACGGGGCACTCTTAAACTAGAATGTAGAAAGGGTGCCAGGACTGTTCAGGGAAGGTTTCCCCCTAAAGATTAGATGTGTTCAGTGTCCTCTAATGAGAGAGATTTCCAAAGAGTACAGGGAAAGGTATGTTGGACGTACAGCAGGTACATTTATAAATAAAACAAATTAGTTTTATAACATATGAAAAGAATGAGTTTTACATACATTTCATTGCAAGTTAAAAATGTATTATTTTTCTCAAATTTAGCATATTCTTATATTTTTTGTATTTATGCCAAATCATATTTTGTACAAATCATGGGTCACCACTGTAGGAATGTATCACACTTCCAGAGGAGGATTTAGTCTCTGGAAATAAGAACCTCTGGTAAAACTACTTTGAAAATATAAATTGGTTTGACTAGAAAACTGAGGCACAGAGACAGAGTGCAAGTCAACTGGACCTAACCCAGTTTGATATGTCACTCAGTGAAACCACAAGAGCAGCTGTGACCTGAGTGATTCTAGGGCTGGGTCATAAATCTAATGTCACCACCCCTTCTCAACTATGTGACCTCCCTCTCCACAAGATGTCAACAGGGTCAATTTGACAAAAGTTAACATTCAGTCTACACAATTCTTTTGTGTTTTACATTTACATTTAAACTTGACCAGGCAATATAAGGTGTTTTAATTTTTCAGGGATTTTTTTGGGTTGGCACTGGCATCCCTGGGTATATGTGGGGATAACATTTGAGACAATTTTGAAAACGTAACCTCTCAATCATGCGGTCTGAGGTACTATGGCGACCTAAAGGGATAAAAAATTCATTTATTTTTATATACAATATCCATTTTTCAAAACTTTAGGTCTATATGTGGGGATAACCTCCTTGTCTTGACTCGTAACGATATCCATTAAAGTTAATGTCAATTACGTCAGTATTTAGTAAGTAAGTAGTAACAAACTTTCTCTTACATGTGCAGGTTAACATTCGTACAATCGTAAAATACACACTAAGAAAATTAAATCATGTAATATTTTAGTATGAATACTAATAATAGTGTCAAATCAAATATTCAGAAAACAAAATAATAGCTAAATAAGAAATTTATAATACCTTATTGGGAAAAAGGTTTACCTTCAATTTGTCTGTGTGGCTGACCGTTAGCTTGGTCTCCGAATATTTTTTTGCTTCCGGATACTGTTGCGTCCAGGACCCGCACTATTGAGAGTGGTTAGATTGCTGACATTTCCAAGTAAAACTCATGAGACACATGTCCAACGTGTTTGGCCGCCATTAGACTCTGTTTTATTGTCTAGTTTAGTAGTTAGTACCAGAAACGTCCACCGGACGAGTGGGGGCGCCACCTGCGCCTGGATACGAAACTTTCAAGTGCTTTTCAACACTCCTTCTCACTTAAAGTGTAGTACTACTTTTACAAACTAATGAAGAAGTATATTTTATAAAAGATTACTTAGTTGACTTAGTTAACACATGTGACTTAGAATAGAAAGTGTCCAGTCCGTTTAGCACCGTGCTATGACTTAGTTAAAGTTGCGTTAACAATCAAATGTTCACTTGAGATTTCAAGAAAAATTAATGCAGATCTATATTCCAAAGGTTATCATTTAGATAAAGTACAAAAGAGCTAGTACACATGGTAGGAATTTAGAAAGTTCAAGTCAGAAAACCGAAAATGTCTATATTTCCTTGACGCCGGCCATGAATCTTAATTTGTTGAACTGCTCTTTGTGCAGACCCTTGGTGAGCATGTCTGCTACCATTTCCTTGCTAGGGCAATACTTCAGAACGACAGTTCCCTTTTCAACTTGGTCACGAATAAAGTGAAACTTTATGCCGATATGTTTGGCACGGCCGTGGAACTGCGGGTTCTTGCTCATGCAGATTGCCGACTGGTTGTCCTCGAAGATAGTGATGGACCTGGTCGGTTTGGTGGTAAGATCACCGACTAGCTGCCCCATCCAGATGGCCTCCTGGGCTGCACCAGCCAACGCCACATACTCGGCTTCAGCTGTAGAGAGGGCAACGCAACTCTGCTTTTTGCTTCGCCAGCTCACAGCCGTACCACTAATCTGGAACATATAACCTGAAGTTGACTTTCGGTCGTTCACGTCTCCGGCCCAATCTGCGTCTGAGTACCCAGCACACTCACCAGCGCTCTTCCTGCTGTAGCTAAGGCCAAAGTTGACAGTGCCTTTGAGATAGCGCATAATGCGCTTAACAGCAGTCCAGTGTTCCTTTGCTGGGTTCGCACAGAATTTGGCCACTGTGCTGACTGCGTAGGTGATGTCTGGCCTGGTCCAGGTTGAGAGGTAGAGCAGACTACCCACTGCCGACTGGTACAGACCTTTGTCCACAGTCACATCATCCTCGCCTGTTTTGGTCAGTTTACCGTTTGCGTCGATTGGTGTTGACGCCGGCTTTGCCTCGTGCATTTTAAAGCGTTGGAGCACGCGCTCAGTGTAACCGAGTTGCCCGAGCCAAATGTTGTCGGGGTTGGAGCTTTGGTCCACGGTCACACCAAGGAAGTAGTTAAGCTCACCCATGTCAGTCACGGTGAACTTGTCTGCGATGGCCTTCTTGACTTCCTTCAGGCGCCTCTCGTGTTTCGTGGCGATGATGATGTCGTCAACATATACTGCCAGAATCACGCGCTCTCCTTCTGATGTATATATGCACGGATCCCTGGTGGACTGGCTGAATCCAATCCCATGCAGATGGTCGTCAAGTGCTGCGTTCCAGCACCGAGGGGATTGTTTCAGACCGTAAATGCTCTTGTTCAGCCTACACACCAGCTCTTCCTGGCCTTTGGTCTCAAACCCCTCCGGTTGTCTCATGAAGACTTCTTCTTCCAGAGTTCCATTGAGAAATGCTGTGGTCACATCCATCTGATGCAGCAGCATGTTGTTTTTGGCTGCTAGAGCTATCACTGCGCGTACAGACTCGCCTCTCACTACCGGACTAAAAGTCTCGTCGTAGTCCAGCCCTTGCTGCTGCGAGTAGCCCTGCGCCACTAGACGAGCCTTGTATCGCTCAGTCTTCCCGTCTGCACCGACCTTCTCCTTGAACACCCATTTGCTCCCGACGGTCTTCCGGCCATTTGGGAGTCTCACCAGATCCCACACATCGTGTTCCTTCAGCGATGCCATTTCCTTCTCCATGGCCCGTCGCCACTTCTCTCGATCTGGTCCGGATGTTGCCTCGCGTACTGACGATGGTTCGGGCTTATCACTCGTCAGATTCACCCACTCGCCGTACATGTCAGGTGGCCGTCTCACGCGGGCAGGTCGCTGCGCCACAGGCCCATCCTGGCCTGCCATAGGCTCCACTTGGCCTGTCACCGACTCATCGTCGTCACTGGAGTCGGGGCCCACTACCGGCCTTGCTGGGGTTTCAGGCTCCTTCTCAACTCCCAGTTTCGACTCGTCAAAAATGACGTCACGGCTGAGCACCACCTGACCGTTGTTCACATTATACAGCCGATAACCTTTGGTGGTCTCACCGTAACCGAGGAATATGCACCTCCTCGCCTTGGAGTCGAACTTGTGCCGCTCATCCTTTGGCACATGGGTGAACGCTAGACACCCAAATACCCTGAGGTTACTTACACGGGGCTTCTCACCGGTCAGACCCTCGTACGGGGTCATCCCCTCAACTGCAGTCGTCGGGCACCGGTTTCTCAGGTAGACTGCCGTTGAGACAGCCTCAGCCCAGAACTTCCGGGGAAGCTTCGCCTCAGCTAGCATAGACCGAGCAGTCTCCACAATGGTACGGTTCATCCTCTCGGCCACCCCGTTTTGCTCGGGATTTTTCGGAACCGTCAGCTCGTGCCTGATCCCCTCCTTCCTCAGGTATTCCTTGAACTGATTCGACGTGTACTCTCCACCGTTATCTGTTCTGAGCGCCTTCAGTACCTGACCTGTTGACTTCTCCACCAGTGCCTTCCACTCCAGGAATTTCTGGTACACCTGATCCTTGCGCTTCAGGATATACACCTAGGTGTAACGGGTTTTGTCGTCGATAAAGGTCAGGAAGTACTCACATCCACCCAGTGACGGGGTACTCACTTTCCCACACACATCACTATGCACCAGGCCCAGCAGCGTATCACTCCGCTTGCCTCCACTCGTAGGGAACCTGGTGCGATGGAGCTTTCCTTCGGCACACGGCTCACAGACGCCGATATCACTGGTCATTGGATAGTCAAGCCCAACTACCATATCCTCGGTGACCAGCCGTTTCATGCTCTGAACTCCCAGATGACCATACCGTCGGTGCCACAGTTCCTCCGTACCACTGCCGTGTCCCACATTTGCTGCACGGTGCGTTCCCCTACAGTTCAGGTAGTACAGTTCCCCTACCCGAGTCCCTGTAGCCACGACCTTACCTCCAGCATCAAGGAAGTCACATCCTTTCTTGATAAACACGGTACGTACAATAGAATCGCTAGACTTGGACACGCTCAGCAGGTTGAATGACAGATTTGGGACGTACAGCACATCACTCAACTTGCACGTTTTGACTTTTCCCGATGATAGAGTCACCTCCAGTGAGACAGTACCACGTCCCACTGCCTTCAGTTGGTGTCCATCTCCCAGCGTGACATCCAGGGGTTTGTCCAGGAGGACGTAGTCGGTGAACTGCGACCTATCAGTAGACATGTGACAGGTAGCCCCGGAGTCGATGATCCATCTGTCCGTTCCGGTGTCACAGGTTGACAGCGCGTGACGCACCGTCAGCCCAACGTAGTCGCTGTCCGAGTCACTGCTGTCCCGTGCCTTTGTGTTGTGTGCCTTGTGAGACCGGGACTTACCCCTGTGCCTACCGTCGGACTTGCCTTCGGACTTGCCCTCAGACTTGTTGGAGTCCTTCCGTTCCGGGCAGTCACGCTTGATGTGACCTACATTCCGACACCGGTAGCACATGGGTCCCCCCTTCTTCTGACGTCTCACTGTCATCGCCTTGTCGCTGTCACGACCTCCTGCCGACTCACCCTCCCCGAGTTTTCGCTCCTCGTGAAGTAGACGCTCCGTCACCATCTCCATTTTCGGGACCTCCGGACAGGCCTCGAGCGCGGTGACCAGCATCCCGTATGAATCTGGCAAACTGGCGAGTAGATGCACCACGCGGTCCTCATCGGTAATCGGGTCGCCGATCACCGATAGCGCGTTAAACGTCTCCGTCATCGCCCTGATGTGGTCCTGTACCGAACCACCATCCTTTAGTCTCAGGGAGTAGAGTTTCTTCCTCAGGTGCAACTTGTTGGCCCAAGACTTTTTCTGGAATTGGTCCGCCAATAGCTTCCACACCTCGATCGGATTGCTCGGCTCCCCAAGCAGGTACAGCAGCGCTGGGTCGACTGACAGCACGATGGTTGCCAGCGCTCTGTCCCACTTATTTTCAAATTTGGCCAACTTGTCAGCGTCGCCCGGTGCGGGTCTGGTCTCAGTCCCATTTACGATGCCCCACAGTCCATCCTTGACCAGTGCCATTCGACACTGAATACTCCAGGTTGGGTAGTTTTCCCCCTTCAGTGGTGAAATCATGTTGACAGTGCTTGCAGCCATTGTTCTTTGTTGACAGTAACAGTCCCAGGAAAGTTCAAACTTCTAAGTCACATAAAAGTTACTTCCTACGTACAAAAGTTCACAATGGCAGTCTCAAAACACTCACAGATTCCTTATGCATCCACACCAAGTTGTTCTGGGCCCATAACCTATTGAGAGTGGTTAGATTGCTGACATTTCCAAGTAAAACTCATGAGACACATGTCCAACGTGTTTGGCCGCCATTAGACTCTGTTTTATTGTCTAGTTTAGTAGTTAGTACCAGAAACGTCCACCGGACGAGTGGGGGCGCCACCTGCGCCTGGATACGAAACTTTCAAGTGCTTTTCAACACGCACGCGGTCACCCTCCATGACGCGGAGGTAGGCACATGCTGCCTCCCACAGTGCCAGGTGGGCCTCTCTGGTGCCATCACGAATTGTTATATCGTGAACGAGTTTAGTGACCCCTCCTTCTCTTTTTTTCCGTGTACTTTCGGATTGGTTGAGTACTTATGGATCGGCTGAACCTAAAGATTAATAGTGTACAATATTTTTTATAACTGTGATCTAATGTAATTTACAGGTTCTTGTATTTAGATCCTTCTGCAAATGAAGATTGCGCTTACATGATACCAAAAAAATAACATGATTCGATGAATTTTACAATTCACTTAGGATCTTTAATTATTAATGTTTAACAGTAATTAAAAATTAGATTAAGTTTTCATATTATCCACATTTGAAAAAATTGAAATACTGAATCATTATAAACATTAAATACTTTATTAATGGTCATTTAAGTTCCTTATTTTTGTTATGGTTCCCTTGATGGACGCTTGCGTCAACGGATTTTGATGTAACACCTGGTTTATAGGACGTACAGGCGTATTCAGTCTCGTCATGGCAACTGTAGCCATGTCCTCAATTTCTGGAGGTACGGCTATGGAGGTTGTTCTACAAAAATATATAATATATATCTCTGAAGCCTGCTGATCGTAGAAGGCGACGATAGGGGGAACCCTGCACTGACCAAGTGGTTTTTGGGTTCAATTCCCGGTCAGTGCTTGGTTCACTAAGGGATGAGGTACAGCAAAAATGATTGCTGGGTTTTGATCCCCTGCTGTTTGCCGGCCCTGTCACCTTCATCTCATAGATTCGATCACCAAAGACAGAATTCGTCCCAACTGGTTTTCGCCGTGAAAATGACCCTGGCTGTCGGTACGGCGTAAAACACCCAACACTAGCTCACTCACTCATGTCTTCCTCTCTTTTTTTTCAATTTGAATGAATCTGTTAAAGGAAAAATCGGAGTCCATGTACTTTTTATACCAGTTACCTTGTAATGTTTGTAGACTCTCCGTTGCACTGAACCAATTTGCTGGACTTAAAAATCCAGCCACAATGCAAAAGGTTTCTCACAACCTTCTAAGAATTGAACAGAACATAAGTAACCTGTAGCTCCGTTCGCTAAACCGTCTGATACATTAACATAATGAGTTAATTCGTAGTTAAGGTTTAGAGCTAATTCTAAAACCATGTCCAGACCTTTGGTATCATGTTGTTCTTTCAAAGTGTCTGCTATCAAAGGAATTTCGTTTGGAGAAACATTCCGACTTAATATGTTGACGCTGTTCACCAGAAACTTGTCAGTTGTCACGTTTGGAAAGCAAGTGCAGTTATATGTTTTGACGGCTTCATTTATGTACTGTGGGAGCTGCTCTTCACCTTCTATGTTGTCATAGGGACCATCTTCATCGTCATCAGCGGTGATGAACATCGGTTCTCCATCTGCTGATTGAGTCTCTGACGTATCATTGTCATCTTCTGGATTGGATATCGATAACGAGACTGACTGGTGGCAATTGATATAAGTCTCAAAAACGATAACATGAACACCACCGAGTGGGTCTTCTGTGGGAGCTGCTCTTCACCTTCTATGTTGTCATAGGGACCATCTTCATCGTCATCAGCGGTGATGAACATCGGTTCTCCATCTGCTGATTGAGTCTCTGACGTATCATTGTCATCTTCTGGATCAGATATCGATAACCAGACTGACTGGTGGCAATTGATATAAGTCTCAAAAACGATAACATGAACACCACCGAGTGGGTCTTCTGTGGGAGCTGCTCTTCACCGTCTATGTTGTCATAGGGACCATCTTCATCGTCATCAGCGGTGATGAACATCGGTTCTCCATCTGCTGATTGAGTCTCTGACGTATCATTGTCATCTTCTGGATTGGATATCAATAACCAGACTGACTGGTGGCAATTTATATAAGTCTCAAAAACGATAACATGAACACCACCAAGTGGGTCTTCTGAGCACTTCATTTCTTGCAGACGTAGGTTAATGTAGTTAAGAAATTTAGTCCCAATCATAGAGACTTCATCAAAAAGTATCAACTTCAGGTTTTGCATTTTGACTCGCAGAGTATTTAACTGGTCAAACAGTAGGTTATATGTATCTTTGGAACGTATGTGCAGGCCACCATGAATTGTTTGACTGTTTATAAGATAAGCAGCTTTCCCAATACTCGCCAAACATAAAACTGACTGGAAAGTTGGGTTACTGTTTGGCTGCATTGCGAAAAAACGAGAAAGTGTTTGAAAGACCGCATGAAGTAAAACGGTTTTTCCGGTTCCAGCTCCTCCAGAGATAAATAGACGTATAGGTTCATCATTTCTCATTATGGATTGCACAACATGATTATAAATCAGGCGTTGGCCACGGTTAAGTTTCACAACTTCTTTGATAAGGTCTTCTTGAGACCATAGTCCATTTTTTATTTTTCCTACAGACGTGTTGTTTAGAGTGAACTCTTCAAAATTGGCGCAATCACTATCATTGTTATTACTTGCAACAGGAGTGAATGAGCCTCCAGTCAAACATTTGGTTCCAGGTTCCAAGTCGTCGGCATTAGCATGATCTGCGTTGGGAGCTACCACCAGCTGTTCTTCAAGAGCTCGTACTTCCTCATACATTCTTTCTAAATCACGTAGGTTTTCCTTGTTGTAACGTTTACTGTTACTCACAATTTTCTGTCTCTGCCAAAGACAAGTTATTGTAATAACTTTTGTACGTTATATGGCTGTCACTCAATTCCACTTCTTCTGTCCATAGTTGGAATAACAGCAATTGAAATCTATAATACTCTTCACTCTTGTTGCCCCGTGGGGGTCCGGGTAAGAATAGGCCCTCAGTAGCCCCTGCTGATCATATGAGGCGACGATAGGGGGGACCCTGCACTGACCAAGTGGTTTTTGGGTTCAATTCCCAGTCAGTGCTTGGTTCAATAAGGGATGAAGTACAGCAAAAATGATCGCTGGGTTTTGATCCCCTGCTGTTTGCCCACCCTGTCACCTTCATCTCATAGATCCGATCACCAAAGACAGAATTCGTCCCAACTGGTTTTCGCCGTGAAAATGACCCTGGCTGTCAGTATGGCGTAAAACACCCAACACTCACTCACTCACTTCACTCTTGTCCTGTAAAGTAGGACAGACAGCACAGAACGCGTTGGAGTCCCACAATAAATTTTTCGGTTGCAGTGTTGTATACTTGTTCTCCGTTTTCGATGAGTGGATAACGTCGATAGTCCGATATATCGGAGTCTTAACTTGGCCCAAGTCCCATAGGAATCAGTGTTAAAAATTTGGGGGGGACACTGTGCTATTTCTGGAGTAAAGAATCTGCTTGGAGATTGAAGCTGTCCTCATAGAAAATGCCTTGAGAGTGTACTAATTAGCATAAATAAGTCTGTGTTCGGAGATTGACGAGATGATGTCATAATGATATTCTAAAAATAGAACGAAAGTAGGTCGGGAATACCCCTTTCCTCCACTGGGGGCGGCCATATTGAATATCTGCTGGTTCCTCGGTCTCTCGCTAGGGGGATATGGTCCTTCAGAGAGTGTAGGTTTTAACATAGGATCTCTATGGGAATCGAAAATTGTTCATTCTCCGTTTTCGATGAGTGGATAACGTCGATAGTCCAATATATCGGAGTCTTAACTTGGCCCAACTCCCATAGAAGTCAGTGTCAAAAATTGGGGAGGGGACACTGTGCTATTTCTGATATAAAGAATCTGCTTGGAGATTGAGACTGTCGTCATAGAAAATGCCTTGAGAGTGTAGAAATGAGCTCTCTCTCTCTGTCTCTGTCTCTGTCTCTCTGTACCTGTCTCTCTGTCTTTCTCTGTCTCTCTCTGTCCCCCTCCCTCCCCTCCCTCCCCCCTCTCTCTCCCTCTCAGCTATTTAACAAAGTGGATAAGACGGAGCTTTTAGGTTCTTTAGAACCTAACATACTTGATCTTGTGTTATAACATCTCGATATTTCCTTTGTGCAATTTCACCTAGAGGTTCTGTTTTTAAGGATGTTTTGGTCCTTTTTCTGCTGGTAACAGGTGTTACAAAATCAGCTAAACAAAAGTCTTGTAAAAAATCTGGACGGCTTCTGTACTTGTCAATTTTGTCAACTATGTATGTCTTTGCTATTCGGATTTCACTCGCGAATAATTTGCAATTCTTTTCTTGGTTTTAAAACCTTGCTTCTCTTTTTGGGAGGGTAGGTAGAGATCGACCGGACTTCTACACTGAAATGAGTCAATGGAAGTCCCAGAATAGTATAAACACACTCTTGTACTGAAACTTCTGTAGTGTTTGCAAAGGCATATCCAAGACGTTTAACAGTATCTTGAATGTTGCTGTTATCTTTCTTGCAATCCTTTCTTACCTGATTCATAGCTAAACAAGACCCACGTTCTTTGTTTATGTAATTCACAATATACATAACTACACTGTATGGATCAAGGCAGGCTTGCCAATCCATGTTCCCTTCCCAGAGGTACAACAAGTTTTTCATGTACATATTGATACGACACTCAGAAGGTTTCCCTTTCAAAAAAAAGCTTAGCACTTTTTAAGGTGGAATGGACAATTTCGGAGTATCGATAAAAACTCCAACTGAAGTGTGATAAAATGTCATTCAGTGTGGTATTTTCGGTAATTTCTTCACTGTCAAGATGGGTTTGTAAACGCTTGTACAGTTCAACGTCTTCAGGAAACCTGTATAGGTTTGGTAACAGAATAATGGTTTCATCAAACGGTGGCAAAGGAAAGTGCCTCTGTGCTGAAATTCAATACGATACAAGTGATCTATCACTTCCCCTAATGGATATGGTTCTTTGTATAAAATCTGGTTTAGGAAATAACGAGACCAATGATCAAAATAACGAGCACATGTAACAGGATCACTGTTGACCAAACGTGTTTTATCTTTGTACGATAACTTTTCAAAATCCTCGCCAGTCAGTATTTTTCCATCAATAAGCTGCATCAAACACTTGAGTAAAGGGCACCACTTCAAATCATCGGAGGACAACGATACAAAGAAAGTCGGCACACCTCTTTATTGAACTGTTGAAAACAATTCTTGTTTTCTTTCTTTCAGGTATTGTGGACTATTTCTCCGTTGCTGAAAATGATAATAACCGTTGTCTATGTTTGCAATGTCTTTATACTGGGTGTCATGTATGACATCTTAGACTGTAATTTTCGGTCTCTTTCGTACAACATCTGGAAAATATTTTTTGTCATTTACGTAATTAAGTTAGTGTTTTTTCAGCTACTCTTCAGTCTTTACTTGATAATTCCCAACGTGAACGGCTAAGTAATTCAAGTGCTTGGGAAATATCTGTGGAATACTCAACCCACAATAGATGGTTGGGAAACACATTTATTCAACGCATTTGTCATACGAAATGTGTAAGGGTTTCTGACCTTGCCCTGGAGCAATATCTAAATATGGGGCTGCTTCGTGTCAACGTGTCACACAGTCTTCGTTTTCATCGATTTCAGAGAAACCGCCTGTGTCATAGCCATCGTCTTCGAGATCGTTCATTAAAGAAGTGTTCAAAGAATTGGCTAATTCATCTGGCGCAATGCCGTTGTTGATATCAATATTTTCTAGTCCATACACTGCAGTGTCACCTTTGAACTGTTCTTCCAAATGAAGTATTGTTTGCTGAAGCCAGTGTGGACATATGTCAAGTTGCTGTTCTTTTTAATAATCACTGTGATGTAACGACCAACGTAAAGCTCGTAAGACAGCCACAGGACGAATATTGTTTTCCCTGTACACCGATTTATACTGCATTCTTTGTTTTAACCTAAAGGTGACGGTTCCAGCTTCGAGGTAATTGGCAAACCGTATTCTCAATTTTAGCTGGCACGTTTATTATATTTCCTTTCAATTGTTTTTGACCACCACTAGGAAGAATACGGACTTGCATAAAAGGCAATTGAAATGCAATTAATCTTTCTTCTTCACTAGTGATGTCTAAGTCTTTGACTTTGGAAGGGAATTTTACGCCATTCCTAACACTAATTTTTGGGAGCTCTTTCGGTTAATGAAATTCATGCATGATCTACAGATGTACCAAGGAAGGGGCTGCGTGTCATCAGGTACATAAAACTGGAAACATTGCCGATCTTTTTCAGTTACAGTTCTAATGGTGTCAGGAAAGGACAACCGTTCACAAACGTGACAGACTATGTTTGGTACACTATTAAGACCGGAATGTTTAGAGGTTTTGGTGTAGTAAACATTATCGAAGTTGGCGTCGTCATCGCTGTTAGGATTATAATCCGAGACATTGGAATATTCATCACACACTTTTGAATGGGTATTGTCTGTTAAGCTTTTGGAAACTAAGTTTGTATCGGAATGAAAATTTCTATGGAGTATGCTCGTGTTTTTTTGAGATAGTTGTAGGTTTTGTTTGTAGTCCCGACATTTCTTCCGCCATTTTTCAAGTGTCGAATCCTTAGTACATTCAACATTACCCCATTTACGTTTAGTTGCAACACCATGAGTATAAATAGAGCGCACTGGATGACTAACTGGGTCAAGGTCTGCGTTATTGACAAAAACATGGGGGGTGGGGGTGGGGGGCTACCATCTCCAGAGCCTGTCCTACGTGGTCAAGGTCCCATCAGAGAATCTGTAGATGAGGTGCTGCCCCCTAGCTGTCCTACACGGTCCAGTCTAGGGCTGGGGTCCCCCTAAGGGCAGACCGATAGGAGGGGTATTGGGGTTGACCAAGTCATCTGCCCCAGGTCCGTCTTACACAGTCTGGACCCTAATGTTGGGGAGCGATGTCAGGTGGCTGTCATGGTTTTGGTAAGTACCTCATCAGGCCGTTTTAATGGTTGAGTTTCACGGTGTCCACATATGATCTTAGGTTATACTGAGTGTATTTGCATTGGCTAGTGGCATTGTGATAAGCTGTTTGCAGTCCTAAAATCCCGGTGGTCGGTAGCTAGGCAGTGTGGCTATATCTATCCTTTAGTGTGGGTTCCTCAGAGGGACGGGCTCAGCGAATTAGGGTTTGACGGCTTAGGTCGTGGGTGATACGAATAAATGCCTGAGACGCGTCCCTCAAGTTGGGGTTCTAGTAGCCCGTATCGATGGTATTTAGGCCCATCGGTATCTGGCTATGTAGCCTGTGGATCCAATCAAACTCAGCATTGAGCTTCTGTTGGAGGGCCACCGGCTTCCCCGGGGTCGTTCTACAAAATTGTAGAATCCAGATTTCAACCTTGAACTTTATGGACTGGTGCGCCTTATTGAGATGCGCTGTGAATTTATGTTCACCATGTTGCCAAATGCAGAAGATATCGTCTATGTATCTGAGCCATATTTTCGGCTGGAGGGGATAGGTGTAGACATATTTATCTTCGAATTCACTCATAAATATGTTGGTATAAGACGGGGCTACCTTGGTGCCCATTGCAGTGCCACCTATTTGTAGGTAGTTGGTGTTGTTGAATTGGAAGTTATTCATGGTGAGGACCTGGCCCAACATTTCCAATAGTGAGAGGTTGCTTGGTTGTTGGCCCAGTGCCCGATGTCTGCACAGGGCCTGGTATGCTGCGTTGCAACCTTCATCATTTGGGATATTGGTGTACAGTGAACTGACGTCCAGGGTGAGTAAGATCTCATCTCCTGTGATGTCATCTAACGCGGCTACCTTATTTAGGAAGTCGGTTGTGTCACGTACATAGGATGTGCCCGTTTGGACTATCGGCGCCAGGAAATTGTCAACAAATGCAGATATTCGTTCGGTGGGACTTTCGTTGGCCAAAACTATCGGGTGGCCGGGGACTGGTGTAGTGCCCTTGTGGATCTTTGGTAATAGGTAGAACTGGGCCGTCTGTGGTTCACTGGTAAACAGAAAGGACTTGACTTTCTGTGTGACTTCTCCACGTGACCGCATGACCTCCAGTTGATGTTCTACTCTCTCATTGTGAGTCTCGGTGGGATCGCTTTGGAGCTCTTTATAGAACTTAGGGTCTTTGAGCTGTCTCTTGCCTTCTTTTATATAGTCTTGTCTATTTTGTAGGACGACTGCCCCTCCCTTGTCGGCCTGTTTGATGACTATGCCGTTGTTGTTGGCTAATCCCTTGATGGCCTTCCTCTGGCTGTTCGGTAGGTTGTATTTGGTGGGGGGATCTATATCGGCTGCCAGGATACCTAATTTGTTCATCGTTATGATGCAGTGTTTGTGAAAAGTCCGTTTTTGCCGGACATGTCTGACGTTTTAACCATAATGTCCAACACATTAGCCTAGAACGTTGGACATAAAGTCTGGCCAAAATATGAAAATTATCTGTCATCCCCCCTCCCCCTTCTCCTGTTTAATTCCCCCTCCCCTTATACATTCAGGTCTATGCTCCACCACCCCCCACCCACCCCCTATCAATTTCTGGTTCTGCCCCTGATGCCACTTCAGAGTACCCAGAGTGTCGCTGCGACAACTTGGCCGTCGCTTGGAGAGTAGCGACGGCCACAGTGTAACGTTAGTGACAGGTGTCTTATCATTGTGGTGATGGCGATGATATAGTTGGAAATAATATTATGTGAGTGTACTCTATTTATTTTGGATACTGAAAAGAAAGTCGAAAATCCATAGAGAAGAAAAAACACTCTGAAATTCATTTCAGATCTCACTTTGCTGTGAGTTCCCCCCGCTGGATGCAATGCGGCAGGTGGGTTAGTGTAGGGCTTAAGGTATTGTGGAAGGCAGAAACCAGCGATAAAACATGGCGCCTCATGGGGCAAATCACGTTTTTGTGCCGTTCTATATAAGGAGGGTAAATATAATCAATTTGTGCAAATTTTAGTGAGTTTCAAAGAGTCCGTTGGTACAAGTGTTAACATTTACATGGTTTGAAAACTATTGCATATCCCTGTCCGCCAAGTCCCCGGGAGTTGTCACTGTTTACATGTGATATTTATATAATTCAGAATACGTTTGGAGTTGACCTGGGGGTTGGGGTGGGGTCCAGGCATAAAACTCCAGTTTTTCAGCACAAAAATTAGGTAAGTCTCAATGGCCAAGTTGGTTAAAGTGCTTGGTCCCTGAACCTCACTTTATCTGGTCGAGTCCCTGCTGGGACAAATGAATAGTCCCAAACCCTGAGAAAATTATCTATATTTTTTCAAGCACTTAACTTTAACCCTTAAGCCTGGAAAATGACATCATGGGTTCGTGCAATGTCATCCTATGGCCATTTTGCAGTTGACGTGGCTGTGTTAAAATTTTATGAAGTAGCCGTCGAGGTCTTGAATACCTTCGCGGAAAACCCATGTCTCTATCTTTTTTCGTGCTCTCAATAAATATAAGAAATGTAATAAGTTATTTGAAAATCTGATAAGTCACTATTGAAAACTTGATACATCGTTGACAAATTTACAAAAATGGCAGTAGACTGCCATCTCTGCTGCTTCCTCTAGCGGATCGTGAGAGTAGTCCGCGACATACAGCTGAATGAGTTTTTCCGGTCCTGGTTGCCCACACCGACCCAAAACCTCGTGAGCTACACTTGGGCAGCGTCGTAGTAGGGGTAGCACACAATGGAGACCAAGTCCTGCAATATAAAATGTTAGTTAATTGAAAATTAGACATGTTATGAGAGGCGGTACAATACGCTTATTCTGAACTAGGGACAAGGGGAAGGGCAGGGGTGGCTGCCATCCACTAGTCAACGTACCATAACATAGGGGATTAAGGGCTGGTCGATCAGTGTGGGTTTAGGGTTTCCCCCTCGGTTGGCCTATGTTGACTTAGGGCTGGCTGATTTCAGTATAAACAATAATACGTTGACAAACCCATGCATAATAGGGTCTATAGGGTAAGAAAGGGGTATATCGCACACTTTATTTAGTGCAACCTGACAGTCACCGTCACTACGCTGTGGCTGTCGCTACTCTCCAAGCAATGGCTCTTTGAATTAAGAATTCCCGGTTATGTTTTGAACTATACAGCCCTATGAAGCGTATCTCTTGATATTAATTTTGTCTCTAATTTTGTCTCTAGACTCCCCCCGTGGGGATCCGGGGTGGGGCTTCCTTCGGGAGCCTCCTGGGAAGAATAGTTCCCCAGCAGCCCCTTGCTGTTCGTAGAAGGCGGCAAATGGGAGACTCAGTAGCTCTTTGGTAGAGTGCCCGCTCTGAGTCTGGGAGGTCTTGGGATTTATCCCTGGCCGAGTCACACCAAAGACTTTAACAATGGTAGTGGTCACTGCTTGCCTGGCACTCTGTATAAAGTAAGAACCACGAAACATGACTGGTCGGTCCGGTATCAGTATAATGTGACTGGGTGGGGTATTGTGTGGGCCTATGACATGATATCTCAGTGTGGCAGCACTATAAAGAGGGCATTGGGTCCCACTGCTACAAATAGGCACCTCATTTCATATATTATTCGGTCACCGCCCCTGTGGCGTAAAACGAGCTGAAAGGCTTTACCTTGTGCAGTCTGGTAAAAGAACCCTGAAGGGTTGGCTGGACGTTAAACTAATCCAACAAACAAAAGTCTCTAGACTTACCCCTTACTGAGTAGGAACATGTAGTGTAGTATACCAATTTTGCCATCTTTGTCAACGTATTTTAGTGTTATATCAACAACCCCCAAAGACAATACATCAGCATATCAGGTCGAGCAGTTGATATTGCTTGGTAAAACAAAATAGCAATAGATATAAGGACTATAAGGCCGAGGGGAAGATATACTGAGACAGAATAAGTAGTGGTTTCTTTGGGCCGAGAAGACTAACATAGTACCTTCGGACAACTGTTTGATCGACTCCCGCTTGGCATAGATCATGTCGTGCAATAGCAAAGCCTGTATTGCTTCCTCCTCGTTTCCCTTTACTGGTCGACGGTACCCAGCGTTTGACAGCAGATTCAAAGCTGTCTCTCCAAGATTCCCACTTTCGATCTTAAAAAAGAAAAAGAGAAATGAACCAAGCTTACATTTATTGTGAATTGGCTAGAAAGTATATGTATACAGTTGACTCTGTTTTTAGTGGACTCCGTCTTAAGCAGACAACTGTCTTTAATGGACAAATCTTCATGTCCCGGCAGAACAACCCTTTAATTTAATTTTTTTTTTTTTAATCAGTTTATTTGAAGCTGTTCTACAAATCAGTCTGTGTAATAAGACTGGTTTCCATTTGCACCAGCTTTACATCAAAGTGCTGGTTTACACATAATTACATACAATATTAATTAGAGGAAAGAGAAATAGTATGTGTTGTCCTCAGAAGACATTTCCATGAATACATCAATTATTGATACATGAGGCATCTAGTGAGTTAACTAGATAGTGGATTTTAGCCATTTCTTAGAATTAGTTTTAAAGGAAGAATAAGAATCAATATTGCGAATTTCTGGTCTCAAAGAGTTCCATATTACACCACCATTAAAGGACACAGATCAATATAATACTCTCTTGTGGACAGGACTTGACAAATCGGGTGTCCGGACGCCCGGGACAACCAGAAAAAGGTACTGGACAACCAGATTCAAGGGACTGGTTTCCCGTGGGGCAACCAAGATCCTTTCACCCCAAAAAATCTATATAAATCTAGAGCCTCTATATTTCGATCTACTTCATCACTGCGCCTTTGATTATAAAAGAATTATATTTTTCTCCATTGGAAGCATGTCCTTAGCATGTTGTAATGGAATGTATACTAAATAGGATCTTACATAAATTATATACTTGAATGATTGAATCCATGAAGTTGATTTCGAGATTTTAATTACATACCTCCTTGATCGCCTCTAGCACTGTCCTGTCTGTCCCCTCCTCTGGGGAAAGATGTGGTATCGTCTCGTACAGGATGTAGTCCACCAGAGATGGATGGAAGCACTGCGGGCAAGGATGGCCTAATACGCACCCATAGGCTATCAGCCTTCCAAGGAGTTTGTACTCCTTTTCCTGGATGCAATCGTGGTATGCCATCAGGACGTCGCCTGCGATGCACCCAGTCTCTTTATAGTAAAGCGTAAGGAACTCTCGGACTGGCCCACCGGCATCGTATGCTTGCTCCCCAGCAAAGCTGATCTTAATGTTATCTTTCCAATCCTCCGGCCTGAAACAATAGAGTCTTTTCCCAACCTGGCTGTCACGGTCTAGTGGGTTTGTTTGTCTGGGTGTCGCCATGGTGACCACTGGTCAGTGGGGTCGGCACCTGTTATGTAATGCTGATAAGCCCTGATTCAGGGCACCTGATTGGCTAGAAACTTTTATTATTGAAAAATTATTTTAAAATATATACCTTCCATGCACACAGATGACACCTATATCAGAAAAAAAAACTAAGATTGGGACTATTGAAATATATAAACAGAATTATGCAATTTTGAATACATCACAAGTTGTAGGTGGTGTAAAATCAGCAATTTACAAAGGCTCAAAGAGGAAATAACCCCAAGGTTGTCTGGATAACAATTTGTGGCCTATGTCCCACACTAGGTGGCGTGGTCTGGAAAATCATTTATTGAACGCAGCAAGGGTGCTGACCACCATGTCCTTGCGATTTATCATGATGAATTTGTACGTCCCACTCTGGACCTGACCAAGGGTGTTGTCCATGTGTTGTTGGAACTCCCTGAAAATAAAGTTAGCAAATAAAATAAACCTAGGGAAGCCTTAGGAAATCCACATTTATAAAGGCTGAAACAAATATGAACATGAACTTAATCTAAATATTCATTCCCATGATTTAGAATGAACCAGACCAACAGTACAGTAGTTCTTTTGATCTATGTTGGTATCTATAGATACCCATGAGGCAGAAAGTTTGTTAGACTCAATCAGATTTAAAATTTTAGATGGTGAGTCTGAAAAAATGAAACCATAGTGAAAATTTCACAAACCATTTCATCTTTGAATCATTTAAATGTTAAACCTGTGAAACATAGTCTGAAAATATTTGAAGTGCAAACGTTTCCAGGCCTAAAATAATCAAACCATGTGATGTATAAGAGCCTAAGACATATTAAAACATAATTTCTTGGTGCGGTAGACATCTTTATAATTTGTAGCCTCTAGGCCTATAGTCCATGCGTGAGATGTTAAAATGAAACAAATGAAAAGAAAATTTTGAAATATTGCATGAGTATAAAAGAATTGATAATCTAGCCATTTCAGACTTTTCTTTTAATTCAGTATAATGTTTTGATTTTCTAAAGTTTGACCTACTTTAACCAGAACCCTAGTCACGCTACTCAGCACCAACCCACCCTCCTTATTACATAATGTGTCACGCGGCGTGTCCCCCAGCCGCGGTGAACTCACGCACGGCCTATTTCAACTGACTGAAAACGATATATACCCGAGTCTGAGTCCTGAATTCGTCAGAATGTGTAAATCCTCCACAATTGATGCGTTTGGTCAGAATGTCATCCAGGCTTTGTGAATTCTATAAATCTTTACATGTTGCTGTCTGACGGAGAAAGTGTAGCTGCCTGTAAAACAAATCATACAAATAATTAAAAAATAATTCTTACTGTGTTCATATTTCTTTCTGAATGGCAAGACCTTGACTTTATGAATTAGGTAACAGGTTATTATTCTTCCATGTTTAATATAGACAAAGTTATTGACTTTGATGGCGTGAAAGCATTTTTGAAATTCTATATGATCAATATTTACTTACAGGAGCGCCCCGTGGGGGTCCGGCTAAGAATAGACCCTCAGTAGCCCCTGCTGATCGTAAGAGGCGACGATAGGGGGGACCCTGCACTGACCAAGTGGTTTTTGGGTTCAATTCCCGGTCAGTGCTTGGTTCACTAAGGGATGAGGTACAGCAAAAATGATAGCTGGGTTTTGATCCCCTGCTGTTTGCCTGCCCTGTCACCTTCATCTCATAGATTCGATCACCACAGACAGAATTTGTCCCAACTGGTTCTCGCCGTGAAAATGACCCTGGCTGTCGGTACGGCATAAAACAACCAACACTCACTCACTCACTTACAGGAGCATTGGTCAATCGTTATGATACTTCGGGTGAAAAAATTTCAAAAGCAAACAATGGTCAACATAGCAGAAAACATGTATTCTTTTTTCATAATTTAACGGCACACAGAAATATAAAGATACTTTTCTTGGCACTCGTGCTTATCATTTTAGAGTACTCAGTTAAGTCACAGAAGAGATGCATTGTATGGAGAAAAATAAATAACTGAAATACAGAACTTACTTCAGGACAAACATTGTTTGAAGTACTAGGTGTGTTCATGTACTGAGATGCGGCAGTTATCGTTTGAGGCCTGTCTTGTGCGTGGGTCACTGTGCCTACGGCAGTTGTTCCAGGTTGCCTGTCTTCTGCAGGGGTCACTGTCCCCTGCGCTCGGTGATGTATTGGGAGCTGACCCAAGGGCTGCCGTTACTTGCTTGACGCCCGGAGAAAGTGTATACAGATGATACAGTGGATCAGTGGAGTGGCTGGATTCTGTCCACGTAGGCTGCACAGATGCGGCAGTTGTTCCAAGTTGCCTGTCTTCTGCGTGTGTCACTGTCCCTGCACTCGTTGATGTTGTTGGAGCTGACCCAAGGGCTGCCGTGACTTGCTTGACGCCCGGAGAAAGTGGATACAGTGGATCAGTGGAGTGGCTGGATTCTGTCCACGTAGGCTGCACAGATGAAGCTGACCCGAGGGCTGCCGTGACTTGCCTCACACCTGGAGTTTGTGGATTCAGTTGATACAGTGGAACCGTGGAACAGTTGGATTCTGTCCACGTAGGCTGCACAGATGCGTCAGTTGTTCCAGGTTGCCTGTTGTCTGCGTGGGTCACTGTCCCTGCACTCGATGTTGTTGGAGCTGACCCGAGGGCTGCCATGACTTCCCTCATGCCTGGAGTTTGTGGATACAGTGGAACTGTATTCTGTCCGTGTTTCCTTCAGTTTCTGTTTTCGGAGACGAATAAATTCTTTTATTTATCAAATATTTATCATATGTGTACAACATATAACTGCACAACTGGATAAGAATTTAGGGAGACATATTTCCATTTTAATGTTGCACTTTTAAAGGTCATGGTCGCTGTGATTAAAGATTTGCAGAGACCCTTAAAGCCTGGTTCTTGTCCATCTTGTCGTCGTTATTTGTTATGTTATAACTCATGCCCCACTGCACAAATTTCGTGACATGACCAATCACATAGCCAGATTACGTTCTAACGTCACATAAGGTGTCGCCGAAAGTCCTGTCGTTATTACTTAAGTTAACGTTGGCGGATGTAAGCTTAACAACCCACGGACGAGACAGCCGCCTTAAATTATTAAATGTGCCCAGGGGGCCTCAGATAGTTTTTTTAATACAAAGCGTTTGTATATTTGATTGAGGGACATAATATACTGGACATCACTATACTTACACGCCTCTTTTGAGGGCCATGTAGGTCTGGAAGCTCGTCAGTACTGTTACTCTGTAAATGGAGAAAAAGTTTTCTTATTTTGCGGCCTCTTTTTGTAATTTGTACTACTCAAACAGTTACGTGTATGTCACAATATGATTACCAAGGAGTATTTAGAAGGTTTATGCCTACATTATTGTTTCAAGTATAAAATGGCCATGACAGTAAATTCAAATCAGCCATTACCATAAACAAGAGAAAATATATTTTTCAGTCCTATGGACTGAAAAACCTTGCTTTGGTGGCGACAAATAATCATCTATAATGATCAATGACTTGTGAGTTGTGCAAGAGCCCATAGGGCGATTGCATTAAATCAACCCATGCACTCTAGCATCCCCTTGCTGATCGTAGGAGACGACAAATGGGGCAATTTGTTTGCCGTGAATTGCGACCCATGTTGTTTGGAGGCGGAGATCCTGGTGTCATGAGGGCATCTGCGAGGCTATGGGCCTTCGAAGATTGCGGGTTCATAGTGTTCCTCCTCTTGCCCAATACTGCACTTTTGCTCCAAATTCATCTAGACGGGAGGTTGGAGAGGCCCAATCCAATCAATCGGCTGGTCATGCTGAGCCCTAGGATACTTAAAGTTACAGAAAGTTAATATTGCCCATAGCATCAGTGGCTTTCCTTTCATATTGCCCATAACATCAGTGGCTTTAATTTGCCAATAACTTCAGTGGCCTTTGGCTTTCTCTTTATTTTGCCAGTAACATCAGTGGCTGTCTTTTTATTTTGCCCATAATATCAGTGGCTTTTCAAACTCAATTAGATAGTTGTTCTTCTCTAACAATTTCTATTTTCTTTTATATCCTAGAAGGCAGTGGCTAGGGCTAATCTAGTAGTTGGTTGACTATTAGAGTATATCCCTCTTGTATCTCTGGTGTGTATCTGACGGTTTCCGCAGCTCTGCACATCCCCTTGTAGGACTCCGAGGTGGGTGGGGAGCAAGGGGGATGAACAACCTGTGTACTCATATGGCACATAACAAAAACAACCCCAACAAACGTCCGTTAACTGATGATGAAGACCCGGAACATTTACAGAATACTGAAAATGAAAATGAATACTGGCCTAGGTTTTTGATTCTTGAGCCTTTCGACAGTACAAATCCTTTGTCCAAGCTATCTCCTTTTGCCATAAATAAAGGCATTGAAGGAATAGCTGGCAAGGTGAAGGATATTCGTAAACTACGATCTGGCCAAATTCTTGTGGAGTGTGATAAGAAGGCCCATGCCACCAACCTGCAGCGTGCCACTATGCTTGCTGGTGTTGGCATGAAGCCTCTCCTCACAGATCTTTGAATTCAAGCAAAGGAGTAATCCGATGTAGAGAACTTCGAGATGTTGGTGAGGATGAAATCACTAGAGAACTGCGTCCTCAAGGTGTTTGCTTTGTCAAAAGGATATCTATTAGGAAAGAAGGTAATGTCATTCCGACAAACACCTATATCCTCACTTTTGACAGACCTCCTCCCAAGAAACTTAAAGTTGGTTATCTCCGCGTTGATGTGGATTTGTTCATACCAAATCCACTCCGCTGTTTTAAGTGTCAGAGGTATGGTCATGGCAGAGACTCCTGCTCTAACGAGCAGACTTGTCTCCGATGTGGTCAAAAGGGACATGACAATGTGGAATGTGTCAACGATGCGAAATGCATCAATTGTCAAGGTGCCCACATGGCCACGTCGAAAGACTGTCCTGTGTGGATCAAAGAAAAATCGATCCAAAAGGTAAAAACTGAAAATCTTGTCAGTTACCCGGAAGCAAGGAAGATGGTGGAAGGGACCATAAGAGTCCCTGGAGCCACTTCTTATGTGGCCGCGGTAAAACCGAAACTCAGGACAGTTGAATGTCAGACAGACTACACCTGGTTGAAATTAGATAAACCAGTGCGTGGTCCCTCAGGCATCCAGGTCGTGGTAGCCAGAAAGGTCACTCAGACAGAATCTAGCGCTAGTACATCTAAATCAACTTCGAATTCATCTGTTCCATCATCTGAAGCTCCATCAAATAGGAAAAAAAGTCGTAACAGTCAAAGCTCCTCTAGGGCTTCGGCTGAAAACAGACAAAGTCAATCTAGTCAGGAACAGCATAGTAAACTAGAAAGGAGTCATTTGCCATTGACAAATAGATTCCAGAATTTAAACGAAGTTGAGATGGAAGAAGCTGCGGCTGCAAGTCGCAGCGTGTCCCCCCAAAATAAGATCCGGGGACGATCTCCTGTCCATCCACCTTGATGGCAGGAAGATCAATCTTCCAATGGAACTGTCGAGGTTTTAGAGCCAATTTTAATGAACTTAAAATTTTAGTTAGTCATTATAATCCTCTTGCCCTGTGTCTCCAGGAAACCCTTTTAAAAAGAGAAGACAATATCACCTTTAAAGGATATCGTATATATAATACATATGCCCCTGATGGTGGAAGAGCCGCAGGAGGCTCATTCATTTTAATAAGACAAGATATCATGCATAGTCTTATTCCATTAAATACCAATTTTTCGAACAATAGCAGTCAGAGTGACATTACATAAAACTATTACTCTCTGTTCACTCTACCTTCCACCAAATTCAAACATCAATAGACAAGAATTAGAAAATCTCTTTAACCAATTACCGTCACCAGTCCTCATAATGGGAGATCTCAATGGTCATAATCCCTTATGGGGTGGTGACAGGTATAATGATAAGGGCAAGATGATTGAAGACATTATTAATGATCTAGATTTGTGTGTTTTAAATAATGGCTCTAACACCCATTTACATCCGGGTTATGGTACATATTCTGCTATTGACTTAACATTAGCTGACCCTCGTCTGCTGTTGGACCTCTCCTGGAGGGTATTAAATGACCTCCATGGAAGTGACCATTCTCCAGTCTTAGTCAATATCGACAACCCAAATATAGGCCTAAAAGAGCCTAGATGGAGGCTCAATAAGGCTGATTGGGAGTCCTTCCAGACTTAATGTCGGGAGAGGCTCTCAGCAGACGATTCATTCATTCAATTTTCCACCAAGTTACTTTCTATAGCAGAAGAAACTATCCCTAAAACCTCGGCAGTTCCTAAGCACATCCGTAATCCATGGTTTAATGACACATGCAAAAAGGCCATTAAAGATAGAAAGAAGGCCTTGAGAAAATTTAAACAAAGACCAACTGCTGACAATTTAACTCAATTTAAGATAAAAAGGGCTCAAGCCAGAAGAATCATATGGGAATCAAAACGACAGTGTTGGAGGGATTATGTTTCGGGGGTTAACTCCCGCACACCCATGAAAAAGGTCTGGACTATGGTCCGTAAAATAAAAGGCAAGGGGGGGCCAGGCCAGAGTCCAGCACCTGCAAGATGGAGGCAATCTTTTGACCTCTCCTGTTGAGGTGGTCGAAAGATTGGCCGAAACATTTCAACATCATTCTTCTTCCGCCAACTGTCACTCCCAATTCAAACCAATTAAAATCAGAGAAGAAAGAAAAGCATTAAATTTTACCTCGGATAATTCTGAGGGATATAATCAGGCCTTTAGCATAGACAAACTTTTAAAATCTCTCCATAAATCTCATAATACAGCAGTTGGTCCTGATAAAATTCATTATGATTTTCTCAAACATCTTCCTAAACCAGTGCTCAAGATTCTTTTGAATCTTTTCAATCAGATATGGGATAGTGGCCAACTGCCAACGTCTTGGCAGGAAGCCACCATTATTCCTATTCCAAAGCCTGGTAAAGATCATAATGATCCTTCTAATTATAGGCCTATAGCATTAACGTCTTGCATCTGCAAAACCATGGAGCGGATGATCAATGATCGACTCGTCTGGATGCTGGAATCTCAACATCAGATTTCAGAATTTCAGAGTGGATTCAGACGAGGAAGAAGCACCCTCGATCATTTGATAAGATTAGAATCTTTCATCAGAGATGCCTTTATTCAAAAGCAACATGTCGTGTCAGTCTTTTTTGATTTGGAAAAGGCATATGACACGACATGGAAATATGGTATTATGAAAGATTTATATAATATGGGATTTCGTGGCCGTTTACCCATTTTTATTAGGAATTTTCTATCTAATCGTCACTTTAGGGTACGATTAGACACCACTCTGTCTGATATTCACAATCAAGAACTTGGTGTTCCTCAGGGAAGCATCTTATCTGTAACCCTGTTTAGCATCAAAATCAATAGTATTGTTCAGTGTCTACAAAAAGACATGTCCTGTAGTTTATATGTTGATGATTTCCTCATATGCTATAAGGGCAAAAACATGAACATTATAGAGAGGCAAATTCAATTAAATCTAAACAAGATCCACAAATGGTCAATAGATAATGGTTTTAAATTTTCCAAAGCAAAGACAGTGGCTGTTCACTTTTGTCAGTTGAGATCCCTCCATCTGGACCCTGAGTTGAAGATGGATGGTGATCCAATCAAAGTAGTAGAACAGACCAAGTTTTTAGGTTTGATTTTTGATCACAAGTTGTCTTTTATTCCACATATTAACAGTCTAAGGACAAAATGTAGCAAGGCTCTGGATGTCATAAAAGTTCTGGCAAACACCACTTGGGGTTCTGACAGCAAAATCTTATTACAACTTTATAGAGCTTTGATTAGATCAAAGCTCGATTATGGCTGTCATGTCTATGGGTCAGCACGCGCATCATATATCAAGAAGCTAGACTCCGTTCATCATCAGGGGCTGCGGCTGGCATTGGGTGCTTTTAGGACATCGCCAGTCCAAAGCCTCTATGTTGAGGCGGGGGAATCTTCATTAACCAATAGAAGATTAAAACTTTCCCTTCAATTCATCATTAAGTTAAAAACAAATGCTTCTAATCCTGCCTTTAAGTGCGTATTCCAACCCCAAAACGAACATCTCTATGCTGCCAGACCAAACTACATCCAATCTTTTGGCATTCGAATGAAACCTCACATAGAAAATGCCTTTGTGGATCTTGATGTTTTGAAACAGCCTCATTTTTCAGTCATTCCTCCATGGAGACTCAAACCACCTAATATAAATTTTGACCTCACCAAATCCAAAAAGTCACTGACTCAACCATTGGATTACATGTCCCGGTATCATGAAGTTCGAAACAAATTTCCTCTTCATTCTCCTGTTTTCACTGATGGTTCAAAGGATGGGAAACGTGCTGCAGCAGCGTCTGTCTGCTGCAGAAAGAAACAGTTTGCCCGTCTACCTGACTTCAGTTCTATTTTCACAGCTGAAGCAGTTGCCATTATTATTGCTTTGAAAGCCATTCAGCAGGCAGAGGGGGAGAACTTTATCATTTTTACCGACTCAAAGTCCTGTCTTCAGGCTTTGCAGTTTTTGAAAACTGAACATACACTCATTATGAAAATTCTTCTCTGGCTACAAAAGTTGTCCAACTCAGGATTTGATGTTCAGTTCTGTTGGATACTGGGTCATGTAGGCATTAATGGTAATGAGTTAGCTGACCAAACGGCCAAGAAGGGATTGGACAAAGCAGTCCTTCCTTTTCCAATTCCTCACATAGATTTTAAACCGAGAATCGTTCAATACATCAATGAGAGATGGCAAAATGAATGGGACCAGTTCCCCAATAACAAAATACATTCTATTTTCCCAACCATCAAAGATGTTAAACCTAATGTTCTTAAAGTTAGAAAAGACCAAACTGTTTTTACCAGAATTAGAATTGGTCATTCTAGACTTACACATGTATTTCTTTTAAAGGGTGAGCCCCAACCAGAATGTATTGTTTGTAATCAACCTTTAAACATCAAGCATCTCCTTTTGGAATGCCCAGATTTTGAACAGATGCGTAGACAGTTCTATCAGGTAGCTGGTCTACCTGAACTTTTTAACACTGTACAGTCTGATCGTATCATTCAATTTTTGAAAACAGCTGGTCTGTATGGACTGATATGATTAGTATATTAACATTTTTTATCCTTAGGATAAGATCTTGTACATATATCATGTTGTTCTATTGACAACTTTTAGTCCATCTTTTCATTGATAACAACCGTTTTCGATATGAATATGACCTTAGTTGTCGAAATGGCGTAAAGCATCCATTACTCACTCACTCCACCTGATATCAATTTTGACCTCACCAAATCCAAAAAGTCACTGACTCAACCATTGGATTACGTGTCCCGGTATCATGAAGTTCGAAACAAATTTCCTCTTCATTCTCCTGTTTTCACTGATGGTTCAAAGGATGGGAAACATGCTGCAGCAGCGTCTGTCTGCTGCGGTAAGAAACAGTTTGCCCGTCTACCTGACTTCAGTTCTATTTTCACAGCTGAAGCAGTTGCCATTATTATTGCTTTGAAAGCCATTCAGCAGGCAGAGGAAAAGAACTTTATCATTTTTACCGACTCAAAGTCCTGTCTTCAGGCTTTGCCGTTTTTGAAAACTGAACATACACTCATTATGAAAATTCTTCTCTGGCTACAAAAGCTGTCCAACTCAGGATTTGATGTTCAGTTCTGTTGGATACCGGGTCATGTAGGCATTCATGGTAATGAGTTAGCTGACCAAACGGCCAAGAAGGGATTGGACAAAGCAGTCCTTCCTTTTCCAATTCCTCACATAGATTTTAAACCAAGAATTGTTCAATACATCAATGAGGGATGGCAAAATGAATGGGACCAGTTCCCCAATAACAAACTGCATTCTATTTTCCCAACCATCAAAGATGTTAAACCTAATGTTCTTAAAGTTAGAAAAGACCAAACTGTTTTTACCAGAATTAGAATTGGTCATTCTAGACTTACACATGTTTTTCTTTTAAAGGGTGAGCCCCAACCAGAATGTATTGTTTGTAATCAACCTTTAACCATCAAGCATCTCCTTTTGGAATACCCTAATTTTGAACAGACGCGTAGACAGTTCTATCAGGTAGCTGGTCTACCTGAACTTTTTAATACTGTACAGTCCGATCGTATCATCCATTTTTTGAAAACAGCTGGTCTGTATGGACTGATATGATTAGTATATTAACATGTTTTTATCCTTAGGATAAGATCTTGTACATATATCATGTTGTTCTATTGACAACTTTTAGTCCATCTTTTCATTGATAACAACCGTTTTCGCCATGAATATGACCTTAGTTGTCGAAATGGCGTAAAGCATCCATTACTCACTCACTCACTCTATCAAAATTGGTTTTCAGAATACGTTCAACTGTTACGTAGATTGGCGTTTCTGAGTTGTCACGTTTGAATAGAAGATGAAATTGGTAAAACCAGTCTAGTTTCGTCCCTTGACACGTTAAGGATTCACCGCATAGCCCAAGGCCTCCTCAGCAGGATGGCGTGCGTTATAAAACCCAACTGAACATGTGAAATGTTAGTAAGAATACTTAACAGTAAGAAAATAATACATGCGCTACAGTAAAACTAATGGGGAAAAAATGCGGTACAGGTTAAAAATGAAATGGAAAAAGGGAACATAGGGGAATCAGACCTGGGGGCAATAGGAGCTTCACACCCGGTGCCTTGACGCGGGTTCTGGGCGACCTGGCGCCCCGGGTGCCTTGACACGGATTCTGGCCGGCCTTTTGAAGTAACCGACGAAACAAAGAGTACCGCAAGTGCCTAGCCAGCATGTAGGCGGCATGTTCAAAAGCGGTGATTCAAAGAGTAACACACACGTCTGGTCTGGCGCAAACTTCAAACACTTAATTAAGAAGAACCTTAACATCAAAGGCCCCAACAACAGACATCGCAAAAAAGAAACGGGGAAGGTGGCCTTAAACTTCTATTTTAACAGAACAAAACAAACAGTATTGTAGGTACGCTAAAATAAGAAGTTAACAAGTTTTCCAAAACAATACAACCGGTAACGAGAAACGATTACCTTGGGAACAAGACTTGAACTTGAATCCAAAATGACCTGAAATGTATGACAATGACAGGAGAAAAACGAGTACAGCTACGTCATAGCTCAGTTTTCTTAAGTGTCGAGCAGTAAGAGGCTCCTGGCGGATTGCCTCTTAATAACCCTCAATCATTAGAGTTGATTATTTTGTAAGTGACTACTTAACAATTATTAAGTAACCTCTGTTGATGTCGGATACTGTTTCCTGTAGTACGTGTTGTTCTGGTGTGTTTGCAGGCAAGCGTTTCACTCACGTAGACAAAGCACTCGGGGAACCGCATGTGGCTTGGCTCCAGAGTGGCATTCATGTGTTCCACCGTTTCATGTTGCCTGTAAGAAATGCTGTTTGTAAATGCATTTGTAATTAATTGTTCTTAAATGCAACTTATTCACACCAACAGATTGAAACAGATTGTAACTATGTTATGTTTAGAGACGTGGCAGGCGCAATTAGACTAAAAGAAAGTGCACTTTGGACATACACACCGAAAATTGTAAAAGGTGAAAACAGCTATTCTTATTAACTTTAAGCTATTTATATTTTGTGTACTTGATTATCCGAATCAATAACGTGAATGATAATATGGTGCAACGGTGAATAAAGATGGAAATTTGTAATCAGAACTAGGTCCACGTCCGTGAATGCCCCCAAGGCACAAATCACTATTTCCCACTTCCAAATGTCCCCTGATAAACTTTGCCCAAACAAGAAGTATACGGCCCCTCTGGTTTTGATATTGGGGCAGTCTCATAATGGTGTCTACATTTGAAATATCCTTAAAACATTTCTAGCATTAATAATTCTTCATAATATACTACATGGTCAAAGAATTTCATTAACAAATATTTATCCGGTAATTATGTGCAAGTTTCCTTAAAGAACACGCGCCTGAACAAAGCTATCTTCAGCTAAGCTGAAAACTGATATCAGGTTTTAGACCTGTTTCATTCCATCTCATCTCATTATTAATGTGATATCATGTTAGATTGTAACGGCACTATATATAGTTAGTAGCCCTTTAATCAAGGACTGTCCATTTTTTTGAAAGTATAAAAGAAAAAGGTACAATGTTATATAATGTTTATGACTGACACAACGGGCGATCAGATTCTAGTTATTTGAGTTGTACAATTATTTTGAATGAAGTGAATAAAAATAAAAAAGGTTCTGGCTCCACATAGATAAATGCAATTACTGTGTACATACATGTTAATAAAGATTGACAAAAGGCAAAGTTCTTGTTGACTTTCTTTTATTTTATTTGTACATAAAATATTTTCTTGTTAAGAAATTTGTTCTGAGCACTGTTGTACCCTCTCTGGGTTGACAAACAGACATTCCGATACACTTAGATGGGTACATTATTTACAGACTGCCATCATAAGAACAGCATTTAAATTCTAATCTGGTGATTTTATTCATCACAATTGTCTATTGCCAAGATATTCAAGTTAGATTGCTCTCGTTCTATGTACAGACCATAAAGGCTCTTGGGTATTGACACGTCATACTAAGGATGGAGGTCAAACAGAGAAACGGGAATTGTCCGTTCACAAAAACGGTATTTGATGTACACGTATTTTCTGGCTACGACATACAATTAAGATAAGATCTTTCCTCACACAAATAATGTCCCTCGTCAGGTTATGCATCAGTACCAAAGTCTGCAAACTGGAAAATTTAAGCAACATGAATACAGACTTGAATTAATCGTTTTATGTTTACTCCTAGGAAATGAAGTTTAAAGCTAGCATAACCCTCAGCATAATATATTATTTTTCGTCAAATACTAGTGTCCAATCCATTATAGAATTAGACGGCTTACAAATGCATTGTGTTTAACGTCATATTTCTGATATTTCATGACAGCGAGCCATATTTGACAATTCAATGATAATCATAACCAACTTGTGAGGACCCTAATTCAACCAATCAAAATAGAGAATCTAAACTGATTGAAACAGAAACCAACATTTATAGACCAAAATAAAACCTGCACATATACTATGCAGACCAAACTTACATGAATATGGCAGGATACGGAAATGATTCAGGAGGGGAAAATCTGATCTTTCAATTCCCTCAAAGATAAATAATGTGGCAATAACTGACTAAGCGGTATAGCGTTCAGCGTGTTTTATAAATAGTAAAAGTTACCTAAACTGAATTGTTGACCGAAACCTCCTCCAGTTAATCTAGATGTATTATTCTGGAAGGACAATGAAATCTGGCGTGCGCCAATGTCTTTTCAGGATAATAAAACTGATTTTAAAAAAAATCAATCTATCCCGGTAGATGTACCACCAGGCGTAAAACCATCATGTGGTGGAACACACTTAAGCGGCATAGCGCTGAGTTACCGAAATACAGATCCACCACTGCCCTTTCCCAGTAGACTACCACTGGACCTCTTACCATCGTGCAATATAGTGTGGAGCGTGTTTTAGTAACAGTGACCGAAAGACAGATCCACCACCGCCATCTCCCGATGGGGGTACCACCGTGCGTCTCGCTGTCACCCAAAAAGTAAACCCGGTTTTCTGATACAGAAAATGATAACTTACAAAGAGTAACATGGTATATCATAGCAATGATCACTTAAAGCCAGGAATTTAACAGGAATGTTTTAGCATAAAAATAGCAGGATTAAAGGACTGAGGACGTTTTGTTTTTCACGGCGATAAACCCAAGGCTCGCTAGGAAAATTGGTAAAACATAATTGGCGTGAGTCTAGAATTTTATATTTTTTGAAAATACACAAGTTAATCATCTGATGAGATGCATCTTATTCGGTTTCCCTTATTGACTTTGAACGAATGGGAAATGAGGCTCATAGTTAGGGCGCCTTAAAAGAAATTCAAATTTCCGCTCAAGACACAATGAACACCATACCCCTAAACAACCTAGAATTCTCTTTAAGTCATCACGGACTTATATGTCTCACCTGAACAAATATAAAAAGAATATGCAATTTGGTCAAATAAACATAATATTAAAGTAACTGTACCTTTTTGTCAAAACAACGTGCTTTCTGTTCGCTTCTAAATGATATGATGGTAATACACGTATTTACCTATTTACTGAAAAATATTTTTTCAGGTCACACGCTTGACAAAATGTTAAATGAAAGTTGTGCGCTGCTATATTCTACAGTTAACCCTTTAAGGACGCCAGATGCCTCAGGGATACATTTCAGGGGTTTTTGATATGCCCCAATGGATCCTTTCTAGAGAACTATTGCTTAGTTTGATTTAACTGTTTTGTTTTAAAATGTATTGTACATAAGATTCTCTATTATTCAATGTGAGCCTTCTTATTCTCTCTACAAAATCTATCAAAATGCTATTGAAATTCAAAAAGACAAGATTTTGCATAATTAAGGCCATCTCATACCAATGTTTAATAGTGAAATGATGAAATATAAATAAAATAGTCAAATTCTGATGAAAATATTGTTCAGCCAACTTTTTTCAGGGATTCAGAAAATTGCATAATTTTTCAAATATTTTCTACCTGAAAAACATTCCAAATGGAATGTTTTTGGAAAGTTTTAAGGCTAGTAACCAAGGTATCCAAGTAACTGTGTTTCCATGGAAACCAGGTAACAATGAAAACTTAATTCCTCATAACAAAGATGTAGTGAATCCTAATAGCTATCATTGATTAAAAACAGAATCTAAATAAATGAAATAGAGTCCAAGTTATAGCTTTCTATTACATGATTAGCATTTTTGTATAAAAAGACCTAGACAGTTATGAGCACTTGTAATTCTGTTATTTAAAGGAATAGTGTAAATTGCCAAATTTAACTGAAATGGAGGTATGATGCTTCACATAGACATAACTTGAGTCCTAATCATTCTTTTTGAGATATCTTTTCAGCTCTGAAAAGCCCAAGTAACGCTCTTTCTTTGTATATATAACTTCACACATGTTCAAATGAGTGGCGTCTTGAAAGGGTTAATACAGTTGTTCAACACTAAAATCTTACTTTGTTACTTTTTTCAGCTGTGTTCTAAACTATGTACTTTACCAAACTAGCGGTACTAATCCTCTCAATTGATTGTTTTTCATTTCACTACCAAAAAACAAAAAAAGAGAATTAGAAAGAGTCGCCTAGATAACAATATCTAAGCTTCACCAACAGAAAATATTACAGAAGAAATGATTCTGTAAGTTGCTTTTGAATCCCAAAACTAAAACTAAAACGATCCAACTGAAAAACGGATTTTGTACATTTAAGGATGATACCTTCGTAGATAGAGTGTGCTGTCTTGTGGTGGTATAAATACACTGATTTATACCTTTGTGATGAGTATGTACAAGGTGGAGACCAACAGAAACCTGGTCAGAATCGAACGCTTCAATGGTATCTTTTTACATATGATAGATTTCATGGCAACTATGTACACTGAGATGCAATTATTTACAGCAATACAACAACAAAAAGCTATGACACAATTAAAAGGTGTTCACAAGGCAAGGTGTTCTATAGAAAGCCTTGCCTCGCCCTTAAAGCACGATCGGGACTATTTTCTGTCCAATTTCATTTTGTCAACACTCTGCTCCCCATGGTAAATTTTGTAACATTTTCTTTTTACAAAGATTAAACCCAAAAAACTGCAGATTCTAGACTGTCTATAGACGTCACTTGTAAAACCAGTGTTTGGAAATGACTTGAATATTTCTTACAAGGCATTTTGGGTAGTCAATTATGGATCTACTGGTCCCTAACTTTTCTAATTTTTGGGTCTTAGAATTTTATTTATTTATTTATTTATTTATTATTATTATTATTTTTTTTTTTTTTTTTTTGGGGGGGGGGGGGGGGGGTTTACCTCGAGTCTACGCAAGCCACGTCACCAAATCACAGGGATGGGAGGCGACCCGCTGTTGACGTGGACGGGGAGCAGAGAGTTGGAAATGTTCGGATGAATGTCATCGGAGTTGGGTCGTCATTAAGCATTCATCCTGGTATTGTTGTAATTGGACATAATTGTAACGTTGGACATACGTATAATGCAGAGATGCCACTCCCGACTGATGGAAAAGTAGAAGTCGCTTTTCCTACTTTTTTTTTCCAAAAGCAACTAAGAGCAAAAATGAACAGAAGGTATAGATTCCTAACATCAATTTTGTAATTGAATAGCTTGAAACTACCACAAAAAATACCCTAAAACAGATATTAAAGCGACGTAGGAAATATCTGTCGTGGAATCCAAAATCACCAAAAAGTAGGAAAAGTGGCATCTCTGTTAAACGTGAACATGCTCTTAATCTCTGCGGTAAGGGAATACAATAGGCAAATGGCTGAATAACAGTTCGACGGGGCGAACTTTCTGCAGATACATATATCGGCAAATGTGTCACATTTAGGCATTCAATGATCTCTGGTGAAGCTATTCCTAGTCACCAAACTCTCAAATTCAATCTCTAGTGAACCTTTATGTCACTACGTTCTCAACTGTCTTTTGACATTCTGCAAGTAATGAAATGCCGCCGTTCCTTTTAGCTAATGCACATAATAATTATTACAGTGCATTTAACATTAATACAATAGTGCCACAATACGGCCTTGACACATACAAACGTCTTGGCTTGTATCTGTAGGCACAATGTCTTATTTCTATATTCTCACATTACCATGTGATTTGGCTAATTCCATGTTGTGCTTTGCTAAGCTATGACAATAGATGATGCGCTTATGATACAAAGCGGGGAAGTAAAACAAAATGGCCGCCACAGGTAGACGCCAGCCCCTGACCTGGGCGACCTTCAACTGACCTTGAACCAACACCGAAGGTCATCGATAAAGACAAGGCATGGGACACTGACCGAAAACGTCCTTGACATTCAACCTTTCAACTAGTCCCTTATATTCGATGTTTTAACGCTCAACTGATAAGTTGAAGACAACTAGACCGTAATATTTGTTTACCCTCAACATTGTAAATGACGAGTTTCAAATTCAATATTAGACCTGCTCACTGTCCTCTGCTTGAAACAGATCCATTTGACATAAACTAAATCAATAAATTTTGTCGCCAACATTTCGTCGAAACGTTGCGTTTTAAATTCATCATACAACAGAAGTATTCTAATACCACCTAACAAGCTTGAAATTGTCAAAAGCTTCCGACAACTTCTCTGACTGTATTACTCATTAGAGTAAAATAAGAACAATTCCTAACATGTCTGTGGTATTAGCTATAGTACTGCTTTAACGTACTACCCTGCCTTTCCAAACATACATTTAATCTTAAGTAATACAATATCAGGAAGCGACCTGATATTTTTTAATTGTTTTTCGGACATAACATCAGCCTCCGAATTTGAAATTGGAATAAATACTCCAATATTCTGCAAGTTATTTCACTGTGTCCTTTTCATTCTCTGAGCATTCAGGTGGTATGACCTCCTCTTCAAAAGTTCCTTATCAAAAGGTGGGCAGAGACTGCTATGATTTAGTAGTCGTTCCCCTCCTCCATGCTAACGCTGCCGGTCTGCATGTCCTCGGCCGCGGGCGAGGAGGCCGACATCATCGGGTCCCCGCTCACCGGAGAGTTGTCGTCCATCAGGTCCTCGAGCACGGCGGAGACAACCGAGTCGGAGCCCGCGTCTGGGTCGGACTTGATGAAGTCGAGCGGCTGCTGCTTGATGATGTCGCCGAGCAGGTCGGATGAGGTGCCCACCGCAGACGAGGACTGCGAGATGCCGTGAGTCTTCATCGTCATCTCCAGCTCCTGGGCGGGTGAGACAAGTACCGGGGGTTAGATCTTTTTCTCTTTTTTTGAATATTATATAGGATTTATTTCCATATGTGTCTGCTTTCAGAAGATAAAGAGGGTTTTCTTTCGCATTTTGACTTCATTTTTCTTTTTTTCTAAATTCTTAAGGATTTAATTAGCGATTTTTCTTCTCTTATAGATAATTTTCTTCTTTAAGAGAAGATAACAAAGATTCTCTTATTTTTGATAGCTAGGCGGAATAAGTCACAATGTCAATGTCAATGACTGTCCAGTTAAATTCCAGTAGCAAAAGAGTCAAATCCTAAAAAGATCTTAAGAAATTTAGTTGAGATAGAAGACACAGCAGCAGAAGCTCATTTGTAACTATTATCAACTATTATCAATCTAACAACTTCACTCTAGCATTTACAGAAAATTCCCACAGGATTCCTTCGCACGAGTAAAGTGGGCGTATACCTGTATTCTGAGTAGCATCTTGCGGTTGGTCGACTCGAGTTGGCGCTGTCGGTCCTCCATCGTTTGAAGGCGCTCCTGGTCACGCTTCAGTTTGCGGATGTAGTCGACCGAAGCCTTTAGAATAGTACCCTTATTGTGTCTCATGTCCCTGTCAAGAACAGAGTGACTGAAATGTAAAAGTTTGTTGGATGTACACGCAGAAAAAACGGGGCACAAATGGTAAACAGGTTGATTGATAAATGAAAACTTTTCTCGACCCTTGTGTTTGGATTGATTTTTGAATGAGCAAATTTCCAATCAAGAGAGCCAAAGTTTAATTTAGATCAAATCATGTTATATCATGGAATAAATCAATATATTGATATCTCATAAACACTTTCATACATTTCATGAACGAATGGTTACTAATATATTCATATTCAAAGAATTTTCATAGTTTCGATGCAGATATACTCTAGTGCAAAAAGGTCGAACGCATATCAAGATGTAAGATGAGATTTTTTGGCAAGATTTATGTGGATAATAGATAAATGCATTTACTTTTGAACATAAGTGCCTTTAGGTTTAAAAATACATCAAATTAAATACCAATGATAATGAACAAATTTTTTAATTGATCTACATCAATATTTTTTAATACAACAGGCTGCTTATCGGTTTCAGTATTTCTTTTGTTTCTTAGAAAAGCAATTCAATTAAAAATTTTTAGGATCTCACTCCCAGAAACGGCAAAATGTAAGACTTTTTAGGACTGAAATACAGAAAAATCGATTTCATACTTTTCATTGTGAATGCCTAGGTGGTAAGAACCCTGAACTGACTACCGGTATTCACTGAATATCCGTTTCGATTTTTAAATGAATTTCTTATATGGGTGCCCACATGGTGAGTGTGCCCATGTACATATTATAACCCACCAGGTGTTATGTACTACCATCCATATGAATACATCCACCACCTGGTTGGGTACACATCCCCATAGCTAATCCTGGTCACGTTAGACACACGGTGAACACAGTGTTTGCCATTGAAGCCCAATACCCACTAGGCGACTTTTGCAGTCGGCCAACGAGTCGTTGCTAAAATTGCCCAATTCTTGTGATCGCCTGCAGGTGCATCATATTGAAATGTGTGTTTGATATGAATCGGCATTAAAGTCGGCCAATTCTACCCTTTGAAATTGCCCGCCTTTTTTGCCGATCAGTTGGCTGACTGTCTAAAAAGTCACCTAGTGGGTATTGGGCTGAGCGCTCGCCGTTGGCCGATGCCTGAAAATTTGAGAGCAGGGCCAACGCTTTGCACCAAAAATAGTGTCAAATTGGCCCTGATGGTCGACAGAGATCAGGTATTTTTTTCTTGTAATCTATATCTTCTGACTATATTTTGCATGCTTTTTCCTGGCCATTTTTTAACATAATTACAAAAACAATATTTTGGCAGCATCGTTCCTTTTGGCCGACTGCCTAAAAAGTTAAGCCCAATACCCAATAGGACACTTTTACACAGTTGGTCGACATAACGGTGCTAAAATCTGCCGATTCTACCCCCCAGAATTGACCGATTTTAAGCACCGATCCAGATCAAAAAAGTACATTCCAATATACTATACTAACTGGTGACCTTAAGAATCCGCCGATTTTAGTGCAGATCTGTTTGCCAACTGTGTTAAAGTCGCCTAGTAGGTATGGGGCTTTTGTTTCCAACACTGTGTAAGTTCCATGTTTGTGGGGTACACTTACGTGTCTTTGCTTTGTGGCAGCAGGGTGCCCAACTCCTTGATTCGGTCGTTAATGTTGAATCGTCGTCGCCGCTCAACTATAAAGAAAGATGAATGATCAATTTGACTTATTTTATTGACCTATCAATATTTATCAGTATTTTATCATATCAGTATTAGACTATATTGGTACTGTATTGTATAGGCCTAGAGCCTTAAATTCGAAATGGCGATATGGGCTAAGTGACATGACGAAAAAGGTAAACTACATGGTAGGGGTCATGACATGAGATATGAGAAGGTCTTAGAAGGTCTTCTCCCCACCATGGATAACTAAATTATTGTAGTTGACTTTTGTTGAATTTTGTAGACAAGTTGAAAGGCATAGAGTATAGAAATTTTCAATAGCCTAACTTGTGGTTTAATATGATGGAAAACTACCAATGACTATTTTACCATTTTGTATCTATATATATATTTAATATTTTTTCAAGTTGGTTTGAAAAGTCATTCATTTCAGAAAGATATATAGCAAATGTTTGTTAATTTCTATAGTTATTCCAGAGGTTTTGGCTACAAAATCTGTCAAAATCAGCCTGCATGTACCTGAAATACCGTAAATAAGCTATCCGTGGTACGGAGATTTGGGGCTTTCCATTAAGTATACATGTACGCAAATTTTCAAAAAATTCAGACCCCCCCATCCCCCTTGGACCAAAGTACGCATTGGATTTATACAGGAACGTACGCAAATTCAAAAAAGAATTCCAGACCCTCCTCCCCTCCTTGGTGCGTACGTACTTAATGGAACGCCCCTTTGTAATATATCAATAATTAATAATCATATAAGTATATTGCACCACTCACTGAGGTTGTGGCTGTCCTTCTTGTGCCTCTCCTTGGCCCAGAGGCGGGCCTCATCGTCAGTCATGAAGGGGGGCGCCTCCTGCCTCTGTCGGCCCCCCTGACGGGCCCCGGCCGGGCGAAGGGGGTCCGGGCACGACCGGGAGGTCTTGCCCCCCACCTGAGGGGGCGCCAGGTGGTCGGTGAAGGGGTCAGCGAATGGTGAGTCGGCGGCCGGAACCTGGGGGATACATGGAAAAACAGGCCAGGTTATTATATGATATGTATATATGTCAGGTTGTAACTTTGGGGGATACATGGGAAAATAGGCCAGGTTAGTATACCATATTTCTATATCAGTTTGTAGCTTTGGGGGATACATGGAAAAAATGGGCCGAGTAAGTATAATGTCCGAAGGGTCTATGTCGCGTTGTAACTTTGGGGGATACATGGAAAAAATTGGCTGGGTAAGTATACAGTGTGAGTATATATAGTATATGTCTGGTTGAAACTTAATTTGATAAGTTAATTGATATGTGGAAAAAACAGGCTGAGTTAGTATACAACATGTCAGGTTATAACTTTGGGGGATACATGGAAAAAATGGGCCGGGTTAGTATAAAGTATGTCAGATATGTTTGTATCGTTTGAACCTGGCGATACATGGAACAATCTAGATTAATCTGGATTTACCCAGCCTAGGCTGGGTAAGTATAAATCTGGTTTGACTTTAGGAGATTTATGGAAAAAAAAATAGGCCAGGTTAGTTCACAGTATGTTATTTCATGCTATTTTGTACAGCTCTGAAATTAATTGTACGACTGAGCAATTCCCGCACCATTGAAAATTGAAGTAATTTGTAAAGTGAGATTGTAAGAATGAACAAATTTGAAATCAGACTACATTCAGAAAATCTACAGTTGTTGAATGGACCAACAGCAAAACAAGTAGAGATCTCTCTAAGTATAATTATGTAAATCGGGAAGCATGTTGACAAAGCCCCAACCTTAGGTAACCCTACAGGGGGTAATACATAATATCGTACAGTTAGGACCCCCCATGCGTTCATCGTGCCCTAGGTCAACCCTCAAAACGCGGGGTACGTGCTAATTATGGATGCCCCTTCTGACCTCCAAGTAAACAGAACGTGCAAATTATCTGGTTAGGCCTACATAGTCAACCCATCATTATTTAATTATTCCTCATTTTCCACCACCCCCAACTCCTTCCGGACCATTTCCCTCAGTTGACCTTGTATTCTCATTGTATTCTTGTATATATGTACATAGTCTATATATATATATATATATATATATTATATTATATATGCCATTTATGTCTATATATATGTACATAGTCTAAACATGTACATATACATATGGTAACTATGTCAGAATAAAATGCGATACGACAATGGCGCACTCATCACTGAGGTAAATGAGACATGTTTGCAAGGAAATATGCTCTTTTAATACATTTTGATATCTTAGGGAATCATAAGGGGCCTTCTATTAAGTATGTAATTTCCAATGGGGGGTCTAAAAAAATGAAGATTTACGTACGTACCTGTACAAATCCAACGCATATTTTACCCAAAGGGAGGGGGTGGGGGGTCGGGGTCTTAAACTTTTGAATTTTTGCGTCCGTACTAAATGGAAGGCCCCTAAATGTTTCCTTGCCACTGTCTAAAAATTTGATGTAACATTTTATCTTTTGATTTGTCAAATGGCGCATGGTGCGGACTTAACCCTAACATCTTCTCTGTACATATATACATACATATGTGTGTACATGCATGCATGCACGCACGCATGCACGCACGCACGCACGCACGCACGCACACGGCGGAAGAAATCAGTTTGTCCATGACGTCAACATACTGACAACAGACATCCACAAACTGTCAGATATATCAATATACGCCCCCTGCCCATACATCGACATCGGGAACAAATCGGTGCGATAAAAATCTGCTAACAAAGAGTCTTTGATTTTCTGATAAGCACGTCGATGGTTTTAATCCATCTTTGTCTCATGTTCAATGCCTCAGTGTACCCACATAGGTGACAGACTGCACTCCAGGGGAGATGAGACCATGACAATGTATGTACATATACAGGGATTATTAATAGGAGAATACATCTGGTCTACCCTAGTTAATGGGGGAAACTGAAAGAGAGGGGCGTAGAATTAGTAGTATACCCGCATGATGTCGCTGAAAAGACCATAGGGAAGAATGGGGGGTGGGGGGTGCAAAGAGACATGGCCTCTTCATAACATGTTGTAGTTATTAAGCTGGATGTTGGTAAATTCTATCCGCACAATACTACTCATTAAAGAGCCATTCTAAAATGTTATGCTTGTAACTTCTTCTTTTTTTTTAAAGTGCATCTTTTATCAAAAGATCCTATAATATTGGATTTACTTACAATACTTACGATTATGAAATTAAATCCTATCATCGGAATTCCATGCTAAAGTGTAGCAGCACAATGTATGCTGAGGTGAGTTCGTCTCACCGGTCGCCCCTAATTGTTAGCCGCGGCGGCTCGCTGGCCGGTGAAACGAACTCACCTAATGACCTGCTAAAGAGGGGCGTGAGTAGGCGTGGCAGTGCCCGGGGCCCCTGGGCTACACGTGGGTAGAGTAATACCACGTGGAAACTGTAGCGGGCCCGAGCCGGCCTCACCAAAGCCAGGGTACTGGGTGTCCTGTCCACTCCCTCAAGGCCAGGATACCCTGACAGTTGTCTGTCCACTCTCTAAAGGCCCAGGACACCCTGACAGGACTCTCTGGGTGTCCTGTCCACCCCACTAAAGCCCCAGGACACCCTGACAGGGCCCTCTGGGTGTCCTGTCCACCCCCCCCCCCCCCTACCCTAAAGCCCCAGGACACCCTGACATGACCCTCTGGGTGTCCTGTTCACCCCCCTAAAGCCCCAGGACACCCTGACAAGACCCTCTGGGTGTCCTGTCCACCCCTTTAAAGCCCCAGGACACCCTGACAGGACCTCTTCATATACATGTTGGAGCTCTTTTTTTCTTTTTTACATTTTCCCTGTTTCCCCTATGTGGTTTGTAACATGCTTTTAGAATCCCACGAGCCCCGATGTAGGCGCGGCAGTATTACCTCGATGAGTGTCAACTCCTCCCCCAGCTCAAACTCCTCCTCCTCCTGCTCCTCCTCCTCCCGTCGCCTCCTGCTGTAGACGTACTTCATCTGACCCTCACAGTCCGTCCGCAGTAACTTCACCTTCATCCTCACCTCGGGGCGTAACAGGCTCCTCTCCTGGGCAGTACGCACCTCTGAACTCCTCTCCCGGGCAGTACGCGCCTCTGAACTCCTCTCCCGGGCAGTACAAGGGACCGTATGCACCTCTGAGTCCCCGCCCACCTCCCAGGTCCCCAGTCCCTCCTGTCGGGGTGCCGCTAGTTTACACTGTATCCGTTCTGTACGTAGTTTTCCCATGTATCCTACATGTATAGGTTTGTAGACGTCCAATATGCGGTTTTTTTCACCAGGGCGGCACAAAACTGGGTTTTATGTCCGAACTAGGGTTGTATATCCGTGTTATTATCCGAACTACTGCGCTGGGCTCTCTGGGTCCAAAGGGTTGGCACTGCAAGGCGTCTATAGGATCTAGGGTCCTCCAGGCCCGGAAAGGTGGGGCCCAAGGGTGGATGTACGTCTAATACTCTCAATACTGTATGTAGTACTCTAATGGTGCCTCGTTGTTTTCACTCTGATACTAAGAGAGTGTGATGACACAATCCTGTCTGAGATATCACTGTGAGTCGGTGCTCTGACGTCCAGGTCTGTGACCGTCTATCGATGGATGGTCCCTTATCAGCCCTGAGTGCCGCTAGCCCACCTGTCCACGCGGGGGCCTGAGACGCCACTGGACGCTGGGGGGACGCTGACAGGGGGGACGACGTTATAAATAACGTTATCCTTATGTATTTCCGAACCTGTCCATAGAGCCACCTCCGGGGGTTATTTCTAGGGTGGCCGGCTAAGAACATTTAAAGGTCGCACGCTGAAAATAGAACCCCAGGTCAGTCACCCAAAGAAAGGGCACCTTGGTCAGCCTCCTAAATCCCACGTCTCTCGGGGCGGAACGGCGTCCTGGACGGATTTAGGTGCGTGTCCGGAATGCGCGTGCATGTAGGTATGAATGGGTGTGTGGTTATACACGGGAGCAGTCAGTCACGCCCGACCTACCCCTACTACGGGGAGGCTGAGTGGGCCACTATGGGTGATTGTTATATGTATAAATAGGGTCCACGTCGACAGATCCCAGTATTTCTGTCGCGCCTGGCGTATTGTCATAAATACGTCCCTGGGTTTATTTATGTAAAATTGCTATGCGATGTCGCTGGGCTATGAAATTGTTAGAGAAAGATAATCATATATTATTTAGTACACTTGCTGTAAACAAAACCACATCGCCAGTCCTCTGAGATATATAGAGTTCATTTATGTTATCACTCTCTGTTATACACTATAAGTAGATCCTTGTTTGTGTGTCCTTTGTTATAGTATTATATCCGTAAAGAGGACCCTTTATTAGTGCTCCTATATCCTCCACGACCCCCGAACTGTATGACACACTCTGACATCAAGGATGCTGAGGAGGTTTACCGGGAACTGTCTCTAAACATGTGTAAAAGGACAGCACCTGGTAGTCATTATCTCGATTTTATTTTCCACTCAGTTTCATCACGGACTTCGTCAGTTTTCGTGGATAGTACAGATGATAGGATTGATCCCTGGGAGTTTGCTGCAGTTTGTACTGATTGGGGCAATCGTGAGAATACCTCCTTTGATTTTATCCTGATTGACAACGCTGAACGCTATCTGTTTCCAGATATAGAGTCCCAACGGGGCGTGCAGAAACGGACCTATAGAAGTACACAATAGTCCTTCTGCACACGTTACATCCCAATGTTTGTATTTAATATCCTACCTATTGATACCATATAGGTATGGGTGGTATCTATAAGGGGTCAGCAATGAACGTTTAAGACGGTGCTAGCAAATGAACAATCCTCCAGTTGAACCAATCCAATCCTTGCAATAAACATGAATCTGTCACATAAATATCCTACATGAGGCCAACACTCCAAATCCCGTGTTTTGCTGATACACACAGGGATCCCTCAATGTGTATGTAGCATACACACTTACACAGTTCGCCAGTGGCGAACGCACAGAGGCCACTCTGGTGATTACACCAACTGCACTAATATCTCACTGGACGCTCTTGAGAGAATGAATTTACTCGCGAAAATGACGTCATATGCCCATATATGGTAAACCGTGTAAGTGTGTATTGAGAACACAGAGATCCAGCCGAGTGTGATAATCCCAGTTGACAGTAGCAGTGTCCGTGCTGTGACGGTAAATCTCCACCCCTCGTTGATCCGACTACCGTCCGTACGGCCGGCCTGCTCCCTGATAGTAGGAGAACAGAGGAGATGGAGGTGTGTGTTATCCACGCCCCAGATACGGCCAGACCCCCCGCAGAGAACTGGGACCACGGAGAGGGAGCACTCGGGGGACCACTCTGCTGTACCGCCAACCTCTAGTGAGTGAGTGTTGGGTGTTTTACGCCATACCGACAGCTAGGGTAATTTTCATGGCGAAAACAAGTTGGGACGAACTCTGTCTATGGTGATAGTATCTATGAGATGAAGGTGACAGGGCGGGTAAACAGCAGGGGATCAAAACCTGGAAATCATTTTTGTTGTAACTCATCCCTTAGTGAACCCCACACCAACCGGGAATTGAACCCAAAGAACCACTTGGTCCTGCCAACCTCTCACTGAAGATGCAATGGCACTCGGTATGGGCACGGCCGCCTGGACTGAACCAGCGAATAATGGACTACTTTTGAGCCGCAGGGCGTAGTAATCTTATAATGTTGGTATATAGTTAGAGGTGTGCAAAGCAGAGTCAGTTCACAAGGATGACACTTTCTGGCGCGGAGGTTGATCTCGTTGCAGAGTGTCAGGTCCCTTTCTGTTACCAGTCAGTTATACACCACCTATATAGGTCCTAGTATGATCAGGTTTGTGTTTGACATTTAGGCCCGAACCTCTGTTTTGGGACATGGAGTCCAATGGGCCTAGGCTAAAGGTTTTGGGAACAAGGCTTCTATAGGAGGATTCACTGCGCATGATCGTGGGAAAGGTGTATAGTCACTCACACCCGGAGGCCGCTATGAGTGAATGGTCTCTGTGACTACAAGTTCTCTGCTCCAGTTCCAAGGTACCGGGTTCTTTCTCCCAGAACTCTATCACAGAGCAGAGAAAACACAATAGGTGCGTTGGGGCACGTGTGTTTGTGTTTCTAATGGTCCGTACTGAAGATAAAATATGGTCGATCTTTGTATAACGGTGATATCAGATACATGATATGACATTTAGTTACATAATGTAAATGTGAAAGGGCACTTCTGGTTGTGTAATATTGAATATACTCTCAGATCCTGAAACTTCAGAAGTTATGTTTCATAAGTTTACTCCATGGTATCTTCCGAACGGTATCTAAAACTGTTTTGGAGATACATGTAGTTCAAGCTAAGCGGCACTTTACCGTACGAGTATGATATGAAATCCAATTCAACTTTAGTTTTTAATTCAATACGTGTAGTGCCCTGTATAGAACAAAGGTACTATCTGAGGGTTTGATTTAAAATCCCCAAACTTTACAACAGCTCTTAAAGTAGCATAAATCTCTGATAAGATTACAGAATTACTCCTCGTGTTAGTCGAAATAGATAAGGAATACAAATCAGTGTGGAAAGTACGTAGTATGTAGTCCTCTACAGTATCAACCGGGAGTATCAATGAATCTCTCCGGTTTATTTTCAATTTAAGAAGGTATGCAGCCACTGATTCATACAGACATTGACAATGGAAACCTATATGTATAGATGCACTTTCTCGGTGTGTTGCATAACGTTTACCTACCAAGTAGGACTAAGGTTCTTAGGGCTTTGAGTTTGACAGTCAGGTACACCTTAATAGTAAGTCCCTAAAGGCGTAAATAGTTCTTCCTTTGGAGGTAGCTGTACATTCTGCAACGAGGACGCTCTCCACACTGAGAAAATAGTCCGTGGTGAACGAGAACTGTGTGTTGCAGAGTGGTATCTGTTTGAAAGACCTGGGCAGCTGCAGGAGGCAACCTGTCACACCTACGACTGACGACCGGGGACTGTGGGTGTAGTGTGCCTCCGCGGGGGGAGTGGCTCTCATACATACACACACACTGACATGCGCGTGGGGTGGTCTAGTTAATGCACCGTCATGCTAACCTGTACGTCCTCATTAATATGTCAGTTATATATATAGTGTTTTATAACAGAGTCCATGTCCCCTACACCCCCACACAGCTGGCTGGTGAGGTGAACCATGTGAGAGTATTGTCTTCTCCTGTAGTACGCCCCTATACTGCCTATGAGGGTCCCAAATCCAGCCAATCAGAGACACCGGAACTACATTGCCTGTGACCGGAACCAGTTTGTTTATCAGTCGAAGATACTCTCAATTTGAAGTTATTGAAAAAAAATTAGATTGGAAATTATAAATTTTATGTCTTTAGGCCTATGACGTATTAGGTTAGGTGGGACAATATCATCCCTCTCTATCCAGAAGTTTGGAAATGAAATATTGTAAATATTGAATATGGTGGAACCCGCCTAGTCCCTATACCTCCTCTGCCTGTCTATCCGAGCTACAGCCGACCTTTGGTTTGCATGCCAACCTCACAGGTCTGCCTGCCCCATACAACGGCCAGAGAAATAACGCCCATTGTTTTAGTATAGCCGGTTTTCTCTTGGTTAATTATCTGTGTTATTGTCCCCAACTTTGGCAATTTGTAATGCCCAGCAATATTATATAATGTCTTTCTGGTACATGGGCCACGCGGTTAAAATGGTATCATTAAAGTACATTTATAATGTGGGGGTGAAATTGTCCACTTTGATTTTAACTTAAGGAAAGGATCTAACCTTTAACGGCTGTATATTCTATACAAGAATACTTGGCATGTTTTCCTAACAAAACAATATACCATTCCAAATTACAGTAGTGCGTCTCTAATTCAAATCCAAGACAGTCCACCAAAATATAAAAGTGTGCTTAATTGGTAATTTCTGAGTGAAATTGGCCGCGGTATATGAGACCTATTTGTCATTACCTCTGGACGTTTTTAGAACCAACACTCCTACCTGACTCCCCACCCGCCCTTTTGTGACTGGTGACAGGCAGAGCCTCCAACTCTCACGATTTTCCGTGAGATGTCCCGTTTTGTTGGTGTTTTTTTCTTTTTTTTAACCTTTTCTTAAAGTCTCCCTAAGAAATCTCCCCATTTTTGAGAACTTGGTGTACTCCCTTTAATGTATACATAACCACATAATTACACGTGATTTATGTACACATTTTGAAAAATCCGTATTTTTTCGCTGTCCCCACACATCTGTTACTGCTCTCTTATATTGATAAGGTACTTACATAGTTTCAACAAATTCATTGAGATATTCTCCTCAAAATATCGCATAAAATTCTGATACAAATGGAACCAAAATCTTTGTATGATATTCAATGTACATAACCTCCCGATTATTCTCAACTGCAGAAGGAGATCTCCATCTTTTTGACTGACCTAGGTTGGAGCCTCTGGGTCTCAGGTCAGGTAGAATCTCCAGCGACGGATTTAGAGGGGGGCGCATGGGCTGGCGCCCCCCTTTTCAGGGTGAAATATTAATTTTTTAATGTAAAATTAGGAACCCTGGAGGGGTGGCCGGGGCCCTTTTTAATATGTGCGCCCCCCCTTTCCAGAATTCCTGGATCCGCCCCTGATCTCCCAGGTCAGGTAACTCCCATCCAGCACCTAGTACATCCAAGTGGTTTCCTCCAAACGCTTACATAACCTTCAGAGAGTGTGACCCATCCTGTCCACTGACCTTAGAAGTTCACCCAAAGGTCAAACTGCGATCCTCCCATACAGTCTCCATCCACCCTCCGTTATAGTACACCGCTCTCCGGGTAGAGTTATGACACACGGCCAGTTTCGGTCACATCACCACTACTTTCAGGGCCAGTTCCTGAGGCTGGTTACTCAAGGAAAGTCCAGTTTTCGGTTATATGTGTGTACTAAGTGTCCTTGGGGTGAAAACGTCCTGAGTTCCGGTGACGTAGGACGTGAGGTGAGCCGTACTGACCACGTGACCCCGCCCTGGTACTATACTCTGTCTCCACAAAGTTGACCAGGGTTGAGCAGTCTGTACAGAGTTGCCAGTCCTGACTGATGAAAAAGTAGGAAACAGTTTTCCTACGTTTTGGCTAGAAACAACTGCGAGTGAATTGAATTTTAGGAACAGAGACCTGATATTAAATTTGTATTTGAGTAGCTTGAAACTAATGCAACCATACTCTAAAACGGATATTGAAGTGATGTAGGAAAAATTTGTTGCACAATCTAAAATCACCAAATAGTAGGAAATCCTACAAAAGTATTGAAAATGGCATCATCATCTGACAGCATGGAGACTTACATCTGACAGCGTGTTACTGTAGCTCAACTTATACGAGGCAGAGTAAGGTACGAGATTCTGGGTCATATATACAGTATTGATCATTGATTATGGGAACAGATCAGCTTTGTATCCCACTCTCATACTCCGACACGAACCGGGCAGACGCGCACACCACCGTGCAATATTTCTCTGTTCCAAGACTCACACAAATTATTTATCAATATTTTTCTCTGATTTAATAGCTCAAGTTTTGAATGATTAGCTACAAATTAGCTCTGAAGGAAATTCCCTGGTATTTCCAAGAAAATGAAACATGTCCAAAGAATACAGAATTTGTTAATGCTGTTGGAAACCTGACATACATGTATATGACGAATATTTAAAAAAAACTTGGCAATGAAACAATTTTTTTAGTTTTGTTTTTGTTTTCTTTGTTCCACTTGATATTATGACAATGACCTTTTCTTCCATGGGTTCTGTGTCGGTTACGGTAAGGGCCCTTTTCAATCTATGATTAGGCCCATCTATGGCCCTCGACCTTCCCCTGATACTAGACGACCCCTGGGGATTAAAGTGTCCTATTGTACTCGTCCGTCCTGAGGTTATCTCCGTCCTGTATTAACCCGTCTTTAATACGTCCTCCCCAGGTCTCGACACTATACGACTCACATGTATATAGTATCTCCCAAGGTCTCAACACTATACGACTCACGTGTATATAGGTGATCTCCTGGTCTCGACACTATACGACTCACATGTTTATAGTATCTCCCAAGGTCTCGACACTATACGACTCACGTGTATATAGGTGATCTCCCAGTCTCGACACTATACGACTCAGGTGTATAAAGTAGCTTCCCAGGTCTCAACACTATATGATATAACAACGATAATAAATTGATCACCAATATGGCCGCAAACGCATTCAGGGCGGCCGCTAATGCTTTTGTGTAAGGGTGCCGCAAATGTGTTTGTGGCCACCCTACTACTATATTCCACTTGCTTGCGGTCTCCAAACGGCCGCAAACGCATTTTCGGCAGCTGCAAACGCGTTTGCAGTAGGTGGAATATAGGTGTTTGCGTCACCTGTTTGCGTCACCTGCGTTGGGATACCAACATGTTGGTATCTGGGCCGCAAACTGCTTGCAGCAGCCTTAAATAGCGGCTGCAAGTGCCCCCTAACACAAGGTGGAATATGGCCTTAACTCTCCAGGTCTCAACACTATATGACTCATGTAATAAAGTAACTTCAAAGGTCCTGGACACCATACGACTCACGTAAATAAAGTAACTCCCATGTTCTCCACACTATACGACTCAAATGTATATAGTAGCTCCCAAGGTCTCAACACTATAGGACTCGAATGTATATAGCTCTCCAGGTCTCAACACTATAGGACTCACATACGTATAGTATCTCCCTTGGCCTTAGTACATATTCATATAGCTGCTGTGGTATTCGATGTCTTCGCTGTGGTCAACGACAGGGTTTTCAAAGGCCTACAGCCAATGGCTGTTGTATGTGGTGCCCTGCCTCTGGGACACTGCATAGAAAAGAACATCATCCTCCGTAAAAGTGTAGGGGTATGGTCTCTATCTTCTCTTAGATTCAATGATCCTAGAGCAAAGCAAAACGTCCAGTGCTGAGGAATCCGATCGGTTCAATCCAACAACCGAAAAGTAACCATCAACACTATACAACTCCCATATATACAAAGTATCAGCCTTTGTTTTGTGTCAGTTTTTGGACTTCCTGGGATGGCTTTGTGATAGACCCGCGACCCCGGCTGGCCTACCCCGCTGACCCCGGTAAACCCTACTTATGAATGGATATAACGCTGACAGGAGAGCGTAGTAGCCAGAGGCTGTGCTCGGAAATGTCACCGGGGGACAAGGATTAAGTAGGGGTGGGAGGCTGGGATGGCAGGGTCTGCCAAGTTAGCAATCAATAGTATCAGTCCTATAGGCCTATAAGGAAAATATACTGTACTAAAAACGTACTATTCACTTGTGAAACCTTTGACCCAAGATTGCTCGATATAATAGTGAACTGTAGGCTATTGAGTTTTTTTTGCAAATTATTTTGCGATCTCTTGGAAAAAGCAATGATATTTGTCAATTAAGTACAAGTGCCCTTGGATAGGCGGTAGAGATGAAGTCAATCTTCCGTCTTTGACCCCCCTCCATCCAAGAGAATTCTTGGACTGTAGCTGCCACTTGGTCAGCCCGTGCAGTCCAGACCAAACCAGCGAAAAATGCAGAACTATTTTCGAGCCAGGGGGCGTAGTAATCTTATCCCGCTGGTGGCGAGTTTTCTAACTACATAGCAGAGTTTGGCCTCACGGACTCACTTTGCGGTGCAGAGGTAGCTCTCGGTGTAGAATGAAGTACAGTTAACAGGCCTGTGGTTACATCTAATTATCACACCCACTAATTAGGGCTGTAATAGTCAACATCAGCCCTGTGTGTCCTAGAAAAGTGTTTGTATGTGACGCTGTAAGCCCCATACCCATTAGGCGACTTTAATGTTAACGGGTGACTAGGAGAATCGCCGTTGAAGTCACCGGGCGACTGGGTTATTAATAGGACGCCAGTCAATACCCTGAGGGTACAATGTGCTTTCTGGGCGACGAGATTGCTGGTAAAATCGCCTATAAACTCGCCGGTAAAATATCAAACTTGCCAAATATTGCAGTCGCCTGAAGATGATGATGGCAATTCACTCAGACGCCTGTCACTGTAAAGTCGCTTAATCAGTATAGCCCTTTACTAAAAAGCTCTACTATACCAAAACCATTCGTTTTGACATCATCCCAACTGTAGAAAAGAACCTAATATCACAAGGTTCTAGTGATACAACGTCAAGGACACTTAGTGTTGTTTACCACGTGTACATCTAAGTTACAAGTAGCACAGTAATTAGAAGTATAGAAGCAGGTCTCCTTAATCACCCACTTAAATTTGTACTAACCTTCCTTTGACATAATTGTAGCAGTTTCTTGAACCAGAAATCTAAATCAAAACTAACCTTGCCTTGACATAGTTAATTGTAGCAGTAACGGTTGTTAGAGCCAACTGGCTGTACTACATCGACGCACCCTGGGTGAGGGATGGGTAGTCTGGGGACAAGGACATATCTACATTAACTAAGTACCCACCTACATTAATTAAATACCTACCTACATTAGTTAAACCTGTTGTCAGTGGGATCTGGCACGGCCCCAGTATACATCTAATTGTGACCCCTATGACCTTGACATTGGTTAGGGGCGAGCTCAAGGTCAGTTTGTGGTACTGGATTTTGGACCATAATATGAAAAAAATACTTTGTAAATGTCCAATAATAAAAGAATTTATTCTAAACTTCGTTCAATTGAATCAGAGAAAAATGTCAAAATCTGGCATTTCAATTTTAGAAGTAAATAGACAAAACCGTTAAATCTCGGGAGATTCCATGACTCTTTTTCCCCCTGATTTCATTCAAATTTCATGACAACTTTCATTTTACAGGTTTTTATTTTCAAATTTCCCTCCTCTGTCCTGCCTTGTTGCCCTTCTCCATTATTTCATGACCTCTAACGCCCCGGCCGGCCCTGACCGACCCCCGAACATGAGCGGTCAAGTGCCCCTCGCCCTCGCTCACAGAATGATCCATGGTGGGCCTACATCCGTGAAAAGGTGACCTTGGGACCAGTGACCTCTGTCTGAGGTCACAGGATCATTGATAGGTTATATATAGCTTACTGTAATACTAATTTGGATGTAGATTGCACCATTAACCTATCCAACAATAGGTCAGTATTGAGAGCGTTAAATCCATCAGTCACAATTACAAAAGGCCAACATTTATATATGCAGGTCAGTTCGGATATCTAATCAAGGCATATGCCAATGGTATATAAGATATTAATCTGAAATTATACATTATTATCGGACAAATCTTCTCCAAGTTCCCATGTGAGTGTTCAGTAGATGTTTAATGTGTTTTTAGCTCTCATGTGCATGAAATATATGACCACAAGAGGCATCTGGGCTGAATAAATGGAGGTAACATTCACCTTTTTCGTAATTTTCTAGTAATATGGCTGGTTTCTTTAATAACAGATTACCGACAAAAAAAATAAGAGAACCAAGATCAGAAGACGGATGCATTCCTGGCTTCACTTCGCTGAACGCTGTATTCAAACTGTACACTGCTACGCTAACTATACTCTGAACTATACCGGGACTGTCCGATTTACTCCTCGTCCTTCCGACAATGCAGGCCCATTCACCCACCTACATGCACGTTGTATTAATGGGCCATACGACTGCCTTCACACACAAAAACCCACTGATCATATCTATTATTATTTATAATGTAGGCCCTGATGAACTTTTACACGGCCTGTTCGCCTATTTACTGTGAGGATTCTGCGGGTACATTTTTACGTGAAATATCTATATAAATTAGCTAAAGGCACGTTGGCATGGTATTTGTTCCTCTGACTTCAGAAAGAATTCTGAATTTAACATTTTTCCTGATTATTAGATAAGTACTTTCTCTGATCCAGTCCCCAGCCACATTAAAGGGAGCCAAAACCAATAAAATTGACAAAATTTTCAAAACTCAGATAAGTTTAGAAATATATCAGATGAGTCTAGTTAAGGGCATTGGTAAAGTATTAGCTGTGAAAACTAGCTCAAACTGAAGTAGAATTCCATGTCAGATGGTAATATTTCCATTAGTTTGTAAACAAACCCCATTTTTGTGGATCCACATTAATTGAATTGAGCAGGAAATAGGCTCAAGGAATTAATATCCATGACTATTTGAGTTTGGAAAATGTGGTTGAATTTATTGGTTTTGGCTCCCTTTAACTCTACATTCCGTGTCCTATCTAAAGTGTTCGTGTTTTGTGGACATTAATTTCATCCACTTAGGCCGTAGAGAACAAAGCCAGGTTTCTTCATGCACCTGACCTCGACAAGTCCTTGATACACATCTGGCCACTTGTCTCTGTACTGTCTCTGTGTAAATAATAATACTACACGCGATGCCTACATGTAGGCACATGTTGAGACGTTCTTGTACTAAATATTGACTGTGATACAGACCATGTGGAGACGTGGTCACGTGACCAGATTTTGGTGATCACCCAGGTGGCTATGTTGTATATTCACAATTTTCACAACATTTTCAAAAATCTCTCCGCCCCCCCTCCCATTTGGACTTCAATTGCGCATTAGGTTTATAAAGGAACGTATGCACGTTTTCAAAAATCGCAAGACCCCCCCCCCCCCCCTTGATGCGTACATACTTAATGGAAAGCCCCTTATGAAAGATTGTTGATTATGATTTTTTTATGGCCGAAAAAATCAGGCGGCCCCGACTGCCCCATAATTTCTTTTTTATAAATATGATTTTATAAGTTTGCTTCATGTAAATTTTGAGGAATTATAGGCTATGGGTGTTTAAGAATTGTGAAAAATAATAAATTTCCACTGATCCCCAATCTGGCGCCCAGCCCACTGTCCTAGGTAGGGGTGAGGTCATGCACACAGCGTCTACATAGTTAGGGGGAAAAAGCGTCTATAGAAGAAGCGCCCCCGTCCCAGTTCAAGCATCGTATCTTTTAGTGTTATCGACCCATGCCCATATTTTGACCCCCTTGAACCTATTCTGACATTGTTATCTAATAGAGCATCCATTAGTCGATACCTACAGTCACGGAGATTCTGAAGAATTATCTAAGAATCAACAACAACGTTTGTCTAGCTCTTAGTCGATCGTGATTCGGATTGTTTTGTTATCATGCTGTCAATCTCTAGTCCCTGGGGGTGTTTCACTTTTCTACAAGTTTCTTGACATCTTCAACAAAACAACACAAACAATCAGTCCTAGCTCTAGGATAGAATTAAACGGCAGCCAGGCTTTCTAAAACCATCACCGCTAATTTAGTGACATTCACGCCTTTCTTTCACCGAAGCTAATCTAGATTAATAAGGCTATTCGGCAAATAAAATAAATCTTTCTCCTTCATAAGTTTATTTCTTTTAGGAATAAAGTCTTTTTAACAAGACTGAAAGGAGTTGTTAGCAGCCGCAAGTCAAAAGAAACAAGTGATACATAAATGGTTCAAAATGTACTGCATAAGGTGAGATATCAAACAAAGCTCGTTCCACAAAGTACGACTTACCGTTTGCGACATGAGGGTGGGCTGGATAAAGCTGAGGTCATTATATAAGGGCATTGAGTTAAGAACGTACCTCATAATGTGAAATATCAAACATAACTCAGGGAGGTTCCCACAAAGTACGACTTACCGTTTGCGACATGAGGGTGGGCTGGATAAAGCTGAGGTCATTATATAAGGGCATTGAGTTCAAAACGTACTTCACAATGTAAGGTATCAAACAAAGCTCGGGGAGGTTCCACAAAGTACGACTTACCGTTTGCGACATGAGGGTGGGCTGGATAAAGCTGAGGTCATTGTCGATGGCGGCGTCCACCGACTCCAGGCTGATAATGTCGCCGAGGATGTCGTCCACCTGGAAAACAACAGAGGCCAGTCTTATACATATATATATATACCACGGTAATGAAAGGCTGATATGGGCCTACATGGCCTATAAGAGCCCCGATTGAAACTAGGTTGGAAGCTGTTACTTAACTGATAATCTTAACGAAAAAAACAAAAGTACTGGGATCAATGTCTAAAATTGGCGCACATTTGTATAAAGCCCATCAGAGGTCCCGACGTTCATGCCACATACATACATGCTGGGTTTGTGCGAAGCCCTCTTTTAAGGTCGCCATGCAGTTTGGCGAATTCATGACGATTTGAATTAGCCAAATGCCCTTTCGATTAGCCCACAAATTTCAAATCAAATTTTTTAATTTCAAATCGATTCTTTAAAAATTCATATCTAACCTGGATTTTGTAAGAGATTGACATCCAATTTAATCATTTCTGAGCACATTTTGACCAGTATTACTACTAGTCGCCGACATATTCTTTTTGACGAACTCATTCTAAATACCAATTCGCCAGATTCGTTTTGCCTTCGCCACCCGGCTTAGCGCGATCCCAGGCGTGGATTAATGGCTATCAGACGCTTCAGGCCTTTCTGGCATGTCCCTCGGTGACATGAGTTACTACATGTCTCAGGGTGACATGAGCCTGGCGCCCCGTCCGCCATGTTGGACCACCATGTCCCGGTTGTCATGGTAACGGACAGGTCCGGCCGGAGGGGGCCCAATCCGGGCCCCAAAGGTGACGTCAACTTCCGCTCCCCAAGTTTTTTATTACTGGATGGACTCTGGGTTTTAATTTCACTGCTTTTCAATTTGTAATTTCACTCATTATATTTTGAACAACGCCAAACAAAGGGTATATCTTTTGTTTGCCTTTATTCAAAATAGTGAGTCGTATAGACCTCCTCCTCATCTTAGGCAAAAACAAATGTGGTTTTTGTCTTAGATAAAAATGTATATGTTGAGAATTCATATAAAATTTCATCATCTATATATAGGTGTGTTTTGTGTGTGTGTTTTTCTTCTGGGGAAATACTGGGCTATATACTTAAGCTTTGATATCCGATCCCGTTCCGAAGAAGTCAAATAGTGCTTGAAAAACGTCTCATTATGATTCAGTTAGATACCACTAGGGGGCAGCACTCACCACACTGGTACTCCAACCAAAACCCACTTTGTGTATTTAGGGATAGAGGTAGGATGTGTTGAGAAGTACATTACGCAGGGGAATGGTGGTGATAATTTATAAACAACCAGCCAAAACTTAGATTTCCATTGATGTCAATCACTTTTAAGTTTAGTAAACATTTGAAGATCATATCAAAAGTCTTTTTACCCTTTCACTACGCCACTATGCTAGTGATGCCTCAGGGCATCTGGCGTAGTGAAAGGGTTAAATTATTTAGTTGGTTATAGACTGACGCATGGGGCTTTGTGCAGGTAAATCATCATTTCTTTAGTTGACCACTAATAAAACAAACAAATAATAATAATTAAAAAAAGAAGAAGCTGAGAATGAAAACATTATATCTATAACGCTGCCGCAAGCACAAAACCTGGAACACTCATTTAAAAAAAAAAAAAAAAAAGAAAGAAAAAGAAATTATTTCTCACCTCAGAGACGCTGGTGGCCGTCGAGCTCATGCCGACGGACAGCGGACTGCCGGGGTCCAGCGGAGCACTTCCGCCATAGCCCTGCGCCTGCGCGGTGAAGGCGGAGACGCCGACAGGGGGCGCTGAGGCCGTGGAGGTGGGGGCAGCGTTCGTCATGTTCGGCAGCGACTGGACGCACATCGGGTCGCGCCGGTCAGCCGTCAGGTAGAGCTCGATTTGACGCTTCTGAGACTGCAGCACATGGTACTTGGTGGGGTTCTGAAGGCGCGTTTTGACCTGTAGGGGGAGAGGATAGAGTGGTCAGTGAGTGGTCAGTATATATGGTTCAGGTAGAGCTCAATTTGACGCTTCTGAGACTGCAGCACATGGTACTTGGTGGGGTTCTGAAGGCGTGTTTTGACCTGTGGGAAGAGAGAGGGTGGTCAGGGAGTGGTCAGTATGGTTCAGGTAGAGTTCGATTTGATGCTTCTCGGACTGCAACACATGGTAGGCCTACTTGGTGGGGTTCTGAAGGTGCGTTTTGACCTGTAGGGAGAGAGGATAGGGTGGTCAGTTAGTGGACGGAGTGGTTAGAGAGTGGTCAGTGAGTGGTCAGTAAGGTTCAGGTAGAGCTCGATCTGACGCTTTTGGGACTGGAGCACATGGCACTTGGTGGGGTTCTGAAGGCGCGTTTTGACCTGTTGGGAGAGAGGAGAGAGTGGTCAGTATATATGGTTCAGGTAGAGTTCGATTTGACGCTTCTGAGACTGCAGCACGTGGTACTTGGTGGGGTTCTGAAGGCGTGTTTTGACCTGTAGGGGGAGGAGAGAGAATCGCCAGTGAGTGATGAATAAGTGGTCGGTGAGTGTTCAGTGAATGATCAATGGGTGGTCAGTGAGGTTCAGGTAGAGCTCGATTCGAAGCTTCTAGGATTGGAGCACATGGATCTTGGTGGGGTTCTGAAGGAGCGTTTTGACCTGTGGGAAGAGGAGAGAGTGGTCAGTGAGTGGTCAGTATGGTTCAGGTAGAGCTAGATTTGACGCTTCTGGAACTGCAGCACGTGGTATTTGGTGGGGTTCTGAAGGCGTGTTTTGACCTGTAGGGGAGAGGAGAGAGTGGTCAGTGAGTGGTCAGTATGGTTCAGGTAGAGCTCGATCTGACGCTTCTGAGACTGCAGCACATGGTACTTGGTGGGGTTCTGAAGGCGTGTTTTGACCTGTGGGGAGAGGAGAGTGGTCAGAGTGGTGATTGGGTGGTCGGTGGGTGGTTGGTGAGTGGTTGGTGGGTGGTGAATGAGTGGTCAGAGAGTGGTTAGGGGGTGGTCAGTGGATGGTCAGTGAGTGGTCAAGGGGTGGTGAGTGGGTGGTCGGTGGGTGGTTGGTGAGTGGTTAGTGGGTGGTCAGTAGGTGGTCAGTAAGTGGTCAAGGGGTGGTGAGTGGGTGGTCGGTGGGTGGTCTGTGAGATGTTAATGAGCGGTCACTGGGTGACCAGTGATTGCTCATACAGTGAGTGGTAAGTAAATGAGTGGTCACTGAATAATATAAGTGAGTGGGTCAGCATGCAGTAAGTCAATGACCAGTGAGTGAAGCAGCCGGGTACAATATGATATTCTGCAGATTGGAGAGAGCCTATTTATGTTGTCTATTACCTGTTATTCACATACCTACAAAGGGATTACAAAGGAGGATGCAGCAGGGGGATGCAGACAGCGTTATCCACAATGTACCTTCATTTACTCTATCACCATGATAACCTCCATGTCAAAGTTGGTGAACTGTCAATACAGAGGGCCGAGTCACAGAGGAACATATAAGTTATAACACGATATCAATAACAGATGCCTGGCTGAGTTAATTCGGGATTGATTTAGCATTATCTGAAGGTACATGAATCTCTTCTGGATGATACTACAATCAGACTAATTTACCCGATAGGAGGACGATATATCTATTTATTACCATTCGGGTTAATCCAGGTCACCCTACCACTTTACACACCTTCAGACCCGCAGGAAAATATTCAAGGCCTTTTTTTATTCTCCCCTCCATCAAATTTCATCCACTTAATGCGGAGTTTTCCTTGATGACAATCTCAGGATTTTTAGATCCAAGTATCTATATTTTGATACTATTTACAGAATTAAAATCGGCCCGTCGCATAATGCTCTTGCAACAGCGAATGATGGTTTGGTCAAACCACCCACTATTGTGCAATAATCCAGCCTCCACTTTCACCCACTTCTAATAATTTTTCCAGGCTGAAAATTTCAGGAATTATAGACCTAAATGTCTTTTTTGTCAGAGCCGTTTACAGTTAAAATCCATGAAGTAGAACATCCACAATTCAACAGCGGGACCCGTCACAACAGCGGCGTCCTTGTTGCGATACTTTGAATTGTATCACTATATAATTATGTGACCGGTACTAAAAGACCCCTTGCTCCTCTCTGAAAAGAGTAGGATAATGATCCCAAAGGTGGGTTTCTTCTAGAAATTGGCACAACCTTCCTCTCATCGTTAATAAGACCAGATCTGTTGATACAGTAACCAAGTACCGTAAAATAGTCAACAGATGAAATTTAACACCCCCCACCTACCCCCGTTTCATGGTTTAGCCAGATGAAACATGATCTATGAATTCTGCAAAACATGACATAATCATTTCCCGCTCCAGTCCGGCTTGTCGGTGACTCGATGGTAGACGGCCATTTGTTATTTCTACAGACGGCGGTGAGCAGAGAGAGTAAAGTTTTAACTTTACTTTAAGTTAAAACTTTACTCTCTCCGGTTCCATGTGACTAGTCAATCCCAATCAATAGGAAATACTCTTGATAACCATAACACTCATTTTATGGTGCTAACCATCACGCAATATTCTGTGGTGCTACCCGTCCCACTTTGTATAATATACTACCCCTCAATATGTTTGATAGTCTTTAGTGTTATCATCTTGTAGCTAGCTGACTCTTTCTGTTGTTAATTGGGGATGCCATGTAACTATCGGTTAACCTATCTCTTTCCTTTGCCTCAGATGGGGCTGTAAATGAACTATTGTATTGTATTGTTAGAGTGAAGACCTACATTACGTATAGGCTGAGGTCCTAGGATGTGTACTTTGTGGTGTAATACATACGGGGGGGGAGGACGGCTGTCGTCAGCCTATACCCATCCGGCCCCCATCCCCGAATAGCCAACATAAAATAAAGCCAAAAAAGAAAAAAAATGTGCCACTTGTCTTTCATGACGAGGGTCAAAAACTGGAACCTTGTTTTCTGAATGATGAATAAGCAAATTTATCTGAAATGAAGAATACTAACAACTATGGAAGAATGTTTAATGAAAGGGTGTATGTTTCCCTGAATCAACCTTCCTATAACTTCATTTCATACATAAATATTGATAAATACTGAAAATACTGATAGAAATATGTCTGTATTGTTTGGAAGCACATTTATTAAATGGTTTTCTGTTTAAAATTAGGTTTTAGACATTGTTAAGTCCAAATTCTGACCCAGAGCCTATGAGGTCCCTTAGTCCCACCCCAGTGAGACAGACAGTCTTGGCTGCCCATGATGGTCCTGAAACCCCCAATATTGGCTGCCCCTAAGGGTCCTGAATGCCCCAATATTGGCTGCCCCTGAGGGTCCTGAATCCCCCAATATTGGCTGCCCCTGAGGGTCCTGAATCCCCCAATATTGGCTGCCCCTGAGGGTCCTGAATCCCCCAATATTGGCTGCCCCTAAGGGTCCTGAATGCCCCAATATTGGCTGCCCCTGAGGGTCCTGAATCCCCCAATATTGGCTGCCCCTGAGGGTCCTGAATCCCCCAATATTGGCTGCCCCTGAGGGTCCTGAATCCCCCAATATTGGCTGCCCCTAAGGGTCCTGAATGCCCCAATATTGGCTGCCCCTGAGGGTCCTGAATCCCCCAATATTGGCTGCCCCATGAGGGTCCTGAATCCCCCAATATTGGCTGCCCCTGAGTGTCCTGAATCCCCCAATATTGGCTGCCCCTGATGGTCCTGAAACTCCCCATATCGGCTGCCCATGAGGGTCCTGAACCCCCCAATACCTCGACCCTGCCTCTTTGACCAGGGTACCAACCGAAATTCCATTTTTAATCCCATGTTTTCCCTGAGATTTCCCTGTCAGGTGGCAATTTTTCCCTGTGTCATATCCAGCAAGTTGTTCAAATTTAAAAGCCTCTGTGTGCAGAAAAAAATTGGACAACCTAACAACAAAAAGTAGAATCCCTAATATCTTGAGAATCAGGAATTTCAAAACCTGGCCAAATGAAATTCTCTGTGTTTTGGCAAAATTTGCAAATTCCCTGTTTTCCCTGTCAGGGATTCTTATTTTACCATTTTCCCTGCTTTCCCTGTGTGGTTGGTACCTGTTTGACGTTCAATAAATAGCTGTGTGTCACATCACAGGACCGCCTTGACAGACAAGGCATGTGATGTACACCGAGTTCCTGGTCAAATTATAACAACAATAATATCAAAAAGACCAATAAAAAGGTTGTGTTTGGTTTGTGACTAAGTGACCCGATATTACTGGTCCATTGAGACCTGTGCAGTCTCCGGGTCTTCAACCTTAATAGTCACCAGATGGGACCCGCCGCCACCTGGGGCTCCCGAGCGGGGGACTCGGCGACTTTTATTTTCGTGCTTTTGTTTTTATAAGAACAAGTTAATTACAATTATTTCTGTCACCCGATGGAATCCGCCACCACCTGCAGAGGCCAGAGCTCCTGAGCGGGGGGACTTATATATATTTTTATTTTTGTTTGTATAAGAAAAAGTTAATCTCAAAGTTCTTTGCTTAAACGGGTGGGTGGGTTGGGGGGGGGGGGGTGACCCTGCGAAGCTGAGAATTTACATGTCAAAAATCAGACTTCAAGGCACAAAGTTAAGGGGTTTCACCTCCCTACCCGCCGGGCAGGTGCGTGTCAAGGTTTACCTGCCCTGAAAGATTTTAAAATGTTGCCTGCTATTCGGACATGTGGACATCAGATTGTACCTGCCCCACCCTAGTTTTTCCCGGCCCGGGAAGGCGAGCAATGCCTAATATCGAGCCCTGCATTTGGCCCCCTAAAACAGCCTCTGTTAATCGAATCGTTCACTCCCTATAGTATCGTGAGAGACACTGTGACCGCAGGCCTAAGAAAAGACGGAATTAACCTTTCTTTTTTTTTTTTTTTTTTTTTTTTTTATGGGGGGGGGGGGGGGGGGGGGGGCAATGAGCATGCGTCCCCCTTTTTTGGACCAATTTTCGATCTTTTCTTAATGTACAACTCAAGACCTTGGATGGGTGGCCAGGACTCTTTTTAATGCGCCCCCCCCCCCCCCCTTTTTTTTTTTTTTTTTTTTTATAAATTCCTGGTTCTGCCCCTGGACGTGAGCCTCGAGGGCCCCACTCTCAGACTGAAACTGATCACCGTAATTCAGCCGTCTGTCTCTGAGAACGACGTGAGTCGAGTTTCCCTCTAAGTCTCGGACGACGCCTCTCCTATACTCAGAACTCTGTTCTAACGTTTCACTTTATGATTTTGGTGTATCCGGATGGTTACTGGGATCAATTACCTAGGAGTTCATCTTAAATGTAGAGTATCATCTCGCACCATATTGAGTGGTATAAGATGATAATGATTCACCACTGATTTATAAGTCTGAATGAATAATTCAAGGCAACTGAAGTTCCTCGTTGGGTTGGTGTAGATTCAAAACTTTTAAGATAATACTGCACATAAAAAATCTCGGGAGAACACAAAATGCGACGTTGAATAAAAATGCCATTCACTGATACAGGCTTAAAATTGATACATGGATACTAAAGTAGATATTTCAGTATTTTGAGAGAAAAAAATATTCACACACGCGTATAGCTAGCCATGAAAACGAAGAGGGTAATTTGAAGTAGGTTTCAACACAAAAGTAGGTATCAACATAAACTTTGTACACTTCTTACTTTTAACCCATAATTTGGACACCCAGGAACCCCTCCCTAGCTAGGCCACTGAAATTGCCTTCCTGAAACCAAAGGTAAAGTCCCAAACAAAGAGTGGAAAAAGAGCATTTCTGTAAACTGAGCTGCCAAAACAGGGGCTTTCCTTGACATTCGCCTAACAGAGGTAGCCCATAATGCCTAGCGCGAAAGGGGTTCCTGTTTACTTTTAACTCTTCTATTAATTATTGTATCGTATGAAAAAATCTGAAAAAATACAAAATAGTTTAATTGTGATCCCTGCTATTGATATGCCAAAGATTAATTTGGTAAAACATTTTTTTGGAAATTTATTGCATTTTGACAGATTTAAGGGGTCTGGCTTCATTGAAGCTGTTTCTTCTAAAATCTAATGTAAAGGAATTGATTGTTTGGACAGAAATAATTCACATTTAAGTCACCAAAATGACTGAAATAGAAAATAGCCCACATGTATTTCATCATATTTAGTGGAATAATAATTAAACTGCAGAACTTCTCCGTTATGTCTGTTTGAAAATGACTTAAATGATAGACAAAAGTGACCGGAACCAACGAATCTCGGCAATTCTCGCGGACGAGAATCAGCACCTCTGCTAGGCGAATAGAGTAACTAAGTAACTAGTACCAGGTACTAATAAAAATCATACTGGGCTAATGTAATGTATTTGCAACTAGCCCGATGCGCCAGTGAACATCTTTAAAATTGCAAATGCTAACTTTGGACTTATGTAACTTTTATTCGAGCTAGTGCAAAGACAATAACACTAGCCCTGATTGTTACGTAATATATATATATATATATATATGTATATGTGTATATATGTATATGTGTATATATGTATATGTGTATATATGTATATGTGTATATATGTATATGTGTATATATGTATATGTGTATATATGTATATGTGTATATATGTGTACAGGGGTTTTCCTTAACTTTTTTTCCCGCTAGCCCACCGGGCTAGTGCTTAACATTTTACACTAGCCCGTGATAGATATCACTAGCCCGACCAAAAAACTTTTCACTTGATGTATTACATGTTAGGATCCTCTCTATAGTTTTGGAGAGATTGTAATTTTCCTTAACAGGTCATGCATAACTTTATTATTTAGGATATTATGTTTTCCACTAGCCCACCGGGCTAGTTGCACAAAATTTTGACTAGCCCGGCCAGGTTTTTACTAGTACCCGGTACTAGTAACTCTATGTTAAGGTCAAACCCTGGTGTATATATGTATATGTGTATATATGTATATGTGTATATATGTATATATGTTTATGTATATATATGTATATGTATATACATATATATAGATAGATAGATAGATAGATAGATAGATAGATAGATAGATATGTATATGTATATACATATATACATATATACATATAGATAGATAGATAGATAGATAGATAGATAGATAGATAGATATTTTAAGAAAAAGAAAGAATCACTCTCCCCACTCACCTCTCCCCAAGTGTAATAGCCCTCCTCCTGTCCGGCGGGCTCGTTTCCATAGTTCCCATAGTCGTTCCCATAGTCGTTATTACCATAGTCGTTACCATAGTTCCCATAGTCGTTCCCATAGTTACCCTCGTAGTAACAGGGGTCCTCCGTCAGGTAGGTGAAGGTCCGTGGGCACGGGTACGGCTCCGTGGTCAGCATCCTGATACTTTCTCCCTTTTTATCTCGCTTTTCACCCTTTAATTTAAATAAGTACAACTTTGCAGGGAATTGGATGAAAAGTTCACACCAATGCCATCCTCCTCTCTGTGTGAGTTCTCCTACTTTCTGTGAAGTTATGACGACCGACGTTTACTACTGTTAGTTTTCTGTCTAAATGTTTCTGATTAAGACCGAACGTTTCCCGTTCAGATTCCGAAGAAGTCCCAGAAGGTCGTTTAAAGGTCATTAACTAAAGATTCAGTAACTGTGTCTGTCAGTAGCTCCCTGGCTGAGACTTTAAATCTGTGCCCGTATCAGCCTATTCAGGCTCAGAACTCCTGAAGTGGTTGTGTCCAAAGGCCGGTTTTAGTGAGGCCGGTCACAGTGGCGGAGGAGGAGGAGGCTGGGGCGCGGTAGGCTGACGTCACGTGTGCACTCTGCGCGTCCGTCACTCGGACTGGACCCAGACCCAAATGTCGTCTGACTTTTGTCCCACGAGCAGACGACGACCAGCGCCGCCATCTTGAAACTCTTAAACCCTTGTTTTATACCCAAATTCACCCATCTTAAATCCCACTGAATCCTGCCATACAATTTGATAGAAATCACAGGGTAGCCTAAGGATGATTCCTAGAGTAATTCAGGAATTCTGAGGAATTGCTTTTAAAAAGGATTTGTCCCTAGTGGCTTTGATATAAAGTTTTTTAATTCATGAAGTGAATGTTTAACGTTCCGCCAGGCTGAGCTCATCGTTAGTTGCTGTAAATGACGACAGGGGGCGGTAGGGGCAGTACCCTGTGGGGGTGTAGGGGGGTGGTGTAAGGGGGGCTGGGGGATGCAGGGGGGCCGGTTCCCATGTTGGTGACCATGGTGACATGATGGGATTAGATCCGTCACGGCCCACTGGGACTCCAACCACCTGTAGAGACTCCCCTTGCCCTCCCTGGTCACATGGTACCCCCGTCAATGGGGTAAGGGGCCCTGTTATGACACTTCACATAGTGGGGGCAATCAACCGGCACATGGGCTAATCTCGAGAACACCGAGACAAAATAACAATACACACATCACGAAGATGTAAGGTAAAAAGCTAATCAATAAAAAAAAAACGTCTGAAAAGGTCTGTATCAAGATTCTCCGACAGGTTTTTGTAATTCTCTTGACAAAAGGATCACGGGCATAGTCTCCGAGTCTAGTCTCCAAAACATGTATGCCCATATTCTAAATGCTCACACCTAACGTGTTGCGTCTAAGACCCTGTTGCTGCAATCCGTACATACGGAACATTTTGGTTATTTTCAGTAAAAATTTTCTTATCCTTTTTCACATACACAATCTTGAATTTATTGGTTTCCTATCTTTAGCTTAATGAACGTTATCAATGAAATATTAATGAAATATCACCCATCGACACAGGCCTCACCGAATCAGTGTCCTTGGTGTCCTGTCCACCCCCTAAAGCCCCAGGACACTCTGACAGGACCCTCTGGGTTTCCTGTGGACACCCAGCCATTGAAAAAATTCCGTCAGCCCTGCGACAATGAACAATATAGTCACAGAATTAATGCATGATTATAATTACTTTACCTTTCCCATTGCCTTCCGACGTCTCCCCATTACACATCCTGGAGTCTCGGCGTTACCCATTGCTCAGAAATCCCGCTCTCTTAAAAGTCAAGTTCTGAAATCTCTGTGTCCCTGATGGGCGGTATGTGTGCCCGAAGCCCAATTCAGCCGACCAGGACTTTTACAGAGAGTACGCATTTCCCCGCACCACTTCTCTGATAACTCCAGAAGGTCTGTAACCACCGACTCGCACTGGACACACTCATTAGGCAATCATCTGATAACACATCTACGATAAGTTACCCCGACCTATGTTGTTTTTCTCAGAAATATAGCTAGTTATGGTGTACTGTTATGTAACTTCCTTATTTCCTGCACAAAGTCAAGTTGAGATCAATTCAGACAAGGGTCAGTAAACTGTATAGAGTTTGTTCTTTATGGCGCCTTCTTTCCTAAAACTTTTGCCAGGGATGCCAGTTAGGTCTGAAAAAAGAAACTGAACTATTTTCCAAAGCTAAGTTTATATATCATAATTATAATACCAAGGTAGGTATTAAATTGCAAGTTTTTTTAAATTTAAAGAGAAAACTGGCAACTCTATTCTAAAGGGACATTTTCAAGGTCAAACCTAAAGCAAACAATTGGATAACACAGACCACTATTATTATATCAGTCTATGCTAATAAAAGCTCTTTTCAAAAGATATTGTTTAGAAGTGATCTATTGTATCAAATCAGGTTTTTCTTACAGGCCCGATTAACCAACCAAAAGGCTCAGATTGTGTTTTACCTACATGTTACACGCCTGACCAATCAGGCCCGGCCCCCTGCCGACTCTGACCACGCCCCCTCATTAAGCCGACCTGTCAGAGGTATCACCTGGTGCTGATTGACACCTACAGTACGGCTCACTTAACACGGACACTTAACTTTAATTAATCCCCTGCATGTAACAATGTGTTAATGGTTGTTCATCTTTTAGCACTTAGTCTCCTGGGATGAAGGCTTGGTATCTTTGGCTACTGCTACTAAAAGGACCATCCGCATAGTTTCAATTCATAGCAAATGATATGCCATTGTAAGAAATCTAATCTACTTGGATTTTACTACCGACTTGTCAGTTGTGGATCGTAAGTCAATCCACATAGTGCAGAGACACAGATTAAATTCTCTCACAAAAGTCCTTAAAATAAAAGCGCACTCAGCACACAGGAGCTAGATTTCAGCAAGCATTCTGAACTAATTCTTCTAATAGAATGATCATTGGCTGCTAAGAAAAAGAAACACTTAAGTTGCTGACAAATACAATATTTTTTCAATTTTTCTTGCAGCACTGAGTTTCTGTAAATATCTGTAAAAACCACATGTTTGGTATTTTGAGGGATTTCCTGGCTGAGCCTCCCGGGGATCCCTGCGATCCCCCCCTCACCCCCCTCCCTCCCGGATGCAGTGCGCATGCCCCTCTGGGTGCCTCCCCCTGTCGGCGGCCCGGTGTACCACCCTGGAGGGCCCTGTACCTGTGGACGCCGTCACCTGTTCCCGGCGAGATGTCCCCAGCCTTGGCAGCCTCCCAACGTACGCCACATAACCAGCGCCTCAGGGATTACTTCCAATTAATCATTTTTCAAATTTAAGACATTCAGTCTTGATCCATCAAGTACGGCCTAAAATGTTTATATTCGGGAGATCTATTATTAGGCTAGCTAAAGTTATTCATAACAATTAATATTAAAAATCATATGATCTAATTCATTTGATTTTCTTCATTTTAAATGTTCCAAGAAGAAAATCAATTTGGTATACAGGGGTCACATGGAGTTTAAATTGAAAATATGTTAAAGCGAACAACTAAACTTCAAATCATTTAAAAAAAAGTAAGAAATAAAAAATAAACAAATAAATGAATAAATAAACTTCAAATGATGTTAACTGGGTATTATTCCAATGAAAACCATTCTTCCGCACTGAATAGCACTTTAAGTGATACGTGGCCAATTCTCGATGTAAAAGGGGAAAAAAAGAATAACACTTTATGAAAAGTATGGAAATAAATCATACACCCGTCTATGTATTTTCATAAGACAGAGGGGGATTTCCCTGATCCTCAAGAACCTCAATAACGGAACCGAAAACAGCTACAGCGACAATAGTTCAGACATAAAGCCGTTTAAACCTTATGAAGAGGTGCCCAGCACTTCCTCTCCCCATAAGAGTGCAGAGATCCAGGTACATTGTTCACAGTCGTGTGCTGCACTCAACCGAGAACGGTTTTTCCTCCAATTTTCTTAAATTCCGAACCCTTGCGGCACAATACCAAGTTAAAAGGGGACTTTTCGAGTCGAATGCCGAGACTGTGAAGTCAATCTGACCTCATAGACACCAGGTTTTTGTCATAGAAGCATGTGGGCCCTCAGAAATAATTTTTGTGGCTTGTATTGATTTAAAATTCTCAATCAGTGCTACCTCGCGCAAGTAAACCGGGGGAAAAACTACAGGAAACCGGATGCATATCTTCTTGCTCTTCATATTTTTCTAAATATATCACATATTTTTGTAGGTTTCTAGACTCCAAATTTGTATGTCTCTTTTTTTTTCTAAACACATTTACATATTTTTGTAGTTTTCTACATTTCGTATCTTTCTCTCTCATTTTGTTTCTAGATATATTACATATTTTTGTAGTTTTCTACACTTCGTATCTCTCTCATTTTGTTTCTCAATGTATTACATATTTTGCCAATTTCTACAATTATTCTATTCCTGTATTTTCATACCCGTTTAAATCTTCAAATTGGGATGTATCTTAAAAGTAAGTAACGGATTGAAGGTGTGTGTTGTCCACAAAGAATAAACGTACCTTTAAAGTACTTAAGGTGTGTGCATATTATGTACACACAGACACACTTACGCTCACACATACTCACACAGGCACAGACACAAACATAGAGACACAGAGACAGACACACACACACACACATGCATGCTCGCACGCACGCACACAAATACACGCATGCACACACACACACACACACACACACGCATACACACACACATACATACACACAGACGGAGAGACAGTCACAGCCACAGGCACAGACACAGACACACGTGCGTGCAAATATACATACATATATGGTAACTTTACGTATATAAAAATACTCTTTTTTCCCTATTTCTGCTATATTTGTTTTGGTTGGAGGCCTGTCTTCGTGGTGGGCCGAGTTCCCCCACTTTGTCCCTGGCACGCTCACTGCCCCCTTAGGACCCTCTAGTCTCGGGGATTGGAGGGGGGGGGGGGCACTCAATATATGAAGGTATATGAATACCAATTCTCCCAAGTTATCCCCAAACAGGATACATGCTGGGTAATATGTCGACAAAACTCATCACTATATTATACCTTTAGTCAACAAAAGGAGTCAGAATTAGCCTGCAGGTCCTTAAAATTCTGCAAAATAGCTATATGTGGTAGGTAGAATTGCCAAACTGCAGCCCCCCTATTTTGGGATGTGTCTGTCCCCAGGAAAAACTAAAATACTCTGACAGACCCCCCTTTTAGGGTATTAGTTCATTGAAAGCCTCCTAAAAGAGCATTTACTGACAAATCTCTTGGTTCCAGTCTAATTTCAGAGTGTGATGATTTGTTTGAGAGCCATTATGAAGGAATTAAATCACCTACATTTGACTTTTTATCTAGTACTAGATATAATCTGTTATTGACAGCTTTCCTAAAAGGTGGTTTGATCGTTTGACAACCCCCATTCTTAGGCCAAATTAGAGATCACATCTACAGCTCCGTGAGGATCCGACCACTCTTGTTACCTATTTCAAGACCGAGTACCCCCCCCCCCCCCCCCTCCATAGCCTCTACTTCACCCCTCGGCTGACTGACTTCTCTCAATAATTCCACACTCTTTTTGGTTATACCATCAGCAAAGGGATTACGTTGGGCAACAACAATGTCATCTGCCAATTTCTTTCTGACCTGTTTCTGAGTTCAGCTATTTTGGTAATCAATTTCACAAGGTTTTTTAAATAGCCGCTTAAGACCGACAGTTAGAAGATTGAAGACTTCTCTACCACTTAATAAGAATTAGATATACAAATGTTCAGCTGTAAACGGCATTTTATATCCTATAACATAGACCTTTTTCTCACAATCAAATTGAATTCAAGATATTTTAAGACCTCCTGGTAAGAGACTGTCGAACCTATTTTTTCTAGTCTTACTTAGATCAAATTCATTTACGACCTTTAAATATTGAGAAGAGACGTGGCTAGATATTTCACAGTTTCGATGCTATCGCGAAGTAGAAAAAAAAAGTGAGGAAAATGTGAAATTTAAGACATTTGAAAGCTTTTAAATTTGAGAACACCAATATAAGACCTTTGACAACATTCAAAGATTTATGTCAGAGATGCCACTCCCAACTGATGAGATAATAGGAAAAGTAGCAAACACTTTTCCTACTTTTCCTTCCTAGAAGCAACTAGGAGGGAAATAACCTTTAGGAATAGAGATCTGACGATGAATCTGGAATTGAATAGCTTAAAACTAACAAAACAAATATTCTACAACAATTAATAAAGCAATGTAGGAAAAATCGGTTGTGAAATCTAATATCACTAAAATGTAGGAAATCCTACAAAAGAAGGAAAAATGACAATAGTTTGGACACAAAGGCGTTTAAACCTTATAAAAAGGTACTTCCTCTCCTCTCTGTGTCTTGTGGACAACCTGAAACGAACAACTAGGGGGTCGGGGTGGCCAACGTCGTTGAGGCGTTGGTACCACTTGTTGGCATTGGCCCTTCATGGGTTCAAGTCCCATGGAGTGCAGCATGCATGGAAAAAGGACATTTGGATGACCCCTGCACGGAATTGTGCCCAGATGGTCCACAGGACCCAAATGGTCCACAGGACTGCAGTGGAAGAGCATTTAATAAAGTGAACTCAGCCTGTATAAAAATACAATTAAAAAAAGAAATTCTATACGAGTTCTCACCTGAAGGACCTGGGCGGGCACCTCGGTGGTGGGCACGGAGCCTGCGGCGGGCGGCATGTCGATGGAGTTGGACTGCTGGTTGAAGTCGTTGGTGTCCTGCACCGTGACGTCCTGTCGCTTCTGCAGGTCGGCCAGCTGCTGTCGCATCAGCGCCTGCTTCAGGTTGGTCCGGGTCGACAGCGGCACATGTTTTACCTCGGTTTGAGGGCTGTAGGGGAGAGAGGGGATATGGTTGTATTAGGAATATAGACATAACATATTATATCAGAGCCTAATTCAGGTTGGTTCGCGTCAACAGCAGCACATGTTTACCTCAGTTTGAGGGCTGTAGGGGAGAGAGTGGGATATGGTTGTATTACGAATAGAGACGCAATGTAAGTGATTGTAACAAGGATGGGAGATATAGGTGTCGTCAGTGGCTGTTTTAGGTTGGTCCGCGTCGACAGGGGCACATGTTTCACCTCAGTCTGGGGGCTGTAAGGGAGGGATGGGGATATGGTTGTATTACGAATATAGATGTAATGTATCATGGATGGGAGATATAGGTGTCGTCAGAGGTTGTTTTGGGTTGGTCCGTGTCGAGAGAGGCACATGTTTTACTTCGGTCTGGGGGCTGTAGGGGAGTAAAAGGGATATGGTTGTATTACGAATATAGACGTAACATATTATATTAGCGTCTAATTCAGGTTGGTTTGCATCAACAGCGGCACATGTTTCACCTCAGTCTGAGGGCTGTAGGGGAGAAAAGGGATATGGTTGTATTACGAATATAGACGTAACATAACATGGATGGGAGATATAGGTGTCGTCAGAGGTTGTTTTGGGCTGGTCCGGGTCGACAGGGGCACATGTTTTACCTCGGTCTGGGGGCTGTATGGGAGAAAAAGGGATTTGGATGTCGTATACAATAAAGACATCAACTGTAAATGTACTTTTTGTTGAAAAAAGAATGCAGTTAAATATGGTTGTCACGAGCACCTGCTTCTTTATAAATCCTTTATTATACAATGTCCGATCTTAGCACTAGCCCGCCAGTACCGATGGGCTAGTGCATATATTGGCCCTTTGCTGTCTTCCATAGCCCTATGCCTAAGGGAAGACAGCCGTGAGCTTGCTTTGAATATAATTTTAAATGTTGAAATTGCCTGAAAAAAACTCCCGTTTTATCCCTCAAATAAATTAGGTTTGGTACTAGTGTAGTAAATGTGGGGCTAGTGCAAATAGACAGCCACTAGCCCGGTGGACTAGTTAAGGTCGACCCCTGCCTTATATGGAGAAGTCATGGTGAAACCCTTAGTTCTTGCACGAGAAGGTGGAACAAGAATAACCCGGAAACAGAGACAAAGGCTAGCAGCTAAATGTGTCGGTACAAATGAACTTTGCACAATAACAAGACTTCATACCCGACGTGGAAACATCCTGTTCCGTGCCCCTGTGTTACTATTATTGAAGACGTTAGGTTAGCTTGGATAAAGCTTTATTCTAATGATATCTTAGTAAAGGAATAGCACAGACTGTGTATATATCAATCAACAAATGTAAGCGGGTCTAGCACTCTTTGCACGTTTTTTTCCCCTTTTATATAGCGCAGGTAAAGCTTTCATGACTTCCTGACTTTCCTGAATACATTATTATTTTCAATTCACCAGTACAAATCTTGATTTTGACCGTCAAAAGATGGATTCTACCTCATAGGAGTTCGAGTCTACCTCAATATCTAAATGCAAGTTGGATTCAACTAAAAGTAGCTCGACTCTGTCTCAGAAATTTTAATTGGTTCCCTTAAAAGAACTTGATTCTATTCTATTGTTATTTAAAATGTCTCAAACAATTAACCTTTCATATATTTCATTTGCAACCTAGCTTAGCCTTTGCTCAGATTCTCTAAGCAATGAAATTTCTTTCTTATTTTTCCTTTCCCTAAAGAATGATTAAGCTAATTGCTAAACGTCTTACTCCTTAACAGTACTTCTAATCTGACGAAAAAATTGTAATAAATATATTGATTTCATATATATATATATATATATATATATATATATATATATATATATATATATATATATATATATATTGCGTTTTTATATATAAATTCGGATATAACTGTTGAAAACGCACTTAATTTATACCGAACAACGTCCTAATGGGCCTTCTATTAAATACGTAAGTACATTTTCAAAACTTCAAGACCCCCCCCCACTTGCCTTGGGCCCAAATTCGTACAGATTAACATCCACACTAATAGTCTTTTCATACACCTCAGATCCACCCACCCCACCTCCTTGACCTGTACGTCTTTTATAGTGAAGTTGTCTTTTTTTCACACCATTACAGAATATCAATAGATTTGATTTAATGATAGAAATCTTGCTATGTTTCAGCGACAAATACCCGTGTTGTTGTTGGTGTTCGTCCTCGGCCCGCTGATACTGTTGCTGGTCGTACCACCAGCTGGCGGCGTAACTATGGTGATACTCGGCGTGGGGGTGGTAGCCGTAGTAATGGTCGTAGTGGTCCTGGGGATCATGTAGGGGCGGCCCTTGGTGCGTAGGTTGGGGCCCGGGAGGGGGGTACGGGTAGGGGTCATTGCCGTAGTAGGGCTGAGATCCGTACCCGCCGTCGTCGGGGGTCGCTGGGGGTGGGGCAGGGTAAGGCGGAGGTGGCCCCGGGGTCGGGTAGGTGCCGGGGCCTAGAGCGTGGGGCTCCCGATTACAGCCAGGGCCGTACCCTGCCCCGCCCCCTCCCCCGTAGGGACCGTAGTCGTAGTAATCCAACATGGTGTTAGCAGACGGAGGCGCTGCCACGGTCGTATCGCCTGCTACCATTGGTGATGCTGATATGTGAACTTTGAACTGTTTTGTTTTTTAAGAGCTAAGAGTTTGTCTCTTATAGGTGTTTATCGTTTTGTAGTCTAGAACATCTCCATGTATATTTTTCAATGTCCTTTTCAGTATATTCGAGCGGTCCTGTCTTATGCAGGACGTTGTATATCTTGTCAGGCACTATTTCGAGCACCTATCGTCTTTAAAGTATCCAAGAAACCTTTTAGATATTTCTTGTTTCTTTGTCACCGTCCTTTCTACCTTTCAAACGTCTCTCTTCATACTCAAGTACTTTGTTGTTGCACGCACCTGTCACTGTGTTTCTCAAAAAGCTTTCTCTTGAAGCAAAATCCTTGTTAGTTAATCTTTTTTTCAGAAACTCCTTGTAATCTGAAAGTCAAGCTGGCGTTGCTTTTTGTTTCAGTGGTGAGTGAGTCAGCGGTCCTTCCGTTGTGGGGGTCAGTGGGCCGCTATGTCCTTACCTCCTCAGCTGTGTTTAGACAAACGAGATGTGTTAAACAGGGCAAAACCCGCAGAACCCTGGGCCACCAGCTGCTGGAACCGCACGAGGTTCATACACGAGTTCTCCTACTGTATACACGAGGTTTTCTGCTTTGACTCATTCGCGAGTCAGTGTCACGGGTGGTTGTGGTGACGTCCTGGATAGGATGTATTTTAGCTGAGACAACGAGAGATGTCACTCGTAATGTGAATCACCTTACAATGTTATAACCAAATACTGGAATGTTGAAGAAATTTATATTCGGCGAATAAAAATTTCTCAGGTCGTGTGAGGGGGATGAGAGTTATACAATCAATATCAGTCTTGAGGGTAAAGTCCAGCTCGTTCCTCAAGGCCTTGTCGTATGAAGTTCATAAGTCAATAAATGTAGTTAAATGCAGTTTCCTTATATCATGAGATGAAATCTTATGTGCCAGGCGAGCGTATATAATATTGTATAAGCTGAGAAATAATAAGACCCGAGGGTTTGAAGTCTTGCTTGTTCCTAAGTCTTTCGTCAATTGAAATCAAATGGTCTTGAAATGCTCTTATATGAAGTCCGTCTCGCTTGAACGGCTCCCATCGAGGATCAGATGATATTACAGATGTTTTGTTATTTCCTAGAAAGTTCAGCAAGTTTGTGGTATTAGCCTTTCCTAAATTAAGGAAGTTGTCGAAGTGCGTCGCGTTTCAAGGTAGTCGGAGGTGCGCACCAGATAACAATCAAACTTGTCCAACGTGAAAAAGTATTCCACAAAGAAAATCCAAGGTCCTTGCAATGATGAAGCAATATTCGCAGAAATTTGAAATTTTCAATAAAACCAAAGTTTGGTCTTCGTCGTTGTAGCTCTAATCTGTTTAGATAATAATTAGTATATCGGAGGGTGTGTTGCTAGGGAACCCAGGTGGTTCCCGCGTCTCCTGGTGCTGTCGTCCTCCTTGTCTGTCTGTCTGTGCGTCTGTCGCTATGGTGACAGACCCAGGGTCCTTCTGAGGGCCCCGTCCCCCTGCGCCCACTTTTGTTCCTTCTCTGGGACGCTCGCCGCTACCACCGGAGCGCTGCTGGCGGCCGGTGTTAAAAATGTGATAAATGTGGTCACAGCCCAGTGGCCAGGGGAAGGGGGGGGGGGGGGGGGGAGGGGGGAGTGGTTGTGGGTTTGTTTTTGCTGCTGGTTTTTGGTGTGTTTAGATATATTGCCTACAAGTGGGTCGGGCAGTGTGACAGTCTCCTGGCCGACGGTCAAGGCCAGTCAGCGTCCTTGACAACTCAACCTGCGTCTCTTCAGCGTCACTGACAACTCAACCTGCATCGCCCCAGCATCCCTGACAACTTAACCTGCATCGCCCCAGCCTGCCTGACAACTCAACCTGCGTCTCCCCAGCCTGCCTGACAACTCAACCTGCGTCTCCCCAGCATCCCTGACAACTCAACCTGCGTCTCCCCAGCCTGCCTGACAACTCAACCTGCGTCTCCCCAGCCTGCCTGACAACTCAACCTGCGTCTCCCCAGCATCCCTGACAACTCAACCTGCGTCGCCCCAACATCCCTGACAACTCAACCTGCATCGCCCCAGCATCCCTGACAACTCAACCTGCGTCTCCCCAGCATCCCTGACAAATCAATCTGCATCTCCCCAGCGTCCCTGACAACTCAACCTGCTTCTCTGCAGCATCCCTGACAACTCAATCTGCGTTTCTCCAGCGTCCCTGACAACTCAACCTGCGTCTCCCCAGCATCCCTGACAACTCAACCTGCGTCTCCCCAACATCCCTGACAACTCAACCTGCGTCTCCCCAGCATCCATGACAACTCAACCTATCTCTCTCCAGCATCCATGCAGCTGACAATTCAACCTGTGTCCCCCTTTCCTTGAGGTCCTGCTGGACGAGTCAATGTGTGATATATGAACAATAAGTTATTTAATTTGATATAATTAGAAATTAATCAATGAAACATTATATGTATGCTTATCATGAGTGACTGGCAACATTCTAAAATTTTCAGTGGAAAGCGTGGTACCCAGAAACAAAGTCTTCTGGCATGTCTGTGACATTATTTCATTCTTAGGCTAAGTATAAGTAGCACTCGCTCCCTTTTTCAAAGCTTGCTTTAATACCTAGTAATGGATAGTTTTAATAGGGTGTCATGTGTAAATTGAGACTGACAGTCAGTGTCAGGCCGATCGTGATGTACAGAGGGTAATGGGGGGATGGCGCGGCCCCTACCTCAGCTGGGTAAAGATGGGAGGGGGGAGGATGGGAGGGGGGGTGTCTCCCCTCAGCCCCTCCCCCCTCCCCCAATTCACAATTAGAGATGCCTTTGTTTCTTTGGTTTTTAACATTTTTCCTGGACGGGGGGGGGGGGGCTAGAATTTCCTTTCTCAATGCGGAGAAATGAGCCTAATAAATAGAGTCTTAGTCTCTAACGAGCACTTGAATGCATTCAAACTGAAAGCTCAAGAATATTCTAATATGGATTTTTGTGTGATAGAAAGAAAATTGGTCCAAATCTCCCAAAACTATGCAAAAGTGGGATATCCACCAAAAGTCGAAAAAAAATGACATCCCTGTCACAATAAGGCCACCCTCAAAAAATAATTTGTTTCCTGTCCACCGGGTGGGCTGGAAAAAACCCAGTCGGGAGGTCGGGAAATAATTTTTTTTTTTCTTTTTTTTTTCTGGTAAGGTTTTAACTACGACTTTTGTTTAAAAAAAAAAAAAAATCCGAAAATCTGGAAAAAAAAGTCTCTAGTCGGCCCCCAAAAAGTCAGTCGGGCGCTGGACAGGAAACAAATATTTTTTTAAGCCTGGCCTAAGGGATTTTACCCTCAGCGCCACCTAGTTGACGTAGGAAAGATCTATTCTAATCGCACCTTGAATAATTCCTCCTTAAAGGAACACGGACCTAGTCACATTGGTTATCATGTGATAAAAGTCTGAAGCTACGACTATTAATCAGAAACTCACACGGAGTTACGACACAGATTTAGATGAGGAGGATATGTCAGAGAAGGCATTGAATTACACGTAAATATAATATTGTCTAAACCGGGAGAAATAGATCGCCATAAACTACATTTTGACTGAGACAACAAACGTAGGCTTGAGCATTTTATTTTATTTTTTTTTTACTTTCTATGATCATTGTTAATAGTTCTTACAATAAGACATTACTGTACGTCGTTAGGAATTCTATATACTTATTTCCTTTTTTTGGTAGCGGTAGCAACGATTCCCATCTCTAGCCACGTTTCACCTAGGCTACCTATACATTATATATTCTGAATTTGCAAAATATTCTTGTCAAAAAATAAGAATAACTAAACTCCCATGTTTAACAACAACTCCCCCCCCCCCCCCCCCACCTACCCCCACTTGTGGTCTGTCATCCTCCCATGTCACCCAATATCTCTATATTAAATTAACATCATCCCTCCCCCCTCCCCCACCAGCCCCCTTTTCACCGCCGTGCCCCCAGGGGGCGCTAATTGCCCCCACACCCCGCAGTGCCCCCTGGTGGCCGCCCCTCACGCCCCTAGCGGCCAACAAAAACTCACACAAATCCCCTTTTCTACTCTGCTAGGCGCCCCCCTCCCCCTGTGTCAAAATCAGGACTACCTGGGGTGGGTTCTACCTGCCCCCGGGTTAGGGGGGTTTAGGGGGCGGGGTCCCCCTTTTTTTAGGGGTCTTTAGATTGCCATATGCCTGCCGCTCCACCATTGTGCTCCCTGACTTGACTCTTTAAAAGCCGCCTCTGAGGGGTTTGTGGGCCGGCGGCGGGGCGGGGGCGACTTGTATGGGATGCGTCTTGTTAATATGATGAGCTTATTGGGCTGTTTAGACTGCTTTGTGGTGAAGGTAGGGGTTGATGCGCGATTAGGAGAAATGAGGTGTGAAGTGATGGCCGGGGGAGCATTATGCATGTTATATTTTGATGTTTTTTTGTAACAATAACCCTGACATGCAGTTTGGGAAAACTCTAGACCACATTTTCACTTCTCATAACACATATATGATAAACATGACTATGTGTCTGTGGATTAGAGACTCTGAGTCATATGCTATTCATCATAACATTTAATTTTCAATCGACCATAATCATAATGGTCAATAGAAAATTATAACGATGAATAGCATATAATTGGATAGAAAAGCATTGTAAACACAATTTTATAATTCAGGTTCTCCACTCAAAACTTGCATCAAATTCCCTGTTTTCCCTAGCTGTACCAAAGAAAGCTTTCCCTGACATCGTTATGATAATTTGTTCTGATCTTAAGGCGTTCAAGTTTCAAAATGTCATTGATAACTTGTGTGTATAACGTCATACCTAGAAAAAATGAAATATCATTTTTAGAAAAGTCTTCTGAGTCTTACAAATAACAAAATCTGGAACGAGTCAGATTTCCCTGTGTTTCCGTCAAATTTTCAACTTCCCTGTTTTTTTTTCGCTGGCTGAAGTTTTCTATTGCCATTTTCCCTGCTTTCCTTGTGCATGCAGTGGAAACCCTGATCATTAATTGGAAGCACAATATTTATTTGCTTTGTGAAAACGCTATGTATCCATTTTCTTTCTAAGCAGCTTGCCACCAATATTGAGCTATTTCAATCAGCGCCCTCAGTGTCGACTGTCGGTACTACTTTCCCAATTAGCCTATTATTAAAGCAGCCGGTTACAACACACAAAGCGACCGCTAACAACCCGTTACAACGCCACAATAACCAGGTCCACAAAAAGGGCGTTAGACGCGCCACACGACCCGTTACCACGCGTTAACCTGGCCGACCCCCACCCTGTCATTGAGACTGTCACTTTAAGGACTGGGTGAGCGATTTTAGGGGAGATAAGGGGGTAGTGAAGCGTGTCCAAGGTGGACGAGTTAATAAGAGAAATAAGTACTTGTTGCCCTTTAATCGACAGAGTTAGATAGGTGGAAGATCTGTAGGTGGGTTGGTTTATTGTTTTCTGAGTTATATTAAACTTCTTGAAGAAGCCTTTGAAGGTTATTCTGATCAAATTCCTTGAGAAAATTGGTAGGTTTTATGGGTCAGTTACGTATGCGAATTAATTGCATTTAAAAGGTTGGTATTAAGTTATAAAAATACCTTAGCAAAGAAAAAAAACTACTTTTGGTAGGCCTATGCATTACAACATGATTTTTAAAACGTTTTCGATTTTCATGGCAACTGAATAGATCTATAGGAATTATTTGTTTCTGAATTGAGTTTCTCCTCTAAGATAAGTTGGCAAGCGTTAATTTTAGTGCCTTTAACAGACTGGATCTCAAAGAGTAACAAAAGCATAGATATGCAATTTCAGAATCGTCGGTTCTTATCGTATTTCCCCAAATGGATACAAGTTTGCAAAGCCCCTCTATTCCGCACCCCTTCCTTTGAAAAACAATCAAACCTATTGCCCCCCCCCCCCCCCCGCCCCTACTTTTAACCCCCCCAACTCCACATATATAAGGGGAATCCTCTGCCATTTTTCACTGTTAAACCAGACCTGTTTTACTTAAAGAAAAGCGCCGTGTCATCAGTTCACCAGGTGCTTTGTCCTGGGGGTTAGTTAGTGTTAGCTGTTAGGTCATACAGTACCGCAGCACCCCTCCACACCTCAGACTTCACCACGCTGTAGCGCTGAAAATCCCACTCCCGGAGAGTGAGTGTTGGGTGTTTTAAGCCATACCAACAGCCAGGGTAATTTTCACAGCGAAAACAGGTTGGGACAAATTCTGTCTTTGGTGACTGTAACTATGAAATGAAGGCAAACAGCAGGAGATCAAAACCTGGAAATCATATTTGCTGTACCTCATCCCTTAGTGAACGTAGCACCAATCGGGAATTGAACCCCAAAAAAAACACTTGGTCAGTGCTGGGTCCCCGCTATCGTCGCCTTATACGATCAGCAGGTATTTTTATTGCACCCTCTCAATAGTCAAAACAAACACTTTGCGATATGTCAGTTTGAAATATACAGAAATGAAAAGTAGGCCATTAATAGGTTATTGATGCCCCAACAGAATATTATGGGTTTCTAGTTCCAGAATGTAGTTAGTAATTAATTGTAAATCGTGTGCTGTTTGTGAATGAAGCGACACAAATTTGAAAAGTATCTCCTCCGATTTTATTTTCCATGGTTTGAATCTGTGCATATTTTGTTTGGCTGTATAAATGATATCTCAATATTATCTTTTATTTCTATAAACTGGGTATTTTCTGACTTAGACAGTTACTTGTCTCCTCCGGGTGTGAGAGAAAAAATTCAATCCTCTCCGGGAGCGGTATATTTTGGCGTGTTCATACACTGTGTGCCCACGTGCCCCCCCCCCCCCCCCCCAAACCAGGACCACAAAGTTTTAAAGGCCCCCCGGTTATTTTCTCGGTGCAGCATTCAGGAAAGGGTCTTCCCCGCCGAGCATCATCTCCTAACTTAATTATCTGGTTGAAAAGAGGTTTTTATTTTCTTTGTGAAGCTGAATGTTTTCGCCATTTTTTGTCGGTGTACTTCCTGGGGTGATTGTACTTGTGTTTTCAGAAATAATGAGAATCTGAAAACAGTAGATTACAAGACTGAAACTGTTTTGGAACGCTTTTGGTTATGGATGGACAGGAATCTAATTAATTCAAGATCAACTAAAATCTTTCAAATTATTTTTGTAAAATTTAATTTCTGTTACTTTTTAACTTGCCTTAACTTAACTTGCTTTGGGAAATGTAGACTCTTGACAAAATATTATGAACCAATTATCTAGTATAGTAAAAAAAAGAACAGAGGGAATTTTGCATTTGTTTTTTCACCTAGGATTTTGAGATCATCATGGTGGCAAAAAAACATCTACCGACCGTGCAGATAAATTTCTATTCGTGCCCCGTGTAGTAAAAGTTACACATATTAGCTGACTTATCTTACAGTCTATTCAGCCTTTTTCATAAAGTCGATGACCACAGCCAATAACACCTTCCTTCTTTATCTGGGTCAATAACTTTTCACCATGTCAGGAGCTTTAGGTACCGAAGGACTTATGAATCACGACACGAAAGAAACACGGCCCACAGGTCATAAAGAAAAACATGTCTGTAAAATGAACAACTGTGGGGGGAAAAAGCAGTCATAAAAATGCTGTTTTGGCTTGAGGAAATGCAGTGGAATATAAACTTTTGGTAAACAGTGTAAAATAAGGTTTAAAAAAAAGCTGTGAAGCGTGCTAACTGTGCTGTGCCCGTGGCCGTGTCGAGGAGTCAAAGATGGCTAAAAAGGGGCTTTAAAAAGTAGACTTCAAAGTAGAGGCTCCAAGTCTCCCGATTTTGCGAGATATCTCCCGCATTTTATTTTTTAGCTCTTTTTCAGGAACCCTGAGTCTCCCGCATTTTGGAAAAAGTCCTGCATCTCGAGAATTCATTTCACACCAGAAATTAGATGTGAAAGCATCTAAAATTAAGCAAAAGCACCTTGCATTTGAGTAAATGAAGCACTTATGAGGGGGAGAGTGTGACAGGGTATTACACAGCCTGAGCGGTAGCAATACCCGGTGGGTGGTGCACCTGGAACACGTTGGATCTTTCAAATTCTTTTTTTTTAATGAACTATATTTAATTATTTTTCCCTTCATTTTATATTTTTCCCTGTTGGGGGAGGGGTAGGGGGGCTATCCCACAGGCTGTAGTGAGTGAGTGTTGGGTGTTTTACGCCGTACTGACAGCCAGGGCCATTTTCACGGCAAAAACCAGTTGGGACGAAATCTGTCTTTGATGATCCAATCTATGAGATGAAGGTGACAGGGCGGGCAAACAGCAGAGTAACAAAACCTGGAAATAGTTTTTGTTGTACCTCATCTCTTAGAGAACCAAGCATTTACCAGGAATTGAACCCAAAGAACCACTTGGTCAGTGCAGGGTCCCCCCCTATCATTGCCTCGTACGATCAGCAGGGGCTACTGAGCCCACAGGCTGTATGCTAGCCATGCCCGCTGGGGTCCGTACCTGGACGGGCTGACCAACACGTACAGACAGGTGTCCCCCTGCTGATGTCACCATGTGTACAGCCCTGGAGGCCTGGAGGGGGCCGGCCATGGCTCTAATACTGAAACATGGACTGTAACATGGACAGGGTCACACAGAGGGACCCCAAGGTCAATGGACTAGTCTTCTTAGGGACGGTCCATTAATTACCTACGTTTATTTCACATGTTTTCTAGACCCCTTTAGCATGGAATATGTTCTCAACTCATCCCTTCTAGATAGGGGGTGGGTTGGTCTAGTGTTGCTGCCTGTTAGACCACCTTACCTTTCCGTTATTTTCACCCCCATACAACTGTGTACGGTCACTAACATATGAGTGGTCCTGAAAAATTGCTGAGTGGACGTCAAACTCTAAAGCCCTATAACCACTAGGTGATTTTCCTGGCAAACAGCAACGGGCGACTGGCAGAATAACCAGTAAAATCGTCACCGATTCAAATCACCAGTCAGTATGACGTAATATTAAAATATACATTTTTTTATATGAGTCAGTATGAATCAGTGCTAAAATCGGCCCACTCTTATAATAAAGTCAGCCGATTTTAGTGCTGATGAGTCGGTCGACTTGGGTCACATTCGCCTAATGGGTATGAGGCTTAACAACCATCATGATCCGTGCTAATTGAAAGTCAGGCCACCAGCATCAAGCAAAAAACGAATCACTCGGCTGGCCGCAGTCTGACTGCTGGCCTTGGCTGGGCTGATTTTCATCTTTATCAAATCAGTATCTCTAGATGGGCGTTGTCTTTGCCCGTCCCACCTTGTGCCCTCACAGTGAAACCCATCTCACGTACGACCCGAGTACATGCGTCCTCTATATAAAGTTCCGGACCTCAACCCCTCACCAACAACTCAGCTCTCACTCCAAGAATATAGGAAATATCAGATACATTTATAGACAAACGTCTTTTTTTCTCACTTTACCTCAAGTGTGATCGTACATAGGGGGAATGTGGGCCAAGCGGGTTGGATTTCATGCATCCTTCCTGTATACGCGAATAGATCCACGCTTAGATTCAAGAATTGGGAAACGTGATGTTCGGTCCGCATATTTCTTTTCATTTCTTTTCATGGTGTGGCTTGCATGATTTCCTGTATCTATTTCAAGGATTACCGGTACTAGAGATGTAAGTGAAAGCCTCTGAAAATTCTGAGACGACATGAAGGAAATCTGGACTCATCCTGAAATGCTGTGATTTCAGTATTGAGTGTTGATATCTATGATAAGGGCTATTTGATCAAAAGGAAAAAATCGAATTAAATGTATGGATGTCATGTGCATCTCTGGATTACTGGAAATGCAAAGACACCGTATCAAAATCAACTCCCAGCTTTTGGTTGATAATAATATTTGGTTTTATTATGAATAATCATTAATTTTGTGAATCAGCATGTTCGGGGTTTTCCACCTTCTTCAGGCTTCTGTGCAACAAACAAATATATATACATGTATGTATATATATATATATATATATATATATATATATACATATATATATATACAAACATATATATATACATATACATACATATATATATACATATACATACATATATATACATATACATACATATATATACATATATATATATATACACATATATATATATATATATATATACACTATATACAACTATACAACTATACATATATGTATTCACATATTCATACACATATATGGAAACACATATTCAAATATATATACAAAGATATATATACTTGAAGATGAGATCTGACAGGATTGAAACTGTTTTCCCTAAATTCTACCTACAATATCTATAATTTGTTCCCTAGGCCCCCTACATCTCCCCCAACCCCTGGGAAAGTCAATTGGAGGTGACAGTAAAAGGCCCCTTCAGGGTGGGTAACCTTACAGGTGTGGGATTAGGGTAGGTAGGGTTACCATGACTACAGCACCCCGCCACTAGGGGGCCAGGGGTCAGAGGGGGTCACGACCTCTAGGGGAGACCTCTGGTGGCCAAGGTGCGAGTTACAGGGGTAGCTGAATCAGGGGTGAGAGGGGTTGGATCATTGAAGGGAGCTTTTGTCTACTTGTCAAAAGTACCTGGGTTTAATTCTAAACCCAAAGTGTTTAATTCTAAACCCAGAGTCATCAAAAATATTACAGCTACACTAAGATACGTAACTCCCATCCCTCACCTACATAATTTCTGTGATTTCAGAATTAGGAGCGCCCCCTATGAGCGTCTGTGCAACCAGGTAAGACGTGATTTTTTGCCTTTTTAGTGACGTCATATATACATAAACAAAGAGGTGGTGACGTCACTAAACGGGCAAAAATTGACGTCACGTCATACCTGGTTGCACGGACGCTTGTGGGGGGCGCCACTAACAAGGACATCATGCCGAAATGTTTACAGTCATTAATCTTTCATTTGTACTATCGTTGGAGTCATGGGAACAATAATGTAGTAGTGGAAGAGCAAACGTGTATACATGTATAGAGGGGCGGATACAGGATTTTCGAAAGGGGTGGTGAGCATAAAGGCTAAGTATTATAACTGCGTGCAATTGCGTGCATGCGCATGGCAGTTTCCCTTCTGTTTGTAATTTAGGGGTCCACCAAAGAAAAAAGAAATCGGATCTGCCCCTGGTATATGTATAAGGTCTTCAAGGTTCCAATAGTGCAACTGCATGAACATAATATATTTGTTTTGTCCATTAAGTGTGCGTGATCATATTTTGTCTATTAACCATAATTTCCCTAAATAGTAAATCTTTTCCATCCTCTATTATGTATTAACTTGAATAACTTGTAAAATTCCGTGAGGTATAGAAAGAATCCATGATTTTTTGGGGACCAATTTCAAAGACTACTTTTATTTCACTTATTCAATCTATTCTAGGATTGTGTGTATGTATGTTAGTTGCAAATTGTGAAGGACAATACAATTGAAGGAATATCTCAGAAATGAAGGTATTTCATCCTTGTTTTTGCCTTTGTTTTAAAGCTATTAAAAAACTCATCCCCCCTTCCCAGGTACATGTAGTTTTCAGGGACCCTCTGATTCCCGTTCCCACCTGCAGGGGGCGCCCCGGACCGACCAGACTGCCCGGATGTAGGAGGGACGCTGGGGTGACACCCCACTCCCCCTGGTGGCCAATTAAATCAACACGCCTCGCTCCCCCCACACGGATCCTTTAGGTTACCATCCGTGAAAAGGGGTATAATAGATATTAGATAATCATCACGTATGTACTTGAACGGGATTTGGAGAACATGACTCTTCAAACAATAGTGTGTATCTGGACTACAATCATTTTTTTGTTCTTACATGATTTTGATTCGGAGACTGGATAAAAAAAACATGCTTGCACATCTCTCAGTCAAATTCTGATCAATCATTAAAAAAAATAAAAGAAGAAGAAAACATGTAAACTGATACGAACCAATCAGGATAAAATCAGATAAGACCTGATGAACTATGCTCGTTTACTTCAAGAAATATATTCGCATTTTTCTCACATAATCCACAAGTTTTCAGATTTATTCAATACGTAGGCCTACTCAATGGGAAAAAACTTGCAACCAGAACCAACATAGCCATATCTACCCATGCTCGGGGAACTAATATATAGTCATAACTATCTCTGCTCGGAGAGTGACCTCACGCCTGACCGAGGCGCCACCTAGGAGCGAGCCCTCCCCCTGGCGTCCCTTTATGTCGTCACTTCCGGGGGGTCTTCCTGGCCCTTTTCACCCCCTGACAGTCCCCATTGGGCGTCCCCCCTCCCAAACCCTCCCCAACAGGTAAAGACCTTCCCGGCAGCGAGCAGCAGCGCGTTCCCACCCGACTCCAGTTTTCCCGCGTCCCAAAGAATGACAAAAAAGTCGTCTGCTCTTGGGGAGACGCCCAGTGGCGCCCCCCAGCGGAGAACCATAGAAGCGGTAGGGAATCGGAGCTGGTGTCAGCGGTGGGCATGGTAACCCAACCTGTGGGAGGACTCTGGTCTGGTCGTCATGGTAACCTTATCCCGGGCAGGGTTTTCATTGGCCATCAGTTCCCGCCGCCCAGAAAGGGCTTAAAAAGACGGAGAGGGCTTATTTCTGCGTGTCACCTAGCGGGGGACACAGGTATTAAATGGAGGGGTCGCAGAGGGATGCCTTCAAAGTCGGGACTTTGCATTATCATTTAGAAAAAAAAGGTCAAAGCACCTTTTTCTACCAGTGTCAGGTTCATTTAGGGAATCTAAAGGTACCTGAATATGATGTACGTCAAATCCAATTACAAAACGCATTCAGCGGAAGTGGATGTGACATCACTATAGAATTGGAAAACACCGAAATCAGTAAGATTATATAGATGGAAATCTCCAACATCTCGAAAAGAGCGGACGCCCCTTTTTATCTATACTGAAGGCAGGTTATAATATTGCAGGGTACCAACCGAAATTCTATTTCCAAATTCCATGTTTTTCCCCTGAGATTTTCCTGTCCCTCAGCAATTTTCCCTGTGTCATATCCAGCAAGTTGTTCAAATTTAAAAGCCTCTGTGCGCAGAAAAAAATTGGACAACCTAACAACAAAAAGTCGAATCCCTAATATCTTGAGAATCAGGAATTTCAGAATCTGGCCAAATGAAATTTCCTGTGTTTTGACAAAATTTGCAAATTCCCTGTGTTTTCCCTGTCAGGGATTTTTTTTTTTCATTTTCCCTCTTTTCCCTATGTGGTTGGTACCCTGAATATGAAACTGACGCATTCGGACAGTGTATATAGACTTAATTCGGACAGCCTGGCAGAAACTATGAATAGCACAACAGTTTTCCTTTCCTAAACAGAAAAGTTCACCTCTGATCCCCCCCCCCCCTGCAACATGATTTCCTTTCCTTTCTATGACGAGGCTAAGAGCTCCTAACTAAAAAAACAAAACAAAACAAAAAACAAAAAAGATTCCCTTTCCTTAGAACCACCGATCACAAACAGCTGATCACGTTTTCACATTAAATGAACGTCTGGCCGATACACGTGTTTCCAGGCACGTGTTGTGAACCATCTACAAGTCATTTAAATACGGCCCATGACGGTCCTGATCCAGCCAATCAGAGAGACCGGAACTACATTGTTTATGAGCGGAACTAGTTGGCGAAGCCACTCTAAAATCTCATAAATTCCGGTAATACCAATATGAAACTATACTTTTGAATGTTTTCATGCCTACGTAGTCGAAAGTCGGAAACTCAGACCAGGTAAACGCTCACACACCACAAGCACCAGGCATAAGCTAACACTGAAATCATAAACTAATCAGTTTGAAGAAGGTATGAATCAATGTAATGGTGGAACCTGCATGGCCGATATACCCTGGTGTGACATCTGAATACCATGACGATAAGGGTGGTATGCAACTCTTAGAAAATCTCCATATTATCAGTGTCCGACATTAAGGGTTTACGCAGTGTCGACATTAAGGGTGTTTTTGCAGCAGGGTGCATGATTTTTAAAAGCATGCACCCGGCATATGCACATTTGTTTGATACGATATAAATAGCCTTATGTTAATGAGGTTGCACGAAAAGGCTCCCGGGCACATACTTTTATCAAAGGCTATGCACCCGGCGTGTGCATATATTTAAACTTTAATTTCGGACACTAATTATACATTATTCTGAATTTCTCCCTTTCTTTTTGGTAGAGTTCCCGACAATCTATATTTACCAACCTTTCAGTCTCTTCTATGGTGGTTATTTCAATCAGCATCCTAGAACCCTGGGCAATCACCGCTTCATGTTTAGGTCTACAGTTAGCAAAAAGTCCATAGCTTGATTAGGGTAGCCCTGAGCGATAGGAGTAGACCTAAAGTCAGCCCCCCACTGGTCTACGTTCTCCACACGTTACTCCATGAGGACTACTGCTCCTGGGTTACCAAGGCGACATGAGTCGATATCTACGGGTATGGGATAAATCCAATCAACATGTCAAGTAAATCAACTGTTTTCCTCCAACTTATCCAGGCTGTTCCGTGTTAAATTCCTGTATCTTTGACTTTTATGTTTCCATGAAAAATGTAATATTTTTTACATTTTCTGTCATAAATAAAAGATGGATGTGCCTAGATGTGGTAACGTTCTCTCCGCCCCCTGTGGAGGTTTGGGGGGAGGGTGTCCGCTGGGAGGGATCAAAAGTGGGGGTGGGGGAAGTGTAGGTGGAGGGTAGGAGGTATATGAGGGAGGAGGGGGAGGTAGTGGAGGAGGGGGAGGGGGAGGAGAGGAGGAGGATGAGGAGGTATATGTTGAGGGAGTGGGGTCCCCATGTCGCATGATGAATTTAAGAGATTATTATGTCCCTTAACTTCTCATATCTCATGTCGAATTTAAGAAATGGGCCCTGTCATGTCTTCTTTTTTTTTCTTCATGTCACTAAGCCTCATGTCGCATGTCGGTTTTAAGAAATGTCCATGTCGCCGTGTCGACTTTAAGGGTCTAGGGCCATGGGGAGTATTAGTATGGGAGGGAGGGCATCGATACGCTCATAGGTCAGCACTAGGGGGCGTATCCCGGCTCAAAGTGCCCCCTCCTCCCCCACCGACGCCCCCTGGTGTTAACCCGTTGCACCAATCGGCTTATCCCCCGCCGGTCGATAATCGATGTTAATCCTGACCGGGGCCTGTCACGGTGAGACGCCGTGCAGACGTCGTCACTGTATTAACCCCCCCTACACCCCCCCCCCCCCCCAAACACCTCCTCCCACACCTCTGTGATAATACCAAAGTTGCAACCTCATCGTAGGGCCACGTAAATCAATGTTTGTTTCAAATATAGGATAGCTAAATCATATTGTTACATTCACTCAAATTGAATATGGCCTTTATATATATATATGTATATATATATATATATATATGTATGTATATATATATATATATATATATACATATATATAGTGTGTGTGTGTGTGTGTGTGTGTGTGTGTGTGTGTGTGTGTGGTTGTGGTTGTGTGTATGTGTGTGTGTGTGTGTGTGTGTGTGTGTGTGTGTGTGTGTGTGTGTGTGTGTGTGTTAAACAGATTTCAAAGTATTGTTAATATATATCCAACTCGACGACTGATTTAGAAATATATTCAAATTAATCAATAAAGTGGCGTGATCAACATGTTTCGACTGGTCAGAGTCTTCTTCAGGATCTCAAACAGGTGTTTAACATAATGTTAAAACAGGTATACTCTCATGATATCTTGACCATAGAAACATCCCCCCCCCCCCACCACCACCACCACCACCTCCCAGACCTCTCTGAAGTGATAATAGTCTGGCAGCCAAGCTCAAGAAAGTAGCTTATTTTAGGAGTTGGTTTGCACCGAAAGGTTTATACCTAAAACCATTTTAGGGTTGTAGAGGGGTCCTTTGGAGACCATTTAAGCCCGGTTGTCACTCTGTAAAGGTGTGCATGGCCATGACAGCCACCATTTTGTTTGGCAATTGTGACAGAAATTTGACTTGTCTTCAAGATATCTATTCATATGATAAACAAGTCAATTTTGCATCAGGCTATTTCATATTGGAAATGCTAATGGTAATTAGTAAGGGTGATTGCCAGGTCAAGCAACTTTGACCTTGATAAAGGTCAAGGTCATCAAAATTGACATTGAAATCCTAAAAACATGAAAAATGAGGTATTTACTTTCAAATACACCATCATGCTTTTCAAATTATGTTTTAATATAAAGGAACATATCAAAATCTTACCCCCAGAATACTCTAAGGAGCAAAAAACTGCTCATATGCAGCATTTGGTGACAAAAGTTAGATATTTTGTTATTACATTCACTAATTCTGAATTCATAGAATAATAAGTAAAATGACTTTTTTCTTAATTGAGATGCTTGCTAATCCTTCATTTTCTTTCCATTAAGTAAATAGTACGGGATCATTATAATGATTATATAAGTGATGTTTTTTGGCATTACCAAGGTCAAGGTCATCTTATTGGGTGAATCTACATAAATGTGAAAATAATGTCATGGAGAAATCTTTATGTGAAATCTGTCTGCCAAGCCCAAATTATATAATATCAAGCATTACAGCTTGATTCAAGAGCAGAGATTGGCGTTAACACAGAGGTACTTGTAACAGGTACTAGTGCAAATATCTCGGGGTTGGTGCAGAGTTTTCCCTGGTAGCTCAATGGGTTTATTTAATGCAGGTCAAGGAGGTGGCTTCAAATTTGATAATGTGCCAGAATTGAGATTTAAATATTGTATGTTTATTCTGAATGATGAATTCTCATCCCAATCTATTTCGGACTAGAACATTTGAATCTGTGTAAATATCAATGGTAAATCACTAGCCCGGCGGGCTACACTATAGCACCTAAATGATAAGGGGAAAACACCAGATGAATTATTTAGAAACTTACTCATACGTTAATCCTTTTTATCCTACTCCAGCTATATCTATTAATGTATATCTTTTGCAATGTATATATGCAATTTAGGTCTTCATTTTGGGAGATGGAGGGGAATGGGAAATTCCTAGGGAAATCAAGCAAATATTATAGAACTTATGCAGGATCAAAAGGATAGATATTATAAAAGATACCAAGTCCATTATAATTAAGTAACTGAATTCACCTAACCTTCAAAGATCCAGTATAACAACACAGGGGTAATAATAACCAAATCATTTTGCTTCAAAGAATGTTTATGGTTATTTTCAATGTAGTAAAATTAGCAGGACCATTGGATACGCTGTTGCATGTAACTACATACCCAAGTGAATAGTGCATCCATACACAAAACATACATATATGAAACCCTCCCATTAATGCATGAACCATTCAGAAGCATAACTCAAAGTTCATCTATCTTAGTTTTAAAGATATACCCTTGAAAATAGATAGGTAAGAAAAAGGAGCCTTTGCAGTGCAACATAAGAAAGGAAGATGTGAATGTGACCTCCAATAACTAAATGAGGCATAAGTTAGTCAAAACTATTTGGAGTATAAGGCAAAATAAAGATAAAAGTTGAAAACCAGAAATTGAGTTTTCCATAGAAATGAGAGGGAAAATAACTTAATTCTAACTTTAGGTCACAATATCCAAACAATGAATGAATAATTATAAGTTATTGATAGATTACCCTGATGGTTGTTTGTAAAGTCTGTTATAATTTCCATTACCATCAAGATAGTTGCAATTGGTATCTATAAAATAATAGCAAGTTTTCCCTAAAACAGTGTCTGAGGTGAAATACTTAAAAAATTCATGAATGTGGTTCTCATACAGTTAGAAACATAATTCTTTCATTATTCAGAAGCTCACAGTATCATTTATTTCAATCTATCAAACGCTCAATCCCAGTGTCTGCCAATTGCCTCACTATTTGATAGGGGATTACAAGTATGTATACTAAAGGAACATATTAGGCCAACATTTTTCCTTAGTTCTCATTTAATCTAGAACTTCGGATGAACTACTAGTCTTCAAAGTAAATGAACTGTATTCCTGATTTGAGTAACCTTTTGAATTATGAATGATTAGAACATAGAATTAAGAAAAGAATTGATAACAGAATTTTGAAGTAAATATGCAGTGAGGACACAACATATTATCTTATGTCTAATAATCAGAATAATGAAAGCAGTTAGAGCAATACTGATATCTCCAGGAGATGTAGGAGGCTAACAACCTTGACATTTCAACAATTATACAGTTGTAGTTGTTGAATAAACTACCTGAAGTTTATTCAGTACCAAGTGTGTTATGTTGAATGGCATCTGTACATAAAATGCATCTTTGAAGCGAACTTTTTATGCTTATAGTGTTTCCTTGAAAGGTGTCTGCAGAAATCACTTTTGAATATAACTTAGCCAGTTAGCCAACAAGGCAAAGAGATTTTGATAAATATCTACAATTTTTTATGAGAAACATATGTTTAGGCTATCAAATCAAATGACCTTGACCTTTGTAGGGTCAAACTTCACCACTTATACAACTATCATAATGATCCCTAGCTATGTATACAATAGAAAGGAAATAAAGGATGGGCTAGTATTTCATTTAAGAAAAAGTCACTTTACTCATAATTTTGGGAATATTATGACTGTTATCACATAATACCTAACTTTTGCCACTGAATTATATATCTAAGCAGTTTTCTGCTTCTCTGAGTATTTAGAGGGTAAGATTTAGATATATTCTTTTATATTAAAACATAATTTGAAAAGCATGATGGTGTATTTGAAAGTAAATACCTCATTTTTCATGTTTTAAGATTTCGACGTCAATTTTGATGACCTTGACCTTTACCAAGGTCAAAGTTGCTTGACCTGGCAATCACCCTTACTAATTACTGTTAGAATCTCCAATATGAAATAGCCTAATGCAAAATTGACATGTTTATCATAAGAACATATATCTTGTAGAAAAGTCAAATTTCTGTCACAATTGCCAAACAAAATGGCGGTTGTCACAGCCATGCACACCTTTACAGAGTGACAACCGGGCTTAAATGGTCTGCATAGGACCCCTCTACAACCCTAAAATGGTTTTAGGTATAAACCTTTCGGTGCAAACGAAAGTGAAAATTTCATGCCTTGGCTGCCAGACTATAACCAGAACAATGATAAAGTTGCAAGATCAGCGCACGGCCGAGTAAATAAATATTTGTTTAAAATATACGGTGGCTACCTCCTTGAACCATTCACTCTAACTGTCCTAATTCTGAGAGAAAGGCCGAACTGTATACACACTGCCCAAGGGTCTCTTTCCTTTGAAATGTATCTACAGTACAGTATGTTATTTGAACATAAAACAGCTGTACTACTTTTCATACTATCTTGACGGTAGACATATCGTAAATTTGGGAAACAAAGTTTTAGGGTGTAACAGAATTTCAAATTCCACATTTTTTCAGGAGCTGACTTGGCATACATCTGTGGAACTCGCAGTGAAGACTGGAAACAGAGGCGTTTGGGAATGAGGTCGTAGGTTGAACCCTTTATTAAAAAAAAAAAAACCTGGAAAAATATATGTCTCTGTTTTCCTTTCAGTTCAGCCCAGTATCTTATCCCGATCACTATACTCTGACCTGACTATCTCGGGGTATCGCAACCTCAGGTCGATATAACCAGTTACTGGATAACGTATCAGTACGAAGGACTTGTAACACAGGAGTCAGATTTCAATAATGAAAATAAAAATAATGCTTCTAACAAGAATGTATCCAATAACCTATCCTATCACCATGATAACTTCCTGCGCCATGAAGAGAAAGCTCATGTGTGTCCAAATTACTAAAATATTTACTGAAGATGTTGAACTTTATAAATCTGAAATCAGAGTAAAATTTGAAAAATCATATATATTTTTACTACTGAATGACATATCTCCATTTCTGTAGAAACTGAATGCGAAAAGAAAAGGCAATGTAGCAACACATTTGGTTGAAAAGTAGTCAAATTCCATTTCCAGATTCCCTGTGTTGTCACTGAGATTTCCTTGTTCCAAAGCAATTTTTCCCTGTGACATAACCAGCAAGGCTCTGTGTGCGGAAAATTGTTTGAGAACAAAATGCCAAATCCCTAAATATTTGAGAATCAGGAATTTCAGGACCTGGCCAAATGATATTCCCTATGTTTTCCCAGTGTTTTGGCAAATTCCCATTGTTTTCCATGTCGGGATTTTTTTTGCCATTTTCCCTGTTTTCCCTGTGCTGCTGGTACCCTGAAGAGGTTGCTATGGATTTCCAATCTACCATAACACGCTTAGAAAAGGCTGGTTCTCTTATTCAAATCCTTACTTCTGATCTTGTACGCTGATTCGGTTACAAAACAGAACAAAAGTTTGAAAAAAAAAAGATAAATAAAAAAGATAAAAATAGTACAAAATAAAAAAGCTGGCCCCCTGGCGGCGGCGAAGTAAACACATGCTGGGTGCAGACCTGCCCGGTGCCTCATAACAACACTCTGACCCCTGACCTTTGACCCCTGACCCCTGGAGGAGGAACCACGGCCGTCAGTCTTTGTTTTGGCCGGGAGTCCCCATAAGGACACGGAGGAGCAGCTTCTGTATAAACCCAACTCCCCCCTCACCACTCCCCCTGCCCTACACCTCTCTATAGACCGTTTGTCAGTGGCCTCTTGCAGCGGACCTACTCCTGACATCCGTCCTGTGCTACAGCATTGGAGGTGGCAGAAAACATTTGTTTTCTTAGATATATGCCTCATATAACTGGATTCTGATTTTCTAATATATCACAGATGAGGGCAACATTTTCTCTAGGAACTTGTTATAAGAAATGGAGGAAGACAAAAACTAATTCTTAACTTCAGCATTGAGTCTATGGACAGGAAGTTTGTCTCAAGCCATAACGAGGTCTCACTAATTATTTTCCGGTATGATTTAATATAATGGAACCTGAGAAAAAAAGTATTCAGAATGTTGCACCACATAAAATGTACTCAAAAACTTATTGTGGTCTCTTTGGCACACAAAATATCAAAACTTCAGGGTAGGTTGACCCTGAAAATTATGAGCAAGTGCTCCAGATGTTGACCTACCCTCATTTTGGCACTTTTGTAATGACAAAATTCACAGAGCATGCGCGAAGCCTATTCAAAAAACCTTCTGACATTTTATATAATCACTGCATCATGGATTCTTTTTAATGAAATAACATAGGTGCCCTGTGAATTTTCATTCAATTCTGTCAGTTTTCTTGATCTCATTATCAGCCACTCAAAGCCAGTCATTCCCTTCACCTCAGGACAGAAAGGTATATGACACTACAGATGGCGCAACAATTAGTTCCGTGAGACCACAATGCCAATCGCCAAAGGGTCTATACTCCCGCAGCCCTATAAGGACGGATCCGCGCACGTCCCAAAGTTCACGTGCACCCAGGGTTGGCCCCTTTAGACACTGGTGGTTCCCCAGTTTCCATAGCCATAGGGTCGCGAAGTGTGACTGGCATTCTTATTCTGGTTATTCAAGTGAAAAAAAACCCGAAAGCTTCCATTATCTTTGACCTATTTTAAATGGCTTTTGAACCATTTTATTCCTATTGGAAATGGAACGATGAAAAAAAAGGAGTAGATATGTATTGACGGTTGAAATATGTTCTTAGTGGTACCTCGTTCATTTAGCCCGCCTCATTGACGTTCTTATCATATTAAACTTAGTCTTTTTTCTAAGATATCTGGTTGAAAAGTAATCAAATCTTAGACGTATCTAAGGCCTATAAATAGTGCTTTATTATTGGTTAGATGCCATCACATTTACACGATGGTAAGACATTTATGTTAGTTGGTCTCTATGCAGGCTTATAAATCGAAATGTGTCTGGAATCTCGTATAACCAGAAACAATATTCACCATCAAAATAAGTTTAAAATTGTATATACATGTAATCAAAAAATGTACGTGCCTGAAAACACTTGAAATCATTACAAAGTATTTGCTCAGAAAACACGAAATAATACACTCGCTTTAACATTGTATTAAGTAACACATTTAATCTGAAACTCTACAGGAAGATCTCGTGTATGTAAGATATAGATTCAAATATAGTGCTGATCTTCAAAACTCAGAAAGTTTGAATGCATTTATTAAATGTATAACATTGATGAATAAGGACTATGTTGATTTGTTGGACACGTGATTGTAATTGTTGAAATATTTTGTGTAAAATGTATTGACCACTGGTATTACCTAGTATCTTTTATATAAGTATGTCTTTTTTCCCTTTTGTAATGAACTGAAAAACAGAGGCAACTCTGATGTTTATTACAGAGATGCCACTCCTGACCGATGAAAAAGCATGAAACACTTTTCCTTTTTTTTTTTTTTTTTTTTTTTTTTTTTTAGTCTAGAAGCAGCTACGAGGGAAATAACCTTAATGAATAGAGTTCAGGAACTGAATTTGTCTTTGAATAGTTTGAAACTAGTAAAGAAATACTCTAAAAAAGACATTAAAGGGACGTAGGAAAGATCGGTTATACATTCTAAAATCACCAAGAAGTAGGAAATGCTACAAAAGTAGGAAAAACGGCATCTCTGTTATTACTGAATAAGATTTATGCACACACAAAAAATAAAATTTAAAAAAATCCTCCGCTCCTGTGGGTCTCACTTGGCCGTTCTGAGGGCTGGCCTCACGCCAACCTCACTAATGTAAGACTCACGGGGAAATGCCCCTCAGTGTTAGTAAACATTGAAGTCCGCCCAAAAAGTGGATCACCAAAAAGACACATCTGACGGTGCGCTTTACCTCCAAGCGGCCACAGTTTCATTTTTATTATCCTTTTTTTTTATCTACCTTATACTGATAATTGTTTCAAATGAAAAATAGAGAGGCCTGAAGTTAAACTACGTCATTCCGATTGGTCAGCAGGGTTTGCGCACTTACTATGACTTTTTTTCCCCTGAAATTATCTTCAGAGGTAACCCCCCTGGTCTTCCAGATCAAGTATAATAATTATTAATTTGTTTCCACATTCAAATTAGGTTAATAGATAGTCAAACTATAAAGAAAGCATTATGTCTTATACCTTTACATATCCTGAGTTTTTCTACACTATGACCTTTTCATATACTAAGATTTTCTACAAAGATATCAGCCAATGACAGTACATATATCTTAACTACAGCCAAAAGTTAATCAGGATAGTGGAAGTAATACTTTGTCTTTGTCAATGTTTTGAGGTTATTCAGTGCTATTCTTCGTCAACATTGAACACGTGTTTTAAACTATTGCAAAGTTTGAGATTGCTCGAGAAAAAACATGTTCGTAACGTGTGGTTACTTCTCACTGTGACTGCGAGAGCCAATTCTTCCAACGTTTTAGGGTTATCAGGTACACTCATGCCTAGTTTCCGATATCGCTTATACTGTCGTAAATTCCAAAACTAATGAACTATCGATTGATTGAGATCGATCTCAATCACCATCAAAACAACAAAATAATTCACGTTAAATAAAGTCAGGCCATTTATACCACACAATCATTGTTTGATTTAAAACCAATTAAAAGGTCGATATCTGGTTTACAAGCACAGCTCCCTCAATTGTCAATATGGACAAATCAACAACCCCAATAAATCATTTTGTTGCAATTTATTGTTTTATGGATCCTATTCACATTAGAACTGCTTATGGTGTCCCAAGATGTTTTCTAGAAACTTTACAAGTTATTTCTTTATAACCGGGTGAGTGGGTGTATTCCGCTTCTATGAAACAATGGAATATAAAGGTCCTAAAATATTTGGCCACTAACACTTTAGTTGAAGTACTTTACATTCAAGAACGGAGAGCGAAGAAAATCATCTCTGGCATTGTCACTGGGGTGACCCCTAGTGGTATTCAAGTGAATTACTAACTAGGAACTGTGGCGCCACCTCGGTAACTTTTCTGGAACTAAAGTTAGCTGCGCAGTACTTGTATGTTTACTCTTACCTCTTATAAAGTGTACCGAAACTGACCTTTTGACAACTTTACTTGGTTATAGGAACCAAACCAGGAGTACAGCAGATTCAGATTTATTCAGAGAATGATGCAGTATATGATTCAGAAACGGATCCAGAGCCAGTGCGGGGGCGTGGGCAAACCCTGACCCCCTTATCAAAATGAAAAATAAAATCACCAGATTCACAGATCTTCCACTTTAAAGATGGCCAATTTTCCCCCCTGAGTCTCGGGGGGGGGGGGGATCGCCCCATTTGCCCCCCCAACTCCCCCACTAATCGATCTGCCACTGAGATTATTGTTTCAGAACTGCATAGTTCAAGCTATTGTTAGTACATGTGTTGCAACACCTTGCCTACTTATCTTTGTCTGTATCTTACTACGATCAATAACTATCTCTAACCATACATTGCAGGTATGGATTTCCTTTGTGTCGCACGTTTGACATATTTTATTTCTGGGTATAAACTGTATGAAGTGCATCAATGATTAATATACTGTAGCTAACACAGATTATTTTGCTCTAAACGAACCCATGCATTTCCTTTCATAAGACCTATATATATATATATATATATATATATATATATATATATATATATATATATATATATATATATAATGTACATTGTGAGTGTGTGAGTGTGAATGTGAATGTGAGGGTGCGTGCGTGTGCGAATGCGCGTGCATGCGTGCGTGCGTGCGTGTCTTATATAAGAGTTCAGTTAGTAAAAAAAAAACTCAATTTAAACAAAATTAGAGATAGACAAAACAGGGCTTTCGATACCTGAAATATTTTTCGAGGAAGAACCCTGCAAATGCACACACACACATACACACACACGCACGCACACGCACACGCACGCACACACACACACACACACACACACATTTAGCCTTCTCACAGCTAGACTTAATATCCCACCCATTATATTCAATGTGCGCATTAAGTTTTCCTGTTTACACCACATTACCCATCATGTTGCCGAGTCCCACACTTACAGTAAGGGGTAACTGTCCTAATTCTTCACCCCTCCCGCTCAGTCAACAAACCCTTATCTAACCCAAGGTCACCCGGCCCAAAATACATCTCCCAGAAAAACAGATTTGTAGAAACTGCGTATTCTCGGATTCGGTAATCCGGGCACTTGCTGTAGGTGGCGCTGCAGTAAGGTGTGAACGTTGGTGAATACAACTCCATAGGCTCAATGATTAAGGAATGCTTTTTTCTTCATAGTGTATGATCTTAGAATGCTACAACCTTCTGGTAAAAATATGTTATTAGTTACACATCCAAGGTTATATTGTAATATTTGTAGAATTGAAACAACTGCCTAAGGATATTTCATCACTATAAAGGTGTTTCCCGCCTTCCCTGCACCCACCCTTATCAGTGGTATCCAGGGAGTTGTTGTCACCAAAGAACATGGCGGAGATAAGACCTACAGCATAGCAACGAGGGGGTCCCGAATCCGAGAATGCATCGGTAACTAGGGGCACAGACAAATAACTGTTTAAATGGAAAATTGATTGACACCTGCAGTGCAAGAACCCCGACTAAGAAAAACGTATGAGAAGCAGGGGACACTTTTTGTGTTTGAAGAGCTTGAAACTACCACAAAAATACTGAAAACAGGGCTAGATATTAAAGTGATTGTTTTTTTTTTTTAAATCAGTTATGCAATCCAATTCCACCATTAAGTAGGAAATCAGAGAGTATTATACTATAGTATAATTCTCTCAATAGTATAATTGTCTCTAAGGAAATGCTAATCTCTGAAGAACGCGAAACAAAATTGTTGAGTCTTATCCCCTTTACAGACTAGCCTGAGAATTCCCACATATAAGGACAGTCAAATACAGGCATACTGCGCATTCTGAGCCTAGTGTGTGAAAGGTGAAAGTGAAGGCCCAATTCTATGCAGATTCATTGTGACGTTTTGAATAAACAGGGTAAAGATTCACCTTCCCACTCAGGGAGACAGGGCTGTGAATTTACCGGCCAACTTCAAGTGTGGTGGCGGGCAGTGCTGAATGTTAAGCCGTTTGCAGAAGTGAAAACGGACCCGTGGCTCCTATACCACAAATACCGTAAAACTCCAAATATAAGGGGCCTTCCATTAAGAATGTACACACTGTCACACCTTAATTCTTCTCTTCATTTATACCACACAAAACCCTATGTTCACAACACAATTTAAAAAATCTCACCCCCAGTCCCCCTTGAGCAAAAATACGCGTTAAATTTGTACTAGAACGTACGCATATTTTCAAAGATTTTGGACCTCCCCCCCCCCCAAATGTGTATGCTATACTTAAAGGAATGCCCCTAAGTCGCGGCTTAAAATAAGTGTTACTCTCAGAATAAGAGCTTATCAATTAGTCTTTAACCTTGGAGGATGGCTTATATTAGGGGTTTCCAAAACTTTTGACACTATATTATAATGTGTATCTGAAAAGAAATGTTCTGGAAAAAGTTAAACTAGGATGCGGCTTGATTTGGGGGTTTTCCGATAGCAGCGAATTCAGGGTAGATTCATGAATGTAGGGTGTTCAAGAATGTAGGGGGCCGTTGCTCTATGACCACTAGGACGATTTGGTTAAAAATATACGAAAAATTAATTCTCTAATATATGCTTATCCCCATTTCGCGCGGGAGGGTGAGGAGGCCTGAATTGACATTTAATTGTTAGACTTAACCTATACGGTTCATCCCACTAGAAAGGGTGGCAGATACAGGGTCACCTAGGTACGGGGCCTTCTATTATTAATCAGGAGAAAGGAGAGGGTGGGTGGGGGGGATCCTGACCTTAATGCGTATGTAAAGATTGAGGGGAGGCCAGAATGTCTAAAACTGTGCTCGTGATTAATGGACACTCCTATATCTGTTGACAAGTAAAGTGGTTACACATGTATACCCATTTAATTAGAGTATGGTACTTTCAGCAGGGGCTATTGCTGTCAAGATTTGATTTTCATTTCTTTTTACATTTCTTTTTAATGCATTTAAGGACATTGGGCTGTCTGTCGCAGTAAAGCATCTTTAAGTAACTCCAAACACCTTTTGCTCTAACAAGACGAGTTTATAGGCAATGTTTACATGACGTCACATCTCATCAAATTGGGCCGGACGCAATATTCGTGATCAATTTTGAAATTGTTCCAATTTACAATTCAGAACAACTCTATCAAATATTTATGCTAAATTTCCCTAGGAAAAGACTCCTAAAAACACCGTCACCAATTACTACCTTTAAGAATTTATTTATTTGAGATTAATTGATAGCCATCGGGTTGTGGTGATCGTGACTCGACCTTTACAAAAGGTCTATTGGGAGTATTCCTAAATCGAAAGTAGTTCTCTGACCCGGCTCCTCCACGCATTCCGCTGCCCCCTGGCATGTTGTTAGTATTTCTAAAGCCCCATACCCACTAGGCGATTTTTACCAAGTCGGCCGACGGATCGGCGCTAAATTGGCTCATTCTGCCATTGGAATCGGCCGATTTTACCGGCTATTCATATCAAACCTGCACATTTCAATATACTAACTATACCAACAGGGGATCGTAGGAATTGGCCGATTCTGTCTGTTTCCCATCGTCCGTCGCCGGTATAATCGCCTAGTGGGTATGGGGCCTAAGGTACCACACCGTATCAGCGACCAGAACGTACAGCATTGAACGCCCCAGTAATCGCCCTACATGAAACCAGCCTATATTGTGACCTGGGATTTACCCGGGACTATTAAAGGTACGACCATTCTCTAGAAATATCCACTAGGTTGCTCGTATTTCGCATTTATTGTGTACCCCTAAAGAACCGTGTAGAGACGCGTTTGATTCTAAAAGGAGAGTTTCATATACAAAGGAACTAATTTGGAGCAGGAGCTATAAGCATTATGTATACTGAATTACTGAGTTGAAAGACAGAGAGATGTCACTCTTCAAACATAAAAAATACGGAACCAATTTTCCGTATTTTAATACGGAAAAGACTAAAGTGGTCTTTTCTTCTGTATTGAAGCTCTGATACTGAAACCAGTTATGTAAATGTAGTGCAATATAATACATTTAATTTTGTTTCCTCAAATGGAATACAAAAGTATTTTCCTTCTAAAATTTTTGCACTTTTCAAAACTTGTTATCAAAGAAAAAATACGGAAATCCGTATTTAGACGGAAAAGTGCCATCTCTGGAAAGTGCTGTCCCAAATTAAAAAAAAAAAAAAAAAAAAAAAAAAAAAAGTAGAGCGTTAGTTTGGTGAGACCTTGAATGGCGCTTAGCCTAATGGTGGATTTGCATGTTTTTCACTATAAATACGGATCGGACAAGCCATCCACACCTGTTGCACTGACAGGTAATTTGGAGTGCTCAGAATTACCTGTGCATGTCGTCGTGTTACATGTTAGTACCATGCACACATGCCATGTACCCTTCACAGACTGGCCTCAGAATACATTAGCGGATGTATGAACAGGATTTTGCACCATTGGATTTTGTTTCTCTAATTGATATTTTGCCCGAAATCTATATTAAACACAAGAAATGTTTCTAAAATCTTTTTCTAAGGGGTCTTCCATTTAGTACGTACGCAAAATTTCAGAAATTCTAAACCCCCCCCCCCCCCCACCCCCCTTAGTCTAAAATACGTATTGGATTTGTATGGGAACGTACGCAAATTTCAAAAAATCTCAGACCCCCCCCCCCCTTGGTGCGTACGTACTTAATGGAAGGCCCCTAACCGTTGTTCCTCAAACCGTTTTCTAACAGCAATAGATCCAACTACCTGTAGCTAATTTCTTAAGTTTTACCTGCAGGTTAGCCTTGATCAGTATGCATGCCGAGAAACACGTCGACAAACCACAATGCTTAAGTATAGGAACTTTAATTAATTCTCCCTACCACGGATAGCAAAATAACTATATTTTATGCACCTGCAGGCTAATTTTGACTCATTTTGTCGACAAAACCCCTGGAAAAACTATAGAAAATAAACAAGTAATTGTTATATTTCCATCTTTTATGAATGAATTTTCAAACAACATTGAAAATATTAAATATATATGTGTTCAAATTCAAAAATAATGGTCACTTGTTTTTCATCATACTTAAGAACAAATAATGCCATTATTAATGAAAATTTGTATGTTAAAGCCTTATGGCTTGTCGACATATTACCCAGAATTCACCCTGATCTAGGCTAACATGCAGGTCTAACTCACAAATTTGGCTATCCGTGGTTGGGAGAATTATGGCATGATTTCTGGTTTTACATAATGGAAATCTATTTGTAACTATTTTTTTAATTTGTACCTGTACATAAGATTTATTTTTCATGTTGGTTTGAAAATCTATTCAAAATAGTTAGATATAGTGAAAGTATTTGTAAATTTCTCTAGGCTTTCCTATGATTTTGTCGGCAAAATTGAGCCAAATTAACCTGCCGGTGCCTAAAATACTGAAAATAAGCTAACCGTGGTAGGGTGAATTTAACCCAAGGTTTATATCCTAAAACCACGGTTTTTTATCCTTATTCAGTCCGCCCTCGCCCACCCCATCACCCCTGTCCTCCTTGTCATTATGAGATCAGATGAAACTGTACCCGCACTGAGTATAGGAAATTTCCGAGCATTCCACTTTCACAACCTCCAGAGTCCGACGCCAGACTGTCGGCCCGGAACATGGATCAAACTGCGACTTTATTTCGCCCACAATGACCCCGGAACATGTATCGTTAAGTTGTAGATAATGGGACGGATTCCTGGAGAGATCCTAAACAGTTCGGGATCCGAGCGTCCAGCTAGTTTATAGATATATATCAATTCAAGGAAAAGCTATTGACCCTTTAAGGACGCCAGTGTCTCTCAGGCATCACCACCTGTTGACACCTGTATCTCTGAGGCATCACCAGGCCTAGACGCCAGATGCCTGAGAGATACATAGTACATATGTCAGAATCGTCAATTTCATGCTCAATATACATCAAATAATTTTTTTTCTGTTTCAAAAGACTGAAATAGTCCATGTTATGCTTTATCTAACTATTGTCATTTTGGAAATAATTATTTCTGTTCATGTTTTAGCTTGTTATTGGTCTTATCTAAAACTTTGTGCTATAAGTGGCGTCTTTTGGAGATATTCCTTGAGAAAATTGGTGTCCTTTTGCAAAGTACATGGCAATTTTGTGGAGTCTTGAAAGGGTTAAAATTGCATCCCTATGGAGAGGGGTTGGGTGGTCTAGTGGTTAGTGTGCAGGCATATTGCACGCGGCCGGCCCGGGTTCTATCCTTGGTGCTGCCTGTTAGACCACCTCACCTTGCCATCGTTCTCACCTCTATAGATACGGTCCTAGTACTTTGTACAATCCAGTATCTTTGCTCTCATATGTAACGCTGTTACGCCAGACATAACTTGATTCCTATCCAACGTTCACTGCGAGAAAATAGACCTTAAATACCTTTGGAATCTGTAAATGGAGCCACTACGGTACGTTAAAGGTCATGGAGAGAACTAATGAAGGTGACCTCTCCAGAATTTTAAAGGTCACATGAAAATCAATACTCTTGTAAAGGGCGTGTAAACGCATTGTAAAGGGGACCTTTCCATTACCTTTAATGTAGCTCTTTATTTTACCAAATTTGGATTCATTAAAGGTCAAATTCTGCCTAGTAATATACAGCATACACTGCTCATATCTCTATCTGGGCAGCGTCCCTCCGTCCCAGAAGGAGGCCCTCGCCGTGACCTCGTTCTGACCCCGACCCGCCCGCCCCCTGGTGGTGTTATTTGTCCCCATGTAAGGTCCGTGAGAACCACCACACTCAGGGATGACTCAGGGCTTTGCGTAGGAGGACGGGATCCGGGGGATCCTCCCGGTCACCATGGCAACAGGGGCCACCGCTGAACACAAGCAGGATGTCAACGGACAGAAATAAAGAAAAAACGGCGACAAAGAACCGTCGGGGAATCGTTGACCTGCTCCTGTGGTTTAGGATCCAAGTTGGGTGGACTAATATTAGCATTTCTAGAATGTAGTGTATAATATGATAACGATATATCATGATATATAATATATCACTTCCCTACAATAAAGTATAGTTTAGGGATGTAATTCAAGGACAATGTAAAAATCTGAAACTGCATAATGACAAACTGTAAGAAGAAGAATGTAAACATTATGTAAGGACCCTTTTTTGAAAGTTATCAACATATGTAATACAAACACTCTGTTATAGGGTAATTATATCACGAACTCGTACTAATTTTGACAGGACATTTCTAGCCTCATATCAATGGTCCCCCAAAATGTACTATCATATACACCATGTTCTTGTATTCAGAGAAAATCATTATCACTTTTCGCAGCAAAAACCAGTTTGGACGAATTCTGTCGTTGGTGATTGTATCTATGAGATGAAGGTGACAGGGCAGGCAAACAGCAGGGGATCAAAACCTGGAAATCATTTTTGCTGTACCTCATCCCTTTGTGAACCCTGCACCAACCAGGAATGAACCCAAAGAACCACTTGGTTGCCGCCAACTACTATGGACACTCGGCCCTGAAATTCCGAAGTCGGACAAGCTTTGTGGAAATATACTGTAAACAAAGTTGCAGAAATCTGTCTAGATGTAATAATAGTATCAATCTTTGTTTTTTTTTATCCTGATACATGTATTATCTGTGTGAATGTATGGTATTCAGATAATTCTAAAATCGTTTTTCAATGATAAAACTTTCCAGGTTAATCAGTACTTATCAGCATTACATATGATATCAGTATTGACCCCCCGGGCCACCCGAGGCGTTACCATGGTGACAGTTTGACAACCAAACCACTGGACTGTGACGGTCAGGCTCTGGAAAACACTCTATTCTTTTGGTTTTGGTTTGACGTTAGCGATAGCGGGGCCCCGACTCTGGTTGTCACGACTAATTAATGACGCACTAAAATGACGAATCCAGCCCTACAGCTGGGAGTGTTATTATATGAGACATTGAGATAAGGCCCCTCCTCGGTATGGCATTTTCCTCACGACACACAGAAAACATTTGTTACATATAATATTATTATTGCATGACACTCATCTAATTGGGCAAAATAAAGTTTGGTTGGGCCTTCCCTATAATCAATTTGTCAAATCAGCCTGCTGAGATTCTCATAAACCTGGCACAGAGTGAGTGAGTGAGTGATGGATGTTTTATGCCATACCAACAACCAGGGTAATTTTCACAGAAAAAACAAGTTGGGATGACGTCTGACTTTTCAGACACATGTTTTGACTTGGTCAGTCTTTAGTGATTGTATCTATGAGTTGAGGGTGACAGGGCAGGCAAACAGGAGGGGATCAAAACCTGGAAATCATTTTTTGCTGTACCTCGTCCCTTAGTAAACCCAGATACCAACCAGGAATTGAACCCAAAGAACCACTTGGTCAGTGCTGGGTCCCCCTATCATTGCCTTTTACAATCAGCAGGGGCTACTGGGGGCATATATTCTTTCTAGGAGCGGGGGACCCGGTGCAGATCCGACCCCCCTAAGTGTTCTCATTTCTGACACTAAACCTAATTTCTGCCGCGGCATAAACACAAATAAGTGGTTTCAGCGTACTTATTCTTAAATTGATAATATTAATCTGAAAAAAGCACTGTTCATTAAGAACTAATTATAGGTGTCTACAGACTTATACACACACATACATCTAAAATCCTGAAATCTCCAGATCTAGTAAGACGACTTTATCTAGTTCAGTTTTCCTCCCTCGACGTGGAGTACTGGTCAGGTCATGCCCTAATTTACCAGGTAATACTTATTAATGATTTGGTTTGTCTGGGAGCTGTCACCTTATCAGTCACTCCAGGTGTAATCAATGTAGAAATGTCTCCATATAATATAGAGATAATCTCTTCCACCTAATATTTCATGTACTGGTATACAAAGTAAAAATCTTTTATTGAATGTTTTACTGGCTCTTTTTTTCCCTCTTTTTGTTGTCGTTGTTATTGATATTGATGTTGTTGTAGTTGTTGTTGCTTTTGAATTTCTAAATAATTCGCGGATCCAAAATAAGATATTTCTTTTCTTCGTGGGGATCACAATCCTTCCCTTTTTAAACCGCCAACTTGGCGAATTCATGAAGATTTGGAGTAGTCAAACCTATCTGTCATAACATTTTTGTTGCACGTAGTTTTGGACGGAAAATGGAATACAATTCGGCTAGTTTCAGAGAGAAAATTTTGGCCACAAAATGCACTATAACTTTCATTCAAATGTGGCTTATTTATTCTGAAATCACTTCGCCAGATTGAGTCTGCATTCATGGCAATTTGAGTAGCGGTTTATAGCGCAGTCTCAGACCTTCTTTAGTGACCTGACATCATTGTTTACGATACCCCCTGTATCTAACTATATATCGTAATTTTACTAGGCACAGAACGTGGCCCTAGACCCGTAGATCCGACACAGCAACAATGCCATTTCCGAATAACGACATGCGACATAAAACAACCCAACAACATCACAAGAAGTCAAATCTCATATATTTTGAGAATCAGGAATTGCAGAACCTGGCCAAATAAAATTCTCTGTGATTTTGTATAAAAAGAAAGGAAAAAAAAAAAATTAAAATCCCTGCTTTTTCCCCATCAGGTTTTTTTTTCTTTATTTTTCTTATATGAACTTTTTTTTTTTACTGTTTTCCCTTAGCTGTGGGGACCCTGCGTACATGACGTAAAATGATGGCCTGGTTTCTCGGCATGCCAACCCGTTCCACCCGATGTACCAGACAAACCATTAAACCTACCCCCGTGACGTTAAGCGTGGAGAGTAAGGACACCTTACAACTAACCTCTATAGGTTTTTTTTCTATTATAGGATCACCTCACCCACTGACGTCAGTGGAAAACACAAACACACCTCTCTGTAGTTATTTCGGGACTGTTACACACACACATCACACTGTTATTAAGGCTTGTCCAGCTCCCGTTTTAGAAGGCGTGCACACAATTCAAACCTATTTCTGTAAAGCCACATACATGAACATACCAATGACGTGCAACTATATTTAAATTCTTGAAAATCCCGAATTCACATCACAGTCTCATACTAGCTTTCTCGCTTTTGTCGCCAAAACAACAAAAAAGTTTCTGATTTTAGCACGAACTTGTATATTTTGATATAATTTATAAGCGACTGACTTTTTTCAAATGTGCGTGCATAATTAATGGAAGGCCCCTAAAGCTTCCAGCTTCTTGTATACGGGCGAATACAACATACCAGACGTCCGTCCTACTTTTTGACCCGTCTGATGAGATGGGATGACAGAACACTCTGTTAGTGTTAGGTCAGATTATTATACCATGCTGGGCGTATAGTGTCCTACCTAAAAACGGGTAGGACATATCTATACACTAAAATCTCTCATCTTTCAAATCCGATAAATAATATTTTATAATCATAAATATGGGAACACTCATAATATACATGTTTTACTCTACTGCATGAGGTTACAGTAGTTCAGAAGTAGGTTTTGTTAGCCACCTGTCTTTGTCTTTTAAAAGATCATGATTTAATTAAGGTCAAGCTCCAGGTGGAGCCACCTGCCCTGCATTGTAGAGCCAGGGAAGTTTGAATGCTCCACTGGGCAGTGGGAGTCTGGACACCAAGGTGGACACATGTTCTTTCGGCAAGAGCCAGGGCTATTTTTTTTTTTTTTTTTTTATTGAAAATAACTTCAGGTTTCCCTGATCTTCCAGTCACAGTTGAACATATATACATATTGCCTATGGTTAATAACTTGTGACTGAAGATATAAAACGAAATCGTCAACAACTACTCCTTTCTTTCTTCAACCCTTCATTACAACCCTGAACAACATCTATAATCAGAAAGTACTATCAAACAAAACTTAAAGTATTTCAATAGTCTCCACTCTGACATAGTCCTTCCATGACCTAGGTTACTCTTGCATATTAGCAGGTGTTTTTCTTTAAAAAAAAATTCCCACTAGCCCAACGGGATAGTTGTCCTGTCTAACAGTCTTTGTACAAGTCCAGACCAAAGCTCCACAAGTCCATATCAAGCTAATATTTGCAATTCTAATTTTTTGTACAGGCCAACTGGGCTTGCTGTTAATAAAATTGCACTAACCCAGCAGGATTTTTGCTGGTGCCCGCTACTAGTAACTCCATGTAAAGGAGAATCCCTGCAGGTCCTTAGACCTACACCGTGACAGTGTGCATGGCTGTGAGTGGCCAGGTCAAATCTGTTAAGAATATTTCTATTGGTCCTCTAGATTTAGCAGGGGTGATCGCTTTGACACTGCTGGCTTGCTTATGTCCTCTTCTATCAGGAGCAATGCATGCTGGGATAAAGGGTGGAAATCCCACCTAAGATGGTTGCTGATTCACAGTTTGACATGGTCCCCACTCAAATCTCATTTTCAAATTATCTGTTTTCCCTGAGATTTCCCTGTCTCACGGCAATTTCTCCCTGTGTCATATTTAGCATGTTGTCCAAATTTATAAGCCTTCGCATGCAGAAAAAAATGGACGACCCAACAAGAAGTCAAGTCCTTACTATTTTGAGATCTGACTTCTGTATCCATATCTTATCTGTACGAACAATGTAAAAAGAAATACATTGTGTATCTTATTTTTATGAATACGATTTTTTATTGACAGATCTGAATAAAAATCATCGATCTTTGGAGCTATGGCTATACATGATACAAAGAACCATAGAGAGTAAACATATCTTACTCTCCGTTATAGAACGATCAACTCCTTTGTCTAACTTTCCACCCAAGGCGGAGATCAGTGGACACCATCCCTGAGGCGTAATTCGCCCCTTGGACACGGAGTGCCATCTGCCGTGCCAAAAAGGAACTTGGACGTAGATAAGAATAATACATCTTACTTTATGTTTTATCCTCCCTACAGCGCGGGGATGCTTCTGGCTTTAATCACAGTACACTAGGTGACCTCTCTCATACCCAAGGACAAGGGCTTAGATGTGAATTGGGTGTGGTTATTAACGAGCGAATGTCATGATTTTTGTTGGTTACGCCCCTGTGTTATGTATGTATCGGTTTTTACATTTTCTTATCAGGCCAAAGAGAAAAACGATTTTCGGTCCAGGTAACCCAGCCTAATCTTATCTTTAGTTCCCACCGTCAGGTTTTGGGACAAATACTCTAGACTATTACAGCACAACTAGATCTATTGTTAAATCAGATTTAGTATTTAGGCCAAAAAATAAAAATAGTTGTGTTCAGATAGGTTTCCGACCGATCTTAATATCTAGCTAAGACCCTATACATTTCTTTTTAAAATCATTAAGAAAATGAATATAAAAGGCCTTTAATTAACATGTGTATTACAAAAGCTAAAAATCGTCAAAGAAAGCCTTTCTAGGAACTACTTAATTTTCAATAGAATTTGAGCTGTCTTTTTCTTTTTTACAATTAGAGCCTATCATTACGGACAAAAAATTCTTTTTAGCATCAGGAGCCAACCCTCAGAGGCGTAGTCAACCCCGAGAAGAGGGGCTCTGTTTTGTGGACTGGATGTCCAGTTTTACTGCGTGGTAGTCAGGCAGTTTATCAAAATGCACATACCTCTAAAAATTACTGAATAATGTCATAAATTAATATGTCAAGCATATTCTAATCACTTATTTCTCTATAAAGCATGGAAGCAGCAACACCCTGGCTCGATAGGCTCATATATCCTATGGCATTTTTTATCACATTCCAGTGGGAACAACTACTGCTTTTTAATGTAGATATCTGCTGGGTGATTATTAGATGAGATGATAGCGACTGAGACTTAAAGAGTTATTATGAAGGCAAAGTTGACCCCTTTGGTCTGTATTCCCTTCATAAGCAACCCAGAGGACTCTACTCTATCTACGAAGAATTGTCATCTGTCAGCGTGGTTGGCCCAGCTGGTCTGACTTATCACCAATCCTCAAGATTCCCGGCATCTTTCAGAGAAACCCTATTTCCCCCATTTCCCCTGGCGCGGTTCTTACAGTTCTCCCACCGTCCTAGTTTCTAAGAAAATAAAGTAGGGTGAACGGCAGAGAGAAAACATTATCGCAAAGAGACAAATAATACATTTTTAGATTTAACTATCATAATCATCAAGGAGTGGAAATGCCAATGAAATCACCAGCGATCACATTCAAACATCACATCCTTCCTAGTCTTGAAATCTAAAGACCTACTTATCAGAATTGTCCTAAACAGATAAACAGGTGAGAAAATGGGAGACGGCATTCTTTGATTAATATATTTACTTAAAAATAGTTTTAAGATAAAGCAAAAAAGAAGTGGTTTCCAATATATATTTCATTAATCGTTTTTCAAGACATTTTCAAGTATTAAACAAGTAGAAATGATTTGCATCCTCCACGAAAAGCAATACGAGGTGTCAGATCACAAAATAAACTTTTGGAAAACCGCACAACCTGAAATGCAACCTTAATAATTAACAGCTTCATAAGGGGAAAACTAATATAGACTTTTTTAAAACATGCACGGCCCGTGGGGACACCCTGGCCCTGGGCTATGTTTGTTTATTTAAACCGGAATGTTACGGCTGAACAACTTTTTGAAGTTTCTGTCCCCCCCCCCCCCCTCCTCCTTTTTTTTTCTTTTTTTCTTTTTCTTTTCTTTTCTTTCTTTTTTTGCCGAATAAAAATTCTTAACCAAAATCTCGATAACTTAAATCGAATAACACGACTTCACTGTTCACAATCACATGTCCTGCCAAACTCACCAATCAATGGTAACACTTTAACAGTCAATGACATTAGGTCTTTTGGGGTTGTTTCTAGGCCTAGCTGCCTAGTAGCTAAGTCAGTAGGGGATGAACTTTATGACATTTCTTGATATCTATAGTCATAATGTCCATCGTGCTGCTTGGAGTTGGATCATCATCCAGCTGCAGAGGCTGGGCCTGACGGTTGCCATGTGGAGGGATGACGAAGTATTGGCTGGAGTCCTGCGGGTATGACTCAGCCCCCAGGAAAGTCCGTCCATGACCTAGTTACCACCTACATAATACTATAAGCTCATAGCGGACTGGGCTGAACTCCAGTCTACCCCGAGCAGATGTTGACAAAACCAAAACAAGGCGAGAAGTGGCGGCCCTGACACCTACCTGCCAATGATCGGCTTACTCTTGATGTCGTAGAACGTCAACGACTGCGACAACATCAAGTCCTCTTGGTCAAGGAGATGTTCTGTCAGATCGAACCCCAAATCTATCCCGGATTCCTCCATTTTGCCTGGTAAAAGACTTCAAAACTTGACTTGTTTCGTCGATTTGCTTCCCCTTGCGCGGTGCTCTAGGGATGGGAGACACCCCTGATGACGTCACGTCCGGTACCTGACCTAGATTTGCACCAATCAGCGCCGGGCTCTCAGATCAGGCTAGGTTATGAGCTCGGAGCTGATTGGTTGGTGATGACGTCTTTGGGAGAGTCATGAGCTATTTATAGAAAAGGGGGCGGGACCGGAGAGGGTGGAAATCCCCTTTCACTTCTTCTGGTCAAACCCACTGTGCAGGTACAGCGCGGCGAAACTCCCACAGGGATAGCGCCAGTAGAGGAGCCAGTTTTCGTGCACTAATACAGTAATAGCTCAAAAACGGGATTTCTTGCAAAAATTCTATGAAAATAGCCTGGAGATTCATGGTTTTCCATGATTTGGGGGATATATGAGGTGATAATTCGTATTTGAAAAAATAAAAATGAAAATGATATTTTATGGTGAGTTTATTATCATATCATTTTCTTATGTCAATTTGACAAATCATCAGTTTTCGCGCACCTGGAGCCTATTTTCGCGCATTTTGGTGTCAGTTTTTGCGCATTTATGCATATTTTAGGTGTAAAATGAGTAAATCATTCAATTCGCCGTATTACGGTATCCCAGAATCCTTTGCGCATGGAGCAGCTTCCTGTAGGTCTTTTCTACCATTTAAGTCATACTCAAACAATCATTACAAAGAATTTATGCAGGATAATAAATATTTTACTTTAATATGATAATGTAGATGGGAGCTATTTTCAATTCCCTCCATTTTTTAGACCTAAATATGAATATTCTAGGTCGAAACAAGCCACTCATTTCCAATAGAATGTAGAGGAAACCCATCCTGGGAAGCCAGACCCACAACATCTGTCAAAATGCAATAATTTAGAAAATTAAAACTTTGTTAAATCTAATGGTAGCCAATTTGACAGCAGAGATCACATTCTTAACAAATTGTATTTTTTCAGATTTTTTTATTAGGTATTTAAGAAGTTATGAATTTTTAGAGTTACCGGAAACTGCCTTGCAAGTGGCTAGATTTGGGACTGTAATACGGGGAATAGAAAGAAATTGTAACGCGATTCCATATTTTACGCGTCGTTCCGTTTCGGCTGCACTAGTATCGATCCGACTTTTCCCTGTAACGCCGAGTTTCTCGGACGCGCCTTCCCGCGCAGACACAGTGTTAATAAAACTCCAGTTTCATCTCAACCTTATGCCTTCTTCCTGGATTTACCTGAACCCCTACAGATTGAAACATGGTGGCAGCGGTGGCAAGATGAAAATCGACGACTCTGAAATTGTCCACCAAATTGATCCTGGTGCTACTGTAGAGTAGAGGAGCCAGTTTCCGCGCATCCCTAGTTTCCGCGCATTTTACGCATTTTATGGACGTATTTTTTGTCTATGTATTAGATATGCTGTTTTTAAAATGCAAGACCCAAAATAATGTTCTTATGCAAGTAATTTGTCATTTTTAATGATGTTTCATACATATTTATGTATTCTAAGGCCAAATATATGTTTCAATGTCCTTATTATTAAGGAAAATGACAGGATCCTTAAAAAGTTAATATTTCTGAAATAAGGAGCATAACATCATTTTCTTCAAGAAAAAATATAATTTTCTCTTTAAAAATGTCATGGATATTAGTTTAAAGTGATATATGATCATTTTAATGTCATAAACATAAAATTTCATGGATAATATAGAAAATAGGCCCCTGCACGGAAACTAAGGACAATAAATTAGACAGTCTCTAGTTTCCGCGCATTTTTCTCCTATTTTTCCGAGATTTCCAAATTTTCAAACATTTTTCCAAAGAAAATAAAAAAAAAAAATTTTCAAAGCAAGGTTCTATATAATCTTAAGACACTTTCCTAAAATAATATAAACCAAAGACTCAAAACTAAACTTTTTCTCTTTCTTTAACTGAGGCGAATTAATGCTTTTGTCATATAATAAAAATGCATAAATATGCGTATTTCTTCCTTCTTTTCATGAATATATTCTTTAGATTTTCCCTGACAAGGTAGCATTTCTATTTGAATTATTATGAATTTTTAAGAACTTAACAATTATTTTGTATAACGGATATCAATAGATAATCTTTTTCTGATGCCCCATCTATCATATTTTCTTTCTATAAGATATTTTACTGAGTTAACACCTAAAATATGGGAAATGCGTGGAAACTGACACCAAAATGCGCGGAAATAGGCTCCAGGTGCGCGGAAACTGAAGAATCAACATGTTAAAGTAAAACCTTAAGATATTACAAAAATATTTTCAAACTTTAATTTTTTTTATTATGATTATGTTCATAGACATCATTCCCCTGAATATGGAAGAAAAAGTATTAAAAATATTAATTTTTTCTTTGAATATTTTGTAAAAGCTTAACTTCTTGCCCTTAATGCGCGGAAACTGGCTCCTCTACTCTATGTATTTTACCTGTAAAGCATGTTGGTAATAGGACGATTCGCAATGAACCTGTAACTCTAAAAATGTGGAATGGTTCCAGTGAGACTGCTCTCGGTAAAGTTAAAATCAAAGTTACTAATGTCAAAACTGAGAAAAAATGGAATGTAGACTATGTCGTCGCAGCTGAAAGCATGGGTCTTATCACTGTTAATTATAATGCCTTCGATGTTTGTTCTGTCAAATCTGATGACATGAAATGTGAATTTCCTCATGTTTTTGACGAAAAACTAGGTACCCTACCTGGCGGTCCTGCGCACCTCACCCTGGAGGAGGGTGCCGAACCTGTTGTACGACCTCCTCGTACTCTCCCTGAGTCCCTGAAAGATTCTGTCCTTAGTGAACTTAATCGACATATCGCAGAAAAAACTTTGTGTAAAGTAGATCGCCCTACTGATTGGGTAAATCAAATGTCAGTCGTAAAGAAAAAGTTGTTGTATGCTGCTAGCAGATTGTTAGGTTAAATGACTTTAAATAGCAAAGATTGACTCAGGTGAACACACATGTTTTGAAGTTCGAGTGGGGACTGGTTTATAGCAGTTTCTCAGACTACAAGTTTAGGACAAGTTGACCGGGTAACGTCCGGCAGGTTCCCGCCTCAAGCGCGGTGCTTATACAACAAAAGTCTGGCGCTATTCGTATCTGCGTTGATCCTAGGCCCCTTAACCTGGTCCTTAAACGTGAACATTTCATGTTACCTGTCCTAGATGACGTTCTTCCAAAACTCTCTGGTGCTAAGGTATTTTCCACTTGGGACCTAAAGGAGGGATATCATCATGTGGAACTTGACGAGGAATCAAGTTTCCTCACTACCTTCGCTACTCCTTTTGGCCATTATCGATGGCTCCGACTCCCCTTGGCCTAAAAGTTAGTTCGGAAATCTTCCAAAAGCGTCTCTGTATGGCCCTTGAAGGCCTCGACGGTGTTCAATGCGTAGCCGATGACGTAATCGTGTACGGTAAAGATGTCGCGGAACACGACGCAAACCTGCGGAATCTTCTCGTTCGTTGCGACGAGCACGGTATTAAACTTAATCCCGATAAATGTAAGTTCAACGTGCCAGAAATAACTTTTCTTGGCCATATCGTATCTGCCTCTGGTCTGAAAGCAGATCCTGCGAAAATTGAAGCGATTGTGAAAATGGAAGCGCCGACCGACGTCGCTGCGGTAGAGCGTCTCCGAGGCACTGTGACATACCTCGCTAGGTACGTGCCGAAATTATCTGAAGTCATGAGGCCGATCTCAGTCCTCACACACAAAGAGGTTGAGTGGTCATGGGGTGAACCACAAGACAAAGCGTTCAAAAAGCTTAAAAAGCTATTGACTGAATCCCCCATTCTGGCGTATTACAACCCAACATGCGAATTGATTATTCAGTGCGACGCTAGTCAGTTTGGAATAGGCGCTGCTCTTATGCAGAATGGCAAGCCGATTGCCTATGCCAGTCGTGCTCTGACCGACACAGAGTCGCGCTACGCGATTATTGAAAAAGAAATGCTGGCTATTGTTTTCGCGCTCGAAAAGTGGCATCAATTCACATACGGCCGACCCGTGACGGTACATTCCGATCACAAGCCACTTCACGCTATAACCAAAAAGCCTTTAGACAGAGCCCCGAAAAGGCTTCAAAGTATGCTTATTCGCGCACTCGCCTACGATATCACGGTCGAATACCTTGAAGGCAAGAAAATGCTACTCGCGGACACGCTGAGCCGTGCGTTTATCAGCAATAACCAGCATCGAGACAGCGAGTTCGAGTCCGTAAATGCAGTGAGTTACCTGCCGATGCGCGAAGAAAGGATCACGGACATTCGTGCGAAAACTCACGAAGACCCGATTTTGTCTTTGCTTAAAACTACGATCCAACAGGGATGGCCCGAGAAAGACCAAGTCCCGCTTCAGATCCGTGAATTTTATGCCCAACGCGACGAACTAGCTGTCACCGATGGTTTAGTATTCAGAGGTGAGCGTCTGGTCATACCGAAAGGAATGCGAAAAAGTATCCTTAGTGAGCTACATACCGGTCATACTGGTATCGAAGGATCGCTCCGTAGAGCCCGTGAAATGGTTTATTGGCCCGGCATGACCAATGACGTACGTGAATATACGCAGAAGTGCGAGACCTGTTGAGAGTTTGAACAGTCACAAGCGAAAGAACCTCTCATGAGTCACGAACTGCCTTCTCGTCCATGGCAGAAAGTAGGCGCAGACCTATTTACTTTAAATGATAAAGACTATCTCGTGACAGTCGATTATTATTCCAACTTCTGGGAAATCGATAGACTGTACGACGTCACGTCGAAGACAGTTATCCAGAAGCTGAAGGCTCATTTCTCTCGATACGGAATACCAGAGCAACTAGTCACAGATAATGGTCCGCAATTCTCGTCTTCGTATTTTCGTCATTTCACGATTAAGTATGATATTCAGCATACGACTAGTTCGCCTCACCATCCTAGGTCTAATGGAAAGGCAGAAGCCGCAGTAAAAGCCGCAAAGAGAATCCTGAAAAAGACTGCCAAAACTGGTGAAGACCCTTATTTAGCGATTTTGAATGTGCGTAGCACGCCGCAGCAAGGTATCGATTTGAGCCCGGCTCAAAGATTAATGGGTCGACGTACCAAAACTCTTCTCCCAACTACAGCAAGTTTACTGAACTCCGACTGATCAAAGTCTGAAATCGCCGACAAGCTGAAATTTCAGCAGACAAAACAGAAATTTTATTATGATAAAACAGCGAAGCCTTTAAAGCCGCTGCAAGAAGGCGATATTGTGAGAGCGAAACCGTATCAGCTCAATGAAAAGTCCTGGGAGAAGGCAACCGTCAAAAAGAAACTTGACGAAAGATCTTACGAGATCGAAACCGATAGCGGCACTACTCTACGTCGTAACCGAGTACACCTGCGTGCGACACAGGAAGACCCTACACCTACTCCGGTAGTGATCGAACCTTACCCTTTGACCGTTCCAACTGGAGATATTCCGGTACAAGAGCCTGTGGAGACTCCCAAAACACCACTAAGAGTTCCCACAACACCAGCTAAGGTTCCAGTTAAGGTCCCTAGAATTAGTAAGGTTCCTGCCAAAGCTCCAAAGGCTCCAGTTGTAGAGCCAGCTCCCTATGTGTCTAGATCTGGGCGAAGCTCCAAACGTCCTAGTCATCTTCCTTCTTATGTGACTTAAGAATTGCATATTTGTATTTGTACTACATACCGACTAGTTATGTGTATTATGTATCCGACACATATTTTCTAGTAATTGTCAAAATAAAGTTTAGTGTCCACTATATCATGTAATTATCTTGTAATAATTACTCTGACTTGTAATAAGCTATGTATGATTGTAAACTTTTTCTAAGTCCGTTGGGGATGTAACGCGATTCCATATTTTACGCGTCATTCCGTTTTGGCTGCACTAGTATCGATCCGACTTTTCCCTGTAACGCCGAGTTTCTCGGACGCGCCTTCCCGGGCAGACACAGTGTTAATAAAACTCCAGTTTCATCTCAACCTTATGCCTTCTTCCTGGATTTACCTGAACCCCTACAAATTGAAACAGAAATTATCATATTTGAAGCATCATATATAATGATTATCTATGGATATCTATAATGCAAAATAATTATTGACTTCTTAGTAGTTTGTAATATGGATAACATGAATGCTATGTTGCCTAATAAATTCTTAACAAGAGATATAACAAAAGGCCCGTACCCAGGGTTGGCCGCGGGGCGGTGGTGAGTTCCTTAAAGTGGAACTTGTCTATATTTTTGGTTATACAATATCGGGAAAATACTTTAAAAGTTCCATGTAAAATCTTACAGTACAAAATGGGGGCAGAGCACATCCCTGTATTAAACAATCTATTTGGATAATAAAAATGGTGGGGCAAACCCAAAAGTGCAGGTTTGTTGATTCATCAAACATCACATTCCATTTTTCATAAACTAAAACTAGGACTTCTATCAGTATCCTAAGACTATTTTTCTCGAGTTGACCTGAAGAAAACCAATGAAACAGGGCAAGGTCTCGAGTAAGATTTTCACTATACATAATTGAGCTGCATCCTGCACCTGAAAAGTAAATTCCAAAGGTTTTTGAAAAGAAAAAGAACAGTAAATTAGTTGTTTCAATTGAACTTTTCCTTTAATGTTTGACTCTAAGGAATTTGGAAGAAAGAATATTTCTACCTGGGTGGAACTAATTTTGAGTCATGCTCTATGGGGGGTGGCCCACCACCCAAACCTCCCCCCCCCCCCACCCCCACCTCCCCCCCCCCCCCCCACCCCCACCTCCCCCCCCCTGGGTACGGGCCTGAACAAAAAAGTAAGAAATATGCATATTTGTGCATTATCAATAACTAACAAAAGCATTAATTCACCCAAGTAAAAGACAAAAAAAGTATTCATCAACTTTTTGCTTGATATTATTTTAAGAAAATATCTAACAAATATAGAGACGCTTGATTTTTTGAAAATTTCGAAGTTTTTATAAGAAAAAAATGTGAAAATTCGGGAAAATGCATGTAAAATGCGCGAAAACTAACAACTGCCTTATTTTTTGTCATTAGTATTCACGCAGGGGTCTATTTTCTACATTAGGGATGACATTTTATGTTTCTGACATTAAAATGATCGTATATCACTTTAAACTAATATCTATCATATTTCTGTTATGAAAATGATTTTCTGACTTCAAAAAAATTATCTTATGTTCCTTAGTTCAGAAATATTGACTTTTTTAAGGATCCCACCATTTTCCAAAATACTAAGGACATTCAAACACATATTGGGGCTTAGAATACACAAATTTATATAAAACATCATTAAAAATGACAAATTAATTGCATAATAATATTATTTCAGGTCTGGCTTTAAAAAAATAGCATATTTGATACCTATAGAAAAAATGCGTCCATAAAATGCGTAAAATGCGCAGAAACTAGAGATCAATGCGCGGAAACTGGCTCCTCTACTCTAACCATGGCAAAGATGTATAAAGATGATTAGCTACGTTTTATAATTACTGAGTCCTTGGCCTTTGAACAAAGACCAAGTAGATCTAATGATTATTTTATTTTCTTTGCTTGGCCTGGCCCTGGGTCTACAACTTGGAGTAGATCTTGGTGTTTAGTTCTTAGTTCACCAGGTGGAGACACCATTTAGTGCTGCAGCAAACCAGTCTAAAATCTTGACCACCGATGACCCAAAATTAATAAAGGTTGATATATATCATCACGTTCGGGAGGTCCTAAGCTTTTCAAAACTGCCTGATGCCAGACCGAACACGAATTACAAACTTCAAGGTCACAGGTCAAAGGTTAAAGGTCACCAAAAATCTGAAAAATATAGCTTTTATCTTATAGCTTTGCATTCATAATAGATGGAGCTTAGTTATTTGGCAAATATTTAGCCACTTATGGGGCCTAACTGTGTCTTTAAAATTGTTTACCTTGCCCAAGGTCAAGGTCATCAAACTCAAGGTCAAAGTTAAAAATATATAACACTTTACACCTTTCTCATTAAAATAAAATCTTTATTATCCTGGCCTCTCTCAACATAGGCTTAGTTGGTTTTCTAAGTGGTCCGATCATTCCATAGCACTACACCAGCTTAAAAATTATTCTCATTACAATGTTCACAAATGGTTTTGATATTTCTATTATCAAAAAGGTGCAGATTATTTTGCTGCTTATACATAAAATTTGATATATGTATTGTGCGTCTGATCTGAAGAAACGGTAATTTTGCTGTCATATGAGCAATATTCTCATGACCCTGCACAGTGTATTTCAATACTGGGCAGGAAACGAAGGTGAGGGGCATGATAAAAACAGTCACCATTATAGGCTTATAGTGGGACCATTTTGAACCTTTTGTCTATATCTCATTAATATACTAACAAAAAAAGCAAATTTATCATTTTTATAAATTGCCTATCTGTCTCCTAAGCGTACCATTAGAACAATATACTAATTATAAAAAAAATTGTTACTTGACCATGTCTACACAATATTTATATCATTTACCTGAAAAGAAACCTTGCATATGATAATGGGATCAATATTTTCCAATAAAATTAATTGAGTACAACATTTTCCCAATGAAGAAAATTTTAATAATGATAGGAGTATCTTAAGAATATTACAATATAGACAGAATTATGAGCTTTGGTTTATAGATTATTTGTTTTATAGGGAAATCTTCAAGTTTTAGACGTCACACAGTGACTAATAAGGAAACCCCACCGTTCCATGAAAAAATGAATCCCATAATGATTAAAATATATCGAAGGAATTTTAGCTTTAGTACGGAATATTGATAACTTTGCCCCATACAGGCCATTCTTAATCTAAGTTCACCTAAATTTATTAAACACCCTGTGAATACCAAATTGTTCACAAAGTAAGTCGAAAGTGAAAAGAAGAAATGATAGTGCTTAAACTGCCATAATAGAGGGGATTTTAAATATTTTTGAAGCATTGTATCGTACCTCAATATTTTCCATTTTTCGTTTGAAATATGTTAAGAATACTTAAAAGCAATTGAATACACAAACATTGCTAAGAACTACCTTAATATTTTACACCTTAAAGATGAATTCGAAGTAGAATTTTTAGTCAATTGTCTTTTAACAATAAGAAAGGAGAAAATTCTAATTGTTAGACAGAATGATGTATAGCATATTAAGATCACAGTATGAGTCACAGGAATGTTTTTTTTATATATAAATCTTCTGTATCATTTTTTTTTCGGGCTACGGGCCTGTAATGGGTGTAGATAGTTTGTTGTAATTGACAGAGTCACATATAATAAGGCAGTAATCAAAGTTAGCCTGTGATTAGCATAATGTGTTGTGAAAGTATGGCCGATTGTATAATTTGAAACGTCACTTTATCCCTACAGACAATAGACTACAATGGGGAATTCATTATTGTATCCTGCATGACTACATTACTAGGGTATGTATAACAAATTGAACTGTTTGTTAATGAATTTTTTTCATAAATTTGATTTAGTAGAGTTTACACTTGAGAATTATCTCTAAAATTAAAGGTCTTAACATTTACAAGTCTTCTGGTATAAAAGAGTATGGTACGCACTTATTTAAGGATGCCATGTTACATAAGCCAGAATTATTATTGTGTCTGGCTAATCTGGTAGTGAAGACAGTTTTCTTGATGTATGAAAGTCAGCAACCGTTATTCCATTGATGAAAGTACCAAATCCTACCACACCTGGTGATCTTCATCCAATATCAATTTGACCTGTTATAGGAAAGTTAGTTGAGTAGTTGATCCATGACCAACTGAAGAAGTTTTAGAAAGATACTAATTTTTTCACTTAATTACAATATGGATTCCGAAAAAATCATTCTACTTCATCGACGGTATCGAAATTAGTTGATGATGTCATGTTGCATTTAGATGATGGCGAAATAGTTTTATCAACATTCTTAGATGTAAAAAAAAGCTTCTGATTCAATAAATCATGAAATACTGCTCAAAAAACTTACCCTAAGTGGAATAATACCCAAAACTGTTGCTCTCCTCCAGGATTATTTAACAAATCATAGTCAAGTCACATTATATAAAGGGAACTACTCAGATGAGCATGGTCTGGTCACTTGAGTTCCTCAGGGATCAACTTTAGCTCCTACATTGTTCTTGGTTTACATAAATGATTTGCCTAATGTTTTGTTACACTCACATTGTCTGTTATTTGCTGATGACACTGTGCTATATCATGCAAACAAAGATTGTGCCACAGTATATAGTGATATGCAAGTTGATTTAGATAAGGTGTTTAATTGGTGTATCAACAATAGGATAACACTAAATACTAAAAAAACAGAGTACATTCATTATGCATATAGGAAGGTAACTTTAGGAACTCCCATTTTGAAACTGGGTGAGAATTTGATAAATTGTGTTGATAAATACAACTATTTGGGTACTATGTTAGATAAGAAATTCTCAGGAGACGCCCAATACAATAAGATCATAGGTTCTCTCGCTGCAAAAAAGGTAACCTTTTCAAAAATCAGACATCTAATGTCAACTGAAACTGCTTTATATTTGTTCAAAACAACAACTTTCACTTTGTTTTATTACAATGATTTTTACTATATTTTATTGTCTAATGAAAAAAAGGATAGTCTCCAGACTATGTTCAATAGATTTACTAGAATTGTATTTGGCGATAAAATTGACAAAGCGGAGAGGATACGTTGAGTTGGTATGGGCAATCTTGAGCAAAGAAGATCTTTACATTTGATGGGCCAAATGTATAAAAGATCTCCTGATCCCCTTTATATTGATGATCGTGATCTACCTATAAGGCAATTTGCTAAATTAGTCTTGAAGGTCCCTGAAGTGGTCTTAACAAAGACATTCTCATCACCTATCTATGCTGATAGCACCATGTGGAATGAAGCTCCCGCTGTATTGCAACAATCAGGTTCCTACGTCCAATTTAAATTTAGATGTAAAGCGTATCTTGGTATAACATAAACTGTATAGATGTATTATCCATGTCCCATCCCCCCCTCCTCCATATTCCTTATTTCTTTAAATGTATAATTAAATCGTATATGAATTTTTATATTGTTAAACACCTGTTGCCACTAATGTTAAAGTTATATTTAACCTTTGATAGAAACCAGTGTATAATTCTGAAAATCAGCGCTTAGCGTTGAGAATTGTCTAACTGTTTTTTTTGCGAAATGTTGAATACTGCCTTAAATTACTGCTTTAAGATTAGAAATAATAATTATTTAAAGGAAACCTTTGGCCCGTTGCAACGAAAATAATATTATTAGCGAAACATTTCCTTGTTCAATAATGCCCTCCAAGAGCTGTAACTTTTACTGATCTTTTTCTAATTTTTTCCCTTTTTATATCAATTTACAGAATTAAATTTCATTTATGAGAACCAGAGATTTTAACTATTTTCGTGACAATGGAAATTTTCGTAACAACGAAACATTTCCCTGTTAAGCAAAAGTTTGTTATGCTACCTTAATTTGAACCTCACTACGAAATTCTATTGTGCAACGGGCCACTTGCAAATAATTAACAGACATGGGCACAGATCCACTAAATCCGTCACTGGGATAAGTATTTGTGAATGCAATCTTCAAAACATGGAATTGGCATCTAGAATTAATGGTGCTAGAAATATTTAATAAATATTTCGAATATAGACACAGTTATGAGGTTTTAATATTATCTAGTATACTTTATGTGTTTTCAAGTGGCCTTTGCACAATGAATTTCATAACAACGAAATTATTTTTCTTAGCGACATCTATCGTTGTTACTTTTATCCTATCAACCACTGTTTTGACACAAGAATATTTCTATATTCAGAATGCCCTCAAAGAGCTGTAACTTTTACTGATCTCATCCCTCCATATATCAATTTACAGAATTCAATTTCATTCGTTAGAACCAGAGATTTTACTATTTTCGTAATAAAGGACATGTTCATTATTCTATCATTAAGTTTATCATAACAACGAAATTCCATTGCACAACAGGCCACTTGGGAAATCCCCTTATTTCTAATCCCCACTTTTAAAAGAAGGGAATCCCTAACTCTCAATAGTGTACAGAAAAGAAGTATAGCTGTGGCATTAAATATTTATATCAGGCCAAATACAGGCTATAAACACATATATCTTTTGCTCACTGAAATTCACTCAATTACCTCAGATTCCCAAGTCATTTTGAGAGGGATTTCCCTTATAGTGATGTAGCAAGGACAGAAGTGAAAGCCAAGAAGTTAGAGAATTCCCAAATTGTATTTCATTTCCTTTATATTTCAGTAATACCAATTTGATAACATTTTCCAGGTTTTTCTTTTGAAATATCAATTTTTTAGAATACTGAGGAAAAGTTAATTGAATAAAAAAAAATAGGCTTTTGTGTGCGAAGTACTCTTTAAGAGCAAACTGAACATTTTCCTTTGTTTTTCTCACTTTGAAGAGTTTTCTCTGCCACTGAAACTGGTGGATCATACTGAAAGCATAAGGGTATTATCTAATAGCAATAGAAAATACTTCACCATCAATGAATAACCTGTAAGTTGTTATATAACTCTTAGTTTAAAATTTTCTGTCCATCTTTTTCCACAGAGGCAGCAATGCAACAGTTACACATGAAGTAATTTGCTATTTTGATTCCGCGACTACAGATGGAAGAAAAACTTCTTGAGATGTATATGGCTGTAGAACCAGGAATAGCATCTGCAGATACAAAAGTAACAAGTGAGTGTTTTACTGAACAAATCAACAATGTATTCCATACATGGTTTGCATTTTATTTCTACAAGCTATATGATAGCTTAGCGAGCTCCAAAAATCAGTGTAATAGATAAGACATGATTTTTGTATATTTAGCGAAGATTGAGTGTGCACAGGTTAATTTGTGCCATGTTGTACAATTGCATTTCTATTTTTAATTGTTTCAGAATTACTCATTATATGTTATCTGCTGGAAGATCTCGATGTCAAATTGAGAAGCAATAAAGAAATTTAAAAAATTAAATTAAAAAAAGTTATTAATCAGAAGAGTAAAACCCTCTTTCATGGGGTCTGTACCTAAAAGGAGGGGGAAAATAAATGCCCAGCTGATTGACCGACTTTTTATGATATCTTCGTACCAACAATTAATAAATACTTATAACCAACCGAGAAGGGAGTACGAGGGTGGTTATCACCCTGAGCCAGGACTCCGATATCAGCCTGAGGCCAGGGCCCAAAGGGCTGGCTGAGGGCTGATATCAGGGTCCAGGCGAGGGAGGTTGGTTATGGATTTATTATACCTTTTCTGTTAGATCTAAGCTCCCAAGAAAGGATGCATAGCAATCAGTGATGGTGGGGCTGTGATACTGTGAAGCTTCAACTACTACTTCAGCAGCTACAACTCCTACCCCAGAACCTATAACCCCTACCTCTGAGCCAACTAGCACCCCTGCCCTAACTGACTGTCACCTGCCCCAACTGTCACAGTCACCCCTGCCCCCACTGTCACCGTCACCCCTGCCCCAACTGTCACAGTCACCCCTGCCCCCACTGTCACCCCTGCCCCAACTGTCACGCCTGCCCCCACCGTCACTGTCACGCCTGCCCCCACTGTCACTGTTACCCCTGCCCCCACCGTCACCGTCACCCCTGCCCCCACCATCACCCCTGCCCCCACCATCACTGTTACCCCTGCCCCCACCGTCACCGTCACCCCTGCCTCCACCGTCACTGTCACCCCTGCCCACACCGTCACCGTCACCCCTGCCCCAACTGTCACTGTCACCCCTGCCCCCACCGTCACTGTCACCCCTGCCCCCACTGTCACCGTCACACCTGCCCCCACCGTCACTGTTACCCCTGCGCCCACCTTCACTGTTACCCCTGCCCCCACCGTCACTGTTACCCCTGCCCCCACCGTCACCGTCGCCCCTGCCCCCACCGTCACTGTCACCCCTGCCCCCACCGTCACCGTCACCCCTGCCCCAACTGTCACCGTCACCCCTGCCCCAACTGTCACCGTCACCCCTGCCCCCACCGTCACTGTCACCCCTGCCCCCACTGTCATCGTCACCCCTGCCCCCACCAGCACCATCACCCCTGCCCCCGCCAACTTCCCTGCCCCTACCAGCACCCCTGCCCCCAACGTCACCCCTGCCCATGCCTTCTTCCCCGGGCCACCAGTAACCCCGACCCCCCCAGCACCCCAGACCCAATCACCACCCTAGCCCTGATCAGTACCCCTGCCCCCCCACCCACCTCGAGCACCCCAGCAGCACCCCTACTCACACGAGTACCCCTGCCTCAACCAGCACCCTTCCCCCCCCCCCCCAGCATCCCTGCCCTCAGCATTGTCCCTGCTCCCACTAGAACCCCACCCCATGAGAACCCCCCATCCCACTGCCATCCCCCGCCCCACCAGAACCCCTGGATGCGTCTTTGAAATATGGAGCCATTGGCTGATCCAGTTAAAGGATGCATTAGATCCATAAGGCCCCTCCCCACACCCTATTAGCAGAGGCATACAATTGTGCTGGTAAACATAAGATACTCTTGTGCTTATCCTGTAATTATATTGACCCCCATTTTACTAAATCCTGTATGCACCACTCTGAGATCATGCAAGATGGATTTCTGAAGCCTTGACATGAGGTACTTAATGGATCCTTGGTATGATTTCTATATAAGATTAAATGATAATGTTCTTGTTGATAAGCATTATCATTTCATCCCATGCATATCTATAACAAAATTAACATATTAATCATCCATAAATTCATTCATCTAGACTTACTATAAGAGCTGTACTATTTTTCTTAATTCTAGATGGTTTAATATTATACCTAATTTCACTTCTGTATATTTGAACGGCATTACTTCCAATCTTTACCCATGCCCCATATGTTTTCTACTGACCACCATTAAACATGCAAGTGAGCAGCTGAGACAGAGTGCCAGTTGAGATCAATGCTGGTGTGTGAACTCATACCTGTTAATATGAATTAAAGAACACCAACATCGAGGGCAGGGGACAGGCTACCCTACACCCTTACCCTGGTGGAAGGACCTCTCAGTGATGGGTAATGGGTAAGATGCTTGACTGCTGCACAGCAGGCTAGGGTTCACCGCTGAGCAGTAGTGCTCACTTGTTCCCCTCAATATTGCACAAAATCAATGTCATTGGAGCCAGAGGGACGACTGATCAAGGTTTAAAGTGAGTTCAGTATAAATATGATTTTTCAAAAGAAAGAGAAAATAGGGCTAGACTACTTCTGCAAAGGTCTCTATACATTTGCAAAAGGTCACACATATGTCAAGCCAATACACAAATTTGCCTCTACATAAAAAAAAAATCTGTGACAAATTTTGATATCGCCCCATGGCCATGTTAAGTTTTAGCATACCCTCATTTACTATACAATTTTTATCTGTTTGTACAGATTTTTATCAAAGCACAAGTAAGAGTAGGACCAAAATATTAGAGTAGGTCAGATTACCTGAACACAACAATTTTTTCTTTATACCCTATTGATACATCGCAACTTCAGGTGATACACACAAAAAATCAACAAAAAATAATGATTGTCTACTATTCACATGCCCAGTACAATTCACAATACTGGTAGTTAATTTATCATTGTACTTAATACATTGAATATGTGACAGGCCGGTATACCGGAGGGGTGGCAGGGGTGGCGGGCCACAGAGAAAACCTTTCAAAAAGTTCCATCATTTCTTCCAAATTGTATTGTAAAAACCTTAAAATATTGTAAGAAAATGTTAAAAGGTTCCAACGGAAATCTCGCCACCCCCTTTTTAAAATTAAAATTGAAATTATAAGCAAAAGTTCCAATTGCAGGGAAGCTTCCCACCCCCCCACCCCCACCCAGCAGAACGGGTATACAGGCCTGATGTGTACACCATTATATCTACCTTTCACGGCAAATTTTTGAACTCATACATTAAACAGACTCGGCCGTGTCTGAATCCACTTGCTCCAAACATTGTCAAGGAGTGTATGTCCTACTCCACCACTAACCCTCCAACAGCAAACTATCATTATACTCTCGCCCGGTTTAAAACGACTATCCTAAACTTTTAAAACGGGCGCGGAAGTTTTACTTCACCAATTTATTCTTTGATGTGCGTTCATGTTACAAGCCCTCCTGCAGGAATAGTATTATACACATCGTCCTAGCACAAAGTATAGTTTCACACTATTGCATTGCAGTAGGTGCGGCTTTAACAAAACAATCCCCCCTTTCCAGCTTCAACATGTTAATTCCATTAATGCACCTACCTCTAATCTGACAACCTGTATCCAAAGGTATGCTACCCCGGTACCCAGGTACCCCAGGTACCCCAACTAGCGATTTTTTTTTTTTTTTTTTAAACGTGTTTATTTAGCTGGATGAGTTTCAGTTTAAGCCACTTGTTTCCGGCCCCGCCCAGCCTGTTGGTTTTTACATTGCGGCGGTATACAGGAAAACAATGGAGATATATACATAAATAACTGATACACTCAACAACATGGTATCGGTTCTGGTATATGGTACAAGGTAAGTATAATTAAACAATTCCAAACTCAGCCTGTAATGTCCCGTTTGTCAGCATTTGTCCTATGTGCGTTTTGAACAGATCTTTAGAATCTATTTGTCTAATATTTAGGGGAAGTCCTCCACCCAAACCTTATTTGTCAGAAAAGAGAAAGAACAAGACTGATTCATCTCCTTTCCTTCACTTAAGGCCAGTTCTTTAATTAGGCCAATTTGGTACACCATCCAGCTGATTACAAGACAAATCAGTACTAATGGAGACAATAAGGATGTCAACAGTAGCAAGTTCAAAATCAGACAGACTAGTGGTCTACCTTTAAACTTTCATTACGTGTTATTGTTGCTTTTGGCATCCATGCTACAAAGATAGCCCTATCAGCGAAATTACTAATGTTTTTAACATTATGTGGGGAGGTGTATCAAGTAACAAGAGTGCACCAATTAGAGAGGTATCCTGGTTAGCATAATCGGGTAATAAAAAACAAGTTGTCAAGATCAACACACAGCCCTATCAACGTCACAGGTGATGACAGCCCTTATGCGGGGGTGCTACATAATGACCGTAACCAATTCTCTTTAACACGCTGAGAAACTTATATCACATATAACAAGGCTGCTCTAGTATGATATAAATGGTTAAGAAGTAGCCCTATCAACGACACAAGTAACATCAATCCCTGTGCGGAGGTGCTGTATGGAGCCATCCACAGACAAAGAGTTTACCTTATCAGGCTGGGAATTTAAGTATCACGTGAAAAATGTTTAGAAATGATATCAGAGGTGTTGTACGGAACCATCCGCAGACAAAGAGCTCTCCTTATCAGGCTGAAAATTTAAAATTTCACGTGAAAGAAGAAATGCTTAGAAATGGTATCAATGACTAAAGCATAGCCCTGTGGCACCAGTAACATCAGTTTCTTATTTAACGATATCAAGCAACCTTTCCCTATGGGATATGCGATATATAGAATTATTCATTAAACCAAATTGATTCCTGTCAATTTTAATCTACACACAAATCTGGGCAGTTTTGGGACCCCTCCCCGGCCAGCGACACATGTACATGATTACAGAGATGCCAACATTCTGGTAAGTGTAATTAATGGAGGAAAGCGGTGGGGGGGGGGGGAGAGGGGGGCAAAAACATGAATGTACGTGGGAGGGGGCCCACCTAACAAACATCATTTTATATTTGAGGGTGGGGGGGAATCCCTGTTTAAATACATCATGTAGTATTGGTAAAGTTAGAGTGAAGGCCTTGTATTGATTTCATATCAAATATAATTTCCGGGTTTCAAATACTTGCAGGCCTAACCCAACCTTTATAACTTATAAATTAAAAGTTTTCCAAACCAGTATAAATAAAAAGAGGCATTTTGTTCCAAGCTGTAGATAGTTTACTACTTTAATTTACTATGACTGCTTCCAAATTCCTGTGCATTTTTTCCAAGGGCTCGAAATTTTATCAATAGTCACTTAATGCCAATGTGTTTAGCACGATTTATTCTAGTGTTTTCCTGTGGGCACAAAATTAATTATCAGAGGACTAAAATATTGACATGTTTTGAATCGTACAGATTTATGTCTCAAACTTATCAACGTATATATATCTGGTTTCAATACATATTATAGTAAAAACTCATAAAAGTGGTGAGTGTCATGTTGACACTGGGCATACGACAAACGTTTGCTAGGCCGGGCCTAACGAATCTAGTGGGTTTCGAACCCACGAGGGGCTCGAATAATTCATTACAGCGCCAGTGTCTTGGCTCACCATAGGGACCTCCCGATAGAGGCCTTTTATATGAGAAGGACAGGGCTGATGCAATACACGGCGTCCTACTTCTAGTATAGTGTAGACTGATCTTTCCTCCAGCGACACCTGGTGGATTAAATTGAAACATGGACGACCATGAACGAAAAAAATGTACTCAAATGGGGATTCGAACACGGGCAGGCCACCATCCAAGTACCAACCGGTCTCAATGTTGCTTAACTTACCCGGGCTAGGGACCATCCAAGCAGCAACCGGTATGAACGTGGCTTAACTATGCGGTTAAATATATATATGAAATGGGTCGAGTGATTCCCCCATCCTGATCAGATCATAACTTATAGATTAGTGTAATTGACTGTATGGATTTAAACATATCAACCACGAGCCATCAAGAGATAAAGTCTAGTATTGATAGACTTGGATACCTGCCAAACTGAATTAAACCTTCTGCATACCCAGGATGATTATATTAAGCAGTTTGGGGTATTTAGGCATATTTCCTGGTACTGACATGTACAGAACGGTCAACCAGTTTTTTGGGGGGCGGTTATGTGAGTCTTCCCTGACAAACAAGGGGTGCACGTGGTCAACTAGAATTCAGGAGGGATCGGTGAGAAAAAGAAGGGGCGGGTGGTGGTTTGGCAGCGGGTAGTAACCAGGGGGGGTATCGGGACCTACCCAGAATGCACCGCGCGTCACCTATATTACCAATCCTCCAGTTGTGTGGCCCTCACTGCACACCCGGTCTTTGCTCTGTGCACATCCCCAGGAGCTCAATGTCCCTGACCATTATGCCCAAAATGAATAGTTATTTTTTATGTCAACTTGCTCAGACAGCCTATATTATGTGTCCAAACGTACCTGAATCAATCAGAACACTGAATTTGGTTTATTTACCCCTTATCTAATGAAACGACCTGTACATATTTTGAATCCACCAGGACGGTTACAAATGTGTGTCACAGATGCACCCTCCCCCTCCCCTCCTCCTATCACCACCCTGAGACATACCACCCGTGGTTTATGGCTTATCAAAGGGCCGCCTGGAGGAGGGGTGGGTGTAACGGTCAGTGGAGGCCCTCAGACACCAGCCACACAGGGAAAATGAATGAAGATTTCCTCAGATACACGCTATGTTTGAATGGTTCTCCTGCTTTTATTTCTGGAGACCTATGGGGACCTTTGTAATTTTCCAATAGAAAAGGTATTGATATGTATGTGTGTGTATGTAGATGACCTGGATATCTTCTTTTTCAAGTTTGGGGTATTTAGGCATATTTCCTGGTACTGACATGTACAGAACGGTCAACCAGAGTTTTGGGGGGCGGTGATGTGAGTCTTCCCTGACAAACAAGGGGTGCACGTGGTCAACTAGAATTCAGGAGGGATCGGTGAGAAAAAGAAGGGGCGGGCGGTAGTTTGGCAGTGGGTAGTAACCTTGAAAGAGACCCCTTCCCAGTATAAAGTGGAAAAGGAGAAAGTGGAGGATCGGATTCATATGGGGAGTCCCATTGGTATTGCAAATATAAATTTATACAACATTTTGTTCACACTTTAATGTCAGAAACAAATTTCACATCACAATGTACTGAGCATTTGTATATATTTTTCATTCTTAGTCTTAACACCAAGGAAAATGTACTTATTATGTGTTTTTTCCATATGAAATATTTATAGTTTTACATTCTGAATTTGTAGTCTTATCCCCGTCATGGGTAGCGCTGTGGTCAGGGGTGTCTGGTGACCAGCTGCAGATGGTTATGTGATCTGGGGGAAGAACGGGGGTTGGGCGTGTGGTCTCTCTTCTTGTGGAGCATTAAATTATTCCGACAGTGATGATAGAAAAGTCTTGAAATGATAAATGAAAGTTGGATTTTTTCTACGGAAAACATTCTTTAACATAATTGTGAACAAATTGATATGTTAAAAGTCAAAAATGAGCAATAATTAAGATAAATACAAAATTCGGAGAATTAAACAAATAATAATATTTTAGTACTCGACCCTCCCTTTATGCATGCAATTCTTCGCGCATGAATTTACAGGTTTTTTTTCTCATGGACCACTTTCATCTCTGGAAATCCCCTTAGCTTATTACCGGGGTGCTAAACACTGGCTTTCCCTACCAAGACATATTCGTGAATTACATAATATTGATATAAAATAGTACTGACGATGACAATTAAAAATTATGAACAGAAAAAAGGCGCCACCACACCACACGTGGCTTATTGCCGTATGACGGACGATACATCAAGTTTACCAAGGCATTTACAGGATTCGAACCCGCGGAGAGAAAACACATCAGGTCGTCAATGAAATGACTTATCCATTTCACCGCCGACCTGATGCTGCAGGTGATTGATTTTCAGACGGGTAGGTTCCTCCACGGGCCTTACAATGGGGTCAAACATTGCCATTTCTCCACGTCTTCACAAATCAAGGCTCCTGCGCCGGTAAAACTAGTAATCTGTCAGGATAGACTGGGAGGGAGGGAGCGAGAGAGCCCTGCGTGATGGAGGATTAATCTCCAGGGCCCGACCCGGGGGCCCGACCCAGAGACCGCCGGATGGTGTAACCCTTACCGGGCCACGCCCCACCACGCCCCGTTGCACTGCGTAAGTAAACCCCGGTCTCAACCGATGATTGGGACGGAATCTGAGCTGTGTTGCAGTTTGCCCCATGAGTTTGCCCCAGTCTGAGAGGCGGTCTCTGTGGGTCGTTACAGGGGTGTGCACCTGGCATCCGGCTTAAAGCCTGCAGTCTGTAGCAGAATGTATTGAAGGGGGGGGGGGGGGTCGACACTCAATCCGGCCTTTATTTGTTTATAGTTACCAATCTGGGGCGGATCCAAGGGGGGGGGGGCGGCCGGACCCCCCCCCCCCCTTGCCCTATTAAATCATGTTTGATGGGGGGCCCACCCCCCTGTACATTCATGTTTTGCCCCCCCCCCCCCCCCCGCCTCTACAAATTCCTGGGTCCGCCCCTGTGTAATGCCCACTAACGGCTGCCCATTCACACCCCACAACACCCTGGGGGGTGGGGGGGGGGGGGGGGGCGCTGACTTGTTGGAGGTTACTCCCCACTGCCAAACTACTGCCCCCACTTTTCATGACTTACCTCTCTGAATTTTAGTTGACTGCCCCCTATTTTTGGGGGCTTCAGGTCACCGCTCCACGAAATAAAAGTGTGTCAATACCAGAAAATATACAGAAAAATTCAAAATTGCTCAACAAAACTTCTTATAAAATAACTGTATTTTTTTGGGTGAAATAAAGTAACAATAAGGCTAATTACCAAGTTATTGCCCCTATACTGTTCTCTGCATATTGTTCACCGCCCCCCTATTTGCTGACCGCCCCCCAATTTTTACGTTCCCCGCCCCCGCTTGGTGGGTCCGTTTCAAACCCAAGTTGCCCCCCCCCCCCCCCGGGCTCCCGCTCCTACACTACGTAGGTGACGGGAGCCGCACAGAGCCTGACCCGTGAAGATGGGTTAGGGTCTGGGTTAGGGTAGACTAAGGGGTAGACTGACCCCGTCCGTTTCTAGTCCCACACATGTCTTCCAGTGGGAGTTGGCGAGGGTGGTCCCTTCCAGCCATTATATAATTTAGGGTCATCCGCCCACAACAGGGCCCTCCCGGTGGGGGGGGGGGACTCTTTGAAGGTTACTCCCCACTGCCAACTTTTCATGACTTACCGCTCCTGAATTTTAGGCGACCGCCACCTATTTTTGGACACCAAAAATCACCGCCCTCCCAAATAAGAGTGTGTCAATGGATGGGGGTAGACTGACCCCAGGGGCGGGTCCAGGGGGGGGGGGGGGCGGACGGGCCTTGCCCCCCCCCCCCCTTGCCCTGTTAAATCATGTTTGATGGGGGGCCCACCCCCCTGTACATTCATGTTTTTGGGCCCCCCCCTCTACAAATTCCTGGGTCCGCCCCTCTCACCCCGTCCGTTTCTAGTCCCACACATGTCTTCCAGTGGGAGTTGGCGAGGGTGGTCAACCTACTTGGCCATTATATTCAAATAATATTTCTTAATGGCGTCCCATCAATGGGGGTGGGGAGCCGTGCAGCCAATAGGCAGTTTCATATCCCACAACGTATCTTGATACGTCAAGGTATCTCAATTCTACAGAATGATTTTTAAGGGTAAATGTGCAACATTCGGTGATTATAATTAAATCAGGATGTATCATTGAGGCTTACTAGTACACGGATACAAAAGATATTTTTGAAATACTTTATAACGGCTATCATAAAACATACCAGTCTATGATACCAGTCGATATAGCTAGGACATTGATAAACGTTGAGACAACGTTGAATATAGGTTGATTGGTTTTGTTAGGTTGCAACCTAAGTGCAACATGTTGCATCAATGTTCATTATCAACGTTAACGTCACTTCAATTTACAAATTCAATGTTCAATTGACATTGAAGCAATGTCATTTCAATTTAAAATTAAATACAACCAAAACCTAACGTTGATTCATTTTGCCCAGTAGCGTAAGCATCCGCCACTGGGGCCCGCGTTAGCTAGTTCATCCTTGGAGGACCTGAAACTGCCTATACCCCCCACCCCACCACCCCCCGACCCCACCAGGCCCCTCTCCCCTTGTCACTGGTGATTCCCCGCCAATTATTTTGTAACATGAAGTCGATAAAATGGCAGTTTAAGTAGTTATGCCTTTTAACTTATCTCGAGCTCTTTGGTCTGTGAACAAAATCTTTGAACAAGAGATTATATAAAACCAGTGTATCTTTTTCATCAGCTGATTCCTTATTGTGTTTCGATAATATGTGTTTTAATAGCGCTATTTATAGCGTGTGAACATAAGTGTGTGAGATAAAGAGTGTTGTTTTCCGCTAATTAACTAAGTTCTCACGCTCGCATCGCGCTAGCTTCTACCTGACGTCGTACGTCATGACGTCAGATATCAGAATACATCGACGTCTTGGACAAACAGATAAGCGGAATTTCAACCGGGGCCCAGAAGGCTCTAGAGCACAGTCACGGAAACACCGTACCTCCAGCTGGATCAGACCTGAGTGTCCTCCGACCGGTACTTTAGGATTACAGTTCACACGGATAATATGGCACAAAGACCCGGGCATCAACAGTAAGTCTTTATTTGTTAGTTATGTTCCCTATTTTCCCAAGAACAAGGGTTTATAATATATAGAAATCTGTTGTGTTTTCGATGGTTTTTAGTTGGCCGTTTGGGCAACGAGATGATCTGGTGGAGGCAGTGGCTGATTTAGAGGGGGTTGCGCGGGGGCCTTTTTGGGACCAATTTTACATTTTTTTAAATTTAAAACTCGTCCAAAAGGTAATTAAGAAGAAAACACTTCCAATAGCGCGCACCCCCCTCTTTTCGACACTTATTACAGACATGTCCACTCTAGATCTCCTGGATATTCTGTGAGTCTCCCGATCACTCGATCTCCCGACCTCCCCTAGCGCAAAATCGACCCCCCCGCCCCCCCCCCCCCCCCTCCTCCACTGGATCCGCCCCTGGACAATGCAAGGACGGGAAGGTGGGAGAATGTCTCAGGCTGAATGGCCGGCCTAGGTGGCCCTGCCCCTTATTTACCCCTCCTTGCATGGTTTAATGACCCTTAAAGTACCATTTTAAATAATTTACACGATAAAATTAATGTTTTGTCATTTAGCATCTCTTTGTAGTTTAGCATCATAAGAAGTCGCTAAGTGACAAAATTAATGTTTTGTCACTTACATTAGCAACAATTTTGCGGCTTAGCAGCTTGTACATGTGCAACCGCTATCCCATAAAAAATGGTGCTAAGTGACAAAGTTTTGTTGGATAGTGTCTGTTTGTAGGATAGCGTCTTCTGCTGGAGCTGATTACTATTGATAGACATGAAATGACCTTAAGCTTCACTATTCAATTTTCAGAGGCCTGGTGTACACCCAGCAGGTGGGGCCGGGGATTGTGTTTCTTGTCCTCAGCGGGCCAGCCCCACGCATACAGTGAGTCTAATAATATATAGTTATAACACTCCATTATTTATCTAAATATAACTTCGAATTCCATAAATTAGTATTAGAATCAATTCTGATCCATTCATTTCATTTGTAACTTTTTTCCCTTGTAACAAGGTAACGCCATGTTACCTCACCCTTATTATACATACTCTGCATAATTAAAAGTCAGTGGACATGTAAATATCTTCGTCCAAATTTCCCATGAACAACTTTCACTTTACGAGCTTACATCCTTATTTAGAAGCGAAGCAAAGGCCGGGAGCAAAGGCAACAGGGTTAGGGTTAGGGTTAGGGTTAGGGTTATATCCTTATTTCGAAGGAAAGCAAAGGCAATATTTTTTGATTTTGTAAATTTGTATTTTTTCTCTTAGGGTGGTACGACCGCCCGCAGGGGCCGAGGTGGTCATGCTGTTGCTACCCCAGCTGCCACCGCCGCCCCAGCCCCAGGCACCGTCCCCGGTACCACCACCGTCACCCCCGCCGCCGCCCCACCCCCAGCTGCCGCCGCCGCCCCACCCCCAGCTGCCACCGCCGCCCCAGCCCCAGGCACCGTCACCGTCACCACCACCGTCACCACCACCGTCACCACCACCGTCACCACCACCACCGCCACCACCACCACCACCGCCGATCCCTGCGTCTGTTTACTCTCTCTGGTCCGACTCAGGGTCCGACTCAAATAGCTAGACCAGAGAGTCGGACCAGAGAGAGTAAAGTTGTTTTTTTTTCTTGGTGTAGGTAATATATATGTACAATATTTGTAACTCAGCAAATATAACACTCATTTATCATCTACTGTTAATGAGTAAGGGATATTGTCTATGTTAAGAATTTATCCCGGTTTATATTATTATAATAATTAAATATATTATGTCACTTGAACAAGTCAAGTAGTTATACAAAACGAGTAAGCAGGACTATGTTAAGCCTGCCTATCTCAGGTGTTAGAGTCACGTTACATATTCCTCAATCCATATCTTTACCATGGTTTTGAATTGTTGTAGACTTTCAGCTTGATATATGTGCATGGCCAATTGGTTCCATGCCAACGCCCCTATATAATAGGGACTCTTACGATATAATTGTAAAACCACTTTATCTAAATGGAATTTCAGGGCAATAGTACCTCGTGTTACCCTCGTTGGTTTAACTTTCCATGCAATATTTGTTAATCCTCGTCTCCATGGCTAGACCTTACACGTGTGTGTGTGTGTGGGGGGGGGGGGGGCAAGGGGGACAGGGGTCAAGGGGGACAGGGAATGGGGGGCAAGGGCAAGAGGGGGAGAGAAGGTGTTTTTTTTGTACATTTTGTAAATAGTTTAGTTTAGTTTAGCTTAGTTTCTTAATTTATAGTATTATACATAGTTTGTTGTTTTTTTGTTTGAGTTGTTGTTTTTTATGGGTTTTTTGGTCTGGGGATGGGGGCAAGCAGGACAGGGAAGGGGGAGGGGGCAAGAGGGGGAGAGAAGGGGATCGGGTGGAGGGGAGGGGAGGGGGGTGGGGGTATGGAACGGGTGGGGGGGATAGGGGGGAGGGGGGCAATTAACCACATCCTCCTGTCCCCCTGATGGGATGGGAGGGTTGGGAGGGGACGGGGTTGAAGGGGTAAGGTGTGAGGTCAGGTGGTAAGTGGTGAAAAGGGTGACTGGGTGGGGCAGGTGGGAATGGGAATGGGAATGGGGATATATCTGGCCATGGGTTCTAGTGGGGGTTAGGGTTAGGGTTAGGAGCGTTAATACTTGGGGGCTACCTTTGTACTAGTACTTGCGGGAACCGGACTGAACTGCTTCAGGAAGACTGGCCGTGCGGTGAACTACTCATCCCATGGCCCATAGCTATACACTTCACGTTCTTCAGGACACTCCAACATGCATTAATACCAACACCTAGCTACCTCCTGGTCTTCAAGGTTTTGAGAGCGATGCTGAACCAGTCCTCGTACATTTACCGCCCCGACGACCGCAGACGCAATTAGGGCCAGTCTGTGGCGTCGGATCGGTAGCTGTGCGGGGTCTACCAACGGCAGCTGGAAATGACCGCTCGAATTCCCCAGACCGAATGGGCCTATCCTAACAAGAAAAAATCAGGGCTGTCAGAAAGCTCTCAGGAGTGACAATACTTGGCATATAGTCGGCCCTGTTGGCCCACAGGCCAAAAAGTTAGTTGCCAACACTGTATACATAACATGTCGCAGGGAGAAATGCATCCATACCAACACCTACCTCCTGGTCTTCAAGGTATTGAGAGCGATGCTGAACCAGTCCTCGTACATTTACCGATGCGACGTCCGCAGACGCAATTAGGGCCGGTCTGTGGCGTCGGATTGGTAGCTGTGCGAGGTCTACCAACGGCAGCAGGAAATGACCGCTCGAATTCCCCAGACTGAATGGGCCTATCCTAACAAGAAAAAATCAGGGCTGTCTGAAAGCTCTCAGGACTGACAATACTTGGCATAGTCGGCCCTGTTGGCCCACAGGCCAAAAAGTTGGTCGCCAACACTGTCCTATCATAAGTATACACTGCGTTTTATTCGAAATTTTGGTTCTTCCTTATGTGTTATTAGCTGTTGCATTTAGAGCTGATGTTTGTGTGCACGTGCACAGCACGAAGGTGTATGGTGTGCAGGCGACTGGGCTATATCTATTACAATTTACATATACAGGTTGTCGTGTGCAGGTTGCAATTGAATTGTTGAGATGTTTACTAGTACTCAGTCTCTGGTACAGCTGGTACCTTCTTGTCATGCTATTTTACTTTTATGTAGCGCTGCTGACAATATATCTAAAGACCGACAGATGATCCAATTGGAAGTTTATTCCTAAATCATGGTAGTCGGCTAGAGTGATGTGATATTTATATTTACAAATATAGTAATCTTTTGAGATAGAAGTTACTCTTTACTCGTAATTTATAGTGTGCTCTATTCTATTTCATTATTATATACATTCTAGTCAAGGAAAAAATCTTGTCATCAAGCTAGTCCTATTAGTCTTGTTAATTGTGGTTTTACGATAATAATGGAGTGATGATGTGAAACATTTTAAATGCCTTTATATTTGTAACCTATAGAGTGTACCTAGATTGTACCGATATATTTTTAAAAAGTCAGTTTTACATTTAAACAACCCTGCTTAGCAGGCAGGGGTAAATAATAAGATCGAAGTGAAAACAAGAAGTGCCAAGTACTTTGGAGAACAGTTTTTATAACGAATTGAACAAATTATGGCAAAATGGCTGACTGGCGGGGATAATGTCTGGGCAGCTGGGGTGTTAGGCCTCGCCTCCCCCACACCGATACGCAGGCTTCACTGCCCAGTCTGGGGCGCCGGGAGGAAGCTGTTGGCGTTCTGGTGCTGGGTCGCGCGTCGGCGAGCGCACCACAACTAATCGGACGGCCTGCTGACGTGTGGTGGTGACAGAGTGCTCTTTGTCGTCTAGGTGCGCTTTAGAGGATCTGAGGGCGTCACTTTCCCACACCAGGGTTTTGATTAGGCGGTGGTATCGCTGGGAGTGTTCATCAAGGACGCGATCCTCATCACTTGTATAGTCTGGTGTGAGGACGGCCCTCATGGCCGACCTCCTATCCTCGTCCCACTCCTGATGAACAAGCTCGTCCAGTGCGACACGCCGTCTTTGTATCTTCTGCAAAGTTATTAAATATATAATATAGTTAAGACATACTTGGCCAACAACATCAAACACAAAGAAGTTGTTTAGCATTGGATCTTACTTGCTGGAATTTAAATAGTGCAACTCAGTATTAACAAGGGTTGCAATATTAATTGGTCACTCTAGATCTAATAACAAGTGTAAGTTCAATTGTGAGATGGCAACTATAAGAAAAGTACATGCTTAATAGGATCGGGGCTTCACGAAATAATGCCTGCACGAGCGCCCATTCTCTTTCGACCAAAATTGATTTACCTGGGTTATATGGTGACGGAGGTTGGCCTTTCTGTTTTTCTCCTCGATCTCCCCGGCCCGCTCTCGCCTCGCCCTGGTTTGCTGAGTGCGGAAATACGTCTGGGTAGCGACTATATAAATAATGATTTGAAATCAGCTTACAATTCAAGCCACTACTTGAGAAAGGATATAAGGGGTTCTTACATGTTAAATCAAAGCACGGGAAAGGACAAAAACGTTCTATAGGAATGGTAGAGGAAATATATATGAAATACTTTGACATTGTATGGAATTATTTTACCAGGTTTTTAATTAGTGTCAAAGCGTATTAGCCCTAAGCTTTCTTCTTTGTGATACACACTCAGAGGTGTGAAAACACTGTGATAGGACTTTTTATGAAGAGAGACTGCCACTGTCACATTTGTTGTGACCCTTTATATTTTGTAATACCTTATGTTGTCATACTTTATATTGTGACACTTTACATTTGCAACCCTCAATGTATATGATATTAGTTCTACATTTCCTATTTGTATAACATTATCTCCTCCGGGAGTGAGCCTTTATTATAAATTATGGATTAAACCTGTATTAACTCTCCAAGTCATCTTTCATTTAATAGACAATTATGGACACGCATAAGCCAAGCGAGTAGTACAGTTACATCATAATTATAACATTTACATAGGTATATCAACACTTTTTCCGATAACCTGAATTTAGGTATTAAGTCAAGATGACTAGGAGGAGCGTGATCCATCCACTCATGTACCTGTACAGGTAATTAGTTAACAGGGAAACTTGCTACCGATCAGACTTACCTAATACCTCGGGTCTGGGGGCATCTTCGCCGGTGCTGACGTTATCAACCAAATCCTGGATAATCGCAGCGTTTTGAGGATGGTTCATCCCCGCCCTGAATGTAGGAATATAATCATATGTATTATAGTCATGAACGGCATCACTTGGGGTGCACGTGCTCTATCACTACAATTAGATTACAATATTAAGGGAAAACAATATTAAGGTCTCCACTGTTCACATCGATCGTTATCACCTTATATGATCTTCGAATTCATGAACCTACCCAGCAGTAAGCGTGAAGCCAGCGTTTTCCCTGCACCTGCCCTTGTAAGCGGAACGAACAGAATACTAGAAACAACAAAAGAAACCAAGCATTAAGCAGTGAATTGTAAATATATTTAAGATGGAATTCGATTACTTACTAAATGATATGTCGATAATTGATAAACCAAGACTATGTTTAATATGTACAGTTTTATAATATAAGGAGCCGTTGAAACATATTTCGCAACTTACAGCTATAGCATTACTCGGCTTCGGTTCGTATGCCAAGGATGTTTGGGCAGGCACAGGCTTGGCTTGCTGGATAATGGCCAACTTTTCGGCCCTTGCTCTTACCGCAGACGCTTCACACTCGACCTTTCGGCACTTCGCCTCCAGGGGATCCATCTTAGCCAACACATCGGCCATGGTTGGTTTTGAAATGGCGGAGGTGCATGAAGAGCCAGACGCTTCCAGGTTCTCGTAAAAAATATTGGTCACGTGAAACACATCCATGGGGAACAGGGAATCATCCGGAGACAGATCAAGATCTGTTATTTGCGCGCCACCCCATTTTGGGCTGCTGGTGATCATCCTGCACGGGCTGATACTCGGGTTGGACAGGACAGAGTCAGGACAGTCATTTGATGCGTTCATGGTGGCAGCAGGTTTTCCAGTGATCTATAGCCATATGCCACGCCGTATTTATACATCCCCGGCTGGCTCTCCTGTGGACACATGATCTTTTATCGATGAGGCAAGACTTTTACCGTAAGTTACGTATGTCCCAGGGGTTTCAGCGACACCATAAGTTACCATAAGTTACGTCCTAGGAGTATGAGCGACACCATGACCGCCGCCCCGTTTGAGGCCTGTTACGTCACGTGTCAAGAAGTGGGCCGCGGTACTCCTATGAGGGACCTGACCAAAAGCTAGTTGACATGCGCCACCTAAGATGGCCAACAGCTGGACGCGGTCATCATAGACGCGTGTCCCGGTGTGAAACGCGACAGGTACTCCTATGAGGGACCTGACACAGAAGCTAGTTGAAATGCGCCGCCTCAGATGGCCAACAGCTGGACGCAGTCATCATAGAGGCGTGTCCCGGTGTCAAACCTGTCATGTCCTGTCCCATCAGTTTCATTACTTATTCAACTGCCAATCCCTTGCCAAAGAGATACCGATGTACATATCTCTTACTCACACATGCCTGTGACGTGAAAATGCCCTAACCATGGAAGCGCTCTTCTGAACTCAAAACCATGCAACATTATACAATTTGACAGAATTAATTTTGCAGCATTATGATGGCCAAATTCAGACAAGAACGTGGCCGAAAAGCTGGACCACAAAACAAAAAAAAACTAAATCCTCTAAAAACAAAAGCATGCGGCTCCATGCCAGAGAAGAGCGCAGGCCCGAAGCCTAAGGGAAAAGCATGAAATGCGCTAGCCTGCGATGCATCCCCTCCCCTGCTCAACTACCTCCGCTGTATAGGAATGGCAATATCCAGGGACGAATACTTTGTCTACAACTATGGGTAGTGCGGCAAGGTACACCTCTCGGGGCATAGAATCTCAGCTCTAAACAACATAGTCGACATGTTAAAAGTATTTTAGTCTCAAGGTGCTACCTCAAAATAACTACGCTGCCCAAGCCATGTCACTATTCAATCCCCATCAAAGGGGATACTCTGGATAACCATTACACTTAATTATTTTATGGTGCGGGAGGAGATTTCCAAAATAGCACGCCCCCCCCCCCTTTTTGAAAATCGATCTGTTTCATAGTCTTTAGTGTTATCATCGAGTAGCTAGCTGACTCTAGATCTAGATCTTTCTATTCTTAATCTGGGATTCCAAGTAACTATATATCGGCTAAACGATCTCTTTCCTTTGCCTCAATTAGGGCTGTGAATAAATTATTGTATTGTATTGTTGTATTGTAAGTCGTTAACGTTTGGTAGGAACCCCCCATCTGCTTTGGGCTCGATGAAGAAATAGCATATAGGACTTGAATAATATTCGCCATCGCCATAGACAAGTCAGGAAAATGAACCCTGAATTCTAATATATTGAATACAATATCGTTCAGCCCGGCAGGTGCTTTGTCTTATAGAATGAGTCAAAATTCATGGCTAATCAATAATTGTGAAGAAATTTCAAGTTATCAACAGGCAGTGATTCTGTTATAGAAAGTAAAATAATTTCGATTTTATATTTTTGCATTTTATATTTTTTCAACCAGAGTTCGAGGCCTGCGGACGGAGTTGCTTATATTAATGTAAAGACCGGCAGATGTCCCCAGTACATATTAGGATATTAAGTATACGCTAGCTGGCATTTCATTTACTCACTAGATGGCTCCGACTTCAAGTACTTGAAAGATAACGCTAATTTGGGTCACGTAATTAAGGTTAACGCTATCGGCAAAGTTAACACAAGATGGCACTATTTACTGCAAATGACAACGTTGATGAAGTCGAAAGGTATATATGGAATGGAATATGTATATTGTTCTTAAAACATTTAGTCTACAGTAATGCCTAAAGACTCTTATCGTTTAATAATATGTTTTAATATGTCAGGATGTAAGCATAATATTCTGAATCTTTGTACTTGAAATTGAACTTTTATAAACACCTTTTCCATAAAGTTAGTGTTTCACTTGAATTCCTTGATGATAAGACAATTCCTTTAACAATCAATTACACTCGATTACCTCTCTTTAGCCAACCGAGGTTCATTTTTGTAGGCTTATCATGCTGGAAGTGTTGCAGGACTCCACTTGGTTGCCCTTTACACAACCCATGAGCCGATAATTAATCAAAGATAATTTAAAATAGCACTCTTATTACTAGGTAAACACTTCACAGTATTATGCACAAATCAATGCAGTGATTGATGAGAAAACAATGATAAAAGGCACTAAATCGCGTGAATTCTTTCTTTTATTACGATTAATTGTTTACACTAGTACTATGACATATGTTGACAGAGTTGATGAGGTAAATGAATTCAAATGTACCACCCAGAACTGATGATAAAGGGCCGATGACAGGGGGGGGGAGGGGAAGGGGGAACTTCACCCCCCCCCCACCTGTACATATTCCGGGATCCGCCCTTGGCCCTGATCCACCAGGTAGCGACCAAAGGAAAAATTGCAAAGCGATGTCGACGAGGACCAGCCAGGTTCAGAAGAACTATATATTCTGATCAATTCGGAAGCCCTGACCATGAAGAGCTATCTCAGAAGATGGGCGCCACTGAAATCATTAAATAGAAGGTGATTAGGACTAGACGGAGAAGGAAAGTAGATTCTGGCACAGACTGCTCGGTACCGGGAAAAGATGTAATTAGGATAAAAAGTTAGCACCCGATCAATAATTAGTAGGTTATTGAAAATGCAAGTATACCAGAAAAGGAAAGATGAAACGGTTTCTTAGATAATTAACCGAAACATGTACACGCTTTACAGGGATGTTGCTGGAAAAAAAAAAGAGTTTCTTTCTTACCTCACTTGGATGGAGGGGGTGATGGGTGGCCACTCTTTTGGGTATGGGCTCCCAGCTGACTTGATAATGCCCGCAGCACGAGCGGAGAGAGGGAAGCCCGGGCCAGGGGAACAGACTGCCGACGATCATACATGGTAGTGGTGCTCATTGCGCGACAGTATGGATGAACGGTTACACGATTTCTTTTCAAAGGAGGCCTAGTGTCAGCACAATCTTTAGTGATTGTCGCGGGAGGATTGACCTCCCGAGAGGGTCCCGGTGACTGTGGACTTTCCATGGTTTCCAGAGGAGGGGTCGACATGACTCAAATGTTTCTTCTCTAAGTTTTATGTGTGAATGGGCACTAGTTCGAGTACATTCAATTTGAAACTAACGCATTGTGCCTGCACCCTAGGCCTGTTGATAACAAAATGCAACACATGCTCCGAAACTGAGGGTCACGTTGTCGGTTACGTGAAAAAATGTGCCCTGGTGGGTGGAGCAGGGTTGCGATCGATGTAACTCATGATCATAGAGATATACAGTGAGTTGGTAGCTAATCACAAACAGGATGAAGAGCTCAAGGATAATTATTTTAATTTATTCTATACCAACTTCGTAGCGCCTATACCTTCGAATTCATCAGTGTCCTTCCCCGCTAGCAAATTTGGGCTAATGCATATGGTCAGCGTTATTTCCCTGCAAGGACATAATCCAAAATTATTTCCCCCACTTTAATCCCCTCTTCATGGGTTAATAGGATATTTTCCAGGGTTATTGTATACAATAAAACAAAAACAGACCTCGGGGATGACTCAGCCAAAGCCGAAGCCCTGAAGGCATAGAGTCGAGTAGACTGACGTCACACAGAGGCCGCGCGTGGCGGGTGGTTCCATACTCCAGGGCCGGGTCTCATTAACAGGGCCGGCTACTGACCCCCCTGCCGGCCCTGTGGCCAGCTAGGCCAGGGGGGACCCCCGACAACAGACTGGAGGGGTGTAAACAGTCAAAATATTTCACTAATTTATCCTATTTTCATAATATTTTCTCAATTTCTTTAGTATGATGGTTTTCTATATGATATACCCAATGTGTAGGTGGCTCCGTTTCTAAGTGCAGTACCTTGGGTTTGAAAAGGTAACCACTGCAAAACGGACCCACCAAGCGGGGGCGGGGAACGTAAAAATTGGGGGGCGGTCAGCAAATGACTTTTGAGGCAAAATAGGGGGGCCCTGACCAGCATCCATAGAAAAATATAGGGGCAATAATTTAGTAATTAGCCTAATTACTACTTTATTTCACCCAAAAATGGCTATTGTAATATTATAAGAAGTTTTCTTTACCAATTTTGGTTATTTATGTATATTTTCTGGTATTGACACACTCGTATTTTGGAGGGCGGTGATCTGTGGTCCCCAAAATTAGGGGGACCTAATTCAGGAGCGGTAAGTTTGGCAGTGGGGACAACCTTCAAAGAGTCAGTGCTCCCGACTCATCAACATGTCTACAAACGCACCTTCAACCCCAAACCAAGGGGAAACTGAACCGCATAACGGCCTCTCTGCTCAAATCCCTAAGAGGAAGAGGAAGAGGAGCACATTGGTAATCAACGCTGCCTCGATTGACTCAGTGAGGGAATCAACAACAGCTCAGTTCACATCACTGCACGACCGTTTCGACCGGCTAGAGGCCATGCTCGGGCAACTAGCCCCCACCAACGACCATTGCTGCCGGGGGGCTTGCCCGTCAACCAGCCAGCGCAGTTCTTCGGGATGTGTCACCTTTTCTGACCCCCTCCAGTCCGAAGAAAAGGAGGTGGAGGATGACCGGGACACCCAGTGGGCGCGCCTTCTCCTTATGAAACTTCAGGACATTGGTAATCACGACGTCAAGGAGAGGCTTAAGCGGCACTTTGACAACCTGACGGTTGAAGCGCTGCGGACTGGGCAGGCGCCGGCAGCTGTAATAGCTGAAGAAAAGGACTGCGAAATCCCCCAGGCGTGTGCACATGGATTTTTCCAAGGCATTGACGCCGATGGATTTCTGATAACGGGGGAAATTGACTATGAGTCAGAGTGACCAACGTGTACATGTAGTATTCATGACATGCTGTGTGTAGGTACTACGACAGCACCGGGTATAGGATCTGGACAGTTTGGGCCCTGTATTCTGTCACCTGCCGAGATTTCAGCCTCAATTTTAGTGTCATTTTAACTTTTCAATATCTCGGGATCTACTGAAGGTAATTGGGCTTAATTGCAAATTGAGCCCCCTCCCAGGCTACTGCCCTCATCGTCTATGCCGTACCTCACTCCCCATACTGCCCAGTCTCAGCATGGAAGCTCGCCTGCGACCAGGTCCCTGCTCCACCAACAGCCCCGGCCTTCCTACTGCCGGGGCCACGCCCCCTCACAGCTCCCCCACTAGTGGTAGTGATGAGGGAGGCCCTAACACGTGTGGGCAGCCCCCATGCTGCTCGTGTGACCATGCACTCCCTCCGCCGGGGGGCTGCGTGTGTCGCCGCACAGGCCGGGAGCACCCTGGAGGAGCTGTGCCATCACGGAACGTGGGCGGGGCGCTCTGGCCTCTCAGCCTATGTACCACCTGAGCGCCTTACCTCTGTCCCAGCCCACCTCGCGGCGGCCCTTGGCCCCATAAATCGGGACAGAGACGGCACCACGGCCAGGATGGCCAATACCGCCTCATAGTGAACACTTAGACTTAGGACTCATATTTACTCGCATCTACTCACTTTTGCTCGCTCCTACTCGCATATAACCATGTCTCTTAAGTAATAAAATGCCCAAACTTGTATACCATGTGTTTCTCTCAATTACTCAAACTTGGTAGCTCTAATAGCTGAAGAAAACGACTTCGAAATCCCCCAGTCGTGTGCACGTGGATTTTTCCAAGGCATTGACGCCGATGGATTTCTGGTAACGGGGGAAATGGACTATGAGTGACCAACGTGTTCCTTGGAAAATTCTGTATAAGAAAAAGTAGACTTTAAATATGTAAGATAATACGCAGCTCTTCATATAAAATGCACAAATTTATGCATCCCAATTGCCACAGAGCCTTTTTTTTGCATGTATGTTATTGTTTCACAGTATTTTTAAAAGCTTTTTTGGTTAATCTGACTATAAATTGCATATTGCAATGGTGTATTGAAGATATATATAAAAACCTATGACAATCGTTTGGAGCAGGTATATTAATTTTCTAATCTCCATTTTCACTTTTTTAGTGACATTTTATAGCCTAATCTCTGACTTTTGCATAAAATTTTTGTCCAAAATGCAATTATTGAAAAACAGGATGAAAACTGGTTTTCTATATTATTCATACTCTTCTGAACATGTGACTTCTTATTTTATGTCCATAACATAATGAGTTTAGAAGTTACAAAATATGAGGTTTTTCCTAGTGTTGGGGTTGATTTTCGTAAATAAAAGAACATTCTTCAGTAACTTGTTGTTATTTTGAATTGTTTAAAATATGGTATGTAACGCCGTTGGGTTTTTGTTAGACCGGGAATGCTACATGAATTTGTCAGCCACCATAATGCACTATAAGCAACCCCATATTTGATATCGAGTGGTATGGGGATGGCTCGGGGGGGGGGGGGGGGGGGGGATGGGGTGGGGTGGATGTCGACAGAACCGGTGGGCTGTTCATTTGAATTTGGTCCTAGGTGATGGACTATGTAATGGAGAGTGCAAGGCCATGTCGACGTTTTTTTGGCAATTCAATTTTGTAGCATTTTAAATTTGTTAATGCGCCAGTCGGTCGGAGGTTCCATATATTCGGATGAGCTGAGGGACTTTCCAAGTTTGTTTTGGTCTTTATTACACCCAAAAAGGGCTATTGTAATATTATAAGAAGTTTTCTTTACCAATTTTGGTGATTTCTGTATATTTTCTGGTATTGACACACTCTTATTTTGGAGGGCGGTGATCTGTGGTCCCCCAAAATAGGGGGCGGTCAACTAAAATTCAGGCCACTCAGTTAGGGTCCAGGACCAGTGTCCCGGGGGCGGGGGGGGGGGCTAGGGGGGGTGTACTGTGTAGGGTGTTCCACGCGCAAATGACATAGGTAAAGTTTGTGAGAATAGTTATACATGGGTTATACGGGACAGCCTGAGAAGTCAGACTGGCCTGATAAACTGGGCTTATTAATATTACCCGCCTTTTTATTATCGTATCTGACCGCTCCAGGCCGGCCTTGCAATTGGAAGCCTCTCACCGGGTTAAGATCGGAATGGGTCTGCATGATTTTTGCGGGAGACCACTGGTTCACGCTGCTTGTGGTTCCATGCAGACCCATGTGGTTCCTCTATAGGCTATAGAAGAACCAGCTGTCAGACTCAATCATTTCCTTATCAAGTATTGCATTTATAAACGGAGCTACCTAAATATTGGGGATAACATATAGATAACCCTCATACCCTTGAAATTATGAAAAAAAGGGTTGATAAGTGAAGTATGTCGATTGTTTACACCCCTCCAGTCTGATGTCGGGGGCCCCCCCAGGCCCGGCCGGTCAGAAGGCCCGGCAGGGGGGTCAGAGGACGGGCCTGTAATGAGAACCGCCCCCCAGTGTGGAACCACCCGCCACGCGCGGCGTCCTGTGTGACGTGAGCCTACTGGAGTCTTACACCACAGAAGTGCCGCGTTATCGGGGGCCGGACACGCGTCGGGTGATTCAAATTAGCCCCCAGTCCCCCACCACGGGAGTGGTCACTCCCGGCACCCGGTGCCCTGAGTGCCGACAATAGACCAGGGCAAAAAACCCAAGCGGATTGTGTCTAAAATAAACATATTTATGAAATTTTAATATGACCATGCATGTTATGACATGCTTCTTTCTATATGTTGTGAGTTTCATATGTAGGAAATGAATATATTTAGAGAAAAGCTAATGTTTACAACCGATTCCCTATGGTGCAAAGAGGGCCCACATGGCACCGTTTTGAACCATTGGGACCCTTGAATGACATTTTTAAATGACATTTTTACTACAGAAGGTGACTAAGAGACACTTGAATAAGAAAAAGGATTAAGATAGAATAATAGGTTTCTGCACGAAGCCACTAAAACTGGAGGGCGTACGTGTACACGATACGACACGAAATTATGGTGACGGAACAACATATAGGAATTTGTTTTGGGTAAATAACTTTTTTTATTACAGAATATGAGTTAGATGCGCTCGATAAAATAAAAGGAATATGATATAATAATTGTTTGGTCGTTCGATATGATTTACAAGATTAGGAATTATTAACAGATTTGAATTGTTGCTTGAATAAAAAATAACGCCGAAAATTTGTAGCGAAAAAATTGCCCTCCCCGGGGACAAGTCTTTCTGCTAAGGCTCCAATCTCAAGAATGGTACTCTCTGCCTCGTCCTCCGTCAAATTGCACGTCTTATACGGCCGCTTGCAATTGGTGGTTGGGGACGTCAACGGATTGCCAAGGTTGCAACTGAAGGTAAAAAAGACGAAGCGAAGGGGTAAAACAACGGAGAAGCATCCAGAGATTTTTAAAAAAACGAAGGGGGGGGGGAGGTGCCTACTTAATTGTAAGAATTGAGGCGCACATTCAGGGATTAGAATTTTTACATTAAGAAACGTTAATAAATTAATTAATCAATGTTTATTAATTTTTGCATTTATAACGAATGTTATACAGCCGTAAACAGATATATACATATGGGACATTTGGCTCAAAGTTTAACTGATTTAGGGTAAAGGCAGACTCACCTTGGACTGGTTTCCGGGTTGCATTCGACTTTCTTTTCATATTGAGCTCCCGCGGGGGGCTGAACATGGGTGGCAATTGGACCATTATCATCCGAGATGACCATCGGTTCGATGACCATTGGTTCCTGATCAGAGAACTGAACTTTGGGACATGTGGTTGCCTGGCTGGGACTTGTTTCCTGGTTGCAGTCCACGGCTTTCTTTTCTTCCCCCTTTTGACCGTCATCGTCCAAGATGACCACTGGTTCGCGATCAACTACTTTGGGACTTGTGGTTGGCTGAATATAGATCGGATATATATAGAGTGCGTGAGTGCGTGACAACTGTAAATTAAATGAAACTGAAAAACGCTACAAAACCCACCCAACGCTACGGGATGCGGTGGGTAGGCGGTAACAAAAACAGGCTATTACAAATTATCTTTTAAATATCTTTAGCAAAAGAGAATGAACTATTGAAGTGGTGTGATTTAAATGTAACTTACACGGAGCTTAAGCCTTAGGCTGCGCTTGCCCTTAGTCGGAGTAAGATTCCAAGAGGTCATCCTTGCTCGGCTGTTGATAGATGAATGAGCTACTCGCTTGGCTGAGTGCTACCAAGCGCCATTTGCATAAGTGCAGAGATTACACACAAACCAACCTTTGTTCTACTAGATTTAGGGGAAACCAATCTTTCAGGTTGAACCACACATGCATATGGCCAGTGTCAGGAGAACTGCGGAAAGACGCGCCCATTAAATTGGTGCTTACATGGAGTGTAGACACATTAAGACGCCGCCAAAGTTGAGGGTGTTAAAAGTATTATGAGCTACACAGACTTTGGTGTAACAATATAGTTAACACACTCTGATCAACACTTCTTGACACCCCAGAAGGCGTAGGGAAACTTAGAAAGTAGGAGTAAAATAGTAGCAATAATACAATAAAAACTGCGTGTGCAATAAGTCAGATTATAATAGTGTGCACTTTCGGTGTTAATGGTGGGGGAAAACTTACACATATTGAGGCAGTATATAGCAAAGCTATTCAACCAGGCCCAAGTCTGTTTAATGTATGAGATCAAAATCTTCCCGTGTTTGGTATAGTCTAGCATATTAACAAACTTACGTGGCAATAAAAACATTAACACAATATACCTTTTGTTATTTTTTGAGTAGTTTATAAAGGGTGGAGAATTTTGGCTGATATATCAAGTTACTAAGAGCGAAATTGATGAAGGGCTGGAGTAGCAAGTCTATTACTGGAATATTCATATTTTCAATTCTGTTTTTCTTCACATGAATTCTGTAATCATATATTCAATTTCCTGCTTCTTTTCATATCAATACTTTAGATTTAACAGAAATGATATGAATTCAAAAATGCAGAAAACATAAAATTTAAATGAGACTTATGTAAATGAGGTGATGCCCACCTCATTAATCAATATATCTGATATTCAATTTTGCTGGGTTTGGATTTCTTCTATATATCTATATAGTAATTTCACCAACTTACATGAACTAACAAAGGCATGCTTGTCTTCATCAGATCTTCTATATATTGAATGTATACATATACTCTCACACACTGAAACCAGCAAAATGATTTTTGCTTGGTCCGGTGTGTATGTTTATTTTCTATATAAAAATGATACAGTGAACCAAAAAACTATGGCAACAAATGCCATCTGTAGAAATTAATTCTAGAGAGCTGCTACCTGGTGAGAACATATCAAACCAATAAAGGATAGGGGGCGCCACTTCAAATTGGTGAGGATGCCTGGGAATTATTTAAGCTCATTTGTATATCATGTATGGGTTCAATAGTCTGTTCTTTTTTTCTTTTTTTTCTTTTTTGTTTATTTTTGCATTCTTCAATTTTTGTAACAATTGTGTTAAAAGTAAATCATTACTATGGAATAAGAAAGGAAATTGAAAATGATTTGAAATGTTGCAGCTATTTAATTTTTATTGCATTTCATGTTTTTGATTAAGGAATTTATTTAGAAATTATAGAATATAGAAATTATGAATATACAGATATTAAACTTGCCACTCTAACCCTTCATTGACATTAGTCAAAATGTTAAACTTTTGAAATAAAGGATGTGAACTTTCATATTGCGCAAACCCTGTAACATTAGACTTTCAGAGCTTAGTAAATCAATTTGTAAAGATGTTAGTCACATTCTGAAAGACATTAATTTGGGTATATGGGTTTGGCTTTGCCAGTCCTTTTGTATTTTTACTTACTTGACTTTTTTTCTTTTTTTTTTATCACTGATTTTTTCCCCTGAAGTTTAGAGATTTAGAAATAAGAAATGGTCTTTACACTAGCGGGGCTCTAGGTCACATGCATACTACTAAGTTAATGTGTTGTACTGAAGCGGGTGTCAGTCCTATTACGCAGTAGTTACCTTTGCTAGTTGTTTGTCAGAAACTAGACCCAAACTGAGGTAGATGAAGTCACGGAACGAGGCAAATAAGATGCGCATGTGGGTACCTGTACTCGTTAGAGGGAAACAAGTGGCCTTTGCAGGCAGCTCTGATACATGTGGGCTTGGAGAGCTGGTATAACACTTAGGCGCGTGAGCAGAGATAGATAGGTGACTTGAGATAGGAGTACTGGTTTGTGAGGAGTAGAGCGGACAATCTCTCAGACTGACATTGGTCAAAGGAAGCTCAGTGGCGCACATCATTGTATTGAAACAAAATAAACATTTTCCTTTCACATGAGTGTTCTCTGTCATCCCTGAATTAGGAACTAGGTTCTAGGACGATTACTGATCGCAATGAGATGGAAGACTGCAATCGGCAACGGCTTTATTGGATTATCTCACATGGAAACTTGGAATGTAGACTAATATTTCATGCGAAAAGTAAACCGCATAGTTCAGTGTTATAATATCAGCTAGGCCAATAGAGCATGCAACAACCTTTCATCATGACACAAAAGATCATTTTTAGCCATTTTATATCTTTCATTCTCAAAGAAGCTGATATCAAACAGAAATTTAATGATTTATTGTTTTCACTTTGAAGTTTGTATACACTGGCATGAATCTTTTTACTTTTTATAATGAAATTATTCAATAGTATGGTAATTAGAGGTCAACACAAACAATAATATTATATTGAGCGATCTTTACAGATGAAAAGGTGCCTATTCTATCAAAAGATATTACTTTTTTTTATTTGTTAAACCTTGAAACATAATTTTCTTGTCTGAATGAGGTTCAAGTCTAGGGGAAATCTGCATACCTTAATCTAGGACAATTCTGTATACCTTACTGTGGCATATTCATTGTGTTAAAAAAGCCTATATTCTTTTCCTACACTTTGAATTCCATTATTGAAAAAGGTCCACTTTTTGGGATATGGTCACCCGCCCGCAGAAATTCCTGGATATGGGCCTGAATTTACCACCACCAGCTGACCCTGGGGTGGGGCCTGGGGGGCTGGTACGTGGGGCAGCCCCAGGTCAGGGTCTCCCTTCCCCCCACCAGCCCTGTGTCAGGGTTGACAACAAACAGCCCCTTCAGCTCCCCAGCCCCCCACTGCCTGTGGCTCAGGGTGCAGTTGAAGGGAAGGAAGAAAGCCATCCCTGGACCGGAAGAGGTGTACAGCTGGTTGGGGGCGCAGGCGAACCAGGTGAAAACGAACTCGTTCCGCCCGAAGAAGTGGTAGTGCCTCCTGCCAGTGTGGATGAGGTAGTTGCCGAAGACTACCTCGAAGCCCGCGGGGATCGAGCCGGAGAAGGAGCCCGTTGACGTGTAGGCAGCGCTGAACTTGAGGGTGTACCATACTGCGTTCACGGGCCTGGTAATGAGAGGTTGGTAGGTTAGGGGTCATCCATAAATGAGGTCACACACAAGGGGGTGGGTAGGTTGAATGCTGTCACACTGCCTGAAAACGGCCCTTATTTCCATGGTCAAAACAGAAAATTTAGTGTGACAGGAAGTGGGTGGGTCATAAAAGTATCCTGAAAAAGTGTGACATCATTCATATGGATGGCCCCATATGCTAAGATTCCACATGGCAAGAAATACACAGCAAGAGTCTAGCAACTTTTGTTATAGCTGTCCTGGTGCCCATAAAATTGACATTTCCCAGCTGTTGCTTTGGGCAACAAAGGAATGGGCCTACATGGTATATCCAGTGACAGTATAGGGTCTAGACCCCTAAAATCGACACGGCGACACGGCCAATTTTTTGCTTAATGACATGTGACAGGGGCTATTCTTAAATTCGACACGGCGACAGAACTAATTCTTAAATTCGACATGCGACATAGCTTATAGTGACAATCGACATGGGCTTTTCTTAAAGGGAGGGGCCAGTGACCATAAATTAGTATACTGCCACGACCCTTACCATCCAGGGAATAAACGTAGCAAATTTTATACTGTTATCTTTTATACTTTTTGTTCTATACAGATTTGTCTGTATCAAACTGAATTCCCCTGCCTGCATCTGACACTGTCTGCACAGATCATTTATCTGTATGTGACGTCACAAGCAGAACAGGTAAAAAAATATAAAACTGAAAAAAAATCAATATTTAATTCATATAAGTGTTCTTTATTAACCTCAAAGTATTTCAAATTACCAAATTAATTGATTTAGAAAAGAAAATGTGAAAAAAAAAAGTTTTTAGTGAATTTAGAAATTTGAAATTTAAATATAACTGTCATTTTATGTGACGTCACAAACAGACGTCCTGTGTCAGGTGTGCAGGGGATCCAATGTGTCATCTGACATTTAGACAATGTTTTCTATCCAATTATATCAATTTATAGTTATAAATCGTTTTGAACTTTTAATTAAGCATCATATCTACAGTATGAGATGAGAAATTTACAAAATTAAAATTTCACTGGCCCCTCTCTTTAAGTTCGACACGGCGACAGAGCCTATTCTTAAATTCGACACGTGACATGGGACCCCCCCATCCAGAGCCCCAGTATATAATCATTGGTAATATACCATTTCTGATAAATCTAATGGAAGCAGAATAACACAGCAATAATATTTTTTAATATTAGTTAGGCAATTGTGCATTTCACCTTTGTTTCCCAGAGTCACCTACATAACTACCCGCATAAATGTATCTTTGTTTTAAGAATCCATCCTTAAGTTTTAAGGTCATATATGGCAAGAACAAGGTTTGACAATTCTGTTTTTAATGATTGAATTTATGAAATCAAATGAAAGAGCCTATGGCTATGAAAAATGGAGACCAAACAGTATCCTATTCTTTTGCCTTATTTTCAGGTTTAGATTAGAGAAGTTAGTGTGACAGGGGGGTGGGTGGGTCCTAGAAATACCCTGAAAAAGTGTGCCATCATTTATGGATGGCCCCTCAGTGGATAATCTGCCATTTTTGCAATTGGCCCTGATGTTTATCATGAGTAGGCCTATAAAATCCCCATAGTGGTCAGTTATGGGGCTTTAATTTAGGTCTGTAGCAACTTTTAAAGGCCAAAAAAGATGACAAATTGATGGAGTTTGATAATCTTATATGGGGACCGATTCGTTATTTTCTATTGCCCCTTTTCTTTTCTCTTCTTTTTTCAACAAAACCAACATTTATTCATGTTATTTCCAGCCATAGTAACCTACCTATTAATAAACCTCACGTCGACACCGTTGGTCGCCGTGACCAGGTTGAAATTGAGCGACTCGTTGATGGTGACATACGTGAACGTTATATCCCCCGATATGGCCACATTCGGGGCCAAATACACGTTGTCATCGGTGATAGAAGCGGCCACGTCCACGCCATACGTCGTGCGGTAGTACTCGGCGATACGCTTGCCTTCAGCAATCTGGGGTGCATTCCATAAATATGTAATAAGCGATTGTGAAATGTCTTAAAATAATACATGAATCTTTTACTTTTACAAAGTCAGGTTAGCTTTTAATCCTAGGGGTGCATTCCATAAAGATTTCGCAATAGTCCAGTTTGAAGAAATACCACGATACCAACAAATGTTATCGTCACATGAAATTATTGTTCAAATTTTTTTTAAATCAAACTTAAACTATACAGCCTTCTTCCTTGGTCACATACATATTTTGATATATTGATATATATTTTTAAAACCGCGATATTTTGTAATCATCGTCACGATACTGAATTGAGAATTATTATATTCTTTAGAGTTAGAGCTAAGTATTGTAATCTCTTATGTATTGGCAGGAATACGTGAATTAAGATGGAATGACTATTTACTTGTATCTTCAGAATGTCTCAATGGATATAATAAAATTACCTCTTGCCAAGCACGTGTTCTTTGTATAGGAATGAGTCCCTTTACTTAGACTCTCTACCACTGATGAACAGACAAAAATTCGAAATAAGACCTAATCGGATTTATAATGAAAGCTAGCTAATACGACGAACAATAATGAAGAACTCCCCCAATTTCTATGTTAATCATCTTTATTGAAGTATCATCAAGCAACAAGAAAGTAAACGACATATGATTGACATCATGCAGTCTAACGAAATATTGAACATATCCCCATAAGATATAAGCGAGACCAAGAACTATATCAATGAACATCATACGAATTAACAATGTATAAATAACAACAGTCTAGCTCACCTGAGCAGCTTCGCTGAAACCAGCGTCTCGGAACTGCTTCCGGAAGAAGCTGGGATTCGGCGTGTCGCTGTACGCGCCATCACCAGCGTAGTTCAGGGTCCGCTGGTAGGCGTAGTCCCGCCCACATTGGTAGTAGTAACCGTGGGCAACCAGCAGGACTGCACTTATAAGGGTGAGTCTGAAAGAAGCAGGAGGGGGGTCATGTAGTGCATGACATCATGTTGAGGAAATTTCAATTTCAAGAATTTCAGAGGCAATTTTAGGTTAGTTTGGGATATTGAAGGCTGAATTTTTCATTTTTCATTCAAGATCACACAGTCTCTAAAAGACAGTCAAGTTCCTAGCCAAAAGAGAGTCCATTCACCTTTACTATTTCTGCAAATTAGGGGGTGGGGGTCCTCTTGAAATGATGTCACTGTTAGAGGTCAGGTCAAGGGTCACATGACAAAACATGACAAGGGGGGACGGGGGTCAAAAAAGATAATTAAAAAAAATAGCATGACGTCATTTATGGGTGGCCCCTACAATACACCTTTCCAATTGCAATCAGTGTGGTCCACCACTTTGTCTACCTTTTGGGGCTTTTGGTAACTATAGGGCACTTTATCTCATATAGGTTAACTGTAAACTCCAAAAAGTTGTTGCATTTTTAATTAACCAGGGTGGCGCCACATTAATGAAAAAGATGTAGGCCTACATGTATGTATAATGCCATAACAACATTGTCAGGGGAACCTACGACGTGGCAACAAGACGATCAAGACACCATCATATCCCAGCCATATGCCCCAGTCCACTTCCGCGAAGGCAGCGTTCCACCCATAGTCATACCAGTCAAAAAGAAAAGTCACTACTGTAGGCAGGTACAGGGAAGTAGTCAAGAGATGTCAGTGGCCGTCCAGTAATAGTCCCTACCACGGATAGCTGATTTAGAGAATCGGAGGCACCTGCAGGTTAATTTGGGCTGATTTTGTCAACAAAAACACAGGAAAATATATAGAAAATATATCTATATTTGCCAAGTTTCTATCTGTAATATTGCAATTTCCATACCAACTTAAAAAATGTGAGGGGTGGGTACCACCGGTCCCACCTCCACAGTTTTTAATACAGAGGACTCAACTAAATATATATCCCTCTCTTCTGATATAGTTCTTTAGGATTCATACCTAAAAGGCTAACTTGTCCCTATTCCTAGTCACTATTTTCCACAGTTTTGAATAATGGGGACTAAATTAAATATATATCCCTCTCTTCTTATAGTTCTTTAGGATTCATAGATAGAATGCTAACTCATCCCTACTCCTAGTCACTATTTTCCATAGTTTGTAATATATTAGATATTTATTCTTAAATTCAACTTGCAACTAGTTGACCTCACCCTCAAGGAAACGAAACCCCATTCTACTTTGGCATGTAATACGCAATTAGACATAATTATACCACTACCAGAGACCTCGCCCCTCTCAATCCCTCATTTCTGTACCCACAAACCTTGAACAGTTAAAATACGACCTAAAACCTCTCTTATATAACACAACATTTTGCAGCACTATTTGAGAACATCTTTTTCTTGCCAGATTGTGTTGTGGTAGAAGATTGATTACAAATCCAAACCTTTTTGAGTATATATGTATATGGTGTTTGCAGTTTCATAGCGAAGACATAGTTGAGGTATTACCTTTTAACCAAAGCTGGAGAATTTAGATCGCTCTTGTCTTCCAATTCGTTGAATGTAGGTTATATATAGGGGAGAATGGAGGGGATAAAGTACTAAAACGTCACACATTTGCACGTGCACAGTGGCCCGTCGCATAACCAAACTCTCGCAAGAGGTAGCGATTAAGGATGGATTTGTTTTTTTCTCGCTGTTTTTTTCTCTCCTTGTTTTTGGAATGTGCCAATTGTCCCTGTTGCGATGGTTTTGCACACACTTTGAAGTTAATTTAATTGATTGATAAATACATTTCCGCCACTTACCTCCTATATATTTTATAATGATGAGGGACACTGCTATTATTTGCTGAAAACAGAATATTAAAATTAACACCCCAAAATGTCCCCCCGGGACATGAAAGAAAAGGGGTGGTCAAACCATCCCTGTAAGGATGAAAGGTGGATTCGCTCCCTGTTGAACAGGGAGAGGTCTTTTGAAATGTGCCAATGTTCGCTACAGCGAGACCCGTTATGCGACGGGGCACAGGGAACTCTTTTCTCTCTGTGTAAAGTAAAATGTCTTCAACAGATTAAGGGGTCAGGACCCGCTGGACCCCCCCCCCCCAATCAATCACTGTTAGATATTCATGTATGTTGCAATGTACTTCTCTTTTCTAAAAGCTTTTGTTAGTAACAATTATCAAGGTCACCCTTGATTTTCAGAATTATCACATTACGTTACGTAACAATAATATTCACAAAAGTACAATATCTGAGAGAAAATGGAATAATTCTACTCAAATTCTTAAGCGTTTCAGGGGCTTGCTGGAGGAACTAAGTATAGAAAAAGGGGAAAATCAAAGCATATGAGCTGGCGGAGGTTCCCTCCCCACTCCTTCTTTTTTTTATTCTTTTTTTTTTAATCAAAATCCTGGATCCGTATATGACGCCTGAAGTCGTGATTGAACAACAGGGCTATAATTTATAAAGTAGGGAGGGCGGGCGGGGGGCTATTTCCCAACTATGTAACTTCATTTAAAACCATCATGGTTCATGTGCATGGCTTAGTAACTCCGTTTCACATCCGTGCTTTTTCCTATACAAAAAAAAAGTATGTGAGTTGTTTCCTTCCATGGAATCGTGACCTAACTTTATACCATAACTGTATGGATGAGGAGCATGGAAGCGTGAAACAGCTCTATACTAATATAATGAGGCAAACGGTAGTTGAAAGTGGGGCCCCCGCTACATGGGGTATAGACTCCTAAAATCTATTTCTGAGCTTAGTGACATGTAACATGGACATTTCTTAAATTCGATACTTTTGAGAAATTGTTAAAAAGTTCAACATAGGGAACCTCGCCACCATTAAAAACCTCTCGCCAACCCCCCCCCCCCCCCCCCCCCGCGCAGAACCTTTTAATATAACTCCATTCAGATATACTACCCATATTCCATTGTCAAAAAGGTTGTCATGCTTGTCGGAACACAACTACAACCCCCACCATATCCGCAAGTCACTTGATATAAAATCAATTAGAAAAAGAACTCGATTTTTTACATTATCAAATTGCATTCCCAATCATAATTTGTATGTATATTTTTTACGATTGGTTCATTGATGGATGATAAGTTTTATTATACCCTAGTACGATACAGGTTCTGTAGTTAAGAGTTTAACGTTAAGGGTTCAATGCACCACTGATACAGGCAGGGTGATAACCAAAGTGTTATCACCTTGCAGGGTATTACGGAAAGGAGTTCCCTCAGTAGAAAATAGTTTAGTTACTCTAACCTTTACTATTTCAGGGTGTTTCCAGGGTATGGTCAATTCATAACCTACCAGGGTGAAGATGCTCGATGGGTTATCAATCCTCGTTGTACATACATATAACCTATTATACCTTTTCTGTTAGATCTGAGCTCCTAAGGAAGGATGCACAGCAATCAGTGATGGTGGGACTGTGATGTCGCACATTTTTTTAATGTTATTTCATATAACTCTTTTGATATCCATCAAATCCACAAACAGTAAGCAGTAAAATGTAGCTAGGAACGTTGTGCAGATAATGCATGTGTTAGATTTTTTATTTCTTAAAGATTTCATTTTTTCATGAATTTTAGAAAAATAAAAAGTTTCTGTATCACACTGCAGTGTGATACAAGGCTGGTTATCACCCAGGTTTGTATCACCCTGTGTTAAACTCTTAACTACTAAACTTGTATCACCCTAAGGTGTAATAAAAGGATATACCTCATACCTCCTCCCCAGTTGGTTATACATATGACATGTATCAAAATACCAGTGTTACTTTCCCACCGAATTCCCAGAGTAAAACCCCATACCCACTAGGCGATTTGGGCCTTTGCGATTGTATTTTCCCCTGATCGCCCGTCAATATGCTGTATTAAAATGTACATGTTCGATCTGAACCGCTGGGAAAATCACTTGACAATTAGCCTGACGATTTTATCAAAGATTCCTTTCAATATAGCATACTGACGGGTGACGAGGCCCAAATCGCCTAGTGGGTATGGGGCTTTAAACTATCCAATAATTACGTATTAGCTAGGCCTCAAAGGCCCATAGAGGTGATGGTGGTTTGACTTACCGTATCAACGACATCCTGGTGTATGGTACGTATCACCTTTTGCTACTGAAACGTCCTGCCCCTTGTGTGCCTGATAAAGAATTGGCAGGTCCTATACGTTATAGGGCGTGTGTCATTCTACTTCAAAACATGAACGTAAAACATGTGGTATTGGTAACTAGTATCACAGGAAGGTCAGGATATAGGTAAGCAATTCACCCTACCACAGATAGCCGATTTTCTGAGCGCAACCTGCAGACTATCCCTAAACAGGGTGCATTCTGGGAAATATGTTGACAAATGACAATAAGCTTAAGTATAGGAATTTTCATTAATTATGGCATGTGGTTAAACATCATAGGAAATTTGTTTTGACTTATTTCCATTTTGTATCTGTATATATTGATCATTTTTCAAGTTGGTTTCAAAATTCATTCATTATAGGTAAATCGAATTGAAGCAAATATTCGTATTTTTTCTATAAATGTCCCTGTTTGTTGGTTTTTTAGACAAAATGAGGCGAAATTAACCTGCAGGAGACACTCATAACATAAATGTATGGATTAAACCGGGATATGTCGTTGATAATATCTTTGAACTTCATATGGTTGGGCATGTAAGAAATATGCATATGGATTTAAAAATAAACAAGACATACTTTACAGGTTTTACAGCTGAACGTTTTAAAGTTTCACCGACGCCGTCAACCATGTCCACCGTCACAGTCCCCATAGACGTCATTTTACCTTCCTGTATCTTTGTAAAACGGGTCAAGGATAAGTCTCCTTATTTCAGGTGGACGCAGTACCAAGTTTTCATGTATTTCATGCACCTGCAGGCTAGTTTTGGCATATTTTGTAGACAAAAACATGGGAAAATCAATAGGAATAATACATCTTATGGCAATATAAAAAGATGTAATGAAAATATTTAAAATTCAACTTCATAAATTGGAGTACATACAGTAATAAAAAGAAAAAGTACCAAATTCTATCTTTTAATAATCTCAAACAAAGGAAAATGTCGTAAATGACCAATTATGATATGTGAAAGGGTTATAACAGGAAATGGCCTTGTCAACATATTTCCCACAATGCATCTTGATTTAGCCTCAAATTTAGCATGGGAATTTTCATTGATCATGTCACAATTTCTAGTTTGACATGAAGAAAACCTAGAGATTACTTTTTAAATGTGTATCCATATACATTACATATTTTCCAAGTTGTTTGAAAATCAATTTATTATAGGAGGAAATATAACATTTGTTTATTAACTTTCTATAGTTTTTTCCAGGTTTATTTTTCAACAAAATTGGTCAAAATCAGCTATCCGTTGTATGGTGAACCTATCCTGAATTGTATCCTTTTGTTATTTTTTTGCCTGTTTTTTTCTTTATAAATATAAAATTATATTTATGCCTGGTTTTTGAAAATGATATATTGTAAAAATAATATATATGAAACAAGGACCTATAGCGATAAAGGGGTTTGAGGTATGTGGCGAAATTTGCGTCATTTTCCGCATCGCGCTGTGAAATACTGGGCGCCAGAAGTGACCACGTTTAGCATTGGGGCCTATGGGGAAAACGCGAATTTTCGCGATTATGCGAAAAATTGATACAATGCGAACATTTGAAGGCTTGTATCGCATTCCTGGGATTAATTCCAAACTTTTTCTCATTTACTGTATGACGATTCGAGTGCAATTTAAAAAGTTACAGTGAAATATCATGTTTTCTCCCATAGGATCCCATGTTAAACGTCCACCCAACCTCCGTTCGCGATTTCCGCGAAATTTCGCAGCGCGATGCGCTATTTTTAGACCCACATACGGCGTATATAGCTTGGTTTTCATTGCAATGTTCTGCGTGCCTTTCCATGGTTTGAGGGGTTTGATAGTAACTTACATGTACAGTTAAAGTGGTTTTTGAGCGACTTGCGTTCATCATTTTTATGAAAACCAATTTTCATTTGATTATAGAAATGCCATAAGCGGTTTTCAAAGTATAGTAGTTATATATTGTGAATCAGGTCATTGGTGGGTTTACACACAGTTTCCCATATATAATAAACTAATTTGCTTCGTCTCTTTGACTCCGACATCCTTTTCATACTCTGATTACTCCGGTTCTAGAGTAGAATGCTCTCTGATACTAGTACTGGTATACGGGAATACTTATACAATTCTCCCTACCACGGATAGCTGATTTACAGTATTTAAGGTACCTGCATGCTAATTTGGGCTTATTTTGTCGACAAAAACCCTGGAAAAACTATAGAAAATAAACAAATAATGGTTATATATCCACCAATAATGAGTACATTTTCAAACCACTTAGAAAATATTAAGTGTATATAGATACATGTTTTAAAAAATAAGTCTGCAAAATTTTCATCATGTTTAACTATGAATAATGATAAAAATTATGAAAATCTCTATGCTAATGCCTTGGGTCTTGTCGACAAATTACCCAGCATGCAACCTGATATAATCTAACCTGCAGGTACGCCTCAAGAAACTTGCTATCCGTGGTTGGGAGAATTTAATTTTGAATGCTGCTGAATGTATTAAACTGGTGTCCCAAAAGATATACCTTTTGAGTAAAGTCAAACAATACCTAGATAGATATCAGTCCATGGCTATTTGTAAGAACAAAATACTACCAAATTTTGATGATGGTAATATTTTCTTTATTAAACTGACTGAACGTACTCTGTGAACTATAGGGTTTTACTTTATGGTTATGTATTGGGTTGTCGATTACTATTGTTCCATCATAACTATTCCAGTATGCTAGCTTGTGTATGTCGTTGTCTTCCTTCCTGTCTCGACCGCGGGTCATCTCAGAATGTAGCTCTTCATTAAGAGGTGCCAGAAACACTCATGTGAAAGGATAATGTTTAGTAAATCCAAAACATGTGTCGCTGTGCTCCCGTTGACACTATCAGTCCAGAGAGGCTTATCCGCTCAACCACCTACAGGCAACGCCCCTAGCCTAGTCCACCAGCTTTGAAAGGAGCATTTTATATCAAGGTGCCAAGTGCTGGAACAAACTATCACCTGCTGTTTGTTCTGAGGTATCTTTAAATACTTTTAATAAAAAAAAAGCTGTCTAAACAGGAAATATTATTGCCTATTCTTTAAATTGCTTGCTGTAATTGTCCCATATGACTTCAGTAGAAGCATGATGTAAAAGAGATACTCTGTACGTTCATCATACGTGTATGTTCATTAAACTTGTGTACCCTTTGTTATCTTTTTTATTTCTTTTCCTTTTTTTGTTATCCTTTTTATTTCTTAAGACCTGTGGGTAGGGAGACATCTTCTTGAGGTTTGGTAAGTTTATAACTTTTATATTAATTTTGGATCATTGTAATTTCTATCTAATGTGGATTGTTTTGTTATATTTATGTATTTCATTGGTAGTGCCTACGATCATACACAATTCATCTATTTCTTAGGTGTCAATGAAAACAGGCTATAAGCCAAATTGTATCGTTTCAGGATAATAAAGTTGATTAAAAAGAAATCTTAACTATGTTCCGAACATTAACATTACTAAAGTAGAAATCTCTTTATTACCATATACCTAAGCAGGGGCGGATCCAGAAATATTCAAAAGGGGGGCGCCCTATTGTAAAAATTTATACTGGACCCTCCAAATCCAATAATTTTATATCGAAAAAACGATATTTTGATAAAGATAGGGAGCGGGCGTGTGCCCCCTGTGACCCCCTCTAAATCCGCCACTGCTATGAGTTTACGGGAATACATGTACATGTAATTATCTTAAATGTGCTCCGAACTTTTATGTTAAGACAATAAACCATTCACACACCATTAATGCGGTTGCAATCTCTTTATTGCAATATGCTTACAGAATAAGATCATCTCTGTGCATGGAGCCACTGAAAGCGGATTATGCCCACAGGCCGTGTCAAATTATTATACAGATTTTTGTATTATCATGGATAACAGACGCCAACGTCACTTCTATAAAAAAAAAAAAAAAAAAAAAGCTATAAAGCCCCATTTAATTCGCCCTGGTCATCGCAGGTCTCTGCGACCTGCAAATGTTGGAAACGTTGGATTCTTTATTTTTAATAGGATTTTTATACAGGCTGAGTTCACTTTATCAAAATGTTCTTCCACTACAGTCCTGTGGACCATTTGGGCACAATTCTGCGAGGGGTCATCCAAATATCCTATTTTCAATGCTGCACTGCATGGGACTTGAGACCATGCAGTGCCAATGCCAACCAGTGGTGCCAACGCCTCAACGACGTTCACCTCCCCTACCCCCTAAACGTGTCAACATGGCAAATATTTTCATAGCCTACGCCTATGATTCTAGATGAGATTGCTTGCGAAAATGATATTATTCTTGCATGCATGAGGTAGTGGAGCAGGGAACATCACTCTGGGGGGCATTCCATAAAAATTTGGCGATAATCCTGTATAAGAAACGATGTGATACCAAAAATTGTTATCGCCATATAAAAATTTTTTTTTTTTTTTTTTCGTTCAATTTTGATTTTAGTCAAACTTAAACTATAAAGCATTCTTCCTCAATCAAATACATATATTTTGATATATTAATCTTTGTGAAATATATATGTTTAAAACCGCGATATTTTCAAAATTATGGCCACGATACTGCTGTGGTGCCTTGGCGATAATTATTTGAGTTTTATGAAGTGCTCTGATCGGCGATAATTATCGCCAAATCTTTATGGAATGCATACCTGGGCTAGAACCCGGTCTGACCGCGAGCGAGCCGGGGACGTTAACCACTGCACTGCCCCTCCCCCCTCTATGACCAGACGATACACCAGGGCGAATGGGGCTTAACAGTTAAAAAAGGGAATACACATTAAAAAGAAACTTCAGGCTTGACGACATCTGTCTGGCTTTGGTTGACTACCATTAGTACATCATGCAGGCCCGTATACAGGTTCTGTTGAAGGGGGTGGCGAGGTTCCATAAATGGAAATTTTGCTTATAATTTCAATAATTTCGACTTAAAAAGTGGGGTGGCGAGGCTCCCCAAGTGTATCTTGCGCTGCATCCCCTCCCTCCACCCTCGATGTCCGCTATGGAACGGCAATATACAGAGACGAATACTTTGTCGACCTAAGTGGGACTTTCTAACATTTCCCCCGATATTTCAGGGTTTTTACAATGAAATTTTGAAGGGAAGGTGGAACTTTTTGTAAAACTTACTAGTAGGGGGGGGGCACCCCCCTTGTATACGGGCCTGTATACATAAATAAGATGTCAGAATTCGGAAATTCGACAAATGTTAATGCTTGTAAGCAAGTGCAGCGACTTAAGATAAGGTAATGCTGCCCAAATTTGCATTTTGATTCACATGAACTGGCTTCCTTATCTATAGAAAAAAGTGTTAATGTAGATAAGGTTTATACTATGACAAGGTAATATCAGAAAGAAATCAACCACTAAGTTTGTGATATCGTTTGTATACATACTACACGACACTTATGGTATAATTTGTATGGCAACTACACTTAAAGGGAGGGGCCAGTGAAATATCTTTTTGCCATCTTTCTTTCAATTTGTATTCTATATGTTAGATTTAATGCTAATAAAGATATACATGAGATGTTTCCTGTTATGAATAGTTCTTTTTGAGCCTTAATGAAGTGTTCATATTAGAAACCTCTTGGGTGCCCTGTCAGCCTGAAATTGGACATCTGTGTGTGACGTCACGCAAGGAAACTGTTATGTTCAAATTCTTAAATTGCAAAATGCATATAATTCTTTTTTCAAATAGTTTTTACATATATCATTCAATTTTGTTGTATTGAACACTATTAGACTCATTAAAAGAGAAGGGCATTATATTTAATAATTTTTTTAGTTTTCTATTTTACAATTGTCTGTTTGTGACGTCACACTCAGAGAAATACACTGTGCATGCTGCACAAGTTGCAGACTGGGATTTATGTATAAAATTCGAAATAATAAAGATAAGCGTAAGCAATTTGGCATAGCAATTATTTGGATGGTGGAGATCACAGCACTATTAGAATTTATATTCACTGGCTCCTCTCTTTAAAGGAAGTATATTAGTTAACCACAATACAATTGTGCGACACATAATATTTGCCAATAAAAACTAAGAATAATAGATTATAAAATCATGTTAAGACCAGTGCATTGCACATCTAATTATGTTAAAAATTAAGTACATATAATATATAATAATATATTTCACACATGAGTATAAGATGTATTTCTAGCCAGAGATTCTGAAAGTAACGAATTTTTCTCAGTTAATTTCTTTTAGTAACATGCAAATTAATTTTTGCCTATGAGTTATAGCGGAGTGTCAGTGTATCTCGTGACTTCACCAGCTTTGTGCAGGCTTGCCTCCCAAAGATTCACACTTCATGTGTGAGAATGCTTTCACACTTAGGGGCCGTCCATTAATGACGTCATGCTATTTTTGATACTTTTTGACGCCTCCCTCCCCCTTGTTATGTTTTGCCTTGCAACCCTTGACCCCCCCCCCCCTCCCTCTCTGGAAATGACATCATGATAAGAGGACCCACCCCAACCCATCGCAGAAGTAGTAGAGCCCAAAGCCCTTTAATGCCTGGTCCCCATTTGGGTGACTAGATTTCCTTGGTCGGCGGACTACTAAGGTTGTTAATCGCCCGGCGACCAACTCCACACTGGCGCCGTGATGTCTGGCGACCAAACCACTAGTCGCCCTGGTTTTTGGGGAAAATATTTGACATGTTTAATATTGTTCAATGGCCACGGGCGATTAGTTAATCGTCGGGCGACGTACTAAAGTTCCCCCTCGTCACCCGGCGACCAACTGCAAGAGCGTCCCAACGTGGCGACTAACTTTTATTTTTCAATGGGGTCTCCTTGGTCGCCCGGCGACATACTAATTCACTAATCGACGGCCGACCAAGGTAGGTCGCCGTCGTTGGTCGCCCAAGTGGGGACGCGGCATAATGCCTGGTACCCATTTGGGTGACTAGATTACAAAAGTCGGCGATGACAAATGTTATTAGTCGCCCGGCGACCAACCAGAAACTGGTGCCGTAATTTCTAGCACTTGGGCGACTAGATTACAAAATTCGGTGGCTACTAACATGGTTAGTCGTCTGGCGATTAACTAAAAGAGCGTCCCATCCTGGATATTGATTTTTTAGTAGCCTGGCGACTATAGTTGGTCGCCCAATGACTTGTTTTTTCTCCTTGGTCGCCAGTGAAATCTACTAATTTTCACTAATCACCATCATAAGTCGGCCCAATGGGGATGCGGCATAAGAACAGGTCAGGCTCCCAGATATTCCTGACTAAAGCCCCATACCCACTAGGCGATTTTACCGGCGACTGGTGATGGGCGACAGCAGAATCACTAGTATAATCATCACCAATACAGATCACATGTTAGTATGTAGCATTTCAATATTACACACTAACATGTGATCTGAATTGGTAATGATTTTACCATTGATTCTGCTGTTTCCTGTCGCCATTCGCTGGTAAAATTGCCTAGTGGGTATGGGGCTTTAGCCTTAGATCTTAGAGCCACACTGTCATCTGTGAGACGGACGTAACTTAATATGTTGTAAGTCCCTTACATTCCAAAAGTGGAAAACACGTTGCTGGCCGTCGTGTTGTTAGGCTAACGTCTTCAGATGTAAGCCTAACAACGGTAGGACGAGACCGCTCCCCTAACTAAAAATAGAAATTTCAGCATTGAAAATCCCAACTTTATTTACAATTTTTCTAAGAAATTCTTGAAATTGATTTTTTTCAACGTGGCGTCATGCACCACATGACCCCTCCTTGTCTTGCCTGGCCATGGAAACATGGTCTCTCTCCCCTGCTGCATGACGTCATTAAAGGACGACCCCTTATAAAAATATACATTTAAACTATTGTTTAAGCTTTCTCTATGATTTGGTCAGTGTAGAACATTAAATAAGTATTAGTGGACCATTAGAAAAAAGCTATCAAAGCTAATTTTGCTGAGTTTTAAGATGAAGAACTGGCTGGTATCCTCTTAAACGGTGCCATGTTATAGGTATCAATATCTTGGTCACACACCTTTAAGCTACGTCTCAATGAGTCCGTCATCCATTACACGCAATCCATCATAGGTCATCGCTTCAAGGGTGATTTCTGGGGGGCATTCCATAAAAATTTTGCAATAATCCAGGTTGAAGATATACCACGATACCAACAAATGTTATCGCCACATGAAATTTTTTTAAATTTTTTTTTGGTTCAAATTTTTTTTCAATAAAACTTAAACTATACAGCCTTCTTCCTTGGTCACATATGGTCGATTCTCACGAAACGTGCCCAATTGGCGGATTTCATGTTATTGAGCTATATCAGAAAGAAATGTAAATATTATTTCATTTTTTTTGGTGTATATCCATCCGTACATACTATATCCGCATTATGGACTCCCCTTTTGCACATAGTCTCTCAAAATTTAAAGAAATATGTTGAAAAATATGAAAAATTGAGTAATTATGATGTGGTGTACTTTTTGTGTATTAGATCTTAGGGCTATATTTCAAAACTTTTTAGGTGTCACTTAATTATATTTTACCATAGGTTAGTATGTATTAATGTGTACATTTCTGGTTGAAAATAAATAAATATTAGGCTATATTTTCTGATGTTATTGGGATATTTATTGACCTGTCATAATTCGTGGGGGCTGTCATAGTTCGTGGGGGCACTGTCATAGTTCGTGGGGGCATATATTTTATAGTGTTATACAAAAAGTTTGGTAGTAGATAATGCTGAATTATTATACTGATTAAATACGGAAGGATACATACTTTGCAATTGATCATAAAGATTTAGCCTAATCTTATTACATATTGACATATTTTAGTGTTTTAATAGACTGTCATAGTTCGTGGGGGCTGTCATAGTCCGTGGGGGCATTGTCATAGTCCGTGGGGGCATTGTCATAGTCCGTGGGGGCATATATTTCATAGTCCTATACAAAAAATTTGGTAGTAGATAATGTTGAATTATTATACTGATTAAATATGGAAGGCTACATATTTTGCTTTTGATCATAAAGATTTAGCCTAATCTTATTACATATTGACATCTCTTAGTGTTTAATAGTCTGTCATAGTCCGTGGGGGCTGTCATAGTCCGTGGGGGCATTGTCATAGTCCGTGGGGGCATATATTTCATAGTCCTATACAAAAAATTTGGTAGTAGATAATGTTGAATTATTATACTGATTAAATATGGAAGGCTACATATTTTGCTTTTGATCATAAAGATTTAGCCTAATCTTATTACATATTGACATCTCTTAGTGTTTAATAGTCTGTCATAGTCCGTGGGGGCTGTCATAGTCCGTGGGGGCATTGTCATAGTCCGTGGGGGCATATATTTCATAGTCCTATACAAAAAATTTGGTAGTAGATGTTGAATTATTATACTGATTAAATATGGAATACATATTTTGCTTTTGATCATAAAGATTTAGCCTAATCCTATTACATATTGACATCTCTTAGTGTTTAATAGTCTGTCATAGTCCGTGGGGGCTGTCATAGTCCGTGGGGGCATTGTCATAGTCCGTGGGGGCATTGTCATAGTCCGTGGGGGCATTGTCATAGTCCGTGGGGGCATTGTCATAGTCCGTGGGGGCGTTGTCATCGTCCGTGGGGGCTTGTCATCGTCCGTGGGGGCGTTGTCATCGTCCGTGGGGGTCCTGATATTTATATGTGCATAAATTAAAAAATAATTAATATTAACGTTCCCAATTACATATATAGATACTACAATACACTAAGAATATATTGACCAAAAATTATTTCATTCTGAAAAAAAAAAAAATTTCCCCCCTATTTTGTCATGAATTGGGCACGTTTCGTGAGAATGGACCATATACATATTTTCATAAATTGATATTTGGGAAAATAGATATTCATAAAACCGCGATATTTTGTAATTATCGCCACGATACTGATTTGAGGCCTTGGCGATAATATTTTGAGTATCGCAGATCTTTTATGGAAGTGCTTTAATTCGCGATAATTATCGCCAAATTTTTATGGAATGCATACCTGGCTGCTGACAGATAGCCAACGGTCAGGTACAGGATGCCTCAATGTACGATGGATGACCCAGCGCATGTGACGGATGACACAGGCCAAAATCGGATGTATGGAGACATAGCTTCACTCCACACAAGGTGGACAGACTGGCTTCCACACACCATCCCCGCACCTATAACCCCAGCCCTGTTCTCTGTTGGTGACATAAAAGGGGGCCAATTGGTCTCAAACCTGCCTGGATGTGTGTGTCGAAAAGTTAAGGAGATGGGTCCTTTTTCAGGCTCAAGTGAGTGAAAAGAGTGAGAAAATTTTACTCAAAATTTGTGTGAAATTTACCTCCTCACTCAATATGGGTTAGGAATTCAAACAGAGTTATACATAGTTATATAGAAAACACTTTCTAAGTATCTTAGGGGAAATAGATGAAAACTGATAATGTGGTTTCATGAATAGTTATAATTATACATTTCCATTAAATCAACAAATAGGGATATGAAATATATTAACAGCATCCCTTCATTATGAGTAGTTTTTCGAACTTGCAATGTCCTTCAAAATTGGTCTGTTTTTAAAACCTCAACACACACATCCGGGCATTGAGAAGGGAAGTCGCGACCCCCTCCCCCCCCCCCCCCCCGGGGGCAGGTGTAGGCGAATTGATAACCTTGTATCGAGATTTGTATCCGAGCGTACAAGCATGTTTATATATGCATGGACATAGCTCCTTTGTCATGCTATTATTTGTTTACTCTATTTTAATTCGGGGCTATGCCTCCGAACCCCCTTCTTATTTTCTTATTTCTAGGTTTGATATTTTTCTTCCATATATAAGGCCAAAAGAAAAATGTTGTGTTCAGGTAACCCTGCCTACCCTAATGTTTTGCCCCTACCCTTTTTTTGTTTTTTTTAGAAAATTTGTAAAAAAAGATAATTCACAATCCAAAAGGATTGACCTAAAAATGCATGGAAAACCATAAAACAAAATGTAAATGCCCAGGACACGTATTGTTGATGATAAAAAGTAAAAAGAAAGCAAATAAAGAATTTCGACCTACCTACACTATTTTTTTTTCCACCTATGTTACCTGAACACAACTATCTTTTTTTTGGCCTAAGGGTGGATCTGGACGTTTTCAAATCCCGCGTATGTGAGGAGATATGCATCTTGCGGTCTTTGTGCCCACGTGAGATAGAAATCATACACTGTTAAAATGGTGTTTAGAATTTAAATATGTTTAGGGTATGTACATGTTTATGATCTAAATACATTAAACCATATCTGTTTAAAACCTAAACAATTGTAACTTCTAAACATGTGTTGGGTTAACTATGCTTAAAATCTAAACACATAACATCAGTTGTGTTTAAAAGCTAAACACTTGTAACCTCTAACCATGTTTTGAATGGGACACGTTTAGAATCTAAACGCATAATATCAATTGTATACTATGGAAAAGAAAAATGGACACTTTGGGATTAGAACCCACATTCTCTACATTCAAGGTAGAAGCCTAACCAACTGAGGTAACTTGGACTGCATGCAGTGCACACTCTCATAGTCAGCACCAATGAGAAGGATCAGTACTACTATACAGGTGTTCAACATTAGACAGACAAAAGTTCAGTGCTCTCATACCCCTACTTGTTCAGTGAAGTAGCAAAGCTGGGCTGTGCCTACCTGAAGGCCTCCATACCTCAGTGGTAGAGCATAGGCTTCATATGTGAGGGGCCCCAGGTTCAAATCTTGGCTACTGAAGTTATCAAATTACTACTTTGAAGTAGTTGTACTATTAGTGGTTTGCAACATGCCGTCCATATTTTTGGCCATGATTAGTAAAATGGTTTTTTCATACACTTAGGAATTTGGAACTTTGTGATTAAAAATATTAGATCTTTAAGTTTTTGTAGCATCATTAAGATAATCACTTCATTGGCCTGCTATTCTAGGTACGGTCAACCAACCAGAACACCCCTAAAACATTTATAAAACGTTTTAAAACACCTTTTCAGTAGGATTAACATGTAGATACCTTTTTAGTTCAAGAACTTTATTAGCTATACCCTGAAGGTTTTACCTCCAACAATCAAACAACCCATGCAAGGCTAAACCAAGAAGGAAGGACATACTAAGTTATTGGCTCAATGATCCTGTAGTGTGTTTAGAGGAAAAATAAAACTTTAAATGATGTTAACATTACATCTGGTGTAAACTGTATGGCATAGTACCATAGCAGTGTTTTACATGTAAAATCTATGGGGTGTTTTTTTTACACACTACAGTATATTATTGTTAAATTTAAAATGGTTTTCATCCTTAAAAATGAAAGAACACTGTACATATTATGGTATATTACTGTTTAACTTAACCCTAAACACCCTGAAGACCTAAATGCTTCATAGATAAACACCATAGATTTCTAAACACTTAACAGCTCAACATCAAAAAAGCATAAGCATTTTGATTCTAAACACCTTGAGGACCTTAACACTTCATGGGTAAACAGCTAAACATCACACATTTCTAAACACTTAACCCTAAACACCAATAATTCTAAACATGTTTAGGGAAATAAAGTGTTCCAAAACTGGATGCACCGAAGTGTTTAGGAAAGTGTTTAGGTTCTAAACACTTGTTTTAACAGTGTATACAAGCAACAGTTGTGTCGTGACTATCGTGTGTATAACCAACCTCATAGAAGGTCTAACAGCCCAAGATGACAAGAATGTAAAGCCACAACAGAAAAGAACGTTCTAGTTGTCCGGGGGCAGTTCCAGGGGGACTTCTCCTCTTAGGTAGTGAGGTCTTCTCGTCTGGTGTGGCTTCTCATTTAATCCTCTGAAATAATTCAAATAAATGTATTTACAATAATGAATGATCCATATGCGAAATATTTCTTTCATATCAGAATGTTAATGATAAATGGTTGTGGTTAGTTATTTCTAAATAAATCTGCTTTCCCAAAATAATGAAAATAGTTTATCATTTCCTATGAGGCCCTCCAACGAAGGGGGAAAGTGCGAGAATAATTTATGCTATTTTCAAACAAATCTCATAGTTAAGGGTATTTTATTCTTAGTAGCAAATGCTTTATAACAAGTGTAGTGATTTGAAGGATTATTTACTTTATTTATTATATTTCTTGAATCATCTTTTCTCTGAAACATACGTCGCAAATGATGGATTGGTATTTCAATATCTTAACAGACACCCAGATTTAACTTACAAAGTACATCATAGAGTGTAAAATCAAATTTGGATAAAAACATTTCCTGTAGAATTCTACTGGATATGTCAACCTTAATGGAATGGTGCGGGCAGAAATGTAGAACAAATATATTTACACAATTAAGGGCCCTAATTTAATGTTTTGATGAACTATCAATATAAATTAGGCTATGGTTAACTTAAGGAAACTGTTGCATTGTCATGGGCAGATCTAGAAAATTTAGAAAGGTGGGGCACCTATATCAAAATAGTCCCAGTCCCCACTCCAGGAACACAAGGTTTAAATTAAAAAGATATTGACATGGTGGGGGGAGGGCAGATTTAGGATTTTTGAAAGCGGGGGTCAGTATAAAGGCCAAGTACTAAAACAGCAGGCATTTGCTGACACTCAAACAGCATTTTCTTCTAGTTTAGTGGTAGACCTAAGTGGAACCTTTGCTTATAATTTCAGTAATTTTAGCCTAAAAAGGGGGGTGGCGAGGTTCCCAGAGTGGAACTTTCCAATATTTTCTCCCGTTTTATGGTGGGCTTACAGTGAAATTTTTGATGAAAAGGTGGAACTTTCTGACAAAGTTCCTGTGTGGGGAACCCCCGCCCCCACCTCCCCCCCTAGTTATGGGCCTGCTATTAGTCCACCAAAAGGATGGCTCAGGACCCCCTGTACCTCTTCTGGGGGTCCCTCAGGGGCACACGCCCCAGGCGCCCCCATTTAGTTCGGCCTTGATTGTGGTTAGATCTATTAGAACTTGGCTTACCACAAAATGGGACATCGCAAAAGCCCTTGCCAGAAGACTCAGCCAGTAAACACCAGGGGCCGAAAAACTGACCACGTGGGTTGCGGCAGTAGTTGGCTGCAGCTGACAGTGTGCTGTCAGGGAAGTCATCGGCATTGTAGTTGTGAGTGTTAGGGCTTTGACTGTCCCAGCGCTGGCAGGTCCGATCATCCCACGTTACGGCCAGTTGTCCAGTGTATTCCAATCCTCGCCCGGTTGTGCGGCAGTCTTGGGTTAGTTCTGAAACTATATATTTGAAGAAGGAAACAAATGCTGATATGACGTTCTTGCCAATTAAGGAAGTTAAGGAACGTTGGCCCTCTTACTAACAATTAAATGATTAAACAATGAAAATAAAGAACATATATAAATAATTAATAATAGTTAGATAATACAAAAAAAGTAATAATACGTTGCAGCCTGATAAAGAATTTGATTTCAATGGGCTTTTTCTCTCTGTGATAAAAACTACCTTTGGAATTTTCATGAAACTACTGGAATATTAAGCATTTACCTGACAGTAAATATCTAAACCAAAAAATTAAATATTCACCATTTGTGAGACAAATTATATTGAAAACATTGAAAATTTTTGGGTATCTATAATATGGTAATTTCATACCCTGTTATCATAATTGAACAAAGAACTACCTAACTTTACCTCTCCTACCATTAGTAGACCCATAAAAATCTAAAACTGCTTAAAAAAAACAAAAACTGTAGCTCCTAATCTATGACCCAGATGGCACCCTGAACAGTCTCAAGTACCTTTAAGTCCATCTATATCAACGAATTTACAGGTAGAAAAATGGTAGTAAAAGGATCTGATTATGAAGCCATCAATTCATGCAGTTCTCAGAACTATTGGTAAATCACCAACGATATTCACAGAGTACTATTAAATCTTATGGCTGTGTTCTACATACCAAATATTTGCTAGAGATTTGCTGTGATACACTTTTGTGGTGGCTCTTTATGATCGCCTGCATTGCCGATCACATTTACCAAACCCAAACACCCTCTCAAAAAATAAAAACAAAACATAAACAAAAAACAATAAAAAATAATAAAACCAAAGGCCTAAATTTTAGTAAATCCACCACTATCCACCCATGATAGTTTAACCCAAAGGGGCCGTCCATAAATGACGTCATGCTATTTTTGACCATTTCTGACCCTCCCTCCCCCCCTTCGTCATTCTTTTACTATAGGAATGTATAGGGGACTGGACGCCCCCCCTCCCCTCCCCGGCGCATGACGTCATTTATGGACGCCCCAAACTACCTGCCCTTTATTATCTGATTATGTCACAGCCTTTCTCCAGACTCGATTACTCATACTTCATCTCATACATCTTCACTTTTAATCTTGTACATATTCCCTCGTTAACTCACCACATGGTTAAAATGGAAGTTTGTCTATGGAAAACAAACACTGTATATTTGTTCTATTTAAGTTTTATTGTTAATTTAGTTTTAATCAACATTACCATACAAATATGTAAGGTTTGAGACTAGCAATCACTGGAAGACCGGCTAGTATCTAACTGCCGAAGTGTTGTATGTGCTTTTGAAAAAAAAAAAAAAAAAGAATGTTGGTAGATCTAATCATTTCCTGCTGATTATGTATCGACAGCTGATTTTACGAGTGGAAATTGACAGAACCCACTTTTGGCACTCTTTCGGTGCCAAACGTGTGCCAAAGTATAAGCTGCCAGTATAGAATGTTTCCATGGGGAGGCTCAATTTTTGCAGCCAGGTTTTGGTATGTGGAATACAGCCTTACACATTCAAGTTCTGAAAGGATATTTCAGAAAATGGTGTGAACAAACATGACCATCTTACAACACCACAGATGATATCATTTAGTTATATTTTTGCTTTTCATCAATGAAATGTATATAGTTAGTTGTGCAAGAAAATTGATAACTAATATTTTTTTACCAGTTTAGTTTTTTCATAAACAGTGTCGGAAATTAACCATATATTGTGTGCGCCCATCGGGTGCACAATTCCTTATGCTGTGCGCCCGAAATTTGGCCAATGCACCCCCCTAATATGTAACTATTATATCAGCTATCAAAAGTGTGCACAATGTGCGTGCATGCCTAAAAAAATCGTGCACCCGGCCGCGAAAATGTGTGTGCCGGGTGCAGGGCGCTGACACTGATAAAGCATAGCCCTGTGCTAGTTCAAGTTGTAGGGCCTTTGGGAAAAAGTCACCAAAACGTATGTCCAAAGGAGAGATATTGTTAAAGTCCTCATTCCTGCAGCAATCACTGTGATCTCAGAAGTTATGTGTAATATCCAGTAGAATACACACACAGCACTTCAACTAAACACCAAAACCATCTAAATAGTAAGTGACCAGCCTTATATATGAGTTGCCTGTGTCTGCTGACCTTGGGAAGGTCACATAAATAAGATAGGGGACTTCTGGCAGGAGAACATGCTTGTTGGTAATTGAAGGTGAAGGTTAAATGTGTGTGTGTGTGTGTGTGTGTGTGTGTGTGTGTGTGTGTGTGTGGGCACATGTGTGTGGGTGTGTGGGTGCATGTGTGTGGGTGTGGGTGCGGCTTAACCTGCCAGTAGCTGGCAGGTTTATGTTGTTTTACTAATATATAACTGTCCTTTTAGGGGTCACTGTGGTGAACTGACTGGTGCACTCTTTTTAGAAGTGATCCTGGCTAATATGCCAGCTACAATGTGCCGGTTACAGGGGGCAACCTTGGTTAAGGTACAGTTGGATCGTGTGACATAATTGGTACCCTTCAAGGTCAAGGTCAGCATTCGTGAATGACATTGTTTGATTATTTGTAGCTCTGAATTTGGAATAACTCTTGCCTTACCTGTTGTACTTGTAGGCGCATAGACAGGGTCTGTTGTACATGTGGGTGCTTAGACAGGTTCTGATGTACTTCATGAATGACATTGTTTGATTATTTGTAGCTCTGAATTTGGAATAACTCTTGCCTTACCTGCTGTACTTGTAGGCGCATAGACAGGGTCTGTTGTACATGTGGGTGCTTAGACAGGGTCTGATGTACTTCATGAATGACATTGTTTGATTACTTGTAGCTCTGAATTTGGAATAACTCTTGCCTTACCTGCTGTACTTGTAGGCGCATAGACAGGGTCTGTTGTACATGTGGGTGCTTAGACAGGGTCTGATGTACTTCATGAATGACATTGTTTGATTATTTGTAGCTCTGAATTTGGAATAACTCTTGCCTTACCTGCTGTACTTGTAGGCGCATAGACAGGGTCTGTTGTACATGTGGGTGCTTAGACAGGGTCTGATGTACTTCATGAATGACATTGTTTGATTATTTGTAGCTCTGAATTTGGAATAACTCTTGCCTTACCTGCTGTACTTGTAGGCGCATAGACAGGGTCTGTCATACATGTGGGTGCATTGACTGGGTCCGATGTACTTCTGGGCGTACAGACTGGGTCTAGGTCGGTATGTTGGGAATACAGTTTGTAGTCGCAGCTCAAGTTGTAGGAACCAAGGACTGTTACGAAGGTGTCTTGTTCTATTTTCCCAAGCACTGATGTGCTGGGTACCTCTGCAGTAAACTTCAGTTCTGAAAAGAAAATGTAAAGATATAACACAGTTGGGATAACTTTTTATCGTAGGGACATGATGGACGGTGAATTGTGGAAAATAAGCAGGTCCCTATTGTCCAGAAAAAGGCACAAGACTGACCGACGATAAATCTGTTTATCGTCGGTGTTTTTCACTGTAAAATTAGCCCTGTTTAATATGTTTATCGTCAACGATGAGGGGACATTCTTTGTCGTCCCTTTTAATTGTCGGGAAACCATGTGGCTTCTATAATTACTAGGCGCCAGCCTGTCTACTGTCCCCTGGCTTCAGAAGTCCCTTTGTCGGCAGACAGAATTCTCAACTTATGTGGCTCCGTGGGGATGGGGGTTAAAGCTGCCCACTTGGGCGACTAAAATGTTAGGAGCCTGACGATTACTGTCACCGTGGTTTGAAAGGGTTAACAATGGTCGTCCAGCTACTAAAATCTTAGTTGCCAAAGTGAGGATGCAGCTTTATGCCGCATCCCCACTTGGGCAACCAATGACGGCAACTAACATTGGTCGCCGGACGATTAAGAAACAAGTAAGTTAAGGAAATAGTGTATGATACTAAAGGGAGATATCTTGTGATGAATATTTCTTTAGAAGATCAATGTTTTTGGATAGGTAATGTTTATGCTCCTACCCAGCAAGAGGAATCAGAACAGATCTTGAACTTGAACCGTGTAGAAGAAATCCTTGTTAGGGGAGACCAAGAAACTATCTTTCTGGGTGGGGATTTTAACATACAGTTGGATCCACATTTAGATCGTAAAAATGATTCATATCCAATAGTTGCTGCAAGGTACAGGACCACACTCTTGGATATGATGTACAGGTTGAGCCTTACGGATATTTGGAGGGTGAATAATCCAGATTTGAGGAGATATACCTTTCATAGGAAAAATCAGGCTTCCAGGATAGATCTGTGGTTAGTTCCAGAATGTATATCAGGGAAAGTAAGGCAAACAGGTATTTTGCCTGGCATATTTTCTGATCACAGTATCATAACATTGGAAATTGTCATGGGAGATGTAGCTAGAGGTCCTGGTTGGTGGAAGTTTAACAATAATTTGCTAAGAGATGAAAAGTATGTTAATGAAATTAGAAATGTAGTACAAGAAATGATATTTGTCGAGGGATTAGACCCGTTGGATCTATGGGATTATACCAAATTTAAGATCAAAGGCCTTTCAATTAGATATAGTAAAGAAAAGAGAAATGAGGATAAGAAAGAGGAAAGAGAGCTTGAAAAGAAAATAGAGGAACTAACTCAAAGGCTAGATGAGGGAGAAAAGGTGGAGGATGAGCTTATGTCATATTCAAGGGAACTTCAAATGAGAAAGAGCTTGGAGGCTCAAGCAGCCATCCTAAGATCTAGAGTAAACTGGTCAAGCCATAGTGAAAGACCTACTAAATACTTTCTAAATCTAGAAAAAGTAAGAGCATTAGAGAAGAAGATTACAGCCATTGAGACAAAGGATGGGTCGATAACCACAAATTTTCAAGGTATAATGAGAACTCTAAAAACTTTTTATGAAGAACTATATTCTTCAGTTGAAAATGAATCATACGAGAGAGCTCTTGAAAGGGCTTTGAGTAAATCTAAAATTCCGCATGTATCAGACAGACAAAGGGATATGCTAGATAGGGACCTATCTGAGGATGAATTCTATAAGGCTCTTTCCTCTATGAAGGGTAACAAAAGTCCTGGCTCAGATGGGCTAACAGTAGAATTTTATAGTTTTTTCTGGCAAGACATCAAACATCTACTGATTCAGGGCTTCAATTTCTCTTTTGATAATGGTATGCTTAGTAAAGAACAAAGGAGGGGGATAATTCGTCTTATTCCTAAAAAAGCGACAAATAAACAGAAATTATCAAACTGGAGGCCTATAACCTTATTAAACACAGATTATAAAATTTTAACTAAAGCCCTGGCTGGGCGACTTAAGATTCATCTTAAAGATATCATATATGCAGATCAGACAGGCTTCATGAAAGGTAGATACGTTGGGACTAATATAAGGCTTGCAGAAGATTTGATTGAGCATTCTATAATGGATGAAGAGCAAGCTTGGCTTTTAGCTTTAGATTTCAATAAAGCCTTTGATTCAGTATCATGGGAGTGCATAATTGAAACTTTGGAATTGTTTGGGTTTGGGGAAAATTTTATACAATGGATAAAAATTATCTTTAATGGAGCTCAGACATGTGTGACTAATAATGGTTATAATACATCTTGGTTCTCCCCAACAAGAGGTGCAAGGCAAGGTTGTTGCTTATCTCCATTTCTATTTGTTTTGGTAGTAGAAGTCCTAGCAATTTTGGTAAGAGAGGAGGAGACTGTAAGAGGGATTACACTATAGGTAGTAGAGAGATTAAGATTTCCCTCTTTGCTGATGATGTGACATGTTATTGTAGAAGTAAGTCTGATTTGTTCCGTATTCTTGACTGCCTAGAAAGATTCAGGAGGTATTCTGGCCTGACAGTAAATAAACATAAAACAAAGCTTCTGCCTATGGGGAAAAGTGTTTCTTTTGTAGAACAGAATATGCCATTTGAAATAGTAGAAAGTTTGGTATTACTTGGTGTGAAAATTGGTAAAGTCAGTGATGAAGGAACAAGATTTAAGTGGAACTTTGAGGAGAAATTGAATAGGTGTGAAAGAATATGTCAAGATTGGAATAATAGAAATTTGTCCATTAAAGGGAAAGTGGTAGTCGTTAACAGCCTGCTTGTGCCCATATTGCTTTATCCAACATCAATAACTTTTACTCCTAGAAGAGTTTTTGATCAATTTAAAAAAATCATATGTTCATTCATATGGTCTTCTAGTGTGAATAGAGTAGCATATGCAACAATGTGCAGGAAAATTAAGGATGGAGGAATGGGTCTGCTTGATTTGGAGAAATTGGTTCTGGCTTCTAAAATATCCTGGGTTAAGAGACTATGTTGCAACGACTTTGAATCATGGACTTTCTATCCTAGGAAGATATTTAATGTTAAGGATTCCCTTTATATAACTTTCACTACTAAGAATAGGAGCCTAGGAAAAAATATCTGTAACTTGTTTTATAGAGACTTATGGGTAGCCTGGAATCAGTTCTATAATAAGAGTCCTATCTCTGATATAGAAATACAAAATGAGATTTTGTGGAACAATGAGAGAATTTTGATAGGTAATAAAATGGTAGATTGGCACAATTGGAAGAATGCAGGCATACTGAGGGTTGCAGATCTGATGTCAGAACAAGGGATTGTAATGGACTATAAAACGATCAAAGAAGTATATTGTATCAATTGCAACTTTTTAGAAGTTCTACAAATCAGAACAGCTCTTCCATGGGTAAGGTCTCGTACTCTTGATATTCAAAATGTATCACCTAGAGATGTATATATCCATCATGAGGACAAACCTTTGAACATATTGAACTGTACTTCCAAGGCTCTATATAGAATAATATGTAGTGGGAATAAAATTACCAATAGGATTCATGAAAAATGGCAGAGGGATTTTCCTGACATTACTTTGGGTGTTCAAGAATGGCAGAAGGTATATTGTATGGCATTTCAAGCATCCCGAGAAACTAAAATACAGTCCCTTCAATTTAAAATTATTCACCGTATTGTTCCTTGTCAAGAGTACTTATATAAGAGAAAGGTTGTTTCTGAAGATAAATGCAAGTTGTGTGGGGAAAAAGATACATTAATCCACTTTTTCATTTCATGTCCATCTGTCCACAATTTTCTTGAAAGGATAAAGCAGTGGGTGGAAAATGTATTAGGGTACTCTTTGGCAGCTTATTCAGAATCAGATTATATATTGGGCTTGCTGGGTGTAACAGAAACTGAAAGGACTATAAACTTCATATTTCTATGGGCTAAATTTTATATCTATAGGCAGCGTCTATTTCATGAAGGTTATCTAGATGTATATCAATGGACCTATGAGTTGGGTTGTAAAATCTCCATTGAGAGGTTTATAGGTAGAACTGAAGGGGAAAAAAAAGAGAAAGTGCCATCAAACCAGTTGTTGTCAAGAATGCATGCTTTGTAATGACACTAGAAATTGATTAACATGGAATGTATGTCAACCAAATTGTAGTATAATTTTATGAATGTAAAAAAACGTTATCTTTATCTTTTGCATTGATATAGACTGGAGCTAGTGAATCATGACCAGACTTGTAGAATTGAAATACCAATTGGATTGTTCTTTTTTTATGTTTTTTTTTTTTCCTTGTATGTTTTAAGACTTCTGCAGAAAAGTGAGATATGCTGACATCGTGTAAAAGAACTTAGGTATGCAGAAGAAAAAAATGGAAGCAGGTTGTTAAAAAGAATTTATATAAAGTTCATGAGAAAATAAAGTTCTGCTCATTCAAAAAAAAAAAAAAAAGAAACAAGTAAGTCGTCAGGCAACTAACTAAGTTGCTGGTGGGAAAAAAAGTTAATCGCCACGTTGGGACGCTCTTGTAGTTAGTCGACGGACGATGAGACAAGACTTTAGTTAGTCGCCCGACAATTAACTTTTCACTGGCGGGCATAGAACAATATTAAACATGTCAAATATTTTGCCCTAAACCCTGGGCGATTAGTGGTTTTGTCGCCAGACATGACGGCGCCAGTATGGAGTTGATCGCCGAGCTACTAACCACCTTAGTCGCCCGACGACCAAAGAAATTTAATCACCCAAGTGGGGACCAGGTATAAGCTTTGTCCCCACGCGGCGACTAAACCTTACCAACTACTGACTAGTTGTGTATGGTGGCCCAAAGTGCCAAATCCATCCTATCACCGGTGATTAGTGCCCCATACAGCAATAGTCGTCAGGGAATGCACTTGGTACTTTGGGCCACTGCACACAACTAACCCCGAGGTTTAGTCGCCATGTGGGGATGCGGCTTTATGGTCTGGAATATTGAATAAGGAAGATATCTTGGGATTCCAATACTGAAAGAATTATGTAAATATTCTAATTAGAAAAAAATGTAAATTTGAAAACGCAAAAGTCAGATATGCTAGATATGGTAAAATGGACCAATCTTAAAGGGACGTTCTTGTCCGTGGGTTTCTAGGCTTATATACGCCGACGTTAGCCTAACGACGCAACGGGCGGCGACATGTTTTGCACTTTTGGAACGTAATCCGGCGACGTCATTGGTCACGTCGCGAATTTGGTGCGGTTTAGGGGGGTTACAACTTATCAAATTAGGTCCGTTTCACGGACGAGAACGTCCCTTTAAGTATTTATAAAGATATTTAACATACTTAATTTGGACCAAAAATTGAAATCCCAAATACAATTTCATGAAACGTACTGCCATTTCCTTTCTATTTGAGATATTCGGAATCTCTTGGTTCATAATTTTACGGAATTTGTTTTTCTTCCATGGTTACTATAGAAACCATCATTTGCAAAACAGCAGAGTTGGCTGGTAAGGATGTTCTATTGACATTCTTGTTACTATGGCAACAAAACGCAAAAAATCCAAGTTTTTTCATCATAAATGAAAACTATAGAAAATGGCATTTTTAGCATGATTTAGCTTATATTTCTTGTTTTCATTCTTAAGTTAAATAAAACCTCTAGAGCTATGACTATGCATTTCCATAAGGCTGGAAATTCAAGAGACTCACAATTTGACATTGGCTAAATAATTTTTCTCACAATCAAATAAATAATCAAAACAATAATTCATGCAGTTCTCTTAGGGTTGACTTAAAGAAACCCAAAACCGATACATTCAATAAAATCTTTCAGACTCAAATGACAATGGAAATCCCTTCCATTAGCCTATTTCTGGCCTATGTTAAAATATAAATTGAAATATGGCAGAACATCATCAAAAACGTTTTCCTTGCTTTACCCAATTAATGTGTATCTGCAAAACTGGGGTTTGTTTACAAATAAATGGAAATGTTACCATCTCTCATGGAATTCTACTTTGGTATGAGCTAGTTTCCACAGCTTTTACTGACCACTGACCTTAACTGACCTTAACTAGATTCATCTAACATACTTCTATAATTATCTGAGTTTTGAAAATGTTGTCAGTTATATTGGTTTTGGCTGCCTTTAAAGACTAAAGCGGCATACCAACTAGGCGACTTTGGGAAGAATCGGCGCCGACGTCGGTGCTGACGTCAGCACAGCCGTTGGCCAACTCTACTAAGACCAGGGACGGTCAGCACCGACGGCCGTCGGTGCTGCCCGTTGGCGCCGATCCTTATCAAACATGTTTAATAATTTTATGCCAACTCCAATGGCGATGCTACATCAGTGCGTCGCCTAGTGGGTATGCCGCTTAAAGACAACAAATTGCTTCCGTAATACATCAGTAGAGTAGGATAAAGATGTGTTCCTTACCTGAGACTTTTGGAACCTGACAAACTGCAGGTCTAGTCCCATCACAGTCATTGGATGCCCATAACCCATCACTGTTGATAAAAGCACAACGGTGCTCCCTCGTTGGATTTCCTGGGGCCCAAGGGCTGAACCTTTTCGTACCCTCATACCACTCTTCGCCAGTTTGTAGCCACTGCCAAACAAGGAAGTTTGCCAGACCAAGCCAAATTGTTCCAGACCTTCAGGGATGATGAATTAATATATCTTAGATAAGGGAAATTGCCATAAGAATCACATTGTAAGCAGATCTAATTGAGTTAGGCTGTATTATTATTGTGACATTTTATTTAGGTGAGGTCTCAACCACACCTAAACAGAACGTTATTGTGACATTGTTATTGGGTGATGTCACAATAATTAACCTCATAATAACATTATGCTACAATATGACTTAACAGGAATCATTCCAGAACGTTGCTGCAACATTATCAGAATGCCGTACCCTTGGCTGGGATGACGTATATACCCATGAATTGTTGATAATGGATGGAGCATGCAGTCTAATTTTCATTTTTGCAAGTCATATGAGTGAGTGCTGGATGTTTTATGCCATACCGACAGCCAGGGTCATTTTCATGGCGCAAAACAAGTTGGGATGTATTCTGTCTTTGGTGATTGTATCTATGAGATGAAGGTGACAGGGCAGGCAAACAGCAGGGGATCAAAACCTGGAAATCATTTTTAGCTGTACCTCATCCCTTAGTGAACCCAGCACCAACTGGGAATTGAACCCAAAGAACCACTTGGTCAGTGCTGGGTCCCCACTATCATTGCCTTATACGATCAGCAGGGGCTACTGGGGTCCCATTCTTCCCCGGAACCCCCACAGGGTTAGCAAGTCATGTAGTACCTGATGTTGGAAACAGCGTTTGGTTCACCCTCGTCAGTTACATCCACCAAGTGACCGTATCCGGCTCTGCAGTGCTCTTTGGCATCATTGTAGCTCATTCTCGTCGAGACAAACTTATGGCAAGTTGTTTTCCACATAATGTAGTAAACAGGGCATCTCCCTAGATGGATTAGACCAATAACAATTCTTAAGGGCCGTACCCACTAGGTGACTTTAGCGGCGATGGGCAACTGCACACGAAACAAATTGCCAGCACAATCGCCTGTGCTCTGTCGCATAACGGAAGGAGCGATATCGCTCTTTAAAACAGCGGGGGTTTGGCAAAGTCTCGCTGTTATATGCGAAATTTTGCGTCATTTTTCAGGGCTGAAAATTTCAGGGACTTTAGATCTAAATGTCTAGTTTCCAGAACTTTTTCCAGAATTAAAATCGGTTGAGCAGAACAGCCGCAAATCAACAGGGGGAACCATCGCAACAGGGACATCTCTCGCAACAGCGAGAGGGTGCAAACCCTCGCTGTTGCCAAACCCGTTATGCGACAGAGCACTGGCGATCATAATTGCTGGGCAATTCCCCATGGGTAAGGTGTGCTTTCTTGATGACGGGCGACCTGGCGGAGGATCACTTGTAGAATTGCCAGTAAAATATCAAACTTGCTTAATGTTACAGTTGCCCAATGAGGGCGATGATTCTCCCAGTCACCCGTCACCAATTGCCCGTTGCCACTAAAGTCGCTTAGTGGGTATGGCCCTTTAGTGTCAACCTAAAAGGGGTACCTGGCATTATGGATATATAGTCCCCACATTATAGTGTATATTTTTGCAGTAGTATCGCTCCTCCTTGTTATCAAATCATGATTTTGAATATCATTAAAGTTTCTTTTTTTTAACAATGGGTTTATTAACAACTTCACGCAAATCACATGTTCTTCCAGGTGTTAGGTGTATGACAGTATATATAATTATATTATTACACATGAGTTTATGAGTTGTGATGATGAGCAATGTAATTATGAGAGATTCCTGGTACCAAAGTCTGTCTTCTAATGTCTGTGTCAAAATGGCAGGTTAGGTTTCCATGTCACATGTGTTATTTAAGTCAAGCACACATGTGATATTGAAGCATCTCAGCTAATCATATGACACATGGGACTGTATGGTCTATGAACATTCCATCTGCAGGCCTGTAGTCAGCTTTTGTCAGAGGGGGGTTCGTTTTTTGAGTTATATAGCTCAGGGGCGGATACAGGATTTTTGACAGGAGGGTCAGCATAAAGGTTGATTACTAAAAAGGCATGCATTTGCACATACACATGTGACATTTCAGGGTCCAGCAAAAGCGGGGGAGTCAGGACCCCCAGGACCACCCCCCCCCCCCCGATCCACCCCTGAAGCTCACATATGCTTGAGGACGGATAGTGGGTATACATTACATATAACAAATAACTAACTCATTTCATCGGATGAGTGGTGTTTTGGAGAGTTTAGAAGGGGGATCGTGGGGGGGGGGGGGGGGGGGGTGGGGGCTGGGAGGAACCCCCCTTGGCTACAGGCCTGCTGTCTGTGTTATACAACTGCTCTTGGATGTCCCTTCTTATATCATTATCCTCTTCATTATCATTTAAAAGGCCAAATAATCTTCTATAATAAGACAAGTGTTGGTCTATATATTCTCAGAAATACCTTCAAACTGTTTCCGCTCACAAACAAATGCATTCTTCCGTTCGCACTGTGTTTCTGTCTGGTATTCCCCTTCACCCGCTTTATTCATTATCGTACAGACACCATTCTCCTGTTGTAAGCTGCTGGAGGAAAATATACCAGGACCCTTGAAATCCTGCCATGTGCCATGCCACTTCCATCTGGTTGTCTTGTACGCCAGGCCCAGCCAGGGATTTGTTAAGCTGAAAATTTCAAAAGTTAAAATTTGATTTTAAAAGTTACAATTCCTTTAAAACTATTCAAAACATGAATAACATTTTGTAAAAGGGATAAAGACGATGTGTTTCCAATGCTTTGCCCTCCTACCTAGATCTATAGTACTTTTAGGCAGCACTAGTTGCCATGGTTTGAAAGGGTTAACACAAGCTGTCACCTGACTTTACTAGTCCTTACCTAATCCTACCTACGATATCTTTCCCAGCCAGGATATGACATTATAATAACGTTACAGCAACGTTCTGGATTGATTCTTGTTATGTCACACTGTTAGGTTGCAGTGACATTCTTTTGATGACTCACAATTATGTCGCTGCAACCTACCATTGCGACTTTACAATGTGACGTTCTGATAAAATTCTTGTAACGTTATTTATGAGGCTAAGACTTAATCAGAATGTCACAATAACATTCTGTTTAAGTGTGGTTGAGACCCCACTGAATGAGGATGTCCCAATAACATTCTGTTTAGGTTGGGGTGACAACTAACCTAAAAAGATGGTCACTGTAAGATTCTGTTTAGGTAAGGTTAAGACCTCCCCTGATTAGGAGGTCAAACAACATTCTAAACCAGGTCTAAACCTCACCTAATCAGAATGTCATGATGACATTCTATTTCAATTTCATCTTGACCTAACCTCACCAGAACGTTATGATAACATTCTGTTTTGGTTAGGTCTCAACCTCACAGAAAAATAATGTAACAGTTATGTGACATTTTAGTAAGCAACAGACAAACCAAAAAAGTATGGTTGCATAATGTGACTGTCATGTCACACCTTGGCTGGGTTGATATCACAGTAGTACCATAATAAGTTTAGCCCCTTGACATGTTTAAATTTCAAATGTCATTTTCACAGTGCATACAACACATAGACGATCGTCACATAACGAGGGCAAAGCCCAAGATTTGTACAATCCCCATGGGTCGTACAGCCACCCATGGACGACACCAAAGGTGCTACTTTATTTCATGACAAAACTTAATGAAAAAAAATGTTAAAATGCATGAAAACAAGTATGGCCTGTCATTACACATTGCCAACTGTATGTATTACTCGTCAACAGTCTGGGTGATAAAACAGGGAATACCACAGTCAGGGTTCCCACAGACTCGGAAGAATCAAATTCCATGACTTTTCCATGACTTTCCATTACCAATTCTGATTTTTCCAGGTTGACTTTCTAGGGTTTAAACAATTAGAACCATTAAAATAATGATACTATCAATGGCCTCCCATCACCCCTACAGCCGTCCTATCCACACCAGTATATAATATGTGACAGTTCAATGAGTGCAAGTACCTTCAAAGAAAGATCCAAATACTTATGGAAATAATGCAATTAAAGCTTGTTCTCTTCTATTACAAAATCACTCAAGCTGATTTTCCATGACTCAGGTCAAAATTCCATGACTCTTGGTCAAATTTTCAAATTCCATGTCTTTTCCATGACTTTCCATGACCACCTTCATTTTCCATGATTTTCCAGGTTTTCCAGGTTGTGTGGGAACCCTGTCAGTCAACTGTGATATTATAATAAGAAGGCCCTTAGGGGCTGTCCTCGGGTGTCTCTGCGGGCTCGGGCCATCCTGGGCCCCAGGGCTGTACAGACACCCGAGGACGGCCCCTAAGGGCCTTCATTATTTTCACACCCAAACAATTGTCCAGATATGTCTAAAAATAGTGTAAATGAGGAGCAGGCCGTACAGCCTGTCAATACGCACTGGGCCTTGTACGGCCCGCTACTCGGCCGTGTGGGTGATAATAACATTGTACGCTATAATTTGTATTGTACCCATGTCATAAAGCATATCTCTAGCCATGATAATTATTTTGACATGTTTCACCCGCACTGTCAACAAGCGGTACATACAGTAGGCAGTGTGTATTGACAAGCTGTATGTACCACTCATCATTTTCTTGCTTTTTAACATTATTTTTCGTTTTGTTTGAGTGATAAAATAAAGAAGCACCTTAGGGGTCATCCTCAGGTGCCCGTACAACCCATGAGGATTGTCCAAACCTAGGGCTTTGCACTCGGCATGTGACGATCCCCTATGGGTCATACGGTCACCCTCATATGCCCCTGTGCTGCTTCTTATAATAAGAAGTACCGCTGGGGGTGTCTGAGGGTGTCTTAGATGTGTAAGCCTCAGTTTTAAGAACTGGGCTATGGGTCACCCCATAGTAAAAACTACCAAATGCCACTTCTGGCCACTTCAAGTGTCTAAAACTCAAAAATAAAAATAAGCCAGGGTCAATGCTCATTATTAACTAAACCTCATGTATGTTTGCAAGTGTCCTACCTACCGTAAAACCCCTATTTTTAGCCGCGGCTTAAATAAGGGTTAGTTCCAGAAATTACATCTAATAAGGCCTTAACTTTAAGGGTGCGGCTTAAATTAGGGTTTTACACAACCTTGGATGCAATGGGATCTCTGAAAAAATATGTTGAATAAATGTCTAATGATAAAGTCTAAAGTCAGGGTGCGGCTTAAAATAGGGTTCGGCTTAAATTAGGGGTTTTACGGTACTTCTTAAAACTCCCAAAGTGTCATAAATATCCAATGTGGGTGGGTAAAGTCCAGTGTATCCAAAAATTTGGCTTAACCTCCATTTTGTTTTTGGCCATTGATTCACTGAGCATGCCCAAGACCCAGGTCATGTGATCAAAGCCCTGTAGCTGGTTCTTGGCTGGACACTGCATGGTCCACTGAATTGTCCAGTGACCTATGACACCAGTGACCAGCTAAAAAACAAACATGGCTGCACAAAGCTGGGAATGAAAATTTTGCAATCTAATTTTCCCCTACAACTCATTTCTGGAGCATTACTACGTGCAATGGATAAACTGCTACGCATTTAGGGATATGTAAGTACATGTATACAGTCATAAAGTAAGGCCAGACCCCCTCTATTTTGTGTATGCAATGATTTGAAACTTAAATGGTAGGAGTGATTTAGAACTCTAAACACAGTCTGTTAAGCTGTGCTAGAGTTCTGGAGCTAAGGGTGTCTATACGACCCAGAGGGAATAGTCATGACGTACGATCCCCATGGGTTGCACAGACATTTGAGGACGACCTTGAAGGTCCTTCCTTATTTCATCACCCAAACATTATTCAAAACTATGTGAAAACACCTTATGATCCAGCGCAGTGCGTATGGCTTTGCAATACGCCCTGCCCCCAATACGCAGAGCTCGCCAGCCGTGCGGGCTATAATATCATAGTCACCACTGTTGACTTTCACAGAGAAATGTCACAATTTGTTTCTCCTATCTTAGACTTTTGTTGCTCAAATGCATGAAAAAGTATAATGGTTCTAATTTAGCACCAAACATAGTATGGAAATTATGGAAATAATAGAAAGAGAACGTTATTGTCTCATTTCAATGGAATCATAACTAGCTAAAGCGGTACGTATTGGGGGTGGTGCATATTACGAGGCTGTTCGTGGTTTTTTTTTAAATATAGATTTAATTTTGTTTGGGTGATAAAAATATAGGGGGACCTTCAGGGTCATCCGTGGGTGTCTGTACAATTGCAACCCACGGTGATTGTACAACCAATTGCCCTCGGGTTGTGACGATTACCTTTGGGTTGTACAGACACCCTCAGATACCCCGCACAGTTGGTTTTATAATGGCATTCTTTACTGCAATTTTTTCAATGACGAACACGAAAAGCCTTAATTCTAACCTGGCCATTTTGTCTTGGTCTTGACGGTGCATTACTTCAAGAAGTTTGCCGCCAATTGTAACGCATTCCTCAATTGCATCAGTGATCGTGGCTGCAGTCATTTCTGACAAACAGGAGTCTCTCAATGCACGGGTACCTTCTAGGCATTCCACTGTTAAAGATGAAAAGTAATACTGTGAGTGAAAATAAAGAATATTATAGAACTTATAGAAATGATTATTTAACGTGTGAAATCATGATTGCGTAAACATGCAACTTATTGCCTGCTGCGCAAAAATTTTGCAGCACGAAAATATGTATGTTCGCAGTACTCTATTTTTCTTTGTATTTTGGTGGACTGTAATCAAGTCACTATGAGGTCTGCACTAAGTATACCAAATAGCGGGTTCCAAATTAAATCACATATTCCAAAACGTGGAGTGTGCATTAGATTTACCAAAATTGCATGTACCAAATTGTTTAGCTAGTTACCATAAAATATATTAAAGCACAGGAACCAAATTGTGTAGTGCGTAGGAAATGAACCAAATTGCAGGTATCAAATTGTGTATTGTATGTAAGGACACATGTTTTGTTGAACCCTTTTTAAGGACCGCCCGCTTCCAACTTATAATTATCTGGGAATATACTCATTTAGCAATATACTACTTATTGCTTGTATTTGAATTAGCTGAGGGTCATTGCAACAGTCCCTCTTATTTAGCCTTAATGAAATATCTCTTAAATTCTCCCTACCACAGATAGCTCATTTGTAGTATTTTAAGCACCTGCAGGCTAATTCTGACCAATTTTGTCGACAAATCCCCTGGAAAAACTTTAGAAAATTAGTGAGTAATTGTGATATATCCACCTATAATGAATGCATTTCTACAAAACTTGGAAAATATGTATTGTTCATAGATACACATTTAAAAGATAATGGTCTATAGGTTTTCATCATGTCAACCTAGAAATAGTGATATGATTATTAAAAAGTCCTATGCAAAAGCCTTGTGACTTGTCGATATATTACCCAGCATGCACCCTGATAAAGGTTAGCCTGCAGTTAACAGTCACAGAATTGGTTATCGGTGGTAGGGTGAATTGCCTCAATCAAAGAAACACAAAGATTAGAAAACAATTGATTCATATTTTAGAGAGGTTGGGAAGGTCAGTAGAAGACCTTTATCTGTGGTAGTCTTTTGTTATTTCTCTATAATAATATTAATATTGTTGCACACATTTTTCATACTATCAAAAGTCACACCATTATCATGTCGCTATATTCTTCGTACTATCTAAACCCATACCATTATTATTGTGTTAAACCTAAATCATGAACACTGTGGTTCTCCTACCCAACAGGCTCCCTCACGTGCCTCAACCTATCATTCAAATTGAAGTTATCAAATTGCGCAGTGTGCTTGAAATGTACCAAATTGCAGGTTTCAAATTAGGGTACTGTGCAAAAATATACCAAATCGCAGATATGAGAAGTTAGAGTGTGAATGAAATGTGTGGTTTGTATGAAATACTATTCATCTTAACAATGTTTAACTAATTTGTGATATTCTATTGATTTATATCAAATAAGTCAATTATCAGAAATATATGGGAAAATTGAGAGAATAGAAAGATTTGTAACTGTACAACTCTTGTTGCGGCAATATAAAATGGGAAATCTTTATTATAAGATGTACTCTTCAACTATTTTATCAAATCCTGCATGTGTGTTTACAAACTGACCTTTTGGCGTTATCGCTGCTTTTGGGTTTACCACTGAAATACGTCCATCCTTCAGTGGCATAACCAACATTTTTGGAAGTTCAACAGATGTTTCTTTTGGCTTTAATAAATAGATAATTTGTTATAATGATGATGTTGCTTTTCTAAGAAGTTGAATTGTTCAAGTAAAACAACTGCATTGCATATCATTACAATACAATTATTTTGTGTATATATTAGGATTATCAAAAGCCCAAATCTTTAGCTTCACACTTATACCTATACTTTTCACATGCAGTAAATATTAAATGACGTGCAACTAAAAAAATATTTGCGACATAGCAATATACTCAATAACGTTTTGCATAATGCGTGTGCTTCAAATAGTGTATTCTTCAAGTAGTTTTACAAATAAAACATTGGAAACTGGGCCAGTATTGCTTTGTCTCCTATAGGCTACATGGGAGTTTCGCGCTGGGCGCGGCCATATTGCATCACGTGGTACAAAAGGACACTCCTCATTGGCTGAATGTTGCGCTTGACCCCCGACTGGTAGTGGCGCCAAAGGACTACGCATGTGCAAACGTTGACTCCCGACCTCCCTATAGGCCTGTAGGGAGTTTATGTTTGCGCATGCGTGTTCCTTTGGCATCACTACCAGTCGGGGGTCAAGCCAACCTCCCAGCCAATGAGGAGTGTCCTTTTGTACCACGTGACACAACATGGCTGCCCCCACGGTCCATCTCCCTACAGGCCTATATTATATTCCTTTCAGACAACATGGCAAAGCGAATCACTATTCATAGCTGAATATCATGTATTTGTACCCTAACCTGTGGCCTCTTTCATAACAAACCTCCATAAATTTTGAATTACATAAGTTACAATCGGCTTTTAACCTCAAAGTAGCTATGTGAGTATTGTTTTTGCTTATATGAGCTTGGCTGGATCTACGGGCGTTTTGGGTTGATTTACAGGAGGTTTGTTATGAAATAGCTGCATACAAAAGTTTCAAACTCACATACAGATTCTATAAGCCCACATAAACTCTCATAGCCATGGAGCTTTGTTATGAAACGGGCCACTAATATGCATTTTAGAATTTGGTTTCATAAAAAGCTAAACAGAGGAGATTGGGTAGAACATAGCTCCAGAGCAGGCACTCTCAGTGTAACATCCAGTATAAATATGAGCACTTGACCCATAGCATTGAGCTAGTCTGCTGTTACTTTATCTTTAGTTAATTTCAATTATGTTAAGTTGATATCGTTCTTATGTTGATATCGTATTTTATTTAGAAATGTTGAATCATTTGTTAGACTGCGTGGTGTTTATCACAGGTCATTTACATTGTGACTGTTTAAAAGATGTAAATAAATGATCACTGTCAAAAGTTAGGGGGAGTTTTTCATTATTGTTCTTTGTATTAGCTAGCTTTCGTTCTTAATCCAGATAGATCTTTATCCTGGATATTCATTTGTTCTTCAGTGGTGGAGATTCTAAGTAAAGGGGCTCATTCCTATACAAAGAACACGCGCTTGGCAAGAAGTAATTTTATCATATCCATGTAGATATTCTGAAGATACAAGTACATAGTTCTTCCATCCATACAATGCATGCCATCCATCTCACAATGCTAACAACATCAGTAACGTTCCAACCAGGTATGGCTATGGTTAAGCTTCCCCTTTTTCGAGGTCTATATATACACTCAGCAACTGTTGGGAGAGTCACCTCCTGGCTACCAATATCAGAGACCATTGGAAGAGTGTCCGTCACATCCAGTACTCTGTCCATAAGGCTAAGCCCAAGCTGTTCCAATCCTTACTATCACCTTATTGTAGCAGTTACTACAGTCTCAGCACTACCCATCATGATCCGTTTGTTAGACTATTGCTCCCATGTGTTCTGATCGAAGTCTATCTTGGTCTGCTCGTCTATCCTAAGTTTCATACTGCTTATATAGCGCCAGCCAAAGGCTTGGTGCTATACGCATATACTCTAACACCTATAACAGTGTTCTCTCTATCTTTCATACTTCTCATTCTTACTTACATTAAACTAATTCCATTTCTTATTCTACGTAAAAGCTATCGTAGATGACAAGACCCTTTATCTCATAGTGTTCTCTTAAACTGGGTATTTCGTGTATTGCACTAGTGTCCCTTTCGTACCTGTGCGTACCTGTAGAAGAGCAAACAACTTAGTTAGAATCTTTTCCGCGTGAGGGCGTCCTTATCTACGACAACTCCATACACTATACCTAGGCCACAGGACAGTGGCGCCGCTCGGCACCCAGCTTACATATAAGTGTTACTTGTTTCACTATGTACCCTTGCCAGTACTGACGAGTTTACAATAGTTAATATTAATTTCTAAAGAATATAATAATTCAAAATAGCTTTGGAATCTTAGGCAACTGAATGAATTTAGGTGAGTAAAGGACATAAGTATGTATAGCCTGCACATAGCTTTATATAAAAATTTGATACCACAGCAAAAATTCCTTTGTATACACTATTGAGAATTGGGGATTCCCTTTTTTAAAAGCTGGGGAATTCCAAATTTAGTCCTTGTGACGTCACAAATTAGAGGATTTCCCCTAAAAACCCATTAAAATAAACCAAATATCAAAATCCAACAACAGTGGCTACAATTAGAATATGCTTAAAATATTTCTAGCATCACTAGTTTTTGATGCATGTTCCATGCACCAAGAATTTCCTTGACAAATATCTAACCCTTGATTAAGTGCTAGTGCACTGAGGTACAGTGCAAGAAAAACTAGAATAGTATATAATATTATATTGTAAACTCGTTTGTATTGGCAAGAATATTATAGTAGAGCTTGTAACGCTGATGTGTGTGCTAAACGCCAGATGGCGACATCGTATAAGTGGCATAGTTAGAGTTTGTGCAGAGTAGCAAAGTCCCCAGGCATAGGGACTGCAGCCAGGCTAAGACACGTCCTGCAGGTACGCACAGGTACGATGAATGACGATGGAAACCTGTAGGGGTACGCTATGGATTGAGACATCTAGCTAAAAGGTATTAAGAACAGCAGGCCTCGTCGTCAACATTAGTTTATATGATGGTTAGAAATAGAATTAGCTTATGTGAGTAAGAAGGTGCAGTATGAAAAATAAGTAAGACTTTATTAAGTAATAGGGTAAATGAGCATAGCGACAAGCCTTCCGGCTGTCGCTATATAAACGGTATGAGACTTGAGATAGGCGAGCAGACCAAGATAGAGTTCGAACAGAACACATGGAGCAATAGTCTTACATACGGATCTTGCGGGTAGTGCAAATGGTAATAACCATTACCAACAGGTGATAGTAAGGATTGGGACAGCTTAGGCTTAGCCTTACGGACTGCGTGCTGGAAGTAGCGAGGATCCTACCAATGAACCTCGCTACCGGTAGACGAGAGGTGACTCTCTCAACAGTGTAAGAGCGTATATACCTTGTGAAAGGGGAAGCTTGACCAACAGGCTATACCTGGTTGGATTGTCACTGATGTGTTTGACTTATGAATTGAAAGTAAGAACTGTATGGATGGAGAACCGTTTACCTGTACCTTCGGAGTATTATCATGAATGTAATAAACTGACCTCTTGCCAAGCGCGTGTTCTTTGTATCGGATTGAGCCCCTTTACTTAGAATCTCTACCACTAAGAACTGAACTCTGATCCAGGATAACATCTATCTGGAGGAAACTAACAACTTCAACGAATAATCACTAAGAACTCCCCCATTACTTTAGTATAACGCACTTTTATTAATATATCCAAGTAAAACGAGGATCTACGATAAACGGCATGATATCGCGTAGTCGAATAATGAATAGAAGAAACAGCATAGGATATGAACAAATATGAACTTTAATAGGATACTCCCCGATAAATAACAAACATTAAAATATATAACCACCCAGCTCACTAGCTTTCCTTTAAACATATTTGATAGTTCGCTCACAAACCAAGGTGATTAGGCCAAACAAAAAAAATTGTTGTGTTCAGGTAACCCTACCTACCCTAAATTTTTGGCCCTACCCTAACTTTTTTTTAAGGAAATTTTTAATTATTTTTTTCAAAATCCAAAGAATTGACCTAAGGTACCATGGAAAACCATAAAGCAGCACATGGATACTCAGGGCATGTATTTTAGATGCTAAAAATGCTTTTTGAGAATATTTGGAATATCTTTTTTATTTCCAACACTGGCCGGGTCTCTTTGGCAAGTAAAAAAAAAAAAAGCAAAAAGAAAAAGTTTTTTCGACCTACCTACCCTATTTTTTTCTACCTATGTTACCTGAACAGAACAATTGTTTTTTTTCGGCCTTAGTGGTTTAGTCACCAGACACATCACGGCACCAGTGTCTAGTTAATCGCCAGGCTACTATAGAACCAACCTAATGCCGCGTCCCCACTTGGCCGACCAACGACGGTGAACAACGTTAGTCGCCCGTCGATTAAGAAGTTAGTACGTCGTCGGGCGACTAACTTAGTCGCCGGACTACTAAAGCACTAATCGCTACGTTGGGACGCTCTTGTAGTTAATGTTAGTTGGTCGCTGGACGACGTACCAAAGTGTCCTCTAGTCGCCCGGCGACCAACACATCGTCTGTGGCTATGGGGAAATATTAAACATGTCAAATATTTTGCCAGAAAATCACGGCAATTAGTGGCATAGTCGCCAGACATGACGGCGCCAGTGTAGAGTTAATCGTCGGGCTACTAACTACCTTAGTCGCCCGACGACCAAGGAAATCTAGTCATCCAAGTGGGGACCAGGCATTAGTCACCGGCTACTAAACTAATTTTAGTCCCCCCATAGGTACCAGGCTTAAAGGTGCTCTGTGATCATCTATTGATGACAGAGGGTAGGAACTCTTGCGCATTGAAGTGCTGGTTATAGTGCTATGGTGAACTTTGTCTGAGCTATGCTGGGGTCCATGGCATCAACTCACATTCTGCTACTCTTCACTGTATGTAATGATAAGAAACAGGTTCAGCCCTTTTTTTCTGGCCATCTGATTGGTCGAGAAGCGGCACGTGACTTCGAGTACGCCAAAATCTGACTAACTAAGCAGAGGCTGAACCTGCCCTCTATCATGCCAAGTCCCCCTAATGGAGAGAGTCGGAACCAGCGTATGCCTCTGGTAGTCTGAAAGGGGTATGCCACCATGCGGCCTCTTCTTGTATTGTTATATAATGATCATATTAATCATTAAAGCAAATATCATATAAATTATCAACTATCAATATTATCAATACTACAACTGGAATTCATACATTCTGCATAGTTGTTCTTAACATAATGTATAAGAAACTATATGGCCAGAACCCAACTTCTATACAACACCGTATAAAGGGAGGTAATTATTATTTATGTACAAGATGCCCTACCTATACAGTATAAACAGGCCAAAGGTTCTCTGTTGATAACTAATCACGTTGTTACTGTTGGGTAACATAACCTGTGGCATGTTGCACAATGATTTTCGTAACAAAGAAAATAAAAAAACAATGAAACTGTTCCTTGTTACTTTTATCCTAACAACAAACGTTTTGACATTTTTTTTTTCTATATTTAGAATGCCATCAAAGAGCTGTAACTTTTACTGATTTTTTTCTAATTTTTCCTCTTTTTATAACAAGTTACAGATTTCAATTTCATTCATTAGAACCAGAGATATTGCATTTTCGTTACAACGAAACATTTCGTTACTAAGCAAAAGTTCGTTGTGCTTTCGTTGTTTGATCCTCACAATGAAAATCCATTGTGCAATGGGCAACAGGAGCCCGGACTGAGCTGACCCCTTGGGATATATATATATATATATATATATATGAAGAATGTATGTAGCATAGTCAGTAGGAGATTAAAGAATGGATCATGCAACACTGTTTTCATACTATGTCATAAGGATCATATTGGCTCAATATATAACATACTCATTAAAACATACAGAACAATCAAACATGACAGTATAATGGATTTGAAACGAGTAAACCTCTGACGTGGAGTGGACCAGCTAATCAGCTACCAAAAGTCTCAAAGGTAGGCAAAGTAGGATAAAGTCCCTTCTGATCCATATTAGGTATTATGGAAAACTACTAGTCTGACACGATAGACTGGATAGGAGTCTGTGAGGGTTAATGGGAAAGGTACAAGGTAATTTGTTGTTATGAAACTGCACTTGTTTTCAAAGTATTAATGAAATATTTGGGCCGGTGGGCAAGGCAGAGAAGTTCCCTGGTCAAATTAGAGAGTGGTGATTTTGGCGTTTTTTGCCGTAGCTGCTTCTTTGATTTATCAATGATTCAATTTTTGAAATATCTGCCTAATATTTATCATATCTATACTTGAATATGCCCTCTATATAAAGTTATATAAAATAAGATTATTCATTGAAAATTGACTGAGTAAATGAACGATAAAAATGGAAATTTGATTTTTGATTTTGATTTTTTGAAGGTTGATATCTGACTTAATATTAAAGGTACACATTGGACACTTTGGACATATAATTAAAACATTCTCATGCAGGGATCTGTCTCTCAGATTTTTTATGTAGGTCCTAGTTGAATTTTAAGAAAATATTGAAAATAAGTGTGAAAAAATTATTCAAAAGTTACCCGTTTTTTTCTATAAAATAAAAAGTAGGACATAAAACAAAAATCTGAAACACAGTTCCCTCCACAGCAATGTTTTTGCATTACCCATGAAGTCTCAGAATTCCAGAGAAGCTGTTGATGAAGATATCGACATTCAAAAAATAAAAGTGAAAAAATCACTTTTTCAATATTTTTTTTTTTGCTGATCCCCATTTCATCAAAAATCTATCTATACCATTAGATAGAGAAAAATCTGCCCTTTCATTTGATGTATGATACAACAATAATATTATGTTAGCAATATTGGCAAAACTGTTGCAATCTTACTGAAATGCCCATTAATCGCCACTCTCTATCCTTAAATTCATGCACTGGATAATCCATAGAACTGTACGGAGCGTACAGTTCTATGGATAATCTAAATAACCCATGCACGATGGCATGGGGCTGTCCATAAATGACGTCATGCAGCATGGGGGGAGGGGTTCATGATTCCATGACCAAACATGACAAGGGGGAGGCGGTGCGTGACATTGAACTATAAGGAGGTTAATTATCCATTTAAAGTTAGTGCGTGTAAGTGGTATTTAATTCGATAGATAATAGCTAGCTCCATTCGCAGTCTCCTCCTCGTCGACTGCAGTCGTCCAATACATAATTATAGTTCCCTCATCATGTAAGACGTGAACACTCATTGTGAAAGGATTTGTTGTTTATCATCCAATGTATAGTCATTCCGTGACAAGAACTCGATTGACCATGATCAGTCCCAAGGTAAGAGTCCCCTCAAACACATTCAGTCAACGCTCCGCGCTCTAACACAATTTCTATATGCCTCTCTCCAGAACCTAGACTGCAGGTTAAAGGTCCAACCTTCACAGGATGTTTACTCACACAGTGCTTGCAGCTACTCTGGCTAGCTAAGAGCGGAACACATTATTATATGGTGGTACGTCACACCGTGACTCCTCCCTCATTTCACTACTGTCAAAGTGAAACATTGGCTTACACGTGCGCTTCTAAACTCACGTTATGCTGCCCAAACATGGACTGGCCACCCGTGTCAGTACAACATCATGTTTGAAAAATTCGAATTTTGAAAATTCAAGAGGAAAATTGCCATTGGTTATGTCCACCCCTGCTTATATTTTATCTGTGATCGGAGAAGGAGGAGGAGGAGGAGGGGGGGGGGGTCCTCTTCGTATGATGTCATTTTTAGAGGGGTGGGGGGGGGGGGAGGGGTGGGGAGTCAAGGGGCGCATGACAAAACATGACAAGGGAGGGGGGGGGGGGTATCAAAGATGGTCAAACATAACATGACGTCATTTTGTGGACGGTCCCCAAATTGTTATCCATCCATATGAAAACTGGTAAAGAATTTGCTACTACTATTGAAATATTTGTCAAAACCATTCCGACAGACTTACCCCGTACGGAGCCTGGACAGACATGCCTTTCGCAGCTAACACCGCATTTAGGTCCGCATTTTCTTCGATGTAACATAGTCCGAATTGGCGGTCAGAAGGTCGGCATCGTTGTAGTGTCATCTTGCAATTGGCGGTCTGAATAAAAACAATCGAGGAGGGTGATGATGTCAAATACTATAAGCGTATAAATTTTCGCACTTTGCATATTTTCGTGCATTTCGCACACCACTATAAATGCGCGAAAATATGATTTGAGTGAAATTTGTTAATATCAAAGAACAAATAGAAATAACTATCAAGTGCTCGAAATTATGAATGCGCGGAAATTCTAATCATTGATTGGTGCGTAGAAATTTAGCAGCACGAAAATATGTACGTTCACAATAAATCAATTATCTTTGACATGATTCAGGGTTTGCATTGAATTTTTTTTTTTAAATCACTGATGTTTGGCCACAGAAACACAGGGCATCAATATAAACTACTGAGTTTTGCTCTTTATAGATGTACCCTGTGCCCTGTCGCATAACGGAAGGAGGGATATCGCTCTTTAAAACAGCGGGGGTTTGGCAAAGTCTCGCTGTTATAATTATGTGAAATTCGCCAGCGATTTTCACCCATTTTTAATAATTTCCCCAGGCTGAAAATTTCAGCAATTTTAGATCTAAATGTCTGATTTTCAGAACTTTTTACAGAATTAAAATTGGTTGAGCGGAACAGCCGCAAATCAACAGGGGGAATCATCGCAACAGGGACATGTCTCGCAACAGCGAGAGGGTGCAAACCCTCGCTGTTGCCAAACCCGTTATGCGACAGAGCACTGGGCTGCTTTTCCAACTTTGTGGACGACGTCCGTACCTCCTATGGAACCCTCAGTCCGTCCAATCTCCACAAATAAACTGGTTTATAACCTACCTCCCCTGCATGGGGCACTTCCTGGAATATTCGGTAAGTGTCCCACAATGCAAATGCACTGGGTGGGATCAGGCGAGAAAGGCTCATGCTGTTAATGTGGGATACTTACGTGGGATAGGTTATAGGCTACCTGTATGTGTGTGGACGAGGGATCCCCAGTCACATATCTAATTTAACTCTAATATCAATGTGTATCAGTGTTCTATGATTAGATTATTCCTTGGGTAGAAAACTGGAGGTGCAGGACTTCCTAGATGAACTACATATGTCATTTTGCTGAATTGTGTAGGACTTAGGAGTAGTAAACCCCAAGGTCGAGTTCAACTCGTGGCGCGAAATGCGCAGGGTTTATCGGCTCTAGCTAGGGCTCATTTATGCGCGCATTTCGCGCCAACGAGTTGAACTCGACCTTGGGGTTTACTACTCACGGCTAAGGAAAATTATTTTAATCTAGAGCAACCTAGCCTAGTGAGTAGTAATTAATACAGCTTTTACGAGGTGCAGACAGCGAAGCATCCGAAAGTTATATCCACTTCGTGTAGTCTTAATGAGATTTAAGATTTGCTTTAGTATAAATAGTTAATTTGTATGTATTTATTTACTAAATATCGAAAATAAATTGAAATATACTATATTAATTTAGTTTCAATTTTAGTCATAAATTGAAAGAAACCTGTTCGAGACTACGTTTACGTTCTCTTGTCATTCTAGTTGCACAAAACCGATTTCAAATAATCTTGTCATTCTAGTTGCACAAAACTGATTTCAAATAACCTATCTTCTAAATCAATAAATTTGATAACCCTGCTTGTAGCCTCTCGTTGTTGACGAGAAAACGTCATCGCTTTTCGTGTATTTCGTGTAGTCTTAATCTCGTTAAGATTTGCTTGTATTTACTAAATATCATAAGTTTATTTCAATATCGAAATTAAACGTATATTAAAAATGGTGTTTCTATATAATAGTAGTATCGCTTTTCGTGTATTTCGTGTAGTCTTAATCTCGTTAAGATTTGCTTGTATTTACTAAATATCATAAGTTTATTTCAATATCGAAATTAAACGTATATTAAAAATGGTGTTTCTATATAATAACAAAAAACATAAATCATAAATTGTGGTTATGTTCATATTTAATTTCATTTTTGTACATTCACATCTCCTTGGATTTTCACAAGTATTGATTGCATCTCCTTGGATTTCATTTTTGTACATTCACATCTCCTTGGATTTCATCACAAGTATCACATCTCCTTGGATTTCATAAGTACAATACATGTTGTAAGTTCTTTTGTCTTACAAACATAACCTTTTTGTTGTATTACAAACATAACTTTTGTTGTAATAACCTTTTTATTAAAAAGCGCATCTACCTTTAAGTAAATTATAGAAACTTTACAGGTACAGGTTTATTTATTATTCAATTTAATTATTTTATAAATGTTATAGGTAACTCGGCTTGAATCTACTTACATTCTAACAGTTTTAATATTTCAACAATTTTAATATTTCATCATCAGTAACCACTCTTAACAGTTTTAATATTTCAACATCAGTAATCACTCTTAGCAGTTTTTTATTTCAACATTTAATATTTCATCAGTAACCAAACTTAACGTGACCTTATTTATACTCAGTAGATTTAAATGTACTTAACCAAAGACTATAATGGCATTTGTTTCAAGGCTTCATCCTTCAAACAATTAAGTCCTTATTAGTCCAGTTTAAGTAACCGTACATCTGTAGTCGCCAAAACTTGAGCTCAAGGCAATCGCGCTGGAAGGCACTTCTGCTAACCATCGTAATAACCTTTAAGCGAGCTTCGTTCACGGCGAGCCAAGGTCCAGTCACTTCTCATAGCAACCCCAGGACCACCAGTCAAGGTTACTTCTTTCATCTACTGGTGAGCCAAGGTCCAGTCACTTCTCATAGCAACCCCAGGACCACCAGTCAAGGTACCACCAGTCAAGGTTACTTCTTTCATCTACTGATCAGTCCAGTTGTAAAGCTCATGGTAACCGCGCTGGAAGACTTCTGCTTTCCATCGTGATAACCTTTACATACAACTTCATTAGTCACACAGTTTAGGTTACACTTTAGTCAACTATCACATAGGTTGACTACACAAATTTAAAATTATAATACATGTTAAAATTTTAAAAGGTTGAAGACAAACAATTTTTAAATAATATAAAAATGTAAAACTTAAATCAAATAATAATATTAAAAACATTTCTTAAATTCAAGCCGAGCATACTTATAACAAATTATTATTTTATTATAACAAAATAAATTACTAATACTAATAATATTAACCTGTAAACTTTCTTTATTTACTTTAGCAAAATAATTTATATAAATTCTTGTAACCTTAGCTAGTTTTTCAAACATAAAATATTTGCATACATGTTCAAACGGTAGAAATATTTGTAGAAATATTTGTATCTAATTTGTTTAACATATATTTCCTTGCAGTCGGTTTATCTAATAGAGGTTGAATAAGTTTTTTATTTTCACACCTTAAAAATAATTTTTCAATTATTTTACCCTTCATTTTTTGTGACAGCATCATACAATCCAAAAATACATATTCAGGTTGCAATATTGGTTTCTTTAACTCTAAACCTATAACAATCAAACTAACTACTAGTGTTAAAGTTAACCCTCCAAAACCAAGCTTTGTTGGAGTAGGTTTTAAATCCATTTTGGATAAAGCTTCCATTTCAATACATATATATATATATATATATATATAATGCAATAAATCATTAATCTTAATAAAATTTATAACCTTATGTATTGTCTCATAATGAGACTACTATTTTTTTCAACACTTTCTGCATATGTTTAGAACATAAATAACCAGCTTTACATTGATTTTTTCCTTCTACTTTTTTTCTTTGCAGCCTTTTTACAAAACGCTTTACAAGTGAATCATTTTTTAATCTATTATCAGAAATTTTTTTAAGTATTTCTTTTAAAGTTTTTCCCTTACTTTTATGAAAAACATAATATACAGTATATTCACCACAGACCTTAGATAATATAGATTGCAAAGCCTGTGTATTATACCTATACGTTTTATTTATTTGCTTAATAAACATTCTAAAATATCTTTTTAAAGGTTTTAACCCATATGAATCAAAGTATTCTGGTAAGGCTTTGCGTGACTTTAAGAAAAATGCTACCCAATGTTCACCAGCTTTATAATCTTCATCAGTATTAACAATATATGCTGCAGGATATTTGATACCTTTTAAACATGGTAATCGATTTGATGAATACACACCTTTAAAAATACTGGAAGTTACACAATTACTTTTCAAAATATTTTCAATTTCATATCCGTACATTTTTACATTAAAGTAAACTTGAAATTACTTCAGGCTGATTTGCAGGACCTAAAGCAAGCATGCTATCATATTCATTATAAAATATCATAACTATTCCATGAGCAACAGGATTTTTTAATGTTGCAATTACATTAATTGTACCACTTTCAGTCAACTCAAAACTATTTGCATTTGGTGCGGTTTTAGATAAATCAAAACAGAACAAAGTATTACCATTCTTAAATTCATCTGGCGTTATACTCACAGGGTTATTTGAAAATAATCTCCCTGTTGCATACAACATTGCTGTGTATGCTTCATGGAAATTATCTTCATCGAAATCTAATTTTGACATTTCACAAAAAGGTGAAATATCTTTCCCCCTTTGCAAAACAATATCTGTAACCCCAAAATTTTGAAAATTAAATGGATTATGAGTTAAACTCCCATCCCATGCACGAGAATCAACTAATCCCACAATTATTCTTTTAGGAAGTTCACCATTTGAAATCATTCTATTTTCTTGCAATATCGATCTATTTGGACCTTGAGTTGAATACTTTAACTCAACTCTTCTAAATGGAAATTTCATAAGTTTATTTTTTTCTCGTGCCATATCTAATTCATTTAAAAAAACATCATCTAAAGTAACTCTTTTAACAAATAAAACAGCATCTTCTATTTCTATTTTATATTGCCTTGTAGCGCTTTGTGCCATTAATGCAAAATTTTCCTCATTTCTAATCAATCTTATTTTCATATCTATATCACCTGGAAATTTTTTAGGTTGATTAAAAAGATCATTATGAATTTTGCAAATAAGTTGAAAACTTTTACCATATTGTGTTGTAAGAAATCTTTTCTTTGCACCAGTATTATGAGTATCATCAAAATCTTCAACTTCATTAAAATCTTTATCATCTAAAAAAAACCCAGAAAGTTCTCCAAAAGATTCAAGAACAGAACGTCTATAACCTAAAAGATATTCTATATAAGCCTTGTATGCATAATGAGTATCACTACTTGTTATTAACTTATTACTTATATAAATTTCCACATCTTTAAATAAGGCTCCAGACAAATAATTAACAGGAAATACTTTTGACGGATTTGGAATTTCACCTGCATGAGCTCCTTGTGCTGGAGGTCTTGCAGGTGCAGTTCCATCTGGTTTTAGTATTTTTAAAGTAAGATGTAAAAATGTTTGAGACAAGTCTATAAAATCAGCTTTATTTGATTTAAATGCAAACTCTAAAGGTCCACCTTGACTTACATTACTAATTGAATATAATTTTGAATAAAAACTTGTTCTAGATGTTGCATCTGTTGGTGGAATATTAAAATAATCATAACTTGAATCAACACACAGACAAGAATCTTTATGCATAGCCATTTTTTAAATTATACATTAAATTATCAAACTAGTTTTAGATCTTATCTTAAGAAGATTTAGATCTTATCTTAAGAAGATTTAGCTAAATATATCTTCTTCTTCAGAATCATAAGATACTCTCCTCTTTTTTCTTTTATTTTCTTTAAAACTAGACTGATTTTTTCTTTTTTGTTTATTTGATATTTTTTCCTTTATTTTGTCAGAAATATAGTCCACAGAATCTTTTGTTAATTCTTCCAACTGTTTCTTTGCCTCTTTTTTCAAAACTTCTTTAGCACTTTGACCCTGAATAATTTTCTTAACAGCAGTCATTCCAGCTTTTTTCCCTCTCTTCATAATTTCACGCTTAGCTGTTTTGGCAACATTCTTTAAAGCTGGCTTTGCCATTCTTAAAGCTGGTTTAATTAATTTAGCTGCAGGTTTAGCTAAACGCAAAACTGACTTCGCTATTGCTGAAAAAATACTTCCTATACCATATCCTTTTTGATTCTGAACTCCAATAAATGGAGGAATAAAAGAATATCCTCCATATCCATAACCCTCTTGTAAAAATCGAGAATTATTTTCATCAAAAAAATGCTTATAGTCACAAGCATAATTTTCTCCACAATATTTTTGCATTTTAATTATTATATACTTTTAACTTTATAAACAATAAAAACGCTAACATTTGATTCATTTAAGATTTAAGATTAATCTTAAAGTAATTTACTTTTCAGCTGGTTTCCATGCATCCCATTTTGAAGTATGTTTAATTCTTCTTCCAAACCTTGATCTTTCCTCTGCACTATCTTTTGTTTTCTTACTGTCTTGATATGGTTTGTTCATAGATTTCTTTTTCTTTTTCTTTTTTAAAGAATCAAAAATGTCAACCTCTGGTTGATCAAATGTAGGTGAAGGTAACTTTTCTTCTATTTCACCAATATCAATATTAGCACGGTTTTTTGAAATAGGCGTATAAAAATCATCTTGTGAAATAGGCGTATAAAAATCATCTTGATCTGGAAGACCAGCAAAATCTAATTTATCCTCTTCATCTTGACTTAGACTTAAAGATTTATTAATAGTATCCATAATTTTTTCTCTTTCAGTTTCTTCAAGAGGATATTTAGCAGGAGTAAGAAATTCATCATCTTTTTTTTTTCGAAAACTTTCAGGTTTATTTTTAAACCAAGATTTTGGTACTTTTACTGTTTGTAAAAATTCCCAAAGTTGATCAACACCTCGAGGTTCCTTTTCAAATTGTTTTGTTTTTGAAAAAAATTTCATTATATTTAAAATATTTGAACCTTTAATAACTTTGCCCTGTAAATTTATTTCTCCCTCAGCATTCCATGTTCCATTATTTTCCAAAATTTTATCTAAAATACTTTGTGCATTTGGTCTTTGTGACACTGAAATTCCTTTTAATATTTTAAAAGTACTTGGCTTTAAATTATTTTTATCATCTTCAGTTCTTCTTCCCTCTAAATTTAAATCCTTAGTTAAAGCAGGTTTTACAGGAGGTGGTATATATGATGTATGAACAGAATAAGGCTTTTTATTAAACATACGCTCCTGCATTAAATCTTTTTGCCTTTTTAAAGTATAAAGTTCATTATGACTAGGTACTTCTTCACTAAAGGTACAGCTTTTAAACATTGCATAAGGAATTATTATACTTTCTTTAAAAGAAGCCATTTTGGTAATTTTAATTTCAAGTTAATTCTTGTTAATCATACAAAAATTAATCAATATTATGCATTACTTATACCTGCTGCAACAGATGCAGCTATAATTGGAAGTAAAAGTGGTAAAAATCCTCCTTTCTGTTTTAAAACTTCTTTACGTTTTTTAAAAGACATTTTTTGTTTTACCACTTCTCTTAAAACTTTTTTAAATTTCTTTAACTTATGATAATGTGACTTCTTTATAGGTATATTTCCTTTCAAAACATTATAGACACAATCACAAATAGCATAAATATCTTCAGCATCAGCTGAATCAAGAATTCTATTTCTCTTCTTTTTGCTATGTGCCTCACATACTAAAACAAGAAAATGTCTATGCTTATGAGCATAGCTTTCTTTCTTTGTCTTTTTTAACCTACCCATTTTACTTTAAATAATTTAAGTTTATTATGTACATAATCTTAAAGACATTTCTTTAGTGTGTAAAATTAATCTGACTCAAACATTTCTTTTAAACATAAATTGTAAACTAATAATAATAACACAAATAAATAAATATTTCAATTTTGTTTTCTTATGCCTTTGTCAAACTAAAACAATAAAATTGCTTTCTTTTTTGTCTTCTTTCAAGTACATAATCTTAATGGTATTTGTTATTTAACTTCTATTCAACAAGTACATAATCTTAATGGTATTTGTTATTTAACTTCTATTCAAAGTAAAACAATGTTGAACATCTCCAAACATATTTGTTCGAAACATAGCATTTTTAGGTGATTGTTGATGGCCATCTATAAATAAATAGCCGTGCGGTCTATCAACAGCATGTGTAAATATATTAACAAAGCAGCGTTGATTCTTAGGCATTAATTTTCTAGCAAGAGAATAAGCTATAGTTTGGTCTAATGGTGAATTAAAAATACATAAATAGGTAGCATTTTTAGTAAAATTTTTTCTTTCCTTACCATCATGAAATAAATTTTGTGAAATAAAAATAACACTTACATTTTCATGATGTGTTCGCTTGGTAAAAAATTCTGAAACTAACTTATTATTTCCACATTCAGCCATTAAATCATCAAAAATTGCTAGTCCTCTTTTATTAGAATCTATTAAACTATTAAAAGACTCTGGTAATCCATTATAAAATTGAACATTTCTTAATTGTAAATATGGATCACGTGGAAAAGTTTCTCCATAAAACCATAGAATATAATCAAATTCATTATCAACTATCCTTGAATCATTTTTTAACAAATCAATAACAAAAGTAGTTTTTCCACAATTACTTGGTCCAGCTATTATTAATGAAAATGGTGTTTTTAATCTAGCATCAAAAATAGTAAATTGACCTTCAAACGCCATTGTACACGGATTAAATTTTGTAAATATTTCCTTAATCTTACACGAATTAATATTCAACCTTTACTTTAGACATTTCTTCTTTATATACTCCTCCTTGTAATCTTACACGAATTAATATTCAACCTTTTACTTTAGACATTTCTTCTTTATATACTCCTCCTTGTAATAATTCATTATTTTTATCCTGTAAAACATAAGTTACAGGTTTTGTATTTAATATAAAAGCTATTTTAAATATTTCTTTTCTCCAATTTGATAAAAATCCTCTATTAAAAGTCCTTCTATATTTACTTAATCTTACTTTATCTCCAATTTTTAAGTTTAAATCTATTCTTTTAGAATAAAGATGATCTTTATATTGTTTTAACCATAAGTCATGCTGATTATTTTTATTAACTTCAATAGGACTTATACCTAAAGTTCGATGTTTTGTACAATTATAACTTAAAACAATAGGTTGTAAAGCCTCAAGATATCTTTTAGTTTTATTTGCTTTTAAAAATCTAAATAATTTATTTTTATAAGTTCTTATAAATCTTTCCACTATGGCACATTTGGGATCTTGAAAAGTAGAAAATTGATGTATTTTATTTTGCTTTAAAAAGCGACTAAAAATTCCCTTAAACTCAGAACCTAAATCTGTTTGAACTATTCTAGGTTTCACTTTAGCTCTTTTTAATATTTTTTCAAATGCTAATTTAGTTGTGCTAGAAGTCTTTAATTTCATTGGTTCTACATAAGCAAATCTCGAAAAACAATCTATTGCAACTAATATATAAATGTTTCCATCATTGTATTGTTTCAACTTTGGAAGAACTATTAGATCTAATTGCCATTGATCATTTTTACCTCTTACTATTATTTTTCTTCTTAAAAAAATTTTTATAATTGGTTTAAAAGAAGTATAAGTTCTTGTATTTTGTAAAAAAGTTTTAACATCATTTAAAGTTATATTTTCATTAACACGTTTTGCAGCTTTATATAACTTATTAATAGAAGAAAATGAAGAAGGATGCCTAGAATTAAAATAAATAGATATAAGTACATTTAACTTATCTCTTTGATTCATTGCCATTTTAAATACACATCTACCTTTACATTCTAATCTTATCTTAAGCAAAATTATTTATAATAATACATTGTTTATTTTCAAGCTAAACTAATTTATACTATTCATTAAGCTTAACTAATTTATACTATTCAACTGTCATTTACCCTAAATTACAACGTCTATCTTCTAAGCTGTGCAAAGTCGGGACTCCAAAACATATGCACAAGCAATACAATAAACGCCATAAAAAAGATAAATATTGACATGTATTATACATATTTACACTTTGCTTCGGTTATCCAAGAAGCAAAACACCTCCACAAAAGAACGAACATGAAACATTTATTTCATGTGCATTCATAATATAATATATATTTGCATTCATAATATAATATATAATATAATAATAATATAATATAACTACTTATTGAATTATATTAAAAAAATTCTTTCCTTTTTTGTCATTTCTTATAACCATTAATGGAATTAATCCATATACCATTGCATCCTTATTTTGTTGATTTTTAGCATTTAAATTTTTTTGCTTCACAAATGCAGTTTCTTCATTCTTCATATTAAAAGCATTTTCAATATTTTTTTTAGCTCTACCTCCTGTAACCTTCTTTTTCTTTGCTACAGTTTCTCCATTTTCATTATTCTTAGCTACAGTTTCCTCATCCTGATTTACCTCATTTTGATTTTGAATTTCCTTTTTCTTATACTTTCTCTTAGCTTTTTTCTTAGTTATATCTTCTTCACTTTCTTCATCAACCTCATTATTTTGAATTTCCTTTTTCTTAGACTTTCTCTTAGCCTTTTTTGGAATATCTTCATCAACTTTCTTAGTTATATCTTCTTCACTTTCATCAAACTTTGAAAACAGTTGCACTGTTGCATCACTTTCTTGATCACTTTCTTCATTTAAAGACTTCTTTTCACTCTGTTTTATTAAATTTTTTTCCTTTTCCTTTATATATTTCTTTTGGCACGAATTGCATCTATTTAAGTCTAATTGAAAATATCTAGGATGGTCATAAGGCTTATGACATCTTATGCACTCCTTAAAAAGACTATCTTCACAAGAAATACAGTACTTCTTACCCTGAACCAAAGTTTCCTCACTACCACAATAAAAACACACCTCCATCTTAAAAAATTTCTGTTTAAATATTTATAAAATGTATACTTACATTAATGCTCACCTTTAGGCTTGCTTAAATCCCAAAATTTAGCTAATCACAAGCTAGTTTTGCTGCAATACTATTTCTATTAAGCTCAATATATCTACCTAATCATTTAAAACTTATATACTTTGCATATCTTCTTCGCTAGAAATCCCAATTTTTTCCGACTCTGTATTCTGTTTTTTAGCTTGTTTCTTACTTTTCTTCTTTTCCTCTATTTCACTGTCCTCATCAGTAGAAAAATCATCTAATTTTTTCTGTTTCTTCTGCTTTCTTGCCTCATGATCTAATTTCTTTAGTCTTCTAGCTATTTTCCTCTTTAACCCAAACAACTCACCTAACTCATCCTTAGTTACTGTAAAACTTTTATTATCTTTCAACAAATCACTGAAATGTACATATACTTCTGCTTTAAATATTGTTAAATCTAGTCTTTTCTTTCTTCCAAAAGACAAAACATAACGTGATATTGTTTCCTCCTTTGAAGCCATAATTAATTCTATATTTGATAAACAAACTAATAACTACTATAAAATTACTATTTACCTACTATAAAATCACTAATCACAGGAATATTTCCTATGCTTTCCTTTGAACTTTACATATTGTTTTATCTTCCTCTTCTTTTACTCTTTTTTTAGACCTTAACTTATAATTTCCATATGCTAAAGAGTGCACTCCATCTGAACAAAGCCAACGTTTATCTTCAAAAGGTGATAAAGCTAACTTTGTTTCTTTTAAAGTAAACACATCGTGCTTATAACTGCGTATACAGTGAAAGGTAGCAAAAGATTCAGATGCTTCTTTTAAAACTTGTTTAAATTCTGAATGTAAAAGCTTGTCTACACAACTCCTTCTAATTCCTTTAACTCTTTTTATATTCTTTCCTGAATTTAACAGAAAAGAATACATTTTAGGTCTTAAACCAACAAATTCCTTAATTTCTACTCCAGCTGTTTCATCTTTAAATTTACCTAACACTTTTCTATTTTTTAAAGAATATAATAAATTATTTGTTTCTAAATTTGAAAAATCAAAATAATCCCTAATATCATAAAGTAATCTATAAAAATGTTTATGATCTATATAATATATTAGTGAATCAGTATCAGTATAAAGAAGCTGAACAGATTTTAAACCAAATGTTTTTAAAATGATATTATAATGAAAATTGAACATATGCATTTTCGATAAATCTAATATTGTAAAACCAATATAAATAGGTTTATTCAATTCTACTATATTTTTCTTATACTGTATCCCAACAAAATTTGAATTAAAAATATGTAAAGAATGAAAAAGAGGCTTTTTAATCATAGAGGCACATGACTTTTGATTTGTTGTTAATACCATTTTAATTCTTCTTTTTACATTTTCCATACATTTGCCAAACGTAGAATTATTCATAAGTTTAAAAAATTCCCTATCAAAATCTGAAGTAGCCTCTTTCCGCTTTTGGTTATTAAAATCAATATATGGTTTCATCCAACATGATTGAGAAAAGGATACTATCCTAAAAATTATAGAAATTTTTAAACCTAAACTTAAATACAATTTTAAATTCCTATAATGTACAATGTACTTTTCCTTTTGACATAAAGTTGAAATTAATTTCATACAGCTTTTAGTATAGCGTTTACCTAAACCTTCCAAAATATTTTTAGCATATGGTGACAATTGAAAAAAATTCACTGCAAGCTTTTCAGGAGCCAAAGGAAGCATATTATGAAAATCATGTAAATAATCAGGATACTCTAAAGTTACCTCTAAAATATATCCTATAGGAGCATCATCAAGAACTTTAGTTACATCAAAACTATCATATTTACTCGGATCAACCCAAGCAAAATTTTTGTAAGGTAAAGGTTGTACCATAGCAAATCCATATAAATTATTACAATCATAATAAACTATATGCTCAGTTTCTTTTCTCACTTTTGCAAATCTATGAACTACATTTGTCATACCTCCTCGAATACCATCTTCAAAAAAATTAAACATGTCAATATCATTAATTAATTCAAACTTAACCTTTGTAAACTTCATCATAGCATCATAACTCAAAGATGGAGCTGTTAAATATTTAGCTGGATCTAATCCATAAAAATCTAATGACTTTTCCCTAAATGATTCAAAAACATCAGCTAATAGTAATACATCTATTTTTAAATATTGTCTTAAATAATCTTTTATATTCTTACACTTTAAAATTTTAAACATTTTAATTGCATGATCATAATCTAAAGAAGAAATACTTTGATTAGTTAAACTATTAAAAAATGCCTCACGACAAGGTAATTCCTTCTCATCCAGCCTTTCCCACGAATCTATATAGTCATAGCACATAACTCCCTTTCTTATAACATATGGCAACATCTTTTCCTTAAAATGCTTTTTAGTTTCTTTTAAATCTAATGTATCTTTTTTAACTAATAATTCAGCAAGATTAGATAATGAATTTGGAAGAAACTGAAAAGAATCAATAAAAACAAAATTATCTAAAAACATAGCTAAAAACTTTTCTGATGAACGCGGAATAACTTGAACATTAAGTTGTTTTAAATACTTGTACATATTTTAAACAATAAAATGTAAATCATAGTTCATAGCATTATGCATAACAATAGGAATTTTAAAATTTGTAAATTTCAGTGCACTACATACTAAATTACATCTATTACAAGCATAATTAACATCTCTACCTTTTCCTTCCCTACCTAAATGCTCATGATCTATAACTCTTTTAATTCCTAAATTAGCAAAAGAAACTCCGCAAAGATAACAAGCTTTTTGCTTAGCGAGATGTAAAATATCCTGTGGATTTAAAGTTAAAGGTTTTCTATCATTTTCAAAAATACAAGATATCTCTGCACGCACTTGATAAATATATCCAAAAAAGTTTTTAAGAACATTAGGACCAATATAAAGAAAAGGTGGTTTAGAATACTTACTATACTTTGATAAAAATAAAATACCTACTGCATTTAATTCATGTCTTGTTTTCATAATAGACTTACCTTTTAACTTATTTAAATTTTTATTTAATGTTTCAAAATCAGCATAAATAATAAAATGATTTTTTATTTGTCGTGAAAGATTTCGAAACATTTCTTTTTCACCTATTAAAGGAAGCTTATAAGTTTGTCCAGTATAAACTTTATTTGTACAATTTGCTTTACTATGAAGTTGTAAACTAACTTTATCTCTAAACGAAATTAAACATTTATTACAAAAATACCTTGTTTTTTTCCAATAAAATGGTGTTATGAATGAATTAATATTTCGAATTAACATATAATGATTTTTGTACAAAAGTAAATTAATATGTTTGCGATGTTTATCATCAAAGCTTGTTGAAATATACATTGGATACGGTAAATATTTAGTATTATTTACAAATCCCATTTCATTTTGACTAAATAACCCAAAAACATTTATCGTTAAATTATTATTTTTCTCAAAATTTGGAATCTCACTTATTTTAGTTGGAAAAGAAAGACCCTTTAAATTTAAAGAACTTACTAAACCTAAATAAGATGTAAATCTATTAGGATTTACACACTTTTTAAAAGCAGCTAACACAGAATACAAAAAGCACTTGTCATCAGAACATCGTATATTAAGAATAGAATGTTTATTAGGAATTGGTAATGAAACAGATGCACACCCTCCAAAAGGATTACATTTATAAACTGATAAACGTAAAACATTAATTTGTTTTAAAAACCAACCTGAACCCATCTGAATAAACCCATCAAAAAATGCTAAAAGTATTCTTATAGCTTGTATCATTTTTTCTTTTACAGATAAAAATGTTAAAACTTGAGTCATATTGCTTTGAAACCAAGGTTTAATTTCATAATACCTTGATGTATCCAATTTATATTTACCTAATACAACATTAAGACTAATTTGAAATTTTATGCCACCATGCCTCAATAAACCTTTCTTAATTTTTTCTAATAAAACTTTAAACTTGCGTTGAAAAAATAATTCTATATCTATAGCACGCTGAAAAGGAACTATATCATAACTTCTTAGCAGTTTACCAAAAGCTTTTCTTTTCTTTATTTCATTCATTTTATTTTTTATCTATTTAATCTTCTAAAACGCAAAATTAACTCAACAATTCCATATTCAAATTGAACAAGCTGTCCATCATCAGTTCTAATTACTATTTCTATATCCTGCAACCTATCATAAGCTAATTTCTTATACAATGGATGGGAATAAGTGTGCTTAATATGTTCACCAAATACTCCACTAGCCCTAACAGTTCTAAGTAATTTTGTTTGAATGTTACCTACATACTCATAATCAACAATATTAGAATAAATGTATATATTTGAAGTGTCTGTTGGAAAAACTGGAACTCCTTTTCCTACATAATCTTTTCCATATTGTGGTTGAAAAAGCTCATTATATGGTCCCTTCCTATTAAGAGATATTACATCATTAAAACCTTTTATTAAAATTTCTTCATCCCTTATTGGATTTCCTTCAGAATCTAATTTATTTTCAGTAGAAGGTGGCTTTTTCAATAAAGGTGGTCCTCTAAACTCAATAAAATTTGTAAATGTTTTCTCACCATTAACAGTAACTCTTGAAGTATACTTTTTAATTCCTTCACAATTATTTAAGCGTAAAACCGTAGCAATATATTCGGACAAAATAACTACATCTCCTGTACCTACATATAAAGTGCAAATTAAATTTTGATTATCAATATAAAGTTTAGTATATCTTTTATAATTTTTATAAGTAGGTTGAGCTTCATTTACTTCCATTTTTAATTTAGCAAATTTTTCATTCATTTCACTTATCATATCCTTAATTTCATAATTTCCAAACTTTAAAGCAAACACCTTATTTACTTTTTTTATAGAATTAGGAACAACTTCATCTAATGAATTAATTTGTCCTACTGTTTGGTCTTTTAAATCAAAAATATCTCGCACAATTACATAAGTTCTAGATTGCTCTGGATGCTCTGGTACATTATACCACGATTTCAAAAAATCAATCTCCAATAAGGCTACTTCCCAGTAACCTTTACATTCACGTGTAGCTGGTATTTGAGTATAAAAATGACTTGTCTTATTTTCTCTTACTGAATGTGGTACATTTGAAACTAATGTATAATTGAATGATTCTAGTTCTTCGTTCTGCAACATTTTAAATATTTATTAAAACAAATCTATAAAAATCTAATATCAATCCTAATCACATCACAATTTAATCACTTTGCCTCATCAGTCTTCCTTTTGAACTTTCACATTTCGCATTAATTTTGAAGAAGAATATGTTCTTATGTGTTTAGGATAATCTCTCATATGCATAAGAAAATCTTCTAAACACCTTTTCCTCGAAGCTGTTTCTATTTGGGGTAATGCATTTCGCCAAGGAGTTCTACAGCAGGGACAATAAACCTGCAAATCAAAACTAGAAGAAATAAAATTTTCATAACATCTTGAAATATGAATAGGTCTTTTACAACACTTTAAAAAAACTGTATTATCTGAACCTTTATAGTTAAAAATAATTCGTGAATGGCATTGAGCACAAGGTAATGTAAAAAAAGAAAAAAGTAACCTACGACATCGCCTAGTATCTCTTAACTTTTTAGCTAACAACCTCATTGAACAATTAGGACTACTATTATTATTAATTTCCCATAAATGTCCTAAATCAATCACATCATCTACTGACATATACAAATACGATGCTACTGAATCCAAAACTACCTTTGTGAAACAATCTTTTAAACCAAAAAAATAAATTGACTTTCTTAAAACTTCAATTATTTTTTTATCATTTTCCCACATGGATAAATAAATAAAATCTAAAACAATATCACAATGAAAATACGATGAAAAAAATAAAAGACTCGCGCAAGAAAAATATTTCAACTTTAAAAAACATGCATCATCTGTAAGTTCTTCACTTAATATTTCTATTATTTGTAAACACTCATCTTCAGATAAAAATTCTTGGCTAGGAATTTCAATTAACAAAGGTAAATTTATCTTACCAAAATAAAACGACACTAAAGCACAAAAATACAAGCTCCTTTTCATCAAGCGAGCAAAACTTTTTGAACAAGCAGTATCCATTTCAAATACTTACTTTTATCAACTTGAAATTCCTAAATAAATATATAATAAATTTAATCAGGATGATACTTTTTTAATATTACTAAAGAAGATCTCAAAGGAACTGGTGTAAATATATGATTCTTAGGATCATAATTAGAATGCTTAACCAAAATATGTAAACGCAATAAACTTAAAGATATAAACTCTTTCTTACAATATGAACATTCTAATTTTTTTTTTTGGGTCCTCGCTTATCTTTTGTAGCCTTAACTAAAGCTTGAGCACAATGAACAGGACAACACAAGCAATTCTCAATATTTCCTGGCAGTAAGTTATTTTGAAGAACTAAGGCGTGTTTTTTCAACCTTTCAGTTACTTCTACAAACTTAACTATATTACATTCTATCTTATTAAAATTATCAGAATACAAATCAGAATATGGTGAAAAATCCTGTAAATGTTTTCCTGTTTCTGAAACATTTACCATAACATCTTTTTTCTGAGATTTCTTATGAAATTTCATATCATTATTAGATTGCTGTAATTTGTTTAGTTCGCCCATAAAATCATCTCTTTTTTCAAGCTCTAATTCTGATTCCAATTTCTTAGCTTTATCATCATAATCATCATTTTCACTTTCTGATAGTGACAAATCTCGAGCCAAAGATGAATCACTATCATTAACCTTTTCTTTAGTTACAGCTTTCTCAAAATTTTCAACTCTTGCTTTTTTCTTAGTATGAAAACCTAAAGATTTCTTACAAGTACTTTTTTGACCATGTATTTGTTTTTTACAATCTGAATCTGAATCTGAAGTAGAAGATAAAAACTCAACACTTTTATATTCATGCTTACGCTTTTTGCTGTTCACTTTATGTTTTGGAAACTCAATTAATGAATTATATTTTGACATATGATAATCTAAAGCTACTTCTATAAAAGCATTTTCTACTCTGCACCATTGAATAACAAAAGGTGAACCTATACGAAACAATTCTGTACAACATGTAAAATTAAATGTTCGAGAATCACTTCGATAAACAGTTATATTTATTCTAAGAATATCAACAAGGCACTGAATAATTGAACTTTGTGAAGAACGCAAGTCCAGCTTAATAATTTCATCATCACTAGATAAAATTCTAAAGGCTAAATTTCTCGTTATATCTTGATTTCTTAAAGCAGACAAAAGTCCAACCTTTAATTCTTCTTTAAGAATATTTATTTTTTTCCTTTCATTCTCACATTCTGTTAAAAGTAGAAAACAAAAACTAAAAACATGTGAATTATCTGCCTGAACTTTATTCCAAAATAATTTATTTTCTTCATTTTGTCTTAAAAGAAATTCTATAATTAACAAAAGTAACCTATCTAACACTCCGGCGGCCATAAATGTAAATTATTTAAATAACACAATCTCAAACTATCACAAACTCTTTTAAAATCTAAAACATTATCAGTTAAACAACTTCCTTTATAAGAATATAAAAACGTAAAAATACATTTACTATTACCTTTAATTTTGATACGTACACTTGAAAAATATAAACTATTATTTACATAAGGCAACCATATAGATTCACTAGAATTAGATTCTTTAATTTCAAATTCATATTCTTTTTCAAAACATTCTGCAATTTTTATACAAAAAACCTTAAAATCCGGTGTTGTTTTAAATACAAGTTGAAAGGTAATTTGAATGTTCTTTGGAGTTATATTTACACTAACTATTTCCTGTTCACAAAAGTCCCTAATAAACTCATAAACTTCTAAAGCTATTATCTTAATATTTGGTAATAAACTTGAAAAATTCCTTCTTAAATAAATTGAACAAAATCCATTACGTGTAATCTTCAAAGTATACAATTTATTTTTACAAGTTAATGATCCTCTATATAAAAAACTATTCTTTATACTTTTATGAATATACGAAATATCAAAATAAATATTTGGAGTAAAATTCAAACCAAAAATAACCAAATTTACACTATAATCTACTTGCATTAATATATACTAACGATACTTATAACCCAATCTAAAGGAGGCGTGTTTCATTACAATAAGATAAATCTGTGCTATATTTATTAAAAATTCTGAATAACCCATTAAAAAATCAGAAGACATTGTTAAATAAAAATCTGGTTTAGCTTTGCAATACTCGCAAATTTTAGCACTTAAATTATGAATTTCATGTCTTGTAATAATTTGATTTAAATTAAAAAACAATTTATATGCTTTCTTGTATCGAAAATTAACCAATATTAACTGACAATCTAAACATGAACAAACTAATTTACAAAATTTCTTATTAGTTGTATCGTACCTATATCTATAAAAATAAAACACACGTCTCATACCTACCAATGTATATAAGTTTAAAAATCAAAAATTTCTGATACTTGTTCTATTTTAACACGAAAACCAACATGATGCCGAATCAACAAAACAAACGTTGTTGTATTTGCAACTTCATCAAATTGCCTGGATTCATCTTCCTCAAAATTAGTAATATCATTTTTTAAATTACCAGGAATCTCTAACTGATCTAGATCTTCTGGTGTTAATTTAGGAAATTTATTCAAAATAAATGTCAAAACTAATCTTTTTAAACTTAATTTAAAAAGAAATCTATTCAATTCCTGCGCTAATTCTGTGATTTGTTCTATTTTAGAAAAATCTATTAATGTACCATTAGGACATGCAGCAATAAGCTTATCTATATTTTCACCTTCCTTTATTACTTTATTTATAACTAAACAAAAGTAACAAGAACAATAAGGCTCATAAACACTTTTCTCAAAATGTATAACAATCATTTGTAAACTAACCTTAAGCCTAAAAACAATCTTTAATCCTCTGTACACCTACCTCCTAAGCAAACGCAAACACCAAATATAACAATCATAAGCTTATTTAAGCACAAAACTTCATGCATATTCAAATAAACTTACCTTAAACTCCTTATATATCTTAAAAATAAACATTAACACAAATAACTTAACCACAATATACTACTTGAACATATCTGACACATTTTGCCAAGGCTGTTTCTCTAAAGTACCAGAATTGAGAATTATCACAGTGCAATTGATGATGCACAATGCTCCATCACCACAACACTGTAGCTATGCTGAGATAAGGTAATTTTGAGCAAGTTAGGTAATTTTGCGCAACTTGCCCTTCTTAGGAGCAATGCTTGACTGAGTCAAACCAAACTTATTCCTATGTAAAAAAGGTTGATAAACCTATCGGAAAACACCATTTATATGCCGGACAAACATAAAATTATGTTACAAACACTTAAAGTAAACACAATTCTTCAGTTTGTGCCTAAAATACGAAGGAAATGTCATAGAAGGAAATGTCATAGAAAGATATAACAAAGTGCAGAAGAACCGGCAAAATCTCTTCTTTCCGATCCTGTTTGAATCATTGAAATCCGCCGATAAACAGCGCCGCTGCGCCACCTAACGTTTTGCCTATAAAAAACGCAGGTGGCGGCGCCTACGGTCACATATATGAAGTGCGTAAGCGGTCAGAAAACAAATAACGCGATACGGCAGTACCTAAGTTATCTAAGCGTCTAAACAATCCACCAGAGGGCATCAGCTACCTATTGTAATAAGACATGAACAGTGTTGTCATTACCTGGGGAACCCTCACTACATTACCCAAACTAAGCCTAAAGGCCTAACGTCACACTGTTCATCTCTACTACAGGTGTTAACAGCGTCTTTAGACAGCTGTCTAAACTTAGGCAAAAAACCAATATAATCTAAATTGTTTAACACCAAACACAGGCGAGAAGGTGCTTAATGAGAAATCTATAAATTTAAGCATAAAAAACCCATCCCTAGTATGTCTCAAATCTAGTCAAAACATTAATCAAATAACGCCCAGCGTAAAAGCTAATCAGCGTAAAAGCTAATAAGTCTATTCTGTCTACAGTTAATGCTTAGCCACCAGAGGGAACCTTCCAGCACATGTCGAAAGTTAATGTCTAGCCACCAGAGGGAACCTCTCAGCACAAATTATTTAGTACCAAGTGAACCTCAGATAAGTTTATCTACTCCAAGCCAAGCCTACATAAAAATACTTGATAAGTATGGACTAAGTTACAGCCCGTAATCAATGGAAACTATTTCTTACATTAATGCCCTTAAACTTATTGATAAATCTAAATCTAGAACACGCCGACCAACACTCACTTCATCTCTAAAGTAAATCAAATGTGCAGAACCATCATGTCGACCAAACTAGTATTCCTGCTTCTCTTCCTAACCATTTTGACGAAAACTCTAGGTTGTTCTGTCAAAAACGACTGCTCCTTAACCGACAACTTGGACACGCTTATCTGCTACTGTTTACCGACAACTTTCACACACAGAACGCTAAGAACTACGCAAATCTTTCTCATTTCCCCCGCCGCATCTCAGCAACAATACATCAAATACGACATAGATGTCTTCCCATTCCTTGCAGTTATCAAAACAAGTGGAATTACATTTCAATGCGAAGCAGGAAAATGCATGTAAGTATAGGCTTAACTCACTTAATATTAACAGTATAAAATTAATCAAATATAATACCTTTCTAAGTTTCTTAAGTTTTAGCTTAACAAGTTTCTTAAAATTCTGAACATTATATAAATACCTTTCATACCCAAAGTTTTTCTTAAATTCTAAACATTAATTTTTTATTCAGATTAAAAGCAACAGAAAAACCAACTTCTATGAAACCAACATCTTCATTTCCAAATACCATGTAAGTTATTAGTCTTAAGTGCACTCTAAACCTAAAAATAAAACAGCATGCTTCCTCCTAACATTCCTATATGGCAAACTAAGTTAAACCTCCTTTTAATATTAAACATCATAGTTACGTAAAGTCACTCATGCTAACTGCAAAAGCAGTGACGCCATCTAACTTCTACCTTAAACAATATTCACTTTACACCGTCCTAACCATATTAACCTAACTAATCGTAATTTTTTATTTAGCTCAGCAATTGAACCAACTGATGCCTTGAAGACAACTATTGCCCTATTTGATTTAACTACAACTGACGCATTGAAGACTCAAACTAATGATTTAAGTACAACCACTACATCTTCATTTCCAAATACCATGTAAGTTATTAGTCTTAAATGCACTCTAAACCTAAAAATAAAACTGCATGCTTCCTCCTAACATTCCTATATGACAAACGTAAGTTAAACCTCCTTTTAATATTAAACATCATAGTCTACGTAAAAGTCACATGCTAACTGCAAAAGCAGTGGCGCCATCTAACTTCTACCTTAAACAATATTCACTTTGCACCGTCATAACCATATTAACCAAACTAATCGTAATTTTTTATTTAGCTCAGCAATTGAAACAACTGATGCCTTGAAGACAACTATTGCCCTATTTGATTTAACTGAAACAAAAACAACTCATGATTTAACTGACGCATTGAAGACTCAAACTAATGATTTAAGTACAACCACTACATCTATAAAACCAGCATCTTCATTTCCAAATACCATGTAAGTTATTAGTCTTAAGTGCACTCTAAACCTAAAAATATAACAGCTTGCTTCCTCCTAACATTCCGATATGGTAAACTAAGTTAAACCTCCTTTTAATATCAAACAAAGCAACAAACATCATAGTTACGTAAAAGTCACTCATGCTAACTGCAAAAGTGTTTTAATAGCTTTATAATCCCTATTCAGCCTATCACCATTTAAAACTACTAATATCTTTAACAACAAATCTAGCATTATATCCATCCTAACTTCTAACAAAAATATTAATCTATATGTAATTTATTATTTGTAAATACTTTATACTTTCAGCTCACCCAAAACTTCAAGTCTGTCACAAGCCTCTACACCTATTACTTCAAGCCAGCCGCGTACTTCAAGTTGGTCCATGTAAATATATAATTTATTTGTTTTAATAGCTTTATCTAAACTAATATCTTTAACAACAAATCTAGCAACATATGTTTTAATAGCTTTATCTAAACTAATATTTATAATCCCTATTCAGCCTATCACAATTTAAAACTACTAATATCTTTAACAACAAATCTAGCATCATATCCATCCTAACTTCTAACAAAAGTTTTATAAAAATATTAATCTATATGTAATTTATTATTTGCAAAATACTTTATACTTTCAGCTCACCCAAAACTTCAAGTCTATCGCAAGCCTCCACACCTATTACTTCAAATCGGCCACAAACTTCTACTACCTCCACACCTATCAGTACTTCACGTCTACCGCAAACCTCTACTACCTCCACGCCTATCAGTACTTCAAGTCTACCGCAAACCTCTACTACCTCCACACCTATCAGTACTTTAAGTCTGCCGCAAACCTCTCTCAGTACTTCAAGCCAACCACATCCTACAAGTCTAGCGCAAACCTCTACATTTAGCAGTTCAAGCCAACCACAAGTCACTATACCTATAAATACAACATTTTCAAATGAACCAAAAACACCTAACGCATCTTTCGCATCTACACCTAAACCTATTGACAAATCAACTCCAAAAAATATCGTACCAGTAGCTGATATTATAGCAGGAATCTTATCTTTCTTAGTTCTTTTTGGTATTATATTAACATCTTTTATTCTTTATAAACTTTTCAGAAAAACTTGTCAAAACAAATTTGAACAATATAGAATTCGATCTATTCAGCGAACCACACTTCATATGAGATCTCGATTTAATATTAATGTTAATGTTAATGAAGCACAAGCACCTTCTGAATACACTAGCAGTTTCAATTCTCTAAACTCTGAAAGCTTTGAATCTATTAGCATAGTACAAGAAGAAATTGAAATGACTACTTTTAAAACTTTTTCTTCTCCCTCACCTTCTCCTCCCTCACCTTCTCCTACTCCCTCACCTCCTATTAACTTGTAAAATAAAACCTTTAGCACTTTAACAATATCCACTAGAACCAAACCCCTTACAACCACGATCAGTTTTGCTTAACTCTTGTACTTCATAAACACAGGCATTTGAATAACGCTCTAAAATAATTTGAGCAATCCTATCACCAGCCTTAATAAGAAAATCTAAATTTCCAAAATTATACAAAATAATACTAACATTTCCTCTATAATCTTCATCAATAACTCCTGCTCCAACTTCAATAGAATAATATTTAGAAAGACTAGATCTAGATGCTATTCTTCCATAACATTTTTCAGGAAACTCAAACTGTAAATCTGTTTTAATTTCAAGTTTTTTTCCTGCTGGTAAAATATAATCATAAGCACTATACAAATCTAATCCTGCTGAAAATAATGAACTTCTCTTTGGAAGATTAGCCTTTTCGGAAAGCCTAACAACATAAACCTTATCATGCGACATCTTAATTATGCTCCTTTAACACCACAGACTTATTCAAACTATTCTGAAAAATACATACACAAACTCGAATAGGTTTCAAATTATTATCCCTTTCTATACTTTGCACCTGAAAATACTTAGACCTGGCAAACAAATCATAATAAACTAAATATTGGGAGTTAACTGAAACATTTTTAAAATTTGAACTTTCAGAAACATTTTTAAAATTTGAACTTTCAGAATATATTATATCAAAATACACGTATTGTTTCATATTTCTAAATACACTTACCTGTTCGGTACCACACTAAATACAATACAATATTTCTCACAAATAAATAAATAAGTACACTTACCTGTTTATAATGTGCCTGTGATGAATGGCACCGAGCTTGATCTTGAAGCTTCTAAGTCGCAAAACTATAAAGCTGAATTTCAACAAAAGCAAAAGCAACAACCAACAATCACCTAACTAAATACAAACCAAAAATAATTCCAACTAGTACTAAAATTATCTTAAGTAAAACAGACCAAAAATAATTTCAACTAGCGCTTAGCGCTAGCTAAAATCAAAATGTCAATCTCCAAACCAAGAAATAGCTAAAATCAAAACGTCAATCTCCAAGAAAGCAATTTCCAACCACCTCTAAAAACGTCAATCTCCAAACCAAGAAAGCAATTTCCAACCACCTCTAGAAATATCAATCTCCACAACCACCTCTGAAAATATCAATCTCCACAAACTCGTGAAAATATCAATCTCCACAAACTCGTGCACTTACGCCCAACAAAGCACGCACTTGCGCCCAACGCGGGGCCCAACGGCGCTCTTTACCACACTACAATTAACCACACACATCCAAACCAACACCAAAGAAATGCGCGCAAAAGATCAACACAAAGCTTTTATACCCTCTTTATTAGTCTCAGCCAATCACAAAACAATAACATTATGTTATGATTGTGAAAGTATTTAAGGTGCTTATAGGTTTTCATTTTTAATAATAAACCAAAATAGTATACGTTTATATTATAAAACGCACGCATTAACTTAAACTATCTTTTCTCACTACATTTATATAAACAAAACGTAAATATATAAAATTGAATATTTAATAATTTGCTAATTTATAAAGTCGTTTCAAACTTTTATCCCTTCAGTACCTCCTCGTACAAAGCAAAATACCCACATGGAAACAAGACACAACATCCAGAACCTTCCATGTAAGGTACTGAAAGGGAATACATAAACTTTCTCTCACTCTTAATTTGATATAATCATTTAAACTTTAAACATTGAAGCATATTTTATTATAAAACAAACTTTCATTTTAAAATATTTCAAAAATGTCTTAGCAAACTCTTAAAAATCAATAAACATACATACATATATATCTCAAAACCCCTCCTCGTACCTCTACAAGAAGGTATGTTACCACACAAGAAGAAATAATTAACTATCATATTTAGACTTACCATTAGACCTCAACAGCTTATCAGCTACCCAAATTTATATATATCCAAGCTACAATTTTAGTATGTTCACAGCTTATCAGCTACCCAAATTTATATATCCAAGCTACAATTTTAGTATATTCACATCACTTTGTTTAGTTCAATGTATTTACAATATTCAGCTAACCAATTTATATAAAAGCTACAATTTTAATGTGTTGTGAACTAGTATGTTCACAGCTTATCAGCTACCCAAATTTATATATCCAAGCTACAATTTTAGTATATTCACATCACTTTGTTTAGTTCAATGTATTTACAATATTCAGCTAACCAATTTATATAAAAGCTACAATTTTAATGTGTTCACAACACTTTATTGTTTGAGCAAAATGTATTTACATTTATTCAAGTTTGCTGTTTATTTACCTTTAAAAATAAACCTTAATGTATTACATGTACTAACCATTCTTAATATGTTCATACAATTCTTAGCCAAATGCTTTCAATTATTAATGCATTATAAAGTGGTTGTTTTCACTAAAGTCAAATATAATAACTGCTATAGCCCAAATTAAACCTTTTCAAATATTACACTTGCGCTTTAATATGCTACAAAACTGTATATATATCTTAACGCTTTCTTATCTTCTCTGCAAATAAACCGTTATAATCAAGCAAGTCGATTATGTTTATTCTTCCAAGCTATACGTTCGCCCCAACTGCGTCACCAATATTATATAAATTACTCTAACCAATACACATACTGACACAAAAAAAGAATACCTGGATCTGTGCCCAAACCATAAATATCAATTTCCTAGACTAACATACTGATTTCATAAGACTTGTGAAAGAACACTATTACTAGATTTACAGCTTGATTTCATAAGACTTGTGAAAGAACACTATTACTAGATTTACAGCTATGTCACACTCGTCAAAAAAGTAAAATAGGCAGAAAACACTGAAAAATAAATAGGCACTAATCAAAAGTAACTTAAAAAATTATTTCATATTCATAAACGCACAAAGCTACATTAACACTAGAATCACCTAAGTCAATGTACGTCTCAACCCTCGCGTCACTCCGCACAAAACTTCATTAACACTAGCCTGGTCGCCGGCCCACTCGCAGGAGGGCGAGTATTAGGCCAGGCACGGAGGTCTGGATTCCTCGCGGACAGCGCGCGGGCTCAACGACCACTCTGCAACACAACACTCTTACAACAGACTTGCAAAGAGGCAGCATTCTGCATGTAGATACGCACATCCGGTTTTCATACCACTATATCATACCAAATTAAATAATTGTAAAATGCAAAATTCTTAACCTGTGTTTATTTCATAATTAGGTGTCAAGCAATAGCCTCGTAAAGTATCTAAGAAATAGGAGTGTTATAAATATCAAAACTGAGAATGTAAACAAACTTTCAAAAGTTACGACAATCCAATATGGTGGCCGTGTACCATGTCTGCAAACACTATAAATCAACAAGGTTCAATTCGTTCCCACTAGAGAGAGACACAATATACAATAACTTCCCACCAGAGGGAAACCAAATGTAACAAATAAGTTAATGCCTAATATGTCTAGTAATAAATTCAATCACATCTAATCTCCTCATTTGCCTCAAAACTTTAAATAATTTATCTAAATTTAAATAACCATATTGTGATTGAAAAACCTTTAAAACTTCATAAGCACGATGAACTTTTGGTTCATATAAACCATAAAAAATATTATCTATTTCAGTTAAAGAAATAGACAAATAAATTCCTAAATTTCTCCAATCCATCACTAAACGCTCAGCCAACTGTAAAAATAAAACTTGAATAATATTATCAGATATATTTTTATCATTTTTGGGTATAAAACTTAAAACAATTTCAATCAAATCATAACGATACAAACTTGACAAAGCTGTAATTAACTCGTTCAAATAATCATTTTTATCCACTCGATCCCACCATAAATTTAACATTTGTAATATATTAGACTGTAACACAGTACTTTTATCTTTACCTCGAATTCTATGTAAATCTTTGCTCTCTAATTCTAAATATATTGCCAAACTTTCCCAATCACAATAAAGCAAATCTGCAATAGACTGCAATACTTCATCAGCAATAACCAATTTTTCAGCTGACATTTTCTTAAGCTTATTATCAATAATAACATAGAAATATTTTCAACATTAATCACAAGAATATTTCTATTTCCAGTTCTTCAACATTAATCACAAGAATATTTCTATTTCCAGTTCTAAAATTTGCAATTGCATGACGTGAACTACCCCCCTAAAAATTATCGATGACGTGAACTCCCTCACTAAAAATGGTCGATGACGTGAACTCCCTCAAAACCTATACTACTCTTAGGTGCCCTGAGCATCTATAGTGTTTCTGCAAAAAATGAGCCCACAAATTCGTTTTTCCACAGGTTGGAAAAGACATTTCCATAAATGCTCCACATTTATTCCACAAGCGACTGATAAACTGGACCATACTTTAGAAATGGTAACCTTCGAAGGCTATAGTTCTACCACATGTTCGTGGTAACTAACCCATAAAGCCACTTATGGAATACTTATAGATCCACAAACCTGAGGTGGGAATGCAGCCCTGGTTCATGCATCCTTCTTACTAAAGCCTGGTCCCTATTTGGGCGACAAGATTTCCTAGTCAGCGGAATCATGTCCTAGCATAGACCTGTATATCTCTTACATTATATTATATGTTTAGATTTAGATGTTCATCCATGCGTATTGTCTCTAATATTATGTAAATGTAGCAATATGTTAATCTTATACTTAGGCCTCTCTTGGCTGACAAACAAAACTATGCCACAACACAGCGTGTCTTTGTATCTCAACCTGACATTTGGATCCTGTAGATCTTTCAGGTGTCAATAAAAGTACTACCACTACCACTACCACTACTACTACTACTACTACTACTACTACTACTCCTACTACTACTACTACTTTAAAAGGAAACCTAGTACAAGGTGGCACGATTAGTATTTTTCAATGATAAGTTCTTCCATGGCATTGGACTATTAGTATGAACAATTTTTAGAATCCTAAAGAGAAACTATAAAAACAGAATAATTTGAAACTTGTCAATCTATATATGCGATGAACCCTTTAGGATTAAACGTAGGCAATGTTAGTTAAATCAATAGAGAAGGTGTTATTGTCAGCATCGATTCACCTTACCATGAATAGCAGGTTTCCTGTATTCTACTTGCAGACTGCCTATCAGGATGCATGTTGAGAAATATGTCGACAAATCACAAGATAGATTTATAACACATTTTATATATTTTCTAAAGATTTGTCTGTGTTTTCGTCAACAAACTTAGGCCAAATCAACATGCAGGTACCTAAGATATTGAAAATCAGTTATCTCTGGTAGGGAGAATTATACATACCTTTAAAAGGCCATGGAGACAAACTTGTTCCTTGTTTGGTAGTGCTCCGACAACCTGAAGCAATACCACGAAAACTGCAACTCTTACTACAGTTCCCATCTTCTCTACGTAGGCAGTGCTCTGTCGCATAACGGGTTTGGCAACAGCGAGGGTTTGCACCCTCTCCCTGTTGCGAGGCATGTCCCTGTTGCGATGGTTCCCCCTGTTGATTTGCGGCTGTTCTGCTCAACCGATTTTAATTCTGTAAAAAGTTCTGAAAACTAGACATCAAAATCCCTGAAATTTTCAGCCCGGAAAATTGATTAGAAATGGGTGAAAATTGATGCCGAATTTCGCATATAACAGTGAGACTTTGCCAAACCCCCCCTGTTTTAAAGAGCGATATCGCTCCTTCCGTTATGCGACAGAGCACAGAGGTCGCACTTTACATAGGCATCTTCATTCTGGAGCTGATACAGAAACAGACCCCTGAATTCACTCCTAATCACCACGACACTTTACACACAATGCGGTAGTCAGGGACCGATGGCCTATTATGAATCGGATGTTTCGACAGATATGAATAACAGACCGCAGACAGTAGTTTTAAGGATAGCATGGCTGTGACAAGTTTCTCCGTTGCATAACCAAACCCTCGCAACAAGGACGTCATTGCACAAGGATGTTGCTGTTGTGACGGGTCCCGCTGTTGAATTTCGGCTGTTCTACTGGGTCAATTTTAATGTTGTGAACAGTTTTGAAAAATACATGCTTAGGTCTAAAAATGCTGAGATTTTCAGCCCAGGAAAATTATAATTAGTGGGTGAAAATTGATGCTGGAATTTGGCACAACAGCGAGAGTTTGTCATATTGAGCAGCAATATCGCGTAGATCTTTTTTATCAAAGCTTATATCTATAAAAGTAACAGAGACCAAAATTTCCATCTTTTACCATAGGTGAAAAAGTCACAGCCTGAAAAGAAAAGCATCCTTTACCATTGGTTCCTATGGGAAAATATGAGTTTAGCTAAAATAACAAAAACAGAGAAACACTAATTACTTGAATCGGCTTAGGAAGTACTACTCCATTCAAAGAAAGATTGTGTAAAATGCATTTTCTAAAGTGTCCAGACACCTAGAATAGCATATTTGTTATGTTAGCGTTATGTCATGCTTGGGGAGCCCCTGATGCATTCCGTAAATGCAAACGTAGCGTATCAGCTATCTCAGGGACATAAATTCCTTTCAGTCATATATCATTCAAATTCTGTACATTGATGTAATATTATATGCTATAAATGTTAATGTAGTTCGGTATTGAGACTTGAGGTTGTTAGTCTAGCACACTCCTTATAAGTTTTGAGATGCGTTAATGTATTGAGTTACGACACGGTTGCTTTTTTCAGCCTGCAGTGAATGCATAAATATCCATTCAAAATGGGTATCAAATTGAGAAGCCCATTCAAAATGGGTATCAAATTGAGAAGCCCATCCAATTTGGGTACTATTTTATACCTAATTCCATTCAATATGTTTATCAAAAAAGCTAGAAAGTTGTTTTTCAAGGTGTTTCTTATACATCTGGATCTGCCCCCCCCCCACCCCCGATCGGCCCTTGCTCATAGGTTTCAGGTAGTATACCAGAGATCTATCCTTACATTTTGAATCATCCCCATCTTTTTTTTGTTCCGTTTCCATAGTTTTAATTACAATTCAAACGCTTAAAACCACCAAGCCTCAGTGAAGTGCACACGTCATGTTTTATTAAGAACAGTCTCCTTGAATCATTGAACGGTTCCCATTTAAGTGACTCTACTCCATTGCCTATCAACTACAGAACAACATACAAAAACCAAATAAAGCCATGGATCATGGACGTTAAACACTCTAACTGTCAACGGTTCTATGAGAAATGTTCTATCACTTTAAATTAAAGATGCGCTTGTGTATAATACGACTTGATGCTAATCAATATGTGCGGGGAGAGTGTTGTTAGTATTTTAAAATTGCATTATGATTGCAAGATTATGACAGAATATGATGGAGATGGAATTACGCGGAAACATTATCATCAATAATGAAAAGAGGAACATTGAAGTTGAGCAGATATTAGCATATTGTGGTGATAACTAGTCATATGGCATAAAACAAGGGAGATCAATGGTATTGGGTGAGAAATGTGGGGATAGGCTGTAAGATGGGGTGCAGTGTACTGGACCTAACCCCACTCCCCCCCCAAATCCTCATCCCATTTGCCAGGTCTTGCCGCACGTCTTTTAGGTATGAATCCTAAAGATCTAAAGAACTATCAGAAGAGTGGGATATATGTTTAGTTTCTTCCCCATTAAAAACTGTGGAATAGGGACGAGTTAGTCTTTAGGTATGAATCCTAAAGATCTTAAGAATTATCAGAAGAGAGGGCTATATATTTAGTTTCCTCCCCATTAAAAACTGTGGAATAGGGACGAGTTAGCCTTTCAGGTATGAATCCTAAAGATCTATCAGAAGAGAGGGATATATTTAGATTCTTCCCCATTAAAAACTGTGGAATAGGGACGAGTTAATCTTTTAGATATGAATCCTAAACTGTGGAATAGGGACGAGTTAGCCTTTCAGGTATAAATCCTAAAGATCTATCAGAAGAGAGGAATATATTTAGTTTCCTCCCCATTAAAAACTGTGGAATAGGGACGAGTTAGTCTTTTAGGTATGAATCCTAAAGATCTTAAGAACTATCAGAAGAGAGGGATATATATTTAGTTTCCTCCCCATTAAAAACTGTGGAATAGGGATGAGTTAATCTTTTGGGTATGAATCCTAAAGATCTATCAGAAGAGAGGGATATATATCCAGTTTCCTCCCAATTAAAAACTGTGGAATAGGGACGATTTAGTCATTTAGGTATGAATCCCGGGGTATGAATCCCACAGATCTATCAGATATATATTTAGTTTCCTCCCCCTTACAAACTGTAGTATAGGGGATGTAGTCAAATGTGCTTAGACCCTGGCTAATCCCCTCATGTCTACTTTTGGCTCAACTGTCCGTCCAAACCACCGAAACAAGATTAAAATTAGCGCGAGGCCCAGATGACTGTAAGCCAGAAAGGCATGTAGAGAGTGCAGGGGCAGATCCAGAGGGGTCCAGGGGATCTGATCCCCACCCCCTTTTGGTGGACCCCTAAACTACAATAAGAAAAAAAAGAAAGGGGGGGGGGGGGGGGGGAATGCCACATGTGTAAGTCCAAATGCACTCCATTTTAGGTGACCATATCCAAAAAGTGGACCTTTTTCAATAATCGAATTCAAAGTGTAGGAAAAGGATATAGCAGGCGTGCATTTAGTTGGGGTGGGGGGGGGGGGGGGGCTCTTTTGGCCCAACTATTACATTTTCAATGTAAAATTCCTGTGCCTGGAGGGTGCGGCCCAAAATTTTGCTAGTATGCCCACCCCCCCACCTTTTTTTTCAAATTCCTGGATCCACCCATGGATAGGCTTATCTAATACATTTTACAGACTAGGCTCAGAATGCGCATTCTAATGAAAACGTTTTTTTACAAAGAGTGGACCTAGCCTTGCCAAGGGGGGTGACGCATACCCCACGTCAACCCCCCCCCCCCCCCCCCCCCCACCCCCTGGATACGGGCTTGTCACACATGCCCCGTCATGTCCAGGGAATGGTGACGGACTTGACATAGAGGTGCTGATAGGGAGATGTGCCGTGTGTGCAAGACAGTGGACTGGTTGTGGTGGCTAAGGGGATGGCCAGGTGTGTGAGCTCGTTGTGGCTGAGGATGGGAGGGGGGTGCCATGGATAGATTCATGCGTGCATGTGCGAGAGGTGTATGCTTGTAGTTTCGTGTTGTGAGCAGGAGGGGGACAATGCCGGGTCCTTTGTGGCTTGCAATTCATGAACCTGGGTCGGGGAGATGCCTACTGCTTATGTTCTATGGGTGCAAACACTGCGTTATGCCAAGCCTTCTGTGCCCTTACCACCAGCTCTTCCCCTGCCTACCCTGAACCTATACTTTAAAGGTAAATGCGGGTGTTAGGGGTGATTTCTTATAAACCATGACATAATTCTGAAACTCACATAGTGTTTAGAGGGGTGCAAGAGGAACATAAAGGAACCTTAAAAGTCATATGTCACTGCATGAATTTTTAAGATAGGAGCACTTGAGAAAATGACCTTTTACTATTGGGGTCTATGGCAAAAAGTACATTTTTTTATATTTAAGAATAAATAACCGTGACTTTTACTTTAAATGAAGTAGATACAAGGGTATGGCCCTAATAAGCATTTTAGATGAAAAAAACATAAGGTCACCGTGGAAAATCACATTCTATTTATGAAAATGTGAAAAATAGGGGGAAAATCTGCCTTAATAACTATGTTTTCCTACATTGTTTCTGTGCAAAAAAGGTATTTTTGCATGTTCATTTGTGCATTTGGTACTCGTAAGTATTCCATCATGTTTAACTGAAATTTCAACTAAGTCATAAAATAAGAATAAAAACACACCAGGTGGCGCTGCAGTGGTCACCCGTATTTACCTTTAATTAGCTGCTCATTGGCAGAATGACCCCTCCTGAACTGGCTGCTCATTGGCAAGGTAACCCCAACCTGAACTGACTGCTAATTAATTAGCAGAGGGACACCTCCCTGAACCAGCTGCTCACTGGCAGAGTGACCCTTCCAACCTTTCGAAGTAGTTCAGTGTACCCCCTCTGTGTCTTTAAGATTTCCCAACTCCCAAGAACCCAATAAGGAGTCTGAAGTCTTAAAGGGATTAAGAGGTGACTGCATAAGTGCCCCCTGGTGTGAAAATTTTAATTCCTTAAATTTTCAAAATGATTTTTTTATGCATGAGCGTTGGTTAGATTATAACTTATGTCAATATGAAAACAAACATATATAGCAATGAAACATGATAATTAAAGGTATATTGGTCTATGCCCACTAGCGCCACCTGGTTGAAAAAATAAAATTTCTCAAAATTTAAAAACTGACTATCAGGCATTGGTAGGGGCCTTAGTGCACTCAGAGTATGAAACATTGCATCTCTGGATGAAAAATTAACAAGGCCATAAAGAAATGATTTATACTTGAATGTACCGAAATTACACAGTCATAAATAATCAAGAGGCTGTGGTTGTTTTATTTCATCGGTAACCTATACTTTTTCTGGTCTCTAAACGTTGAGGAGGTCCCAAGGCACATCCTGACTAGTTTTGGTTAGGCTGTAATGGATATTGAGTCTCACAGAGATTATGTAAGTATGGCAAATTTGGTATGTCCCATAGACTTCTTTAGTTAAGGCCACTCACATCCCCAGGCATTTCCTCAGAAATAAGCATGGTGACATGTGCCTTTTTCTGTTTTATCATATTCTCCTTGGTCTATTTTACCCATCTAAACTTGATTCAGAGATCTGTAATGGATTTCTATTTTTGATCAAACACCTCTTAATCCCTTTAAAACAGGATGAGAGGTACAAAGAGTGCCTACTCTTTATTGAATAGTTTCTGAACACTTTAGAGATATTTCAAATTGATTAATTTCAGATTTTTCAAATTAATGTAAATGAGAAAGTGCTTGAGCACATCATGACCAGTGCTCAAGCCAGGGGGTGGAATGAAGAAAAAATGGCACTATAACTATACATAGTGAATTCAAACAGTATACATCTTTTTCATTAAAGTGGCACCACCCTGGCGGATTAAATTTCAAACAACTTTTTTTTTTTTTAAAGGTTAACCTATATGCAGAAAGTGACCCAAAAGGTAGGCAAGCGGGGGGGGGGGGGGGGCTGCAATAGTTCGTGGGAAAGGTGCATATACAAATTTTGAATAGTAATACATTGGTTGTGTTAAGCTAATATAGAGGGACACTAAATACTTTTATCAATTAAGAGATTTAAATAGGTGTTGGAATATTATGATATGATATTAACATTAATTTCAATACATTGGGAATATATATATAACTCAAAATGCATATTAATGTTTTAGTATTTCATTTGGTGTTGGAAGAACTTATATGTATTTATACTTATAAGAATCATAATAATGAGAGGAATGTAATGAAAGTATTTAACAGGTGAATTAATGATTATGTATACATAAGTGGCATTTTGATATTTATGAATAAAAATATGAGGCTTGATTGTGGTTTTGGCCACCAGGAGGAGCAAGTAGGCATACCCATCTGCTTCATTCAGGTGTGCCCTCATGGTATCGTTGCCCTCATGGCATATGTAACAGTGGATGTGGGCCATTTACCCCTATGGGGCCTTTTTATGCCAGGGGTGCCAGGTGGACTACTCCAGGGGTATAAATATGAAGACTGACCAGTGGAGGGCATCATTCAACAGGGGGACCTCAAGGAGAGAGGACTTACCTGCCCTGCAGCACCTACCTACCTGCAGCACCTCCTGCCCAGGAACCACCCCCTGCCCAGGAACCAACCCCTGCCCTGGAACCTCCTGCCTGCCTGCCTGTCTGCCTGCCTGCCTGCCTGCCCAGCACCCGTAGGCCTACCTGCCTAGCACCTGCAAGCCTATCTATTCAACATCTGTAGTCATGCTTATACAACACCTGTGAGTTGACCTGGTCACCATGATCACACATGTAAGCCATTAAGGATTATAGTCACCGCACATACCTTCGGGTATTTCACTGTAAATAAACAACCTCTCACTGTACCCCAGTTGTTGAGTTCTGTGATTCCACATAGGGTCACAGAGTAATTTTTAACATAGGTGACCTTAAAGGGAGGAGCAAGTGCCGGTCAAAATGTATACATGTACTGTCGTGATTCCGACCATACAGGGAATAATCATGCCAGGTTGTATGGTTCTATCTCTAGTAGTTTTTGTTTTATAGACATTTTTTTAAATGAAAATAAAATTGCCTGCTTGCACCTTTTGAAGCCTACACATTGCATTTGTCTGTGTGTGATATCACAATCAAAATGATAAAACTGAAAAAGTAGCAATATTTAATCATCCTAAGTATTCTTTATAAGTCAAGTAGTATATATTACAATCACAAAATTAAATGATTTGTGAAAAAGAATATAACGAAATATTAATTAATATGGAATTCAGTCCTTCAGACCATTAATACGCGATCCAGGTATAAAACATGTTTTGTTCAGGGGAGCCCTGGCTGGGCCCATGATATATAGGGGTAAATGAGCAAGTCTGAGGCAGGTCTGTACTCTTTGGTGGCTAGGTCCAAACTGACTTAATTCACACATAGATCTAAAAGGTGGGATAACATAACAGAGGGGTGTGAATTACAACCCAATTAAGGACGTGTGAAACCTAAACTGCTTACATTAGTCCCCCACAGCTGGCCCTACACCTCCCCCACACCTATGGGCTTAGGTTGAACTAAATTACCCATTTCACTCTTCTAGTTCTAGGATAATTCATCAATGAATATTTACTAGGAAAGATTGGATATATTTACACAGGGCTACAGAGTTAGGCCGTTGCTAAACATTGCAGTGAATAAAACGTTTATTCAATTTGTTTAAAAGAAGTTCTATTATTATTGTTACATTGAAAGTCTCTTTTGACGCCTTTAAAGGTAAGGGGTTACCGGTAAGCAAGGAGGAAAGAGAGAGTACTAATTATAAATATTTGGGGTAAGAAATTTGTGCGGCAGAGGTGCGACTCATTTCAAAAGGATGTAATGTCTTTAATGTCCAACGCGACCAGGAGAACAAAGAAAGTCATGTCGCATACCGACCTAGGTGCAACTAGATGAGACGCGACTCAATCCTTTGATGTAATTGAGAACAAAAGGGACCCAGTTCACACATTGGTCAGGGCGCGAAAAGGGGCCTTTTTGAAGTGAGTAGGCGGGCGGGGGTTCAAAGGGCGGGCGGTGGGAGAGTGGCGAACTACAAAGGGAGGTGTGAAGGGCCATTCAGGGCCCCTGGGGGTACATAAGGGCCGGGTGGCGGGAGGTCCTCAACCAATCCACCTCTGGCACTCACGACAAGCACATCGCCAACTCATAACAAGCACTACGCTAACAGAGGATACATAGCCAGAAAACGTCCACTGAGAAAATACCCGAAAACCCACTACTGCGGCGTGCAGAATGGAGCTGTTTGACAGTGACGAGCTGCTGGAGCTGGCCCATGACTTCACGGCGTCTCCCCCCTCCCCACCACCACCCCAACCACAGCCCGTGGAGACGGATGACCTCTGCCCTGACGTCAAGCCGCAGTGGGCCGTGAAGGTGGAGCCTGGAGAGGAGGGCTCCGTACCAGCGGGGCGGGCCTCCCCCGTCCTCCTCCAGTCTGCCTGTCCGTCTGACCAGTGGTCACTCCCAGCGTCTCCTGCTGCGTCCCTGGCCACCCCTGCGTCCCTGCTGACCCCTACGTCCGCCCGGTGGTCAGCGGGCCCCTCCCCTCCGCCCAGCGCTGCCCACTGCTCGCTCCTGACGACGGCGGACCGCGCCCACCTCCTGCGGTGCCAGCCGACCACCCCCCGCGAGTCGGCCGACGTCGTCCACTCAAGCCACCTGACCTTGCTGGCTGCCCTTGAGGCGGCCACCCGCGCCCGGCCGGCCGACGCCTGGTTGGCGCGTCTCTCCTCGTCCTACCTGAGGGAGGTGTGGACGCTGGAGGCGCTGCGTCTGCAGCAGTTGGGGCTGCACGCGACGAACGCCGCGTTCTGGCCGGTGGTGAACCGGTACTACGACGTGGAGCGGTTGGTCGTCGTCGGCACCACCCGCCGCAGCCTGCAGGGGTACGAGACGCTGCTGGCCGACACCACTTCCGGTTCCGCCTGGTCCAGTTCCGGTGAAAGTTCCCGTTGGTCTAGTTCCGGTTCCGCCCGCCCTCCCTCAGCCGACGCCCGCTTCCCGTCGCCCCCGCCTGCCCCGACCCCTACCGGCCGTCGCCTGACGCCGTCCCCGCCCCCGGCCTGGCCGGTCTCCCACCAGGCGGCGCCACCTACCACTCCCTCCCCCCCAGGCCCGCCCAGGGGGACGCGCGCCGGGCGTTTCTGCGCCCAGACGCTGGAGACGCTGTGGGCGTGGGTGGAGGAGCGGGGCGGGGCGCCCCCTGGGGACGGCGAGGTGCGGCGGGTGGCGGCGCGGGTCGGTCGGACGCCGCAGGCCGTCAGGAGGTGGCTGGCCAAGACGACGACGACCACCCCCGGGGGGACGCCCGGCGTCTCTGGGCAGGTAACCCCGCCCCCCTGCCCCCCTGAGTCCACCTCCAGGCCTGTGACGCCGCCCTCCAGGACTCCCGAGACCCTGTCCGAGTCGCTGCCCCCCATGACTCCCGTCTTCTATGCCGACACCCTGTTCAAGTCAGAGTCACCGCGCTCCAGGACTCCCGACACCCTCTCCGAGTCACTGCCCTCCAAGACTCCATCCTTCTACGCCGACACCCTGTCCGAGTCGGCGCCCTCTAGGACTCCTGCCTTCTATGCCGAGACCCTGTTCAAGTCTGAGTCGTCGACCTCCAGGACTCCCATCTTCTACGCCGAGACCCTGTCCGAGTCGCCGCCCCCTGCTCCGGCCGTCCCCACTCCAGAGCCCCTTCCCAGCCCCACGCCCCCAGCCGCCCCCCAAGGTCGTCGCCCCTCCGCCAAGATCACCGACCGGGCCACCACGCGCACCCTGGAGGCCTGGTTCACGGCGCATGCGCAGAGCCCATACGCCAGCCCGGAGGAGGTGGAGGCCCTGGCGGAGGACACCCACACCAGCGTGTACCGGGTGAAGAGGTGGCTGGCCCACCGCAGGATCGTCCAGAAGAAGGAGCAGTTTAAGAGGATGCGGGAGGACTGGGAGCGGGAGGAGGCCAGGGGGGAAGGGCAGGAGGAGCTGGGGGACGGGCACAGGAGCCCCTGAGGTGACTTGTCTGCTGGGAGTCGGCTGGGGCTGAAGGTGAATAAACTGTTACTGTGGTGACGTTGTAATACATGTAAATGTTACTCCTCCGAGGGGTCTTCGAGGGGGAAGGAGTCCCCGATGTCAACGACTGGTCTGGAATGTGATTAAACTGCTACTTGTTGAAAATGAACTTATAGGTTGCTGGTCAACTGGACGTGATTTATTATGAAGGAACTGTCACTGGATGTTCCATATACGTTGTCAATTTACTGTCAATGGATGTCAAGGAACTGTCAAAAGAACTGTTCATGAATGTAAATGTACTGTTAATGATTTTTACTGTACTGTTAATGAATGTGAACGAACTGTTAGTGATGAACACCAATGAACTGCTACTGTTGAACTAACTGAATATGAACTTAGACGCAAACTAGCTGGTCGTGACTAATTGTGAGTGAAAGTGAATGAACTGTGACAAAATGAGAACTGTTTCTCATTAAAACAGACTTGTTTTGAATAATTATACTGACTGATCGTCAGCAAACTCACTGAAATATTGCCTGTTTATCAAAAGAACTGTGGCGTTGTTATACATGTAAATGTATCTGTGAAAAATGTTCATGTGAATGTGAGCGAGCGTGAATTCCATGATTTGAATAGTTGCTGTTGAAATGCTGTTACTCAGTCATGTATACTACGAACACAATAAAAGTATGATGAAATGTACATACGAATTGAACAATTCTTTCTGATATATGTTAAAGCTGCGTACTACCCGCACATTTTTCAACTGCTTGAAGAATGAATATTCCGAAATGCATAACCTTTTAAAGAACAGCGCGAGTTATACCTGCTTGGAAGAACACATGAAACTTAATAATAATAATAAAAAGTTCTTGATCTAGTACTAAATAGAACTTCAATTTTCAAGAATGCGTAATACATCTAAGGCTTTAACTGGAAGTCCGAAAATACTCTCTCACAAATCGAGCGAAAAGTGGCCGAGGGGCACATTCACAAAAGCTCACGATGGCAACCCGTGCATTGTCCTCTGAACATATGTTCTCATATTGACAAATTAAAAAAATTGTTAAAATTTGAAATTTGATGAATCACCATTAAACATCTACAACTCTGATTATTCTCAATTTTTGATTGAAGCTTTCAGAGGAGTTCACCATCCAATGTAGAACTTTTTTAAAGAAGACATAGAATCAGTGAAATAAATAAATATATTCATATTTATTTGAATATTTTACTCAGACATTACATGTACTTGAGGCATATTAAACACCCAGCTCTCTTATAATACAGTGTTACTCTCACAGACAAAGTATTTACAATTCTCTTCATTTCTTTCTCACGATAGCTCTCTAGTGATTTCACAGTTTATGCCCATACGTCAAATTACATAGCAAGCACACCTCTAGTAATTTTTTCTTTGATAATCATTAATTCTGTCGTTCTGTACAGGACAGGTCGTTCATTGTTCAGTTTTTTCCCCAGAAAAATGAGAAATGCATTTTACGATAATACAAATCTGGATTGTTTCATGCGTCCACGTAGACTCATTTTTTTGGCGTCCACGTACACATTTATTGAGCACTGGGTTCGTCTTAAATAACGCATATGTACGTATATCTAGAACCCTCTTTTAACGTAGTTGTCCGTCTTTGGCAGCACAGCATAAATGGACCATCTGTATTCCTTTTTAAATGAGTAACGTAGTGAGACTAAAGCATACAGGGCGGCTGGAAGGACAAGAATGGTCTACATTTATTTACCCTTAGGGTAGATCTATGAACGAACTGATTTCCCACCTCTAAATACTCCTGCCTGAGATTTACACATGGTTCTGTCCACCGTGCCACTTTGCCTCGCTTGCCTAAGTGAAGAGTCTATGCCTTGTAGCGGCCACTGGGTCAGCCCCAGCGGCCCAGATTGCACCAGCGAAAAATGCCGGACTACTTTCAACCCTCAGGGCGTAGTAATCATAGCCGGCTGATGGCAAGTTTTCTACCCACATAACAAGGACTATTTTCCCATCGCGGAGGGCTCCTTTGCTGTCGAATAAGTTCCGTTGTGTGACTGGATTACGGTCAGCCGTTACCGTCGGCCTGTGATCCTGACGGTAGGCAGGCCCGTGGAGGGTTTAGGTGGGCCGCCTGGTTGGTTCGGGGGCGGGGGTCCCCGCACGGGGAAGCCCTGGTTGGGAGGTGCCCCTCCGTACTGCTGCTGGTACGCCCCGGGGGGGTTCTGGCCCTGGTAGTTGTACTGACCCCCAGGGGGAGGGGCCGCTCCGCCTGATGGGGGCGGAGGGTACTGCTGGGGGGCAGCGTACTGACCCGGATACTGCTGCGGCTTGGATGAGTTGGGCTGGTTCGGGTAGCCCGGCTGGGGTGGTGGGTAGGGTGGGGCGTTGGGTTGTGCGGGTGGCTGTGCCCCATAGCCGGGGTACTGGTACTGGTTGTATCCTGGCTGTGGCTGACCGGGCGGGGCTTGCCCTGGCGGCTGAGGCTGTGGTGGCGGTTGTTGGTAGTTCTGTGGGGGGTACGGTGGCGCTGGGGTTGCCTGGGTTGGCTGGTAGGGCGCGGGTTGCGGTGGAGGCGGCTGCTGTTGGTAGCTCTGGTATGGTGGTTGCTGAGGTTGTCCATAGCCGGGCTGGCTGTAGGGCGCCCCGGCTGACTGTGGCTGACCGTAGTGACCACCGGCTGCGGGAGGTCCGGGCGGCCCGCTAACTGGCGGTGGGGCACTCTGCCCACCCTGTCTACCCCCACCACTACCGCCACCACTCATCAACGACTGGATGCTTTGCGCACCCTCCCCGGACATGAAAGATGACCCGTACATAGCTGAGGGCATGTAGGGGTTATACTGCCTGCCGTCAGCGCGTGGGTACGAGGGACCTCCTGCTCCAGGACCCCCGCCCCCCGGGGGGTGGGGGTGCGGGGTCTGTGGGGACACCTGGTTACTGCCTGGTCGAGCCTTGACGGGCGTTCCAGGCCCGTGGGAGGGAGGCCCATGTCGGCCCAACTTGGCCTTGTCGTTCTTGTTGGGCGTGGGTGACGGGGATTTGGAGCGGCCACCCTCGTGTCGATCGTGACGACCCATTTTGGCTGGTGGTGGAACTGGAAATATAATACATATACCTAAGACGGTTTTCTATCTCCGACTGTCATTCAAATGTAATCGTTTTATGCTCTAATCCAATACTTAGTTCTTAAGGAATAAGTAAGATTCTTGCTTATTAACTGAAAGCAGCAAGGGTCAATATGATCAATTTATTTTACCCCTAATAAGTTAGTGTCTATACTTTTAAACGTCACAATAGTTATACAGGTGAATAACAAAAATCATAAGTTATATTTGGTTCATAAACTACGCTCGCGCTAGGATTATATTTCATTTAGCCAGTTTGGCTAAAAGCCTTTGACTTTCTTTAGCCAAATTGAAAAGCATTTCGCCAGACCTTAAAATAGAACAACATTACTTTGATGTTTATTTGTTTGATTCAATGAGTGATTAATCACATATTTAAGAAATAAATAAAGAATAAATAAAATGCTTCTGTATGCTTGCAGCCTCAACCCCTTTATTTAGATTTTAATGATTGATTATGTTATTAGGCCCTATTCTTCACAGAAATGCCACCCCTCACACATAAAAAAAATACAGAACACCTTAAAACAACATTTCGGTATTTTAGGAAAGAATAACTATAAAGTCTTTATTAATTTTAGTAGGCCTATTAAAACTTCACTATTCAAAAATATAAAGTGTAAATTATATACATAAATGCTTTATCTTACTGGAATTCAATTACAATAACGATTTTCTTCAACAACAAAAATAATGACTTCAAAAATTACTGAAATCAACATAACGAAGGAAAAGTGGCATATGTATAGTTTCAGGTAAAGGGGGGGATTAGAATGTTGGAGTGCACCCCCTCCTTTTTTTGCCCAATACCAATTTCTTCATGCAAAATCTTTACCTTGGAAGGGGTACTGGGACTTATTCTTTTGTACATCCCCATTCAGGTAATCGCAAGACAATGTTTAAACCCCTGTAAATTGTAAAATGCTGTATATCCTCTTTATTCTGCCGAAGCTTATTACATGGAATTATTGTAATTATTATCTTTTCCATGTTATCAAATTCCTGACACAACGGATATTGTGTGCATTGTTATGAAAACTAAATCACTGAATAGAAAACGACATCAGCTTTGAAATGATATGTAACATGCCTAGAGGGTCTCATAATATAATTCTGTAGTCGCCAGTTTGGCGAATTTTATGCCCTTTTCTCCCAGAAATTTTTGCCACATTGAATTTATATTCGCCCCATGCGAACTGGCGAACGGCCAGCGCAAGCGTAGATAAATAAGATTTCACGCTGAATACATATCTATCATACAATCTGAAGTGCTCTCGATAAGTGCTGTAATAAGACGACATGCTTCATGTATAATGCCCCATCTTTGTTTCTTAACCTGACCTATTAAGTGTATAGTGAGCAGTTTATAGGCAAAGCGCAAGTGCACTGTGGTTCGCTATTATCGGACACACAAGGGTTAAGGTAGGAAGAGGCCACTCTTCTATTCTTTTAAATCGTTTATTTTTATTCCGGGAGGATTTCAAACTTAACGTCTGTTCTTCCGCTCCACCCAGACACTCTAATACCACTTGTCACAATGCAATAAATGAAAGGAAAAACATCAAATTTTTATGAGTATAGATGAGGTGATAATCTGGCCATTTTCCAGTTTTTCTTATTTTTCCTGTAATAAAATAAAATTTCCTAAATTTCTAAAAAGTTTGACCTAATTGAACCATAACCCCAGTCGCGCTTGTGCCCCGCAACCAACCTGACCTATTACATAATGTGTTGCACAGCTTGTCCTCCAGTCGCAATGAACTCACGCAGGGCCTATGCGTCTAATCATACGTAACCAAAATATATATGATGGTAAATAGATCCACCCGTAGACCAACTCACCTGATCTGTCGCGACTGTGGGGGTCCGGAACATCTGACGGCGTGTTCTGAAGGTAAACAGTTCACACAGATACCAATATGTTTCATAAATTAAATAGTTTTCATATTGCACAGGTATCAATAATGCTTATTTTCATTCATATTCTTGGGCGACGGTATTTTATGGAATAAGTTGGAAAAAGTTAACTGGCATAACTGGCGCTCAATATAGTTTTAAGTGTTATTTCTGAAGACTCATGAGTTAAATTAAATGGATATTAACTAAATTTGTTGAATCTTTATCAAAATTTCAATGACATTTAATTACAGGTAATTATAGGAAAACAAGCTATGTGTACACAACTTTCTCACAAACAACTTCATTTTGATAGACTGTATAAGAGTTTTCAATCAATAAGAAGGCCATGAAATCTCACCGATCGGGGTCGTTTGTGCTGTGGCCCGGTGGGCGGGTGTTTTGGGGGAGGGGGCGGTGGGGGCGACTCCTCCCGGTTCTGTTGGGGCGACGAGTAAAGGTCCAGTACCTGGTGGCAGATGTCTGAAACACAATGAGCACAATGATTACAATATACTATTTCCAAAAACCGCCATTTTTCCATCAAAGTCTGATTTTTTACTCTTTAACATCGGACATTTTGTCTGACGAACGTTTGATACTTTGTCATCATAATGACATATTCTAACACTACTATTTTGCTGAATTCTTCTATTTTATCATGTCATTTCATATCAACGGTAAGCCATGGAAATCTCCTGTATCTTCAGAATTTAATAAATTATTCAATTCTGAAGATTCAGGAGATTTTCATGGCTTACGGTTATTGATTAATTTAATCCAGGAACTGAGTAAAACAAAATTCCCTGGATTCTGGTCAAATTTCGAAACTCCCCGTGTTTTCCCTGTCAGGGAATTAATTTCGCCATTTTCCTGTGCAATGCTGCATAGAGCTCCGAGCGGACTGACCTTCGAGCAGTTCGAAGGTGATGTCTTCGACCAGGTTGTTCCACCACTTGCCCTTGGTGTTGGGGCCCTTGCCCTGCCAGTCATTGATGTCGAAGGTCTTGAGCCGAGACGCGAGGTACATGAGGGCCACCGCGATGATGTCAGGTTCCCACTGCAGGCACAGCAGGGTACACATGCTGAAAGGACGAGACAGATGATGATGATGTGTTGGGAGTTTAAGGTCTATTCAGCAATTTTCCAGCTACATCAAGACCAATTCTGCTTTTTGACTTCACAGGTCTGTGATCAGGGGGGCATTCCATAAAAAATTGGCGATAATCCTGTGTAAGAAACGATGCGATACCAAAAATAGTTATCGCCATATAACTTTTTTGTTTTTCAATTGTTTCGTTCAATTTTTATTTTAATCAAACTTAAACTATATAGCATTCTTCCTTGATCACATACATATATTTTGATATATTAATCTTTTTAAAATATATATTTTTAAAACGGCGATATTTTCAAAATTATCGCCACGACACTGCTGTGATGCCTTGGCGATAATTTTTTGAGTTTTATGGAAGTGCTCTGATCCGCGATAATTATCGCCAAATCTTTATGGAATGCATACCAGATCTATGGGGGTGGAAACCACGGCAAGGTAATCTAACAGGTAGCTACCGGGTCCGAGAATCAAACCCTGGAGGGCCGCATGCAATGCCAACACACTATCCGCTAGACCACCCTACTTATCTCCATACACGGCATAGAGGGGGGAGTGAGATAACATGAATGGTAGAATGGTGACAAAATCATTGGAAATACAAACGTATATGGATATGGCGAACCATTTAGAACAACTACCTTCTCATTGCAAGCATTAACTTGGCAATTTACCTTATTTACCTGGTACTATAACTATATTTAAGTTAACTTTGGAATTCAATGATGTGGTAGGTGAAACTGAACGATTCTCACTTTGCACAGCGATTTCAGAGGAGTCTCAAGACGGGTGGTTTGTTAAACTTAAAGGGAGGGGCCAATGCCTGTAAATTAGCACATGATTGTGATCCCTGCCTCCCATGTAATAACCATACCAAATCTTACAGCTATATCTCTAACAGTTTTTCTTGTATACACAGTTTTCTGAACCAAAACAATTGTCCCTGGGTGCACCTGGTGCACCTTGCACAGTGCATTACTCTGTGTGACGTCACAAATAGAATGGGTGAAAAATATATGACTAAAAAAATATCAATACACAGTTGTCCTGAATGATTAAAATGGACATTAGAGCATTTGAGTTAACCAAGATAAATGATTCATGAAAAAAGAAATGTATTTTTCTATAAGATTTTGAAATTCAAAAATAACGCCTTTTAGGTGTAACGTCATACATAGTTTCATTTTCAGTTATCCAGAATAATCAAGACCATATTAAAAAGGTTTTATATATATAAAAAAAAAGCTGGCTAAGGAATTGGGGATGTGTCATATCCGTAAATTAGTATTAATTCTTAGGTATAATATGAAAATATATAAGATTCAGATATCACTGGCCCCTCTATTTAAAATTGTAATTGTAACTTTGCACGCACCTGTCGTTGATGAAGGTCCACGCCATCTGAACCATTGCCTGGATCTTCTCTTTCTCCTCTGAAAAATAATAATAGAAGTTCAGTAACAAATATCAATTATTTTTTTTACTTTCGTAAACTCTTTTCAAATCTTGGCATTCAAGATGCCTAGTGCTCCAGATCTAGTCAGCATGAAACAGTTGCTTTTGTGTACTCTTTTGAATTTTGGCTTTATATTTACATCATTTTTCTAATTTGAGCATTTCAATACAGTATATGATTTATGTGTCTTTCTGTGAAAAAAACTTTTCGTCATATTATTCAGTGTCCGAAATTAAGGGTGCTCCCTACACCCAAGACAATGTTTTTGCAGCTGGGGGCATGATTTTTCGAAGTGTGTCATGTATGCTTGACTTTGCAGATGGGCATATTTCTGATAGAACAAATAGCCTTATATCACTGAGGTCGCATGGAAAATCTACCGTTATGCAACTGATAAGTGAATAAATCTAAACCTTAATTTTCGGCACTGTCATTGTATTATACTACATCTCATACGGTTGAACTAGTGTATGCTGGAATAAAAAAGATAATTGAATAAAACTAAAACATAAACAAACCTAGTCGATACGTACTGTTGTTCTCGTCGTTGCCCTTGAGGACCTTGGCGAACTTGAGCAGGTAGCTGTAGGGGTGTTCCACCTGCAGGTCGAACTTAATGGTCTGCAGCAGGATGCGCTCCATCGTCATCACCTCCTCCTGGACAACGCGGGGAAAGTCAAGTTAAGCACGGTAAAACCTCTAATACAAGCTGCAGGTTAAATAAGGGTAAAGGCCATATTTCACTATGCGGTGGGGGGCCGTTTGCGGTGGGTTGATCTCCCACCGCAAGCAATTTGCATTTCAGAAACGAACATGTTGGGTTCTGCCACCGCAAGTATTCCATAGAATACCTATATAAAGTACTTGTGGTGGGCCACCGCAAGTACCACCGCAAGCAAATACCTACATGAATATTCCATATTGCAGTGCTTGGTTTTACTTGCGGTGGTTGTAAATACCTCTAATATAGTCCCCACCGCTAGCAAAACACCGCATAGTGGAATATGGGCTTTAGTCGCCTTCTCCTCCTGGCTAAACGTAAACAATTTAATTGTCATCACCTCCTCCTGAACAACAAAAGAACGGTAAAACCTCTAATATATAATATAGCGACGTAAATACGGGCTAGTCTCCTCCTGACACACGAAAACATTCAGGTTAAATTGACTACTGAAAAAATTCAAAACATTTAATTTCTATGGTAAGACATGAGAAGTCGAAGATATTTAGTACAGAGGTCATTGTTTGTTATAACACGCTCTTGATAACTTTCAATTTAGAAGGGCTTCACGAATACGAGTTGGCTGTCCAAATTCGGTTTCTGATAAACGAAAAAGAATCAACTTAATTATGATTTCCAATGAATTATGCGGCAAACTATATTGTTCTACTTTTAGTTATTGTATCGTACTCAGTGGTGCCACGCAGATGAATTGAGAAATCCGGAATTTCTAGATTTTCACTTTTGAAGACGAAAATGGGATTCACAAGAAAAGCTAAATCACGTAATAAAAAGGTTAGAATTCAAATAGGAATGATCTTAGAAAATAGTGGTTTAGAAAATAGAAAAGTTAATTTCATTTTCCTAGTGAACTGATATAAAATCCTGAAATCTGGAAAATTCGGAAAATGACATCAGTGCCGGTACAGGAAGATCCCAATGAAAGTTGAGAAATACTAATGTAAAGCCCCATACCCACTAACCGATGGACGTCCGTCGGCGCCGTCGTCGGCATAAAATTATTAAAAATGTTTAATATGGATCGGCGCTGCCGTCGGTGCTGCCCTGACTGTCCGCGCCGATTATGTGTGGGTATGCCTGGTTTCGGCAGAGTCGGCCGACAGCTGTGCCACCGTTGGTGCCATTTCGTCCGAAAATCGTTTAGTGGGTATGGCACTTTTAGGACAAAAACATGCTATGCGCTTACCCTGGGGTCTTCGCCGAAGGAGGCGAACTGCTGGTCGGTGAGCATGCCACGTGCCACCTTAATGATGTCCTTACACTTCTTGGGGGTCTCCTCCACCTTACCCGCCAGGAACAAGCAGCACGCCGCTGTCACCTGGGAATTGTGGGTAATGGAGGATTACACAAACATGCATCAAATACCGTTTATTTCTTTTCAAATTCTGAATCTAAAATAAAATCAATCAAAAAGAATAAAAAGTGAAAGTTAGTGTAATACAAACGTCAGATGTTTGTTGAAGGGGAAGAGCGGGTATTTATTACATGTTAAAATACTTATCATTGCGCTGCAGTTCTCAAAGTCCCGATGGTTTTTATATCCAGACTTAGAGGAAAGCTCGGCACAATGGAAATATTCTATTTTTGTGCTACAAGCCTCAAAAGTCAAGACATTACAAACAGGTTCATTGGCACAATGCATGCTTCATTATATCAAAGGGAAAATATTGTTTGTTCATTGCTTTTTGATGTACTTAGCAATAGCTTTACATTCTTCTTCATCTTATCAGATTTGTTTACTTTGTTAGCAAATGGTATTGTGAATATGTTTTGTAAAAATAGATTATAAACTTTAATACTTACATGTCTGTTGAAGTCCCTGAAGGAGCGGAATAAGTAGAACCTGTGAAAGTACACCACTCCTGTGGCGCACGTCTCATAGCGACTGGTGAAGGGTTAAGGAATGATGTGCTACCATTTAAATAGAGGTGTTAATCTACTAATACCACACAACTTTAAATTTCTATTTTAAAGATTCTTTCATTTCATACCTATAAGTCCATTTGTTATTTTTTCTTGCCTAGGGTTTTATTTTTAATATATTTCTATATTTTGTTGTGCATTAGAAACTTTTTCCATATCTATAAGTTCAATATAGTTCAGTGTTTTTATAACTTAAATTAGAATTGAAATAGGATGTGCCTTTCAGAAATATGTTTTTTAATATAGTTTGAACTTTGAATAACTGGCCATTGATTTTCAAATGATATAATTAAGGAGGATCTTTCTCTATTCACAGATCTAATTGCATCTCAAGAAATTTAACCTGCTTTTACGGATCAGGGTACCAACCAAAAGTCCATTTTCAAATTCCCTGTGTTTTCCCTGAGATTTCCCTGTCTCACGGCAATAATTCCCTGTGTAATATCCAGCAAGTTTTTCAAATTTAAAAGCCTATGCATGCAGACAACCCAACAACAAACTGTTAAATCCCTAATATCCTGAGAATCAGGAATTTCAGAACCTGGCCAAATGAAATTCCCTGTGTTTTGGCAAAATTTCCAAATTCCCTGTGTTTTCCCTGTCAGGGATTTTTTTTGGCCATTTTCCCTGTTTTCCCTGTGTGGTTGGTACCCTGACGGATAACAGTTACTGTATGTCCATTTTCTGACAGGGAGATTGCGAAACAACAATATTTATTTTATCTCTGCACCTTACCGATCATAAGGCTAAATACACATCAGCATTATTCTACACATTAAACAAAAGGTCAAAACAATGTCAGGCCCCTTAAATAATGACTCATATACATAGGTGAGGAAACCTGACGGCCGTATTTTCATGTCTTTCTTATTTCTAAATATATAAATAAACATAAAAGCAAATCACAGGTTTAACTCAAAATATGAGGGGCGGGGCAGTCGGGCCTCTCAACCAAACATTGTACGGACCCCAAACCCTTGATTTAGGGTCTCGGGCTCGCAGAACACTAGTTATGTCGACCGTGGTAAAACCATAAACATTCTTATAAAGCAAGTTTTGCTACAGTTCACAAGAGGATACAGTCCCATCTTGCCTCCACAGTCGAGGATGAAGCGTGCGCCCTCCTTCCGGTAGCGCGCCTCCACCTTGGGGTCGAGCCCGTGGTGACACATCTCCTCGATCTCTCTCCGGTCATAGTACCAGCACGGCATCTGCAACAAGGGGAACGAGAGTGATTAATTTGGGTTTGACAGCTTGCCCCATATTACATAAGCTACAGGGATGTGGACTCACTTTTATGATAATGATGATGTGTTGTAGCTTAAGGTCTATTCAGCATTTTTTCACCTATGTCAAGACCAACTCTGGTTTTGACTTCTCAGGTCTGTGATCGGATCTATGGGGGTGGAAACAACGGCAAGGTAAGGTGGTTTAACAGGTAGCTACTGGGATCAAACCCAGGCTGACCACGTGCAATGCCAACATGCTAACCGCTAGACCACCCCATCCCCCTCTCCCTTTTTATGGGCTGATGGCGTTTCAAATAACTGAGTATTCCCCGCTTGACTTCATAAATATGAGGAACCCCCTCAAAATTAAATAAAATAGCTTTTTATCTAACCATTATTATCTGTAAACAAGGAATTTTCCTCGGATTAATAGTGGTAGTTATGAATAACTTGCTGAATTGAATTCATTAAAAAATAATTATTCCGTAGTTATGTGCAAGGTTTGACTTTTGACTTTGTTGATCCTTTTTTCGATCTCTTTGATGTTGTTGGGCCTAAAACTTTGGCTTGTTGCCATGATGATGTGTTGGAGTTTAAGGTTCACTCAGCAATTTATCAGCTTTATCAAGATCAACTCATCGTTTCTGATTTACCAAACACTACAAGTACAACCGAATCTATAGGGGTAACAGATTACGATATTGGCATTTTTTACCCAGTGGCTTAATAAAATTCACTGGCCCGGCTATTTTCCACTGGCCTGAGACCTATAGATCTATATAGACATAGACATACATAACATCTTAACATGTATCTCTGTGATTCAGATGAACAACAAAAATATTGTTTTACAACTCTATGATATGCTGAATATAATCTGTGCATAGTCTAGATCTAAAAGGTTTAACTTGAAAGTTAAAGCCTGTCAGACAGGCTGTCTTACGAAGTTTTCATTTGCATGTACTGATGTAGCAATGACGGACCATCGCGGAAATCGCGCTGTGCTATTCTGTCATTACAGGAAAACACCCTCCACGAAAATGCTGATATATACAGGTTAATATTTGATAATTTGAACTAATATTGACAAACCTTATGTAAAAAATGATGGGAATGACGATTCTGGCAATGAAAATACCAGCCAATACCAATTTAGTGCCGAAAATTGCGAATTACCTTGATGTTTTTTTACGCGGCCGTCAAGAAAACACCATTTTCCGCGAGGCTCATATCATTTATTAAAACTGTGCCAGGGTGGGGAAAAGATTGCCAATATTTTTCTCTGATGCTAGAGGTTAATACAGAGTCCTTTCGGCCTTCACCTGAGCACAATATCCAATTGGAAATCGTATTCAACAATTGAGAAAAATGTTTTTTTTGACTTTGAACTAATTTTTCAAAAAGAAAAAATATTTGGAACTAAATTGAACTCGTATACTGGCCTCCTTATATGTCTCTTCTTGAACAAACAGTTGGTTTTGTGTGATTCTAGCCCAGCGATTTGAAGCGATTTTGATTATAGTGAGGTGAGATTGGGTCAACACAGTGGTCAAAATAGGTCATTATTGCAGTTTTATTTTTCGAAATTCCATATCTTCTTAAATTATTCACTCACAGTGCCATTTCAACTTGTATTTAACTTTAGTTCATTTTGATCATAGAACTGCACGTCGTGTAGTTCTGTGATTTTGATCTAGCCTTTCCAAAGACTGAAGTATTTCTATGATTCATAAAGTTTGAAAAATCAATGTAATTTGAGGCTTTGCAAATCCTCTGACAGAAAATAATCATTATTTTTTATTTTCAAAAATCAATAACTTTCTTGATATTCAATGCATAAGGTTCATTCGAGCAGTCATACATTTCTCTTGTTCTGTCCTTTCATGCGATACAAAGTAACAAACTTCATAAAAATCGGCTGCATTTAGAATTTTGACCCACTTTGCTAACTGATGGTGATGTAGCGGGATGTGTAGGGAAATCTCATTTAGTTTGCATACTAGATAATGAGATCTGAGACCGATTTGTCCACCAATGACTTGTTCCAATCTGTCGGCTCCATGCTAGTCCTAGGCCAGACGGTGGCCTGGCTTTTGACAGTAACTCGAGAGGGTTAGACACTGAGACAGGGAAACGCACGAGAATCGCGCACAGCCACAGCTTCTGTTGAAGTTCTGAAAACCCCACTATTTACTAAATTAGGTTAATAAACTATACATTGTTAAAGAGATAAAATGCTCGTACATACCTTGAACAATATATCGTTCTCTGATGCTGTGTAAGTAGGATATAATCAGCCTTTTTTGTGAGATAACCGGCCGAATTCACACGCCAGCCTCCATCGCCGTGGTGTGGCTTCCCCAAGACAAACACAAATTCTGATGGCGTCATTGACACCGGCCTTTTTATACCTTTAACGAATATTTAGCCACAGTTCACATGATAAATTGTGTATTTTACATCACAAACGATATTGATAATGTTATCTATCACGCATATTCAATGTTTATGTCATTAATAGGCAAATGAAGGAAAAAGAACTTGATTTTTCGCTTCGAGAGTATGCGGTGGGGAATCCCAAGCGCAACAACTGATGACGTCATAAGGAGCACATGTTGTGTTTTCCTCAAAAGGTAAAGTTTGTGGCCGTAAGAGACTCATCAAGTTTCAGGCCACGATCACGCCCCGGCTACAGGAAATTTGAGCACAAGGAGACGCTCATCAACACAGGTAAGAACGGGGCAGAGATTGGATTTGGTGTAGCAGAAGATTGCGCGTCTCTCTAGATATCTGGGGAAAGAAGAGGGTGGATGGAGAGAGAAGTTTGAGAGTGACTCTGCATCCTCCCCTCCCCGAGTCCCTCCTCCACGCCGGCTAGGTGCAGCCGCAGGGGGTCTCCTCCTCAGATTCACTCGCTATCTTGCTTACAAGTACAGTATATTCCCTTTTAGGCTAGCTTTGATCCAAGTTGACGGTATATGATATGTTAACATCTCAATTAATCATTTAATGGGTTCCTTATTCAACTTGGATAACGTTTGTGAACGTTGTCTTGACTGTTCTGTCGGACTTGACCTGAACTGAAGGATTTAAGAACTGGAGCCTCGGCTGGAGTGGAGTCAGTGGAAGGGGGGGGGGGGGGTGCAGCAGGTTCTATCATAATCCCTCGCCAAAGCCGGGCTCAAGCTAAAAATGTATACGCTGTAGTTAAGCATCCTGCACAGTTGGATCCCCCTTTGGCTTTGAATGGAGAACGTGTTTACAAGCAGACAACTGCCGAGGATACCGCTAACCCGTTTACTCTGTATATGTTTCCTCCTTCAGAATGGGGCGTAAACAGAAGAAGCGGGGATCGTCAGATGCGGCTTCGGCTGCGAGCAGTCAGCCTGTAATGTCGCAACACACTAAGAGGGAAGTCATGGAACTCGTCAATTGTCTGCTGGAAAGTAAGTGCACGTTTTTGCTATCAGAAGAGATAGACAATAAAGAAGAAAGATAAAGAATAGAAATTTGCAGGAAATCAGCATCTGTAATGTTTTTAACTATGTAAGAGTTTATCAAATAAATACTCTTACTGTAGCTACAGCGTGTCTCATGGTTAGTGATTCTGTCCTCATAGTTTTCATTAAATTTAACCCTTTTTGTGTCATCGTTTGGAATTGAAATTAATTTTTCAAAGTATTAAATTTTCTTTTTCCTTTTTCACTTTTCCAGAATGCACCTGCCCTCTCAGGGCTGGGCCCCAGGAGTGGCAAGACTTTCTACAAATACACGAACTACTCGAGAAATTACAAAAGAAACAGCACGGTAAGTTTAATCGAATTACTAGAATATAATTATTGCTGCGCAGGTTCATAAGGCTTAGGACTCTCGTAATAATTGAATACATTTTTACGATAACCAGTTGAATGGCATAGGAAACTTAGTTGGTTTTATCTTTTGATAAAAACCTACTTGGCCATGAATTAATTACTTTAGGTGCGAATAAAGTGGTTTGAATTTACTGAAATATATGTCTCATTACATTGCATTATGTGACGTTATGAATTCAGTTTTAAACTTGGACGAGATATTTGACAGATTCCACTAACTTCCTCAAAATGGATACCTTCTGAATTTCGGGTTACAGGTCTAGCCTAACTAGATCATCTTACTTGGTGTCTGTTCTTGTTGTTTGTACTTTCTTTTACCAAGATTTTCTAATTCACATAGTGGGGTGGGGTGGTGTAACAGTTAGAGTGTCGGCATTGCAGCTGTACAGGTTTGGTTCCCAGTCCTGACTGACTCCAGGGGACTTCCATTTAGTACGTACGCAAAATTTATCAAATTTTGGACCCCCCCACCCCTCCTTGGTGCGTACATACTTAATGGAAGGCCCCCCACCTTACCTTGCCGTCGTTCTCAACCCCATTGATTCGATCATCTCTATGGCCAAAAACCGGAATTGGTCTTGATATAGCTGAAAAAATGCTGAATAGACCTTTACTCAACACATCGTCATCATCTAATTCACATAATATAATCTGTCAATTTCTTTTCTTCTCAGCATTTGCTGTGAAGCCGTCCAAACGTGAAGACCACTTCGGGGCGTTCATGTCGTGGCTGAAGGAGAACAAGGTGGACACGGGGTCGGTCAGCATCGCCCACTTCGACAAGGAGGGCTACGGGCTCAAGGTCACACAGGATGTCAAGGTCAGTAGGGAAAAGTCACTTTTCAATTCTTTTAAGGTAGCTGAAGAATAGAAACCGACAAATTATAGAAAAGAAGTGGACAATTAACTCTCTTGTAACAATATTAAAATATTTTACAGTGTTAGAAATTAATGGTGCGCCCTGCACCTGGTGCGCACAATTCCACTGACGGGTGCACAATTTTCGGCATTGTGCGCCCAATGTGCACCCGTTTTTTCAGCAAAATCTAGATGTACATGTACTGGTGTGTGCATCTTTAAATCGCTGGGTGCATAACTTGAAAATTCATGCACCTGGTAGGTGCACAAAATAACAATTTCGAACACTGATTTTAGCATATTGAATCTACATATCAAATTAATAGCTACATCGTTTTGAAATAATGTTGATATTTAATAACATAATGACATTATTTCATTCACTTCAATGGAGTGTTATTCATTCTTCATTGTCTAACTCTGGTTACTATCTTGGTCGTTAAGAGTCTTCATGTACTGCAGCTTTATTCTTAGCCAGGTGGCGCCACCAGTAAAAATGAGAGATACAACATAAACAGTTTAAGCCTTCACAAGTATTCATAGATGTATAGACCTATGGTATGAAATTAATACCATATCTACTTGATTATGTATAATTATCTACTCCTTGGATGAATTGTAACTTTTGTGAGATGTTTATTGAAACTGATACAGAGGGAGATCAGATACTTTGTTATTTGAACTGTGCAGTTGTAAAATAAAAGTGAATAGTAAAATAAAAACACCTCGTGACCAATGATGAATGATGATGATATTTCTCTCTCCAGATGGCAGATTTGTTCTTAAGCGTGCCAAGAAAACTTATGATGACGACAGAAACGGCAAAAACATCACAAATTGGCAAGGCTCCTTAAATATATTCTCCATTAATATAACATTTAATATGTGTATTGGCAGAAGTTTTCTCCAATAAGATTAAGTTAAATGTGTGTAAAAGCAGAATTGTTGTCTCAAGTATTATAACGTGAAATGTATGTAATAGCAGGAATTGTTTTCTCTGACAACAAAACTTTTAATGTGTGTAATTGTTGCTGTCTCTGTTAATATTAAGTTAAATTTCTACAATAGTAGAAGTTGTCTCTTACGTTACGTTACGTTAAATGTGTGTAACAATAGAAGATGTCTCCATTTACATTGAATGTAATATGAATAATAGTAGAAGTTGTCTCCATTAATATCATGCTTGATGTATGTAATAGTAGAAGTTGTTGTCGCACTTAATATTACATTAAATGCATGTAATAGTAGAAGTTTTTGACTGTCGATATTATGTTAAATGTTAAATGTGTGTAATAGTCGGGGTTTTTGTCTCGGTTACAGGTTTCCTGATGGAGGTGGACCGTATTCTGCAGGGTATGCCCAATGTAGTACTCGCGCTCCACCTTCTGGCCGAGCGCGCGTCACCCGACTCCTACTGGACCCCCTATATCAGTATCCTTTGACTTCTCACCAATCCAAAAATCATAAATTCTACTGTTTCCTACATAAAGAGTACAAAAGTCCCAAAGTTTATTTGGAGGTCCAAATTGTATTGTCTGAAGGAAGTGTTTTGTGATAGACCCCGTAGGGGACCGGGGTGGGGGCTCCTGTTGGAGCTCCCTGTGAAGAATGTTTCCTCAGTATCCCCTGCTTGTCGTAGGAGGCGACTAAAAGGGGAACCCTGTGCCCCCAACAGGGTCATCAAAGGCTGGGTGTGTGGTGTGCTTTCTATAGGACATCGCACATTAAAGACCCCTTGCCACTCTTCGCAAAGAGTAGGGTATCAAACCTAGTAGCGGGTTTCTACTAAATCATATCATAGATTCATTCACTGAAGCCCTTGTGATGTAAAACTAGCTGAAAAGCTTTACGTTGTGCAGTCTGATAAAAGAACCCTAAAGGGTTGGCCGGACGTTAAACTAACCCCACAAACAAAAGTTTTGTGATAGACGTTTCTGGTTAGGGCAGTATACCAGACGTAAAGCAGTTTTCTGCCATTTGTGAGTTCTCGGTATTGTATAGACCTAGAAGTTTAAACTTCCGCTTTAGTCCGATAAAGCGTTGCAGTGATTGGGCAGAGGTCTTTATTGTTTTCTTTGTTCTGAAACAACTCTTGGAACAAATGGAATTTAGATATATATGAACCCAAAGAGATGGCATTTTTCCTACTTATGTAGGATTTCTTTTGTGGTTAGGATTGGACAACCAATTTGTCCCACATTGCTATGATATCAGTTTTAGACTATTTTTGTGTGAGTTTCAAGCTATTGGGCTACAAATTTAACGTTGACCAGTAGTTTATCTGATGAGGTTATCTTTCTCTAAGTTGCTTCTGAGAAAAGTAGGAAAAGTGCTTCCTACTTTTCCTTTTGTATTAGTGGAGTGGCATCGTTGATTCATTTTTAAAATGGAAAATAAGATACCGCTAACCACGTTTAACTGATGGTTATGTGTTGATTTCATTAAAATAGTAGGTGATGAATTTCTATGTGATGGTATTAATCTGATGAATACTTCAATGATTCTTCTAAAAAGCGACACACTATACTGAATCAAATTTTGAGTTTTATTCATAGAGTGCTCAAACAAGATGTTTTTTCAGAATATCCTTAGCCGTGTCCAGAAACCCTCCCGTCCTCTTACACGACGCCGCTCTACTTTAAACCCCACGAAATCCAGCTGTTAAAAGGTTCACCCATCTTTAGTAAGTACAACTGCTTTCAACGTTATCATGAGGATAGTGTCTGCCACATTAAGGCTGTGTAATCCACTAGCTCCCGGTTTCATAACTTACCATTACCAAATTCAGATGTTCCCTACCTTTTCGTGATTTTTTGGTTTTTGCCAGATCAGTATAATTATGAAATTTACATTTCTCTTCGGCCAAATCACCAAGTTTGCTTTTCAAATTATTCCTATATTATTTTTAAACCTTATAGAAATTGTTAGGAAAAACGTGGAAAGATCACGAAACTCGCGTGCAAATGTTTTGAATTTGTGTGAACTTGATATTAGTTATTTTCTGTATAACGAACAGAATTTTTGGCATTCAAATGAAAGAAATGTCTTTAGATATTACTCACGTCGTAGCAAATGTAATTCAACAATTGGCTTTCTGACTTTTGATGGTGAGTTTGTAATTTTTTTTTTATCTAAATTTCAATCTGTTTGCTTTCTAAGGTGATGTACTCAACCAGTGGCGAAACATTGCAAGACAGTACGCTTATTTCTACACACTTTTCCACGTAAGTTGACATTCTGTTGCCTCTGTACGAATCGTGAAACGGGACTATCCCTTCCATTGCATTGTAGATATGGCTGCAAATTTTCTAGCAATATCACTTGCAAAATACAGTAGAACCTCTAATACGAGCACCTAAGAGCCTGAAGCAAAAGTGGTCTTCAACTGAGACACTTTGACATTTTCATAAATAACTTTTAGTCAAATAGATATGGGTATCTTTTGCCTCATTTCATGTTTAAACTCCTTAAAGAGACTCTGAGTCTCTAAATATTTCTTTAAAATTCCTTTATTTTCCTAAAAATCCCCGCAAATTCCTTTGATTTCCTTTATTTTTACGAAAAAAACTTCCTTTAAATTCCTTTATTTTTTTGGAAGGGTGGTATGATGCCTGCTCGACTGACCCCCCTAGAAAATCATGGATAACAACCACAGATTGTACATCACTGATCGTTTCTTTCAGTGGTCGCCTGTCAGGGTGTAGTATTGAAATGTACAAGTTTGATCTAAATCGGCCAATTGTTTTTGTAAAATCGGTCAATTTAACTCTGAATGGTAGGCCAGCATGGCAAAAATCGCCTTGAGAAGGCCGTCAGAGTTAAGTTAAGGATATAGACAATTCCTGATAGGATAGTTAGCCGCGTTAATACAAGAGTCATCAGGGTGCTTACAAACTTCCCAAAATGCTTTCAAAATGTCTACTCTAATTCAATTTTTCTGGATTAAAGGCCTTGAATTAAACAATAATAATTATTTATCTAGAGATAATATTTCTAGAATACGGGTAGCAGTAAAGTAAATAATGAGTTGTTCTTTACATCTTCATCTTTTTTTTCGCCATTGGAAACCAAAGCGATCAAAGGAGTATCAAAGCAAATCAAAGCGTATCGGGCGGAATTCTCTAAAGGACAGCGCTCGGACTTTCGCGTACGACTACAAGCAATAAACTAGAATGTATTGGATTTTGCAGACTCGCCGGTAACATTCAGAAATTTAGCATAAAGCTGGTGCCTCCTTACCTCACATACAGTTTTCTATATATTTCTATCATTGCGGGAACAAGCTACCCATCCCTTGTTTACCGATTCTTCCGGTAAATTGGTCGTGGCGCGACCCGCCATTGGCAAAATGCGACTGCATAACCTCGCAAAACCGCCGAAAACCTACAGTCCCGCTCGTCACGTGACAGGTGATGGCCGTACTCACCTCAGAAAACATATATAATCCGATAGAATTGATCGATTTCCTATCTGATATGAATCGTACATGATGTTTGAGGTCCCATAACACCATAACTTGATCATTTATATCGATATTTGAGCAAATAAGACCAGAAATCCGCTCGTCACACGACTCCGTGTTAACCGGGTCAAGTCACGCCCACCAGCCTCGCTTTCGATCGGGGAGGAAGGGATCTGGGTCAATCTCTGAATATTCAACAAATTTGCATGCCTATTTCACCATGAAATCGGTCATTCTAACTTTAGTTATTGGTATCCACAGATAGATTTCGACCCATAGCTAAGCCTCCCACTGTCCCAGAATCGAAAATAATGCGAAATAACGCGTCTAAACGCGTAAATGCATCGCGCTGTTTTCTTGCAATCCTTCGCCTCCCCACCGCTTGACACTGTCACTCGGCCGGGTGCAGTCTCCGCGGTCGGACGTGTTGGCGGGAGGCTCCTCTTTCGCCGCCTGGATACCTGGATTACCGCGCTATATGATGGTTTCAATATATATATTTTGGAGTCTGGATCCCCTTAAACGCATACAACGCATTGACAATTCATGCGTGAACCATGCGTTCGTATCGAAGGGAAAAGATTGGATCGATTGGACACGTGGAGTCACTGTCACACCTAACATGGCGCCGTCAACCCTTCGCCGGGTTCTCTCCCCATCATGCCTGCATCGATACTTTGAACTCAGAAAACCAGGATGACATTAAACGCATCAATTGTGGAGGATATACGCATTGAAACGCATTGAGGACTCAGGCTGTACAGGTAGGTACATATATCTTTTCCAGCAGTTCAAGTGTTGGACTCAGCCTCTCAGCCTCACTGGCCCTCAGGCGTTCGACACTGGCAATCTGAAAAATAATTATTTTAGGCCTTATTACCCCTACCAAAATGAAAGTGATGTAGATATCTATGTTCCCATATATCTCAGGGTCCTATATATCATAATATAGATTGATATTTTAGGCCTGGAAACGCTTGCAATAATATTTTGCAGATGGTATGAAAAAATGACTGGACTCAGATAGGCCTAAGCCCGACCTCCGACACTGTCAATGTATTATGGCGGCTCCGAAAGCAATTATTTATGATCAAAAGATTAAATTATTTGTTGAATTGTCACTATAGTGTCATTTTTTCAGACCTACCACCAAAATATTCAATCTGAACTTTGATATGTCTAGGCCTAAGTCACTGTCAGTGTCTGAATCATTCCCATTCAATGTTAAAACATAGGCGTCACACTGTCAATAAGTTCTCCGATGCTGTCAGGGTCAGACACAGATTTAAGATTCAAATGATTCAAAGATTAAATTATTTGTGAAATTGTCACTATAGTGTCATTTTTTCAGACCTACCATCAATATATTAAATCTGATTTATATAAGACACAGAGATAAATGCTAGATATATCATATTGTTTGATTATTTTAGGCCTAAAGATTTAAAATGGGCCGACCTATCACTATCAAATACTTTTGATAGTAACTTTGGTCATTATGTCGTTTGGTCTTGTTTTTGATCCAAACATTAAATTAAAAGATTTGAGAAATTGTCACTATAGTGTCATTTTTTCGGACCTACCATCAAAATATTAAATCTGAGTTCTGATATGTCTAGGCCTAAGTCACTGTCACTGTCTGAATCATTCCCATTCAGTGTTAAAACATAGGTGTCACACTGTCAATAAGTTCTCCGGTGCTGTCAGTGTCACTGTTGCACACAGATGCAAAGATTAAATGCTTGTGAAATTGTCACTATAGTGTCATTTTTTCGGACCTACCATCAAAATATTTTTTTCATTAATATCTCTTCTTAGGCTTAGCATCCTACGTTAATTCCAATCGGGCGAAATTCTCATTTCATCAAATGATCAATCCTTTCAATCCCCTCAATCGGCCAACTTGTTTAAAGAGTTGCGGGTGCGTTTGTTTGATGTTTTTTTGTTTTTTTTTACCGCAAACAAGTATTACTTTAAAACCCCTAATTCAACTTTTCAAAAAAGTGGTTCCCACCTGGGAGAATGATCACCAAACACTCTTCCAAAGGGGGAAAATGAAAGACAGATCCAAAATATGTAATTACCCGGGGTAATATGTTACTAAAAGTGAAGAATACAGGAGTTTTTTTTTCATATTGTTCTCATTATTCTATATTTCCTGAATGCATGACATAACAATTAGATTACCGGTAGTTGAGACACAAAACAGCTCCTGATAACAGGAGTTGGTCAGAATTCACAAAAACTATATTTAGATACATCAAACTCAAAAAATATTGTTTGCTTCTCTTCATATTATTCTTGAAAAGAAAAGAAGTACATCAATCTAATGTTAACTGATCCAATCCAATTCTCTCCACCTCAGGAAACCCATTTCTTGTATCTTACCTGAAGACTATTAGACTCATCAGAGCATAATGTAGTTTGATGTGATTGGAAATTAACATTAAGTAATATTTTTAGCTTTTGTCTTTATATCTTTGTTAGAGTTAGTTTGAAAACAAAATCAATTATAGAGATACATTTTCTAAAGGTCTACCTTCATTGTGTCCTCAAAATAAGTCCAAATTAACCTGGAACTTCTTCAGATTCTGTAAATCAATGGTAGGAAGAATAGAACTGTCGCGGTAGGCAATTTCATCAAACAAACATTTATTTTTACAGATGAATCCTGAAGCCGGGAAGTTGCCCATCAAAGACTTCTGTTTTGACGATTACAGGTAAGTCACATGACACTTGATTACTGTATATCCAAGGGGGTGCATGCTGGTGTGGTGGTTAGCGTGGTCGCTTTGCTTGCGGGCGGCCGGGGTTCAACTCCTGGGTTGGGCTGGGGCACCGCACCACTCTGTGTCTCCCCCAGTGACAAAGAAAGGGTTATCAAAGGCTCCTAGAGGGCCACTGGTCGTTCTGTGTCTGGCCCTGTCTATGGGACCATACACATTAAAGAACACCTGTTTCGGTAAATGCGTAGGAATATGACCTGAGATGTTGATATGGCGTTCAACCCCCATAACCATTACCAACTAGCTGTAAATCCAATATAATGACTAGTCCAGGGCTCGACAAATGTTTAAAAAAGAGGTTGTCCACCGGGCAAGCAGCTGGCTTTTGTTGGTTGCTTGAGGTTTGCTTTCGTAACCTGGATTTTTCTTTGTACCAGTACAGGGATGTAAGTTTCCAATTTTTGTCGGATTTCCGATTTTTTTCTCTCCAGCATCTCAAAATTTGATAATCAGAAGACGTTTCATACCATTTTAGGATACAGTCAGATTTTCCTAATGCTATTTCCGATTTTTTCACTGTCTCCAACTTACATCCCTGATCAGAAGTCACGTTTAAAAATAGCTTCAAATTACTAGGTTTAAAGTAATAGAAGCAATGAGTTCTTGGTCATGAAACCACATCAAAATATTCTTGAAAAAATAGACCCTTGTATATGTTGGTTGCCCAGCTACATTTTCTAGTTATCCCGGGTGTACGGGCACCCCATTTATTGAGCCCTGCCTGCCAGTACAAAAGCATGATATCAGTGCTTACTGCTATCTTTGTATTTTAATGTGACGTGATATGATTCCACCATTTCTGAAATGTACAGGGTACCAACCACACAGGGAAAACAGGGAAAATGCAAAAAAAAAATTCCCTGACAGGGAAAACACAGGGAATTTGGAGATTTTGCCAAAACACAGGGAAAACACAGGGAATTTCATTTGGCCAGGTTCTGAAATTCCTGGTTCTCACGATATTAGGGATTGAACTATTTATTGTTGGGTTGTCCAACTTTTTTCTGCATGGAGAGGAGGCTTTTATGTTTGATCAACTTGCTGGACATGACACAGGGAAAAATTGCCGTGGGACAGGGAAATCTCAGGGAAAACACAGGGAATTTGAAAACAGAACTTTGGTTGGTACTCTGAATGTAATTATAACAGAGTGACAACGCAACTCTTGAATTAATTAAATCAAATTATAATTATAAGCTTTAGATAGTCCTCATATTGAACAGTATTGAAGTCTTGAATTAAATGTGACATGAAAATAAGATATAACTTGAATTAATTATGAAAAAGAAAATGAATTTATCTTGGTATATGAAATGATGCTTTCAGCCGAACGTCGGTATGTTGAACCATACTTATAATCTTTTTCTTACAAAATGGTTTAAAAGTGTTAAATTTTCCAAATCTTAACATTAAACAGGTCTGAAAAAGGTTTTGGTTTATCTATTTATAAAAATAAAAAGCATGGATTCCCTCCAAAAGATGAGATGTTTCTTTCACCTAGATCTCAGTGAAATCATTTTGACGCCAGTGACATTTACAATGTGTTCCGAAAATATATTACCAGCAATTTCTTTTCCACACCATAATAAGCTCCAATTGAACAGTGTTCTATTATTAGCACCTAGCAGTTCAGCTAATTCACTTGAAAGCAGAGTAGTCTATCATACATGGAATACTGAATAGTGATCTAGCTCTGTATCACCACGATTGTAATATTGTGTTGTCCTCTTACGCCATATAACCAAAACGAACATGGCCAAACTCATAACAATTGCCACCGTGCTGGTAAAGGCGATTGCAATCGGCTGCCGATTGACCCACACATCTTTTGAGCTGTAGGGAATCTTTGGAAAATTAGGCGATGAAGGGAGGTCTGCATTAACTGTCCCAGTAGTATTATCCATGTCTGAAGTGCTGTCATTTAGAACTGATCTATTCTGTGTACTGTCAATACCAGGGTACTCCTTAGATATATCCAGTATGCCCGGAAGAAAGATCATTGGCGCACGATTATGGTCAGCTGCACCCTGATTCCAGTCACTTACTGGTGTTGAGGTCTCTGAAAAGCTTGAGTCTGTGGGAGTGTCATCACTCAAGAGTCTTTCAGAATCAGAAACCTGACTTGAAATTGTTCCTTTGTATTGTACTGAGAAGTCTGTTATGTTTAATTTGTAATCCTTGGATTCATAATAATCTAGATTGCCTTCTAGGTTGTCCAGAGAGTACTCAATTGTGTTCGTTTCTGACACAGGGGAAGCAGTGCTGAATTCTGTACCACTGCTTGCTATATAACCTAGATTTACCAGATTAGAATCAGATGAAAAACCCTGTGTTCTTGCTTCTTCAAAGATGTTTTTGTGTTGTGTACCAGATAGGTATTCATTTTGTAGTGTGTGAGTGTCACTAGAAGCAAAATCCTGAATACTTGATTCTGAAGTCACTAGGGGTGTTTGGTTGTTACATGGTAAGTTAAACATGCTGGCTTTAGTGATATATCTGAGAATGGTATCTGAGCATGGGTCTCCATTTTCCTCTGGTTCAGCTGGTATCAATTCAGTAGGATTGTATACACTGTTTTCATTCTGTGACCTGGTTTGAGCAATATCAAAGTTTGACTGTGAAACAGTAATGTCCATATTGATAATACTGGATTCAAAGCCATTTTTGGAAAGTCTTCTTTTAGTAGGATCTGTATCAAATGACTCTTTCTCATTTTTATTCATAAAGTTCTGGTCCATTGTTGTATCAATTTTAGCTTCAGTTGTTGTACTATCAGTCATTGGTAACATGCTTTCATTGAAAGTAGATATAGGTGTCATGTTTGTCATTGAAGAGAAATTAGTAATAACCAAATGTGTCACTTGCTCAGGCCAGAGGGAACTAAGTTCTCCCTCCAGATTAGGTTCACTTTTCCCAAAATCTAACAAATACCTTGGAGTAGTTGTGAATAGATCTTGTATACCCTTTCCGGAATCGGTGTTTAAAAGTGGAGCTAATTCCGGGACAAGATTACTGGATGGTTTTGGTGTTCCGATGCTCCGATCATGCTCCGTTAAGGCGAAACCACCAGTATGATCTTTCATTGGTGCGTGTATGTTATTGTTCAAGGACTCTTCTGTTTTATTGCTGATTGGGGTGATTGTTACGCTGCGATCAGGCAAACCTGATAAGGCTCTGCTATCACTAAGCGCTAACCAGGGGTCTTGGGTTTGGGGAGGCATAGGCTCTGCAGTTATAGAAAAGGTGAATCTTGGTAGAATTAAAGCCACTGTGCAGCACCAGCAAAGACCGATGCGGGCACACACATGAACCGGCTGGAGACGAGGAACAAACATCCTGCACATAGGGTCATCCCATTAGGACTGGAGCACCTGGAAAAGTAAGATGGTCATGGAAAAGCCAGGGGATTAAAGGGACAAAAATTCATGACGTCATGTAAAAAGTATTGAATGTTACTAATTTTCAAATAAAATATATGTGTTTTTGAATACCATTGAAGAAATTTTGGGTCGTCAAGAAAGAACTTTTTTTTCCATCCATATCTGCAAAATACTGCTACTGCAAAGTTTTCATAGAGTAAAGAATTAAGACATGTTTTCTTATACCTGGGAAATCAGTGAGGATTATCGAAAAGTCCTGACAAAGTCGTGGAAAAGTAATTTTGAAGTCTGTGGGAACGCTAGCTGAAACCATGTTCTCTGCTCCTAGACCTTTAGACTGTTAGTGAAGCACATGTTTCTGTAAGTTCTGCTTTTGGATCTGAAAAATAGAAAAATGAAAGTAGGGTAAATACTTGATACAGTATGGTTACCGCATTTCATAGATTCATTCACTACCTATGTGGCGTAAAACTAGCTGAAAAGCATCTTGTCCAGTCTTGAAATACCCTGTGTCCTAACTGGGTCATCAAAGACCAGATGTGTAGTGTTCTTTCTGTGGAACATTGCACATGGAAGACCCCTTGCCACCCTTCACAAAAAGATTAGGGTATCAACCCCAGTGGCAGGTTTCTTCTAAACCATATCATAGATATCATAGGCTTTTTTTTAGACTTTTTAGAATTGAGCTGTGGTTTAGATAAACCAAAATCTCCGTCCTATTGATTTTTTTGGGTAAGGATTCCATCTCTCTGATTCCAGACACCCCATTCCCGACCCCCCATTCCCGACCCCCACTCCCCTTCACCCCTTCACCCTCTTCACCCCCTTACCCCCATTCAACAGCCCTAGTTTTGTAGCTGTGTATGAATGACCATGTCTGTGTTTAGATGATCAGCTCTCATGTTTTAATGATGTCACTACACAAATACTCTTGAACAATGCTATTTTTTGTGTTCCCAGAAATCAGTTTCCATCCTGCTTTGAGGGTTTTAATTTTATATGCATTCTGATGATGAAGCAGCTTTTGGTCCAAAGCAAAACTCACACACCCCATAGACTTACTATTGAATTTTGTGAAATCTCTAAGCAGATCGACGGTTGTAAGATGAAAAAAGTCTCACATGCCTTCGCTGGTAACCCTGTTCCACACTTTTCACGATATGATTTTACAAGGTTTCGACAGTTTGGTTCAACTTATGACTCCAACTGGTAGGAGGATCGACAGAATTGACTGGACAATTATGGAGAATACAGGCATCACACCGTTCCTTTATATTAAAGGAATTTCCTTTAAATTCCTTTTTTTTTTGCGAAAATAGGCAAAATTCCTTTATTTTCCTTTATTTTTGTGAAAAATTCCTTCAAGTTTTTTCTTAAGTAAGAAAATATCACATTATCTCATAGAATGCATAGAATTCCATATCATTAGCGATAAAATTGCAAAATTTTCTAGCCATCGATCGATCTAGGTCGACGTGTTGATCGGCATGAGTCGATGCATTGGTCGATGTGGGTCAACCCAGTGCTGCACAGAAATAATCAACAGAAAGGCAGTCCTGTTACAGTGTTATTTGCCATATTTCATGTTTAAACTCTCTGAAAGTTCTCTAAATATTCCTTTAAAATTCTTTTATTTTTCCTAGAAATCCCTGCAAATTCCTTTATTTTCATGAAAAAAAACTTCCTTTAAATTCCTTAATTTTTTTGGGAGGGCGGTATGATGTCTGAGAATAAAGAAAAGATAGCGTCACCATTATGTCTGATAAGTAAGATGGCTGCTATTATTTGCTGATTACCCTTTAACTATCATTAGCCATCCGATCAGTGAACTAGATGTGTGTCAGCCCCCTCCCCCCAGCTGTTTTGTAATAGTACATGATGAGCGTTCTTTAACCCAGTTAGAAGGTGATTAGTCGCACCATTTAGGCCCATTCAAAATGGCTGCTAAATACTTAGGCCAAAAAATATCTTTTTGTGTTATGGTAACGATCGAAGTCACCAAAGCTTTTTGATATAACTGAACAGCAAATAGATGCTCAGGACATGACATTGTATTCTAGATGCTAGAAATCTCTTTAGAGGATATTTTAGGAAGTTTTAAATTTTGAACACTGCCTAGGTTCAAGTGTGTAAGTAAAGAAGAAAGCGAAATAAATCGACATACTTACCTAAATGTTTCAGGTTAGATTCCCTGAATATAACTAATTTATTTGGCCTTAGAAACCAGAGACTTTATTCAATTAATTAGTCTGGCAGCATGACAGTGTTCATTGCCAAACACTATTCAAACGTTAAAGCTACAAAGGAGACCCGGACTATTCTTACACAGACGGCAGTTCACTTTTACCTGCATTTCACCTGCAGAATAGAATAAATTAGTTTTAGTTTTTGAAATTAGGGAGACTCCTCACAACATATGGAGTCTATACCTAACAATGATATCAAATGAAAATGAACTGTATCTTAAGTGTTGAGACTTTTGCACACTAAATTCTTTGTTTTACCAACAAATCAGAAGTTCTAGCCGAAAAGGTTTATACAACTGGATCATCTACCCCAACATAACTTACATAGCTTTCAACTTTCCCATTCTTGGCAGGTGGTTAAATACTGGTCACACATTAACTAAAATGGAATCAGTCCATCTCATAACCATGTTGTAACAATATTAAGGCTATACAATAGATAGTCATTGACAAACTCGTAATAAACTGAACCGATGTTTCACCGACAGTTTTCAAGTTTTCCTAAAGATCTAGGAAGTTTTGTATATCAATACTGGTTTTAGTAAAACTGATTATTTCCTATTTTTCTACATGTACAAACAGATCTCATTACTTTTTCTACCCTCCCTGAATTGGACACTGATTTTAGCTGAGAAATATGCTTTGGTTAAACATATACAATATCATGTAAATAGTATGTATTTCAAGGCCCAAAAAATAACAATTGAATTCTGGGACCACTTGATCCATAACCCACCTCCCAGAAGGCCTTGAAAAAAATATTGGGATAAGTAAAAACTTACCAAATCATTGTAGCGCCTACGCGGCGTGCGATGTTGGAAGCTACAAGCATTGAGGCCAACTCTGGCCGAGCAGCTCAGTCATCGCGCGTAGTGAGCGGCTCGTGAAATGAGCAACTTACGCGAGTAAAAGTCAGTCACAATAGTGGGTTCAGGTGTCTCAGCAAATCAGCTTTTCCAGGGGGGGGGGGGGGGTACTTTCTTATTTCATTGCTGTAAATTCTTTGAAATGAGTAGGCAAGTGCTCCTGTTGGAGTAATACTAGCTACAAAGCTTTACCTTGTGCAGTCTGGTAATGAACCCAGAAGGGTTGGCGGGACGGTAAACTAACCCAACAAACAAACAAACCAATATTTCTAGCATTACAAGATCTTTATTTATCCGCCGGACATATCCAGCAATTTTTCTTCAGTGTCAGATGTTTTATCCTTTAACATTAGACATTTTGTCTGATGACGTTTTCATGAATACTTTCTCCGAAACGATATATATTATTATTTTGCTGAATTCCTCTATAATTATATTCATTTGATTACAGTATTTCCAGTGTAGCAAGGAAATGTTTGATGTAAACCTTATAAATCACAGACGATTTTTTTTAGTTCCACCTGCAGGTTAGCCTGCAGGTGCAAGCTGGGTAATATGTCAACACAACTCAAGGCATAAGCATTTATATTTTCACGAATTGTAGTTTTGTACCATTATTTGTAAATTAACATTGTGAAAAACTAGCCATTATTATCTTTTTAAATTAGTGTCGATATATGTTTAGTGTTCATGACTTATTTGAAAATTCATGGGTTATAGATCGATATATAACAATAATTTGTTTATTAGTTTTTCCAGGGGTTTTGTCGACACGATCGGTCAAAATTAGCCTACAGGTGCTAAATTGTAAATCATCTATCCATGGTAGGGTGATTTTGCCCGCCTTTTCAGAAAGTTTTTGGATGCACTGTATTTGGAAGGTTTCCTTTAAAGTAGCTCCCCTCCCACAACAGGCTGTGCGGATGTGTAAAGAGTCAGGTGAAGCTTGATAGGAAGTGGTGGGCGGGGGAGGGGAGTGGTGAGTGGGGGTAGCCATAATAGGCACAGGTAGAGACACTCAGAACACAACAGGTGTGACAACACGACATCATGAAAGGTGACAGGTGTCGGCTTCACCGTTAGAAGTCGGCGCTAATTCTCGCCGCTAACTTTGGATACTAAGATATCCTATTGAAATCCCCGCTCTCAGGGCTTCTCAGAAAGCAGTGAGAAGTACTTGAACGCTGAATATCGTATTTGCACCAGGCTTCAAATTTCTGTAATTTTACTTTGTTTATGAGAGTCATAGCTTCTGTGAGGTTGGCTTTACTAGAACTTGTCTTCTGAATTTTACATTTTTATGATATAATTTATATATTTTGATATCAATTCCCCCCAATCTTATTCTCTATGTTACTCTTTCATGTTGCCTCGTAGGTGGTTTTGTGGATTTCGGTTTTCAATAATTCACCCTACCATGGATAGCCAATTTCTTGACTTTAACCTACAGGTTAGCCTGGATCAGGGTGCATGCTGGGTAATATGTCAACATCGCACATGGCTTTAGCATAGGAATTTGCATTAATCATGTCACTATTTCTAGCTTGATATGAGGAAAACCTAGAGCTCTTTTTTTTCCTTTATAGATTTTGTATCCATATACAATACATAGTTTCCAAGTTGGTTGAAAATGTATTTATTACAGGTGGAAAAATCACAACTATTCACTGGTTTTCTATAGGTTTTCCAGGGGTTTTGTCAACAAAATTGGTCAAAATTAGCCTGCAGGTGCTTCACATACTATAAATCAGCTATCTGTGGTAGGGTGAATTGACCTTTAGAAGGCGTTTACCAAACTTAGTCAGGTAACCCAGTTGTTAATCATTGTGTTCCTACCTGACAAATTGGTCCAATTGGACAAGGATCATCATTATTCTAATCAATTCTATACTCATCTTTCTAATGATGATGCTAGTCCCTTACCTGAAGTGTCTAGTTCCTGCCACAGGCCGGTAGGAGTGGCATGGGTTTGTGTGAAGTACCTGCTGTAGTGCTTATATCATGATGGACATGCGCATCAACCTTTTAATGATTTTTGTAACCTGCAGAGTTGTTTTCTTTAAGGAGGAATTCTTTTTTTATTATTTACAAATCAACTTCACGTTCAAAGGTCATGTTCTTCCAGCTGACGATAACATGATGATGAAGAGAAATAAAAGTTTTACAAGAGGAAAATGAACAAGATGAGACTCAGAACATTATTATATAAAAATAGTAATTGGGAACTTCATGTTTCATAGATATAGACCGTGATTATCTTAGTTTGAAATGCTGTATATCAGAATAAGGCACTGAAATGTTGTCCATGGGCGTCAAAAATGGTCATTAATCAAGATGATTTTGGATCTTTTTGAATTCAGTTTTGACTTTATCTTTAGTGGTAGCTTTCTTCAGTACCATATCTGGCAGCATATTATTTTGAAATTTTCCTATTTATGAGTGAGGGGTTTGTATTTGATTGGCCAGGAATATAGTGCTTTTAATGGTATTTTGTATAATATTTTGGATCGGTTGAGTGTGCATCACCTTAGCAGGTGTCTTAGTTTCAGGAGGGCCATTACTATCATGCTAGGAAAATTTGGCCACAGTTCTGGTTATCAGAGGACGACCATTACCAAAGATCTGGTCGTCCTCATACGTCTTAAGGTTGTCCAAAGCATAGAGACAATTTCTTATATTCTAACAAACTATCAAACTTGACGGGACAAATATTTTATAGTTAAATTTTTCAGTGACTAATTCAGAATATCTGGTCGTCGTGAGGACAACCAAAATCTATTTTCTGGTCATCCACACCCATTATCAGGGTGTCAAGGACTCAGAGCTTTTCGTAGCCTGGTTATGGGCATGCTACTGTGTTTCAGCGACTATTGGTTTCTCTGTGTTTCGCCCTGTCTCTTTTGCTGTCTCTGTCTTCTGGGTTGACTGTAGATTTCAAGTTTTCTGTTGTGAATTTTATTTCAATTTCTCCCCCTTTACTCCCCTAGGGGTCTGGGTAAGGATAGGCCCCCAGTAGCCCCTGCTGATCGTATAAGGTGACGATAGGGGGGACCCAGCAATGACCAAGTGGTTCTTTGGGTTCAATTCCCGGTTAGTGTCAGGTTCACCAAGGGATGAGGTACAGCAAAAATGATTTCCAGGTTTTGATCCCCTGCTGTTTGCCCGCCCTGTCACCTTCATCTCATAGATACAATCACCAAAGACGGAATTCATCCCAACTGGCTTTCGCCATGAAAATGACCCTGGTTGTTGGTACGGCGTAAAACACCAAACACTCACTCACTAACTCTGTCCCCCTTTATGGTTGTATGGAGGGGCATATTTTGTGGTATATGCTCCAAATTTCCATAAGAGTGGAACATTTTCCATACCTTGGATACAAACAAACACCAAACCTGGTCACATTGTATAGGACAAAGGCAAAGGTGGGAAATTTAACCCCTAGCCCGGTCAATTCACCCTACCACGGATAGCTGATTTTAACTATTTTAAGCACCTGCAGGTTAATTTGGCCCAATTTTGTCGACAAAAACACCTATAGAAAATACACAATTTTTTGCAATATATCTAGCTATTACAAATTAATTTTCAAACCAACTTAAAGAATAGATCGGATATACAGATACAAAATGAAAAATGGTGAAAAATAATTTTCCATTCTGTTAAAGGACAGATTATGCCATAATTAATGAAAAGTCCTATACTTAAGCATTATGATTTGTCGACATATTTTCCAGCATTCATCCTGATCAAGGCTAAACTGCAGGTAAAACTAAAAATATTGGCTATCCGTGGTTGGGTGAATTGTGGTCGAGTAGCCATACAAGCCACGTGTGACTGAAGTTTTCTGTTGTAAGCCAGCTGTATTTTATCCTACTCATCCCAGGGTAAATAAAATTGTTAAAAAAAACACAAAGCTGTATCGGTTTCTGTACGTTTCAGGTGGGCGGTGAGTACGGTGATGACGCGTCAGAACCAGATCCCCTCGTCGAACGGGGAGCAGGTGGTCAGCGCCCTCATCCCCCTCTGGGACATGTGTAACCACTGCAACGGGCAGGTAAGCAGAGATACACGCTTCATTTTTTTTGTTTTTGTTTTTGTTTTTAACAGAAATGCCATTTTTGTTTCAGTGGGTTATTTTCTCTGTAGGCCATATTGGTCTGAGGGACACACCAAAATAAGAGGATAGATTGTTCAAGGGTGGTAGAGCAAACAATTGATTGTTTGATTGGTTGGTTGGCCCCCTCCCAGTGGTCTCATTGGTCCAATGGACCTGTCAATCAGCCCCTGTGGCCACGCCCCGGCATGGACAGGCTGGGGTAGGGGAGTGGTGCCACCTTGAGCATAGGGTGTCATACCCTTTACAGACTAGTCCCAGAATGCGCATTACTCCTATATTCAGAGATGCCATTTTCCCTACTTTTGTAGGATTTCCTTCTTTTTGGTGATTTTGGATTGTGCAGCCGATTTTTCCTACATTAGGTTAACATCTGTTTAAGAGAATTTTTGTGTAAGTTTCAAGCCAATTGAATACAAATTAAATGATAGATTTATATTCCTAAAGGTTATTTTCCCCCTGGTTGCTTGTATAAAAAAAAGTAGGAAAAGTGTTTGCTATTTTTCCTACTTTTTCATCAGTTGGGAGTGGCATCTCTGTATATTGAACTGCTAGTCTGTAAAATATGAACTCTTAACTATCACTATGTCACACTATCACTATGTCACAATAGAAGGAACACAGAATGATCTGTTTCTTGCTGACCAGATCTTTAGTTCCTCTTTTTTTTAGGATTCCAAGATTTTTGACTTGTACGTAATTTTACTCAAGTTATTCATTTAGACAAAAACATATTGTATTTGTTTTCTGGTAACAGGTAGCATTTCTATTGGTTCGTTTTCCAGACTATTTATCTTCATGAGTGTCATCTCTGATGTATATATATAATTGCCATAATCTAGAGTCATCTTGTGAACCAAATGAAATTTGGCGTAATTGTTTCATAGTGATTTACAGGTGATATAGAGATGAAATCTGGCTGATTTTCTTAATATTTAGTACATTAATTTGTAATAAAATCACTCGGAATCGACCAGATTAACAAAATATGCCAATTCAGCTGACGTCTTTTCTTTATTGGTCGACGATAGCACGCCTAATATGCTATATTAAGTTAATACATAATTTTCACTATACTCATAATTAATTGTGTTGCGAACTTAATATAAAACGGTCAGCATAGGTGAACAGAAGTTCTGTTAAGTTTTTGAGTAAGATATAAAAAATATCAGTTTTCTGTTCATTGTGCCAAATTGTCTAGTCCCGATTACCTTGGCCCTGAATGTTCTTGGTCCGCAATGGCGAAACCTGTACTTTCATTTTGTTTGTATGGCAACTTCCAATTCGTTAAGAAGAAGAAATTCACATTGAATCATTAAAATATTGCCCTCTCCCCCGTGATATGTTTGAGCAATGATGTATCTTAACACATTCCAAACAATTTCATTTCGAAAATGGGAATAGTTTACAAGAATTGACCGATTTCCTTACATTGAATTATAGGGGGAAAATATGTCGGGGGAGCCAGTATAAAATGCCTGTCAAATATCACTTTTTCTACATCAAATGTACAGAACTGCCCCCGATTGTGCAGATGGTGATAAATAATGTATGGGACAAGAAAGATTGAAATTATTTCCATCTAGAAAATACCTAAGGTAAGAAATTGCAGGTGATACAGGCTAGGAAAATTCGGCCAAAATTCTGGTCGTCAGAGGACAACCATTAGCAGGAATCTGGTCGTCCACATACAGCTTTATGGTGTCCACAATATAGAGAAAATTCCTTATACTCTTACATGCTATTAAGATAGGTAGAAAACAATATTTTGCTGTTAAATATTTCAGTGATTGATTTGGAATATCTGGTCGTCATGAGGACGACCAAAATTCATTTTCTGGTTGTCCACAGTCATTTTCTGGTCGTCGAGGACACGCGGACACGCAGATTTTCCTAGCCTGTCAGATAAATCCGGGGATTTGCCACAGACCAGTATAGAATAATGTATTGTAGATCAAGACAATACCCTGGCCCTACATCTCCACAGAGCAATAACATTAATTCATCGTTATTTCAGATAACGACCGACTTCAACATGGAGACGAATTCCAGCGAATGCTACGCTACACGAAATTTCCCCACAGATTCACAGGTATTGGTCCGGTTCGCTTTATTTTCCTCATTGATCCTTACTGATATTTCAAGGGTGGGGCAAAGGGATTCATTTAAGCGGGTGTCCAGGGGTTGCTGACCCCCCCCCCCCCCCTTCCCTAACTCTTCCCCTTTTGGAAGGGACTAAAATTTGGCAAACACAAAAAAAACGTGGCTCCTACTTAAACTTATATTGAAACACCTCTTTCCGAAATCAGATCTACTTGAGTTTTTATTGAAGTGTGCTGCTCTTACGTTCTGACTGCTACCTATGATAGCAGAAAAACATATCAGATTTGATTGGGAAATTTACGGGAAAAAATCTGAAGTTATGTCAGAGTATATACGTTCCTGTATAAATCTAATATGTACTTAGGCCAATAAAGGGAGATATAGGTATGAAATGTTTGAAAATAGGCGTACAAAGTTAACATAAGGGCCCCGATTAAGAACCCCCAGCCTGGCACTGAAGGGCTGACATTAATGCGGAATACTACTACCCGTATGTTCAAGTTCAACTTCTAAAACCACACACTCTACCTGCACTTGAGAGGTCTATAGATTGAATTGACTTGGAATGTAAGAGACTTGCATATAGGGATTTGATAATTATCTGAATCCTGCATTTTGTCTATTCCCCACTCCTGTACCATAGGTGTACATATTCTACGGGTCGCGCAGTAACGCAGAGCTCTTCATGCACAGCGGGTTCGTCTACCCGACCAACCAGTCCGACCGGGTCTCCATCAAGTTAGGTATGTGTTGAACAGTCTCAAAGATAGAAGAATATTTTTAAATGTATACATATATTTCCCCCACCTTTTTGCCTTTTCAACTTCCAATGAAAAAGAAAAGAACACATCCAAGAAATTAAGTAAACCAAAATGTAATTGTGAAACAAAGATGAAGAACATAGAGTCTGGCAAGAGACATTCTTCTATTGTACTTTGTTCTGCGTAGGATATACAAACCTTAATTATTATCGCGCCAAATGTTGAAATGCAATTTATGTCAGCACTCATTTAGGCCGAACCGACCATGTCAAGCTAGGCCAGGATAATAAAATAAAAGAAATATGATTTAAACAAATAAAATGAAAAAAAAACATTTGTAATCTTAAAGTTACAAGTGTTAACCTCATTCACTTCCCCAGGTGTGAGTAAGAACGACCCGTTGTACAGTATGAAGACCGAACTGTTATCGCGCCTCGCATTCCTGCCGTCCCGCACCTTCTACCTGCACACCGGGGACGACCCGGTCGACTCGGACCTGCTCGCCTTCCTACGCATATTCTGTATGGAGGAAGGTAACAACTTCACATTTTTCACTTTCAGAGATGTTAATTTTCCAAATATGTATACGGATTTCCATAATTTTTGCTTTGACAAATATTCAAAAGCACCAAAATTTCAGAAGGAAAATGCTTTTGTGTTCAATTTCAGGTAGCAAAAATTAAGTGTATATAACATTACATGTACATATGATTTGTTTCAGTATCAGGCCTTTAATCTAGAAGAATAGACTAACTTCGTCGTTTCCATATTTAAATACGGAAATGTGGTTCCATATTTCTCATGTTTGAAGAGTGGCCTCTCTGCACTTTACGTTTGCTTACAATAAGTCCCATACTTTTGTGTTTAATTCATTGTGTGGTACTCAATTAATTTTCTTTTCTCACTTATCCTACCATTGAAATTGGCGCATAAGAGTTACAGTCTTTGATTTTACGTTTTCTGAGTATTGGCCAAAAAAAATCTGGTTTGAAAATAAAACTGTACTCTTTAGTACAAAACATCTCTTGCAGCCGAGATCTCCATGTCAAACTATATTTCTAACCACTTTTCTCATTGTCATGCCCTGAAGTCTTAAATTCGTTGATTTTGGTCTTAAATAGCTGTTAAAAAGGGTCTTGAAATGATTTCTCTGATTTTCTGTCACTTAGAACAAAATTTCCCTCAATCTGTAATATATCAGAAACACTCAATTGCAAACCTTTGAAGAAAAAAACACAAATAATATCCATAGGAGAGTTGCGGGAGCGGCTTACGGGGGAGAACGCCACCAAGCTGCAGCGGAGTCTGAAGGACTTCGGTGAGAGCGTGGGCAAGGAGAACGAGCGGAAGGCGTGGCAGTTTCTGGAGACGAGAGTGGGACTGCTGCTGAGGGCCTACCCGACAAACAGCGAGGTGGGTCATTCATGATATAATGTACTATTATATAGGGCCTTCCTGACCAACAATTAGCTGGGATATTTATAAAAGTTTTCCGATTTTTGGTGGATTTCCGATATTTTCTCTCCAGCGCCCCCAAAAAATCTGTTTCAAAATTTGATATTTAGAACATGTTTCACAGCATTTTAAGACACATTTGGATTTTCTTAATGCCATTTCCGATTTTTTCACTGTCCTAAACTTACATCCCTGATAATATAATGTATTAAAAGGCCTAATCGACCAAGAGTGAGGTGGGTCATTTATGACATAGTGTACTAAAAGGCCTATCCAACAAACAGCGACCTGGTTTTTAGGGAGTCCCTAGTTATATCTATATAGTATTGTAGCTACTGGTGGGGACTCCCTCAATCAGTCATGTCTTTAGCCATTTAATTTTCTTTGTTCTCAGTGACCGGTTACACAATCTCATGTTCAGCTGTTGAAGGGCATTGTCCTACAATGATTGTTAGAGTCAGGCAGTTTGAGAAGCCAGAAGTGGGTTGCATAACCAGTACTTGAGCCAATCGACCCTCACCCCTCCCCATTAGGACCTCCATTGTCACCTGCAGGTGGGCAGGTCTAGGTGGGTGGGTGCAGGGACCTAGTACTAGTAGTAGGAGCCCCTTTCCTAAGCCCCTCCCTGAGTTGTGTGTGACAGCAGGAGTGGTGGTGGTCATCACCACTCATAGCCCATATAGCCTTCAGGTTGTAGGAAGGCCTTCAGTTCAGCTCATGCATGAGCGGAACTTTGTAGCTCTTTTGCTTCTTGTTATGACTTAATTTACTAAACACGGGAAATTTTTGATCTAATACACTAATAGACTTGGCCCTGTTTGAATCAATTTGCTATAAACCGTGTCAAGAAGTGTAAGGGATGTGTAAGGGCTCTTGCAGTGTCAATGGTATGGCCCATTACATAAGGTTACATAACAGCCTCCCCACCCACCCACACCCGCCCAGCTGGGGACATCTATAATTAGCACTATGTTTGGTTGTCTCATTTTAGTATTTCCCAGCCCTTTCTATGTCTGACCAGAGGTGTTGGTATAGGCCTAGACTGCAGAGCAACCCACGGGGAGACCTGCAGGGCTATCCCCCTGACCTCTTCCCGGCCCCCTACTCACCCTAACCCTGTCAGTGGCAATACCACACAAAAACTATAATTTTAAGTTTCAGTTATTTTGCATTGCCTATAGGATCTAAAAATAGTGTGGAAGAAAAGAATCATTTAGAAGAAAAGAATCATTTAGAAGGGTTTTAAGGCCGATTTGAGCACTTTGAAAAATTTCCAAATTTGAAATATTCATGGCTCCCAAAAAAAGTGAACTATGGGTGAAAACTGACTTTGAGGTGGTAGCCCCAAGTGAGAGGGTCCATTCTATACATGTCAGGAAATTCTGTGACGATTACAACATTATCTAGAAAATCACAACGATTTTTACTGTTTTTTTCACACAGGAAAACTCAACCAGTTGATTTTGCTAAAACCTTCCAGGAATAATAATTAGGCCTTTCTAATACAAAAAATGTTGTTGAATTTACAGGCATTGAATTATCAGGGGCCCACCTCAGGGACCAAGGATAGGTGCAGGTACCTGGCCCATTACATTATAGTGGTGGTTGGTTACCTACCGTCCCCCCTCCTGTATTGTTTCTATCTTGATTTGAGGCTCAGGCCTACCAGAAGGACACATCCAATCCCACTATGATGTATTAGGCTGGCCACCTGCACCCATCCTTAACCCATGAGTTGTCCCCAAGAAAATTTGCTGCCCATATATCTGACAATATTGTTGGCATGAGATAGGCCTGGATATCATTTATGCAATTTTTTAGCAAAATCCATTGGTTGGGGTTTTCACTGTAAGAATTAAGGTAAAAATCTGTCTAAATTTCTAGAAAATGTTTTATTAGTCTCACAGTTTCCTGACTAGTTTATAATGGTCATTCTTAGTCGGGGCTACAAGCTCAGAGTCAGTTTTGACTCATAGTTGACTCATACTGGGAGTCAAAAATGTTTCAAATTTGGAAATTTTTCAAAGTGCTCAAATCGGCATGAAAACCCTATCAAAAGGTTCTTTTCTTCCACAAGTCATCAGCTCTTTGCAACCTGAGAATATCAGGAGGCTAGAGGTGGCTATTCATAGAGGGATGGTCAGGGACATGGAGTAAAGGCTGGGAAATATGTAAAAGGATTTCCATCAATTAGGGGACATTTTTGGCATAAGATGGGCCTAATTATCATTTCTGAAAGATTTTAGCAAAATCCATTGGTTGAGTCTTTCAGTATAAAAATAAGGTGAAAAATCTTTCTAAATTTCTAGATAATGTTGTAATCATCACAGAATTTTCTGACATGTATAGAATTGTCCTTCTCACTCGGGGCTACAACCTTAGAGTCACATTTGACTCATAGTTGACTCCTACTGGGAGTCATAAATGTTTTAAATTTGGATTTTTTTCAAAGTGCTCAAATCGGCATGAAAACCCTATCAAAAGCTTCTTTTCTTCCACAAGTCATCAGGAATTTGCTTTAGTAACAGAGTAACGTGGGGGAGACCAGGGCTATTCCCCTGACCTCTTCCCGGCCCTCTACTCCCCCTAACCCCGTCAGCACCACAGAGCAACGCACGGGGAGACCAGGGCTATTCCCCTGACCTCTTCCCGGCCCTCTACTCCCCCTAATCCCGTCAGCACCACAGAGCAACGCACGGGGGGACCAGGGCTATTCCCCTGACCTCTTCCCGGCCCTCTATTCCCCCTAACCCCGTCAGCACCACAGAGCAATGCACGGGGAGACCAGGGCTATTCCCCTGACCTCTTCCCGGCCCTCTACTCCCCCTAATCCCGTCAGCACCACAGAGCAACGCACGGGGGGACCAGGGCTATTCCCCTGACCTCTTCCCGGCCCTCTACTCCCCCTAACCCCGTCAGTACCACAGAGCAACGCACGGGGAGACCAGGGCTATTCCCCTGACTTCTTCCCGACCCTCTACTCCCCCTAATCCCGTCAGCACCACAGAGCAACGCATGGGGGGACCAGGGCTATTCCCCTGGCCTCTTCCCGGCCCCCTACTCCCCCTAATCCCGTCAGCACCACAGAGCAACGCACGGGGAGACCAGGGCTATTCCCCTGACCTCTTCCCGGCCCCCTACTCCCCCTAACCCCGTCAGCATCACAGAGCAACGCACGGGGAGACCAGGGCCGTCCCCCTGACCTCTTCCCGGCCCCCTACTCCCCCTAATCCCGTCAGCACCACAGAGCAACGCACGGGGAGACCAGGGCTATTCCCCTGACCTCTTCCCGGCCCCCTACTCCCCCTAACCCCGTCAGCATCACAGAGCAACGCACGGGGAGACCAGGGCCGTCCCCCTGACCTCTTCCCGGCCCCCTACTCCCCCTAACCCCGTCAGCATCACAGAGCAACGCACGGGGAGACCAGGGCCGTCCCCCTGACCTCTTCCCGGCCCTCTACTCCCCCTAATCCCGTCAGCACCACAGAGCAATGCACGGGGAGACCAGGGCCGTCCCCCTGTCCTCTTCCCGGCCCCCTACTCCCCCTAACCCCGTCCTAACCTTTCTGTTTTTCAACAAAATTTAGAATGCAAACGATACCCAAAGAATACCAAAGAGTATACCTTACCTTTATTTGCTTTTGCTATGGAATTTTGTAAGCTAAATATTGATTATATTTGATTCTTGATTTCTTGTTTTTTTTGCTATATTATCTAGGTCATTGGGTCAACTTAAGGAGGTGAAAGTTTAGTGGCAGCTCCAGGGTTACAGGCAAGGTGGGGGGGACCCCCTGTGAGACACTTATGTAATGGGCCATACCATTTACACTGCAAGAGCCCTTACACATCCCTTACACTTCTTGACACGGTTTATAGCAAAGTAATTCAACCAGGGCCAAGTCTTTTAGTGTATTAGATCAAAAATTTCCCGTGAAAGGGCCTATCCATTTCATAGTGAGGTGGTTAGTTATGACGTAATGTACTCAAGGCCTACAAACCCTACAGTTATTTACGACGTAATATACAAAAAGGCCTACCTGACCAACAGTGAGATCAGGTATTTATGATGTTATGTTCTAAAGTGCCTACCCGACCAGCAGCGGGGTGGTTATTTATGATGTATGTTAAACTTCAAGGGATGAGCATTATTGTATTCCTGAAGAATGAGATTTTCAAAATGATAAACCATAGTTTATTTGTAAAACATTTTGTTTTACAGGAGGATGGCATGGAACTGGAGAAGTTTGACTTACCCGAGAATGCCCGCATGGCGATCCAGCTACGCCGCTGTGAAAAGCGAATACTAGATGCGGCTAAAAATTACGCGCTCAACTACCGGACCCAGGTCGAGCAGTGGCCGGAGCAAAAGGTCACAGAGGTTTTAGAGATAAGGGAAGAAGCGAAAGATGAAAGTACGACTGTAGCAGAAAGCGGTAAGATCGAAGAAGTGGCCGCTGACCAGTTAGACCGGTTGGAATTGACAGGTAACTGAGAGGACAAGTTAGAGTAATGGTGAGCGCTTATGTATTGATATTCAGGGTACTGAGACTGCCTAGTGTGTGTGTGTGTGAAAGGCTTTTATTAACAATTTTGTTCATTAAAGATACTTTTTCAAGATATGATGTAATGAAAGTGCCTTATTATAGGGATAGGTTTTTTTCTCAGGGAAAAAGCATGTTTCCCTTTTTGCGAGTTATTTCAGAAAAAAAGTTGATGTCTTTGATTATGTGAACAATGACTTTTCTTAATTTTAATTTTTTTATGAAGGAGATTTCTTACATTTGAAACATTAGAGATGGGGTGACACATTGTGATAACGTTTTCGTTGTAAGGATATTGATGTGTCACCCAGCCAGAACGAAAGTATTATTGTTTCTAGGTTATGCGGTTGTTGATTGTTACCTTGATATTTTGTACAGATTTGCTACTTTTATCAGACTCAGTTACATGGCCAAGACTGTTGAAATGCATCTACCCAACTCTTCTACTTTTAATCAATAAAGCCCGTGTTTTTAAGTACAGTGACAGAATCAATATAAAATTGGTGCTTTATAAGTATGTCAAGACTGAGAAAACTTGAGCTTTTAAAGTCTATCTTTATCAGCTGAGAAGGCTCTCATATATCTAATCTTAAATAAAGAAACAAATAAATCTAAAAAAAAAAAAAAAAAAAAAAATTAAACTTGTGGTTAGTGGGAAGCACATTTCATCTTCTTGACTTTGTATAATTGAATTATTCACCTAACTACGGGTGACTTGCTCTGAAAGTAGTAGTTGGTAACGATATCTGTAGACTGGAATCCCTACCATTGTACGACCTTGTAAGGCCATACCCACTAATCGACTTTAGCAGCGACGGGCCACTGGGAGGATTGCCGCCCTCGTCATCGAGTGACTGTAATATTAAGCAAGTTTGATATTTTACCAACTATTTTATCAGCCATTGTACCAGCGATCCTGTTGCCTTTTGCCTAGAAAGCACACCATACCCATAGGGAATAAGTCCATCTCACGCAGGATATATCCTGGGGTTGGATAAGGGTCGGACAAAATTCAGGGTATAAAGCATCTTTGTCTCCTAGAGTTAAGGTTACTGAAATAAGCAAGAATTATACTTTTCTATATCCCCGAGTATTGATAAAACATGATTTGTAAAATTTTACCAATTTACAGATTTGCAGGTGTGCCAGCCAATCAAAATGCTGTATTTCAGGGAAAATAGGGTCAGACATTATAGTTTTGCAGACAGGCTCTAACATTGGTTCCTGTGGGGAAAAAACAATATGTAAAGCTGTATTCTACAAACTCAAGAAGCAATTTATCAACCAAATTGCTTTCATTAATTTTGTATCATGTAACTGTCTTCATGGAAAAAGCATCAAGGCAATTTTGAAAATATTTCATGGTAAACTTTAACATTGGTGTAAACTGGGATGGGCTTATTGCCTGGCGATCTATTGATAACTCAGTCACCCAGCGACTACACCAGCGATTCTCCTAGTGGCCCATCTCCCATCGATGTAAAAGTCGCCAATGGGTATGTAGAAACTGTACATTGTTATGTAGACACTTGATTCAAGGTTATTTTCTAGTAGTAACATTAAAAATGTGATCTGTGCATAATGATTTTCAGACAAACAAGAAAAAACACATACGAAAACTGTGGAAATGGTTTGTTATTTATACGTTAATGTCTATCTCGAAAAGCAATGCATAGATATTATCCTGTTTGAGTTGGAACTAAAATTTAATCTTCCATAATTTTAATGACGATGTTCTCTTCTTTTTCAGGGTGTTCTGAGCATAGGCCTAACACCCGCATAGCTTCTTTTATGTTGAAAATCTCTCACTTTAAGAAAAACTGGCTGCCAGGCTTCTGCTAATGTTTGCCCTCCTACCCCTGCTTCAAGAGAACAGTTTTCCTGAAGGAATAGTGTGTTGAGATGAACCTGTGATTGTTAGAAATGACGCAATTCTCTCTACCACAGATAGCTGATTTACAGCATTTCAAACACCTGCAGGCTAATTTGGACTCATTTTGTTGGAAAAAAAACAAGGAAATCGGTAATTCCTGGTTATTTATGCATCTATGGGAAGGTAAATTTAAACAACTGAAAAAAGACATTGGTCGGTTGAGATTCTATGTTAAAGGGACGTTCGCGTCCTCCCGTCGTAAGGCTAAGGTACGCCGACGTTAGCCTTTAGACGGGACGGCCGGCGACGTGTTTTTCACTTTTGGAACGTAATCTGGCGACGTTATTGGTCACGTCGCGAATTTGGCGGGGGAGTCAGGGGGTTACAACGTACCGATTCACTTCCGTCGCACAGACGAGAACGTCCCTTTAACCTGCAGGTAAACTCAAGAAATTGGTTATCCATGGTTGGGAGAATTTGGAGCATGTAAAAGGTTGGGAATGATATAAGTGAATCCCTTGGATGACATTTAATTTATCTGAGCCCATATTTTCATATCTGATTTGGCTTCTAGTTAGATTGTTATGAGTCGTGTCTCATAATTAGGGATTCCGTCCATCAAGAACCTATTATTTCCTCTATGATAATTATTGCACAATTCTTTGTGACAACTCTTTGTGGGGGATGGAATCACTACTACGGAGTTGCTAATCAGAAAAGAATTTTATTTTATTTTCATTTTGAGCAGCTTGGAACAAACATGTTTGTATTTTTCTTCATTAGGAGAAGTCGTTATGTTACTATGTTGATTGTCATTCGTCCTGGTTGAATATGAACTGTCCATTGTTGAAGGAAGAACATGGTCCCATAGCATCATATCATGGCGTTGAGTAGCTAATGTTGTACCTTCTTAAAGGAAAACTTGCACATAAAATCACAAAGTGCCATGTTTTGTGTAATAGAGTTAATTTAAGTCATCTAAATATATTTCAAAATTAAAAACTTGAAAATGTCAGGGTCTTAAGGGAATTATTCAGGAAAGTAACTTAATTTTGGGAATTCCCTCAATGCTGGGCTGCTCAGTACTCCCCTTGCTACGTCATAGCTATGGGAATTCCTTCTAAAGTTATTTTGGGGTTCTCTGACTAATGAACAGTTGTTGATGGGTACATATTTTAATTTATCATGAGTTGCATTAAGTCAGATATTTATACATTGGGTTAGAGAGCAAAATTCTTGTTACAAATTCTACAGGGATGGGGATTCCCTTCTAAGAGCTGATGGGATTCCCCAAGAACTCCCCTTGCTACGTCATAAATTGGGGGACTTCCCTTAAAAATGTAATAATATGCAAGTTTTTTAATCTCCCATAATTATGTGTAAACTAAATATTTTCTTTCCATTTTTTTCTTACCTTGATAGTGGAAGTTGTAAATAAAATGCTGAATTAAATTCATTGAAAAATAACTAGCCTGCAGTTATGTCCAAGCTTTCCTTTAAGGTATTAAACAGAGACAATACCAACAACAAAATCGGAAAAAAAGATTGAAACTTTCTGCACCATATTCTCATCCCGAAAGTGTACCTCACAAACCGAGTCACCGTTTTCTACCTACTCCTTTTTTGTACTTGTTTATGACAATCAATGTTGTTTATGAATGATATCAATATGACACACCTACCTATTTTGTATACCTTACAAGGGAGGATTTGCATTATGTGTAACCATAAACTGAAGGATCATGAGAGGGGTTTGTAGTCCGTTCTGACCCAGATTAGCTATTTCATAATGGGTCTGTACACTCACAACAGTGCATGGCTTCTATTAGCCACTTAAGATTTGTAAGTAGTTCTTTTATTGGCCCTCTATAAATGGCATGGGGAACCCCTTTGATGGTTGTTTGGGTGCTGGCTGGTTTATGGTCCTACCTGCCATATACCAGCAGCTGCAAAGTATGCTGGGATTTGGGTGGGAATTCCCACATAAAATGGCCGATGATGTACAGACTCACTTTGGGAAACAGTGGGTCTGAACTCGACAGACTAGGGGGTTAGTGGACTCCAGGTATGGACTTGAATTTGGCAAAGAGAATGAACAGTTACATGTGCATGTGTGAATGCCGTTGTTTTCGTACTTAGCCTATATGCGGAAACCCGCTTTCTAAAATTCTGTTTCAGCCCCTGGAAAATACTCCTTGCCAAATGTTTGTGCATGTATTAGTTAGGATTCCCTCTGTTAATAAGTGCTGTGTGTTCTCCCAAAAACTGGATATTGAATGCTTTAATACCAAGACTGGTTTCTACATCTACCATTGAGTAGGTTTCAATGGTGAGTTCTGTTTTACTAAAATAACTTTAAAAAAAGAGGCAGTTTTGGTCTCAGTTTCTAACAATGGAAAGAAAGTGAGAAAGAGTTAAATCTGAACTGTTCACGAGGTGCTCTGTTCGCAATGCCAAAGGCATTTGTTCTTTTATATAAAAGGTCACATTGTATTTCATTGACATGATCCATCTACCTGCTCTGGTATATTATTTACGAAACTTGTAGTCACAAAAGTAGAATTCTGACTTTGATATTTCTCCAAAAGCTTTATCAAAATGTTTGTAATTTACTGAACAGTTGTCCGTGTGTATGCTTCTCAAGATTTCTTACATGTTGATGAGACATTATACATTAGTTAAGGAGAAACTGAGAACTTCATTTGAACTTGGGGAATTTGTATAATAAAAACCAGTTTTTGAAGCGTAAAATAGAATAATTGCAATAAAGGATGCATGTACGTAGCCAGTGAATGGTTGTATTTGATAATTTATGATAAATACGTGCTGCTGATGATTGTCAGAGTTTTAGGTATTCAGCAATGTGTCAGCTATATCAACACCAACTCATGTTTGTGTTCTTGTACCAAGTACTGCTGATTGAATCTATCGGGGGGAGAAAGATAGCAAGGCATGGCGGTGTAGGAGGAATATATATGTGAATGGTTGGATATTATGATATTGATAAAGACTTATAACCTCTTTTACCTTTCTTTTTTTCTGTATAATACTTACTCTGTACTTGAACTTGTCACCTGTACCCAACATAAAGAGGTCACCTTTCTCATTTAAAGAGAAGACTAATCCTGTCTCAATGTTTTTTTCGGCTTGCATACAAAGTCATTCTTTATTGTACAAGTGTCTGCTGTGTATTGTGTATGAAGATAAGTTGTCTTTACTTTCCCAAGTTGTTTCTCCTGGGGGTAAAGTGGAATGGAAACTATGTGAAAGTAGATATGTATTTGATAAGCTAACTTTTGTTGTTAAGGTCCTCAGGAATATATATTCTCTCCTGAGAGTTGTGGAAAAGGTCCTTCAAGGTGCTATGTAAGGCGATGTAGAGACATAATGTAACAGTCATTACGAAGCAAGGTATGATGCCCGGCTGTTTGAGCGCTACTCCGATGTGGGGACACAGTATGACAGATTCAACTGTGGGCGGTGTTGCATTTGGAAAGTCGCCGCATGTGAGAAGTCGCCAGTGGGGATGGTATAGACTCTGCACACGTTCACAAGAGGTCCCTGTAGTCTGAAGTATATAACCTCGACAGGTACTTTTTCCACAAAATGTGGAATAGGGATGAATTAGCCTTTTAGGTATGAATCTCAAATAGATAAAAGGTGAGAGTGATATATATTTAGTTTGATACCCATTACAATTTTTAAGGAATTCAGTGACAAAACATGTCTTGAGAGTAGAATCTATTCCTTTGCACATGTGCAGTACCTATTATAGTCCATCAGCGACTTCTCAAATGCGGAAACTTTCCAGATGTGAGAGTGGCTGTTGGAAGTGCCCAAAACAGGAAGGTAGCCTGATAGATGTTAGAAGAGACAGCTATTGGACTGCTACCCCGATGTAGGGATGTCGTGTGACAAACACTACCATAGACGGCTGTGAAAGCGTGGCCCAATATAAGAAGGTAGCCCAATCAATGTTACAAGAGACAGTTGTCCGACTGCTACTCCAACGTAGAGACGTAGTGTGACAAAGGCTAGAATGGATGGCTGTTGGAATCGTGGCCCGATATAAAAAGGTAGCCTGATACTGCTACTCCTATCAGAGACCTTGTATGTATATATAGGATATTTCGAGACTGGAACGTCAGGGGTAAACCTGTTATACACTACTGGCCTGCCACCTAGGTGCTGGTTGGATTGGATTTGGTTTGGCCATTATGCCTGTGGTAAAAATGACCTGTGAGGTGCCACCTGCCATTCTAAAAATACATTGGTAATGATCAGACCCTGGTCATGGTTGACCAGGTTGGTTCCAACCAGCCACTAGGGTAATGAGCACATAGTCCCAAAGAGAAGCTTTCCAGTCTATACATCCTATATATACATATACAAGGTCTCTGCTCCTATGTAGGGATGTGAAATATCAGACGCTGCTGTTGATGGCTGTTGGAGCGCTACCTTGTAGGGACATCACACTAACAGATGGGTACCTGTACGGCTGTTAGAACCTGCCCCCATGTAGGGATGTAGTCTGATAGATGTTAAAGTACCATAACTACTAGGCACTTTTAGTCGGTCAATAGATCAGTGCTAAAATCGGCCAATTATACCAGGATAATCGGCTGACTTTTGCACTGACTCAAATCGTCAGTCAGTATGCTATATTGAAATGTATTGAATTATGTTTAATATGAATCAATGCTAAAAGCTGCTGATTCTTCATATAAAATCAGCCGATTTTAACACCATCGGTTGGCCAACTTTGTCACAGTTGCCTAGTGGGTATGGGGTTTAAGACAGACTGCCCTGGAGTGTTGACACCATGTAAGGTTGTAGTTGTAGTCTGACACATTGGGACGGTCAGCCATGGAACCACTGGCCAGAAACTGTAATTCTCCTTTACTTTTGTACTGCTTTATCTGTGAACAATAAATTGTTGATTTGAGTGTGTTGACTCCCATGAGAATTAGTGTTCTTTTTTTCTCGGGTTTGACCTAACCAATAAAATCATAGTGTTTAAGAAAATCTAATTACACTGCAAGAGATGCTATGGAATTAGGACTTTGAAAACATGGCAAATGGTATTCTCCATTGATGTATGAGGTCTACTGACAGATTATTTGAGATTTCAGAAAGTACGATAAATAATCACAACTAGAATATTGTCTATGTAGAGCTAACAGGCATGCAAGATTTCTGCAGGAATGAGGAATTCCGCGTTTTTGAAAATTCTTTTGATCATTTTTAAGATTTGTCCTAATCTGAGGAGAAAACGTTTTTTCTATAGTGGTTGGGGGTGCCTCAATTATTTTGGCATAAAAGTAGAAAACTTTTTTAAAAAATTCAGCATTGAAAAAATATATTTATAATATTTTGCTTTAGTAAACAGGTAATGCCCTAATTTCCCTCATGACTTACATGCCTGGCTAACTGAATTTTTTTTTTAAATGTACCTGAAGAATTGTTATTTGCCATGGAAAATGAACTGTTTGAACCTGTATGAGTAAACTTGTTAAAACCAGGCATGTCAGACTTCAACCCAAGTGCGGAATTCCGCACTTTTCATAACCCTTTAGCAGTCATCTTTGAGATTAGTGCAAATCTGAGAACAGATTTCTTTTTATAGGGGGTAGGGTAGACAAAGCATTCGCCTCTGGATATTCCCATTCCAGAGACGAACAGAACCCTACCAACAAATCGGGAGTAGAATTTTCGTTGCAACGGGTAGATGGGCAGGGGAACAAACTTTCAACCTTCTCATTCAAGATATGTCAACATAAATCTTTATCCAAAAAGGGTGCCCCGTGATTATCTTTTCGTTTCTAAGGCATAGGGAAGCCAAATTCGAGTGAAAATCTCATATCGACAGTGCCCTGCCATCTGCTACAGCTTCGAATCGGGATTGCAGGCATGCCCTACCTAGCAGAGGTGACAGAGCAGGTAGGGGATGCATCGCAGGCTAGGGGTAGGGGGTTCAGGGTTAGTCTATAGAGTATTGTGCAATTTGAAATGGAAAATATAAAATCTTCAAAAGTGTACTGTCGATATCCTGAAGGTCGTAATATAAACCAGTATCTTTATTTTTCTTCTTAGAAAATAATTTTTCTTTTTACCGGTTTTTGCGAATTTCACGAAGTTCTGCACAAAATTAATGCCATTCAAAGATTGGCATACCTGTAAAACACAAGTTCTGAATACAACAAAATTGCCAATAACTATCCTGATTGTAATATGCCTATTAGAATACCACACTAATTTCCCTTACAGAAGTCCCGATTATTAAGACATGTCCTAGATTGTAAGTGTACAACCCACGTAACCAGTAGGCCTTTATTCCATCACCTACTACTATTCTGTATTCATTCATCAGTGAACACTAAAGTTATAAGTGACTGTAGTAATGAGGAATATATCTACAGAGCTGCGAAACATGATTTGTCAGCCCGGTGACTGGGTCGGATATTGTGTAGGCCTATGGAATAATATCTTGGTGTGGCAGCTCTGTAAAGAGGGCATTGGGACCCACTGCTACAAATAGGCACCTCATTTCATAGATTAGGTCACTATGCACATGGCATAAAACTAGCTAAAAAGCATTACCTTGCAGTCTGGAAAGAACCCTGAAGGGTTGGCCTAATGTAAACTGGTTAAAGGAAAGCTTGCACATAAGTGCAGTATTGCTATATTTCAATGAACTCAATTCAGCATATTATTCATAACTTGCACTCTCAATATGAGCAAAATCGCAGGAACATTCCTATTTTTTGCACAGTTATGGGACATTACAAAACTTGTATTTTACTTCATTTCTTAAGGGAAATCCCCTAATTTATGACGTAGCAAGGGGAGTTCTTGGGGAATCCCATTTTCCTTTAGAAGGGAATCCCCATCCCTGTAGAATATATAAAAAGACTTATGCTTTCTAACTTAAATTATATATATGTGGCCCAATGAAACTGATCTAAATTAATATATATATATCAATCTACATTCATTAATTAAGCAGGGAATCCCAAAATAACTGAAGAAGGAATTCCCTTAGCTGTGACGTAGCAAGGGGAGTACTGTTCAGCCCAGCATTCAGGGAATTCCCAAAATTAAATTCCTCTCCTGAATAATTCCTTAGAAAATCTACTTTTTCACATTCTTACTTTTGAAATATTTTTAGAATACCTAACTCACGTTAATTACATCGAAAATAGCATTTAGTAAATTTATGTGCAAGTTTTCCTTTAAATAAAGAAAATAAACATAAATAGACAAAGTCATTCTTGAAAATTTTGAAATTACTCCAAACACCCCCAAAACAGTCTCTAACATATAAGATACATATCTGGATACATATGCCGTTTCCTGTCTTTTAAGTAATTTCTATTGAATTTTAAAATTCCAAAGAAAAATCTTCACAAAAAGTAAGGGCAGGACCAAATTTTGTGTTATGTTGGGTTACCTGAATATAACAATTGTCTTAGGCCTTATCATTACAAGTAGAAGTATTTGTTACTTGTTCAGATGTTTTGGTGTAGCTGATAATACTAAACTATACCCAGCTTAGTACTTGGCTGACAGTGGCTGTCGATTTTTTGTTAAAATTGATGACAGAAACTCTCATAAACTACAACAGATATTTCTTTCTGGAATCTTTTTTGACCTAATGGTCGTATAAGGAAAAACGAATCAGGGAAGTGAAACAGGGAGGAAATCATGAGGAAAATGGAGTTTTTACAGGGAAGTAGCTACCAGACTCCAACTCACACAAAAACATTTTATATCAAACTGTAGGTTAACACACACTGGAAAAACTAAAAATAGATATCAAATAAAATGTTGATATGGTGGACTCACTTATTGATTCAATATTTTTAGGTCAGGGAAGTAGAAACTAGACATACTTTCAGCAAAAGACCATTTCAATATATATGTGGTAGATAGAGCATGAGTCAGGACAGGAAGGTTACATGAAATCAAGGACGGATTTAGCCTCAAGCCTCCCATTGTTGGGAAAAGCATCATAACTACTATAGAACAGTTTTATCCTTACATCCCTACTTGGCTAGCAATGCACTGCTATAGGCCTCCGAGGATTGGATAGTTGGGCAAGCAGGTAAGTCTTATATTGAACATAGAAACAGTTCAGTGTTGCAATTCTCCTAGATGTGGTTCTCAAGTTAGTAGTATTTTGGCCTACTTGCAGGCCAAATCAAGGTGCATTGTGGGGAATATGTTGCCAAGTCCATTTCCTGATATAAGCCTTTTATCATTTCATAATTAGTCGTCTATGACATTTGGTAGCATATCTGGGAAAAGGTACCTAGCTAATGGCAATTAACCAGGTCACAAAATCACATGAAACATGGTGAAATGTGTTTGCATAGATGAAGGGGCAATGTGGCAAGTCCAACATTCATATAATTGCATATTCTCCTTTCTATTTTCTATGTAGATATATTAATCGAATATATCAGATGCGATAAAAATGAAACAACTACAACAGAACTTGAAATGGCATTCAATTTCCTATTTTCTTTCATACTAATAGTTTATGTTTAACACCAATACCATGAAATAAAAAATACAATAAACAGGAAAACGGACAATTGAACCCAATCTTATTTTTATTGCTGCAAACCATTCACAATATTCCTGATAGAACCTGAGATAAACATATTTGAACCTCCCCACCTCTTGCACATTGAGAACCCCTATTCCCAATTGCTGTCTTTATTTCCATGTTACAGCGATTTAAAGTTTATTATGTTTATCAAGAAAGGAATACTTGTTCCACTCTCTGTTTTCAGTATTGAGAAGACAAAAACATTTTCTACATTACCTATGAAAAATTGTTCTTTTCATTTTTGATATTCTTTTACTGTAACCATGGTAACTTGCTAACCTAAATTTTGCTGCTTAGAAATCCTGCTAAAACATTCCATTTTGATTTTCCCATGATGCATTGCTTATGAACATTTTGATGTTTTAGAAAGTTTCATACGAGTATTTAGACAATTTTCCCCATATATTTCATCATTAATGTAACAAAGAGTTAATTTCTATGAGATACTGCCAGATTTGGCCTAAATTGAGCATAATGGCCTGTATTGTAAGATTGTGAAGGAAATAAATATTGTAGAACAATAAAACAATAAGTGGAAGAATCCCTGGGACTTCAGATTATAACATACATGTTAAGTAATTATTTTCATAATATGAACAGAACTCCAAAGCTGGTGGCCACAGGGTGGCAAAATATGTCAATATGATTATACAGTATGTAGGGTATTGAAGTTGAGTGGTCCCTGAATATGCCCTGGCGATAAATTTCAGCAAAAAAAGCATTAACTGGTAGATGAAATATATATCTATAGTGAAGCATATACGTTAAATTTTTAATATTATCAATTCTCTTTCAGGGTTGCTGAGCCATCCGCCAAAGTGTGATATACAACATTATAGAACTATATGAAGATGACAGGATGAAACAGTCATAGCAAGATCTACTAATAGCTATTATGTCTTGGAGACTGCTGCAGTTCATTACTGGGGGAAGGATGGATGTGGATGTGTAAATTAATTATGTTATATGCAAATGAACTCTCATTTATATTCCCTTTCATTATATGCCTAAAGTACCTCATTTGGGACAAATATTTGGGCAGTGTTGCGTAGTTTTAAAAAGGTAAAATAACTGACATTTTGTTGTACAGTTCAAAAACCTTTATAAAGGTGTCAGTCTTATATTTTCTGTGCTCCCCTGGACAGGTTTCAAGCAGATTCTAGAATTTTTGATCTTTTCTTCGCTGGAATCACAGAGGTTTTTGATGGTTATCAGGGAAATTACGGATCTTATTACCAGAATAGAGATTCACATTTTACTAGTGGGAAAAATAGAGGTCTCAATAAGTTTTATGTAGGGTTGGCAACAGTGTTTGGGTCATTAAAGATTCAGTTATCTTCACATTCTTTGTACCAAGTTGCAGCTACATTAGAACCCCTCCATGGATCCTATATGCTGCAATGTCTCTGACCAATGGCTACGGCCAATGGTGAGGAAGTCTGATGTCTCCCATAACTGCTTGATAAAGAGCTTGTTTGGACTCATTGAACGCTATTGTGTCGTTTAGGGTTAATTATAATTATAGTGCATTGTCCGAGATGATTATTATTATTAATATTGTCTCTGATGGGATGCTAGTCGAGTGGTAAGTAAGTCCACAAGATGGGCGCTCAATCCATAACATGAACAACGCTTGGCAGTACGGTAAGTTTATTGATGGATATGGTGATGCGTACAGTTGCTCGTGATGGTAATAAGTCCAAGGTATAACAGTTCCAGTTTAGGGCAGAGTAAGCTTCCTCTGTAGAGTCCGCCTAGTCTCACCTCCGGCCGTCGTGCGGTAATACAGTGTAAGTCACCAGATGTCCCTGTGATTGTATAGCTATCTAAACCCCTTCGAATCTCCCGATCCATATGATCCAAACGCTAATGGTCTCTCTCTCTCTCTTACACTGCGCTCTTGCTTATAAAGCAGTCTGATATTGATTTTACCCCAGGGGTCGGTGCTTGCGGGGAGGTGGGTCCAGGTGAGCATTGTCGTCAGGTATATTTACACCTACCAGTGGCACCTGCCATTACTAGATATTTTCATAAACTAAGTAATTTAGAGGAATTCTTATTATTTTGTATTCAACTGGTGACCTTGACACTAATTCAATGATCATGCACAAAGTAACTGATTTAATCTCTACCTTTGTGCATCATGATATGCCTGATCATCCAAAGTGGATGTGCTGATTCCTTGGAATCAGGGACTCTTCATTATCATGCGAACATCGCACACCATTCTAAGAATTATTTCTATCAAACATTAGATATTCCACCCTCAAGCAAAGTTGATGTTAGGTACAATATAACATTTAAGACAACTAATTGCTGTCCTACACTTGGCTTTGGAATTCAGCATTCTGATGGTAAACAGTACATTTATGACACCTGGTGCCCCAATGTAAATGTTGCCTACACTGCATTATATAGCAGATACTATATTCATGCAAAGAAAGAATTTCCTCATTCTGGTTGCAACATTGTGTCTAAAGACTACATTTGCATTGGCACCAGAACTTTGGTATACAGCAGTCCAGTACTTTGGCAGTTTGGGGCACTGCAAGACTGCTCAAGCAATTCTAAATTAAATGTTACTGTAGATTTGGAACTGCAATATTTCCATACCTATGTAAGAGAGTGTCAACCTCTTACCAGTGAACAGGTACTTCAATTATAGTTACACTACATTTCCAAACATAATTGGACAAACATCACAGATAAAGGCAAATGAGTTACTGGCATTTGGACTAAATATCAATTCCTTTATTCCAAAGTGCTATCAACATGTCAGGCTTTTATGGTGCCACGTACTGTTTCCAGAGTGTCGCAATGGTGTAGCAATTTACCCTTGCTCAGAGATGTGTTATGATTTTATTAAAGGGTGCGGGAAACCCTTGCGTGATTTCCAACATGCCTTACCATGTTATAGTCTCCCAAGTCTGAAGGATGGCAAGGAGTGTCTTTACAAACCAGTCGTCTGTCCTCAACTCAAACCTCCTAAGTTTGGGACCTTATTTGTCGAAGGCTATTTAGTGACAAATGTCAGCAGGTATTCCTGTAATGAAGGTTTCTATATCCAAGGACATGCAGTAAGACACTGTCAGTACAGTGGAGACTGGAATGGAACAGCCCCATCATGCAGATCTCAAACTGAAATGGGGCACCACAGAATTGCACTACACATCATAATACCAGTTTTAGTGTCATTTCTCCTGTTAGCCCTTCTCATTGTTGTTTGCATCTGCTTCAGAGGAAAAGTCAAGTTAATACTTCTGTACAATCCCCATATGGATGCAATTAGGCACAGGGGTCACCCGCAACAAAAGACATTCATTACATATAGTAGTGAAGAAATAGTTGAAGTCAATGAAAATTTCTTACCAGAACTGAGGCAGCAGTTACCTGCATGGAATCCAATTACATACCAACTGGACTTCCTAGCTGGTAATAATGTGCAGCAAAGTATGGAAGAGGCTGTGTGGCAAAGCAATGCAGTCTTGGTTTTACTCACAGAAAACTACATAAAGAGCGGCATGTGCCTTTATGAATTTAATCAAGCAGAGACCAGGTCAGTTACCAATAAAGAATTCCGTTTGATTGTCATCCTTTTTGTTAAGGAAAATGAAAAAGGAACGATGGATATGATTGGTGAATTGCCTGAAAACTTGAGAAATTTCATTCAAAACAGGGTATATTTAATTTTGGGAGAGAATTTATTTTGGAATAAACTTCGAAGATCACTTGTAAGATGAACATTATCATAAAAAGTTGGTCAAAGTGGATCTATTAATTTGAGCATACAACTATCAACTCCAGGTTTCTAAAACCAGAAAGAGCAATCAATGTTATGTTTTTAACTTTATGTACTGTATTTACTGATTGTACCTTTTTGTTGATAATTTGTACATTGTAATTTGCACCCAAAATGTCTTTAGAACCTAGCATTGCAACTTTATGCTGTAATTATTGTTACATTCTTTCATGTTATAATAATGTTATTATAACATTATTTGTGGGAAGGTCTTGACTTCACTAAAATATGATGTTATTATAACATTCAATTTTAGTAAGTCTCAATTTTACCTAGAATAACATAACATTGATTTCAATGGCAAATATCACTCTTTTGGCTCTGTGAGAAAAACTAACAATGGATTTCTCATAAAACTTCTGGATTATTAAGAATTCATGTGTGAGAAAATACCTAAACAAACAAGAAATGTGGTAGTGACCACGGAAAAAACGGTTTTCCCCTGTGTGTGTTGAGGCAAGTTTGAACTAAAATGGCTAAAACACAGAGGTGGTAGGTGCCATTGTCAAGTGGGCGAGTGCCGTTGTTGCGTCGGCAAGGGCCGTCGTCACGTCTCGAAAGGAGAGTGTAAGCATAGATCTGTAAGAAGATTGACACCAGGTTTAGAGACGTTAGTAGTAGACTGTAAAACCTGCCTCGACTCCATTATGCCCACTCCATTCCGAAAACGAAGGTACGCTGGGGCAGGCTTTCCCAGTCTAAGTCACAAAGTGGAAACTATGTAGGGACATTCCTAGAGCTTAGACAAAATATCTACGATGTTTTATCGCCGTTGCTACATCGCCGTCGCTTGGTATACCCAGATACTAGCAGATACTAAATTGTATCCAACCATGAAAATTAAGTATCAAAATAGATCAACAACCTTAAACTGATTATGCACTGTTGAGAAGTAGAAAGTCTAATACCTGACCATCTGGTTCTCAAGGGGCCCAATTGTAGGTTTGGAATACTTAAAAACCCATCTCAACTGGACTGGACAATAAGTAATTATTGGTATTGGTATATTCTTTTTAACTAATTATGTCATTTTCAAGCTATCAAATTACAAATATTTCTTGAATGCACTTTTGTATAGAACTGACATTTGTATTGTAATTTATGATGAAAATATCATCTCTAAATATTAGAACCTCAAAGCCTTTATTTCTTTATTCATGACTTTATAAGGTTTAATCAATTAACATTTTCAAGTATACCTGAACCTAGTGACTTTGCATCTCAAAATGGAGCCAGGTACTGTTGGGGACCCTTGGTGTAAATAGAGACTCTATTGAGTTAGGTGGAGTTGGGCGGTATGGCTGGGCATTTAGCCTTGAGCTCTCACAAGTCAGAGACCTCTCATTCATTAAATAACTAAGATGATCTAGATTGATAAATTAGGAAATTTAATAATAGAGCAAGCAATTACTGATTACCTATATTAATTAACAGTGAATAACAACAATAAAAGTGATCACACATGTACAAATAAATCCACTTTGGATGACACAAATTTCACTGAAAGTCTACCATTTTGGATTTTGTTCCCCGTCAGGGTTGAGTTGATATTTCAAGGTGGCTCCCCTTTAAAATTCAATGAAGGGATCCAAGGACATCATCATACCAAATGAAATAAAGAAATCTTGTGGCGAAAGAGTTAAGTCTATATCCTTTCTTTTGAATTTGAGGACCACAGATTGTGTGTGGGTATAGGCTTGTTCATCAGAGTCGGCTGACGTCAGCACTGATGGCTAAGAAGATCTACCCCAGAATTGCCTAGTGGGTATGGGGCTTTAAATTCGCAACTGTCTATTTTTTGTGCAATTATCTTCACTCAAATATTCTAAAAATATTTTAAAAGAAAAGAAGGGAAAGTGGCCAGGTATTAGTGAATCATTTAGGAAAGAAAATCAAATTTGGGAATTCCCTAATTTCTGGGCTTTTCAGTACTACTCTTGCTACGTCATAATCAAGGGGAATCCCGTTATGAATAATTTAATATTCACAAGTTTTTGAATAATTTTAGTGAATTGAAAGATACAAATTTCTATGGCCTGTATGGGGTCTTATACCCAGAATCCATGCTAAAGCTCAAGTTTCTTTCTATAGATTCTTGTTAGAGTTGGGGATTCACTTTTATGGAATCATGGGAATCCCCAATAGTCACCATGTGACGTCACAAATTTGAGAATTTTCTTAAAAAATACATAAATTAGACCTTTTCTCATAACAGTGTCTTTACTTGAAATATTCTTTACATATCTCTAGCCTTATTAGTTATTGACCCAAAGGTTATGCTAAATGTCGGTCATGGGAAAATGTTCATCCTTTTATTATAATTATGCAAGGTACCCTTTAATTTCTTGTTGGTCTACACTGTGAAGTATCTGATGGTAAGTGTACCTGTTTCCTTAGAAAGCTAAACTTGTAGAATTTAGGTACTCCTATGAAGTTATATATAATTAGTTAGGGGACGCTTGTTGTTTTATGGCTACTGTGTTTAATGTCTATGTACTCCTTTCAATGCCTTATATCTATTGTTCTCCTGGTCTACCTCTGGTGCAGTACTTCAGAATACCGTTTTGTTGTTCAGGCTGGCAGGCATATGCAATACAACAACTCTATTCTGTTTGCTGATGAAAAGAGGTTTAATATCCAAGTTATATTTTTACAAGAAGCACTCAAGGTTAACACTGAAGTGTTCTAGACACATAGATACATAGATCCTATACCAGCTACAATGCTGTGGTGTTCATGAGTCTCGCTAGACAAGCCAGGTTACCCTCTTTAATATCCTGTATCATTTTGTTCTTTTCTTTCTATGTCTTTTATATGCTGATAGTTTGAATTTTTATGAATTTGATTGTTTTTGAGTTGCAATCACTATCATTTTATCTGTTTGGATAGAATCATTTCTCAACATTATACACACTCTTTTCTAAACATCCACTGCATGAAAAAAAGGCATTTTAAGACCTTTAAGTTTCTGTAAATGGAGCCATTGAGGTGCGCTAAAGGTAATGGAAAGGTCACCTTTGCAAGACCTTTCCAAAACTTTTTCAGGTGACCTTTAAAACTTCATCAAAGATCTTGCAAAGGTATTATATATATGATTGTTCGAGTCTAAAGAACTCAACAAAATATACAATGGAGCCAACCAGAAAATTATGCTGTGGGCACGTTAGCATATCTACCATTATGGCAACTCTTAACAGAGTTAAATCAGAGTTTACATACAGACCCTCAGGTCCTTCTTTTGATCATCATTCTGGTGCCATTCAGTGAGATATAATGACCTTTCCAGCTGTACCAGTTGATTCCTTCAGCATAAGCTGTACTTCCATAGACACCATTAAGATGTGAAAGATGGCATGGACCCGCATACCACCAGGCTCCTTTGTAATCCTGAGCACAATGTTCTATGTCCGAGAGATCATTGTCATGGTCCTTTGTCGAGAAGTGAGACTGGTTGTGACGGATTGCAAATGAGTCACCTGTCATGAAAATGATAATAAATTTATTCACTGCGATCATACAAAAGTGTTATATATTGGACACTGATATGCACTACTCTATTCAATTATTCAACAGGTCTACTTTTTACTCATCATTTCTATTAAGATATGATAAATAGGCAATGGACATTTTGATAGGTCGCAAATGGAACAGCTTAGTTGACTTTGTTCATACTTATATCAATTATTAACAATATCCACAACAAATTGGAGCAGGGAACTTCTCTGGTTGTGAGATATAAGTTAGGTGACACTGACAAGAATGGCCCTAGATCCTCCAATTCGACACAGTGACATGGCCATTTCGTAGAATCGACATGCTACATGTAATGGGGCTTAGTGACATGAAGAAAAAAATTAATGACATGACGGGGACCATTTCTTAAATTCAACATGATACCTGAGCATTCCTTAGAGGCGACATGGGACATGATGACAAGGAACATAACTTTATTAGCATACAATTGAATAGTATGGTAAAACCAGGGTCTAATACAGAGGTTCTGAAAGGAGGGTGCCAGCATGTTCTTAAAGCACTTAATTGGCGTGAGCTTCATCCAACTCTTTCTGTTGTGTAGGAAGCAACCGGAAGGGAGTTGGGGGAGCGGGGCAGGACAACAGTTGACAACAACTTACATTATACAACATATGATGTATCTGACAATTTTGATATTTCACTACTCCCTGACTATCCGCTATGATTTTATCAGTAAGTATACAATTGTACAGTATGGGTGTAAACCACTAAATTGTGACATCAACTAGGCTTATATTTTGCGGTACAATTAAAAATGAAACGAAAATCCCAAATATAGTGAAAACCACACATGTTAAACAGCATTGAATTTGAATTAACATATATATTGATAATTCAATAGGGTTAATAAGCTTATCTCGGGGCTGTGATGTCATCTAAGCTGTCAGTCACAGGTGTCTGTGTGTGCAGTCAACCACAGCAAGAACCTTCTAAGCTTGCTCTACTTATCCAACAGAGCTTAGATGAGATCACATGCACTCAGTAGAAGCCACTATACAATAATAGTTAGACTTTAATCTTTCCCCATAACTATCAGCAGATATTTCTGGAGACATGTTTAGAAAAATACATATTCAACACAATATAAAAATCTAAATTTCCTTTGCTGTTTTCCCTTCAGTTAAACACCCAACAAGGCTAAATTTTAGATTAGACAGGCACCATAGCTACTGGTGACAAACGACATTGCTTTTACTTAAATCCAACATAGCAACAGCGCCTATGCTTAGATTTGACCTCCCAACCCCCATCCAGGACCCCTTCAGTGAGCTGAGGGTGTTTTTTTTTATTATTCACTTATTTTGAAACTGTACAGCTCAAATACAGGTATCTGGTCTCCCGCTGGATCAGTTTGTTTAGCAATGTAGTAGATTTTTAGACTCACAACTATCCATGTTGTGACTTAGATCGCAATTTGATAACCAGTTAATATGCCCATGAAATCACATTAAGTTGATGAGATGAGAATGATGATGCTTACAACAGCTGTTGAATTACATAATAACAGGTCAGTCATCATTTACTCATTATTTTGTCTCAGAATTGAGCAGGCCTTCAGGGAAAAAAGTGAATAAACATTAGACAACAAAACTAAAATGTGGCAACCAATTCCTTTCAAAGAACATTATCACCGCAATGTCATGAAAAAGACAATCATATATTAAGATGTTTAGAGAGATGCCTCATACATCATATAATATTAAGATATTCCTTAACTCTTGTTTTGAATACATCAATATTTTGTTAAGTTGGGTTGGAACAATATAGTGTTTACTCAGCTTAATACATCAAAATCCGTAACTTATCAAGGACTCTAAGAAAATATAAGATATTTTTTATCATTCAATTTCTATGATTTGGAATGTTGAATTAGTAGTCTAATGCCACAAACCTGGAGGGTCTGTTCCAGAGAACCCTGCTACAGTCAGTCTGTAATTCAGGGCTTCGTTCTCAATCCAAAATATAGAGTAGTCAGCGTACTTGGTTTCTTCATTGTACGTCAGCTCTATCTTCAGCTTCTGGTTGTGGTCACTGGTCAACTTGTTGAGGTAGTCATTGCCAAGCCAGAATTCTCCATTTGCTTTACCAAAGCCTTCTTTATAAGCAGCCCAATCTCTGTAGAAGTCAATGCTGCCATCTTGTCTCCGTTGGAAAATATTTTTTAGCTTTAAACTTATTGGATAGTATCATATTTGCATTTTGCTTTTTTTTTTTTGCATCTGTCTCATTTCTCTATCAAATTTCTATGGACACTACACTGCATAATTTCAATCCATAATGGTTCCAAATGAGAATATGAAATATGATACTCTTTTAAAAATTACCTTCAGGGCCCTATGGGGGCTAGAACATTTTTTTTGTGGAAATATGATACTAACTATACAGAATGATGAATTAAGAGTTGGTCTAGGAACATTGTTTCTGAATGTTTCTTTATAACTATCATATTATATAACCTTTACTTACATATGAAATGTTATCTTCCACATAATCAGCTGATGATTGATTGAACAATACATAAAGCATAGTACCCATTCTCTGTGTTGGGTTATATACAAATATTATATTATAGCTTTCCAAATTAAAATTGTTTAAGACAAAGACAAGAATGAGTACTATTAGCTGTACCCCTCATGATAAAGTTGTTACAATTTATCCCACCATGGATAACTGATTTGCATTCTTGTAGGCACCTACAGGTTAGTTTGGATGTTTGTCATCATTCACTGTATATCTATCTGTAATTTATGGATTTCAAACCAACTTAAGAAATGTACAGATATGATCACAAGGGAAAAAAAGTCAGTGCTTGTCTTCCAACATGATCATAAAAAGTCCTAAGTTATTATATTTCCCAGAATACATCTTGATTAAGGTTAGTCTGCAGGTAAAATACAGACAATGAAATATCCATGGCAGGGAGAATTGTATGTGTTTGAAGAATTCTGTCAGTAACTTCCAGTCCAGCCTCCCCAATTCCAGCCTCCCACATTGAGACCCTACTCACAGTAACTCACAGCCCAGCCTCCCCCATCTAGCCTGCGTCCACAGCAACTTACAATTCAGTCTCCCCCATCCAGTGAATACTTGCAGTAACTTACAACCCAGCCTCTCCCATTGAGCCACGGCTCACAGTAATTTAGTCCAGCCTGCCCAATCTAGCCAATACTTGCAGTAACTTACCGTCCAGCCTCCTCTGTCCAGCTCCTGCTCACAGTACACATCGAACTGGAGTATTCCATCCAGGGAGATCTTGTAGACTCCTGATGTCCTGGAACCTTGGTCGTAAACCTCTTTACAATCTTTGAAGACCTATCAACAAGAGGTATGTGCAGCTGTTCAGTTTTTTTTTTTTTTTTTGCTTTAAAACACCAATGTGGTGAATACCACATTATTTATTACATTCAAAATATGCAAATTGCTAATGTTTGATGAGGCAGATCCCTGTAAATGCATTGCATTCTAGCAAATAATTTTACAGGTACATAGCCATCATGTAGATGGAGGTGTCTTTGAATTTTTTCCTATTGTCAGTCTCATTGATTGTATTAGTTTGAATAGCCAAGATATCTGTGTGACTTTTTTTTAATCTCTTTAGCCCTGAATGCAGCTATAGCAACTACTGGGTACGTTTTCGCATACTGCCATAGCAGAACTTTGACATGTTTTTAAATTGGAAACTGGAAATTGAAATTTGAGAGTTGTCTGTAATGTATACTTGCCCCTTTACTACATTCATTAGAATTTTTTTTTGTTTTGATGATTAACCATATATGCACATACAAAATGTTAGTTATTCCCCTACATAAATAAAAAGGGTGCCGAATTGAACATCCCGGATGAGTTATCCTGTTGCCCTGTAATTCTATTTGATCTCTGATGACGCCTGCCGAGTGGGGCAGAGTGTGACGAGCGTTGTCTTTGCAGTGAGGAGTAGATCTTTTTGCCAGGCCCTGTCTTTTTGCCTAATGTCAGGTACGCCGACGTTAGGTCACTCTGTGGACGACTTGTATCACAGCAAGCTTATCTATGTAATGGCTATACATTTGATTCCGTGGGATAATAGGCTTACAGAGAAGGTTTGAATTTGATGTTTGTCGACGTCACTCTCCAAGCAGAGAGCTATACACAACAAAGTAAAACCCTGGTCTGCTTGGAGAGTGGAGATGGGGGGGGGGGGGGGGGGGCGCCAAATTGGCATGGCACAGTGACAAGTGCTTCCAAGTATCGCAAATTCCCCGGGACACTCACATTCTCCTTTTCAAAAAGCTGGATACAAAAGCCTAGAGGCAAAGCCTCTTGTGCCACTGTAAAGGGGAAGAGGTTATTCACCCTTGGAATTCATTGTGACTACAATGGGATTCTATCTTCATTACAACCCAATCAAGAGTATTCTGTTCGTATTAAAAAAATGCTATAAAAGGACACAAAATTTGATCTTGAGTTAAACTTCAGCATATTGTACAATTTTCAGAGAGTATGCTAATAAGTCCCTTGTATGAAGAGTTAATTTCATCAAAAACATCATAGCTACACTAAGATATATGATTTTGTCAAACGCCTATGTTGTTTTCGTAAGGGTGTCAATAGTGCAGCTATCTGTGAGACTCCATGCCACCAGATACAAATAAAAAAACAGTGCCTCTTTTTCAACCTTTTGAATAGTTAACAAACAGCAATGATATCACAAAAACGGCAAAAGAGACAAAGCGTTGTAACGTTTTGCACGGATTCTTCTAAACGGCACCACTAACGACAATGTCACAGAAAAACATAGAAAGTCATTAATCTTTCCTTTGTACTATTGCTGCTTTTATAGTCATACCTATTCAGTAACTCATTATCTCATATCATTACCTGTGGTTTGGAGTGTAATGTTGTCCCATAATTATGCGCGCCAAGGTCCCTAACAAAACAGAGACAGAATTTTGGATTAGAAATGAATAAAAATCACTATAATATATATGTATTCATTTCATTCTTTTTACATTATTATGCAATGTTATATCTATGTTTGGTCATATAACACATTTGTGTTGCTTGGATTAATTAAAATAAAAACAAATTCTGTGTTGGGAAATATACACACCCCAAAAGAATACATAAGTGTACCAGACCGAGGGGCAGAGTAGAAAGTATGAGTAGACACAGCCCCCCTTTTCTAAACGATTTAATTCACACTGAATCAATTTTATCTAAACTGGGGGAAATTTTACACAATGTTTATATCGTATGATCCATTGCATTAAATCAGGGGGGTAGGCAACCCTAAAGTCAAAGGGTTTAGGATAAATCTAAGGGGGTTCTGACCACTGGACATTTACTATATTGAACATACATGTTCAGTTATCAAACTGACTGTTTCATTTGGATATAGGTTATTTTGTTCAAGAATTGTAACCAGCAACAGAGGTGAAAGGAATATATAATACATGGATGAGGCTATAGTTTCCCTAATTTTTTAATTATCTTAACAACTTTTGTAAAAACTGGTAATAAAAAACAATAAAGGGGAGGTTCAGGATGTTGTGCAGCCAAGGTCCTTGCTAACAATCTCGAAGCTCAGGCTGTAACAATACAGCACCTCTCTAATGCCCTACATAGGTTATCTTATTAAGAAAGGAGATGGCTGTTGGAGCTTATGGTCCATCAGCAATTTATCAGCTATATTAGGACAAAGTCATGGTTTTTGGCTTGTATAAAGTACCATGATTGAATCTAAAGGGGTGAGAAAGACAGCAAGGTAAGATGGTCTAACAGGCAGCACTGAGGATCAAACCCAGGCTGGCCATGTGCTATGCCAGCACACTACCCACTAGACCATCTCGCCCCTCATTTCTTATTAAGAGAACGGGACACTATTATGGGGTTCTATTATGGAACCCTGGTCAGATTTGCTTGAACCAAAAAGGGTGAGGGCTGAACTGGAAGTCAATTATTTGAAAAAACAATGATGTTGCATGCAACTAAAAGGAAGTACCATAACAAATCTTAATATGGCACACTGTGTGATGTAGTTCATTCTGTGCAATTGTATCATTTGTTGATGTAAAATATTGCTAACAAAGAAAATCAAGAAATTACATGTATATTAATTGAATATTTAAAGGGTACCTTGCGCATAACTGTGGGGGTTATTTTTAAATGAATTCAATTCAGCATGGAGTTCACAACGTGCACAAGAAAAATTGAAGGAAAATTCCTAGTTATTACACATTTGTATTTTATATAAATTTTTAGGGGAAATCCCTAATTAATGACGTCACACGGTGAGTGATTGGGAAACCCCAACTGCCCATAAAAGGGATTCCCCATCCCTGCAGAATTTACAATAAGGGTTATGCTCTCTAATCCAAATCATATATATTTGGCACAATTCATCTGATAATTAATAGAAATACATATCCATCCATAATCATTCAGTAATCAGGATATCCCAAGTTCATTTTAGAAGGAATTCCCATAGCTGTGACATAGCAAGGGGAGTGCTGATCAGCGCAAACATCAAGGCATTTACAAGATTATATTCCTTTCCTGAATAATTCATTAAGGCTTCAACATTTTCAACTTTTTCCCCTTGAAATATTTTTAGAATACTTAAGTCAAGTTAGTCAAATAGAAAATAGCCATTCGTGAATTTATGTGCAAGGAACCCTTTAAGGACTACTTGCCGTATTGATTTAATGAAAAGCAGAGATGCATATTCAGTTCCAAACCGTTTGGATATGTCGCATGTTACAAATATGTTGTCTCTCCACTTCACAGAATGTTGTGAAGAACTGCAACGTAACTACAAACAGAATGCATCGGACAGAAGCTGACATCTTCTCTAGAGTGTTTGGTGGTGCACAATAGTGTCTGGTTGGAGAATATGCTGGTCCCCACGGCTACAACTCCTGATCCACTACCCTCCTCTGGACGTCATGTACAGCCACAGGTCCACCATACTGCTCAATTTGTCAGATTTTCACGAATTCAGAGTCATGTGACAACCCTTTGACCAATCAGATGGCCAGAAAAAAGGGGGTGAACCTCCAGTCTCTCACACCCAGTCATCCTAGCGGAGTGAGAGGGGCGGGTACCAGGATAGTTAGACGAATGATTCTTGGTCTGGACCTCTCTGAGAGACAGATGTAATGTGTGTTCAGATAAGCCTAGCACTTTTCAATTCAAAAGGCCAGATATTGATTACTCCTATGGGAAGCTCATATTATAATCAATAATTCAGACATTTGACTTTTCCCCTCATTAGGATAGCTTAGATGAATATCGATCTCAATATTGTCATAAGATGAAAAATGTTTTCGCGGAAAATATAATAAGGTGATTAATCTAAAAGCCATTAGGGGGTTTAGCGGCATAATGGATGTTCCTATTTTAAGCATGCAGATGAAGAGTTCAGCTGAACAGTATTACTTTTCGATAGAATTGATATGATGAATTATATATTATGTTACCAAGTAGCAACTTTGGAAAATATTTAGATACAAAGGTTAATTAAAAGTGGATTCAAGATGCAATTTGGCATTAACTGACTCTCTGTTCTATGCCCTGTTGCCAATCCAATGTTTGATATTCATACAATGTGTAACCATTTCAATTAAGATAATAAGTGGCCCATTGCACAATGACTTATCGTAACAATGATAACTTTAAGATAACTTTAAGAAACATGTTGTAACAAAGATATCTTTGCTAAGATATCTTTGTTGCAAGATGCCTTTTTTTCCACGGGATCAAATTGAATTCTGTAAATTGATATATGGATATATGAAGGGGCACGGTAAGACTATTTCCTGTAAAAATTACAGGCCATTTAATGCGTTCTAAATAAGTTTATTTATTTAACGATAGTTTTCACTTTTTTTATATGTTTTCCATGGTTATAGAATATGGAATGTAGCAGGTCTCCTAGTCTTGATGGAAATAATGATCTTTTAGGCAATTTTAGATATTCTACATAGATCTAGTTACCCTCAATAAATTCAGCAGTCACAGACTGGGGATGGGGAGGTAACTCCATCCACAAAAGTAATATGAAAAGAATTAATTCCTACAAAAAAAACAATTAGTTCCGTGATACCACTGTTGCACAATGATTTTCGTAACAAAGAAAATAACAAAACAACGAAACATTTTTCTATATTTAGAATGCCCTCAAAAAGCTGTAACTTTTACTTAATTTTTTCTAATTTTTCCCTTTTTATAACAATTTACAGATTTCAATTTCATTCATTAGAACCAGAGATATTGCATTTTTGTTACAACGAAACGTTTCTTTGTTAAGCAAAAGTTCTTTGTGCTTTCGTTGTTTGATCCTCACAACGAAAATCCACATTCAGAACGTTGCACTACATGAAATTGACTCAGAAACCTATTGTTGCCTCTTTGGCACACAAAATTATCAAAATTTCAGTGTAGGTTGACCCTGAAAATTTTGAGCAAGCACCCCAGATGTTGAGCTACCCTCATTTTGACACTTTTGCAGCGACCAAATTCATTCAGAGCCTGTTTCAAAACCTACTGACATCTTCTATAATCACTACATTATGGATTCTTTTCAATGAAATAACTCAGAAATGATTAGGGGTACCCTATGAATTTTCATTCAATTCTGTCAGTTTTCTTTACTTCATTATCAGCCAATGAAAGCCAGTCATTCCATTCACCTCGGGATAGAAAGGTATATGGTACTGTGACGATCCTCAGTAGTTCGGGGTTTCCGATTTCTACGGCAGAGGGATGTGGGGGTTATTTTAATTTCAAGCCGAATGAAGAGCCCGAGCAAGAAGCTGAGGTTTAAGATCAAGAGCCGTGCCTCGCGCATGAGGGGGAATGAGCGGGTTGATTGGAAAAATCAGTATTTGTTGAGGGGGCAGGTGTAGGCCAGTCAGTCGTGCCTGAGGTGTTCAGGACATCGGGCACGGTGGACCGGGGTTCCAGCTAGGACACGGAGGATAATGGAAAATGGTGGGGATTGGTCTGTGATAACAGGATGGTTTGTCTGAGGGATGGATGTATACTCCGATCTTGCGTGGTGCGTCGGGCTGACGCTCGCCTAATGAGTGGTAGTGTTGGGCCGAGCCGGTCGCGCCTTTGTACCCACGGTCATGGGACGGCTGCTCACTATTGTGGGCTTCCGTACTTGTCCGGTCTTCCTATCCCAGGTCGTTCCTTGGGCCATTTCGGGCCGTCGTACCATGTCTTGGTCCTTTCGGGTTCTCGTACCCCATTCTACTTTTTACTCCAATTATCTATGAACTTTACCTAAATTACTTCGATTTGTCTAGTGAACTATGTGCTATTTAATCATCTTATTGTCTTTAACCCCTTCGAGGGCTATTCTATGGGAAGAAGACGCTTTCGGGCCCTCACAAAATATACTTTAATTCATAACATTCTATTATTTTCAATACCTGATTCTGACACTGATGAATGGACATTCATCACAATACTACAGATGGCGCCAACAATTAGTTTCTAGTGGTGATAGTTATTCCAACCACCACCACAGGCAGGTCAGATATTCTTGCATTATTACATGTCGATTTTGGGACCTTTGGTATTAAACAAATCTTTTACGAAGGGCATTATACCATACCACTGACATGAAGACCACTTACTATGTTTTCTCAGATTACTCATGACTAACACAATTCTAAGAGGATACATCTAAAGGGTTCTACTTGATAATTCTGATATAATTTTCTACATGTTTCATACATATAGACATCATTAATGCATAAAGCCATTTTAATGCCTTTATTTTTCTATTTCCCATGGAATTTATTCAGCCTCATCAATATCCTACATCACTGTGTATAAATCCTAGGCTTTTGAAAAAAGGAACAAAGCCATTTTAATGACTTTATTTTTCTATTTCCCATGGAATTTATTCACTCACATCAATATTGTGTATCAATGTGTATGAATCCTAGGGTTTTGAATGGGATAGGGAAAAATGGGGTAGGGTTAAGCCCAACTTTACAGTGGGAGGTATGAAACAGAAGGACCCAGTGCTTTTGTATTTTTCTTTAATAATCATCATTAATACATCAAGCTATAGGTCTGGGAAGCAAGAAACGGTTCATTTTCTTGTGCTTATGGTTTGTACTTGGGCGATGTTTGAGTTTAGGTTTGATTCTAATCATTATGTTTTGAGTCAGGTTGTATATATGAACTGAAATCATTTGTCGTGTTGATATTTTACTGATATTTGTAGTTTTGTAAAAATGTTATAAAACTGGACGAGAAACATGGTTAAGATATACGAGGATTACTTTCAGGTTTTTGAGTGGTTTCTTGCATCCCAGATCTTTAGGAACAATCCTTTTATGTTTTTCTATAATAATCATCATTTATACAGTATACTACCAAAAACAAAATGATTAGTTAATAATTGTTGGTTGTGCGGCCATTGATTCGTGAAATATGGAGGTAGGTCAGCATACGCGGCGCAGGTCCTGGCGCGTTTGGTACTCGTACGTGTTGACGAAGGCTCTCAGACTAGAGCATTCTGAGTGTAGACGTTTCATACAGGGTTCTGCTTGTTTGAAGGCCCTACAGACAGACAAGTGTTAATAAATTGTAAAGAATAGCAGGCAGTTTGAAAAATCAAGCAATTCATCAAAATCAATATCAACAGCAGATTTTGGCCAAATTTGATATAATTCACATGGCCTAAAGGTATTTAAATATGATAGTATATCAAAATAATATAATATGATATTATTAAACAAAATACAATTTCAAAATAGGAGATTGTGCTATATACAGGTCAACCATGGCTGCCAAGTTCAAGACAATTACATCACACTACTTGACATAATATATTGATTTACCTTAGACAGCAGATAGTCATTTTGTGCTCTTATGGAATTGCAAATAAAATATACACATGCTTAATTCAAATTCTTCTGTAGCATATATATATATATATATATACACACACACACATATACATGTATATGCTATATACTTCTAACAACTAGGCATTTCTTAAACCAGCATTAATATGATGACAACAAATATGAATCATTGTAATTTTGAGAAAATGTATTCTACATATTCTTTTGAGATTTCATAAATGTTGATCACAACAAATATGTCCAATGGATTTGTATCTATCATTAACAAAAACCTTTATTGATTTAGCAAATCAGAGACACTGAAAGACTTTCTTATGATAAAAAATAGGTTGTTAACCCGCTCCAGCATATCGCCATTTTACTAAATATTTGAGAGGAATTTGATTGAAAATACTCAGACAGATATTTCCAGAATTGTCCATGTAACGTGTAAGAAGTCTTGAATACCCTCCTATTATTACTTTTTTAAAGCAGATACTTATTAGCATGCAGGATCATATTCAACACATTTATATCTTACCAACTGTCATATATATTATGATATGCATTATCAAGAACTTATTATACCTATCATAATTATGCGATCACTTGTGATATTTCGAAGAACAAATTTATGTGGGGATATTCATTAAAAATATTAGAAAATAAAGAATGGTTGGAGCTACATGATAAATATACTGACCTACAAACACGCCTCATGCTAGGCTTGTTAGGTAGACCCTGGAATGGAGTCTGGCAAACCTGGGCACGGGCTCGGTACTGGGCAGCATTGGTCGGACACCCTGCTCGCCTAAAGCGAGGCATATTGTGGCCATCGCACATCGCCTGAGAAATTTGTATATTTTTTAAAGTATTTATTATGATGAGATAAATCATATTACATTACTATCTCTCAAGGTATCCCCTGGTTTTCAGGAATTGTACAGGAATTCTGTAGATGGGTCAGTAAAAAGGGTTTATAGAAATTAAGTAAGACATATAGATCCAGTAGTCCTCTTAAGACAATCGCTCTATTATAGCTCTATAGTTGAGATTTTCTTTTACCTTTGGGAAATTGAAGATGAGGGTCTGTACATACCAGAAATGATGAAAAGATAGGGACTACACCACTATACTACACCAATAGTGTGGTATGAAAAGATGTAACCTACATAGTTTTTATTTTATATTAGGTTGTATTTCTTTACTGTGAAAAATTTCCTTGATGTTTATGTAGCTCAATTGTAAATAAAAAACAGCTATTTTCCAGTCTCCAAATTAACAAGCTAGCTTTATATCTTGGACGATATTGTAAATCCTATATCATACCTTTGTAAAAAAATTAGTACTATTTCATCTAAGTAGTACAATCTCAATAAAGCACATATATGATTAGTCACTAAGAAGATATTTTGTGAGCACATTCAATAGTGAGAACAGCTCTGCATAAATGTCTATTCTAACTTACCACCAGTAATGTGAAGATTAGAAGCCAACAATAACTCTTCATCGTGTTATTGGTCAATTCAAACGTCTTTCTATAGCACTGCCTCCTACCATGTAAGTGAGCTCTTCTAAAGCCTAGGGCGGTGCAGACACCACTTCTCCCATATATTGATGAGCTTCGAACAGTCAGGGATGGACTGCCGAATAAGTCTGTGTCAAATAGCAGAATGGCGAGAGGCCACATAACGGCCAGTGGTCATAAATCATTACCTATAACCACAATAGGAAATGGTTTGAGGAGAACTTACTATAGGGTCGGGGATGTTTTGGTGTATGATGCCCTGTATTCGCAGTTTTGACCTGGCCAAATAGAGAGGTCAACGATGCTGATAGCCATTGCCTAGATATTTATTGCATGCTGGAATAGAAGTCATCAATATGGCCTACTGTATGGTACAGAATATATTTATAGCGTAGATGAAACAAACATTTAGGCCTATGTGTTTTGATGGGCCTATGTTCAGGGACTGATCATCATTATTATCAACTCATTCAATGCATTATTATGCCCTAAAGTTGTAGGGAGAATGTAGGGAATGTATGCAATTGCCTCTTTGTAGCATTAAGGAAACATCCAGTTTTTATTACCCGCGCGGCTGAGGAGCAGTGCATACAGAAGCCAGTGTGTATAGTTAGGCTGTACGTACCACTTGTCATTTTCAGTATTTTTAAACATATTTGGAGCTTTGATTGGGTGATAAAATATAGACGAACCTTAGGGGTTATCCTCGGCTGTGTGTACGACCCATTGGAATCATATGACCCTTGGGCTTCGCCCTTGGGTCGTGATGATTCATTATGGGTCATACACACACCCTGGGACAACCCCTGTGGTTCTTCTTATATTAATATTAGAATTACGAAAATATTTTTGCAAATTTAAGGTGGACCATTAATAGATAATTCCATTGTAAGAGTCCTTCAAAGTTCGTTATCCATTTTGACAATCTTTTCCTGTAGGTACCCTGTTGTAAAAATTTCCGCCGGACCTGTCACCATCCATGTTTGAGAATTTTACATTTAAAAAGTTAATATTTGGCAAAAAAAATAGAGGGGGCGTGCGCCATCTGCACCCCCTCCAAACCCATCACTAACAAAGTATTCATTATTCAATTAATCAAACTGATCCTCACTTGCGATTGGGGAGGGGGTTCCGATGTCACATGTCAAATCTTAGATGTAGCAAATTTTAGAAGTGTCGTTTGGTTGGTTGGTTATTGGTGTTTAACACCGTATAAATGGTGAGAACAAGGTCTTGACAATTCTGTCTGTTTGATGATCGTATCTAATAAATGATTGTGTCTATGAGAAGGTAGAGACAATTAATACCCCTACACTTTTACTGAGGCAGGTGTTCTTTAATGTGCAGGGTCCTATAGGCAGGGCCCTACACACAACAGCCGGTGGCCCTCATAGGAGCCTTTGATATCGCTGTCGTTGGCACAGGGAGACATGCAGAGGATTTTAGAACTGTATTGACACATAAGGGTAATGTTATTGCCTCATTACACAAACCATTTTGATAAATTCAATTTAAGAACATGATATAATTCAATTTATAATACCTACATTCTCTTACGCTTAGATGTACTCTGAATACATTACTTTTTTGTTTTGTATGAAAGAGCTGCACAAGAACTGCCGACAGCCTTAAAGAGAAAGATTTAATGGGAACCAGTGAAGACTTAGCAAATCTGAGGCATTGTATGGGTTTATATGGGTTTGACTACAAATTTCTTTCTTACTGTATGGCAATCGGACAAATATAAGGGATGGATTTTTGCCAAATTTAGATTTCTATTTCTCCGTCATCAAGGGAGTGATGCCGTCGCCTCTGGACAAATCTGGAATGTTAACTTGGTCATTTATTAAAGGTACTTCCAACCTATCCCAGCACTGCCACCTGGTGCATACCTGTTGAACCCTGTATGTGCTATTGTTATACTGCTGCTACACACAAACAGTGTCAGTTATTACTATAGGGATGGTAGAGAAGTCTATGATCAAAACGGTAAAACCCGTTGATTTTTGTACAGGATATCAATAAGATCAAGACTTAAAATCTGTAGGAATTTCATGAAATAAACACTACAACATTTTTTTCTGGGATTTTTGAAATTTAAAAACTCAGGTATCTCCCATAGAAACCTATAGTAAATACCTCAAATGTTTACAATCCCCTAACTGAAAAACCAAACGGTAAAACTTATTTCCCTCTGGCTATGTATTCCTGATGTAAAGAAAATTCTGAGGAGGTATGGAAAATATATCACTACAAGTTAAAATCCTGCTGAATAGGTACAAGTACCTTTAAGATTTTGAAAGGTGTTGGCACTTTCAAACCAAATATAGGGTGAAGATTGTAGCTTTAACATCGCCAAGTCATCTGCTTGAAGATTGACACATGTCCATATTTGGTCATATCAAACTGCTGCTGCAGCGTTGGTCTGATCAGAAACTAGGGATGTTGGTCTGGCCATGTCGCTGTATCAAATTTAAGGGTCTAGGGCCTTACTTGTAGTAGGCTGTCAGACTCAAAGACTATTGCAAGTAGGGTGTGGGACTTGGAGGATGCATTGGGTGTAGGATTCAATAAGTTATAGGACTTACAGACTCCTGGAAGTAGTGTTCTAGATTCAGAAGCCTATAGCTTGTGTGGGTTAATATATGTGAATAGTTGATAGGGTACAGAAGACCTGCAGACTACTTGAGGTAGTCTATGTGAGAGACTACTTGTAGCCGTCACCGTCAGGGGATGATGGCGGAGGAAGGCATCGGCATTGTAGTTATAAATCTTTTTGTTTCTTGCATCGCCCGATAATTTCTTTCATGGTCTCTATGTTGAATCTATTTGATATCATATGTTCAATAGAAAAGGGAATAAGCCAGAGTTTTTCGTTTTTTAAACTGACGTGAATCTGTAATTTAACATTTTTGCCTTCAAAGGGGAGCCCGAAATGTTTACATACAGGTGCCGCCACATTTTGAAAAGTCTTGATCCGGCCCTGAATATTCATATTCAGAAGTCTACTTTGAACGTGGCAATTTTCCTCTCAAAGAGGCCATAAGAACATAGTGAGACCAATTCGAGTCAAACTTCTAGGGGACAATTTCTGACCGAAACAGAGACAACAATATACCTTCATTTACATATCACAAGGATTGAATAAAGAAACATTTTGGGTCTTAACATCATTTTTATTTCTTGAGCTTGTTATATTGGCTACGGATGTGTTGAAGAAAGGCTGTACAAGTACCTCATGTAAAACAGTTCACGTGAATTTTCATGGAAGTAAAACATCATAGGTGGATATTTGGTGGCATAAGCTGAAAGGTTATTGATTCTTAAAAGTAGCATTACATGTCTGATTTCTCTGTAAATGTCCTACTTTTGCGTCTTTTTGATAATGGTGTGGCCAACTTCTTGATTAGCAATACAATATTGTGTATGTTCTGACGAGAGAAATCTAATGCCAATTGGTTCTAGGACCTCCTAGACACCCACTTTCCTTTTAATTAAGCCCTTATAATAAGTAATTTTACCAGAATTGTACACCAAGTCTTATTATTAGTAAATCAGTGGATGCCTAGAATCTCACCATTAGGGAATGGATTTATCTCATATAATTAGGTTGACATTGCTGATTTCATGATCATGTGATTACAAACAATGTAGAATGTATAGAATATTCTCGGTTTCTGCTGGGAGGATTCCATGTAGTTTAAAAGAATCAGACATCTTTAGTTCTGAACTGATATGAAATATAGAAACATCTTTTCAGTGAAGGTTGCTACTATATTGCTTCTTCAAGACAAGACAGTTTTGTCACTTTAAGTTGAGTGGAATTAAACATAATGTATTATTTGTGGATAAGGTGATAACTTGCAGATAAAATAAATGGTGAGAAACATGAACATAATGTGATGGCAGTGAAGATGCAGCATTTCTATGTAACTCACAGTAACAACAGGTTTCCTCATTGTAAAACATAAAGGCTATATTCCACTATGCTTTCATTTACTTGTGTTGGGCAAGGAACGCAAGGAAACACAAGGAAATGAAAGCAGTTTTAAAGAATGCATAGTGGAACATGGAATTCGCTTGCATTCATACTTGCGTTGTGATAATGCAAGTATGTACTTTTCTATGTAGTACTTGTGTTCAGATACAAACATGTCGGTTACCTTATTACAAGAAACGCTAGTGCCACTGGATGCATAGTGGAATATAGCCTTAATTCAGGAAAAAGGGATTTTAAAACAAATGCTTGTGTACTTTTGCAAGTGTTTGCTTACAATAAATAACAATTGCATGCCAAAGTATATCCTTCATTGCATATATACAAGACTACGTAAACTGGTCATGAGTCATTTACAAACCACCTTGATGTGCATACTCTACATGTGACAAGATTACAAAAGAACTTCCGTCATTCAGATTAATAAAAACAAAAACAAAAAAAAAAACAACAGCCCCCCAAAAACCCCAAATAATCAACCACACATGACACTCTTCAATTTTTCTGATACTTACATCCTGAAAAATTACGATGCAAAGTGACAATAAATCCGATGTGAAAAATAAGATAGAATTATTTAAAAGATGGTGCTGAAATCATGCATAACAGAGGAAAATACATTTTTTCTGTCGCATTTTTCCAAAGTTACCCTTTACTTGTCAGACAGAGGAACGAAGGATGAATGTAATGATGACAAGTCAAAGACATTCATATAACATTTATAAATGTGGTCTTACATTTTCAAATGATATGAAGTATGAACAAGGTGAAACAAGAGTTGATTAAAGTGTTGTAGCATCCCCTCCTTCTGTTCAGCCATTCAAACATTGTTACACTAATTTTATTAGAGTTACTGCACATTTCAGATTCATGCATGCCTTTTATGCTGTGATTTTCAGCTTATAATTTCTGTATATAGGAGTTTTGCTTGATGAAACCTTGAAAGATATTGTTATCTAAAGTAGAATAATAGGCTTATGATGTGTCTAAAACTCTTGACAGCATCAGTTGTCCATACACTGTCAAAACGATATTTGTGGAATATTTCAGGGACTGACAGATTATTTCACTATGAAAAGCACAGAATAGATAGTAAAATCATGAGATCCCACTGCTGATATAGAATGTACCAAGACTTAGTCAGATAATTAGGAGGAATCAAAAGTTATTATTTCATTAGATTTCTTGAATTCTAAAAACATTCAGACATTTCATAACCTAAAAACCAGAATACCTGGGAATGAATAGTCCTACCCCTAGTAAGGACACATTACTGTAAATGAATAGGCTGTTTTAATGCTTGTTAAATATGCACCAAGCTAGTACTTCTTCAAATGCCCAGATCTAGCTTAACTAAACATGATATTGGCACTTCAAAATATATATATATATATATATATATATATATATATATAGATTTAACTGAATTCTGAGCTCTGTCATCACATTCATACATTTTAATGTATTCCTCAGACTCATACTGCCTAGTTCCCTTTCCAATGTCATATTTGTATGATGATGATGAAAAAGAAATCTATTTTGCACAATGTTGCTGCTAAAATAACATCATCCAATATTTGGCTTAAAGTTTACACATGAAGCTTTACTATAAAATATTCCAATGACTTCCATCATAATACATTGATGAGCGCCTTGAAAAAATAACAATGAAATTCAATTAGGTCAGATGAAAGTGTTCCGTCTCTTCTCATAAATACACAAAATAGTTTTAACTCGATGGATGGCACATTCTGGAAGCTCAATGATAAAAACTACATTGTTATGTACATCGAAATGTCTTGACCTTGATACTCAAGGCCCAATTGTATGCATATGAAGCTACTTTTGATTATACTGGTGTGCTGTCTAATTCAACACTAAGTGACCTCTTGGTGGCGTCTAGTTGACGTTGAGATGATCGTGTACTTTCTTCGCATAAGTCAGATTTTGCCTTCTTTCCCAGTGCCCGTCCTAAAGAGCCCTGTTACGAGAAGAGAAACAAAAATCATATTCAAACAAATAACATTAAGTTGCAAGAATGATCAGGGGCCCGCTTTAATAACAACCTCTGTAACTACAGAAGTTTTATGTTCCCTTACGGAAAATGTACGAGAGTTTGAAATGTCCGTTTCATAACAAAACTTTTGTAAATCGACCCAAAACTCACGTAAATCTAAAGCCACACAGATTATCCTTATACCAAATAAAAGCTAAATTAATTTTTGTGTGAATCCTTGTATTCATTCTAAAGAAATAAAATATTACGAGTATTGGTAAACATTTTAAGTTGGTTAGGCTTTCAAGGATTTATGGAAATATTTGGAAATTTCTTTTGAAATCAAGCCCTTTGTATTTTTTATCACAATAATTCAGTGAGGTATCTTCTATAAGACACACAGCAGATCTAAATCCCTCCCAGGGCCTTGAAAAGGCACAATGTTAATCTAAATAGCAAAAAGGAGTATAAATAGCAAAAAGGAGTATATAATGTTATGTTGAAAAGAAATCGTATACCTGAATATGACATGTAATTGAATTGAATCATCTCATCATTACCTCATACTAAATGTCTAAGGAAGAATTTATGTACTTAATATGGGATTGAATAATAAAAAAGACAAAAAAAAAGTAATGCAATCAGAAAACCAACCGCAATATTAAAACATAACTTACTCTGAAAATGAGTTTGCGTCCGGCTGAGCCCCTAGAAGTGTCACTCTCAGCTGGGCTCTGAGACCCCCCTCGGTATGACCTGACGAAGGCCCGGCTCAAGGAGCTGCTACCTGCCTTCTTCTTCTGACTCGCCTCGAGAGCAGCTCTGTGACAAATATGAGGATGTCAACAGGTTAGCATGTGTGGGACTAAAAGGGAATACACAGTGCTCATTCAATTCTCCCAGACACGATTCTCTGGTTTGTTGTATTTTTGTATACATGCAGGCTAAATCAAGGTGCATTGTGGGCAATATGTCGACAAGTCCATATCCTGTCACAAGCCTTTTGCATATAAAATTGCACTATTTATGGCATTATCTGTTATTGAAGATTCTGAAAAGGTAGTATTTGGATTTTTTTTAAAATTTTGCACCTGCGTATGTTCTTACGATTTCTTACGTTAGTTATGTTAATTTTTGATTAATCATTCTTATTTAGCCAAGAACCATAACCTTCCTATCGATTTTCCTCAGTTTTGTCTACAAAATGCTCCAATATTAGCCTGCAGGTGCATGAAATACAGGAAAAATTGAATAATGAGCCTCTGTTCTGTCCCTTTATGTGCTAAGGGAAGCATTGGGATTTATTGAAAATTTGTACTAGCAAGAGAGGACTTTTATAGTAATCAGTACCCAGGCAATCCTGTGATGTTTTAAATCAGTAATGAAATATTACGATTACCTGAAATATAGGATTCGTTCTTTTTTTAATTAATAGACATATCATTATCATTGCTTTAGATAATGCTTTTTGTTGTTGATTCCTAAAACATTGTATAGTGAACCAGAATATCCAATACCTGGTCCTTATTCACATGTATGCTACATATGCAAAATAACAGGGCCAATATTTTAGTATTTACATAATTGTAATAACGCCCTCTTGTTATCAACATTTATTCTTTGTATTTACATTTCTATAATATGTACAGAGCAGCTACTACTGGGTACAACAACAATCACTTCTATCTACTAAAACTAATATTTTGAAGTGTTGTAATTTGCTCATGGGTGTCTCTTATTATACCATATAAAGATGTAATTATGAATAGTCCCAAAAGTCACTTTAAAACTGGTGAACCATCAAAATACAGTATAAACAATATTCAATGAACATTTTTTGGCGAAAAGCTTAGCAATTTGGTCCATGCAGCTACCTCTTGACTTCTCTAAGCTATAGGAAGTACTGCCATTGACAATGGGGACTAAGGACATTTGTAAGTTTTCTTCCATAGATATCCAATCCAGCTGCAATGTGTATTCCAGGGCCCAAACCTGTTCTAACTGATTATATGTTCCAGTGACTGAGCATTGTCTTATGATGAAAATCGAAGAACTCTAGTTCTATTCCACTTTTGGTACACGGATTTGGATTATATTCCGTTCGTATAGATGGATACGTTCATCAACATCCACCGATCATAGCATACTGATAAATAACTTATCAATATTTTTATATAGAAGAAAAGTCATTCAATGCAAATGACTCTGAATTTGGAAAAAAAATAACTAGTTGCAAATTGTAGTGCTAACATTTTTGAAGTATCCACCATAAAACATATTTTGGACAGTAATATATTTACTGCCTCAAGAATGGTTGGTTGGTTATTGGGGTTTTACACCCTATCGACATATATGATCATATGACAAGGTCTTGACAATACTGTCTGTTTGATGATCACATCAATGAAATGATCGTATCTATGAGAAGGTAGAGACCGTACCCCTACACTTTTACTGAGGTAGGTGTTCTTTAATGTGCAAGGTCCCATAAACAGGGCCCTACACACAACAGCCGGTAGTCCTCTAGGGACCTTTGATAACCAAGTTGTTGCCACTGGGAGAAACGCAGAGGGGTGTAGCAGCCAGCCTGGCCCAGGATCAAACCCAGGACCTCTCACACTCCAGGCGAACGCTCTAACCACTTCACCACCCTGCGCCCCTGCCTCAAGAATGTTTTTATGAGAGAGTTTTTATTCAAAACCGATACCCTTTTACCTTACAAAATATACAGTGAAAGCAAAGTGAGGTAAAATGACACGTGCACTGCAGTGATACAAAACAACATAGACCAAACCCTCAGCAACATAATGTACATGTTCATTTGATGCCTCTAATATTAAAGGGAGCCAAAACCAATATAATTGACAACATTTTCAGAACTTAGATAAGTATAGAAATAATTATGTTAGATGAGTCTAGTTTAGGTCAGTGGCAAAGTATGAGCTGTGAAAACTAGCTCAAATTGAAATAGAATTCCACAAAGATGGTAATATTTCCATTTGTTTGTAAACACACCCCGTTTTGCGGATCCACATTAATTAAGTTGAGCAAGAAAAACATGTTTTTATATTTAATGATTTTCTACCATATATCATGGCGTAGATACAGGAGCCAGGAACAGGCTCAAGGAATGGACTTCCATGACTTTTTGAATTTGGAATGTTTCGTTGAATTAATTGCTTTTGGCTCCCTTTAACATAATAACAGCAAGACTTTACATCTGATTTTCAAGTTGTAGATGAAAATAGGCTTGAATGCCAATAGAATCTTTATGGTTGTTAGATTTTTTTCTCTTTTAGATGGTATCTGAAACAAAATTACTGTAGGAAATAGCAGTGCATAATCCTATGGGTGTTAAATTCATCACTTGTTGTATGTAATGAAATGAGTGAACCCTAGAAACTACATCAAATTTGAAGTTGACTATACCTCCTTGCAATGACCAGTCTGTTGAGGATGGTAGTTTGGAAAAGAAAAACAATAATTTGTATGAAGTCCATCTAAAAAGATAATATCATTCCTAGCAAGGCTGGCTCATTCAAAAATGTAAGTCCATTACTGCTTGAAGCATCATTAATAATCTTTATTGGGAGGAGCAAGAAATCATAAGGTTATATTGCATTGGACAATAATTTCCATAAACACTGTCTCAAGGCCTTTTCAGCTATTTCTAATATTCTAGTTTAGTCTGAATTCATTACACCATATGAGTTGCCTTACCTTTTATACATATGGCATACTAGGGGAATCATATCAATATCAATCAAGAAAAGTTACTTACCTCGCGGGCCGCACTAATATTTCTAATTCACTGGCTAGGTGGCGCCTAACGTAGGCCTTGGAGGGTGGGATGCCAAGTGCTGTGGCCATAGCGTCTGCGGTAAATGTGGGCTCCAATACCAGGACAGCCCCGTGGACCCCACTCTGCTTCAAGTTTTCTGCATACTCCTTCAACGCAAACATAGAAAGAGTTTCTGAAAACCATAGCTTTCATACAATGTAAAAATCTTTCCAGTGTAGGAAATTCTATGTTAATCCATATCTGAGCATAGGTCTTTAGTTTTTAATGGACAATCTTGAAAATGGATCTTTTATGATTTTGTGTTTTAAGAATGGAGCTATCCTGTGCTTTCCTCATTGGAAATAGTACAATATTCTTCTTGGATCAAATTTGACATTTTCTGAAACCTGATTATGAATTGTGTTTTCAAGATCATCAGCCTTTCGTTTCAATACCAGGGCTTTATTTGAATTTTAATTCTTTTATAGGTTTCACTGACTTTGAGGATGCATGTATCCTGTGTTTGAGTCTTGAAAAATCCAAATGATAACCACACGCACGAGATGATTGCAGTGCTTGTCAACAAGCAATAGAGCGAAAGCTAATCTTAAAATCATGAATTTTTTTAGAATAACTAATCTTAACCTTAGTTATTTCTTCTGATAATGACAGTAATTGTCTGCATCAATATTCTATACATAAAAGGACTAAGCCAAATTTGATGCAATCAAGATCTAAGACAATGAAGGAAAGATGAAGCTATGGAGGCAATATGAAAGGATTGCAGATGTCTTGAGTTTTGGCATAACTTTTAATGACAATGAGATACCAAGTATAATAAGTTATTGGTGATGTGTGAGTTTAAATTAAAGGAAAAAGCAAATAAGGGCTTTTGCATTCAATTGAAAATAAGAGCATTGCAACTTCTGTGAATGTTTGATTGTTTTGGTGCATAGGTTAGATAATCTAGTTTGATAATAAAACTTCATATCAATTTATATGACAGATCAATCTTTATTTATAATTCGCTTTACAACATCTCAGCCTATATATCTTTTAAAAAGAATATTAATTATAAAGGTTTGTGAAAAAGAATTGATTGTGCAGCTATGACTTCTATAACAAAGAAAAAGCGCAAGCAACGTGCAGTGATGCATTGGTTGGATAAACTAAAGTGATGATGCTGCTAATTATCATATGATCTATATGAATGTAAAGTGATCAAAACAACATGTTTACCCGCTGATCACCCTACAAATAAAATAAAAATTGCACTAAGAATATTTGTCCAACGGCATGCACGAAACATGCGATAAATGAAACAGCATTCTCTGACTGCTTTTACATAGGTTACATTATTGCTTTATCATAGAATGCCCCTTGCTAGACTTATTTATTTAGCGAATAATAGAGACTGTCTTAGGTTTTTTTTGCCATAAATTACACTAAAGTTAGAATAATTAGTAGGTAAAATACCAATGAGAAGTACTTTATCCAGTGTTTAAAGTGACATTGACAATTTGTACTTGGCAATGAGGCTAATCATTCTTAGGAAATGCCATTGAGTAAAGTCCTCAAAACGTGTACAACAAAGGTGGGCACGATTCCTTTAATAGCTCATTGTCTTTTTTTGGCATCTATTTTTGAACATATTGTAAATATTTTGGTTGCTTATCAAAAGTGGAGGTTCAAACGGGACTGATTAGAAAACGTCAAACCTGACTAACCTGCAGATCTATGGTATGGACCCATTTAACTATCCGCGTGTTGCTCCACACAAGCGGGTCTGAGTCGTGGTCTTCTGTGGCTGACCGTCTTTGGTTCAAAACCTGAGTGCAAAATAATGAAAGTAAAACATGGAATGTTAATATGTAGTGTAGGCCTTCTGACCAAGTAAACAAAAGTCACAAATTGTTGTCACATAAATTTCACATTTATGCATTAGACAAATAGAATGTAGTTGTGTAATTAACATAGGTTGGAGAAATTAGGGTATTCAGGTATTCTTGAAAATTGAAAAAGAAATTTCCCGTCCGCAACTATTTATAGAAGCTAAAATACATCCTTTCTTCTAAAGTGTATCATTCCTGTCATTAATGCAATGTGTAACAGAATAGTATATTTTATTTTTTTTTAGAAATAATGTTATCAAAAATATGTATGGTAAGGCCAAAGTGTTAGGAAATAGCACATTTATGATTATGTCTAAATGCCAGCAAGGGTACCTGTCCTTGACTATCTGCAACAATTACCTCTTTATCAAAACCTAACTTCCGTAACAGCTCAACACCATGTAGGACCGAGACCTGGTGGAACTTGCGGGTGACCCCAAGGTGCTTCTCATAGTCCTTCCGGGTCAATACGTTCAGCATCCGGCCGTCCACCAGGTGACGCTCAAAGGCAGCAGTGTACTGCGGTAAACCTAGGTCAGGCAGCCAGTGGTGGGCTACCCAGCTGTGGTCTAGTTGGTGCAGGCCGGCTGGGCTGGGAGGATAAACCAAAACGAATATAGTGTACGTTGGATTATATATATACAGGTATATTGTTTTCATAGTTATGTTACTTCAATATTTATAAAATGCTAATATATAATTCCCTTTAAATCATGTAATTTTCTTATACATCTAAGTGATGCAGGATTTTCCAGAGGTAGCTACATTCACTTAACTGATCAGCAGCTAAAATTGAAATGAAAAAACAAAACAACAAAAACATCTCAATGCTCTGTTTAAATTTATGTTTAATATTTGATATGGCATAGACATAAAATTAAGCTACCTAAGGTCAGGATGTTTGCGATGTTCAATGGCCAGTTGGAGTTTCCTTCTGTGAAGCGACCGTTGGATTCCCAAAGCCGACTCAAGCTCCGACTCATTTAACTCCACCAGTACCTGGAAGGAGTAATAACAATGGTTTAATTTTTCTTGCTAACAGAATAGTTAATTTCTTTTCAGAAAAGAAACTTTGGCCCTCTCTAGGGATGTGCTTTTGATTTCAAATACTTGTATTGGTTCATTAAGGTTCAGAGCTCATAATTTTCATCACAATCTTAATTTAATGGTATGTAGCTAATTATAATAAATAGGAATAAATATGAATTTCAACCCTAACACCATGAAATTCAATGCACTATAACACTATATGCACTATACTTTAGTGCTGTTATATAACTAACATTACTTGCAATTGCTAGATTAACGACATGATAGAAGCCAGTTGAATATTTCACGTAATCTGTGTTCTGACCTTGCCACTCTTGATATTCTCAGCACAGGCCTTGGCATACATGGGCATGTTCATCTCAATCTCTAGCCAGGCAAGCACCTGACTGGCCCGCCATTGACTAATGGGCGTGGCGTGAGCCTGCTGCAACAGGGCCAGCTTGTCTGCGTAGTTCTCCTGGGCAAGTAGACTCATGTGACCCTTACCATCTGTCAAAGATACATTATACATACATTTTCAAGTGCTTTTTCATTGACCTGTTCTATTTTTTCCTGAAAAAGTCAAATGTATACCCTGTAGGTACATTGAGAAACTATGTTGATGATTTAAGAAAGGAAATTGGTTGTGTTGCATTGAAATCAAAAGAAGTTACATGTGCTTTACTTATGAATCTTGATGTATGGACAAATCACCTATGAATATACTCTGCAAGGATATCTGAGATACGATTGAGTCATCATGTTACATAATCAATAAGAATGTTGGTATAACAATAACTAGATCAGTCCCCACTTTCATCCAACTATCTCTTGTAACAGTTAAAGGAAATACGCAGTAATAATGACAAAACAAAACAATATAATATAATAGAACAAACATTCAATGTGATGATGTACGATATAATATAAAAGATGATATTTCCAGTAATGTGCCTTAAGAGTTAATTCATTATTTTGATACAGAATAAACCATTTTTAACTCTTTCAACACTCTCATAATTGCACGCACATTCTAAATTCTGTACATCAGAGTCCAACATATAATAAGAGAAAACAAGTAAAGTGTAATTACCATCAGTACCGCCTGGATCGGACATGGCAACTGAACGCCGTGACCTGGCTTTGCCACCAAACACCTTAGACCAGCTGCCCATACTCTTCCTCTTCTTCTTGGCCTCTAGACGGGCCTCACACGTTGGGGTTATCGTCACATAGACGCCATCTTGCATGTCATCACTCGACCGTGATGACTCACCGTGAGCCCGCACATTCTCCATACTCCCACTGGCACCCCCACTGACTGACGATGTGTATGCTGAAACAGCCGAAATGTAAAAATATGACCCAGTTCTATGCTTTTTCCCGCTAGATATTTCTTCAGTGGCCACATATTTGGTGTATTTATACAGTCATGAATTTGAACATTACCACCTTCCTTTGAAAAGGATGAAGCCCATTTTCAGCTATCTTATTTTTCCACTTTTCATTGTGCTATTGTATTTAAGACATAAGAATTCTTGATCTGAAATACACACCTATGTATGAATAACTCTCCCTAAATAAGTTTTTAAACGCATGATCATAAATCTTCATTCAGGAAATGCATTATCTATCACATCATTTTTATGAAAATTAACCCTAAACAAAGTGTTCTGTGACACTTACTAGAATAGCCGGTATCTCCTGACTTGCAGCTTCGGGCAGAGGATGGGGGATCTGGGGGCGGGGTTTCCCTGTAAGGAGGAGGCAAGTCATCTGGGGACATGCCGCCTGTGTCTGGGACATTGCGGAGAGGTGGTGGGACAAGGGGTGGAGGGTGTTGGGGCGGCCGGCCTCCGACTACCCCCATACTACTGCTACCACTGCCTCTGTGCCCGCCAGATAGGGAGGACAGCTTGTCGAGAGCCTAAGACATGGGTTAGAAAATTGGAAATGTATTATTTACTTGCTGAAATGTTGATGTCATAGAAATGAATTATGCTATGTGGTTTGAAGATTGTCTCATTTTGCCTTACGATGTAACTTCTTGATTAAAATGAGGATGTACTTGTCATGTTGGCTTAATTTGACCAAATAATTCGAATATCTTTCAAATTTTAAATAAAAGTTTTGTATTTGTATCAAAGGTACTAGATGCTGTCTGGCTTGATTTTTAATGACCAACAATATATCTTAAATAGCTTTTGTCAGGAAAGGTAAAAACCGACCATGGAAATACAGATTTAAAAATTTCACCATTAATTTTCTAAAAAAAGGTTATTGCATGAGGGAGAAAATCACCCTTTACCATTCATTTGGATGGGAGAAAGTCACATTTTCCCCCAAAGTGAAAATATTACCAACAATATCCTCATCAAAACCAGCAGTTATTTACTGTATGTAGCAAGGTAAATTAAGCCTATGTTATTTCAATATTTTCTATTTCTAAGAAAGGTTGCGACATAAAGTGTTGAAAAATAGAGGGAAGTGGCTACCTTAAAATAGACAAATCTGATCTGATATCATTTGAATTGACAGGAAAATTGTTAAAGATGTTTGTTTTATTAATGTATACATATCATTCTGATATAGAAACTCCCAAAATACACACAGTTACAGTCAGTTATTAGTTCTCTGATAACCCAGCATGAACAGCATCTAGTATCTTTAATCACAGTTGAGTATCTATGTTATGGCTCATGGCTATTGAAGGCCAGTATACATTTTTACTTACTTGCCGCAATTGGCCCTCTAGTTGAATTATACGTTCCTCTTTGGTGTCAAGTTCTGACCTGATCATTACTGCTCGCTCTGTGGCCTCTCGTGCCTTCTTTAATATTTCCCACTTTTCCCTCTCAGAGGACTCTTTCTCCATAGCCATCTGCATAACAATAAGTAGAATATTTTATTCTATTGAGTTTATTAATAAACCTATCTGATTAGAAGATCTGCATTATATATATATATCTGGAAAAAAATGAATACACATTTAGAGAAGGCCCCTTTGCTTGTTATGATTATAAATTGCTAACATTTCAAATGCCCACCATACAAATTGGTATTTTTGATATACTATCTACATATCAGCTTAAGTTGACACAGAAAACCTTACTAAGAATTACCAAATATAGCAACAGACAATGTTGTTGCAACCCAAATTATACCTGTTTCATTGAAATTGTAGAATCAGTCATTCGTTGCTCATATTGCCGAATAAAATCACGAAGCTCTGATTCTTTGTCCTCCAAAGTACAATATAACTGTTTCATCTGGCTTAATAAGTCTAGCTTCTCAGCTTTAAGTCTTTTTCTGTCTGCTTTCAGGGCTGAAATAAAAGAAAAAGGAAAAGGGTTATAAATATAGAGTATCATGGTCTGGTTTGTATTAACATGATAATAGCTTTCTAACAAGAGAATAGCTTGTGATGTAAATGCTTTGCTGGTATTCTTGAAATATTGATTTTATTGCTTCCTGCTCCAGTTTGTTGTGATCCAAATTGGCTTATAACTACAAAAGCATTCTACTATAAAACAGTCCACTAATGGCACCTTCACAATGAACTTCATACCCCTGATTATGGGAATGTTCTAGATATCTATTGTATTATATACTAAGGCCTTCAAATGACAATTGCTCTTCCAATTCATAGTAGTGATCACTTGAAGATTATCATCTGGTACATTCAGTCCCTCCTTACCTGCCAGTGCGTCCCGCGCCCGGCCGAGCTCCTGTCGGGTCTGGATGAGGTCGATCTTGAGTTCATTGACCTTGGACTCATCAGTGGCATTGGCCAGCTTGGAGGCAGTCCGCAGCTCCTCCAGCTCTCTCCGTAGACTGCGAACTGTGTTGGAGAGTGAAGAATTCTCAGAGCGCACCGCACGCAGCTCCTTGGACAGGTTCTGGTTATTTGGGTCCTCATCATCTGTAGGTAGTGAATTTATTAATACTGTCAAACATTTGTTTCTTTTGCATAGAATATAGACTCATATCACATAAATAATGTAAGCGGTTGTGATACATAGTAATATTTCTAAAGTTAAATCTTTGAAAACTTTAGTTGTGTGAAATTAACACATTTTCAAATTTGTATGACTCAACTCAGCAAACTTATCGCCAATAGAGAAACTAGTGAGGGATTTAAAAAAAATATCGTTTTCAGTGTGAATAGGGGAAGAATTACTACAGAGTACCTGTACTTATGGATACAAGCAATCTTATCAATAATTGAGAGAATGGTATTTATTAATCTTTGATCCAAGTCACAGTAAAAAGAGGATACTAATTAAGATTTGTCTACTCACACTCATTGGCTAGTTTTGTGTCAGAGGGAGGTGGCAAGTCACCAATCTCTGCAAGACGGCGGTTTGTGTCCTCGAGCTCTACTCGCAGGGCGCTGACCTCAGCATTGGCAGCATGCAGGGAGGTGTCAATGCGGGATGCCAGGGCGGCGTTGTCCTCGACCATCTTACGGAACTTGTCCTGGGCGTCCTCCAGCAGGTGGCGCATCAGGTCCAGAGAACGCTGCACGCAGTCCGCATCTGTGCCCAGAAGGGCATCCACCTGGAAGAAGATGGAAATTTGGTAAACTTTTTTCCCTAAAAATTAAAATTAAAATTGCAATTGATATAGTGTTTGCAGTTTTGGAGAAAAATGGAAATATAATCACTTTTACCACGAAACTGAGTGCAGTCGCGGATTTAGGGGGGGGGGGGGGGGTGCATGCCTCCTTTTTGGGGCAAAATTCAGATTTTTTTTGATATAAAATGATCCTTTTGGAAATTTTTGGAATTGCACCCCCCCCCCCCCCTTTTGAAAATTCCTGGATCCACCCCTGGAGTGGCATCCCCCTCACACTACTGTCTATGCAAGCACCAGTTTGGGCAATCCTTTAGCCTTGATATTGTTTTATAAACTGGCAAAAAATGTACAGGAGCACACTAAATTTTAGGAAAATCCCAAAGTGCACCCCAGCTTTCAGAACAGGCTGTCTCTACACCGTGGCCACGACACGGTCCATCCCAGCAGCCCACTTTATAGGTTTATGTAGTTTTAAATCTCTATCTTTTCTGGTGTGGAGACTGATATCCTTGCTGCCAAGGTTATTCAGCAGTATTCCAGTGATGGATTTAGTCAGGGGGAAGAGGAAGGCTAGAGTAGTAATTTTTTGCATAAACCCTGTATGAACTCAAGGACCAGAGGGGCCCTTGATGGGGGTGTCTGTGTGTCGCATGTCAAACTTAAGACATAGTTATGTCGCCTGTCAAACTTAAGACATAGTTAAGGCGCCTGTCACTTATTTCCCCATATCACATGTCGCCTCTAAAATGTTGCCATGTTGCACGTCGATTTATCTATGTCATGTTGTTTATTCCCCCCCCATGTCACTAAATCACATGTCACATGTCAATTTTAAGAAATGTCCATGTCGCCATGTCAAATCTAAAGCCCCATTCCCACTAGGTGACTTTTACACCATCGGCCAACAGATCGACACTGAAATCAGCTGATTCTTACGATTGCCTGTTAGTATAGTATATCAAAATATGCATGTTTGATTTGAATCAGTGACAAAATTGGCCGATTCTAGGTGTAGAATCAGCATTCCAAATAGGTTTGTTTTTAGTTTCAAAACGTGCATTATAATGCCCAAAGTTGCAACGAAAGGTTTCTTTAATTTGCTACCTTGCCGCGTCGCATAGCGGTCTCGCTGTTGCGAGGATTGGCACATTTCAAAAGACCTCTCCCTGTTCAAAATAGAGTGAATTTGATGTACCAGGGGGACATTTTGGGGTAGGATTTTTATTATTCTTTTTTCAGAAAATGATAGCTGTGTCCTTCAGCTTATGAAATATATAGGGGGTGAGTGGCGGAGATGTGTTAATATGTCAATTAAATGTGTTCAAAATGAGTGCAAAACAGCAAGAGAAAAACTAAACCATCCTTACTCCCTCGCTGTTGCGAGCGTTTGGTTATGCGATGCGGCAAAGTACTTGCGTTGTAACAATAGGTATTATGCAATGGGCCACAGTGGCCCGTCGCATAACCATACTCTCGCAAGAGGGAGCGATTAAGGATGGATTTGTTTTTTTCTCGCTGTCTTTTTTCTCTCCTTGTTTTGGGGATGTGCCAATCCTCCCTGTTGTGATGGTTTTGTACATATTTTGAATTTAATTTAATTGGCTAATAAATCATTTCCGCCACTTGCCTCCTATACAAATTATAAGCTGAAGGACACATCTAACATTTACTGAAAACAAAACCTTAAAATGTTAACCCCAAAATGTCCCCCTGATAAATTGAAAAATCGGGTGTGCAAACCATCCCTGTAAGGATGAAAGGTGCATTCGCTCCCTGTTGAACAGGGAGAGGTCTTTTGAAATGTGCCAATGTTCGCTACAGCGAGACCCGTTATGCGACGGGGCACAGAGGGCTCATGCAATATTGTCATCCCATGCACTCTGACTCATTCACTTTCTGATACATAATCGTTTTTAAAATTTTGTCATATATATGGATATCTGCCTTTGCATCACAGAACATTGTCGAGATATGTTGTTCCTAAAAATATTAAAGATTGTTTGGGTAGCCTACATAATGACAGGCATGTATGGCAGTGATATACTGCAATGAAGCTTGAGAAGGGAGATCAGATGACACCTCAATATGCCTGCCCCCGTGGAGGTAGTGGGATGGGGCTTCTGTCCCTGGGAAGAATACATGCCCCCAGTAGCCCCTGCTGATTGTATAAGGTGATGATAGGGGGACCCAGCACTGACCAAGTGGTTCTTTGGGTTCAGTTCCAATTGGTGCTTGGTTCACTAAAGCCCCATAGGCTACTAACTAGGCGATTTTACTCACGACGGACGACGGGAAACGGGCAGAATCTGCCGCCCCCATAATCGCCTGTTAGTATGGTATATTAAAATGTGCAGGTTTGATCTGAGTTGGCGCTAAAACCGGCCGACTCTTCTGGTATAGGCGGCCGATTTTAGCACCAGAGAATCGACCGACTTAAAACCGCCTGGTGGGTATGGGGCTTAAGGGATGAGGTACAGCAAAAATGATTTCCAGGTTTTGATCCCCTGCTGTTTGCCCGCCCTGTCACCTTCATCTCATAGATACGATCACCAAAGACCTGTTTTTGCTGTGAAAATGACCCTGGCTGTCTGTATGGCATAAAACATCCATCACTCACTCACTCACTCCTCAACACATTGGGTAAAACTGACCTGTGGGCTGGCGGTCTTGGACGAGAACAGCAGGGCCTTTATCTGACTGTTGAGGCTGTCCAGTGACTGGATGGCTGCAAGAGGAAGAAAGAAATACGGTTTAAAGAACAAGCAATAACGGGAGAGTGGATTAAACATTTGTGATCCCAAGCTTCATTTGGTTTTTCTTAAGTTTTATTCCCCACGACACCTCCAACAGAATGTTCACAATGACCTCACTTAGTAAAAACTTAATTACACAGTTTTCCCCACCATGGACAGCTAATATGCAGTTATTTAAGCATGTGCAGATTATTTTGTATCAATTTTGTTGAAAAATCACTGGAACAACTTTAGAAAGCAAAATAGTTCGCTATAAACCTATAAATTAAAAATAACTGTTAAAATAACCGAGCTAAGAAACATTAGTTATTTTATGGATAGTAACCAAAAGGAAATTTAATGCTAGTTTTTAATCATGTTAAGCCCCTAGGTTAAGCCACAGTGACATGATTCGTAAAAATATATGTTTCAGCCTTGTAACTTTTTAGCATAGTACACCTTAAAACAAGAAATAAGTTATTCATGGCAGGACAATTATTCAGCAGAAATCCCTAAATTATCATTCATAGGTATAATATGAAGGAAAGTATCCAGGAATTACACTCTGATAATAATCCGTGAAGCTCCACACAAGGTGGAAGGTAGTTTTTGATCTGAATATACTTTCACTCCCCCTATACTTGCCCCCTTGTTGTCTGGATCAAGGCTTATTTCACCATGTAAAAGCATGTCACACGGAAAGGTGGGAAGTGCGTGTTAACTGCCCCATAAATATACCTGCGGTTTCCGGGTTACACGGTGCAAAGTGAGCAGCACTTGGCACCTATGTAAGAGGCGTTTGTATGCCTGAGTGCCTATCTCGCTTTCTTTGTTCTGTGGGGGGTTTCATAATAATCTCCGTAGCTGCGGAGCTTTTATGTGAGCTTATGGAAACTGTGAGGGAGCTTGAAACTCTCGTATGCAACTGTTTCATAAAAAAAACCATGTAAATATACCCCAATATTTATGTGAGCTTATGGAAACTGTGAGGGAGCTTGAAACTCTCGTACGCAGCCGTTTCACGTAGCACAAACAGAACTCGTGTAGCTTTGATGAATAAAAAAAAGTGATCGTAACTTTATGATACACAAAATATACAGAGGTTTGTTATGAAACGGGCCCCTGTTACTATTTCTTCTCTTTTTTTCATTCTCACGAATCTTTTTCAAAAGTGCACCGCTTAAGTAATTCAATTTACTACTAAACACGTAAACAGATATACCCAGCGACCCCTATATCTTGAAAAGTGGTTGTAAGTAACACAAATTTATCAAAACTCATTATCAAATCACACGTTCAATGGAGTCTTTCATGGACGGAAGTACTATTGCTGTTCTATCTATCCTACATAATATTACTCTTGTCAAAGAAAAAAGAAACTGGTTCTGGCTTTAAATGGTGATACATTTGAGGGGAACATAGAGATGGCCTAATACACATTTCTATACTGATAAGCAACAAGGAAGTTAGCTGGATAGAATCTGTGGATGCAATTATAAGTCTAAGAAACACCTATTTTGTGCAACTGTGACCTAACAATAATATCACAATTACTACAAAGACTTCTAAATTGACATCATTTATGATGAGTTTCTTTTCATGATTGGCTCTCTTGTTTTGTTTCGTTTATAATGAAGCCTTTTCTTCATTACATTTTAGTTTACAAAAAGTAGCTAACCCAATTATCAAATCATATGATCGCTCATTTACTAGTGACTAGTGACTTTCAAAAGATCTTTTTCACCCATATAATGACATAGAGTCATATCACAGAGCAAGAACATCTAAGACTTTACTACGTTTAAGCATCAAGATATATAGGACGTACTGTTACTGTGTATCTATTTCAATTGACCGTATGTCATTCGACGTTGTAATATAAAAGGAGTTCTTTCAGACTGTCCTCTGTGCACAGTTTCTATATCAGACCTATTTAAGACCTACTTTTGGCAAATTTAAGCTTACAGGTTACAAATACAAATTGATCACATTATATTTGACGTAGCGACACTTGGCAGAAAGCTAGAGTTTTGCTTATCCTAAAATTTGAATTAAACTTTCTAATCAGATCCAATTTAAGACTTTCCTAAGACCCCATGCTAGGAAAATGTGAAATTTAAGACCTTTCTAAGGCCTTAAATTTGAGAATTTCAATTTAAGACCTTCTAGGATTTCCGTGGGCACCCTGTATATTCAATGACCTTTCATTCTGTGTATCCTATGGGCTTTGGTTCAATGTTTTAAAATGGAAAGGCCTGGTATGGTATGAAGGAGATGGTTATACACGTGACCATTGTGTGTATAATATTTCGCTTACACGCGGACCAATTACATGCATTGTCGCGCTTATCTTACAATTCATGCGACATCCTCCTATATAGTTATCACTGTATGCGCGGACCAATTAACGATAGACTTCTGATGTGCATAGAGCTAACATAGACAAAATTAAAAGGAATTTAAGGGGTTAAGGGGCATAACCCTTGATTAAAATACAGTTTAAAAATCTTATTTTTATGATATAAAGGAGCTTGTCTGCGCATATATAAGCACCTCAGTAGGGGCGGACACATACCCGCATATACACGGCTACGAGTATGCTCGGACCTTATACCCATGTTTATAAGAATTCTGTATACCCAGGCCAGCTTTCTGCTGCCATACCCTCGCGTATTATATCCCAGTCTGGCATGAACACAAACCATTATATATCATGTTTGCACACAGGGGACGTCCATTTTACCTGCTCCTGAGGTTATGATTCCTTGATATATCTCAACCACTAGAGAGGTATATATTTAAAAGGTCCATTATACCACACGCGCGAGGCATATGGTATTAAAACTGTCAAATACCTGTCATCACTTACTAACTTTTTAAACTTAATCCCAAAATTTATAAACATATACAGGAAAGCAGGTGGTGGTAACCTTCTAGTGAAATTAATTACCTTGATATATGATGGGCAAAGCAACAGATGTTTTGTGACCCACTAATCGTAACAGTACGCCCAATAAGACTGACTGTGGGAGTACAAAGGGAGATTCATCACGGTTGAGTTGGGAGCTATTCACCTATGATTGCCAACTGTTACATTAAAGCCCCATACCCACTAGGCAATTTCACAACTAGGCGACAACAGGCGACGGGCCACTGGCAGAATCGGCTGATTCTCATGATCGCCTGTAAGTATAGTATATTGGAATGTGCATGTTTGATATGTATCACTGCTAAAACCAACCGATTTTACCCCTAGAATTGGCCGATTTTATCGCCAGTGAGTTGGCCGACTTGATCAAAGTCGCCTAGTGGGTATGGGGCTTTAGGACCACTCGTGCATCCCCTGGGCCCCTGGGGAGGATTTTTCTGAATTAGATGACACAGGTACGTATAACCAACCGGGGAGGAGGTACAAGATCAAGCCCATATCCAGGGGGGGGGGGGGGTGACGTTGGGTATGGGTCACCCCCCCAAGCTGGACCAGGTCCACTTTCTGAAACCAATATTTTAGATTTCCCTCCTCCATCTTATAAATCCTGGCTCTCTGCTACCCCTGTAAACACTCCCTCTTACTCTTTATGGCTTTCTGATAAGCATACCAGATTCACAACATGACCGAAAATGTCACCGGATTATGTCCTAACATTGGAAAATACATTGCCAGCTACGACATCCTTATGCTAATCCCCAAACCTTCACAGCCCGTGGATGATACCCTGACTTTGAGCTATTTTACCTCTAGAAAGTCCACTTTTTTGAAATGGTCACCCCCCATGAAAGGTTCGGGATACGGGCCTGATGATGGGTTATCAACTCGAGGTATGTCAGGGATATCATCCCGAGGGCAGGACCTGCAGGGCCGCCCGAAGGCTGATATCCCTGATGCATCGAGGGTTGATAACCTATTAGGAATCCTTTCCCTCGTTGATTATGGATTTATCAGACACTGGCAAAATCTTAAGGTAAAATTTCAAAGCTTAGACTAAGATAACAAGCAGACTTATATTTTACTGGTGGAACTACTCTCCTGTATCATTATGTGAGAAGAAATACAAGAAAATCCATTAATTTGCCAAAAGAACAAAGGCCTGTGTTAACCATTTATCATTGTGAAACATTCTTATGATGATACAATGGATTTCCCTTTATTCACTTATGACTACCAGATTTTCTCACCCCAAAACTAATCACATATTTATTCTAGAGTGTGCTGTATGTTTCGCTTTCTTATCCAAACAATGCATCGTGACCTTGATCCCTTCTATAACCCCTGCATGACCTTGCTCTGAATATATTAGCTTACTTCGGGTGTGATTCCCACAGATCACAGTCAGTGGTGCAGACAATTTAATATTTGCTGTGAAACAACATATAAGTAATACCTACACACCTTGATAGTCATTCTCCGAATTTGATAAGAGTTAAGGCCATATTACATTTTGCATTGGCTGGCTCGAGGTGAGGGTGTTTCATTCGCGTTTTTTCCTGACATGAACAGCAAACGCCAATCTGGACACCCAACGCGAAGTGTAATATGTTCAAAAAATCCGCATTGAGATTCACTTTGGGAACTAGACCCTGCACTGACCAAGTGGTTCTTTGGTTCAATTCTCAGTTAGTGCTTGGTTCACTAAATGATGAGGTACAGCAAAAATGATTTCCAGGTTTTGATCCCTTGCTGTTTGCCCGCCCTGTCACCTTTATCTCATAGATTTGATCACCAAAGACAGAATTTGTCCCAACTGGTTTTCGCCGTAAAAATGACCCTGGCTGTCTGTATGGCATAAAACACCCAACACTCAATCACTCACTCGTAAGAAATACACATACTCTCGCAGTGTAAATTCCCCAACCACTAGCTTGGAAGGAACTAAGCATAATAAACATCTAAACTGTGAATCCTAACGCAGGGCTTTATACCTAGACAGTGTAAAACGATTATAACCACTGAACATCCTTCAATTCTTACTGTGTTTTCCTGCTCTATTAATTTTGCTCCACTTTCAAACCTCGAGGGCCCCAGGTATACTGAAATCAGCTATTCTAAGTCTTATCAATATAGTTTTACTTGTATATATATGTAAAGAAAAGATGCGTATTGAAAGGCTAGGCTTACTTGTGATATTGTTCACTGAAAGTATTTATCTCTCTTTTTCTTAGATCTCTATCAACCAGTAACTATTTTTGTAGCAACAATGTAAAGCGGGGATCAAACGTTCCACCTTTTTTAGAGCTGGATATAGATAGGGGATTATGTCAAAGTCAGCCTTTGTGAGATAACTGGTTCTGTCTGACGTTACAATAGATACGCTTCATGGCTAAAAATAACAAAGGCTTCGAAGAAAAGCTTTGGGTGTCAGGTTGAAAGTGATCTATTCTACGTAGATGATTTATATGACTTCCTTTTTGAGGGGGTGCAGATCAGGCCAGATGATGTCTATTTTTGTCACCTGATAGGCTGGAACAGAACTTTGCAAACGTTTAAAGCTGCCAACACGAAACAGTATTCAAAATTCTCTTTGCCACGAATAGCTGATTTACATTACTGCAGGTTATTTGTCAACAAAAATCATGGACAAACTATAGGAAAATAACAAATAATTGCTACCATCTAAATAGAATGAATTTTCAAACAACTTAGTAAATATCAAATGTGGATACTAGTTTAAAAAATACTGCTGGCTAGTTTTATCCAACCTTCATCTAAAGATAATGGTATAATTCATGGAAATTACTTTTCTAAAGCCTTCAGTTTTGTTGACATATTATACAACATGCATCCTGTTCTAGGTTAACCTGCAGGTAAAATTCAAGAAACTGGCTATCCATACGTGTGGAGAATTGACTTTATGATTTATGCGCACGTCGGGTGCATGTTTTCAAAAGTATTTATCTGTATACATATGAGCTTATTTAGTATGTGAAAAATCTGAGATTTGTGTGTGTATGTAATAAATGGAAGGCTCCTAGTTAAACCTCTATTGATATGGTTCACTCTATACCACAGGTATCTAAATAGTTAAGAGTACCAAGTATGCTTGTATAGAGACTACAGATTTTATCTCGATTTTCCAGTGGTCAAGGGGAGGCCAGTAGGGTAGGCACCCACTGTGACTACGTGCCCTGAGGATGTTTACTATCCTAACTATGGTCGCCATCTTGAATAAATGGCTTACAAAAGGGTTCTAATTGAAAAAGGTTTGAGGTTTCTAGTCCTAGACGTTACCCGATACTTTGCTTTATATCATCTGACACTGCCATTCGCTCCTCTATCCATAAATACAGCCCTTTAAGAATCAGGGTCTCTACTTCAAATTCTCCCTACCACTGATAGCTGATTTACTGTATTTTAGGCACCTACAGGTTAATTTTGGCTGATTTTGTGATTTTGTAGACAAAAGCTCATTGAAAACTATAGAAAATTTACAATCATTTGCTATAAATCTTTTTGAAATGAATTGATTTTCAACCAACTTGAAATATATCAAATACATATAGACACCAAATGGAAAAATAGTCAATGCTAGTTTTCCATGACATAAGACCACAAGATACACCATGATTAGCCAAAACTTAAGCATTGTAGTTTGTCTACAAATTTCCTAGCATGCACCTTGATTTAGGCTAATCTGCAGGTGAACTACAATAAATGAGCTATCGATGGTGGGGCGAATTCGCCATTGAATTCCCTTAGTTTTCCCCATCCCACAGTTATTTCCCCTTCCTGGTTTTGAATTCAATTATTTTCAAATTTCATTAAAGATGTATGAGGTGTCCGAAAAAAAAATCATTATTTTTTTAGAAAATATCCTAAATTTTACAAATAGGAAAATGTGAAGTCGGTCAAACAGAATACTCTGTGTTTTCTCTGTGTTTTCGTCAATTTCTATATTCATTGTGTGTTTCCTGATAGGCCTAGGGGATTTCTTTCGCCATTTTCCCTTTTTCCCTGCTTAGTGGGGACCCTGACAAATTAATATTAAAAACTTTCCCATTATTAACCTTCCCAGCTTTAATACCTTTAGCAATGCTTGATGTAATCTTTGTACCCGTAGGCTATTCTAAGTACCTACATTCTTCCACTAATTTTCTTTAACTCAAAATGGTCCATTTACTAAACTTGTATAGGTGAATCATTGATTTACAGTTCTGTTGCAGTCTGTTTAAGTCTATGTGACATTGCAAGACAAAGCTGTGTAACCCAGTAATGGAGAGAAAGAGCAATATAAAAGACTCCTTTTGTTAATGTATGATTGTACATTAATGACTAAAATTGAAGTAACCTATATACTTAAAATGAATACAATGTATTGTGGTATTAGTTTTTGAATCATAAAGCCAATGATCTTATCAAAACAGCAATAACTATCCTCAAATTGCAATGTATAATAGCTATTGCATTAAAGGTATCATTTTCTGATCGACTTCGCACCTGTCTAAACTGCTGAAAGGGTACAATTTTCTCAGAACATACATTTCCTAAAATCATGCAATTTAAACCCACTGTTCATGGTCGCCATGCATCATGTTCCAATCACTGCATGTTGACTTTCCACTTTTGGCAGCGTAACTGAACCGATACAGCGACACCGCCTTTTCCTTCTGTATAGAAGTAAAGGCCCTATTACACTACTCGACTTGCGCTGCAATATCGACACCATGTGATATTACAGACAACTCCTCATATACCTATATATATATATATATATATATATATATATATATATATATATATATATATATATATATATATATATGTCATAATTATTTAAGATTGACAATTTGGAGCATGTTACATATATATGTGTAACAAAGAATTTTATCTCTAAGGCCTGTATTCCATATGCCGATTTTGCTACCGATTTTAAAAAACGGCAGCAGGAAAAACGTTTAAATATAAAATTGATATGCATCATTATCTATCTTCATCTATTTCATCTTGCTCATCTCATACATATGTTCATAATGGTTTTCATAATGTGTCTCATTATACTGTACAACTTGATCTAAAGAAATTAGACATATCAAATTGACAACATTTACTTTGTATTGCTACTTGAGAGGGAGGGGAATTAAATCGTCTATGACGAACCCCTAACCCTAAACCAAAACCAATCAAAAATATTTTTTTAGAAAGGTTTAACAATTCCCTTTTCAATGATACATAGCATGTATGGTTTCATATCATATCCTTAGAGAAAGTCAACCGAATGCAAAATTGGCGGCATCAAAATCGCTATGTGAAATACGGCCTTAATATGCATGACCTCGCTGCGACATCGTCATGTCGCAGATCAAGTCGTGCAGTGCAATAGGGCCTTCAACCTATGACTCGGGGCCTTTCACAAGGATACAGGTAATGTTCTACCTGTAGGCCTTTGTAACCTGAGCTGAGGGGCGGGTGTGAGGGCTAGGGGGGCGGGCGTGAGGGCTGGGGGGGGGGGGGGGCGGGCCTGGCCGAATGGATGGCTACAGGGGGTCTGTCTAGATGTAATCGGGTAGGTCGTATATCAGGCAGTTTACGGCTTTCACCGTTTAACCCATGCCTGGATCTTTGTACTGGTAAAGTATTATTTACATGGATATTCTTTTTAATAAGTGTGTTTGTCCTGGAGAAATACAATTTATTTAGCTTTCGTCAACTTTCATTGTTCTCCAGCTTTCATAATACTACAACAGGAAGAAATACTGGGACATCTGAGGGTGGCTGTACGACCCAGAGGGGACCGTCACAAACCGAGGGTGAAGCCTGAGTTTTGTTCGATCCCCATCTTCTTTATTTTATCACCCAAGCAATATTTAAAAAAAATATTATGTTACAACTAAAAAGAATGAGGAGGGGTACGTATGGCCTGGCCAAGCGGGCGATAAATCACATGTGTATGATTGTTATAGTCCGAGAGGCCCAGAATCACTACAAGAACTAGAACTGCAAGACATATCATACCACCCCCTGTCATCATTTCTTGATAACCATGGCTCTCACGTCTATAATGGACAAAGGGTCTCAACTTACAATAAAATATAATCACAAAACCTGTGATTTAATCTATGTTACATTTTGGTAGCAAAGAATAAACCTTATTAAGAGTAAAGGCTATATTCCAAGATGCGTGCATTGCCATTTGCGTTCCTTTAATTACCGAAACGGAAGTAGTTTGCGTTTCAGATACCAACATGTTGGTATCTGAACATCATGGAACGCAAGTATGATCACAATCAATGAACGCAGGTAAAATGATGAACGCTAGTACATAAACGCATCATGGAATACAGGCTTAATCCTGGATAGCGTAATTTGAGAACTGCCCAAAATTAATTATAAATCTGTACCCTGCAACCAAGAAGCTTTTGATGCTGGCTGAAAGATTCTTCTGAGCATCAAAATATTTCTGACTCTGTTGAGGAAAAATGAGTATATATAAAGAGTACTTTTGCTTCCCCGAAATTGAAAGGAAATCCACAAGGGACTAGATTTAGTAAAACACCTTTAAAGCTGCGTCCCCACTTGGGCGACTAAGATGTTAGGAGCCGGGCGACCAGTGTTAACTCTTTCTAACCACGGCGACTAGTGGATTTAACTGGTCTTAAGCCGTGTCCCCACTTTGACGACCAAGGATGGCTACTAACGTTAGTCGTCCAGCAATTAAGAAATTAGTACGTCGTTGGGCAACCAATTAGATGTTGGTGGGAAAAAAAAGTTAGTCGCCACATTGGGATGCTCTTGTAGTTAGTCGCTGGGCGACGAGAGGACACTTTAGTACGTTGCCCGATGACTAATGCCTGGTCCCCACTTGGGCGACTAGATTTCAAAAATCGGCGACGACTAACGTTGTTAATCGTCCGGCGACCAACTCCACACTGGCGCCGTGATGTCTGGCGATTAATCCACTAGTCGCCCTGGTTTTCTAGCAAAATATTTGACATGTTTAATATTTCCCCATAGCCACAGATGATTTGTTGGTCGTCGGGCGACTAGAGGACACTTTAGTACGTCGCCCGGCGACCAACTAACATTAACTACAAGAGCGTCCCAACGTGGCGATTAGTTGCTTAGTAGCCGGGTGATTACTTGGTCGCCCGATGACGTACTAAATTCTTTAATCGCCGGGGGATTAACGTTGGTAGCCGTAGTTAGTCGCTCAAGTGGGGACGCGGCTTTACTAGTCACCCGTGGCTATAGAAAGATATTAAACATGTCAAATATTTTGCCCCAAACCCAGGTTGACTAGTGATTTGGTCGCCAGACATCAGGGCGCAAGTGAAGAGTTGGCCGCCGGGCTAACAACCTTAGTTGTCCGCTGACCAAGGTAATCTAGTCACCCAAGTGGGGACCAGGCTTAAAGCAGTGTCAACCACAGCGACCAAGACAGAAATCAAGCTCTAGTCGCCCATGGAAGAAAGGGTTAACACTAATCGCGGGGCTACTAAAATCTTAGTCCCCCAGGTGGGGACGCGGCTTTAGTAGCAGTGGCAGCTGCAGGGTGGTAATTCCTGGTCTACAAGAGTCCTATTCACCTTCCCACCCAGTCCCTTGCCCTCTGTAGTAGGTAAAGGTTATCATTGTCACGGTCTGAGGACCACCCTCCGGCCATAGGGGTGTAGATGGGGGGTCCCCATGCTGCTTGTCGAATTTAAGAAAGACTGTGTCGCATGTCCCTATGCTTTTAACATTCATGTCGATTTTAAGAGCCCTCCATGTCATATTTTGAATTTAAGGGATAGCCTATGTCATGTCATTTATTTCTGTCTTGATGTCACTAAGCTCCATGTCGCATGTCAAATTAAAGACCTGGCCTTGTCACGCTGTCAATTTTAAGGGTCTACCCCCATAACCATCCCTGCCACCCCAGCTCTGCCCTTCAAACATCCCCAAGGGTAGCACTCCTCCTCACCCCCAGAAAAAAAGAAGAATGTTGTGTTTAGGTTTCCGGACAAACCCTATTCTTTCGTACCGACCCTAAAATTGTTTCAAAGACACTATTCTTTTTTGAATAACTAGAAATAGACTTGGATAAGTAAATAACACATAATCTAAATATTATGTATTATAGATGCTGACAATTGTTCCAGGGTGTGAATTGAGGAAACTTTTAATTTCTAACTCAGGCCCGTACCCAGGCTCTGCTATGGGGGGGGGGGGGGTTGCGGGGAACTTTTGCCCTTTTTTTCAATAACTTCAAATTGAAAAGGGAGGTGGCGAGCAGTAAAATTTGAAAATTTTCAATATTTTCCTTATATTTTTAGGGGGTTTTACATTAAATTTTGCATGGAAAGGTGGAACTTTTTAAAAAAGAAATTTCCTAGGGGGGGGGGGCGGGGGTCCGCCACCCCCACGACCCCTCATGGTTATGGGCCTGGTAACATCATATGAGTCTATCATTACAGTTAAATTAAAATAAAAAAAATCATCCCGACCTACGCACCCCAACTTTCTTGGGGATGGAACCTGAACACAACTTCTTTTTCTTTGGCCTTACAACCCCCCTCCAGGGATATATACCATCCCTTCTCCCTCAACATCCTAGGGCAACACCACCCCGAGCACTTCCGTCACCTGCACTTGGACGTGGGATTCTTGTAAGGCGTAATATCAACATCACTGTGCTCCCAAATGGAAGCAAAGTTGCTTTGGTGGTGAGAAATAGTCTTTTAAATACTGATCACTGACTTGTGGCACCAACCCTGCTGCAATGTGTGAGAGGCAGGGATGGGAGGGGGTATAATTTCTCTGTATTATATACTTACGCGTGCCTCTGGAAGAACATGTAAATACATGAAGATGCCAATAAAATCACTTTTCAAAAAAAAAAAAAAAATAAAAAAAAAAAAAAAATAAATAAGGGTACATATAATTAAAGCCCCTCCCCACAGGCATGGTGCAGTGTAATTTTTCCATGTAAAAACCTGCTGCGCTAATATGCTTGAGCTACTAGACTTTAATGTCTTATGGTTATAATATGCAGACGCCAATAATTTGCCAATGAATTTGTTTGCTTCAAATATCTATACTATTATTTTGAATCATATTAGCATCATTTGCAGACACATTGCCGTATTTGAGTATTTTCTTTGGTTTTCTCATGATACACGCTTTTAGAATAGACAATACAGAAACGGGGCACACTTGGCGTAATAACACATAACTTCCTAAGTACATGCAGTAAGGGCGTTTGATAACCAAATACACATGTACATGCAAAGGTTCCCTGGATATGAATGTCATTTACATGTTTATCCAATATGTATTCCAATAACTTGAATCTTAAGAGAGATATGTTAGAATTAATGCCAAATAAATACAAGTAAAAATGCATAATTTTAGTTCCCCCGATTTTAAAAGATAGCTTCTATGGTTATATCTTAGTAATCTATATCATAAAATACTTTACTTGATGACGTACGATACGTAGATGTTACATGTATTGCAAATTGAAAGTTTTCCATCAACAAGACCTCCGTGAATTTGATGCTATGTGGTGTCCTCTATCTTGTATGAATTACTCTACTGTGATTTCCAATTTAGATTGTGATCATATCTAATCAAATGAAAACATTCCTACTGGGAGGACAATCAAACTAGCAATAGGATCCTTGGGGGTGAAAAAGAGATAAGTTGTGGTGCCTCTAAGCTCGGAAAAGCGGCCACTGGCTTGGATCAAGCGTTCCTCCGCTGGCACTGCAATCTGGCCCTCATCCAACCAGCAAGGTGACAACAATAGAGGGGGTAAGAGGTGGTACCATCTAAGTTTCTGTGGTCTGCGGACCGAGGCACCACACACCGTAAACATGCCCAGTTGCGACGTGTATCCATAACGGATGTTCACACATAGACAGGTTATGATCTATATCTCTGTGTCTTCTGTGCCAAAGTTATGGTTAGCCAGAACCTGGCAGACACACAGACGACAGAGGCGTTAGACGTAGACAGGCCCTGAGCCTGTGGATACTGTGCAGACCCATATATAGAGGTTCTGCTGTAGGGGGGAGGGGGGATTGGCAAGGTTATACAGAGGGGGGAGTTGATCTATATGTCTGTGCTTTCCATGCCAAGGTTATTGTTAGCCAGAACCTGGCAGACACACAGAAGCACTGCCCGCAGACAGGCCCCCGTCCAAGGAATTCTTTCAAAAGTTCCACCTTTTCTTCCAAAATCCATTGAGAAAACTTATGAAAATAGTAGGACAATATTGAAAAGTTCCATTATTCACTGCATGCCACCCTATTTTTAAGGTCAAATTATTGAATATATTAGCAACACAAACACACACGCACACGTGAAGTTCCACCTTTCTTTCCAAAATCCATTGTGGAATCCCATGAATATAAGTTAGCAAATATTGAAGAGTTCAACTATTTACTGTTCGCTAGCCTCCTATGTAGGGTCAAATATTTGAATATATAAGCAAAACCTCCACTTAAGAAACCTCACAAACCACCTTACCCCTCCAAAGACATTGTTAGGAAAGAAAATATTGAAAAGTGAGTGAGTGAGTGAGTGAGTGTTGGGTGTTTTACGCCGTACCGACAGCCAGGGTCATTTTCATGGCGAAAACCAGTTGGGACGAATTCTGTCTTTGGTGATCGAATCTATGAGATGAAGGTGACAGGGCGGGCAAACAGCAGGGGATCAAAACCCAGCGATCATTTTTGCTGTACCTCATCCCTTAGTGAACCAAGCACTGACCGGGAATTGAACCCAAAAACCACTTGGTCAGTGCAGGGTCCCCCCTATCGTCGCCTCATACGATCAGCAGGGGCTACTGAGGGCCTATTCTTACCCGGACCCCCACGGGGCATATTGAAAAGTTCCACTATTGACTACCGGTACTCTTATTTAAGGTAAAACTATAGAATATATAGGTAAAAGTTCCAAGGCCACTAAAGCCCTATACCCACTAGGCGACTTTACCGATGACTGACAATGGGCAACTGCCAGAATAGTGGTAATATCATCACCAATTAAGATCACCTGTTACTATGTAATATTGAAATGTTATATACAACAGGTGATCTGAATTGGTGATGATTTTACTAATTTTCTGGCAGTTGCTCATGGCCAGTCGCTGGTAAAATTGCCTAGTGGGTATGGGGCTTTAGGAAACATCGCCACCCTCACCCCTCCAAGAGCAGAACCTGGATACAGGCCTGCACACGGTTGACAAGACTCTGGGGCTTTCTGCGCTAAATGCCTCTGTGTGTCTGCCAGGTTCTGGCTGACCCTAACCTTGGCACGGAAGGCACAGGGATATAGATCATAACCTGTCTATGTGTGAACATCCTGTATGGACACCGTCACAACTGGGCATGTTTTAAATTGACTAGGAGGCAGCTATGAAGTGAGTAGGGAACGGGGCTTAGCAGATCATTTACTGAGTAATCAACTGCATGCAATTACATTTATCTACAGCCCTCCCCTCCACATCCCTCAGATTCCATGGTCAACTTTAAAACATCCAGCAAAAATATAGTTACAAAATTCAAAGAGAAAATGGTAGAGCATATAATTGGAAGACCAGCATACCCCTATACAACTTTGACTCTGCCACTGAGGTTTCACGCCATATCCTTACCCCCACACACATCTCATAATATGACCTAAGTGATATGCAGGTCTGGTATAAGTGGAGAAGGGGGGAGGGGTCTTCTGGTTTCCAGGCATTCACCTGCACATAGACCACAAAGTCATAAGAAATTTAAGCCCCATGCATACACACTAGGTGACTTTGACCAGAATAGACTGATTCTCTGGTGCTAAAATCAGCCGATTCTACTAGAAGAATTGGCCGATTCTAGGGCCGACTGATATCAAACATGTATATTTCAACATACCATACTGACTGGGAATCTGAATCGGTGCTAGAATCAGCTGATTCTATGAGAATAATTGGCTGATTCTAGTAGGCCAACGCAGGCAAAATTGCCTAGTGGGTATGGGGCTTTATGTTGTCTCATATTGCTATTTTCAAATTCTTATGAACTCTACCTGTCTATCCAAGTCAAGTGGGCAGAAATAGTTGAACCACAGTGGTATATTAACAGGGGCGTTTTGTTTGAAGCAAGAATCTCTTCCCAACCACAATCTGTGTATCCTCACAGGGCTCAACATTAAGGGATTTCACTTCCCTGCCTATTGGGCAGGTGTGGGTGAAGATTTACCTGGCCGACCCAATTATACACATACCCCTCTTAACTCACCTATTACAATATGTTAAAATTTTGCTTGCTCTTCGGTCAGGTGGACATCAAGTTTTACCTGCCCCACCTCTAGTTTTACCTGCCCCAGGTAAGCAGGCAATGCCTAATGTTGGGGCCTGCCTCATTTCTCCTCTTGTATCTCTTTAATCCCTACTTATGATCCCTATATATATACCTATCTCTAGCCAATCCTCACCTGCCTTTCTCCTACCCCTACCTGTGTCTCTCCTACCCCTACCTGTGTCTCTCCTACCCCTACCTGTGTCTCTCCTACCCCTACCTGTGTCTCTCCTCCCTCCACCTGTGTCTCTCCTCCCTCCACCTATGTCTCTCCTACCACTACCTGTGTCTCTCCTACCCCTACCTGTGTCTCTCCTACCCCTACCTGTGTCTCTCCTACCCCTACCTGTGTCTCTCCTCCCTCCACCTGTGTCTCTCCTACCCCTACCTGTGTCTCTCCTCCCTCCACCTGTGTCTCTCCTACCCTTACCTATGTCTCTCCTACCCCTACCTGTGTCTCTCCTACCCCTACCTGACCCAACCACAAGCTGTCAGGAGATGGCCTTCTACTAAATATCCGCAGGTGGAATGTGCTTCCCCTTTTTTCTATCAGGACCAAGGTAAAGGTGAGAAGGGAAGCCGGTAGGAGGTTAGAAGGGGCATAAATAAAGGTAGACGTTTTGGATAAGGAGTAAGAAGGGACGAGAAGGGAAGCCGGTGGGGATTGGCAGGAAGACCAGTAGGGGTGTGGTTATTGGGGGTTTAAACCGTATCGACATCTATGGTCATATCACGGTGAGAATAAGCCTTGAAGGTCTTGACAATTCTGTCTGTTTGATGATCGCATCTATGAAATGATCATATCTATGAGAAGGTAGAGACCATACCCATACACTTTTACTGAGGCAGGTGTTCTTTAATGTGCAGGTTCCCATAGGCAGGGCCCTACACACAACAGCCGGTGGTGTACTAGAGACCTTTGATAACCCAGTTGTTGCCACTGGGGAGAACACAAAGGGGTGTAGCAGCCACCTTGGCCCAGCCGGTAATTGAACCCGGCTCTCCCTCATGCCAAGCGAATGCTCTGACCACTTGACCACCCCGTGCCCCGAGGCAGGTTTGAGTGAGATTGTTTGTATGTTGGTTGGGGTAGTTTAACATCTAGCCCACCCTTCAGGGTTTTTTTCCAGACTACACAAGGTAATGCTTTTCAGCTCTGTGATAAAATTTAGGAGAAACCCACCAATGAGTTCGATACCCTACTCTTTTTGAAGAGTGGCAAGGGGTCTTTTACGTGTAGTGTCCCATCCAAAGGGCACCACACACCCAGCCTTTGATGACCCTGTTGGGGGCACAGGGTCCTTATTAATATTTGTCACCTCTTAAAATCTGCAAAGGGATGCTAGTAAGCTATTCTTCGAAGGGAGTTCCTGGAGAAACCCCCACCCCGGGTCCCCATGGGGGATAGGGGCGGGAGGGGAAGTATAACATAGGGGACTGGTATGAAGGTAGGGGTTAATAAAGGAGAGTAATTTTTAAAGATCAACTTTAAGGAAATGTGTGATTCATAATTGGATCAGTGCCAGGTTAAATTTCAAATTGCATCAGCTGCTTCCACACTGTATAAAACATTAATTTGTAGTTTAATGGCGAGCCAGGACCATAACTTGACCCCCCAAATGGCCAGGTTTGAGTAATTCTGGGGGGACATTAGCAAAGATGGTGGCCCCCAGGGGCAAACTCCCGTCAGGCCTAAATGACCAAACTTCCCTAACACAGGCGTACCAGTCACCAACCTAACCGTCGGAGATACAAAGTAACATGCTAGAAGAATACAGCCAAACAGGTGTGCAACTTACAACTAGATCCAGAAAGCCTCTGGTGTGAGTCTGGACGCCGTTGCCAAGATTATATGACGTTATATCTGGGTTTAATCCTGTATAATCCGGTCTGGATTAGGATGAATCCGGAGCGTCTGTTTTGGGTGGATATGGGCCCAATAACAGCCGGGTTGGACTGGAGCTGGTATCGGCAGGTAAGTGTGGGGAAGGAGGGCACACCTGAGAATAACCAGCGACGTGTGAGGCGAACCGTGACCGACGACCTTCTACCCAGAAATGTATGAGGAGCCGAGGGTAAACAATTAACGTGGTGCGCTTACTATATACTATATATCTAGCATAGATTCTTAGGACGGTTCGAGATAGTTTTGGCGCCATAGTTCTCAATAGGGAATGCCCCCTATGAGCGGATCCAGAAATTAAGAAAAAAGGTAGGGGGAGGGGGGCCGTGCCCAGGCAGAAGATGGGAGGAGAGGGGAAGCCATAGCAGGGCAAGGGGTGCAGCACAGGGCTGGGCAGCACAGGGCAGGGCAAGTCAGATCAGGGCGGGGTAGAGGATGAGCCCTAAATTCAAAGGGGGTTCCAAGTAAATCTAAGGGGGTTCCGACTTACATTATTGGCAAAATTTCTTATATTTTACTTATATTTTAGGAAAATTAAGGGGGTTCCAGACACCCAGGAACCCCCCTGGCTAAACCACTGAACTGTGGGCAAATTTGCATACAAGAATCATAAAATAACTAAAAAATGACAATGTGGAGCATGTGTCATATATGTAACATAGAATGATAACTGTAATATGTGCAATTTCCTTGCGACATCGTCATATTGCAGCCCAAGTCGGTAAGAAAACTTTCCTGTTTGACACTCCGCGCCTCATAGAACTCCCAGTCCTGTGAGCTGTCTACCGGTAAGCACTTAGTAAAGACAACTGATAGTATGTGTGGTGGTTTAAATGCGGCGCATAATCATCTAGTAGAATGTGAGAAAATATACTGTATTTAGAACTTAACAACACATATTTCTAAAGCCCTAATTATTCTATGCGTCGGGTCTAGGGTCGCGTTGGATGGTGTTGTCCAACATGTCTGGTTCGTGTTGGGCTGAATTATGAGTATATCACACTACGCGTTGGGTCGCATTGGGTACCCAACTCAACCCATATTATATTACGCGTTTTAGCACACGTTGGGGTCACGTTGGCATGCGTTGAGTTGCGTTGGGCACATGTTGGGTCGCGTTGGGTCACGTTGGGCAATTAGCTCGCGTCAGGTTTTACAAACATGTTGGTAAAATAACACAAATCCCTAGCGTTGGCCAACGTGACCCTCATGCCCCTCGGACCTGTCAATCAGTCCCCTAAGCCCTGCCCCCCTCCTCATGACCCACCAACCTGTCAATCAGTCCCTAGGCCCTGCCCCCTTCTCATGACCTATCTACCTGTCAATCAGTCCTCTAAGCCCCGCCCCCCTCCTCATGGCCCACCAACCTGTCAATCAGTCCCTAAGCCCTGCCCCCCTCCTCATGACCCACCTACCTGTCAATCAGTCCCTAGGCCCTGCCCCCCTCCTCATGACCCACCAACCTGTCAATCAGTCCCCTAAGCCCTGCCCCCCTCCTCATGGCCCACCAACCTGTCAATCAGTCCCTAAGCCCTGCCCCCCTCCTCATGACCTTCAAACCTGTCTATCAGTCCCCTAAGCCCTGCCCCCCTCCTAATGACCCACCAACCTGTCAATCAGTCCCTAAGCCCTGCCCCCCTCCTCATGACCCACCAACCTGTCAATCAGTCCCCTAAGCCCTGCCCCCCTCCTCATGGCCCACCAACCTGTCAATCAGTCCCTAAGCCCTGCCCCCCTCCTCATGACCCACCTACCTGTCAATCAGTCCCTAGGCCCCGCCCCCCTCCTCATGACCCACCAACCTGTCAATCAGTCCCCTAAGCCCTGTCCCCCTCCTCATGGCCCACCAACCTGTCAATCAGTCCTCTAAGCCCCGCCCCCCTCCTCATGGCCCACCAACCTGCCAATCAGTCCCTAGGCCCTGCCCCCCTCCTCATGACCCACCTACCTGTCAATCAGTCCCTAGGCCCTGCCCCCCTCCTCATGACCCACCAACCTGTCAATCAGTCCCCTAAGCCACACCCCCCTCCTCATGGCCCACCAACCTGTCAATCAGTCCCTAGGCCCTGCCCCCCTCCTCATGACCCACCAACCTGTCAATCAGTCCCCTAAGCCACACCCCCCTCCTCATGATCCACCAACCTGTCAATCAGTCCTCTAAGCCCTGCCCCCCTCCTCATGACCCTCAAACCTGTCAATCAGTCCCCTAAGCCCCACCCCCTCCTCATGACCCACCAACCTGTCAATCAGTCCTCTAGGCCCCGCCCCCCTCCTCATGACCTCGGCTGGTAGGAGGGGATATCAAAGGGGGACCATTACGCGATGATTGACAGGCCCCCTCTGTGATCTCCTACACATTAAACATGGGCTAGCCTTCAGGCAATGCTCAGCCCAAGGGACGCTCCTTTATTACTGCCAAGTGAATGGTTGTAGGGAGCCTCAGATTATGGGAACTTTATGTCGGACAATAAAGATATCAAAGTAAATGGCTGCAAGTAAAGGTTGTCTTATGGTATTGGCTGGTTCTAAGCACATTCACAATACGGAAATAGACGGTCCTTTTACAAACAGGACTAAGTGTGTATTGTATACTGTGCCTTGGGTGTAGGTTACATGACGTGAGTTGGGACGTGAAAAAGATATGGCTACCCCTTGTTACTATCCTGCCCAATTTGTTGGCATCTTTGAAACATTTTTTTAATAAAGGTGCCAAATATTTTTGTTGTATTGCTTCGAGAAAAAAATGTCCAAAGAACAGCGAATCATTGAGCAGCTACGTCTTGGTTTTTGCCTATGTCATATGTATGGTTTGGCATTTAAGAATCTCAAATAAGCAGATCGTTATAAGTAATTCTGATTTTATTCAACCTAGACACATACTATGCTTGTATGTCTAACTATTGTATTCGATATATGTAATTGTTATATATCACTGTTTGTTTAATTTGATTCGGACTGTCTAGACTAGAATTTGGTTCCTGATCACTTACAATCAATCTGAAATCGTTTATTTGAAGACAGAGGTAGCAATATGACTCTATACTGTCCCTTTAAGTGGATAGTTATATGCCATTTTGAGGCTCGTTACACTCAATACCAAGGAATTTATCTAACCGCGTTTTGCCTCAGGCAGTGCTGTCTCATCCTTCTTCTATACACCCTTTTCATGAGTCTGCGCACTGTACCCAAAGCCTTTTGCCTGGTTCCATCGAAATACCAAAGAAACGGGCTATCTGTGGTTGGGAGAATTGCAATACCCCAACATATCAAAAATATACTTTAGCAGGGCGGGACAATAACCACAAAGGTCTATCCACCTTTCCCACCAATCTGCGCAGTGAACCCTCCTATACAAGCCTTTTCCCTAACGATTTCCATTGAAAGCCATACACCGATTGATTATTTAGGCCAATTCCGCTAGCAGAGTGCCAATCTAGATCTATTGAAAAAGGTCTATAAACATAACACACCTGAGGTGAAGTGGTTTTCGTAACTGACACCAGAAGGCAGTAGTGCATCAGCGCCAATTTCATAACGTGCTCCTGGAAGTTTCCCTCTAGAAATGTCATTGAACAGCTGACGAACCAAATAGGAGAAGGATAGAGACAAAAAAAGAATATGGACGTTACGCCTCATTAAGATTTTAACAAAAACACAGCGGATTGTTGTTATTGCAAACATATTTAGATGCAAGAGGGCAATATTGATACTTATTGTTTTTGCCCCTTTCCCCCCCCCCCTACGCTGGTCGATAAACTGCCATGAATTATTCACATATCCATTTATGAATTATTCTCATAGAATAGAAAAAAAATCGTTACTGCATAATTTATGCAAACTGCAATGATAAACACTTTTTCATTGTGTATAAACATCAAAAAAACATGTGGAGATGTTTAACTGGGTGGGCATACATGTTAGGACGCTAAACCACAAATGGATGCTATCTCACAAATACCACCTAATTGTCACTTAGCATCCATGTCAGGGTGCTATCATGCAAACAAACACTAAACCACAAAGCACTTTGTCAGTTAGCACCACCCTTATGCTGCTAAGCTACAAACAAACGCTATCCGACAAGATGCTATCCTACCAATGGATGCTATCCTACAGAAATTTTGAACTATAGTAGGTTAATTTTCCATTAAAGTTGAGGTCTCATTTGTGTTACCGATATGCCATGGGATAATAGCTAGTTCCTATCACTATCTCCTCTGTCTACCTGCTGTCGTCCAATACATAATAATAGTTCCGCATCATATAAGACATAACACTCGCATGAAAGGATGTTCCTTTATCATAATCCTGTGTATGCGACATGCTCTTGACAAGATCTCAATGACAGTGAACAGTTCCAAAGATAGAATCCACTCAACCACACTCAGTCAACACTCCCGACATCTAAGCAGTCTGTAACCTTTTCAGGATGTTAGACTCATGTCATTTACTAGACTCCTCCTCTCTCTTCACCTTTGACAAAGAGTAATAGCTAAAGCGTGCGCTGATGTAAACACACAGCTGCTAAGCTATGGAGTATAGACTGACGACCCGCATTAGTACAATTTGCTGAAAAATAGCCAACCAGTTTTCAAGGACATTTTGTTGGGGTTTGGAAGAGAGGTATACTGCAAACTCGTAGAGGACATAGGACTAAGCTTTTTCATTTTACAAATATGTTATTTATTTATAAAAAAAAAATAAAACACACCGTTAATGTTATTCATTAGAACATAAGGATATTTATGACTATGATATACCACCATTTTGATCCTGTTGCTAGATTTTACCAATCAACCAACCTGTCAAATATTATTCATATTCATATTTGTTTTTCTGAAAATAAAGTAACAGAGTGTACATCTATACAAAACTCAAACTGAAGACCTGACACCCCCTATCAATCCCACAGAAAAGGTAACTTTGCTGTATAATAGTTTGATATAGCTTTGTGTAGAGATGCCATCCCACAAATAATTGTGGCTTAGCAGATCTGTTTGTAGCTTAGCATCTTGTGGTGATGCTAAGTCACAAAAGGATGCTAAGTTACAAATATTTATGGCTTAGTGTCTATTTTTGGAAAGACGCTATCCTTAAAATATTTTTGGTTTAGCATCTGTTTGTAGCTTAGCATCTTGTGGGGATGCTATCCTACAAAATGTCACTAAACCACAAACATTTGTTGGATAGCATCTGTTTGTAGGATAGCGTCCTAACAATACACCATACCTAAACAGAATTGAGACTGTAAGTGTAACACCACTGGGTCAGTGTAATGACTGCTTAACAGTAACAGTTCTGATAGAAGAAAGTATCTCTCTTCATTTTATGGAAAAGCCTGACCTGTAGATTCTGTTAACGTGTTGTAAACCCTGACGTTTGGTTAAGGCGGTAATTAATTGTAAAACAACCAATGAGATGAGTGCTCTATCCCCAAGGTAGCTCAGTGGGTTGCCCCTATATGTATTGGTTTCAGTGTATATACGTCTATACTGGGAGTGTATGGGGGAAATAAGCCCATCCCAGTTTACGTACATCAACATTGTAGTTTACCATGAAATATCATCAAAATGATTCCCCAAAGACATAATACAAAATTCAACATAACAATTTAGTAGACAGGAAGCTCCTGAAGTTTATGAAAATGAGCCTAATATAATAACCCTTTTCTCAAAGGAACCAATGCTAAAGCCCGTCAGCCAAACCTTTAATGCTCAACCCCATTTGAGCATTAAATACATGATTTAAGGAACGCGGGAATCTCCATATCATATATAGGCATAGTACTGAAATGTCACGCATTTGACAATTTCTTCACCAATAAGGGGAGGAGGGGGGGGGGGCGGAATCCTTGGATCCGCCCCTGGATCCGCCCATTACGAGCTGGTTACAGGCTTATTCATAATCCGTCATGTTCCCATCCCTATCAACGTTTCCCATATCCTGCACCTTGATTGGGTACAGGGCTCAACATTAGGCATTGCCTGCCTGCCCGGGGCAGGTAAAACGTGAGGTGGGGCAGGTATTTTTCGACATCCACCAACCCAATGGGCAGATAAAATTTTCATCATATCTAATCATCCAGGGAAGAATGGCAGGTGAATTCAAGGTTCGCACAGGTAAAACCTGCAACAGCTCGATGGGCAGGTTAGTCAAATCCCTTAATGTTGAGGCCTGGGATATCCAGCAAGCTACTAAATAGGCTGTCTCTCTCCAAATGAATTGAATGAATAGCTGGTTAGTGCCAGTAGTATCAAAAGACAACCATATAACTGGTCAAAAACCTAGTCTATCAGCATTGCTTGCATGTGCTGGGTAGATTTATGAGAATCTGATATTGACACTTGGAAGTTAATGTATTGTGACCCAGACACGTATTTCCTCCGGGTTACTGAGGTCAGAATTCATGTCAAACGTTAAGTGTTGGGGGTCAGACAGCAGACGGCCTGAGGGGTCTGGACTACTAAATTCAACATGGCAACATGGCCATTTCCTAAAGGGAGCAAAAAAAGCGACAGTGTGTCGAAAAATGACAAAACTTTGCAAACTCAAATAACTATGAAAATACACTCCAAGCGTCTAACTCTAGCCATTTGTACAGTATAAATCATGATAACTAGCTACAACTTTATGTGAATTCCATAATACTTATGTCCTTTATACCTGAAGACAGCAATGTTTGTAAACAAACCAATTTCGGTGGGTAACCAAAATTGATCAGGGACAAGACTTAGTGTATTTGATGTAATTTAAGTCTTTATTGACAGTCCATATTTTACCACAGGCCTAGGTTATGGCCATGGAATACATTTTAATAGTTAATAGAATTTGCAGAATTTTGACCCAACATTACTTTTGGCTCCCTTTGAAATTGACATGCAACATGGAGCCTAAATGACATGACAGACAGCTTTAAAACCTTAGTGACATGTGACATAGACATTTCCTAAATTCAACATGTGACATGATTGAGAAAAATTGGCAATGGAGACATGTGACATTGCCACTTTTTAAATTTGACATGCGACATCATGACCCCCCGTCCAGAGCCCCAGTCGGGTAAGTGCCCTAGGCCTCTATACCCTCAGGGAGTTTCCTTATCTATTTTGTCCACTATAGGTCTGATAGTTTTAAGAAGGAACCAATTTTGCAATTGTGGCCTATAATCTTAATGAGAATCAAAGGAGTTTGATTCACAATAAACACCACAAATGCTTCAAAGTACGATAACATAAACAATAATTTACGAGGACAAGTTATTTGACAAACCTTAGATATGGATTAGATATTCAAGCAAATGTGTTATGAAATGGCAATTGTCTCGTTTTATCTCCCATAAGTCAACGAAAATGTTTAAGTTATTCATTAGGTCCTTTCTTGGTTGTCAGACCTATAGTTCACCGGACTAGTGGTCCTATCATTGAACTAGCCCGGATTGAAGTTCCACTTGCCCACAAACAGTTATTATTTGCAATTCTAAATTGTTTGTTTGTTGGGGTAGTGTAACTTCAGGCCAACCATTCAGGGTTCTTTCCAGACTGCAGAAGGCAATGCTTTCAGCTTTGGGTGATCTTATCTATAAGATGATTTAGGAGAAGCCTGCCACTGAAATCACTGCCTTACTCTTTTTAAAGAGTGGCGAGGGGTTATTTCATATGCAACGTACAATAGAATGGGTATCACACACATGACCTTTGATGACCTTGTTCGGGGCAGATATTTACCGCTAGTTTCTAGCAGATTACACTAGTCCCCAGGACTTTTACTAGTACCCCGCACTTTTACTAGTACCCCGTACTAGCTACTAATTATTAAGGAAAGTCCCTGATGAACTTAGTTAGATTTTGCCTGAAACACATACTCCTAAGCTCATTCCTTCAGAAAACAATCCCCTAAACATAGCTAGTAAAGGGGCGGATCCAGGGGGCTCCTTAAACCCCCCTTTTAAATTTTGTATATTTCTTTTTCGTGGGTAGAGACTTAACCTTCACATACGTGACCCTAGACCACTGAATGAGGCATAAGTCTCTGTGTAAATTTCTGAGAAAATTGCATAACAATAAGTCAAATAATCTTTAGATTATTGGCCTTGTTTGAGGCATGATACTTCAAACAATCATAAATCAAGTTCTGTGATGATAGAAACATAATTCTCTTACCACTGTAAAGGTTATGTCACCTTCTCCAAAGATCTACGAAAAGATCAAAACCTTATATGACTTATATTGCCGCATTATATGCTGGGGGGGGGGGGGGGAGGTCACATATAGAAAAATAACTTTGTGTGTGTGCAACTAAAAGTACAACATTTTGCTTTTAGTACTTAGCCTATACATATGCAGACCTCCTCCTTTTCGAAATGTTGTATCCACCCCTGCAGTAGCCCAGATTTCCCGGGAGCCAGGCCACTATGGCTGATGAGATTATGGCTTTTACGCTGCTTTTGCATCTCCATTAAAGCCTGAGAGCCAGAACTTTGTAAATCTAATTCCGGGAACCTTTTATGTAGGCGACCACCGTGAAAAAAACAGGATTCTGGGTCAGATATATACTGTGAGTCAACATATATCCGTTTATACGGTTTTTTCTTAAACACATCAAAGATCTTCAATGATGCCAAACTATCACTTGATTAAAGTCTATAAATTCAATTCTATAACAACAAGGCCAAAATCCGTAATATTGATAACATTATGATCACCCATTCTTTTCAATAACGTAATAGAAAATGTTTCAAATGTATTAAAATCACCATATATATAGTATATAAAACGTTGGTTTCCCTATTTTAGTTCTTATGAATTTGAAACATCTGCCAATGGGTTCAGCTACAGGACTTAACCCAAAAGGTGACAGGGCACTTACCCCCCGGACACTTACCCCTGGACACTTACCCCCTGGACACTTAGCCCATGGACACTTACCCCCTAGGACACTTATCCCCGAGGACACTTACCCCCCAACCTTTGAGAACTCGGTCCAATGATGTTTTAGATGCTTCCCTATTAACTGTTGAGTAAGGATGAGTTAGCCTTTGATGTATGAATCCTAGACATCAATTAGAAGAGAGGGATATTTATTTAGTTTGCTTTCCATTAGAAAGACTAAGTTCTTACCACATAATTTCCTCTACATTATAAGCCAAGGCGGGGGGATAAGTAGGGGTATAGACCCCTAAAATCGACAGCGCAACATGGCAATTTCTTAAATTCGACATGGCGACAGGGCCGTTTTTAAAATTCGACATGTGACATGGCAATTAAGGGACAAATGACATTGCTCTTTTCTTAAACTCGGTACGGGACAGGGCTAATTCTTAAATTCGACATGGGACATATGGGTCTAAACCAAGATATATGGACGGAGGACACAACCATTTTTTAAATTCGACACGCACCACGGGACCCCCCCATCTAGACCCCCGTAAGTGCCCTAGGGTTAAGCGTCCATGGGGTAGTGTCCAGGGGCTAAGCGTCCTAGGGGGTAATTGTCCAGGGGGTAAGCGTCTGGCGGGTAAATGTTCAGGGGTAAGTGTCCGCAGGGTATATGTCCTAGAATCATTTCAAAATGACACCAGTCCATTGTAACTCACCATTCTCCAGGATGTCGTTGATAGTCCATATCGCCTTAGTGTTAATCCCCTGTCCCTCCCCCCTGTGGTCCTCCTGCCCCTCCTCCCGGATAGTCTTCATCGTCCCTCCAGCGTCCCTCCAGCGTCCCTCCAGCGTCTGACGTAAGTCCGCCCGGGAGAGTTTCCAAATGTCGTCTGCCGGGGCTGCTGCTGGTTCCTGCAGGCTTCAGGCTTGGCGCTGTCTGGTAGTACCAGCACCAGCCGCCGCCGGTGTCGCAGCGTCTGCGTCGGCCCAGGAAGGTTTATCGATCTGAACTTATGGGACATCGAGTGTTGGTTTTAATATTTGTGACCCCACACCATTAAATGAGGCATAAGTCGCTGTGTAAATTTTTGAGCATTCCTCGAGTTCAATGATGATAAAAACATAATTCTTCTACCATTGTAAAGGTTATGTCACCTTCTCCAAAGATCTACCAAAAGATCAAAAACCTTATACGACTTATGCCGCATTATCTCCTGGGGGGTCACATTTCATTAAGGGGTAATTTATTTATTACGTATGTATTTCCCCCCCCTGAATTCCTGACCCCCAACTTGGTCTGATGTATACATTGGTACAGTCATACTAGTTCTATCATAATACAGTCAGTCCCAACCATTGCAAGTCACTCCAAACCATTGTTAGTAAAACCAAACCATCCTAACCAAGACGAGACAAATTCTTAAGGTTATGAAACAGAAATATTCTCCAAAAACAACCAACGGCTGCTAAGTGTCACAACAGAGGAGATAACTAGGGAAATATGCCAATGCAAAGGTTTCTCTGAACATTTCTCTCATATATTTTCATTAGTTAATAAAGAAATCCTGTGACCCTCTGTATTACATAAAGATGTATGAATTTGTATATGTGATGGAACATTGAAACAGAAGGGGAACAACTTGCGGTGACTGTCATCTCTAATGTGTCCAAACCATCAATATAATGGCAATCCAAGAAAAACATAGAATCTTTTCATTTCCTCCTAACCATATGTGAGGACTACTAAAGAAATGGTATCTTTGTACAAATTGACATACACACCTCTTTTGCAGACGGGCAAATCAGGGGATAACAAGAAACAACAGAGCTACAAAGTTTCGCTCATGCATGATCGATGGTCATCCCTCAATAAACTGAAGGCTTTCCAACAACCAGAAGGCTATAATATAGGCTATGATCATGAGTACTGACCACCACCACCACTCCTGCTGTCACATAGGGGTTTAGGAAAGGGTCTGCTACTAGGTCCCTACATGCACTGCCTTGTACCTAGTACTAAGTGACCTATCGCTCACCAACCTCAACCTGCCCACCTGCAGGTGAGAGCGGAGGTCCTAATGTGGAGGGGTGAGGGTTGATTGGTTCAGGTAGTGATTATGTAACCCACTTCTTGCCTCTCGCTCTGCCTGACTCTAACAACCATTGTAGGACAATGCCCTTCAACAGTTGAACAGGACATTGTGTAACTGGTCATTAAGAACAAAGAGAATCCAAGGACTAAAGACATGACTGATTGAGGGAGTCAATATAGCTACAGTACTATATAAATATAACTAGGGACTCCCAAAAACCAGGGGCGGATCTAGGGAGGGTCGAGGGATCCTGACCCCGAATGTCCGGGGATCCTAACATCCAATTTTCTTTAGTGGGGACTTAACCTTGCCAAAAAGAAATATATGTCATGTGCATGTGAATCAATGCATGCCGTTTTAGTACTCAGCCTATAAGCAGACGCGTCTCCTTTCCAGAATCCTGTATCTGCCCTTGAAAACTCATTTCTTTTCTCTGATATAACAGTTGGCTCTGTATATGAAGGAAGCGCCCCCACTCGTGTCCTTTTATGGTCGTAGAGACTCTCCGGACTCGAAGGACGGCTGGGAGTAAGATGGAGCATGTGGTTTAAAGTGACACATCTTCAGTTTGTCTGTATGCTTAAAAAGCCACATTTATCATAGTCTGGACCATCTGTGCACGTATATATGCAGGGACGGATTTAGAGGGGGACGCATGGGGCGTGCGCTCCAACTTTTGTGCTCAGATTTATTTTTTTTTGAAATGTAAAACTGGCAGCACTGGAATGGGCCAGGGACGGATCCAGGAATTTGAAAAAAGGGGTGGGGGTGGGGCGTGCTATGATGAGATTTTTGCATGCACCCTCATGAATTTCACATTAAACAATGTATTATATGGGCCAAAATTGGGGGGGGGGAGAGACTTCTTTTCAATATAGGCCACCCCCCTTTCTGAGATTCAAGGATCCGCCCCTGCATAGGTAACATTATTTGGCACTATTTCACACTGGGAAAACAGTGGTTAAAATCTCAACGTTCAAAACAGCCGTCACATTAATGTGAAAATTAGCATCATTGGCCATGGTTTTGGTGTTGTTTTGGTGAGAACTCACTTGGTATTTGGCATCAGTGCGTCATTAGGTAAACACAGTGTTAAATACCAGTCACAGCACGAGTTTTAAAAACTGACTTCTCGGACAACACAAACGATAAGTCACGCTATGTGACCATCACAGTGATGCCGAAAATGTTTTTAACAAAATCTCCAGCGGAGGGCCATTGCAATTAAACTTGAAAGGCTATTAGGTTAATGCCTTTTAGACCTATACGGCCATTTTGAACACAGTATGGGATTGTGATGTGACTGGATTTGGCAGTGATCCGCAGTCTCTATGGTGATTGTGTATTTTGTCGGGGATATCAGCTTGTGGGCTCTTCCCTTAAGGGCCATACCCCCTAGCCTAGGCGATTATCCCTGAGTTGGCCAACTGATCGCTGTTAAAATCGGCCGATTCTAAGGGCAGAATCGGCCAATTTTAACAGCAACTCAGATCAAGCTCCCCCCCCCCCTTTTTTTGGGGGCCAATTTTACATTTCTTAAATGTAAAACTCACCCAAAAGCAGGGCTCACGGAAATTTGAAATATCTAGGTGTCCTGTGGACACCCTGACTGTGCATCGTGGATGTCCTGCACATGAAATTTGGGGTCCCTTCATATCAACCTTGATATTCATGTATGATTTCTAGGGTGTCCACAGGACACCCTGAGGGTCCTATTTGGGTGTCCTGGGCCTTTAGAGGGGTGGACAGGACACCCAGGACGCTGGATTTCGTGAACCCTGAAAAAAGGTAATTAAGAAGAAAAACTGTTCAATAGCGCCCCCCCCCACCCCGCCCTTTTCAAAAACCTGGATCCGCCACTGAAGCCTGCACATTTTAATTAGCTATACTAACAGGGGATCATACTATAGGAATCGGCCATTTCTGTCCGTTTCCCTTCGCCAGTCGCCGGTAAAATCGCCTAATGGGTATGGGGCTTCAGGCTACTATCCCTGACCGAACGAGGGTTGATAGACCATCTCGTACCTTACCCCAGTTGGTTATGCAGACACATTGCATACACATAGTCTATCTATGCATTGCATACACATAGTCTATCTATGTTAGAAAACTGATCAAATACAAAAAGTGAAAATATTAATGTACGTGAATGGTCTACCAACGTCCTACTGTACACATTGCTTTTTAGTTGACTCCCATTGTGTCTAGTTCACTTTGAAGCAGAAAACATGCACGGTAGAGAAAATGTAAGGAAAAGCATCAGGAGGAGATTACTTGCAAAAACGACCACAAGGGACCTCAATTCTCAATTCTCAGTGTGAATGATATTGGTTTCGCTGACTTACAATCATTCTGTCGCACTTGAGGATCCATCTACCTGTCGGCTTCTATTCTGCTAAAGCCCCATACCCACTGCGCTGAATTGCTGCCCAAAACGTCCATAAAAAGGTTAATTTGCCTGTAAATAGGGGTCCCACTGCATGGGCCCCGCTGTGAATCGTATTTATTTCAATGAAATCTTCACGGCCTTGACGATTCGTCAGTCTGACATCAGCCGCACAACTTTGTGAAAAAGCATTCCTTGAGGATAAGAACAAATCGGCCCTCCTGCCCCCCGTCCCACCTCGCTAATAGGCTGCTCAGCACCTCTGACGGACCCCTAGTCCTGGATGTCTCCTATAATCCTGAGACTTTTTAAAAACTCATTTTCTTGCTCCAAGCTAATGCCTCCCCTGAGTGTGGGTGATGTTTTACCCTGTCCGACTCAAGCCTGGGCTCCACTGTCTGACAATCAAGTTGATTTGAGTTTACCCCAGTCTTACAGTGAAGCCGGTCCTATGACTAGAATCATACCTATTTGCTATGACTGATCCGCTGGGTGGTACATAAATGTTGAGTTGTTGAAGAGGTACAATTTGATCGCTGGGTCTAATGCCGCGTCCCCACTTGGCCGACTAACGACGGCGATTAGTGCATTTCTCCGGCGACCAAGGAAGAAATATTGGTCGCTGGGCGACTACCTAGATGCCAGGCTACTAAAAAATTAATCCCCACGTTGGGACGCTCTTGTAGTTAGTTGCCGGGCGACGAGAGGGAAATTTAGTATGTCGCCCGGCTACTAACTGCTCTAATTGCCGGCGACGAGTGGAAAATATTAAACATGTCAAATATTTTGCCCTAAACCCACGGCGACTAAGGGTTTGGTCGCCAGACATCAAGGCGCCAGTGTGGAGTTGGTCGCCTGGCTACTAACAAGCTTAATCGTCCGGCGACCAAGGAAATTTAGTCGGCCAAGTGGGGACCAGGCTTTAGAGGGGTGTGTGGAGTAGCGTTACATGTACTATACTATACATTTAATTACGACGATCAGGTCATAGGCTGTGGCATTGTAGAGTTTTGTTGCTACGACCAGACAGTCGTAGGCCCCTGCGCCATCAGCAGCTGCGACAATCACGTTGAGTTGAGTCGGCAAATGGAGCCAGGGCTTAAAGCCCCGGACCCACTAGGACTGGTGGGAGTCGGACGACCGTTTTTGTGCAGAGTCGGACGTGGAATAATCATGCTTTTTCTTTCGTTTATTAAAGACATGATCTTCCAGATGCTTGATATGAATCGGTGTCAGGGAAATGACTGAGAATGGTTAGCCGACTCCAACCCGATGACTCTGAGAAAGTTGCCAAGAGGGTTAAACCCCTTCGCCCTTGTGGATGTGGTTTGCCGTAGGCCTCTGCGATCTGCGATCATTGGAAATGTTTGATTATCATACCCCTCTGTGACCCGTTCCCTTGTAAATGTATTCAACATGTTGAATATCTTTGTAGAGAACCTGTGCAATTCAGGAGAAGATTGCTTGCAAAAACGATCGCAAGGGACCTCAATTCTCAATTCTCATTGTGAATGCTATTGGTTTCGCTGACTTACAATCATTCTGTCGCACTTGAGGATCCATCTACCTGTCGGCTTCTATACTGCTAAAGCCCCATAGGCTGAATCGCTGCCCAAAACGACTGAATACTACCAAAATAATTTGCTGATTTTTTTTTCGGGCTGACTAAGATGACCAATCAATTGAAATGTGCATGTTTGATATCAATCGGTGTTAGAATCGACTGATTATTCCAATAGAATCAGCTGATTTCACTACAGAGCGATTGGTTGACTTGTTCAAAATCACCTAGTGGGTTATGGGGCTTACATCACAGCCTCTTTTTGTCTGTATACCAACCCTAGTAGAGAAGCAACCCTAACTCATTATGCTGTAGGTCTATGTGTGGGATTCCCTTAGTTGAAATATAAAAAAAAACAGCTGAAGCTTTTACATCAAAAGTAAAAATCAAAGTGGGCTATGTGCTATGCTAGTCATCTAGTCATAGTGCAAGAGGAGGGCAGAGGTGGAATGAGGAGGAGAGGGCAGGGCAAAACCCACAATATATCCCCTTATAAAACCATCACTCTAAAGGTGGTTAAACCCAGTGCAATCAAATCTTTCGAGGAAAACTCAAAGTATACATACGCAACAATTTGATGTTTTCAAATATCAAATTTTAAGGTTGTTGAAATCAAGATAGAAACCACTGAATCATTTTTTATCTCAAAGTGGGTATCCCCCTTAATAATACTCGAGGGAACAATCAATATCATGTAAATTTGCATATGGGGGTACACGATTCAGCTATTGCTTGATAAGCAGATTTATAGCGTATTCCACTCTGGAGTATAAAAAGTGAAATCCAGCCCAGCCCAGGACCCGGCGGCCAGGGTATACCAGACCTCCATTTCGCTTGTTCCCAGCTGACAATAGTAGTTAATTTGGACAGCACACCGGGGACCAGTCTCTGTCAAACTACCCCCACAAGCCTCGGTCTGGTGTACGGGGGGGGGGGGGGGCGACTTCGCTTCTCAATGCCCGGATGTGTGTGTTGTGGTTTTCAAAACAGACCCATTTTGAAGGACACCGCTAGTTGGAAAACCTACCCGTAATGAAGGGATGCTGTTAATATATTTCATACCCCTATTTGTTGATTTCATGGAAATATATATAGCTATTCATTAAACTACATTAATGCCTATCAATCTTTATCTATTTCCCCTAATTTTCTTAGAAAGGTTTAGTTTTAGCACTTTTCTATATAACTCTGTATAACTCCTTCTGAATGCCTAATCCATTTTGAGTGAGGAGGCTGTCGTAGTCTAGCGCGGGAATGCCTTATTTTCATTGATATCGTCGGCCCAATTTGTGTTGTACTAAGTGGCCCTCAGCTTCCCGCTCGCCCAGCGTGACGCCCGCCACATTGGGATTGTTCTTATTTACCTGCTGAATAAAGATGGATTAGAAGAGTACAACTTATCTTCCTACTCCTTCCACTACCACAGAGGCAAATTTTCACACCCATTTTGAGTGAAATTTTCCCACTCATTCACTCACCTGAACCTGAAAAAGGACCCATCTCCTTCACTTTTTGACACACACATCTGGGCAGGTTTGAGACCAAGTCACCCCCCTGGGCCCGGAGGTCTGGTGTTTGTAGTTCGGTTCCCAGCCGCCAGGTGGCCGATTCCCACCCGCCTGGAGTGATAGGTGTGAGATTGGAGGCTTTTTCCCTTTGTACCCCCTTAGTATGTTGGTTTTTGAGTTCTTTTCAAGTGACTCTACTTTTGTTGCGTCCATATGGCTTCAGTCGGAGCATATCTATCGTCGCTCCCGCTTCAATAGAACCAGACTTTTTCTGCATTGATTCCCAAGTCCATATGCTTTGGTGAGTGATGTATGAATTCAAACAAATTATTTTTTCACGTTTTTTTCAGAGGTTTTGTCAATGCATGGTAGCCGATAGAACCAATTTGTCAAAACAAGTAATGAATAGATACATTGATGGACCGTTGCCTAATTATCCAAATTTCTGAGAAGCTTCTGAAAATGGCTAATTACCCTGAACATAGATATAGAGATACCTGAATCACTGAGATTATAGATTATATATAAGAATTGTTCTGTTAAGTGACACATTCAGCACATTTTTTAAAACGATGATCATCAATAAATTGACATAGCAGAAGATACAATTGGTCTACTGGACCATTCATTATTTTTCAATGACAATTCATATTTCCCCGGATCGGCTAGAAGCAATGGTTTATATTGTTAACAATCTTCACAACGATCATGGCGACGGAACTTTAATATTTCACAAAATATTCCACCCATGCAGATGAAATTATGACCAGTGTTAACCCTATGGGCGCTACGTATTTGATATGAAATAAAGATACATTTCTTTTTTTAATAGCATTGATTTCAATCCCAGCTACTTAAATATCTCTCATAGACATTCATTTAATTTCTATTTTAGCATTTAGACACGATCGGGGCTGATTCCTCTAAGGATTCCCAGTTAGATCCAGTGGGAATCGATAGTAAGCTGCCCCTTTAACTCTGTAACCAAGAGGCACAAAAAGCCAAGGGCCATCTGGCAACTTTCATTTCCAGTCTTATTACTCACGTAATATGCAATTATCAAATACATTTGTCAGCGTTGTCTAACCAGCCTACAGGCCTTTCTCATCCGCTGTCCCTACACATGGTTTTACTGGAATTCAGTGGAGCAAATTATATATGGCGTTTGGTAATATGGGCTGCATAATTTACTCTAACAACAAGGCACCATAAAACATGCTTAATCATATCGCTGGGTAATTGGCCATAGTTCTTGTCCTGAGAAGGCCGTGGACGGTTATTGGTACACTGCCCCCTGTGGGGGTACCAGGATGGGGCATCTGCTCCTGGGAAGAATATAGGCCCCCAGTAGCCCCTGCTGATTGTAAAAGGCGACAATAAGGGGGACCCAGCACTGACCAAGTGGTTCGTTGGGTTTGATTCCCAGTTGGTGTCTGGGTTCACTAAGGGATGAAGTATAGAAAAATGATTTCCAGATTTTGATCCCCTGCTGTTAGCCTGCCCTGTCACCTTCATCTCATAGATCACCAAAGACTGACCAATCAAAACATGTGTCTGAAAAGTGAGAATTTGTCCTAACTTGTTTCCCCATGAAAATGACCCTGGCTGTCGGTATGGCGTAAAACATCACTCACTCACTATTGGTACACTGAAAAATAGCTGCAGGCCAACTATAACCTAGCCATAATGGTGCCTCTCTAGCATAGACTGTAGTTCCATCCAAGTCCGCTAATCACTAAAACTGGGACTCTACACCAGCAGCCATTTTAGGTGGGAATTCCACCTTGTATCCCAGCATGCTTTGGGGCTGCTGGTTTATGGCAGGAGAACCATCAAAGGGGTTACCCGTGGTATAGGTAGAGGGCCGGTAAAAATGATACTTTATGGAGGAAATCATAATATCATAACTGTGTACGGAGCAGTCTTTAAAGGTACCCTAAACTTCTGCAGCGCTGATGGCTTTTCTCCCAGCCAACCTGCGACATGACATAAGCATAAATATTCTACTACCATACTGTTTGGTCAGTTGTTACCTGCTAAGATGGCATATAACGATTATGTTATTTATGGTGAGGTTGAAATCAGAACATTATAATAACATTATTTTTTGTTGAGGTCCAGATGAAACCAAAACAGAACATTATAAGAAAATTCTGTTTTGGTTGAAGAACATGACCAGAACATTATGATAACATCGCAGTGCAACGTCACAGCATTACATTGCAGCAACGTTATTGGGAGCCATCAAAATAACATGACAAGCACCAAACCAGAACCTTGCTGCAACGTTATAATAACGTCACATTTTTGGCTGGGCTACGGACACTAAAACAAAAGGCAGTTTCTCTCCTTCCCTTGCTTGAAATACTATAAACACAGAAATGAGAGATCTTTAAAAAAGCGATTGTCTGAACCAAGGTCACAATCAATGTGGGGACGCTGCCCAGGCCCGTCCCAGCAGGGGACACCCTGTCACACTATGAGACTACGCCTGTCATCCACCCCACCACTCAACCAGCATACCACTTTTTGAAAGTTTGAATCAATATTGCTGTCCCCGAAATCTATAGCCTGCCATCGGAAGGCTCATATTCTGAAGTATTTTTCACCATTTGGATGGGATCCTTCTCTCAAGTGGAGTTTGTATTGGTGCTCTAGGACACTGCTGGTGTCTATGTTACGGATTGGGTGACAGAGTGGATGGTCTGTAGGGTAAAGCCCCATGCCCACTAGGACGATGGACCGATGGCTGACTGGTTTTACGCAGAGTCAGCTGAAGGAAGTCAGTGGTTAGCGTCAAATTATCAGACATGGTTAATATAATTATCAAACATGCTTAATGTAAATCGCTGCTACAGTAGCTGCCTAGGCAAGCAGCGACGTAACAAAAACGTTCTGTGACTGTACTTTTTTGGTTAGTCTGAAACCTGCCCAGTTTTCACCTAACAATAACGTTATCTTAGGGGCCTTCCATTTAACCTCCTTTGACTAAAATACGCATTAGATTTGTACAGGGACGTACGCAAATTTTCAAAAATTTCAGACCCCCCCACCCCCCCTTGATACGTACATACTTAATGGAAGGCCCCTTAGGTAAAGTTCAGAAAATGAACGTTATAATAACATTATATTTTGGTAAAGTTTAGACCTAACTAATAAAGAATATTACAATAACGTTATTATAACGTGAAAGAATGTCACAATAACATCACAATAATGTTACAGTGCAACGTCGCAATGTAAGATTCTAAAGACGTTTTTGGATGCCATCAAAATAATGTAACAAGAACCAAAGCAGAAATAACCAGAACCTTGCTGCAACTTTATGATAACGTCATATTTTTGCTTGGGTGCTCCCATCAGCTGACTCTGAGTTAGCAAGGCATACCCAGACACAGTCAGCCTATAAATCTGTGTTAGAACTGGTGGGAAACCCCCCAGTCCACCATTTTGTAGACTGATTTATAGGACAACAATTAGCTAGTGGGTATGGCCTTAAAGGTGGCCAGAACCTTCTCTTCTGTGAGCTGGGATACAGGACGAGTGAATACAGAGCTTCAGTGTGCTTTGAGCAGTGATCCGGGGATGCCCCGAGGTCCTGGTTTGTATAGTCCATACCCACTAGGCGATTTTACTGTCGCTGGGCGACAGACGACGGGAAGAACGACCATCATTGTCGCCAGGTGATGGCAATATCAGGCAATTTTGATATTTTATGGGCGATTTTCCCGGCGATTCTGTTGTCAGGCACCCGTTGACCAGAATCCTCACCATACCCACAGGGTGTCACTGGGCGATCCTAGTCATCAGGCGATTTCACCGCCGTTCTCCCAGTCGCTCGTCACCCGTTGACGGTAAAGTCGCCTAGTGGGTATGGGGTTTTAGGCACGCACCTCAGAGGCAGATTCAGGAATTTTAGGAAGAGGGGGGGGGGGGGGCAGGCCCATATTCAAAACAGTTGCAGTGCACAAAGGGAGGGTGGGGTGCTCAGGGGGGTGCCTCATACGCCGCCACCTAAATTACTCCAAGACCATGAGGTGTTTCAAATTTTGAATATAAAATTCCTCTGTTTTTGTCTAAATTATATCACAGTGTACCCTTTTCTTAAAAAAAATCCTTTATTAGGATTAAACAGAAGGTATCTTGCAACAAACCCCTGGCTTTCGAAAATGAATCTCATTTTGGTCGGCGTCATCTCTCCAAGCTCAATTCCAGCCCATTCACCCAGGAAACAGTGGAAGGTACTCAGCTTCCAACAAATGAAGCTAGGAGCTGGTGGGGCCCTTGGTGGGGGGTCCAATTGTTTCATGTAAAATTTCAAAAATTGATCTGTTGTACATCCCTCTTGCTTAGTTTTGTAAATGTGTGTCAATTTTAAGAAATGGTTGTGTTGCCCCATTATATTTATATTTAAGAAATGTCACTGTCTGATATCCCTATTGATTATTTACTCAAATATTGTGTGTCGGATTTAAGAAACGGCCATGTCACGCTGTTGAATTTAATGGCCTAGACCCATGCTGGAGGCCAGGCTGCACTGTAAGAAGTAACTACTGTAAATTTACAGCAAAAGTTGCTGGCAGCAAAGGTTCCAGCAATTTTTGCTGTAAATTTACAGCACTCTATGTACTGTAAATTTACAGTATAATGTACTGTTAATTCCTACAGCAAAATATGCTGTAAATTTACAGCAGACATAGTGCTGTTAATTTACAGCAAAAGTTGCTGGCAGCAAAGGTTCCAGCAATTTTTGCTGTAAATTTACAGTACTTGCTGTATTTTTACAGTATGCTAAATCAAACATTTTACAATTTTATCTTTATTGATTTCCTTTTTAAATCCAACTAAATGTTGGAAAAAGGTTTAATTCCAACCTCAAACCCATTGTATATTGGGTGAGGGATGTATTTATGCCAAGTGTATCAGCAAATACATGCATGGAATGATGGTATGATGAGGCACTACCAATCCAACACATGCCTATGAAGGTGATTTGCTACCAAAAAGGTGTCTCAATCAGACAATTATCTCTGTATCTTGAAATTATTAAGACACAGTAGGAATATCTATTATGTGATATACTAGATGAGTTTATGGATATCTTCATCACATTCAATCTTAATTAAAAGTAAATGATTCAACTTAAAATATAGTTTTAAGGTAAAAACTACCAACGTTTTGCTGATGATAAGCATTTGCCCCACCTGGTGGAGAATAAATTTACAGAAAAAGTACTGTAAAATTACAAATTTGCTGTAATTTAGTAAATTTACAGTACCGATACTGTAATTTTACAGTAGATATTGCTGTTTAATTTCTGACAGCAGAAAGTGCTGTAAATTTACTGCAAGAACTGCTGTAAATTAACAGCAACTTTTTACAGTGTGATGTTTCTGCCAGTCGCAGGTATTGAAGCTCGGGACAGGGAATGGAGATTTAGCACCAATATATCAGAGAGCAGGCAAAGCAAGTCATTTGTGTGGGTCAGGGTGACGGGCGACTGGCACCGCCATGGGAGACAGGGTAGAAATTAACTGGCACCTTGGACCTCAGTAAATCTGGGCCTTGTGGGAGAGGGGACAGTTTGGACTGACCACAACTCCCCCTCTGGCCTACCTGACTGGTCGCCCATCCTGGGATGAAACAGATTTATCATCACTTCACGTCTCACAGTGACTTTTTAAAGGCACGAAGGAGCCAAGAAAAACAGAAAAACACTGCCCTGGGTCAATAGGAATGGTTAAATGATTAAGAAGGGTCTTTTTAACGAAGCCTTTTTTTCTTAGAATTGACTTTCTCAGTTGTATTTCAACTGTCATTAAGCATTGAGCATGGAGTTGTAAATTATAAGTCATATACTGACCCTCTCAACTAGGAACATCTTGTTGTGATTTTGTCTAAGGTAATGACCAACATTTGTCTGGTTTTGAAGGTACACATGTCATTACCCGACATGGAAAATGATGTTTTTCATGAAACGGCCCGAGATTATATCTCCAAGTAACGTTAGGTCTTTCTGAATTCATGGTACATGCATATGTATACGTACATATATAGTCAATGTTATCGAGTCTCTTTATTAAATAACTTTAACCTTGACGACTTTTACAACCTTTACATTCCAAAATGATATCTGTTACATGAGCTGAACCTACAGTTCTTATTAGCCCTTTCAAAACCAGGGGTGAATCCAAATTTTTTTTTGGGGGGGGGGGGGGGGGGGTCCAGGAGGTACAGACCCCCCCTTTCAGTGGATCTCTTAACTACAAGAAGAGGGAAAAATTGTCACGCATGTGCAAGCGAATGTCTGCCATTTTAGTACTTAGCCTATATGCGGAGCCGCCTGGCTTCAGAAATCCTGTATCTGTCCCTGCAAACAGGCCCAAATGCTATTCACATTGACTAAACCAAGGGTTGGTGTATCCCATATGGGATACACCAACCCTTGGTTTTGAAAGGGCTAATAAGAACTGTAGGTTCCGCTCATGTTTCAGATAATATTTTGGAATGTAAAGGTTGTAAAAGTCGTCAAGGTTAAAGTTATTTAATAGAGAGACTATATATATGTACGTATACATATGCATGTACCATGAATTCAGAAAAGCCTAACGTTACTTGGAGATATAATCTCGGCCCATGCATGCTACCAACTGACATACCTCATTGTATTGTACTGACGCAGATGATCAGTCCATAGTTAGCTTAGCCGCTAAGGGTGTACCTCTTCTTGAACTTCAGGTGAAGAGTATAAGGGGGCAGCCTCAGGGTATGTATGTAAGCACCTGTAAGCTGCAGGTCTCGGCAGAGCACTACTCACTGTCAATTGTTAAACACCATGTAAAGATTGGTTCTGGAAGGTAAGTTCTGTCATGGAATTGAAACAGATAGACTGGTAGGCAGGCAGGAGTGTTGGCTGGGTGTGGTTGAGTGGACATTACCCCTTGGATTGTTCATTGTCAACGGGAGTTCTTGCGACTGGTATTGCACATTGGACTTAATAGACTTATTTCTTTCATGCGGGTTTTATGTCCTTCATAATGAGGAACTATGTTATGGATTTGACCTGCAGTCTGAAAGGAGTTAGACTGCCATTGGAGCTAGTTAGTATATCCAGTAACTACATCATAAGCTAAGTACAAAAGCACCCTATTATTAAATGAATAATCTCTATAGTTCAGTATTGACCATAAAAAATGTCATCATTGCTTATTTATCCCAATGTTTTCACCAATTTTGTCATATTGTTTAGGCCCTATATTGCCTATCGATATTAAGAAAAGCCTCTGTTGCGCTGTTTATTTTAGGGTTCTAGACCCATATGGAAGACATTAGCTGGTTAGACGACATTAGAAGTCCTAACTGAGCCCATGGGCTCTATGCATAGATATATACATCTTTGGTATCTCTATATAAGCTGAGCCCAATGACCATTTCTCATAATATATGCAATGTGGCTCGCGTTACTTCAACTCTCCAGCCAATAAGTAGGCCATGGTGATGGGTGGGAGCTAATATAGTTTTTCCTGAGCGGAGGTAGACTCGGGCCCCACCCGTCAACGACAAATGGAGACGCATCATGCCCGCCGACGGCCGCCCTTTAAATCCCCATTTATCGCTCAGCGAGGCAGACATGACGCATACAGCTCACCTTACTTGTTAAAGTTTTTTTTTTTCATTTTTCCCAGATTGATATTCTGTGTTTCTGACAAAATGAAGCATAGCAGAATCGATGAGTCAGCGAAGTTTCCGTCGAATCGCATGTCTCCGGAGTTAAGTGTCATAAATGATGTATGTGCCTGAAGAGTGTGACAAATAGTGTGTGCTCGGAGAGTGTGATGGTGATTTACACGCTCTATGCTTCATCTCCACTGAGATCTCTCTTCGTTAGCTCTATCATGGGTCTAGACCCTTAAAATTGACAGCATGACACAGCCATTTCTTCAATTCGACACTCTACATAGACATTTTTAAGGGACAACGATATGCGATGGGTGATTTTCTTAAAGTTGATGGTACAACATGGCCATTTCTTAAAAAGAACACATACGACAATAAAATAAGGGACATCCCAGCCAAGTTGTGATGTAACAGAACCGTTCTGCAACCATACTTTTTATGTCAGTCTGTTACTTAATAAGATGGCACATAACAGTTATTGATGGCGAGGTTAAAACCTCACGAAATCAGACTGTTTTTATAATTTTATTTTTTGGTAATGTTAAGACTGAACCATAACAGAACATTATAAGGACATTCTGTTTGGGTTGAAGAACGTAACCAGAATGTTATAATAATGTCACAGTGCAACATCACAGCATAGGTTCCAGAAACATAATTGAAAGTCATTAAAAGAAGCAACACAGAACCAACCAGAACGTTGCTGCAACATTATAATAACGTTGCATCCTTGTCTGGGATGGCGCAGTGGCATTTTTCAAACGCAAAACGTAACAATGCGACCCCTCCCCCTGTAGACCCCTCTATTACAGCAGCGGAGGTAACTGGGGAAAAAGCAGATAACCTGTGAATGTTGTTATAGAGGCAGACACAAATGACTATATGTGTTTGTGTGATATTTTCTTCCGCCTTCCCTTTGTCTACATGATGTCATAACATCTTAAGTTGTTCCAGCGGCACGTCCCAAGGAGATTGTATACAATATGACCATAACAGCTTTATCTACATCCTTTCATGGTTATTGTTAATCAATATCTTATCAGCATCGCTATAGCCAAATTACAAGAGTTAAAACTACTGCATGGCAAGATAAAAACCCTAAAACTTCATAGGGCTCCAATTGCCAGATTAAATTGAAGTGCATTTTAATCTGGGCTTTTCACTAGATTTTATATAGTAAGCTCGGGAAACCAGAATTGTTCCGAGCTAGTAGTTTTTAATTAAGTCACTTTACACAGTGGCAATGTCATCCCTCATTATTCCTATAATGATAATAATACTTCCTATAATTCCTATATTTCCTATGATAAGTCCCATATGTATGATGTTGTTCATACCAAATGAATTAGGGACTAACTACGAAATGTCATTTATACAACTATGTCCGCATTTAAAGAAGTGATAAATTGCTGAGCTCAACTGTTGTTCCAGCCTTGACCATGTCTTTGAGAGTCTCACCTATAATAGTTTATTCCATCGAGTGCCCAGGGGTGGACCCAGAGTCAGTTTTCTGGGGGTGGGGGCAATTCCTGACCCCCTTATAAAAAGGAAAATGAAAAGCACCAGATTTACAAAGATCTTCTAACTTTAGGATGCCAACATTACCCCCCTGTTTCTAGGGTTATTCTAGGGGGGTAATTGCCCCTTTCATCCCCCCCCCCTGGATTGGCCACTGGTGCCACTCAAGCCCCATGTCCACTAGCCGATTTGTACAAAATAAGCCTATAAATCGACACACAGATTGGTGAAAAATGCTAGTTCACTGATTTTTCCACTTATTTATAGGCTGGCTGTGTGTAGGTGTATATATGCCTTGTCGAGTCAGAGTCTGCCGACGGGAGCACAGATGGGACCCAAACTATGTTAAGTGTGTTTGATAAATTGACGCCAACCTCCAACTCCCATTGCCTGACTCAGAACAAAAATGACCGGCTTTCGGTACATTGTCCTACAGGGTATGTGGCTTAATGACCTAGGTATAGACCGTTTGCCAGTTTTCATTGTGTGGTAAATTATGGCGTGAGACACCTCCCAAAAACAAACTTCCTGTCCATAGACCCAATGCCTAATCATTATTTTTGTCTCCCTTTATATCTCCGTAGAGAAAATGTTGATAATTTTGTATAGCTGTGGCCCTCATCTATGACATACTAGAAAATTAAGATTCATTCCCGAGAAATAGCCATGGAAACCAATGTTTTCTGCCACCTCCAATGCTATAGCTTACCGCGCATGTCAGGAGTAGTTCTGCAGTGAGTGAATGAGTAATGGATGTTTTACGTCATTTCAACAACCAAGGTCATATTCATGGCAAAAACAGCTTGGGACGAATTCTGTCTTTGGTAATCGTATCTATGAGATGAAGGTGAGAGGGCGTCCATATAGCAGGGGATCAAAACCTGGAAATCATTTTTGCTGGACCTCATCCTTCAATGGACCACAGCACCAACCTGGAATTGAACTCAAAGAACCACTTGGTCAGTGCTGGGTCCCCCTATCGTTGCCTTATGCAATCAGGAAGCGCTACTGGGGGCCTATTCTTTCCCAGAACCCCCACTGGGCAGTTCCGCAGTGAGAGGGAACTGACAAACGGTCTATTCTACAATCAGCTCTATAATGGGTATGGATCACTAAATTCGACATGGTGACACAGCCATTTCTTAAAATCGACATGCGACATGGGAGCTTAACGACAAGACGGGGAGGCTAAAAAACATAGTAACATTCTTAAATTCAACAAGTGACATGGGAAAAAATAAGCGACATTGCCTTTTTGCATTCAACCAGCATCTATAAGTGATGTTGCTAGTAACAGAATTAACCTTAGTCTTTATAATTTATTCGGTGCTAAAGCGAATAAAAAGATCTGCATATATAGTCACAGTCTCCTGTTTAATGTAACTAATGTAGTGTTTGTATGTGATCACATAATATTCCATGTATCAGTCAATGTAATTGTTAATCTGTGCTATGTATCTGTTTATAAATACTCCAGGTATCAGTCAACTATGCATGACACATAAGATCAAATGTATGACTCTTGGCTGTCAATAAAATCACCACTACTACTACTACTACTACTTTAAAATTTGACACGCAATATGGGAACCCCACCCAACCAGAGCCCCTCTATAAACTGCCCCTCCGACCATTGGTGTTGATGTGTTAAGCTGTGTTCTGTGTACACCCTGTGTGTTGGGATTCTGGGCAGGCAGGGAGATCATTATTCCGATGTAAGACCGCTATCAGTAGACCTGAGAAGGGACCCAATCAGCCAGAGTGCTACAGGGTGTGGGGTAAGCAGCATAGAATCTCTATACATATGTGACCACCCCACCACATACTAAGGCATAAGCCGCAAATCCTGAAAATTGAGCTTTAATTTGACTACCAGAAAGGATGATTTAAGCTTTAGAATTATGAAGGAATTATGTTTCTACCAATAATTAATCAAAGTTAAAAGTTTTAGGAGAAAAATGACTGTAAACGGTACCTCTTCTCTTTATGTTAGTGCAAATGTCTATAGGCTTTATCTATGACAATCAGGTAAACCCATCATTTATACGTAGAACATGGTCAATTCTTTGTTCTTTGTTTGTGGAATATATTTTCCTTGTATATCTCATGTTATTTTTGTAGAAGACTCATTTTTCCAATTCTTGACCTGTTCCCCTTATTTTGTAATTTACTCAGAATAATTGGTCTTTGCGACTTATGCCTCATTTAGTGGTGGGGGTGTCACAATAAGCTACGATTATACATGAAAAGGCTCTCAGGGTGTAGCCAGTTTTGAAATCTAAGGGGGTTTCAACAAAAAGAGAGGGGTTTCAGATAAATTTAAGTGGGTTTCAACAGTGATTTTCCTTAATATTTCTGATAAACCTTACTCATTATTATTTTGGGAAATGAAAGGGGTAGCAGACACCAATAGGAACCCTCTGGCTATGACACTGGCTCTTCTAATCTACAATTGGCGTTTTAATTCTGACAACTTTTTCTCAGCCTATATTCTGGTCATTCCTCATCTCAGCATGTTGCATGTCTCTCTCGTCTCTTCCAGATAGAGTGACTCTTTCACTGAGATTGATTAAGACTTAGGGCTGTATTCTACTATTCGATTTTACTCCTGAACTTAAAGAATCGGCAGTTAAAATATTGGGTAAACATGTTATATATCATTAGAATGGATTTTGAATTACCTTTCAAATGGTATGTAACACGCATGGGTTTCTTGCAATATTTATTTTATAAAAATGAAGAAACAACAAACTTCTCGGTGGCCAAAATTGCCTTGTAGAATACAGGCTTCACAGTGATTAGCATCACGTTCTTGCACGTGGGCTAGCCTTGTGAGGATGTCCTTCAGGTGATAATCTTATCAACATGGTAATCAGTTTTCTTTTATTGGGATTATGCTTTGATTAGGTGATTAGCACGTAAAGTAATGAAAGTGTAATTAGTTACAAGATTGGCAGCCAGTGGCCCGTTGCACAATGAATTTCGGAACAACGAAAATCAATTTAACAACGATTGTTGTTACACTAAATCTTTTTATATTTAGAATGCCCTCAATGACCTGTAACTTTTACTGATTATTTTCTTATTTTTTGCCTTCTTATATCAATTTACAGAATTGTATTTCATTCATTAGAAACAGAGTTTTTAGTATTTTCGTAACAAACCACCATACATTTCTTTTGCACCTCAAAATCCCCCCACAATATCATCATAAAAGTTCCACATAATGGCACATAATGACCAACTGCTCTTCCAGAAATTGAACAAGAATTACATTGGTAGCTACGTCTACGTATATCTGTAGTTTGCATAATCAATGCGCATTTCAACTTTGTTGCTCAGGAGAAGGTTCTTTTATCATGATTTAGACCCAAACAATATCAACGGTCGTAAAGTAGAAGAGAAGAGCGTCCTACCGGTTGAAATGGGCGGCAGAGCTGTCCCCATACTGATTCAGCTCACGTCTACAACTCACCTAAACAGAAAAACAAAAACTCATGATTAATTCCGAGCGAAGCGTACATCATAAAACAAGAATAGAGCTCATAATTCACCCACAGATCGGGGAAACAAGATACCATTAAAAACTCTAAAGTTATCCTGCCATATCTTAACTGTGTTACTGTTCTGGTTTAATAACATTTTCTCAAAACTACAAATACCAGTGAAAATATCAAATTTACAAATAATGTACTTTCTGTTCATATAAACAACCTGACTCTTAACATAATGCTTAGAATAAAACCTAGACTCAAATAACACACAAGTAATAACCAAAAGCACACAAAAATGAGCTGTTCCTCGCTGCCCAGACCTAGTAATCCAATGTGTACAAGGAAACTGATGCAGAGATAGACTCTATCGTCTATACTGACGTCTGAGTTACAGAACAATGTGATGATCCTGGGTGTTATCTACTTCTGAAGCTCAGCTGATTAGATCTGATATATATGCCTGTATTCTAGCCACCAACATATACCATCGACACCAGGACAACATTATAATAAAGGGTGCATTATACACTACACGACATGAGCCCAGCCTACACGAAACCACTTAAAGGGACGTTCTCGTCCGTAAAGGGGGTATTCCACTACACGATATGAACTGTTCACAATATGAGGACCATATCACACGATGTTAAAAGCTAGTATTGCAGGAGGAGGTGCCAGCCTGTCAAACTTTGTCTATGCATATCGTAGCCCTATCGTGGATTAATGGCTCCATTTAGGGTATTACACTCAGTGCGACATTCCCTGGTCTTTGCCAATGATAAATTACTATCCCCTACGACATTCCCTACGACATTCCCTACGACATGGCCCGGAATTCAAGACAGTTCTATTTTACCGCTACGACATTATTAAACATGTCAAATAAATATCGTAGCTTGGGTTAAAGCCTACGACATTTCCCCTACGACTTTACTGCGATAAAAAACCATATCGTACGACTTTATTATCGTAGCAGAGTATCAAGGGGGTATTCCACTACACGACTTGGCCTACGATACGCTTGGTGTCGTAGGACCTACGACATGGCCACAATATGGTCCGTATCGCAGCCACATCGCAGCAAATGTTGCATAGTGGAATACCCCCTTAAGATGCACACGATTTGATGAGTTGTAACTCCCATAGGTTGGCGCCAAATTCGTGACGTGACCAATAACGTCGCTGGGTTACGTTCCAAAAGTGAAAAACAAGTCGCCGGCCGTCGCGTCGTTAGGCTTACGTCGGTATACTATGTAAGCTTAACAACAGCAGGACGAGAATGTCCCTTTAAGGATAGTCAACACCTCAGAGTGGCTTCACTTGCGAGAATGAAGATTTTTCAGAAACCAGGAGGCTAAAACAACATAATTATAGAAATCAATTGAAGGAACACATTTTTCTCCATCTTTATTCAGTGCTGCACTAGACTGCTGCATAAACATTTATTGACCATGCGAAAAAAAATCCAAAGCAGCTCTTTGTTTACAGTGGACATAGGTGCTCTCTTAACATGTGTTTAACAAGTGCCTCTTTCGGCGTGTGTACATTTTTGCTACGTTATCCGTGGCTAATACGTGTATATTTAAATAACGTCCCCCTAACACCTACAGACAGAACAAATATTCAGCTTCGATATGATGACGGCTCAGCGAAATCACAGAGAAATCGCCAATATTAAAGACAACATTCTACGTAACACATATTTAAAGTGCCCCAAATTGCAAATTTTAAACAATTATTTCACTCCTGTGGGTGAACTGTCTGACATATCATCATATCGCACCAATATCACAGCTCGAGTTGTGTAGTGGAATAGGGCCTTATCCTGTCCTCATCTTTCCATCTAACTGACAGTTGCCACGATCAGAGCCAACCATAAGTAGTTCTCATGACTCAAAAATAGCCATTATTTACATGCAGAGAACATGATTTTTTCATCCACTAATTGTGCTTGGGTGTTGGCATCTTTCTTCATGCTATCACTTTGGGAGTGGCATGAGGTTGTGATAACACCCTTTTGGCAAACAATGAATATCCCATATTTACATCAACGTAACAATTATGTGATTGCATACTAAAAACGTCCTTATATCATAGATGATATGGGAACTAGGGGGTGATTGCTATTACAGTACTTTTTTTTATCAGACAGCTCTGATAAACATGAATATCACTCATAATGACCACTTTTTCCAATGCTATGGTCCATTATCCCTAGGCAACGAGGCACACCGATACCTAATAGAAACGTATTTACATGAGCCTAGATCGACTTTATACTGTGTCGGGACTGCAACCAGTCCCAAACACAGAATGCCTAGAACCCTACCTTTGCAGACACAACCTCCCATATACCTATGTACAACCATGTTAGTGTAAGGTAGTATATAAGCACCACCTGTTGTGAACCGTACAGCTGCCAGACAGGGACTGAGTATAACCATGGGTATGCTTGGGCTTCGCCCCAATGCACCTGCCACCCCACCCTCTGGAGCCGCCAACCGCCAATCAGAGGCCTCCACAAACCACCCCTCCCCACTCAGGGAGATGATGCAACCCATGCACCTGCCACCCCACCCTCTGGGGCTCTCACCCGCCAATCAGAGGCCTCCACATACCACCCCTCCCCACTCAGGGAGATGATGCAACTCATGCACAACTCCCCCTCTTCCTCTCAGGCCTGCACAAATAACCCCTCCCCATCCTGGGAGGAGCTGTATATAAGGGGATCCCTGCCACTGTAGGGACACACTCTCCTGGAGCCCCCTCTGAAAGGCATACCCCTGGACTACCTCACTGGATACTCTGCTAGACCGGAAGCCACTACTCTACCTGGCCCAGCCACTCTGCCAGACCACCAGACTAAGGACTACAGCAGGCCTGGAGGACTTAGGCTCAGCGCCGGATCAGCGGTTGGCACGGACTCTGATTGGAGTATAGAGGTAGGCGCTCAGAGGGGCGTTATTATTGTCACTTTGGTACCACTCACCAGCACTGTATGGTATTTGTACGGAACACTTCATCTATTGTACGCTTATCAGAAATAAAGGTTTGAAACTGTATTTGAACGTGTGGCTCTTCCTTTACATAAGTTGTCCAAGGTTACCGTGAGAATCTAGTATTCAGCGGGGAGTACCTTTACAGTACTCTACTATCTAGCAACCCTTTATAACACGCCGGTCAGCAATTCGAGTTATCATCCGACGTAAACTCTATGCCTCCCCGGCGCACATGGTGGAGAAAAACCTTTATTAGCACTTTGGACACACTTATTGGAAGAAATACATTGTGACTTGCAGTTGATAACCTTGTCTGTTTGCGTTGGTATAACAGGTGGTCATATTGCCCTACATACGTTTTGCCCATTACCCATAATTGCATGCACTACCTGCAACCACTCCTCCCCCCAGGAGTCTTAGAAACCTACTCAGACGGGTAGGACTCAGAAGTCAAGGTCCAGTACCGCCCTTTGAACTGACATTTGTACCAGTTAGGAGAAATACAATGGCAGATAGACAAAACGGGGAAGACCCTTTAAATAACCAAGCTGGGGATGACCCCGAACAGAACCACGTAGATCCAGCACAACAGGACAACGAGGCTTTAGAGGAACAGGATCAAATAGAGGAACAGGAGGAAGTTCTCATAGAGGAGGAACAGGCAGGCTCCAATGCGGGAGATGGGGCAGAAAGCGGAGAAGGTGATTATCAGTCAGCAGATGAGGAACCTACATTTATTGAGAAGAAAAAGGTACGGCAGCGCCCTACTCAGAAAATTAAGTTGCCTAGCCTACCAATCCCTACATTTTCAGCTCGACAGAGGGAAGACATAACAGTATTCTTTGACCAACTCGAGAATGTAGCAGACATATATGGATGGTCAAAAAGGCTAACACTTGAGACCGCGCTCGCCTTTTTCAAATCCAATGCTCATGCATGGGCTATGGAACTAGAGCAGGACCAGAAAAGAGACTATAAACGTTTCAAAGATCTGGCAATAGAGACATTCATAAAGTCTGTCCCTTCCTGGCTTAGATCAAAGAAATTACTAGAGGTACAACAACGCCAGGGCCAGGACTCTCAGGACTTCGCTGCGGCTCTCAGAAAAATCCAGTTGACCCTACAGGCTTCGTCAGAAGCCATGCTATCAGCATACCTCTGTGGCCTTAATGGAGAACTGGCTCAAATGGTTGCTATTCATGATCCACAATCATTTGAAGAAGCAGTCCGCATGGCTAAGAGATTTGAGGCCATTGTCATCAGCAGCTCTGAGAGAAGGCAAAACAACCACTATAGATCTAATCACTCGAGACAAAACAACAGCAATAACCTTAACTGGCAACCAAGTGATAGGCTAGAAAGATGGCAGGATGATAGACGACCATCTGGAAATGGAAGAGCAGTCAAGACAATACACTGCTTTCACCACTCAGAACAACACCTACCAGTTTAGACGCATGCCTTTTGGCCTAACAGGCGCTGGCTGGAGTTTCAGTAGAGCTATTAACCATGTGCTGAGGGGACTAGATCCTATCATTGCAGCAACATATCTAGATGACATCCTGGTGTTCTCTCCTTCACATGCGCAACACGTTAAAGATGTGGAGACAGTCATTATGCGACTAGCCAGTAGAGGTCTCAGACTTAACCCAAAGAAATGTGACTTCGCAGTGGATGAATGCCAATTTCTCGGACATGTCCTCACACCAAATGGCATCAAACCACAACAGAGACTACTAGATAAGATTCAGGACTTCCCAAGACCAACAAACATCAGAGGTGTCCGCAGATTTCTAGGCCTGATCCAGTACTACTCAACTTTTATCCCAAAAATGAGCGAAATGACAAAGCACCTGAACAAGTTTACCATGAAAGGTGCACGCTTCCATTGGGATGAAAACGCAGAAAGCAGCTTTCAAGCACTGAAAATACTGCTAATGAGCCCACCCATACTTGTGCATGTTGAATACGACAAACCGCTGTATATATTGACAGACGCCAGTGACGACACAGTTGGCTCAGCCCTATGTCATAAGATTGACGACAGGTATCGCCCAATCGCTTTCCATACAGCCAAAATGAACGGGGCCCAGAAAAACTACTCTATATCAGAGAAAGAGGCACTAGCAATATACATCGCACTCAAACATTTTGAGCCAACAATCGAGGGATACCACATATCGATCATTACGGATCATGCCCCATTGGTTCATATCTTCGAGGCACCACACAAAGCACCTAGTCCTAGACTCAAAAGGTGGGCACTTTTCATGCAGTCATTCTCATACGACATCCAATACCATGAAGGTAAGACCCATTACCTAGCAGACTATGTCTCTAGATTAGAGTCAGACATCACCCTGCCTGACAATGACTGCCCAGAACTCGGTAAAGACTTACTGTTTCCACAAGGTGGACAAGTCACACAAAATGCTGCAGTAACAAGGTCAAAGGCTGTGGGTAATCAAAAAGCCCCAACTAACAACGACAGTGATGCTACTCAAAAGCAGAGCAATGAAACACATCAAACAAGTACTAAAACGCAACCTCAAACCGATGCGCAAGACATATCAGATAACATGGATAAACTCACTATGTCAAAAGGCCAAGCGGATGACGAATTCTGTTCTGACATAATTTCATTTCTGAAAAATAAGACACTGCCAACGATCCCATTAGAGAGAAACTCACCTTGACATATTCAGATCACATGTCACTAGAAAAAGACATCTTGGTTTTCTATCCATCTTTTAAAAAGAAAGGCTCAAAATATGTCGAGATGGAAGGAAAGACAGTCATCCCCACTAACATGCAGCAGAAAGTTGTGGCACTACTACATGACAATGTGCTACTCGGCTCACATGTAGGCAGAAATGTCCTTTACGACAAAATATATTCCAAATATTGGTGGAGAGGCATGACAAAGATGATCGCAGAATATGTCAGAACATGTCAATATGCACGCGAAAGAAAAGGGTGGCTCACCCAAACCATCCAATGCAGGTCTTTGATACACCTCCGAGACCCTTCAGTCATATCGCGATTGATGTCATTGGCAAAATCAAACCTTCAAATGAGGGTCACGAGTACATACTCACCGTCATTTACATGCTCACGAACTTCTGCGAAGCCATACCAATGAAGGACCAAACAAGTGTTGACATCGTTGACGCATTGATTACACATGTCTACACCAGGTACGGCCCACCAATAGCAGTGCATTCAGGTAATGCAACTCCTCTCCTGTCAAAACTCACAAACGAGGTACACAAAAGACTTGGGATAAAACAAACGTTCACATCAGGTGTAAATGCAAAAGCAAATGGCCGGGTTGAACGTATCCAGAAACAGCTACAGTCAGTAATATCCTGTTACGTAGACACAAACAGTGAAAACTGGCACAAGCTCTTACCTTTTGCTCTGTACAGTGTGAGAACATCTGTCACATCCAGACTTGGCGACAGCCCATATCGCCTACTTTATGGCCATGCCCCAAACCTGCTACCCATTGATAGTGAACGCCAGAGTGCCGAAAACCTACCCCTATCAGCCACAGATTACCTTCATGATCTTGAGCAACGCCTCTCAATTGTCAGAGAAATGGCTAATGAGCACAACAAATCATACACAGACAAAATGAAGGCAAAACTGGATAGCAAAGCAAGGCCTCACAATTTCGTGATGGGACAAGAAGTAGTCATATACGATCCCAAATACAAGGCAAAACCCCTTGGTAAATTTTCATACATTTACTCAACCCCCCACGTCATTACAGAAATTGTATCAGATTGCCTGGTTCGTCTCAAGGATCTTAACACAGGCCGCGTTTTGAAACGCCTTACAAATGTAAACAGGCTAAGGCCATACTACAAAAGGCAAAATGAAGCCACAACCAATCCGACACCCCCTAAAGTGGACCATAAAGACAGATTCAAGGATAATGCAGGGGACGTCTACTACCCTATTAAGCGAGTCATTACATCCCGCAAAAGAAATGGCAAAAAGCAATACAAAGTCCACTGGGCAGATGGCTCGGTGTCCTGGGTCGACAAAGACTCCATTTCAACTACAGAGAAGCTCAAATTGACAAACTGATGCTATAGCCAGCAAAGAAACATGACACGCATTATATAAAGAAGTTTTATTTAAAAACATCTCCGTGTCACAAAAAAAAAATCTAATTCGGTATCAAAATGTAGCATGACGTCTGCAGCACCCTTAACAACAACCTCAGAGTTGGCCGCCTAAAAGAACAAAAGAGCACCATGAACTCACAATGAGTTCGCCCCTCAAGCACGAGTCAATTTACATTACTACCCTCACGGCAGCAACCTCACTGCCAGACATAAGACTCAACTTAAAGCAGATTAAAATGTCGGTTGAGCAGTCCATACAAGGAGGCAGACAGGATTGAACCCCCTGCCAAAATGGGCATCAATTGTTAAAACATAAATTGCAGGTTCCCCCTCCAGAATATGCCCTCCTGCTAATAACTAGGTTCTGAGGATAATGGTACCATACAAGCCCTATCCGCTAGGCACACTACACTCATAATGAAACTAATACTCAATGAAGGGTAGTGGGTGACATTACAGATATCAGTTCCTGATCAGCTCTGATAACCAGACAATGTACTCATCAACGGGCATGAAGATAAAGCCCACAACAAGTGACTCGAAGGGCACACACTGCCACATTGAAAAGGCCCAACAATTGGAAACCACATGATAATATATTAACCTGGGAAGGATTCGTTGAATCGCGGGTGCCGACGTCTGCCCCTGACCGCCCTACAAATTAATCACCGAGAACCAGCTCAGCTAGATCAAAGCGCTCCGCCGCACCCTCCTCCACAAATGACCCACACCCCTCATCGCAGAAACCCAAAACCCATTCCACATTCGACCCTCCCCCCACTAACTTCTTCCACGTGCTCAGCCCATCACCACCTCACACACATGAAGACCACCTGTTATCTCTGGCATCACAAACAGCTGTTTACAGAAGCAACTCATTAATTGGTGAGTGGTTACCAGCATTAAGTGGCAATCCCTTGGTGCCTCCTTTCTTCTCCTACACAGACTGTGTTCATACTGCCTGATTTTGGTGTAACATTGCAACATGTCCTCCGGCCAGCCTATCAGCAGGAGGAATTGGACGATCTTCCGGACTACGCTGAAGAAAACGGTCCATATCCCATGCAGTCAAAAGACAGAAAGCAACACCTCCGACACGTACCATCACAACAAGAAGAATAGGCACGACGCCACACCATGGAAGAAATCAAAGAGGGCATCAGACGTGACAGATTCTAGGCGTTTATCCTCCTAGACAACTACCACGAGCAACCACATCGCATCGCGCATAGCACACCACCTTGCAACACCCGAGATGTGTTGCCTGCTCTGATACTACGACCAACACCACCCATGCCTCTACGAAGCCGGTCATGGACTGCTCCACTCCAAACACCGCAACCGGGAAGGAACCAGCGAGTTGATGTCGACATGCCACTTGTGCAACACAAAATTGCACAGGCCAGCGGCAGTTACATTGACACGCGCCAGAGAACATCTCCAAAAACGTGAAGACCTCTACCATCGTCTGCACTACAACTCAGCATCTCTGCAACATGAGAGTACCATTTAACCACTGGCACCGTCTACATCCTAGGAAGGGACGTCAACGACCTTACGCAGAAGCTGAGGTCTAACACCACCATCGAGAACGCCAACGCAAGAACCATTAATGCCTTCATAAGGACAACTAAACTACAGAAGTCGGTCAATGGAGCATCAAATGGCTCTCAAGCCATCAAAGAAGTCCAGGAAAATTCCAGGACATTATCTAACTACCTACAAACAATGACACTTGATTTCATGCCTTGTACACACTAGCAAGGCTCACTACCGAACTTATAGCAATCGTACAAAAGTTTATTTCTCTACTACAGAACATTGACTAAAAAGTGACAGACTATGAGTCAGGCGTTATCCAATTACTCAACGGACGTCTCTCCCCCCACCTTATAACCCTTGAGACGTTCATGGATGGCATCTTTAAGATCAAGTGGATCGGTTATAAAAACCTTCATGAACTCTCGGTTAAACACTCACAACCACTCTTCTACTACAGCCAAAGCCGACCTATTTACGCTGTCCAAACAGACCATGTCACTGTTACCATTAAGGTCCCTTTGGCCCAAATGAAGCGTCTACAAACTGTATACTGTAAACCAAATAGGTCCACCAATTGTATTCACTGTTAACTCTGGAGTCCATGTATCAATTATAACAAATCTAACAGAAGCTTTTGCTATTTTGATGGATAATTCGAGGTAGATAAAACTCATTGAAATGAGATAGATTCTTGTACAGGAAGGTATATCATTACATGCCCAGGGGCAACAGCTTACAGAGCTCTTGCTCCTAACATATGCAGCAGCAATATGGCTCAGAGACAAGGCCGAAGTAGAGAGACATTGCGATTTCATTTATCAAAATATACCATTGAAAACTGATATGATAACCAAATTTGAAGCTCAAAAACACGCAATGTTCTCACCGAATAGGTCCGCTAATATTGCCTGCCATGGGCAACCACTGACACATGTTATACACATGGGTACCTATCAAGCTGCCTAGAAAAACTATAGAAGCATAGAAGTTATACTCAAACTTAGAATTGTTGGATTAACATTAGCAGGTAGCTCAAATCTAACATGTAGTATTTCTGTCGTCCGACAAAGGTCTTAGGTAGTATACTGTTTAGTTTTACTTTAGAAGATAGTCAGGCATCTGACTGTATATTTACTCTATAGACTTAGAGGTTTAAGTAGGATTTCAAGTAGTTTGAAGTTTATGTAACACACAGCATACATCGTCTCTTATGTAGTCAACAAATGTGTAACATTCTCATCAACCACATGCCCTAAAGATTGTTGTAGCAAAAGGGTCAATTATAATACTGTTATCACATTATATCTAATCCTTAGTATTGCGTCATATTGCATAGAAATGATACTATGTAACCAATTGTAAGGGAATTGTGTCTCCAAAGTGTGCAAAAGGGTGGATCACCCAGGTACAAAACACGGCAAAAATAGCCATCTGGTGTCCATTTTTGAAACTGACCGGGGGCGAGTGTGTCGGGACTGCAACCAGTCCCAAACACAGAATGCCTAGAACCCTACCTTTGCAGACACAACCTCCCATATACCTATGTATAACCATGTTAGTGTAAGGTAGTATATAAGCACCACCTGTTGTGAACCGTACAGCTGCCAGACAGGGACTGAGTATAACCATGGGTATGCTTGGGCTTCGCCCCAATGCACCTGCCACCCCACCCTCTGGAGCCGCCAACCGCCAATCAGAGGCCTCCACAAACCACCCCTCCCCACTCAGGGAGATGATGCAACCCATGCACCTGCCACCCCACCCTCTGGGGCTCTCACCCGCCAATCAGAGGCCTCCACATACCACCCCTCCCCACTCAGGGAGATGATGCAACTCATGCACAACTCCCCCTCTTCCTCTCAGGCCTGCACAAATAACCCCTCCCCATCCTGGGAGGAGCTGTATATAAGGGGATCCCTGCCACTGTAGGGACACACTCTCCTGGAGCCCCCTCTGAAAGGCATACCCCTGGACTACCTCACTGGATACTCTGCTAGACCGGAAGCCACTACTCTACCTGGCCCAGCCACTCTGCCAGACCACCAGACTAAGGACTACAGCAGGCCTGGAGGACTTAGGCTCAGCGCCGGATCAGCGGTTGGCACGGACTCTGATTGGAGTATAGAGGTAGGCGCTCAGAGGGGCGTTATTATTGTCACTTTGGTACCACTCACCAGCACTGTATGGTATTTGTACGGAACACTTCATCTATTGTACGCTTATCAGAAATAAAGGTTTGAAACTGTATTTGAACGTGTGGCTCTTCCTTTACATAAGTTGTCCAAGGTTACCGTGAGAATCTAGTATTCAGCGGGGAGTACCTTTACAGTACTCTACTATCTAGCAACCCTTTATAACACGCCGGTCAGCAATTCGAGTTATCATCCGACGTAAACTCTATGCCTCCCCGGCGCAATAGTTATCTTTAGTTAAAATCACATTCATATAATTTACTTGTGAACAAAATACATTTCGTTTAAAAATGGCAACATGAAATAGGATGTGTTTAGGGCAGTGTGATCATAGAGGTATTGATAATGGAGGAGATGTAGAAATGGTCCAGGGTACTTAATAGTGACTCCTAGGCCCCACACCCACTCGGCGATTTTACCGTTGCCGGGCACCGGGTGACTGGGTTGGTGGCCTTCGTCGTCACTGGGGGCGACTGTCATATCAAGCAATTTTGATATTTTTCCGCCAATCCCATAGCCAGTCACCCATCACCCTTAACTGCACCATACCCATGGGGAGTCACCCAGTGATCCTGTGTTCCTTTGCAATTTTACAGGTGATTCTCCCAGTCACCCGTTGCCCGGCGACGGTAAAGTCGCCTTGTGGGTATGGGGCTTAAGATAGACAACATCAGTGACAGTAATGCATGCAAATGACGAATACAGCTGTCAGGCGTATGTTTCTTTATCTGGATTACCAAATGGGTATGGCAGCAATACACTGAGGTGACATTTGATAGTGTCAATGACTGACATGCCCAATGATATCACATCTCCCACGCTGACAACGACATTAACAGACCGGCAGTGTTGGACAACTTTTTGGTCTGTCAGCCAAAAGGGCCTACTTGCCAAGATATTGTCGGGCCTGATAGCTTTCTGTTGGCCCTTATTTCTCTGCTTGTGTAATTCCTCTCATAAAAAGCAGGGACAATGGGTAAAATAGATCAGAAAATAAGGTAAAAAATGGCAAAAATTCCCTGTCAGCCATCAGGGCCAGTTTGGCACTCATTTGGTGAAAAAAGTCGGCCCTGTTCTCAGATTGTCGGCCATTGGCTGACGGGCCAGTGTTAGTGGCAAACGCTGCAGACCCATTTATACATTGAAACCCCTGCTTAAAAACACAACCCCGACATATATGGAGGTCGGCCAAACAAACTCTGATCCAACAAAGAAAAATGAAAGATTTTTCTCCTTACTTCGTGATTCGCCCAGTTTCCCCAGACACTACGTCAGCCATCCCAACCCGACCTATCTATGGTCTGGTCTGGGGTCGTTGACACTGTTTGGGGTCAGAGTGCACCTGACACACAGATAAGGTACTCCCCGGGAAAGGATGCAACGTTAATACTATAACGTATACAACTTGGGGTTGAGTACCCAGTGAAAAACGGACCCCAGGAGGTGTGGCTGTAAATAAGGCAAATGCAGGAAAAGGGGTCGGGGGGGGGGGGGGGGGCTGTCACTGACTGGACAATTCTAAAAGGGGGGGGGGGGGGGTTGTCATGTGGGGGCTGTAGTGATAAGCTTTTGTGATCAAGAAAGCACCATGGGCAAGTTTTAAACCGTTAATAATGAGGTTATTTGTTTTATAATCTTTCACAAACAATGCTCATTATATTTCAGAGGCCACCTGCTATACAGTGTAATATTATTACAGGCAATAACTAGGTTTCCCTAAAGGATGTCAAATTCCTACTGCAGGGGCGGATGCAGGATTTTGAAAAGCGTGTCCGCATATATGGTTCAGGCTCACGAAATGGGCCCAAATCGAAAAAAAAACTAAACTAGGGCTTAGTCTCAGTTGTTTCTAAATCGCCCAAGTGTTGGCTATTTGTGGAAAAATATGATTGGCACATTATGTCTGATAGCTTTCATGTAGTGAACCTCAAAGTAGGGTCTCTCATAGGGCAAAAACATTATGTGTTCTCCGTTCTCCGTAATACATAATTATATCTATTGCCATGCTTGAATCATGTACAAACATATGATTCTAGCCTACATTAGCATATTATATCTGCAACGATTTTCCTCTTTTTCAAGTATAATCCCCTCCAATTTAGGGGTTGGGGGTGTCAGGACCCTGGATGCATACTTTTATAAAAACATACACTTGGAGTGTGCAAAGAAGAAATACTACCCTTGAAGAACTGTCATTTGATGATGTATGTTATTTGGTAGGCTGTCGAATCAACATTATTGAAAACATGTGAATTGCATTATAGTTTTGTAATTTTCAACGGAATGTGATCAAACGATGGATCAGTTCAAGTTCTTAAAGGGATATATTTCTATCCGACAAATATTCATCCACTTAAGCAACTTAAGTACCTAAACCCCCTATCAATGAAGATGCTGAAGTGGTAAGTCTTTCTTCAATTTTCTTGTTAGAAAGCAATCCTTATTTACTCAAACAACTTTCTAGGTAATTGCCTTTTAGGCCTGGTTGTCTTGCAGACTGTCAATAGGTCAACTCAAATGAAACAAAGGACGTTAGACCTGAAGCCCTTGTTACACTACACGACACGTTTTGCACAACATGGCTACCACAAGGCTTACGGCATGAGGCAATTTTGTGTAACAGAGGACACTCCAAGTGGATGTATTAAGCCCCATTCGCCCTGATCAATCTTTCATTGCGATCTCAAATATAACTGCAATCCTCTTGCATTTAGAATTATTATTTTGTGAGAATATATTTGTGGCTTTAGGCATGTCATTGGAATGTTGTACCTGAAGGGGGTATTCCACTACACGACACGGGCTGCAATATCAGCACGATTTGACTATGTTATATACAAATGTGCATTCAAGAGTGATATAATGGCTAGAAAATGGCAATTTGGAGTATGTATCATACATGTAACATAGAACTTTATCCGTAATATGTGCAATTTCCTTGCGACATTGTCATATCGCAGCCCAAGTCTTGTAGTGGAATACCCCCTTTAGTCCCAAATCCTGGGTATTGTACTACACTGCAGTGTTTTCTAGTTTGTTGTTTATGGGGGGTAATGGGGAATAATATTCTCTGCTGGGGAGCAATAATTATTCTCTGTGGCATGATGCATATGACATGCAATGACCTTCAAGGAATTTGAGACATGTCACAACAAGTCAAATGCATGTCGTGGCTTAATCTATGGCCTATGGCATTCTATTTCATGACTTCACTGCCATTAAATTTGTATCATACAACTTTGGTGTTATAGCCCATTATCACACTAATGTTATAAGGAAAATATCACAGGGGACTAACACGGGGCTATGATACAGTCATATCGTACCGATATTGGGCCCACATGGTAGCTGATGTTGCATAGTGCCAAGGCCCTTTTACACTACACAACTTAAGATGCGACATGATAGCATTAAAGGAAATTATCATGCAGGAGTAATATAACAACTTGAAATTTGCAATTTGTATTATTCTACAAATATGAAACAAAGAATCTGTTTCTCTGATATGTCTGATTTCTTTGCTACATTGTCATATCGCAGCTCAAGTCGTGCAGTGTAATAGGGCATTTGTAAGGCCTTCAACCTATGTGTTGTTTTGGGGCCCAGTCACATACTGAGGACGGAGGCCAGGGTCAACAGTAGGGGTCAAGCCAAGTTCCTGGCTAAACTGAGGGACTCTGCCATCCAATCAGAAGTCAACTCCCAGCTGTGATGACAAATAACAGCCCCAGTGTCTCAGTGCGGCAGTTACATTATTGGTATTTTTCCAGGAGAGCTATTTTAGAGAGAGAAGGCAAAATATAGATAACTGGTATTTTGTAAAGATACAGAGAGAGAATGGAGGAGGGAAGACGATCTATCGCACCTATATAGAGTGGCATATAATCATTTGGCAGAAAGAAAGGGGGGGGGGGGGTGGGCTTTCAAATAATAAGACCATCTTTTAGGGGGCTGTCAATGATGTATTATGGTTTATACTACATTAAGAATGTATTGTATGCAATTCAGTTACTTCACAATGCTTCTAAAACAAACTATTGAGTTTAGAAATCAAACAATGACTGCAAACTTTGTCATCAAATTATTTTTTAAAGGGACTGTCCTTGATGTAGCCTGAAAGGGGGGGACTGTCAGAGTTTTCCCATCCCGAAAAAAAAGGGGTGGGGGCTGTAGTTTCGCAGTAGGTACCTACCTTCAAAGACTGAGTGCCCCCCTCCCCCAATGATGATCGTTCGAGTTTAACGTCCACTCAGCAATTTTTCAGCTATATCAAGACCACTCATTTTGTTGACTTCAATCTAGTAAGATTGAATCTATGGGGGTGAGAATGACGGCAAGGCAAAGTAGTGTTGCAGGCAAATTCCCCCACTGTGGATTCGAACCCGGTCCGGCCGCTTGCAAGCTGTAGAGCATAAGGGGGTATTCCACTACACGACATGGGCTGCGATATGACAATGTCGCAAGGAAATTACACATATTACAGATAAAACTCGACATAAGACATATGATATATGCTCCAAATTATCATTTTTTAACCATGATATCACTATTGTATGTATATTTTTCTGTCATATAGTCATATCGTGCTGATATCGTAGCCCATGTCGTGTAGTGGAACACCCACTGCACTATCCTGTCCCCCACATAACCCCCTGATTTTATCTACAATGAAGATGGGTATCAAGAATAATTATGATCTGGTGATAATTATCTGCTGGTCAACGTTCATTAGGCCAGCCCACGTCCCTTTTGAAACATACTACCTGTTATAATCTGTTTGCCCTTTGTGTAGGATAATACAATAATTTTACATGAATAGGAAAATGTAATAGTTGTTCAGTGAGTCATACCATTATATCATGCTGGCGCCATAAACATTTGGTCAGTTGCATTTCAACCATTGGCCATGACTACTTCGTCAGAAATTGTATTCTTTAGAGTCGATAGATTTTAATAAAATTAATATTGTATATTTATTTATCTTCCCAACTAATCACCTTGCATTTCTCGATATTTATAAACCGACCTTTTTATATCTATTCACTACGATAACAGTAAATCTTGTATATAACTGTCTTTTATGTAATGTGGTTTCAGAGTTATGTTTCTTTGAAGTGTTTTTTTAAAACTGTTATCGTCTGTTCTAATAATAAACCCCTTAAAGAGCAACGTGTGGTGTGGATTTACATTCGTGTGAGACCTAGAATGCCAGGGGTTTGCCCCATATAGCATGTTAGATATGGAACCATACCGTTGGTCGATCCCTGCCCCATACAAGCTTCACAGACCTTTACATACGAGCTAGACAGGCATACGAACTAGTGACATACACACTGCCCACACGCACACCCCTATGGAGTTCATTTATACTTTTGTGTTCCATCGGAACCCATACAGTTCTGATATACCTGTAGTAACCCTACACAGCCTGTATGTAAACAAAGCAATCATACAGAATGAATAGAATAATAAAGAATGGTATATGTATTTCACAACGTATCTAAGCATATCTTTGAATACTTATCTAGTCTGCATGTGTATTAGTTAAATACTTTGTTTCTAGTCTGCTACATAAACTTAGACACTATGTTTCTAGTCTACAGTGTTACGTTACTAGTCATCAGTCATGATAATGAAAATGGCTGATAATTGATAATTGATATGAAGATAAGTAATGAGCCCAAGCTCCCTCCACGTCAAGGTGTTACGATATGTTATGTTTTAAGTGAAAAGATCTGTATAATTTATCTTATTATTATCTAAAAAGATCAGTATTTTGCCTGTACATTGTTTGACTGACACATGAGATCAAAATGTATGACTCTTAGTTTGTCAGTAAAATAACTACTACTACTACTAGTTCTACTACTACAGAAAATATACACATTCACGTGCTACTACTATCATGGCATATTCCTATGCTATATCATACAGACAAGTATAGCATTCTACATTTCAGGGCCTCCCCTGCCTTCATACCTGCACACATTATCATGTTTCTCCTATAAAACCTACAACAAGCTCAGAATGATCCTTATTTACCGTGTAGATTTTGAGGTTTTACAAAGAATATAGAGTAAACTTACGCCATGTGATCCCCGCTTTCCCCGATCTACTTAGGCTTGGGGAGCGCTGATCCCAATACATAGGTCTATGGGGTTTGACAATCGCCGCCAATGTTTAGGCCTGCTACCACTACCACCACTATATTCTGTTTCTCATAGGTTGAGCTTTAGAAACCCTACACCATTATTCTGAATACAGTACTTTTAACAACTTACAATCAGCGCTGATGTATTAAGAACTTAACATAGAATGGTAATTGCAGTGAACTTATGAGTGATTATATCATCATTATCTCAATCACTTATTTTAAATTTGGTCAAAACATTCTTAAACATTAACACTCATTATACATTTTTTACATTTTTTCTCGGTAAAGCTTAACAAGCAACAAAATCATAATCACGAAAGGTTCAGATGGCACACTGTATCATATGAAAAAGTAAGTATATCAAGGGGTACGGTAGGGTCCGGAATGGTTAGTATATGGTAATATAATTATATGAGAAACTGAGTATATCAAGGGGTACCATAGAGTTTAGGGGGCGGGTGTACAGTAAAATAATGAAAAACATCAAAGGGTACAGTAGGGTTGAGGGGGGCGGGTCTATGTTAACATATGGGAAACTGAGTATACCAAGGGGTACAGTAGGGTTCAGTGTTAGGGCGCACAGTAACATAATTTTCTTTTATAAAACATTTTGTTTACCCTGGGGGTGGATTAGATTTCTCCAGTATTCCTCCACTCCCAGCCATAACTTATTCTATTACATCAAAATATCCTGTTTGATTACATAAAACATATCTCATATTATGAGAAAGTGAGTATATAAAGGGATAAAGTAGGGTTGAGGGGGCTTGAGTATGGTATCATTTGTGAAACTAATAAGTGTATCAGGAGGTGCAGTAGAGATGAGCCAGAGGTGTAGGGTAATATATGAGAAACTGAGTATATCAAGGGGTGCAGTAGGATTGAGGGGGGTGGGTGTATGATAACATAATTATGAGAAACTGAGTATATTGAGGAGTCTACAGTAACATATGAGAAACTGAGTATATCGAGGGATACCGTCGGGTTGAGGGTGGAGGGTGTATGGTATCATTTGAGAAACTAAGTATATCAAAGGATTCAGTAGGGTTTAGGGGAGTGGGTGTATGGTAACATATGAAAAACTGAGTATATCGAGGGATACAGTAGGGTTGAGGGTGGAGGGTGTATGGTATCATTTGAGAAACTAAGTATATCAAAGGATTCAGTAGCGTTTAGGGGAGTGGGTGTATGGTAATATATGAAAACTGAGTATATCAAGGGGTACAGTAGGGTTGAGGGGGTGGGTGTATGGCAATATATAAGATTATGGTTATATATGAGAAACTGAGTATATCGAGGAGTCTATGGTAACATATGAAAAACTGAGTATATTGAGGGGTACAGTAGGGTTGAGGAGAGTGGGTGTATGGTTATATATGAGAAACTGAGTATATCGACGAGTCTACGGTAACATATGAGAAACTGAGTATATCAAGGGGTGCAGTAGGGTTGAAGAGAGTCGTGGTAGGGCGGGTGTAGGGGGAGCTAATAGTCCTTGGCATTAATCCAGAGTAACCCAGACCTAGCCAGGTCTGGGGGGCCTACATATTGTATGCCTCAGTCCACTCCTTTCTACCCTGAGGTATAGACCAGCCAGCCTTTAGGCCTGTTTCCACCAAACAACGTATTCCTCGAGGGGGCCTCAAGTTCCATTCACCCAGGCCGGCGTGGTGCATACAATCTCTTCCGACAATTGTCGTGTGAACTCCTGGTGCAAACGATAATGCAAATGACACATCTGCAACCAATCAGATCCAACATGTTGGATCAAATCATTTGAATTCCAGATGATTCAGGGCTGGAAGTACTTGAGAAAATGATCGTTTGCAATCACAAGGGCCCTCTTTTCCCAGTGTAATTGCTATTTCTTTAATTTCGCTGGCATGCGATCATTTTATCGACCCTGAGATTATCGTCTTGTCAATGCGATAAGTTTGTTGCAGCCATGTACGATAGAAAGGGCCGATGAAATGATTGGATGCGAGCGAAATTCACCAAAAAGCATTCAAAATTGCAAAAGAGGGCCATTGTGATTCAAAATGATAATTTTCTCAAGTACTTTTGCCCCAAAATCATTTGGAATTCAATCGAATTGAGCCAACATGTTGGATCTGTTTGTTTGCAGACCTATCATTTGAATTGTCGTTTGTACAAAGAATCACACATGACAATTGTCGCAACACTTCACAAGCACCTCATTGGCCAGGGCGAATGGGCCTTAAGACAGGTAGAGATTTAGAAATTGGTGGTGGTTGTTCACAAAATCGTTCACCAGAAACAACAAATTGGCAGAAAAGTCAACAGTAAGATTATGGTTATATATGAGAAACTGAGTATATCGAGGAGTTCCATTGGAGCTGCCTGACCAAATATCTAACCTGTATTTTATATTTGCTCACTACTATAGCAAACATTGTCTTCCAAAAGCAATTGAAATTGAATCTGTACAGTCGTTTGTAGTCATGAACAACGTTTCATAAATGTTTTTCTGTGGAAACAGGCCTCAATATATAGCCCACAGCATTATTGATTGCTTTTTGTTCTTACTCAGAGGACCTGCTCTACTTTTAAGCCGCAATGTTGAGGCTTAAGAATCTAATGAACACTTTCTGTGCTAAGACATGTAACATTATTAATTGAATGATTACTATAAGAAAGCACAGATTTTTGACTTTCATTGAGCTCTGCAAATGTATAATATTGATTTTTGATGTAAACTATATAAAGTGAACATTGCTCTTTCCTACTATTCTAATAACTTTGTTTTGTCTAAATATGTACATCATTTCTTTCGTTTCTTTATACTTCCTTGCCCTGCAGCGCTGACTTTGTAGCCAGGTAAGCAGCGATGTAACAAGTACATTCTGTGACTATACTTTTTTGGGCAGTCTGCTATCTGCCCAATTTTCACGTAACAGTTACATCTCTTTACTTTACATTGAGACACTCCAAGACAGATTGTTATAATAACACTATATTCTGGTGAAATTGAGACCTTACCAATAAAGAATTTTATAATAACATTATTTTTACATGAAATAACATAACCAGAATGTCATAATTATGTCACAGTACTTATTCCGTTGCAATGTTAGGTTGATGTTATTGGGTGCCATCAAAATAAGGTAAGAAGAGCCGAACCAGAATGGAATTGCACGTTACTGCAATATTATACTAATGTTACATTCTTGCCCAGGTAAGGGTATTGGTATATAGGCCAGCTTCTCTGAAGACAGAAGGTGGATATTCAGACCATAAAGATTTTTCTTATGGAGTCTGGGATCTGTCCCCATGGAATATACCTTTTTCTCACTAAGCCTGCTGCCACCTATTGACAATACAAGTGGTGGGATGGCCTCTCTGGACATCCCTTTTGACCCCTCCCCCTCTGCTGGAACTAATTTCCTAATTACCCTGTAAGGTGATAACAATAAGGGTAATAACACTTTGGTTATCACCTTGTTTGAATCAGTGATGCATTAAACTCTTAACAGACCAGTAAATGTGGGTACCTAACTTTGACTGACACTTTCTTTAAGCCTATGTAATATATCTTACCCCTATGCAAGTGTATACATACATACATACATACATATTTCCAAAATAATGCTAGTGAAGTACTTTAAAGTTTGGTATTGTACTTTCTAATTGTGGATGTTGTTCAGGGGAGTTATGAAGATGAAGGCAGGAGTAGTATTTAGATGTTGTTGTATTGTTTCTTCAGTCACAGGTTAGAGCATGGCCTCAGGCCAAAGCTCATGAAAACTTACATGTGCATAGCTCTGTGTCTCCAGCCCCACTGCCTAGAGTGGAGCATTCAAAGTTCCCTCTGCAGAGCCTCCAGGGCTCTGATTGGTTGGTCAGACTCCTGGTGGAAGGTGGCTCCACCTGGAGCCTGTAAGGGTAGTTAGACACTACTTTAAGGGTATAGTTTTTGTACTTATTAATTTAGAATATATTGTGTATATAATTTTATGCTAGTTCTCACATAATTATATTTAGAAATAATATGTTTTATAATACTGAAATGTCCTACCGATTTTATGGTATGACACTAGAAGAACAACTCGTGCAAGTGTACACAAAGATGGCCTAGTATAGTAATGAGCAATAAAGAGTGAAGTACAGACCATGTATAACTATCATTTACCAGGATTTCAACCTTATTGCTATGGCTCTCCCTTCTTTATTACTCTAAACACAAAGGCAGTGACTCCCATGCCAGTCATACATCACAGGGGAAATGTGTCCCCCTCCTAAAACCATCAGTAGGGGCTCTGGATGGGGGGTCCCGATGTCGCATGTCGAATATAAAAAACTGCAATGTCACATGTCTCTGTCACTTATTTTTCTCAATGTCGCATATCAAATTTAAGAATTGTCCATGTTGCATGTCACTACATTTTTAACCTGTCTGTCATGTTGTTAAGCCCTCATGTCACATGTTGAATTTAAGAAAAGGCCGTGTCACGCTGTCGATTTTAGTGGTCAAGACCCGTTCCGCACCCACCAGACTCAGCTTGACTGACGCAGGAGTAGAACTCTTCAATGAACATCACTTAGAGGGGGAAAAGTGGTGGGCAATGTAATTTCCTGTCCCACTCTGTGGTCATGTGACCCAACGCCTCAATGGCCGCCGCGCCTGCGCAGAGGGCTCCCGTCGGCCGGAAGTAGAGAGAGTGGGTGGGGAATGAAATCAGGACAGAAGAGTCACGAGTTAAGGAGAGATTAGGCCGTATATTCCTGAGGGGGAAGACGTTTGTCCTGGCTCTCCTTACATTATGCCCAACTCCTTGTCTTCTCCTTGTAATGTATCTATATTTATTATAGACATCAAACAACGTTTTGGGCTCGTGTTCCCTCTGTAAAAAGGCTGTCCATGTTCCCTATAGATCTGGTCAGCAAGAAACAGTACATTTTATGTTCCCTTTTCTTGTCACATTGAAGCAGTGGGCGTTTTGTCTTCATATCATTAATTTTCAATTAATTTTATACAAAGTTTTGCAGATTAGCAGAACACACCAGTATACTTGTAAATGGCATTATAGTTGCAATTTGCCGAATTTACAAGAAGACAGGGAATTTATGTACTATCAGGAGGTGACAGAAAATCTTAAGATTTTTGAATGTTTTCTTATATCCCATATCTATAGGCCAAGGAAAATAAGTTACGTTCCGGTAACCCTACGAATCCTAATTATATGCCACCCTATCCTAAAATTACGAATGTCTTTTTTTTAAAAATCAGTATTTAGAAACGTACTTTTTGCATGCCTGGTTACATATTTGCACTTTTAGGCTTAAGTACTCCATACTCAATATGTGACCTATAATCCAAGCTGAACTGATTTGAGCTTTAAGGGCCATACCCACTAGGCGATTATCCCTGGGTCGGCGGACAAATCGACGCTAAAATCAGCCGATTCTGCCCTTAGAATTGGCCGATTTTAGCACCGATTCAGATCAAACATGAACAATTCAATATACCGAACTGACTGGTGACTGGCAGAAGCGGCTGATTCTGCCAGTCGCCAGTCGCCAGTAAAATCGCCTAGTGGATATGGGGCTTTACCCTGACATTTTTTAAAAATTTCAATTCATGAAAATGCCTTAAAAAGCTGTCAATGGGTATGAGCGGTGAACAGCATACTCACAGAATGTGCACACTAATAGGAACAGACGTAGACGAGGCTGAAGACTTGCCCTCTCAGAGACGTCTTATCCTTGAAAGTCTCCCATTTCTTGACTGCAAAATGACGCAACATGACGTCAACACAGTATAGGAAACGCAAAGCACAAAGCAAATCCTTTCAAATCGTTTACATTTTATCACCTTTAGTCCAATTTTAGAGATCATGGACCCACCTGTGATATATTTTCCTTATCTATTAACAGAATAACACAATATCTTATCGTCAAAATGGGACATCACTATGAAAGTTAAAAGACATTGACTTTGGACGAACACCCTAAATGTATTCTTATGTAGATTTAATAACAAATGCATTTCCTCTGAACATTGCCACAAAAAGGGTACATGTTAGAACAATGGGGAAAGCACATAAAAGCTAATGGCCTTTTTTGCACTTGTAACAAAGCGAATCATTTCTTTTTGCATTAATTGCACAATGAATGGTGTTATTAGTCTAAGGCTGGAACGGGTGGCAGCATTTAGTCTTCCATGTCTTGCTCTGTTTTATAAATACCTTGTGCAGATATTCCACATGTATTTTGGATAACATATTCAATGACATATTAACATCGTGACGTGTTTGCACTTCAAGACCTAGACATGTACTTGGTAACTGTGTGCATGTAAGTTTGTTATTCATAGCTGTTTGTTGGGGTAGTCTGAAGGCTTTATTTCACTACAGTTACACTTGCGTTCATGTTTAGGTACTGACTAACAAATAGATACTAACATGAAGCAAGTACTCCATTGAAATCGACATAAGAAATTAGCTTGCGTTCATACTTGCGTTCCCTGAATGCAAGCACATTTTACTCCATTGAAATTGACAAGCACTCCATTGAAATCAACATAAGAAATTTGCTTGCGTTCGTACTTGCGTTCCCTGAACGCACGTATATTCTATATGCCGCTATGCATTCCTAGAAATGCTTGTTTCATTTTACATGCCTATTCAGCTGCCACATTCACTAACTGCCATAAAAGAACTACTAATACTATCGGCCATCTCGGTGTTTTTCGCCAGCCCCCGGCCCACCTCTGACCAGTGGATTGTAATCTGACTGGCCAAGTGAAGGCGCTAGTAAGGCCCTATTACACTACATGACATTGATATTTCTGAAAATGCACACACAGGACTAGTGAAATTGTATTAAATTGGAGATTTGGATCTTTCTTTCACATGCACAAGAAAGGATTGTGTCTCTTATATATGCCATTTATCTGCAACATTGTCATATTGCAGCTCACTTCATGTTGCGTAATACCACATTTAGACTACACGATTTAAGCTGTGACATGACCATGACCATGTATGACTGTATCATGACCATACTGTAGAAGTTTATGATACAAGTTGTCGCAGTAGTGTAATGTTGTAGGTTGCAGCGGATACAACAACAAATTCCAACAATTATTCCCACTATCAGAGTCATGTCGCAGAGTTAATGTCATGGGAAGTATCTGGAGACACAATAACTATTATAGTTGACACGTTGAGTAATATCCTGGAGCTAAATACATTGAATTAGACATGTCATATGTCTCATCTCACATTATTCCCCATATACGAAAGCCTAGAAAATTTTACAGTTTAACATAACACCCGGGATATGGGTCTCAGCTACGACATGATCATGACATGGCCAAGTATGACTATGATGTGCCTATATATGACTCGAACTTGGGAGAAGGGGGAATATGCATCCGATGACGTTCGGTATTGTGTAATGGCGTAAGCCTTATTGTACACATTGCAATCAGTGTCATGTAGTGCCCAGCCAAGGATGCAACGTTGTTATGAAGTTGCAGCAACGTTATGTTTGGTTCTGTATTGATTCTTGTTACGTTATTTTGATGGCTCCCAATAATGTCGCTGTAATGTACTGCTGTGACATTGAGCTGTGATGTTATTACAACATTCTGGTCATGTTCTTCAACTCAAACAGACCGTTCTTATAACATTCTGCTTTGGTTTCGTCCTTCCCTGTTATAATAACATTCTGATTTGGTGAGGTTTCAACCTCATAATCAAAAATGTAATCGTTCCGTGCCATCTTTGTAAGTAACAATCTGACTAAAAAGTACGGTTGCAGAACGTTTCTGTTACGTTGTAAGCTGGCTGGGTGTAATAAGGGTTTGACTACATACAAGATGGAGCAGTTTGATGGAGTGGGGTCAGGGTGGACATGAAGGGTGGGGGTATTGGATGTAGTCAGGGTTGAAAAGGGCGATGGGTAATAGGAAAGGAATAGCTGGACCGGGTCCTGTGGGATAGAGTTGTCATGGTTCCGTAGGGAAATGGTATTTTGATAAGTAGACATTTAGGTAGGTTTGTGATGGTGTCAGCTAGGGTTGAAGTTACTATGTTATATATATTTAATATATTTTGGGTTGTAAGCCTATGTGTATAGGTGGGTCCTTCGGGGTGGAGGTCTTATGGGTCCGCTAAGGAAATGGTATTTTGATAAGTAGACTTTTAAGCGGTGTCCGAAATTAAGGCTGATCAGGTGCACAGGTTCTAAAACTGTGCACCCTGGGACATTTCTGTGTGTATATTCATATAATAACCTGTATAAACAAATGAAAAAGAATGCACTCTCCAAATACACATTCTTAAAATGGTATACTCTAGAATATTGCAGAACCATACATAGATTTGTTAAGGTAGGATTGTGAAGGTGTCAGCTAGGATTGAAATTACCAAATAATTTATACTCGAGATTTGTTGGGTTGGAAGCCTATGTGCAGGCTCTACAGGTGGTATTGTTTTGATCAGTATGACTTTGGAGGTATTGGAAGACGTATTTATAGACATTGATAGCACCTAGGCCCAAGACTGAGCTACGATATTGGGCAAGGTACCTTATACAATTCTGTGTTCTTAGGAAGAACAAAATCGAAAAGGTTGCTGAATACTAGGATAATCATGCAGCAAAGCTTATCCACTGATTGAAACTACATGGCAGATCAGGATATGAAAAAAGGCAAACGTTGATGTATATTTTCCAGAATACATAAAAACCAAATCTCTTGTCATTTTTGTTGCTTGGTGGACTATTATCTTCAGATTGGTACAAATAGCTGTACACATCTTTACACCTACTTAACCAGAATTCTCATTATCAAATCTGTTGATATTTACCCTCACAAGGACTGCCCTGGTTCTATACTGAATTATCTGATTAATCGGTTCCAGCACAGTCAGAGAGCTGCAGTGTTATAATATGGAAGGCATTAGGCAGGGTTGGGTAAGCTGGCACTCCATCCAGCTCATTCCCCATGCCTCTCCATCCGTACCATTTCTGCCCACCCTCACACGAACAGCCTAAAGCCCTTATTACACTAGGCAATATGGGTTACCCGCTATGTCTATGACATGGCTTACGACATGAAGCGATATTGCACGACAATACAAATGCAAGTCGTGGTCATGCCATGGTCATGGTCATGTTGTGGCCAGGTTGTGCCATGTCGTAGCTTAGACACTATTCAGTGGTATTACACTAGACTTCAATGTTTTCTATCGGAAGTACTTTTTCTTTATGACATATGACATGAGGCATGGACTCCAATTCATGTCATTTACACCTTACCCCAACATTATTCATCATGTCAAGTAATCAATCTAGCTTCAGAAATGACTTACAACATAGTCAGGCTGCGGTGAAAAGAATTATCAAAGGTTTTTCCTGATGTTGTATGCCCTGTGACTTATACTATTATGTAATGTGACAAGGACACTATTGTAGGCATAGGGGTGTATGACATGACCATGATATAGTAGTGGTCATATCGCAATCACATTGTGGTCATATTGCAGCTCATGTTGTGTAGTTTGATAGTGCCTTCACACATTCAGAACCAGAAAACAGCCATACACTGAGGGAACCCTGAAATGTTACAGAAATTTTCACTCAGTTCAAAGTTGGGTAGCAATAAGCTAATTGAATACTGGAGTCAATTAGGCCTATAACTAGCAATTTAATCAAGCCTTTACACAAAATCCTGTAACGTGTTTCATTTCACAACCGATAATTAGGCCTAGAGAAAATGTGTAGTTGTTATGTTAGTAGGTGCTACAAAGCGAGAAATGCTTTCCATCTTATCATCTGATCATTATCAGATCTGTTCCTGAATAAACATATTAAATTTATAGACGTTGTGCAGATTACGTCATATATCATACATTGGCAGGCCGCAATCATGGTCTTATATTCAAAATTATTATTACTTACAATTTTGAGGCTCTTAGAATAGAATAATATTTACCTGCCCATGTCTGCACAAGGTCTATACATTCATCAAACACCTTCAACTAACTGTGCATTTGAATTTCCTTTTAGAATAATCAGTCTGGAAAGCATACTCCTTTCAAAATAGCAGTGAATGATATTGCCTTTTTCTGCTTTTCAGGATTCCCAGAGCACTTCCTTTAATGAAATGAAATTGGTGAGGTTTGCTTCTAATTCATTAGGATGGTTATCTTTTTCTCTGCCTAGTTCTTGGGAAGGATTAATATCAGTCGCGTTCCTCCTTATAGATTAGAATAGGGAAGGTAAAATCCCACAACTATCTGATCTCAACTTTATTGGAAATGTTTGAACCATAGCGACAGTATTCTTGAAAAAGTAACGTGGGAAAATATCAAGATAGGCATTATGATGGCTTCACATCATTAACAGTTCGAATTGCAATGCAGGGGCGGATACAGGATTTCAGAAAGGGGGAGTTCGCATATAGGATAAGTACTAAAAAGGCGTGCATTTGCGCACATACATGCAACGTTTTTTCCCCTTCTGCAGGTTCAAGTCCCCACCAAAAGGGGGGAGGGGGTCGTGGGTCAGGAGCCCAAGGACCCCCCCCCTCCTGGATCCATGCCTGTAACGGCTTCCTTTCCAAGGCTTATACTATTTGTCCCAACAGTAACACCCTGCAATTTATGAGTTCCTCTCAGGGCCAGAGATTCAGATTGAAATATTGATGTTCTTTGTGACTGAAAGTAGAAAAGATCAACCAGTTGACTGTAAAGAAATGAACATAATACAATCCATGCTTAAAACTAACCTCATCATGTTGTGTAACGAAGCAGAGAGAACAGATGATCCTTCCTTTGTTAATTTGAATTATAGAAATAATTGATCAAACATTTTATAGTTCTTGAATATCTTATACATGTTAATGTCTATGCCCGATTAAATCTGGAATACACTTTTTCTAATTTGAACAAGCATTAGGAATCATATTGGGAAATAGAAACCCAAAATCAATCATTATTGACTGAACACAGCGTCAGACATGGCCTCTGCTTTGGAAATCCTTTTTTTGACAACTTGGAGCAAGACCAATATTGTAAATGATTGACGACGTCATTTACTTCTTAAACGAACGGATATCTCGCTGCAGGATGACAAGAAAGTCTCAATTGATTTTATCCCGGCAGGGAGGGGGAGGCAGGATCCGCAATCTTATCTCAGATCACGGAGCTTTATCTGCTGCCTTCCATGGAGCCAGGCTGATTGAGAAAAAAAAAACTAATTTGGTAAATTAGAAATCGGAAGCGGACGATTTGAAACTGACAGTGAAACAAAGGGAAAACTGAGAGCAGAGTTTATGGGGTAACTCTTTTGATGGCTTGGTATTGGAAATGAAATTCTTATGGAGTGAATTGGAACTATTCTTCTTTTCTTTTCGCTTCGCTATCCGATTTGTCTAATGGTGTTGTAAGGGTGGACTGATCTGGGAGTTGGTAAGCTTACTATTGGTCTGACTAGTACAGATGGTTTTAGTATTGGACTCTGTATTACAGATTCCTAAAGCCGTAATAACACTATGCGTCAGGTTTGCCTTTGCGTTGGGTGGTATTGCCCAAAGCGTCTGATTTGCGTCAGGGCCGTATTAAGGGTATATTACACTACGCATTGGGTTGTGTTAAGGCCTGTTTCCTCCGAACGACATTATGCTAATGACCATGAACGACCATGAACGATTCACAAATCTTTTGTGGTCGTTAGTAAAATCGTTCAGTGGAAACACAAAATCGTTGGTTAAGACATTTTTTAAAGACAGCAAACAACATTTGCTCAAGACTAAAGTGAAAGACTTACCAACGACCAAATATCTAACCTGTTTAATATTTTTGGACGACAGTTCCTCACGATTTCTTTCCAAGGCAATTAAAAGCAATTAAATCCATTGTCCCATGAGTTTTCTGACTTTTGTCGTTGGAAAAAGTCGTCCAGAATGTCTCAGAATCGTTCAGAAAACAATATTTCAGTTGTTCAGTGGAAACAAGAAATCATCCCACTCTGAACGACTAAAAGTACCAACGATTTTTAATTCTATACAGTCATTTTGGTCGTGAGCAACTTTTAATGAAAGTCGTTCAGTGGAAACCCGGCTTTACCTACCAACGCGAACCAACGCGAGCTATATCATACTGCGCGTTTCGGGTCGCGTTGGGTCGCGTTGGGCACCCAGATTGTGTCAGGATTTAATGACATTGTTTTTCACTGTATTATGCTACGCGTTGGGCACTTTGGTACATGTTGGCTTCTCCCGTTGGGTCGCGTTGGGTCCGACGCCAGCCAGCTGACGTGTTGTGTAATATGGCCTTATATCTCCTTTGCCCCGTCGCATAACAAAAATAAGGAACAATTTTTGGCACATGGTCAAACTCTCCCTGTTGTGCCGAAATTCAGCATCGATTTTCACCAATTTCTAATAATTTCTCCAGGCTGAAAATTTCAGGGATTTTAGATCTAAATATCTAGTTTTCAGAACCGTTTTACAGAATTAAGATCGGTTCATTAGAACAGCCACAAATCAACAGGGGGACCTATCGCTACAGGGACGTCCTTGTTTAAGGTCATCCTTGTTGCGATGGTTTGGTTATGCGACGCGCCACTTGACAACTAAAGATCCCATGTACTATAAAAGTGTCCTTTACAAGGCCCCAATCTGGTGACCCAGTCATAAGGCTAGGTTCGAGATTATATATCAGTCTGGAACCATACATGCATATATGCCTTTTTCTTATTTCTTCAAAAGAGTTAAGACGTTTTAGAATTCACCATTAAAAGACATGGAGCGAGTGTGAGGGTAAGATACTAGGACAACTACCCCTGGGACAACTACCCCTGGGACAACTACCCCTGGGACAACTACCCCTGGGACAACTACCCCTGGGACAACTACCCACTAGGATTATTACCCACTAGGATTATTACCCACTAGGACTATTACCCCCATAGGACAACTACCCCTGGGACAACTACCCCTGGGACAATTACCCCTTAGGACAATTACCCCTATGGGTAGGACAATTACCTCTTAGGACAATTACCCCTCTAGATAGGACAATTACCCCTATAGGTAGGACAATTACCCCTTTAGGACAACTACCCCTCTTGATAGGATAACTACCCCCATAGGTAGGACAACTACCCCCCTTAATAGGACAACTACCCCTATTGGTAGGACAACTACCCCCATTTGTAGGACTTGCCCTTGGTGTTCAGGGCCGGGCAAATGAGGGGTAGGCCTACCAATGGGTGTAGTTGTTCTATCAATGGAGGTAGTTGTCCTACTAAAGGGGGTAATTGTCCTATCAAAGGGGGTAATTGTTCTATCAAAGGGGGGTAGTTGTCCTACCAATAGGGGTAGTTGTCCTATCTATGGGGGTAGTTGTCCTATAAAGGGGATAGTTGTCCTACTAAAGGGGGTAATTGTCCTATCAAAGGGGGGTAGTTGTCCTACCTATGGGGATAGTTGTCCTATCAAGGGGGTAGTTGTCCTACCAATGGGGGTAGTTGTCCTATCAAGGGGGTAGTTGTCCTATCATAGGGGTAGTTGTCCTATCATTGGGGGTAGTTGTCCTATCTGTAGGGGTAATTGTCCTAAAGGGGTAATGGTCCTATATATAAGGGTAGTTGTCCTATCTAAAGAGGTAGTTGTCCTATAGGGGTAGTTGTCCTATGGGGATAGTTGTCCTACCCATAGGGGTAATTTTCCTAAGGGGTAGTTGTCCTAAGGGGTAGTTGTCCAAGGGGTAGTTGTCCTATGGGGTAATAGGCATATGGGGTAATAGTCCTAGGGGGTAATAGTCCTAGGGGGTAGTTGTCCCCAGGGTAGTTGTCCCAGGGGTAGTTGTCCTAGGGGTTGTTGTCCCAGGGGTAGTTGTCCTGTCACCAAGATAACTGAATACGAAAAAAAGAATTAGTGCTTTAATCCAACTCCTTGGATATCAAGTCAAAATGTGGCAGCTCATTTTTCCTCTTCAGCTTCAAGCTTCCTGTAAGCAAGATCTAAAAATAACATGCCCAAAATTCCTAGAAGCCTTCCTGGAAATGCCAGGAAATGTAATTACTCAATTAATGGCTGCCAGACCGTGAACTATTTCTATTTCAAATGTCATTGTCCGGTAGACCAATTCCGCATTCTCCCATTTGATTGATAGTTATTTCTAGCTTTTCAAATATTACTCACGTCATGAAAAGTCATTTTCTTTTCTTTTATGAGTGGACTTAAATCTCAGGTCTTTGGGTGAGAACAATGAAAATCAGCAGAGCATATTCCTCTCTGTGTTGGGATGGGAAACCTTGTTCATTAGTCAAGTTAAAAAGAAACTACAAGCACTAATTACAACCAGGCCAGGTCCTGATTTGTCATGGTGATTTTAATTTGTTCAATTTTCTGAGACAGCAAGGAATGAGAGGCAAGACGAGGATCCGAAGCACAATCTGGTAATGTTGTCCACATTTTGGTAAGGTTTAATTTTTGTAATATAATTTGTCCATAAACTACCGAGTAATTTTGGGAAATTATGCATTATTTCTTGAGAGGACTACTTGTAATGGTTTTTGTAATAGAATATTTCCACAAACTGCTGAATAATCCTGCATTTTAAAGCATTATTCGTAAGAGTACTACAGTATGTGAATTACATCTTCTAAAATGAAAATCAACGCAAATTGATGGAGATACTTTTCAAAGAGTTTTACTAATGAGTGTATGGATTTGTTGTCTGACTTGAATTTTTCGGAAGCTGTGGATGCTCTAGGGTTTCCTGATGTCTGAAACCGTTTTCATTACCATCAATACACATATTTCTAACTGGACTATCCCAGATCTCTTTTCCCCTGTAGACTGTATTCCACATGCTGAAAGTGTGCTGCCGATTTTGCAGCGGCTATACTTTTGGCATTGCTGATATACAAGTGGCGGCATTGCCGATAAAATTTACAAACACGTTAAAACTTTTCTGCTGGTTTTGTGCTGGCTGCCGATTTTGACAAAAAATTGACTGGACTCAAAATCGGTGTACTTTCGGTGCCAAAAATGCTCCGAAAGTGCATCGAAAGTGCATGCTACCAATATGGAATGTGACCACAGGGATGCACAATATCGGTAGCCAGCAGTTTCGGTTTGTGGAATACAGCCGGTAGACAAGCTTTTCTTTGAGAAATCCTGAAATCCATTGTCTAGCAATAAATTCAAGAATTGCTAAAAATCCAGAATACGATATGTTCAGTGTAGACTACATACCAACAGTCCGTACCTCCAACTTTCCCATTCCAAACCGGTAAGAACGTATTTTATAATGAATGAAGCAACGGAACTTCTTCTGATTGAGCTCATGTATGAATATACATTTAATGCCATCGGAAGGAGAAGAAAAAGAAAAGGAAAATAGAAAAAGACTCATCACTAGTCTAATGTTCCGCCAACTGAAAACAGATGGCTTTATCAACTGTCACGCATCGTTAGTCATCTGACTTTTTAATAAGGGTTACCATGGAAATGTGCACATGGAGATGAGCATTTGACCCTGACTTGAGAGGCTGTTATTCAGTCAGATTTATCACCACACACAGCTGTGCATGCATTTAAAGTAGCCCTATCGTTTTAGGGGTGTAGAGGGAGGTCCCCATGTCACATGCTGAATTGAAAAATACTTAGCTATGTCGCATGTTCCAATGTTTTCCGCATGCATGCAGTATTCACTGGCGGATCCAGGATTTTTGAAAAGTGCATGAAGGGGGCGGGGGGGGGGGGGCGGGGGGGGGGGGGCGCTATTGGGCAAATTTTCCTTTATCACATTCGTGCCAAATTATACTTTAAAAAACAAACCTTTCCGAAAAAGGGTGGGGCATACACACCCGTGTCCCCCTCTGGATCCACCCATGAATTGTTAATTATGATTGAATTTTGAGTGGATGATTCAAGTTATGGAACGAATTGGTGGCGGGAGTGTTCTGCTTTTTTGGTCTGATTTCTTTTAATTTGATATTGTAGATATTTCATTCACAATACCATTTCTGTGACTGCGAGGTGATGTACAGATCTACTGTGGCATGGGGTTAGCAGGTTTCCAGGCATACTTGGAGATACTTGGAGAAACATAGCCAGACATTAACTGGGGGTATGGGTCTGGATTGGAGATATCCTGTTGTCACATGTCGAATTTAAAAAAAACCCAATGTCGTAAGTCTTTGTCGCTTATATATCCCAATGTTGAATATCAAATGTAAGAAATACCTATCTAACATGTCATAATGTTTTTTTATGCTTCCTTTCATGTTGTCAAGCCCCCATGTTGCATGTTGAATTTAAGAAATGCCCATGTCGTCCTGTCGATTTTAGTGGTCCACTCCAATTTAACTGCTACACACTTCTTCTAGGCCCATAATAATATATTTTCAATGTCTACACTAGCGGATCCAATATAATATTTTGAAAAGGCGGGTGGAGGTTATTTTTTTTGTTTTTAACTTAGTGGATTTGGGGACGAAATTTGCATTACAAAAATGCCAATTTTTAAGAAAAAGGTAGGGGTGCACGCTCCGTACCTCCTCCCAGCATCTACCCATGGTCTATAGGCTATAAGGTAAAGTGGTTTTTGCAGTTATGGTTTTGGGAGTCTCATAAAAGAAGCAGTGCCTTCAAAAGACCATACATTGGCATAGAGGGGTCAATTAACCATGAACAGCACGCGCAAAACATGGCGTCCGTTGCCGACTATTTATCGCATCATTTCCTCAAATATCGCTCACTTTCCCCCCTTACCATAGCAACCGTCGCGAGATCTCGTTATGTTAATGAGGTAATCCTCACTCAGCGAGATCTCACCCCCAACGAGATTTCCCGCGTGTGACTGATAGCCCCTAGTTGACGAGGTTAGCCGGTAGGGGGCAGCGCGGGGGGTGCGTGCGCAGCTTGCAGTCTGACCGGATCCGGAAGCTAGAACTGTCTAAGCAGATTTGTTTTCCCCTAACAGTTCGGGTACGGGGCCATTCTGAGTCCGATTCTGCAGAGGGGTCGGAATAGATCCATCCAGATTGGATCCGCGGGTCCAAATCAGATTTCCTCTATAAAGATAAAGAGTCGTTCAAGTCGAACCCATCCATCACAGGCCTGCTGGAATCAAAGTGTCCTGGACTACAATTTATTGTGTTTATGATCGCCAGCCTACACTCACCGAGATTACTTACCCTTTTAGAGAATTGCCATAAAATCAATAATACATCGCTCTATTAGAAATCAGCCGTACATTCATACCATAGTGAGCTTCTATTTAAGTGTCAACCACATTTTCACCTTAATATTAAAGAAGATGAAGATCATGGACTATCTGATTATCTTCTGCTAGATTAGAGGTTGATGTTCCCCTCCCTTCTCTCTCTCACGCCCCCCCCCCCTCCCCCCCTACCTCTCATCAATTCATACCACCCTCTGGCTTCACTGGTTACCATGGAAACCAGATCCCTGAAGGATGTGTTAGCACTTCCGGGTCACGTGGAGAGGTCACCATGGTGACGGTGTTCACTGGCCCGTGACGTGTTAGCATGGACGGGGACGGGGATGTGTTATTACTGTAACACACTGGACATTCATCAAACCTATAACCTCATCTATTTATTGTGTTTAGACTCACAAATATATATCCCTCGCATCACACGTGGCAAAGAAATATATTACTGTGATATTGTGTTTCACTAACATTTCGTAAATAGGTATTGATAGATTTGTCTACTTGATCATTGTTTATCTGAGTATTTCACTACTCAAAATTCCCAGAAATTTGTTGTATACCCATAATTATATGTGCTACAAATTGCGATAACATAACATTTTATCGTCAATATTATTGACAGGAAATCGCAAGAATACATTTGTATAGTGGAATATATATATATAATATTCTGATTTTACATAAAGGAATATAGTAATGGTACCTTTCTACATTTTTTCTAAGGTGTGGTTTTCTTATATGCTTGATTTCATATTTAATAAACTGCATCTTATTAGAACCAAAAGAATCTAACTTTCAAATGATATACTGTACATTGTTGCATTGTTTGCATACTATCTAATTACAATAAAGATACAATAAAAGGCATTTCTAAGTCGTTGTTCCCTTTTTGTCCCAAATTCCATGATAAATGAATAATGGTACCTCAGTGCACTTAGTTTTCTTTCTGTTCATAACGCAGAACGAATCCTAGGAGGACGCACTAAAGTAGATTCTAGTAATCTTTCCATTAGACCAAGAATGGAAAAAACGTCGATTACGGCCCATCTGCACTGTTAAAACAAGTGTTTAGAACCTAAACATTTTCCTAAACACTTCGGTGCATCCAGTTTTGGAACACTTTATTTCCCTAAACATGTTTAGAATTATCGGTGTTTAGGGTTAAGTGTTTTGAAATGTGTGATGTTTAGTTGTTTAACCATGAAGTGTTTAGGTCCTCAAGGTGTTTAGAATCAAAACGCTTATGCTTTTTTTATGTTTAGCTGTTAAATGTTTAGAAAACTATGATGTTTAGGTGTTTATCTATGAAGCATTTAGGTCTTCAAGGTGTTTAGGGTTAGGTGTTAAGTAAAACAGTAATATACCGTAATATGTACAGTGTACTTTCATTCTTAAGGATGAAAACCATTTTAAATTTACCAATAATATACCGTAGTGTGTAAAAAAAAACGTAGATCTTACGTGTAAAACACTGCTATGGTACTATGCCATTCAATTTACACCAGATGTAATGTTAACAGCATTGAAAGATTTATTTTTCCTGTAATCACACTACAGGATCATTGAGCCAATAACCACATATGGCCTTCCTTCTTGGTTTAGCCTTGCATGGATTATTTGATTGTTGGAGGTAAAACCTTTAGGAGTATAGCTGATAAAGTTCTTGTACTAAAAAGGTGTCTACATGTTAAACCTACTAAAAAGGTGTTTTAAAACATTTTGTAAATGTTTTAGGGGTGTTCTGGTTGGTTGACCGTACCTAGAATAGTAGGCCAATGAAGTGATTATCTTTATGACGCTACAAAAACTTAAAAATCTAACATTTTTAATCACAAAGTTCCAAATTCCTAAGTGTATGAAAAAACTATTTTACCAATCATGGCAAAAAATATGGAGGGCATGTGGCAAACCACTAATAGAACAACTACTTCATAGTAGTATTTTGGTAACTTCAGTAGCCGAGATTCGAACCCGGGGCCCCTCACATATGAAGCCTATGCTCTACCACTGAGCTATGCAGGCCTGTAGGTAGACACAGCCCAGCTTTGCTACTTAACTGAATAAATAGGGGTTTGAAAGTTATGACCTAATGTCTGTCTCATGTTGATCACCTGTATAGTAGTACTGATCCTACTCATTGGTGCTGACTATGCCAGTGTGCACTGTATGCAGTCCAAGTTAGCTCAGTTGGTTAGGCTTCTACCTTGAATGTAAAGAATGTGGGTTCTAATCCCAAAGTGTCCATTTTTCTTTTCCATAGTATACAATTGATATTATGTGTTTAGATTCTAAACACATCCCATTCAAAACATGGTTAGAGATTACAAGAGTTTAGCTTTTAAACACAACTAATGATGTGTTTAGATTATAAGCATAGTTAACCCAACACATGTTTAGAAGTTACAAGTGTTTAGGTTTTAAACAGATATGGTTTAATGTATTTAGATTATAAACATGTTTATGCCCTTAACACATTTAAATTCTAAACACCATTTTAACAGTGTGAGTTACATTATGAGCTCAATTCCCTTTTGTGATTACTATCAGGAAGGGCGTTTCTGTTATGATTAGACTTGAAGTAAGGAATTCCAATATCCTTTTTGTATTGTTTGTCTCGTCCACTGAGGTATTATAACAGCAAATCTAAAACTTTAAAGTAAAACTCAAACATTGATACTTATTTCATCATTGTGATCACCTTCTTGAATAGATCTTGTGAAAACTTGGTTATGTGATCGCTTTTGGTGATCACCACGTGGTGATCATGACCATGTGCCTTTGAAATAAATCCAAATCTTCTCAATTCTGACTAACAATAATTATTGTTTATGATTCAGTCAGACTGTTCTGAGTGAATTGTGCTTAGAAATATACTACAAATGCTTTAGAAATGTAAATAACCATGGTTATGAATTGATCACCAATATGGCGGCCACCTTATTTCAGGGGTTGTGACGTCGTCTGTATATATCCTTTTTCTATTGTCTCAAAAGCTCAACTTTCATAATATTTGCGGCTTACTGGTAGATATATTGACCTTTTTCATTGAAACTTATTTATGCAGACACAGACGACACAGAAGAAAACGTGCACGCTTTATTCCGTTATTCCAGGGAATATACTGCACAGCAGTATGAAATCCACAGATAAGATGGCCGTAGCAAGCTACTCTAAACACTGATTATGAGAAAACGACAGTCAGGCTCATTAAAAACTGCATATCCCACGACGATTTGTCACGACAGAATAAAAGCATGGCAGCCGTTGTTTCTGAACAATAAACTCTATCTTCTAAGCCATCTGCTTTAGTCTCAAGAAACAGAGATAGAAAAAGGAGAGGCCCACATAAACACACTTCTTGAGATCGTTCTTTCTTCTAGAGCTTTATCCAGTACAATTTAGAAAAAGCAAAGTTGATTTTAATGGCGTGACATATTGAAATCCGATAAAGGATTTTTTGTATTAAAATTAATCACAACAGGAAGTTTAGAAAGACATGGCTTTTAAGGATAAGGGAATTAATTAATTGTAGGGATTGTTATTGTAGAAATATAAGAACGGAGATGGAGAGGAATGTTAACTACAGCTTTTGCATTTTCTCTTGATAGTTGGTCAAAATATTTGTGGAATCATTGCCAGAGTGAACATAAAAACAACTGTTTATTTCTCTTATGTTTACTAAAGAAAATAAAAAGAAATGAAAGCCTTACAAATGTCAAATACAAAGTACCAAATCATAAAGGTACAGAATTATGGGATGCAAAGACCTAAGTCACCAGAACAGTCACGTGACGGCCCTTGACCAATCAGATTGTTAGTTGTACTAGTGCTGGCCAGAGACTAATTACCCTACTACTCCTAAAATGACGTCCTTTCGCATGTTACAGTCTACACACTGAACCTACTTCAAGCCACACCAAGAACCAGCAAAATAGGCTACAACAAGCCAGTCCATCTGGTTGAATAAAGAAACTACCTTGACCAGGGCTTGACAATAAGGCTTTAAGCATTTCTCGCCTGCCTGGGGCAGGGGCAGAGTTGCATAACATTCTGCTAAAGTATATCTCCGTTAATATTGCATGATGAGCAGATTGACACAGTGTTGCACATTTCGTTATTTGGAAACCTGGTAATTAAGATTCCGTTGAATAATATATCTTACATTTTCTATTATTATAGCGGATTAGTTGGCGGAAAATCAAATAAAAGTCACCTTTTACAGAAGTTCATTAACATAACCCCTGGGTGTTCACTATTTACCTAAGCCCCTTTCCTGACCTCAAGATTACCCCATTAGCATATCTATTACTCCGGGAGGGACCCAGGAGGTGCACAGCAGGGTGCATTTGTTAGGTACCTAACAGGTTTTACCCCTTTAAACCCTCAGTGGTGAGTACAGCATGACTAATAAGTGGGACACGTCACATCCTTGAACCAGCCTCTACTTCTTCTGTTTCATTATGGAAACATTAAAGGCATCAGGATGGGCCAGTCTGAGACGACCCTGATTTGGGTGAAATGAACATGTCATGGCAGCCTGAGATCACTCCCTCACTGCCCTGATCTGGGTGAAATGAACATGTCAGTGCAGTCTGATTGAGGAGGGTCTCATCAGTGGGAGCAAATCTACGGATCTGGGACACAAGAAACAACTCAAAAACCTGAACATCTTCTGTCACCTCCGGTAAGTTGGTCTTTTTCTTAGTTCTCATAAATTCACCAAAATGCAACTCTAATGGCATATTCAAAGTACAATGACAAAACCTCATATGAAATAACATTTACAGTATCTAGCCAGAACTCTTTACCATTGCTATGTCACAATAAAAGGAACGAAAAAAGAGCTTTGATGACCAGATCTATAGCGTAACTAATTCGGAAGGTCAGGGTTTCCTGGGACACATGTCACATTCCGGATCTATAGCAATTAATTAAAACTCTTAGAAAGGATGTAAAGACGGAGTGAAGGAACGGAATTCCACATTTCATATATTGCAAAGTGGGAAACTTTAATCAGGGCCCTCAATCAAATTTGATTTTCATATATCCATTTTTCCCCTGTGCTATGGCAATTTCTCCCTGCGGCATTTCCAGCAAGATGTTCAAATTAAAAAGCCTTCATGTGCAGAAAAAAACAAAAAACAACAGGCATTGAAATCCCTAAATTTTTTAGAAACAGGAATTGCAGAACCTGGCCAAACGAATTTCTTTCCTGTACAGTGGGAACCATGATTAATATAAGTAAAAAAGGAATGACTATAGTTAATTTCCCGACGATCAGAAATTATTTTTGGTATGTGACAATTAATCAAATCAATATGCAAATGGGAACAATGACAACCTTTAACTGGTCCCAACTACGTGTAGGGCTGTCTAGAATAGAATTTCAGATTATTCGACGACTAGAGCCTATATCAAGCAAAACTGAGGGGATGATATTTACTGTGCCACATTATTCAGTCCTGTGTAGTATTATAGGTATTTGAAGACAAGAATGTGACGCAAATAGACAATTAGATTCACATCAATCACGATGAGAATCTGAGCGGAATTCCAGACAAGTAGTCTACACGGTTTACTGTCACCTGCCTGTCGTATTATCGCGATATATTACATGAATTATTTCACATTCCCTTACAACTGGCGGTGGGGATGTAGACAAGCTAGTTTATTGAACTTTATTTGATGGCCCTTTCTAAAAAGCAGGGTGTCACAGAACCCCCATCATGTTAAGGTAGGGGAAAAACTCTGGCCTCCCAAATTGACTAAAGGGTGGGAGGGGGATACCCATTGAGCAACCTATATAGCTAACTAAATTCTAGTCATTTCGGCCAGTTCCGGTTGCTTAATTATGGCTGACCAGAAATAGTGTTCCCATTGAGCGATTTGTTTAACCATGGTCAATCGCTTGGAAAATATCTAACAATGTTAGATATTGGTTGCTACTGACAACGATGTTGTTATACCAGAATCAGGTGCGGATTTGGGGGGGGGGGGGTGGTAGGCGTGTACCCCCCTATTTTGGACCAGATTTAATTTTTTTTTAATGTAAAAGGTGAAAAATTTGCTATACCACGCCCTCCCCTTTTTCAGAATCCTGGATCCGCCCAGAGAATTTAGATCGTATTCCTCAATGGATGCCTCCTTTCAGTATGGGCTATGCAACCTATCAAATGGAAAGGAAAGTAGGAGGAAATACTAGCTTTCCAGATGTGTTGAGTCTATATGTTATGCTTCTTTTTATGCCGCATCCCAACGGGGGGACTACTTCCACTTGGTCGTCAACGACGAAGCGTTCGTTGGGTGACTAAAGGTGAGCCCAATGACTAAGAAACTAGTCACCCGACTAATACAGCTCGTCATCCACAAAATATCGGAAATGTCTGATTTTTTCATCTAATTCGTCAACGATTAGTACATCTAGTCACCCGCCATAACAGCGCCAGCATGATTCACCTAGTCTTTAACAACTAGATGCAAACTAGTCACCTCATGGAGATGCAGTATAAGACTTTGCTGATGTAAACTGGCCGGCACTTGTCTACTTCATACAAATATCCTCGCGGCTAAATAAACATAACATTCTCATTGGTCCTTCTAACAGCATTGAATCCAAAGCTAATACATGGGATTTCACTTCCCACTGAATGGAGCCATTGACACCTAGACACTATCTCCTCCAGCCCTCCTCCACTTTACCACTACAGTCCAAACAGGAGTCAGCAAACACTGGAGGGGGTCTGCACGGGGGGTACCGATGTCGCTTGTCGAATTTAGAAAACTACAATGTCATATGTCTCTATCGCACCTACACTGTAAAAATGACATTTAGAATTTAAATATGTTAAGGGGCTAAACATGTTTAGAATCCAAACACAGGAATTCTCATGTATTTAAAAGCTAAACACTTGTAATTCCTAAACATGCATGAATTAAATATATTTAGAATATAAACACGTGAAATTGCAGGTGTTTAAAACCTAAACACTTTCTACTTCTAAACATGCATTGGATTAGATTAGATTCTGCATTTCCCTTGCATAATATTGAAAGAGGTTTAACTCTGGGCTTGAATTTTACCTCTTTGTTGATCAATTGAGATCAAAAAACATGTTTTCCTCTCTGAATTATAGGTACATAACATTCCAGAATGACATCAGTGAAAATTGCCAAAGAAATTGGTTTTATTGACTTACATGCAATGTAGTCTAAATACTTTGAAGTTAAAAACTATTTGCTAAACATCAAATAAATCCTAAGCATTTAGACTAAAAACATATTGAAGACCTAAACACTTCAAGGTAAACACCTAAACATCACACATTTCTAAACTTTTAACCCTATACACCAATAATTTAAACATGTTTATGGAAATGAAGTGTTCCAAAACTGGATGCGCCAAAGTGTTTAGGAAAGTGTTTAGGTTCTAAACACTTGTTTTAACAGAGTATTTATCCCCATGTTGTTTTACCCTTTCCCGTTGTTTCCGGGCGCAGATTTATGGGGGGGGGGCACATTTTTTTGCCCAAATATTAAATCTTTTAATGTAAAATTCTTGTGCCAGGAGAGGGCAGGGAAACATTCTGCTATAGCACGCCTTCCCTCCCATTTTCAAATTCCTCGATCTGCCCCTGGTGTAGTTCAGTCTCCCTGTCGCATCTCGAAATTAAGAAATGCTCCTGTCGCCGTGTCGATTTTAGTGGTCCACCCCCCTACTCGATGCCTGGTGGTAGACAGACCTAAAAAACAGCCATGTATTTCTGTCACTCCCTCTGCCCACCCCATCCCCAAAGGCCGGGGTCCACCACAACACATGTTGGCCCACTGTTTACATCTATCTCCCACCCGAGCTCGTCCCTCACCCTACTTTCTTAAGCCCCATACCCACTAGGCAATTTTTACACAGTCAGCCGACTAATCGGCGATAAAATCGGATGATTTTGAGGTTAAAATCAGCCGACTTTATCGTCGATTCAGATCAAACAGGCATATTTCAATATACCGTACTAACAGGCAATCATAAGAATCAGCAAATTCTCGCAGTCGCATGGCGCCAGTAGCCGGTAAAATTGCCTAGTGGGTATGGGGCTTTACCCAATAATGCTCATAAGCTGAAGCAGGCTTCCTCTCCCCAGGCATACCTGTTTCAACTAATGGGGTAACGAGGGGCGGATCCAGAGCAAGTGCTCTATGGAGGGGTGGGGTGGGGGTGCAAACCCTGATCCCCCTTATAAAAATGAAAAATAAAAACACCAGATCTACACAGATCTTCCAATTTTAAGATGACAAAATTTTCTCCCCAGGGTGTGGGTCGGGGGTGGGGGGCAAATGCCCCGCTGACCCCCCCTCCCCCCCAGCTAATATGAGGATCTGCTACAAGGGTCGATCCTGGGGGGGGGGGGGGGGGGGCTCAGGGGGTCCTGCAACCACCCCTTCCACTATTGTTGGGTACTTATACTTGACCTAAAGAAGAAAAGCTTTGTATATGCATGAGCGCAAATACATGCCGTTTTAGAACTTAGCCAATTGCGCCCCTCCCCCTCTTTTCCAAAATCCTGTTTTGGCCCCAGTGGCCCATTTCATAACAAACCTCCATACTGCTACGTGAGTTTTGCGTTTCATAAAGTTCCGATGACCTTTTTGGGTACCGTAGCTACATGAGTGTTTTTTATGCTTATGTGAGTTTGCATGGATTTCGGGGAGTTTTGGGTCCATTTATGCAAGTTTTCGGTCTTTTTACGCGAGTTTTGTTATGAAACGGGAGTTTCAAACCCTTGCACAGTTTCCGAAAGGGAACATAAAACCTCCGTACCTATGAAACAGGCTCTTGTTCTAGGAGAGTGTAAATTGTGCAACTGTTACCTCATGCAGCTGACCCCTTAGAACAAACATACAAAAAATAAGTTATTTCACAGCCCCCCATGACCAGCAACAAAATTGACCTGAAACGTGGTTTCTGGCCCCCTTAGGCTATAAATAATATTTCCTGTGTGTTTTATTAGAAGTGACTTTCAAGAAAACAGACATTTAAAAACGAGAGATGATATGCTAGAGGGAACCCTGGTGTGGTCCCACAGTAGATGAAGAGCTTTCCCAGCCAAGTGTGTGACATTATTATAATGTTGCAGAAATGTTCTATTTTGGTTTTGGTTCGATTCTTGTTACGTTATTCTGATGGCTCCCAAAAACATTGCTGCAATGTACTGGTGTGAAGTTGCACTGCTACATTATTATAGCATTCTGGTTATGAGTAGTATGATGGAGTCGCTGGCGCGCATAGTCAATGCTACTAAGTAGGTCAGTAGGTCACTACGACCGAGTTTAGGTCTAAAATAGGTTCATAGCTTAATAGAGACTTTGAATAATTAGGTCATTACGACCTACTTATAAAAGCTATTTTTGTAATTAGGTCAGAGGTCAGAGGTTAGAAATATTAGAAAACAGGGTCACTGAGAAAACATGTCAGGGGAAGAGCGCGTGGAACGACGTGGAGACCGGAGGCCGTAAGGCCGGAGGTCTGCACGTCGTTCCTCAACGCGCTCTTCCCCTGGCATGCTTTCTCAGGGACCCTATATTCTGGTTACGGCTAAAATATTACATATGTTCTGATATTTTTATTGCAAAGGGGGCGGTGCGGGCATTCCATGGGAGGGCTGTTTTAGGAATGAGGTGGAGACCGGAGGCACAGCCGGAGGTCTCCACCTCATTTCTAAAACAAACCCTCCCATGGGCTGCGCGCACCGCCCCCTTTGCAATTTTATCACTTATACTATTACTATTCGATTCGATTATATCTACTTTATGTGTATGTATTCATTTAATATGATTTTGATAAAGTTTCGTCTTCATATTCATTAAATAATATTCGTATAGAAACTGAATATAGAGTTTTCCTGTTTATATTGATTAAATAATATGCGTATAGAAAACACAACATATAAAATTCGTTTATAAGTTTTATTCATTAGAAACATATATAGAAACATATTTACAGTGTCACAGATACATGGTGTAATCTTTTATTTACATTGAAACTGTTCACAAAGTGAAAAATATATAATACAAAATCATTTACACTGTTGGCATAAGAAAACATTGTTTCCGTTGCCTGGTAATAAACAAATTAAACAATGAGAACAGTTTCGGGCAAGTGTCCTTATCTTCGGCTGTTTCAGTTTCTCTTTGTTCCATGTGTGAGTGTATACATATGTGTGATGAGGATTTCTGACGGATTTAGCAATGGTATGGTGAAAGAGAGACTGTGCTTTGAAAAAGTTACAGTCTACTTCAGTCGCCAACACATTGTGACCGAAAACAGGATTCATTTGCACCTGGTATGAAAAGAAATTTTCGATGGCCTGAATGTAAATTGATTTCAGCTCACAGTGTAGTTGTATACATGTAAAACAGAACAAAGGACCAACAAAAGTGACATCGGAATCACGGATTCGACATTTACAAAAGGCCTGTGAAACGGCTGTCACTTTATGTTGCTCAATGAAAACCATAAGTGACTTTACACTGTTGACGGTGTATCTGGTAGTAACTCTGAAACATGAGTCTTGATGATGTTGATACACCGCCAAACAGTAGTCCTTGTGGTTATCGCCGTTGATAAGCTGGCTCGTTGCGAAACTATACCCGTCCCACATAGCTTCTGTAAAAGTGGAACAGGATCGCGTCGTACCAGTGGTGTGGTCTACAGTACTAACATGGTGTGGTTTCAGATAAAAGTCGCTGTACTGTGCGGGGATAATCTCCCAAAAGAAATATCCACTACATCCGCAAAGTACAGCCACTTTATCATTTTTGGGTATAAGTTGAAAATTAATGTCTGCTGATGGATAGTTAGAGTCGAGAGGACTATCCGGAGATTCAGGTCGTGACTCAGCAATATTGAGAAATGATAAATCGAGACCCCAACTAAGTGTGGTCTCGTTATCATTTGTTGATGAATCATTGCTTGCCAAATCGATTAGAAAATCCGAATAGCTGCTGTCGCTCATATTGAAGCTGTAATATAATACTGGAAACTATGGCTACACTAAGCAACTAGATGAATAAAATATGGGTAGCCAGTTATTTTTGTAGTATTTACTATTTAGTATGTACTAAGAAAATAACTGGTAGTGGGTAGACACCTTAAATTTCTCTGTGATTCGCTGAGATTTTCGCTGCTGGGAGTTCTACCCTAGATAAAGCCATGCATAAAGCCATGCATTTTTTTGTTTTCTCTGAGATATTGTATAATTTTTTATTTTTTTTAATATTTTTCTAATTTTTAAAGTTTTTTTTCATTTTCTTAGACAAATATTTATATTTCAAGCATTTTTTTCTGTCTCTATGTGAGATTTTGTATAATTTATTTTTACTTTTATTATAATTTTAAAGTTTTTTTTCTTTTTAAACAATTATTTCTTTTTTTAATTTCAACTTTTGAATATTTTTTTTAATTTCAACTTTTGATAAATGATATGTACAAGCTTAATTTTCTTTTTCTTTTTATATTTTTTATATTTTTTTGTTGGAGTATTTCCTTCATAAATGATATATTTTGTAGTTATAAGTCTGTTATTTTTTCAGAATTAAAGAATATTTACAACATGATTGCCGAATTCCTAGATATCTAAGGGTATCGTGCTCACTCCGTCTTCACAAGTTTTTCTTTTTATATATTGATAACTTAAGCCTGTCTTTTTCTGTTTGTATGTTATTATATGATGATCTACAACTTTGAAACCAGTGTTAACGGCGTCCATCGTGATTTGTGTTTCGAGTACGGTGTTAAAAGATTCCATGTCAAGTATGTTTTGTTTCTGTATGACACCTTTACAGCTAGTTTTCTTTTCTTTTCCATGACCGATATAACATTTTGAATTTAGTGAAGTCATTTCATCTCCTTCCCATTCAATTTTGAATAGTCCTGGGGTCCGTTTATCATATTTTTCTCTTTCTTTACAACATGGTTGTGGAAACCATGGTAAATTATTTGTTTTTGCTATTATATATTGTTCCCTGTGATGTTCATTATCACAAGATTCTGATGGTAACCATAAGTGGCGTTCTCTATAATAGGCTTCTCTTTTTTCTGGAATTATTAATTCATCTAAAGTCTGTGCGCTGAGGGCGAAATACAGACTATCTGTATCCATTTCACAGAGTTCAAAGTCAGATTCTTCGATGTACTTTGATAAGAAGTCGTAGTAAAATTGTAACATTTTCAGTTTTGCGTATTGATATACCATGAAACCTATTTGAACTGGAAGGTCGTATGTTATTGACGTAGGGAGTGATGAGACTTCACATGTATCTTCACACAAGTCTTGGACATCTTGTACTGTCCAGTGAAGAGCTATTCTAGCGGCTTTTTCTGGTGTCATATATCGAGTGTTTGTGAAGTTTTGTTTGTTACAAATCGTTTTTCCATATGAACTGTTTCCTAGGAGTTTGTAGAGGTCAGAGAGAATTTTACAGTCAGGGTTTTTGTCGCCCTTTCTTCGTGCCTCTGTTACTTGATCAACAAATGAGAGAAACGATTTCTGTGGTATGTATTCAACTAGTAAGTGAACTTTTGTTACGATTAAGCCTTTTTCTAAATACCATTTAAGTAGTGGTGAACCTAATAAAATATTTTTTGCAAAATAACTTCCGATTAATTGACGTTGTGGCCTTTTGACTCTATCGTTCTTTAATAGATGTTGTTTCATGTGTTCTCCTACATCATCTCTTGACACCATTGTATTTTTGAAAATGGGCGTCATTTCTTCAAATTTGAATTTAAGGTGCTCAGGTGTGTGTATGTCCACCGATACTAGTCCAAAAATAGTCCCATTTTTTACACCGTTTATTATATCTATTTCAGAAAGGATATTGTGTGTGTTTGGAATCGGTATGCTCCACAGTGATTTACATGCTATAACACTGTTGTTGTTATTCTTGTCTTTGTTCCAGTCACATTCGTATTTCTCAATGACAGTATAACCTATTAGTTCTAGATACAGTGTTGTTTTAAGAGTTTGTCGACATCTTTCTGACATTAGTTTACGACCTTTATCAGTAGAGAGAGTGTTTTTATTCATGTGACACGCGTGCCCATGCCAGTAGCAACCATGAAATTGATACACGGTTTTTGTATCTGGAACCAGGCCGTCCACTCGAACTCTTTTTGTACCCACACTAACTTCCCCATGGTTATAAGCATGTAGTATTTTAACTTTGTCTGTAATCTCTCGAAACCGCAACCATTCTGTTGCAGCGCGACTGACTTTTTGAGATTGTTCAGGTTTGTAATTGTTACTACTTCTGCGGACTACAAAGTACCCCGTACAGTGTTCTTCACCCATACATTTAAGGTAAAGACTGTTTGCATCTACTCCTATGATATGACGGCACACTTTACTTAATGGTCCGAATGATCTGCCCCGTATTCGTGTCACTCCTGCTTTTTGATGTCTATGAAATATAATCGATGGACCACCTACCAAATTGCTTCTAATTAATTTGTGTACATCTTTGTCTGCCTCTGAGAATATAATGTAAGGAAGGCTGTTTGATGATGTGTTATCAAATAGAAATTTTAGTGTAAGGCCTGGAAGAGTCAGACCATCTTTGAACATATCTATTCCTCTTTCACTGAAAAATTTCATGTGTTGGTTTATAGCTTTGACAAAAGGTTCTACATCTTTGTTATTGTAATATATTAGATAATCTCTGAAAGTTGTCATTCCATTATCTTTCCACACTTTCTTACACTTGGCATAGTCTTCCGCTGATATAGAAGTACCCGTAAGTGAACTATAGAAAGCTGAGCGAGGTGGAAGTTTTAAGTTCCCTAGTTTTCTAGTTGATGTCATCCACTCATATGGAAAGAACCCTTTACTTTCATCTTGTAGGAAAGCTTTTAAATAGCTAGCATACGAGTATCCGGGAGCTAGATAATTTAACATGTCTAAATAAACACAGTTCTCTGTGTAGACAGCTATGTATTGATTACTCCTTTTTATGGTTTTCATCTCAGCTGTTTGCTTCTTTGCATAGAAGGAATGGAAATCTCGCTTTATTAGATTTAAGTCGTAGCGACCCGAATTGAAACCTATGACAGGTACTCTGTAAATATAGTTCATAAGACGAATTTTGATTTTATCTATTCTGTGCGAAGTTTTATTGCTACTCTTTTTTCCTATACTCTTCATTAGTGATTTAGGCACTTTTTTTCCTTCGGCAATCTCGTTTTTCTTATACTTTTCAAGCTTTTTTATTATGTCAGAGAAACGTGTTTCTACAACAGCTCCTATTTTTTCAGCTAACTTTTGTATGTAATCCAGAGTGTCGTGAACTATTTCATCATTTTCTCCATCACTTTTTCTTATGAAACAAACTGGTTTTTCCCACTCTGGAAAGTCACTTGCTACACTAGATGAAAGCGGTACATGATGTGATTCGACTACTGTATTAGTTGTCTGAACATCACCTTTTGTTTTGTGAGAAAAATAACTTTCGAAATCATACACAATTTTGTATGGATATATTCGAAGTTCAGATGGTACTTTTATACCTAGCTCCTCCAGTCTATCAAATACAGATGGTTTGTTTTTGTAAATACCACCTTTGTAGATGAATTTAACTTGCGTACAGTCGCTTTTAATGTTAGTGTGTCGCTTAAGATTATACTCTGTTTCAAAGAGTCTTCTACAGTTACGACACATGTGGAACTGTGAATATTTATTTAGATCGTTTACTAGACTGAAGTGATGGTCGTATAGATTTAGTGTCATAACTTTAGACTCATCCTCAACACTCATTAAATTTCCCTTTATACATTTTAATGTACAAGGTGTCCCCCTTTTAAATTTCTTTTTCTTGGAAGTAGTACTCTTCTTAGGAATGAGTGAAAAGACTCTTATCATAATGTTGTATTTGGTTTCTATCTGGGTCAATGCCTTAATTGAAATGCCTCTGAATGATACTTTAGTTTCATCAGGAAAACATTCTTGAAGTAGTCTTTCACAGTGGGATGTGTTTTTGAAAAGAAAATATGACAGACACCTAAAAAAACACAGGTAGTCTTTGTACACCCGTTTGCTCTTTGGATTACGATGAAAATGTTGTAAACCCCGTCTACGTAGGAAATTCGGAATTGTATCCAATCTTCCTATTAGACCATCCTCTCTACCTTGAACCCTTACTATGTAAATGTTTGCGTTTACATTACCCACTAGTCTCCAACTTGTGTCAGCTCTATTGACACTCCATTCTTTATCGCGTAAAAAACTTATTACATCTTGCAAGTCAGAATCATTTTTAATATGTCTGTAATTGCTTTGCTGTTCGTGCTCTAACCAAAATAAAGAGGAGTTATTCACTGAAGGATGGTAATACATAACTTCTCGATCTTCTGTATAAATCTTTTCTTCAGCAGTTTCTGTTGTTCCTCCATTAAGTCTTTCAAGTAATGCACCTAAAGATATAGCTAGTCTATATTCGAAAACTTGGTTCTGATGTATTTTGTTAATAGCCTCTATTATCTCTTCAACTGCTTCTTTCATGTTCAGAGTTGAGAGTCTGACATTGAAAATTGATTGAACACTTCCTAGGAGAACTAAACCGTTTGCTATTGACTTAAAGTTTTTAACATAAGTGTCGTGATACCACCAATAACTACCTATAGTTGATGGCATTACTGTTGTTTCTATATCATACTGTTCTCTTACGCATGTAGGTGAAGAACAGATCACCTTTCCAGAATGTAAAGAAAAATTGCGAGGACGACGTGGCACGTTACACATCGGACAATTTATATTCTGATTCATTTTCTTATTTTTCGACTTAATAACTATATAAATATACACTTATGTTCTAGCTAGTTATTTAAAAAGCTGACTAAATATTTTTGTTTGAAGCTAACTATGTGCTACACTAACTATGCGCTAGGTGAATATATAAAGCTGACTAAATACTTTCTTTGAAGCTAGCTAATATAATATCTACAGCATGATTAAATGTTTTCTGTGTATATAAGTATATAGGCAACCACACCACACCATGTATAGTTACTGATATGTTTTAAGACCACACCTACCTGCCCTTGGTGATTACATCATGTTTCTGTGATCTATTCGGACTGCTTTAAGTCATTCAGGATCTTTGGTCCCAGCGTGCTGACCAAGTCGAAGAACAGTGCGGATGGCACGGTGTGTCCCTGGTCTTTCGGAGGTGCGTCGTGCACCCCGCCCGAGTTGACCCGTTTCTCCAGCTGCTCCACGTAGTAGCGGGACCCGATATGGATCTTGGCCTTCCCCTGGTAGGTGGTCACGATGACCCAGATGTTGTGCGTCTTGTTGACCTCCTGGACGTAAGGCTTAATAGTCGGGATGCCCTGTTCTGCTTCACCTGAGGCCCGTTCGTACTGCTGGATGATCGTTCTTGCGGCGTCGAGAAGGTTCTGGAAACCTGTCTTACTCAAGTTGATCCGGCGTTCGTAGGCTCGCTGAGGGTACTGAAATATGGCGACCTGAAAAATATAAGCATAATTTTGTTTTGAGTTATATGTATAAATTTGGGGCTCTCTCTCTCTCTCTCATTCTATTTCTATTTAAACTATTATGTATTCTTTACTTCTATTTCACATTAAATAATTACAATGAAAGTTAACTATAAACGAAGTACATGTTACCTGAAATAAAAATAATGATTCTATAATTTAAAATCGTACTTACCCCTACAGGATCAGGTGGCCCATACACGTGGATGCAGGTGTTCTTGAAGGCGTCACTGTTGAGGAAATACACCTTCTTAGCTTGCGTGATGTAACCGTCCTTGTACTCGACGTCCAATTCCAGTGGCCAGAACAATCCGGTCAGGTCCAATATAGGCGAGAGAGGGGCGGCTTTACTCTGCTGTGCCTCTAGCTCCTTCAAGACCGCATCAGCATACTGCTGCGCTAGTGCAACGTCCAGTGGAACTACTTTACCTTTCTTTGCACGAGGTTTCCGTTCACCAGCAGGCTTCCGTTTTCTCGGCGGTGCCTTTTTCTTGTCTGTTGGTTCTCCCTCCGACTCTTCTTCGATGGTGATCGGTACCGAAAGAGCTTCGCCGTCTTTCGGTGGTGGCACGTTTTCTTTGTTGGAGTCGTCTTGGAGGGTAGCGGCGGCGGCGGCAGCGGCGGCGGTGGTGGCGATTGTGGCAGTGACAGCGTCAGTCAAAGATGCAGGTGGCTCGGGATTCCACAGATCAGAAATATCGTTGTATAGACTGGCATCAACAGCGTTGACGGTGATGGACGTACCTTCGCCTACATCTGTAATATAGCCAGATTGAGTGTCCATGGACGAATCTGTCGCATAACCCCCAACTGCAACAGGAACGTAACCGGCGTCTTCTCTCGATGGAAACACTCGGTATTGATCAAAGTATTCATCAATGACCGAATTTCCAGGAGGGGGCTGCTTCGGAAGTCCCTCCTGAGCGGAGGAAGATGTTGAGGTCTTTCCACGAGCAGTCAAACTTCTACGTCCCATCATGAGAGTGTTGAGAAGACTCCAGCCCATGAGTCTTTTATACAAAAGTTTACTATCAACGTCGATTAAACGTAGGACGGTTTTTCCATTTTCACAAAGTTTTTCATGAGCGTCGTCCGTTATTTTATTCGTATTTTGTTTTGTTACCGATAAGCAGATATCACTGAGTACATGGTTCCATTAGTGACGCGACGCGAGAGTCTGACACGTGCACTCCATAACAAAATATTCAAAATTTACATGTATCAGTTTCATTGGAGATACGTATTGTGGTCGTTAACAAAAATGATAATATACGCTCTCAGAGACCCTCTGAGATTCATTTCTAGACTTGTCACCAATCGCACCAGTCTCATCATGTACATGAACGCACAACCCTTGGTTCAGCACCGTGTACCGCTGGCACCGCTCATTGGAAGACCATCTCATTTTCGAAATGCGCTGGTCAACGTGCCTTTTGCGCGAGCATCAGGTATCTGTGGAGAGCATCATTGGGTGAAATACATCTGTCCGAGAGATGGAAGGTATCAAATTGAGGGTGAAATTCATCCAAACATTTTATTTCAAAATTGCAAACTTCTGAAAAACATTCGGCTAACCCAACAATCTCATCTAACGCTCAAAGATATGATAACCAAGAAACCTTGTGTTGTCGGTTTACCGACAACACAAGGTATCTTGAGCCACATTTTTGCGCGACACTCTGTCAAGGAAACAGTGCAGAGACGTTTTTGGCGTAAATCAGAAGCAGATCCTGATGGAAAACCCTCTATATTTCTGCACGCTGATATTGTTATTTCCCTTATCAACGCAACCATCCGATATCCTGACAAAATAGTGAACACCCTTGACAACAACAAATTCTTCTATGAAAAAGAGTTCGATACAGAAATCGGACATGGTCAGGAGGGTTGTGACCATATTGTGAGGGTTGTCGGAAGGAATGGTAAAGAATCAAGTCTCGTGACGGCTTATTCTATTCCTAGATTTACTCCTACTCCTACTATCGAATATTAAAAAGAAAACAAAGATCCTCTTATGCTCCTCCAGACTATTCGGTTTTCTACCAAAAGGTAGAAAACCACCCTTCAACCAATCTCTTTTATTTTCACACTTATAACGTAAAGACGTCCGTTTATTTACTATACAGATCTATAAATCATGCCATTATTTATGTTGCCATTGAAACAAAACGTTTATGTAGTGATGAATTAGACGCTGGTTAGGTTTATCTCCTGCGACATACGAGCTGATAATAAAGTTGATACTATCAAGCTTGTAACTCTAACCACACGTTAACGGTTATAACCACTTAATCAAAATAAAAACACAAACGCCTCAAACGGCGTTCAACGCTTTTCTTGAAAAGAGAAAAGGGGGTGCATAAAGCTCACCCCTTTTCTCTTTTCAAGAAAACAAAATGCGCGCCGCTCCGCTCGCGGGTGATCCGCGTGGCGGGCGCGGTTCGGCGGTCGGTGCATTTTGGGTGGGAGGGTGCGTTTTGCACCCGACATCCAGGGGCTGTCCCATAACAAAGACTGATCAAATAAAAAACAAAACGTATGGAGAGCGTTTATGGTTCGGTTTCATTAATTTGTTATTCTTTTGTTTTGTGAAAGAGAAAAACCCATGTTATCACAGTTTACACTTTTAATTTGGTATTCTTTTGTTTCGTTCCGCATAAAAGATTGTTATGATGCCATCTCTTTTAATTTGACGTTATTTTATTTTGATCCTCATAAAATGTTGTTATGACCACATCTCTTTTCATTTGTCATTATTTTATTTCGTTACAGGAAAAACACCCTTATGTTATAGAAACCAAACAAAAAGGATTGTTTTTTCATTAAAGTGTCATTCAGTACATTAACCTTCGACCGGGTAAGACGTGTTATAACTTAAATAGAAAAAAAATGGAAAGTGTAAAGGAAATCGCATTTGACCCAAGACTACAAGGACCTTTCACATGTCTTATCGCTGGACCTTCAGGATGTGGTAAAACACAATTAGTGTTTGAAATTATAGAAAAGGCGAAAACTGTAATAAACCCACCAGTCGATGAGATTATATATTGCTATGGACAATGGCAAGACGTTTTCAAGAAGTATCAGGGAAAAGTGAAATTCAACGAAGGTCTACTTTCAAGAGAAGAACTTTTACATAAGAAAAAGGATTTATCTCAACATTCTCTACTTATAATAGATGATCTGTTAGATAAAGAAGATGCACCTCTTATAAGAGATCTATTCATAAAAGGTTCTCACCATAGAAATATGAGTGTTATATTCATAACTCAAAATTTATTTCTGCCTAATAAGGATTTCAGAACACTTAGTTTGAATTCTCATTACATGATAATTTTCAAAAATCCAAGAGATATGAGTCAAATTCACGCTTTATCACGTCAAGTGTTTCCAACTCATCCACGTTTTCTTACCAACGTATATAACGAAGAAACATCGGCGAGACACTCATATCTAGTGCTAGACTTCAAGCAGACTACACCCAATACACTAAGGGTGCGTAACAGCGTGACTACACCTCTCAAGACAACTGTATTCATTCCTACTACACGGAAACAATGAAGGCTAAACAACTCGCTCTCATAAAGAAACATCTTCCTCTATTGAGACATCTGTCTAAATGCACTGGTAAGGAGTGTAAACATATAATGATGGGAATGTCTAATGAGGTGATAAGGTTGATAGCGCAAATAGGTGTGAATATTATGAATAAAAACTTGCACATCTCCAATAAACAAGCAGTCGGTCGTCTATCGAGGTACAAGACACAACTCAAGGGTCTTACCAAGCCTTCAACTACAGTAGGACACAAACGTAAGATTCTTGAACAAGAAGGTGGTTTTATTGGTACTCTATTGGGATTAGCTGTTCCACTCATATCCAGTCTTATCGGAGGCCTTACAAGACATCATTAGGAGAAAATGACAAGCTATAAACGAATGCTGCTCGTTCATCCAGATGTGTTGCAAAGTTCTAACAAAGTGGAAATGGAGAGTTCAACTGTTTCTGGCAAAGTTGATTCTCCACCTCCTGCCAAAGAAAGTGACAGGGATTCCTTTTTCGAAAGGTCAATGGTAAAAGAAAAACTTGAACCTACAGCGCCTACCGTGGAGGTGTTAGCTCGTTTACAAAAAGAAATGAGTCGTGTATTGAACGATCCAACGATGAGCAGAGAGGAGAAACTAGCCACATACAATGATCTCATGAACAGGTCCTCCATCCTTTCCTCTAAAGCTAAAAGTATGTTGTTTTCAACATCGCACCTTTCACGTTCTCCTTCACCATCTCCACCACCTTCTCCGACTATCATGAAACCTAAAAGAGTTTCTACAAAACCGAGAGGACTACTTATGCCGAAGGTACTACCACATAAGATGGAAAAAGCACTAGAAAAAGTTCCGGGTTCTTACCATAACTCTGTGCGTAATCTCTACAAGACCTTGGCCAAATCACGAAAACAGTTCACAAAGGACGGTCGGCTCATTCTAGGAGACACACCTATAGATGAAACACATTTAATGAATCTTCTTTCGAGTGCAGTGCGACCGACTACTAAGAAGCGAGCCAGCTTACCGGGGCAGAAACAATTCGTCCAGATTGTTAAGAAGTTAAATCCGAAAATGAAATATATAAGGAACTACAACATGAAGGGTTCCGACAGTGAAGAGGAACATGAAGAGGTGGAAACACCTAGGCGGAAAGAGAAGTCTCCTCAACAAGAAGGTCACGGCCGAAGTAAGAGACATCGACACTTTACAGTAACACCATTTGTAAAATGGTCTACAAGGCTCTGAAGAAAGATGTGGTTAAACACTTCACTGATCCTAAACAGCCAGCAAGCTTCACAAGTGCATCCAAAATAAAGAAACACTATTTCAAAAACACTGACATAAAGCATATTGAAGATGCACTTGAATCTGTTGATGCTTATACTAAACATAAACCATTCAAGAGGCGGTTTCCTAGACGTAAAACACAGACTTTTGGAATAGATAAACAATGGCAAATGGACTTGATAGATATGCAACAGTTCAAAAAGTATAACAAAGGCTATTCATATATAATGGTTGCCATAGATGTCTTCTCCAGATTTGGATTTGCACAAGCTATAAAAAGTAAAAAAGCCACAGATGTTACGGAAGCTTTCAAAGTTATGACAGTTAAAAGATGTCCTAAATACCTTCAAACAGATAAAGGTAAAGAGTTCCTGAACAAAACTTTTCAGGATTACTTGAAAGAGACAGGTGTATCTTTTTTCACTGGAGAAAATGATGACATAAAATGTTCTATAGCAGAAAGGTTCAACGGGACCTTACAACAGAAAATGTGGCGATACTTCACTCACATGAAAACCTACACATACATAGATGTACTTCAAGATCTAGTGCATTCTTACAACCACACCTTTCATTCTACCATAGGAGGTCGACCGGTAGACGTTAATAAAGATAACGCCGATCGATTGTTCTATCATTTGTATGAAAGAGTGCGAGCTAAAGATTTAAAGACGAAAAGAAAACCTTTAATGAAAAGTGGTGATAGAGCACGAATTCTAAGAAAAAAGAAAACCTTTAATCGTGGATATGAACCAAATTGGAGTGAAGAAATATTCACTGTAAAGAACCCAGACTATATTAAGGGGTATGAAATCGAAGATACCCTTCAAGAAAGAATAAAGGGGTGGTTTTATCCTCAAGAGGTTCAGAAGGTAAAAGTTACTCCGAGGAAGCAGTACACTGTCGAGAGCATCCTTAAATATAGAGGAAAAGGTGCTAAAAGAGAAGCACTCATTAAGTGGAAAGGATACGGAGACAAATTCAACAGTTGGGAACCAGTCAAGAACATACAAAAATGGATGTAACCTGCACCCTACCCAGTAACTCATCTACTAAGACCTTTCCAGACAACACTCTGAGCACTTACAGAGTTCTTTTACAAAAGTATATGGTACTACCAGCTGACACAGACTGTGCGTTATCTGAAATAACGCTTCCAGTAAAATGGTACAATGTGCGAAAATCAACTTTCTACCTTCTCAGCGCAGAAGCACCGTCAGAAAAGAAGAAACATAACACCGCACCAACTAGGGCAAGAACTTCCCGCGGTTCTGATGAACAGCCTTCTTCTGAATCTCCTGCTACTTCCACAACTACACCTGGAACTGCAGCTGGTTCAATTGAAACACCGACAGTACCAGACCCTGATCATGAAGAGTCTTCTGGAGCGTTTATTTCAGATGCAGTGTCAGCTGTAAGAACAGTTAGTGAGAGTATAGCTCCTCCGACACCAAGTTCTCACACTTCCGACGGACCTACACCTCCTAAAAAACCTAGAGAAGGAGTTACTCCATTACAAACACCTCCGACAAGGTCCGTTGAAGCTATCACTCGACTAAAGCGTGAAATAGAGAGCAGTAGGAAAAAACGTGACAGAGAACCGTTCCTAACAGACATGTTTGATACTGATTTGGTAACACACATGCATGAAACACCCCCGAAAAGAAAACTAGAAGTTGAAATGGAGGGAATTGAAAAAGAAGAAAACGATGACGATGACGACCAACCAGAGCCCACAGAAGTATTCGAAGAAGCTGATGCTGATGAACCAAAAAAGCTGCCTCCCACATTGAGTTACATCGATTCATTAGCAAGGAAGCACTTTCCAGGAAAACGGTCTTACGCTCGTTTCTCAATGGAAAGCGGGCGAGTGGAAACCAACAAAGATCTGATCAAACTCCTGAATAAAATAATGAAGAAAAATATACCAAAAGTCATCAAGAAAATGAAAGAAGAAAAGCGAAAAAATAAAGGAAATGGTCCAGATGAAATTTTCTCTTATAACGAATTCACAATGAAAACACTTATTGCACTGCCTTCCAACACAATGCTCGTCATACCAGAAAACCTTTCTTATCAACTTGGTTTCGAAGGAAAAATATACATGGGTAGGCGCACACGAGCAAAACAAATAACAGATGTCAACTACAGAAACCATACAGTCTATGTCTACTCTGACATTATTCACAACGGGGTAGTAGGAGATACTGAAGCGCCACTTCTTCGATGTATGGCTGTAAACAACTACTCTCAAAAAACAATGGACACAATAAACTTTCCCAATTTGATTTTCCATCCTCTACGAATAACACATTTCAAAGAGATCGGAGTGTACTTAAGAGACAGTGCAGGCGAACCTATACCATTTGAGCACGGGGAAGTGTCGGTAGTACTGACCTTTAGAGCTCTCTCTCATCCCTATAGTACATTAGTATAAGAAGGAAGACATTGGAAAATGGTGAGTTACTATATGAACGTGCCACCCTTGTATTCATCACCAAGAGGTGAATATGGCCAATATTATAAGCGTTCACAATTTGGAAGTGGACAATTACCTGCTTTCGGTGGAGCTAAAAGACAACGTGGCCACGGAATATTCGGAAGTATAATGAGATCGGCTCTTCCGATGATAAAGAAGCTCGGTGCGTCAGCATTTAAAGCAGCCGTCCCCACCATCGTCAAAACAGGAAAAGGTGTTTTTGACGATGTCGTGGCTGGAAAAAACTTTAAGAAGAGCCTAGTAAAAAGGTCAAAGAGTGCAGGAAGTTCCTTAATGGACACAGCATTCAGTGCAGCCAGAAGGTACTTAAACACTGACGACGATGGCCCTCCAGCCAAACGACGCCGAGCAACGCAAGGTGCAAGACGTGGTAACGGGAAGAAGAAGAGTGTAGGTAGACGTAAGTCTACCCTTTTCTAAAGGGTTCATCATGAGTCTCATTCACCCCTGTGCGGCAACATGTGCCGTAGGTGAATTGGATTTACACGCACTACCTATATCACAGAAAGATATTCTCCGAAGTCAATTCGTCAAGAAAACAACAAACAACGCTCTCACTGACACCACAACTTGTTTTGACTTCACCTTCGAACCGAGCAATCTTTACACAGACCTCAGCGAAGCTGAACTCTACCTAGAGTATGTAGTTCAAGCAAACGACGAAGCTGCCTTAACCGTGGCACACGATGCAGCTCCAGTCAACAACTTAATTCATTCACTTTTCAGCAGCGTGCAGCTTCTCGTCAACGGGGAGAAGGTAACTTCGAACAATGAAGAGTACTCCTACAAGTCCTATCTCATCGACCTCCTGACGACGGAGGAGGGGGCCAGAAAGTGTCGCCTCCAAGGTTGCCAGAACTGGTTCATGGACACCCCGGAAAAAATGGACACCAGAGGTGCAGCCAACGCAGGTTGGAACTCACGACGAACAGTCCATGTCGGAGGTGTTAAGTCTATGGTAGCAAGACCACACCTCGATTTGTTTACTCAGTGTAAACTCCTACCCTCTCACTGCGAGATCAAACTCGTCTTCGAACGTCAGCCCGCCAGCTTCTACATGCAGATGGCCGCTAACGAGAGTTACAAAGTCGTCATCAAGAAGGCCGAAATGACCATGCGCCAAGTTCACGTCAGGGACGAGGTGGTGGAGGTACACAATAAAAGTGTACGCGACCCCAAGATGGGACCATTCAACTACCCGATCACCAGGAGCAAGGTCACAAAGCACACCCTCACGCAAGGTTCATCGGAGTACACGTGGACCGTCCCCGACACAACGCAGATCCCCACGGGGGTGATTATTGGCTTCGTCAAAGAGTCGGCCAGCTCAGGGAGCAAGACGGAGAATCCGTTCAACTTCAAGCACTACGACGTAACAGAAGTAGCCTTGCAGTTCGACGATCAGAAGTTCCACGTGAAGACAGACTTTGTCAACGGAAACGTTAGCAGAGCCTACAGTCAACTCTTCAAGGAGACTGGACTATTAGCTTCGGGTCACGACTGCGGTATTCAGTTACATCATTTTAAGAACGGGTACACGTTGTTTGCTTTCGACCTGACCCCCGACCGAACTCCGGAGGACGCCCGAATCAACCTGCTGCGACAGGGAAAGCTGTCGGTGTCCCTGAAGTTTGCTGAAGCGCTGGGTCACGCGGTTTCAGTAATTATGCTGAGCACTTATGACAGCTTGATCCAGCTCACAGCCGACCGATTGCCGGTCACTGACTACGCCATGGTGTAGAACTGAAGATGGTTCTCAAAACCTCAGAATTGAACAAAATTCTACGCAACCATCCCCACACAAATAGATATTTCCTTGGAACTTTTCCCTCTGATAGAATACCAAAAAAACCACAACCCTTCACTTGTTTCATTAGCAACACAGATCCTCACAATAAACCAGGGGAACATTGGGTAGCATTTTGGGTATCACCACAAGGGAAAACTTTCTATTTTGACTCATTCGGGTTACCACCAATAGCTATAAAACACATCTCGTTCTGCCAACGTTCGTCATACGGTATCTGGGAGTATAACCGACAACAACTACAAGCACTCACAACCACCACCTGCGGAGCGCACTGTGTTCGTTTTCTCATAGAAACATGTCGCACTCTCAACCCCTACGTCGCACTGTCAGCGCTAGGTACCCCAGCCATGACAAACCTAACGGACAAGACAGTTCTTTCTTACATGAACTTAAACCGGTGGAAATGGAGAAGACGGAAACACCAGATGTTGAAACGCTAGAAATGTGGTTATCTACAGATACAGCGGAAAAAGGAGAGTCATCAGAAGAAGAAGATGTAATACTGGACATGCCTAAGAGACGTCCCATATCACTAGGTCGCATGCAACGTGATCTGGAGAACACCATTGACTGTGTGGAGGCCCTGTCGTCTAATGTTGACCGACTCCTCTTCGCCGTTACCAACTTGCAAAGTAAGCTGGAAGAACTCACAGAACGTTCAGCGCAATCTAGAGGCTGTGGTTTCTCATGCTCCAACAATTCCTTCGCCCTTTAAGAAAATAACTGACCAAGGACAATGAATTATAGATAAAAAGCTGAAAAATGACTGCCCAAGGACAATGAACTATAGCTAAAAAAAACTGAAACATTTTCACTATATAGGAAATGTATGAAAAACCAAAAAAAGTATAAAATATATGAAAAAACATAAAATATTTAACAATTTTTTAAAAAATCTAAAAGAAAAGCAATGTATATATGAATTATAATCCGCTTTTTACGATTTTTAATAAAAAATAACTAAAAAAATGTTGTTTTGTTTTATTTATTATATGTAATGAATAATAAATGCCATAAGCTTATACAAACTATATACAAAAAAATATGTAAAAATAACGAAAATAATAGAACATCCGGTAAATTATCCGGTAAAATATACGTAGAAAGTATATATAAAAAAAATGAAAAAATAACGAAATAACACATACGTTCCTTAAACGTATTTTTAAAAGTAGGTCACGAAAGTAGGTCGTAATGACCTAATTATTCAAAGTCTCTATTAGTCTATGAACCTATTTATGCCCGATGCTCACTCGTACTGACCTAGTGACCTAATTAGTAGCATTGACTATGCGCGCCAGCGACTCCATTATACTACTGTTATGTTCTTCAACCTAAACAGAATGTTCTGATAACATTCTATTTTGGTTTTGCCCTAACCTCACCAAATTTAATGTTATAATCACATTCTGATTTGATGACGTTTCAACCTCACCATCAACAATAATATGGTTACATGCCATCTTAGTAAGTAACAGACTGACTAAAAACGTAGGGTTGCAGAATGTTTCTGTTACGTTGCAACTTGGCTGGGTTTGGTATTCTTTTTGATACAGCTCTGCCGTCAACCTGGCCCTTGGCCAAGGGAAGGTCTCAGGGGAGTGCTATGAGAAATGGGTCTGTTGGCCCATATAAAGTCCCCTATTGATACCCCAGTTTCCACTAAAGAGATTCCTGATAAAAAGAGATCGGTGATTCTGGCTAGAGAGATGGGGGTGGAAATAAATTCTGTCGGTCGGATCAAAATGTTGTCACGGGTATGTATGTGGATTGGATGCATTTGGGCAGAGAAAGACATGAAAATAATTTAATATGGATTGATGCACAACTATAAGCATAAAGAATCTGGCTCAACTGTACACATTAAGGACAAACTTGATGAGTCTGCTTCATCTGAAAGACATCATGCACACACAGACAGATATAGCCAGATCAGGTTAAAAAGAATTCCAGCAAAGGACAAGCATCAGAGATGCCACTCGATAGATCACAAATTCAGAAAAGAAGGAAGGAAAGATTTAGAAACTAAAAGGATGGGACTTTTCACTTGGAAAATTTGGGGTTTGAATTGGTGTAGAAACAATCGAAGAATTACTTGAAAGGCAAAATTGGGGATTAGTTCAAAGAGTTTTATTTTTATACCCAACCGGGGAAATCCAGAAAACTGGAAACAGTTTGAAAAATGGCATCTCTGAAACATAGACATGGACATAGACAGAGGTGTACATTTCAGATAGGCCAGATCCTATACAAACACTTGGAGAAATCACTACAAGCTAGCAGCAGATTTATACTATCTTTCCGCCTTACAAAAATAGCGGCAGCGTACCTATAATAGTAAATACAAGGGCAGAAAGTTCATGACAGCAGTCTCAGTCCATCACTCTGAGAGAAGCCCACCCACCTGTCTCCATACACCTGTTCTGCCTGTCAAAGGCGTTTCGAAATCCACCCTTGACGTCCTGTCTCTCTGCAATGGTATCCATTGTGGGGGTTGGGTCCAGGGGGCGGGGGTATTCCGGGCGGCGAAAGTCCTACGTGTCCATCTGGGAAGAAAATGAGAACAGGTCTGATTAAAATGACATAAACTCACCATGATTATAATAATAATCGGTATTGTTGTAATCAAATCACGACTTAATCATTATGAATAATGATCGTGTATGAGTAATCTATTTGGAAAAGGTTTCAATAAAAAACGCTAAGGGGCCTTCCATTAAGTATGTGGGCACCAAAGTAAGCGGAATGTGGGATTTTTTTTAGAAATGAATGTAATTTCCTTTACAAATCCAAAGCGTATTTTCGTCAAAGAGGGGGTAGGGGCGGTCTGAGATTTTTGAAAATGTGCGCCTGTACTTAATGTAAGGCCGAATTCCTATAATATAGGAATTGGGCCTGTACTTCCTATTATAGGCGCACTTTTTCAAAAAATCTCAGATATATTATTATTATATTATATATATTATAGCACATTGATAAGCAATCATAGAACGATGGAAATCCGCCATGAGATCCTGGGGCACTATGACCTAAGATCCCATCAGGATTGCCCGTGTAAGGCTTTACTTATTAATGCCTTATCCCTACTTGAGACTTGCAATCACCAAGAGAATTCAGGTGTAAAGTCTCAATCAATTATGGATACTACTATAGAAGACGCTTAAAATAATTGTTGGACCAACACATAATGGATCTGACGAAATGGTACATTCTCACATTATAGGGACACATATCATAGTATATCAACACATTAAATCTAGATTATTTCATAGGTGTGTAATTATGGCTTGCATAAAACAGAACTATTTCCTTTTGCACTGCAATTACATTGAGACCACTAAAGAGGAATGTTATGCCATGTTTTGAATCTTGCTACAGACCTCAAAAAGCACGTTATTCATAGTGTTAAGATGCCTAAACCAGAGTCTCTAACTCCCAACCCTAAACCTCAGCCCACACCCCAATCAAATCTAAAGCCCCCTATCACACACACACACACACAATTTCCATGATGGCCCCAGACCCTAAGTTCGACACGGCCACATGGCCATTTCATGAAATTGACACGCAACATTTTGCTTTGGAACACGAAGAAAAAATAAATAATGTGACGGGGGCCATTTCTCGAATTCTATGAGATATGAGAAGGTCTTGGAAGTGGCATGGGACATGAGAAGTTGAGTGACAAGGGACATAATATTTTTTTAGATTCTGTACTGACGCGGGTATCAGTCCTTTTGAAAACTATGGCCAGCTTGCAAAGAAAGCAGAACTCAGGGATAAGAGTGTTTCTCCTAAAGACGGAGAGTGAGGGGGGCTACGTCATAGGTTTTGACTTAAAAGGGGACTTGAGTGCCGCCAGCACAAGAGTGTTACATGAAAGCAGATAGCTAAACACCTCGTTCAGTCAGTGGCACCACAAACTCTGGTTACTGTTGAGTGAGCGGACCAGCAAGTAAAAAAGATAGGAGCATTGGCTGTATTGGGTCAAATGGATTAGCCTCTATGGACTGATGATTGACGATGGGAGCACAGTGATGTATATCGTGTCTGTCACCTCTCAATGATGAGCTAAATTTTGAGATGACCTGCAACCAAGACAAGAGGGAAGACTGCGGTTATTGTAGGCTAGCATACCGAAATAACTAATATAACATTAGCATTGGTACCTCTATAAACAACAGTAAAGTAAAATCCCATAGTTACCCTACTTCTTCTAAAATGATGTCCTTTCCCATGTTGCTGCCTACATACTGAACTTTCTTCAGGTCTTAGCAAGAACCAGCGGAATGGGTCATAATCAACCTGTCCATCTGGTTGCTGTTTTGTTAAACTGCTTTCAAAAGGACCTGTGGGAACCAGCAAATTGGGTCGTGACCCCATTTCATAGTTCCAGCCTCATCCTCCATGTGCATGGTGTAGTGGTAAAGACCCTCACCTCCAAACCATAAGGTTGTGGATTCTAATCCTGGCGAAGCCACTTGTACAATTCAACATGTGACATGTGGACCACCCTCCACCCCCCCTCCATCAAGGGCCCCTCCATACCCAGCCCTGTGTGCCACTCCAGCCTGGGTCCCATGGGGATCTATCTCATCACGTGACCAGCATTTATCGACCAATGGCTGACCGTGACACCAGATGGCATCGAGCGGGCACTGATTGATCACGACATCTGATTACACCTAAATCCACAAGGTGGCGCCACCCGTGAAATGGCCATTACTTATACTGGGGGAGGGCCTTTAATAATTCAGATGTCTTAAGCGCAGGCTGGAGGTGGTCCTTACGCTTGAGCAGTTGAGTGGGAGATTTTTTAACGCTCTCATTTACCATGTTGGGATAATTAAGCCAACTTTGTTAACAATGACTAAAATAGTGCGTGATATAATATTTAGAAAATGATTTACTTTCCATCTATGTGAAATATAAACAGAAATGTGGCATGAGGGACTATCAATATTTGCATATAGAAATTATTTTTCTTTCAAACTAAGATGGTATATAGTTTCATGCTCATTACATTGTTCTGAAGATTGCCATCAGTATGCAATAAGGATATATGACACAACAAGTCTAAACTTGTGCCCAACTACAGCAAGGATTTTATAAGGGGGGGGTCACTTTATTGAATATTTTTTTCATTGATCAGTTAAAAGGGAGAGACGCACACCCCGTGCTTCCCCCTTTATCTGCCCATGATTCAACTAAAATATTACAGAAATGGCTACTACACTATACTACATCTAATGATCATTCCCTGCTGGTTCCTTGGCCTGTGTAGGCCCATTCTCTAAGCAGAGGCAGGCCAGGCTATAGACTGTAGTTATGTCCAAATCCGCTAGGTGCTCAAACTAGGAGTACTGTTAACCAGCAACCATTTTAGGTGGGAGTTCCCACTCAAATCCCATTGGTTTATGGCAGGTAAGACCATAAACCAGCCAGCAGCCCAACAACCATCACAGGGGTTCCCCATGCCAATTATACAGTTATAGAGGGCTAACAAAAGAATTCCTTCTTTTAAGAGACCAATAAAAGCCATGGACTGTTGTGGGTATAAGAACCTATTATGCAGGTATCTAGGTCATGAAAGGACTAGCCTGGCTGGGGTCAGTGACCAGGGAGAACTCAAGGAGGCCAGGCCGACAAATATCAATCAATGGCGTCTGACCACCCAACACCTTGTGACCAGGCTTATCGATTGTCAGCTATGGGTTACCATCTTTGGTTACCTGTTTGTGTGACTGGGCCCCGGAGTGGTTGGCCCTGCAATTGCTCGCAAGAAAATAGAACAATGCTACTAAAGCCCCATACCCACTGGCCGATTTGGGCCTCTTTTCCCTGATCGCTTGTCAGTATGCTATATTGAAATGCACGTCTTTGATCTGACTTGCCAGGAAAATCGCCAAACAATTTTCCCGACGATTTTATCAAACATATTCATTTCAATATAGCATACTGACGGGGGACAAAGCCAAAATCACTTAGTGGGTATGGGGCTTAAGACCAAATCTATTTTTCCCAATTTGGAAAAGTAATGGGGTATGCCTCTAGCACTTCAATTCAGTGATAATCAGTAGTTATGTCAATAATTTTACGACAGATTTGATAGTATAAAAGTTCTACAAATGTTAATCATAACAGTATGAAATCATAGGATGCAAAGACCCCATGTACGTTGGTTGTAATGGTACTGGAGACCAGGGACTGATTGAAAAAAAACAACTTCTTTGCGAGTCAATGAGACACATTATGTGTTGTTTAGAATTGAGAGTTCAAGTTATAATGAGTGAATGAGTAGACACAAGAGCCTAAGACTTCGTACTTGCATCTAGAGACTTAATGATGCTAGAGCTGCAGCCAGTATGCAATAAGGTATAATAAAACAAATCGCCCCGAGTCCGAGGACAGAATGTTCACCCTCCTCCCTGGGGGTGCAGCCTTCAGACACTTCTTTAACCACCCATCCACTGGCCCTACCCCCTTATCTTATTAGTCTGTCTACTTATGGTACTAAGACTCATAAATCCCAGCCTTTGATCCCCTCAGTCCCTGATAATACCCAGCCAGACTAAGCACCTGCCGTTTACTCTTTTCCACCCCTTTCCTTTTGTCAGTCTGACACTGACCATTGCTATTTCGCCTTCCCTTTCCTCACCAGGGCAAGCTCCGTGAACCCTTACAATACAAACCACCTGCACTGAACAAGAACTAAGAAGAGTGTAGCACAACCACTAGGCCTAGTCATGGAACATTGAAGGATGTCTAATTGGTTTAGTTTGCTTGATTAAGAACTTGAAAAACATGGAAACTATATGTGAAAGTCTGTCCAATATTGTGAAGAGAGTGTGTCCCCTTAGTATCAGTATTGGTAACAATAGTGGGGTAGTAGAGGGCTGGGTGGGGTAGCAGAGGGCAGGGTGGGGTAGTAGAGGGCTGGGTGGGGTAGCAGAGGGGTGGGTGGGGTAGTAGAGGGCTGGGTGGGGTAGTAGAGGGCTGGGTGGGGTAGTAGAGGGGTGAGTGGGGTAGTAGAGGGGTAGGTGGGGTAGTAGAGGGGTGGGTGGGGTAGCAGAGGGCAGGGTGGGGTAGCAGAGGGCAGGGTGGGGATAGTAGAGGGCTGGGTGGGGTAGCAGAGGGCTGGGTGGGGTAGCAGAGGGGTGGGTGGGGTAGTAGGGGGGTGGTTGGGGTAGTAGAGGGGTGGGTGGGGAAGTAGAGGGCTGGGTGGGGCACTAGAGGGCTGGGTGGGGTAGTAGAGGGCTAGGTGGAGTAGTAGAGGGATGGGTGGGGTAGTAGAGGGGTGGGTGGGGTAGTAGAGGGCTGGGTGGGGTAGTAGAGGGTTTGATGGGGTAGTAGAGGACTGGTAGGGGTAGTACAGGGCTGGATGGGGTAGTAGAGGACTGGTAGGGGTAGTAGAGGGGTGGGTGGGTTATTAGAGGGCTGGTTGGGTTATTAGAGGGCTGGTTGGGTTAGTAGAGGGCTGGTTGGGGTAGTAGAGGGCTGGGTGGGGTAGTAGAGGACAAGGTGGGGTAGTAGAGGACTGGGTGGGGTAGCAGAGGACTGGATGGGGTAGCAGAGGGCAGGGTGGGGTAGTAGAGGGCTGGGTGGGGTAGTAGAGGGCTTGGTGGGGTAGCAGAGGACTGGGTGGGGTAGTAGAGGGCTGGGTGGGGTAGTAGAGGGCTGGGTGGGGTAGGAGAGGGCTGGGTGGGGTAGTAGAGCACTGGTATGGCTAGTAGAGGACAGCAAGTAGGAGATGACTGATAGGGGTAGTAGAGGGCTAGGCAGGATAGTAGAGGGCTGGGTGGGACAGAAGAAGGGTGTTGGGGTATCGCAGGGCTGGTAGGGGTAGTAGAGAGAGCTGGTAGGCGTACGAGGAGGGTAGTATAGGGATGGCAGATAACTGAGAGGGATGGGGAGGCGGGAGGAGGGAGAGAGGGCAGTAATAAAAGATAGTGGCTGTCTTTGTAAAAATATTTGATCTTTTAAACTACGATTTAACTGCACCCTTAAATAGGGAAACTAGTATTTCCTCGCCACTTCCTGCGATTGACATCAGTTGTCTACTAGCATAAAATCTGCAGAGAGGCCAAAATAAATGGCGTGTAAAAATTGTTTGTTTTCCCAGCCTGTTTGTTGTGGGTGTGACCCATCTTAGGAACAACAAAATAAGACTGGTTAACAGGGTAATGGGCTGCACATGGTAGGCCTACCCATACCGATAACGGCCCAGCAGTGGCAGTCCCCAGGGGGGGGGGGCACTGACTCTATGAAGGTAACTACCCACTGCCAAACTATCACCCCTCGTTTTTGTGACTGTCCACTCCTGAATTTTTGTTGACTGCCCCCTATTTTTTTGGTATGCTGATCACCGACCCCCAAAATCAGAGGGTCTAAATACAATGAAATAGACAAAAATCAACAAAATTGCTTAGGAGAACTCCTGATAAAGTTGCTGTAAGATTTGTGTGTCAAATTAATGTAATATATTAAGTTAAATTTTGAATTATTGCCCATGCATTACTGTTTCACAGAAGTCGTTCACCACCCCCTCTTATTGGCAAAAAAGTGGCCGCTTGCCCCTGAGTTTTGACGTTCACCGCCCCTGCTTTGCGGGTCTGTTTGGCAGTGGGTACCCCTTTGAGAACCAAGTCCTTCCCCCCTGGATGGTAGTGTCATTCCTACACATACCTAAAAGCCACATACCCACTACGTTTTACACAGTTGTCCAATGAGATAAAATCAGCTGATTCCTATGATCGATTGTCAGTAATCTGTATTGGAACCAATATGTTTGATCTGGGGGCCCACCAATGGAATTAGTGTTAAAATCAGCTGATTATTGATTTTTAAAAAGTATAGGGAAGGAGTAGGATGTAGAGAGAGATGTGACTGCAGGAAACGTGCTAACCGCTACCAATCTGGCAAATGGATTTCAGAATGAAAATTATGGTGATTTATATGTCCTAAGACATGAGCCAAGTTACAATTAATTTCCTAGCAAGAAAAACTGCTATTCAGCATAACATTTGGCTTATCCAGAGCATTATGACTTTTGGCGAATTTGGCGATTTTACAAAGGGGCTTAGCCTTAAGCCTGGTCCCCACTTGGGTGATTAAAGATTGAAAAATTGGCGGCGACTTACATTGTTAGTCACCCCGCGACCAACTAGATACTGGCACTTTGATGTCTGGTGATTAAACCACTAGTCACTGAGGGTTTAGAGAAAAATGTTTGACATGTTTAATATTTTTCTATACCCATGGGCGACTAGTTAATCATCTGGCGAAGTACTAATGTTCCCTCTCGGCACCTGACTACTAACTACAAGAGCTTCCCAACATGGCGATTAGTCTTTTTAGTAGCCCAGCAACTAGTTAGTCACCCAATGATGTACTAATTTCTTAATCGTCCGACGACTAACGTTGGTTGCTGTTCTTGGTTGCCCAAGTGGGGATGTGGCTTTAAGATTAGGGGTGGAAATGAGGAGGATGTATATGGAAGTGGGATCGGGGATGAACCAGGGGGCAGGAGGAACAAGATGAACCATGCTAAGTTAGCGGAGAGGAATCCCATTTTGCACCGACATTAAAGTCAACTATGAAATACTTTTATAATTGCTTCCTTGCTTATTCCATGAAGAGCGTTGCATAACACAATATCTATCAACGCAATTTGGGTGGCAAATTCCTCCTCAAATTGGTATATTGCAGCTTTGTATACATATTGGCTTTTCCCCCATAAGAACCAACGTTAAAGCTTGTCAGCCCTACCTAAAATGTCCTACCCTGTTTTTCCCTGAAATACAGCATTTTGACTGGCTGGAAAAACCTGGAAATCTGCCAATTGATAAAATTTAAGGTTTTACACTGTTTGGGTTATAGAAAAATATATATTCTGTCTTGTTTCAATAACTCAAATCCAACTCAAATCCAACTTTAAGAGACAATGATCACTATTTTCTCCAATCCTTCCCCAACCCTGGGATAAACCTAATGTGTGATGGGATTAAAATCGCAATTAGAATATGGCTCAATGTTCCCAAAGTGAAGTTAAAGAAAATATTATGAATAAACCCAAATGTCATTAAAACATGGCAAACAGACTGTAGGTGGCATTTATAGTTGTCTATAAAGTCCTGGATATTTTACGTTCAACTGACACCTCATATCATCAGGGATGGCCACAGGGTATGTCAACTCACATAAATAGTATAGACAACATGGGGGCAGGGAGGGCCCTAGACTGTAGCTATGTCCAAGTCCGCTAGGCACTCAAACTAGGACTGTGAACCAGCAACCATCTTAGGTGGGGATTCCACCCTGTATCCCAGAATGTTTTGCATCACCTGGTGTATGGCAGGTAGGACCATGAATAAGCGACCAGCCCAAAAACCATCAAAGGGATTACCTATGCTATTTAAAGAGGGCTATTAAAAAAATTCTTAACAGATTTGACCTTGCCAATAAAAGTCATGGACTGTTGTGGGTGTACGGACCCATTATGCAATAGCTAATCTGGGTCATAACGGACGAGAAGGGCCAGTAAGTAGGGAATGGGGTTAGTCAACTGGCGGGTCATATTTATCATATTATGTCCCTGTTATGTTGGCGGGTCTAGCGCGGTGCCCACATCAAACCACACCTACCTAAATACCTCGTGGTATGAGATACACACGACACACTCTCCAGAGCTCCTCGTATAAACATCCCCGGTGGGGTGGGAGGGGAGGGTACTCCCAGGCAAGCAGCAACGTATCGAACACATTCTGTGACCATATGCTTTTGGTCAGGCTGTAACCTGCCCACTCTTCATGCAACAGTTTCATTACTTTATGTTAGGTTGAGACTCTCCGAGATAGAGTGCTACAATAATGTTATCTTCTGTTGAATTTGAGACCTACATAATGTTATAATAACTTTGTTTTTATGTGAAATAACATAACCAGAATGTTATGATAATGTCACAGCGCAACGTTGCATTGTTAGGTTCTAAAGACATTATTGAGTGCCATAAAAATGATGCAACAAGAGCCAAAGCAGAACCAACAAGAATGTTACTGTCTTGTTATAATAACGTTACAGTCTTGCCTGGGCGGTGTCTTGGGTGCAAACTGCAAAACTACAATCCTCGATATGGTGTTATGACTGCTCTTTGCAATTTCTGTATATCATAAGTTTACAGCCCTTCTTTCTGAAATGTCTAGGAACAGCTTCTTGTTATCCATACAGCTGCTGTGTTTTTCTAAAAACTAATTTAATGAGCATTGTTCCTCAGAGATAACACAACCTATAAAATTATATTGAACAGCCTTAAACTTGCCCATTATGCTTTCTTCTGACTACAGCAGCTTACCACTACAGCCCCCACAGGACAGTAAACCTTGACAGCTCCCCTTTTTAGAGTAGTCTAGTCAGTGACAGCCCCCTCTTTTTTCCCCAGCCCTGCCTTTGCCCCGATCACAGCCACAGATCACGGTATCCGTTTTGCACTGGGTATCCACACCCAAGTTGAGTACTTGCCCGGATAAACATTCTCTGGGCCAGAGGCCCTGAGTTGGGGGACACTGTCTCTTTGAAGGCTCCACTGTATATCTACAGCCCCTCCTTTTGTTGACTGATTACTCCTGAATTCTAGTTGACCGCCCTTATTTTTGGGGGTAAGTGGATCACCACCCTTCTAGAATCAGAGAGTTCAAAGAAAAAAATCACCTGAGTTGCTAAAGGAAAACTCCTTATAGAATTGTCATAATTTTTAAGTTATAGGGCTGAGTTTCTAGATATTGCACAATCATTTCTCTACAGAAGAAGTTCACTGCCTCCTTATTGGCATAAAAGTGGATGACTCTCCTCCTCCTCCACTACTCCTCCTGCACTTTGCAAATCCGTTTGGCAATTGCCTTTTGAGGCCCAAGTCACCCCCCCCCCCCAGATCGTTGCCCTACAGGTCTGAGCTGTTCAGATGAGCTCCTCAGGTGCTCAGGGGGAAGGCCTGGAGCCACTTGGGAGGGGGATTACGTGTATTGTGATAACCTGGAGATTTGGGTTATAATCCGCACCTTGTAAGATGAGACCTGCTGATAAGACCTAGCAGAAGGATCTCACTGATGTGGTACGTGGTTCCAATGAAAATAGAAAGATCAGATATATTGCCACATACATAGTTACTATCAACAATCTTAAAGTTGTGCTAAGAATAATCGGTGTGCATTACTGGTAATGTTCAGTCTAGCAATCTTCCTTACATTGGAGATGATTTTGATGATAACCACAATATTTTTTATTTTGTATGAATATTCCATTTTTAGTACCCCTTCCTAGCTTGTTTTCCTTATCAGTTCAATTTCATGTTTTCATGTTGTTTATAGCATGGAATCAGAATAGATTTTCATTTGCATGTATTTGACTATCGGCTTCAGACATTTTAGATTCATATTTAATTTTAGAACAACCACTATTGGATTCACATATTTTTAGCAGCGTTGATAGGAAACGCTGTATGCACCCACCTGGTGCTCGGTTCTAAAGAGTTTGCACCTGGAATATACTGCATCCATTCTCCCTTATATATAGATTATCAATGTTCACAAGGATCAGGGCGCACAGTCGTCCAAATCCATGCACCGGGCAGCCAAATAATGCACCTCAAGTGCAGGGTAGTTAATTTGGACATCGTTACCTATTATTTATTCTTTTGAAAGACAAATAAGTAAAAAGGTATCCATGTGTTACATCAAGGTTCTCAGATATTTTCTGAGAACCTTGATGTAATATTTTATCTTTTCAGGTTTTCATATCATCAGAACCTGACACTTGTAACTGGTTGATTTACCGCAAGGTCATTTTCCCCACTGTTCACAATCGTCAGATTTTACAAACAGTTGTTCATGGATTACCACCTTTTAGCAGGTGAGCGATATACTATAACTCTCCCTTCTCAAAGCTAACAGTTTTTTTGCTCTTCCCATGAGTAATGTAAAAAGCAGGCTGCCCTTTGGTCTGACAAAGAGTCCTGAATCCTCTCCGCACGCCCACACCTTCACCGATTAGCGAAGGAGGGGTTTACAAAACATAAAACTGGGTGGGAGTGAAAGGAGACAAGCTGGGAGGGAGGGGGAGGGGTGGCGGCGTCGGCTGTAGGGGATAATGTACAGACCCGTACCCAGGTTCTGCTATAAGGGGGCTGGCGAGGTTCCACAAGTGGAACTTTTGCCTATATTTCCAATAATAAAAACTGAAAAAAAGGGGGGTGGCGAGCAGTAAGAAGTGGAGCTTTTCAATATTTTCCTAGTATTTTTTTTAGGGTTTTTACATTAGGCTTTGGAAGGAAAGGTGGAACTTTTGGACAACATTCCATTGTGGGGCGTGGTTGGGGTGGACTTATACTGTTATTTTGTCGAACCCGTGTACAACCCTGGGATGTACTCAATTGGGATGGGATTATTCAGTATCTAAGTAGAGCCTGCATAGGACCTCAAACTATATATGCTTTGGGAAGTAGCTCAAAGGCAGCTAAGCTATGCAAGGGCCCTGAACCTATAGGCAATCGGTGACTGGTCAGCCATGTACCCAAGGCCCTATTACACTACACGACATGAACAGATCGTGGCCATGTCGTAGGATGCTACGCCATAGTGTAATAGTATATGTCGTAATGGAGCGACATAGTGTAATAGTATATGTCGTAATGGGTACGACTTTAAAGTTGTAAAAAACGAGTTTTTGTCACAGTGAAGTCATGGAGATGAATGCCGTAGGATACATCGTAGCCCACGACATGGATTCAACATGTTTAATAATGTCATAGTGTCAAGATAGAAATATATTGAATTGCAGTCCATGTCGTGGGCCTCATGTGGTAGGGACATAGATGTCCTCATAGATCAAGGCCTAAAGGCATCACAGTAGTGTAATACCCTGGAAGGGGGTCCAAGCGGTGACATGATAACGACATGGCAACGACATGACAACGACACGGTCATGTCATAGGCAAATCGTGGAATCCAAGTCGTGTATTGTAATAGGCCCTTCAGGGTCCTAGGCCTGACCAGCCCGGCCTAGCCTGGCCCCCGAACTTTACCTACACCCCCTGATCAAACGACCTGTCATCCCAATTCCCTCTCAATATGTTAAGCCCCTGGTGACCAAAGTGGGAACCACAAATTGAGGTGGACACAAAGTGGGGGGTAACAAGTCATGTAAGAGAGAGGGCAATGCTGGTTCATAGATGTGGACCCCTAAAATCAATACTGAGCAACAGCCATTTCTTAGTACCCATTTGAAGTGGACGTAGATTCTGCTAATCTTGATAAGATGATTCAGTGGCAGACCTCAAGGGACGATTGGCTTGGGGTGTGTCTTTTTTTTCTTATTTCTTTTTTTGTTCTTGGGGGGGGGGGGGGGGGGGGGAGCAGGAACCTCCTATTTCATGATTTTTGTACTGTATTTACTAGACTAAAAACCATTGAGGAAAAACATTTATAGCACCAGAAACTCTTAATTAAACTATCTACAGGATACGCATAATGCATTTTTCCAACCATCAAGATAATTACAGCAGAGATGCCACTCCCGACTGATGAAAAAGAAGGAGACACTTTTTGTACTTTTTTTCTAGAAGCAACTAGGAGGGAAATAACTTTTAGGAATAGAGTACTGACATTGAATTTGTATTTGATTAGCTTGAAACTAACCAACTAATAGTGTGAAACAGATATTAAAGCAATGCAGGAAAGATTGCTTGTGCAATCCAAAATCACCAGAAAGTAGGGGTTTTATAGAACCAATCCATATTAACTCCAGTTCTGTTCTGGCCCCCTGAAGATTGATTCAGAAATAAAAAGCAAAAGAAAACAAAAACCTCATAGGCCATTTGAAAGCTAAGCACAGCAGACGATTATAAGGTTAAGTGCATTTAGACTGATAAAAAAAACCCAGTCATTTCTTTAAATCCCCATGCTTCATTGAACCCCCTCCCGGCCCCTGTCTGGCCGCCCCGCCTGGCCTACCCGTGATTAGAAGGCCATCGGGCCCAGACAGCCCGCTACACTGGACAGAGGGGAGATTGAAGTACAAAAACTGAGCATCGCTCTGCAATAGCTTGGCCCTGGATGTGGGGGAGGGGGGAGATGGATGGGGTCTCCATATCACATTTAAGAAATTGCCATGTTGCCTATGTCGCTGCATAATGCCCATGTCCCATGACTATTTAAAGCATTGGCTATATCCTGTCACTATTTATTTTTACACCGTGTCGCATGTTCTTTCCCTACATATGATAGTGGGGTGGGGAGGCCTGTGTTGAATTTAAGAAATAGCCATGTCACATGTCATTGTCCATGTCCCGTGGAGATTTTGAGAATTTGCAATGTCCCCTGTAACAAATTATTTTCAAACCCTGTAGCATATCGTTTTCGTTACATAATAGTGATGTTTCGTGTCGAATTTAAGAATTTCAATTCTAAGGGTCCAGATCCATAAAGGGTACAGTCAATTCTCTCCACTTTTTTAAAAAGGAATTTATATTCATTAGAGTGCCCCTGGTTTTCAGATGTATTAGATGTATGAAATACACATAAGTGTGTCTAACTATTTTGAACTATTGCTTCGTGTAACGTTAACGATTTCTTAGTTACTCCAGACTGAGAGTCTGCACTTGATGATCTATTTCTGGTTAGATAATTGGAGGATAATCATAAAGTGGTATGCACTGGTTGGAAATGGTCAAATTAGAGATACAAGCTATTTATGCTTCGATGAAATAAGACTAAGTTTCCTATCATCAGACTTAAGTATTACAGATTTATATCCTCTTTAGATATCTCCTTAAAGTTTGAAACATAAAATCCAAGTGACAGCCATACCGTGAACCATCAATACTAGAGTACTACAGGGGGCACAATTCTGCTGAAGTTGACTAGTTTGATCCATCGCTAACATTAATTGACTAGATTATAATGAAGAAGTACTTGTGCTTCTGATGTACCAAATCAAAAAGCATAAAGATGTTGCCAATCTTTTGAGCAGTGAGTCCAATGCTATTCCTATATTGGGATAGAGTCTTGGAATCGTAATCTCATTCAATAGTGAAACCAAACAGAATAATATCATAATAATCATTATTCCTTTTCGGAAATACACCCAAGAAACAAAGACTCGTGTTAACATGTGTTTTACAGGGAGCAAAAAGTGGTGGTATTCACGAGATTTTGTTAACAACATTTCTGGTGTTTTTCACATGTTTGTGTTAATCCCGTGTTTACTGTGAGTTTCTTTAGCTTAATTCAACCTGTAAAACATGTGTAAAGCACTAGTTGATCACTAAATCAAAACTCGTGTTATAAACCTGTAGTTTTCATGGGGTAAACTTGGAGTTTGGTCCTAAACTAGTTTACAACTAATAAAACACGTGTTAAAGTGAAAGAAAACACGAGCCTTGTTTGCTGGGCAGACATAGATATCGTTGTTTAATTCATGCAAGATCTAATCCCAATAGATTATGCTTTTTCATATAATATTATTTTCCCCTTCTTTCTTCAGCCCATTTAGATAATGGGTATTATGTGTTAAAACTAAGAACTAATCTCAACAAATCATTACAAACTTCACGTATTCACGTAATTTGTAGTTTGTTTCCATTAAATAGTGTTAACAAAAATTACTCAACTTCTTCCTAATGATCAACAAAATGAAATGAATATCCATGTCTGACAATACCGAATTTCCACACACTTGGCTTCCAGACATAACTCCAATCGTCTATGCATACACTCAGATAAAAAAACCAAAACACTCATTAAAACACATTTTAGTCGGACATGATTTTCACCCTGCACTAACAATTTTCTATGGTTTAACAGTAGCCCATACCCTATATAATGATGTCAACTTCTATGTTTCAGAAAGAAACTGGAAACTAGGGCTAGGAAACATAACTCCCTATATCAGTTAGATATTTAATCCCAGCATGTGGATATTCCTACTTTGTCCCTTAAGCCCTATATCCACTAGGCAACTCTTATGGTTGGCCAAAAAGGGGCGCTAAAATCAGCGGGTTCCTATATGATCGCCTGTCAGTGTGCTACATTAAATTGCAAATATTTGTGACCAATCATGGGAATTTGTGTCCTAGAGGGGGAAAGTATGAAAATGAATTTATGATTTTACCTTTCAGATGCTGCAAACCATTTGTAAATTTTCCAATTAGAGGCTGAGATATGGGAGTTTGAAATTGCCTAAGCAGTACATACTGATCTTAATCTTTTAATAGCTTGTTTTCATCAATGAATCACCTAATAATGGAAACTGACTAATATCCCTTTAGGTCACCATGTCTGTGACTGGTCACATTTATTCTAAATTGTTGTTAAAATTGGCCAAATATTTGGGCAGAATTAGCTGATTTTCTTGCCGATCCATCAGTCGACTTTGTAAAAATGTCCAAGTGGGTCTGGGGCCCAATAGACCTGTCCACTTTGGGATGTATTGCTGGCGTGATACAGAGGTCGGACATAATTGCAGTTTTTGGAAAGTCAGGCACTGACACAAATCTGAGTGAATGAGTTAGTACTTGTGTTTTCTAAGTCAATAAGGTGTTTATAAATGAGGATGAATTATTATTTCTCTCAATTAGGTAATTATCTCCATTTCAAGTGAACCAAAATAAGGTATGTTTTTGTGATTTTAGGGCTGGACATTGTGGGCAAACCCTATTGGAAATTGCTATTTTTACTTTCCAGTCCTACAGCTACATATTTAACATCATATTGAAAGTAAAAGCTTATAAAGATTAGTTTTGGGTAATACTACTAGGAAAATGACTGTGAATCAAGTATGATGAACTTTTTTCTAAAAATGTTGATATCATAGAAATAAGGGGTGGGCTAGCTGGCAAAGTGGACAGGTCTATTGCCCACCTCCTTATCTTTCTACTTGTGTCGCCATCTAGTGGCAGTATCCAACACAGATGGGGGCTAAACCCCCTGTGGGCGGGGGGGGCACTTGGACTTGAAAAGGTACCCACTGCCAAACAGACATGTGAAGTGGGGGCGGTGCACGTCAACATTGAGGGGCGGTCGCCCATTTTTTATGTAAAAAAGGAGGGCCGTAAACTACATAATTATATAGAACAATATATGGGCAATAACTTGAAACGTAGCGTTATTGCTTCCTCTTTTCACAAAAAGAGAACTAACAAGATTGTATCAAAATCTTTCCTAGGCAGTTTTGGTGATAGATCCCTATTTACTTATTTTCTTTCTTTTTTGGGAGGGCGTTGATCTGTGTCCCCTATGATTAGGAGGCAGTCAATTTAAATTCAGGAGTGGTCAGTCACAAAAAGCTGTGTGGTAGTTTGGCAGTGAGTAGTGACGTTCTAAGAGTCAGTGCCCTCCCCCCCCCAAACACCAGGGCTAAACCCCTCTCACGGCCTACACTTGGGCCTCATCAACCATAGACCCGCGTGTAAATAATTCATCGTTATTCAAGCTGAGATATTTCTACCAGCCCCCTGAGGGGATATGGGGGGAACATATTCAGTCTGTGACCGTGGGCGATTTTCTGGTGGAATATCTACTAGACTATCACTGTGCATCATATGCACCAGGGCATGATCTGGAGCTGGGGAGGATTTCTGGATATGGTTAGTTTTTTCCCATCTCTTAAACTGAGTTAAACTACTGTGGTTGGTGGCCACATTAGGTGCTATTCACATAGTTCACACTTCAAATGAAAGATATATTTTGAAATGTCTAATCAAAGAAGTAGACTCGGCACCTAGATTATTTTCAAATAAGGTTTGGCTAAAAATTGATTAATCATTTTTCCTATGACCAAAGATTTCTTAATTAGTATTCCTGCGATACACTTGAAACTCTACAGGCATGTCGATAACATCCTAAAAAGAACTGTGTTGTACTATTGAAAAGGTGTTGGAATATATGAGGAAGGATTTTGTTTTGATTTTCTGCACTTCATAAAACTATAAACAAGACAAAGTCAAAATTTACAGGTACACTTCCTTTAAATGCATGTAAATCAATTTTAATTTAAGTATATCAGTACCGAAAGTATTAAGTAAAACGTTCAAAAATCCAAGTGAAAAACGATTTTGTCTTTCAAATTCTGGGTCCACTCAGTCTTACTAAAGTATTTAACGTCACATAATAGTTATAGTAGGTAGGTTTCTTAGTTCACTTTCCAATGGCTCACGTCAGGTAGTGTAATAGCGCCTTAAGCGTACACACGGGTCTACCTACGATTGTATGCACAGATTTTCATATGTGAATATTATATGAGGGTGACTTTATATACATGGATCCTAACCTCAAATCTTATGTACATATGTACTGTAAAATTGAATATTACTGGGCAGATTATTTCTCAAAAGAGTTTCTACATTGATAGGAGTGATGCCATGTCAGGTAGTGTAAACCGCCCTTTAGCCCTGAGTCTGCACTTTGTTTACATAAGCTCCAATCTCCCCACTGGTCGTATTTACACTACAAAATACCCTGATTCCTGGCAGCACCCGTACCGAGAATATGACTCCAGCAGGTAGGGCCCAGCCAAGAGCTATATATCAGGGGCCCAGAACAGAGGCGTGGGGTCCGGAATGCTATGCATGAACACTGGGGCCCGGAGCAAAAACGATGCCACGTGTCTGAAACTACAAACCCCCAAATTGACTTTTGTCTATTTCAAGCACGGATCGGGTTTCCCTGGTAAGAGGCTCTTCAGGTTTCTGTGGTGGTAGTTGTCCGACACCCCTTATCATATCATATTCGGCTTATACAATGACGGGTCATATGAAACAAGCATAGAATTTGTTTGAGGGGACTGGTAAGATTACAACTTAATACATTTCAGGGAAACCCACAAACTAACAAATATACCTGTTCTTTTTTTTGTAGTGAACAAGCATCATTTTCTACAATTATGGAACTAATAGTCTAGGAAATACTTGAATACAAAAAGAAATCACCAATTCTTTTCAGAAAGCATTTGCCGAGGCTGCGACTTTCAGCCCAAGATATTGTCATTATTTGGGGGTTGTATTGTTATATTCATCTGAAATGATAAAAATCAATTACCGTTGTATTTTGCTTAAAGATGACTGCAACCTTCTATAGGCGTCTATGCATCATAAGACAGTAATTGTCTTATACATTGATCAATACATTATGTATTTGAGGTGACTTTGTTTTGTTTTGACTTATAATGATACAGTACTTATAAGAGTCCGACAAAATTAAATGGGTAAAATCATTAAGATTATGTAGATATGAACAAATGATCTTTACACGCCCTACATCTTATCCAAATAGGTATTACAGATGTTAAAAATCATTTCAAAAGGTGCATCAAGGAAGTTATTTTTATTTTCAAATTTAAAGCCATCTGTCTCCACCATTGCTGTTGAAAAATACATCTAAAAAAAAAGGAGATTCCGACCTTCCGATCCTACTTATTTTTCAGGATGTAGGAAACCTGAAATCAAGAACCTCTTTTTGGGCCTTAAAATAAATGCCATCTTATACACAGTTATATAAATACCTACCAAGAATTGCCTCAAACTCTGCCAATGTCTTTCAAAACAATTATTGCCCATTAAGGGACCATTCTGCCGGAATGAAATGTGGCCACAGGAGATATGGGAACTTGAGTACAGTTTTGCATGTTCTCTGTGATTGTTAGTTTCTATTTTTGATATTGCCACTTTTGTTGGATGTTTATAGTTGATTGCCTATTTCATGCCATGGATCGAAAAGTACTTAATACAGTGCGCAGCCCAGTACTATAATAATTGCTCCAGACTTTCTTGGAGTGATTGGTCTCGAAATGTTAAACAACAATTGGAAACTATTCCATCTGTGACAGAAAAATGTCATCTTGTGTTATTACTTTTCTAAGGCACAAAATCATTACATTTGAAATAATAGGGATAACACTTCTATATTAAAATGGTTATCGGATCCACCATTCTGAATTCTGTAAGTCACTAATGATAGTGAAATATTTACTCTTACTCCGGGGAAATCTGGATGATCTAGCTGTCTCTAAGGGGGAATACACATTATACATTTATACAATTGAGTCGGATCTCAACCTATTTAGACCTGAGCTGCAGCAAAACGCATTGGGAATATACTGCGTGTAATTGTGTAGAATTAGTAGGGACTTCGGGTTGGATTTCTGAGGTGAATCACTTGGAAACAAGTTGGAGTCCTGTGGCCCGTTGCACAATGACATTTCATAACAGCACAACCTTAAGGATAACTTTAAGAACGGTTGTGTAACAACGCAAAGTTGCCTTGTTACAAAACCCTTATATTTCGGTTTCTACTGGATCAAATTAAATTCTGTAAATTAATGTAAAAAGGGAAATAAAAATAAATCCTGTAAAGATTACAGCGCATCATTCTAAATATGTGTTTATCAGTGTCAAAACGTGTGTTGTTAAGGATCAAAGTAACAACGGAATGCTGCACTGTTTTATTATTTTCTTTGTTATGAAATTCATTGTGCAACAGGCCACAGTGGTTAAATTAGTGCTAAATAAGAATGCTTGAAATATTTGAATGAGCTAGGGAGTTTAGTTGAGTCTAATAGTGTAGCGGGCCTTAAGACTTTTTCATGCTGCTCCTTTGGGATTTGAACTTGGGAGCCAATCCATTACCATGGAGCAATAAATAATCAACGTTTCGCATTGTCCCAAATAGACTGATTAAGGGAATACATGCAATAGAGGCATCTGCGGCTTATCAACAGTACCACCTGCAAAACTTTCGGGGGAATTCCCACGATCAAACTTCCAGGGCCCATATTTTACTAATAACTAATTTTGCTAATCAGGGACATTTTGATCCGGGTCTCAAGATCAGCAATTTTGTCTTTGACTAAAAGTAATGGTGTTATTGCAAAATAGTATCAAAGAGGGATTATCGGGTGTAGAATTTATGCATGATAGGCAGAATTTCTAACCATGAGATGCTATTCAAAATGTCCCTGATTAGCCAAAATAGTTACAAAGATATGGGCCCAGGAGTCGATTCCGTAATTTCACTGTAGCTCAAAGGGGGTATTCCACTACACGACTTGGGCTGCGATATGATGATGTCGCAAGGAAATTGCACGTAATATTGTTACAGATTCTATGCATTCTATGTTAGACATGTGTGATATGCTCCAAATTGCCAGTTTTAACCATTATATCACTCTTGTATGCGAGTTTGCTTGTAATATCATTATATCGCGCTGATATTGTAGCCCGTGTCATGTAGTGGAATACCCCCTTAATTCTCCATACTACGGATAACTGGTTTGTGTATTAATGTGCATCTGCAGGTTGATTTTGGCTAATTCTGTAGACAGAAACACAGGGAAAACTATAAAATATATACAATTATTGCTACATTTATATTTCTTAGTAACAAATACTTTTTCAACAACACTGAAAAAAACGTCAAGAAAAATACTGAAAGCTCATCATAGTTTTCATCATATTTAATAGCAAAAAGAAGAGCTAGTGCTATTTATTATATCTAGACACACACATAAATAAGACTTTCCAAAGTAATATCACTTGTCTAAATTGAATTTACCCTACAGTCGAGCTTCTTATTCCCAAACAGTGGCCCCATAACAGAAGGACCACTCTAGTGTATTGGAAAATATCAGATCGATAAGAGAAAGTATTTTGGTTGTTCCAGGTTCGCCAATCAACATTTTCTACTGGGATCCTCTTTTTCTTTTTTATTTATGTACATAATCTTGTATGCAGAGATGTTTGGAGGGGGAGACTTTATGTGCAAATTTCAACACAAGGACTTTCCCTTTATAGGGCAGTAAACCATCCCGGCCCGCCCCTCTCTGCATAACCTCCTTAACCTGCCCAGATCTCTACAGATCCCCCTGTTGCCGTTATACCCCACTCAGACCCTGTCCCTCTATCTAAAGCCCCATATCCACTAGGCGATTTTGCCTGTGTGTGCCGACTAGAATCGGCCAATTATTCTCATAGAATCAGCTGATTCTAGCACCGATTCAGACTGCCAGTCAGTATGGTACATTGAAATATACATGTTTGATACCAGTCGGCCCTAGAATCGGCTGATTCTTCAAGTAGAATCGGCCAGATTTTAGCACCGATGAGTTGGCCGACTCAGGCAAAATCGTCTAGTGGGTATGGGGCTTTCCACCCATACCCACTAGGTGAAGTTGGCCAACTGATCAGTACTAAAATCAGCCGATTATTCTAATAGAATCAGCCGATAATTCTAATAGAATCAGCCGATTAGTCTAATAGAATCAGCCGATTTTAGTACATTCAGATCACTAGTCAGTATGTTATATTGAAATATACAATCTCTATGATTTTCTTTCAGTATACTATATTGAAATGCAAATATTTGATCTGAATCAGTGCTAAAATTGGTTGATTATTCCAGTAGAATTGGTGAGTCGGGGCTAAAATCGACCGATTCCTATGATTGTCTGTCAGTATACCACATGAAATATGAATGTTTGTTCTGAATTAGTGCTAAAATCTGCCAATTATTCCAGAAGAATCAGTGAATCGGGGCTAAAATCCACCAATTCCTATGATTGTCTGTCAGTATACAACATTGAAATGTGAATGTTTGATCTGAATTAGTGCTAAAATCAGCCGATTATTTCTGAAGAATCGGTGAATCGGAGCTAAAATCAACCATTTCAAATGATTGTCTGTCAGTATACCATATTGAAATGTGAATGGTTTGATTGGAATTAGTGCTAAAATTCTTCTAGTAGAATTGGTTAGTTGGGGCGAAAATCAGCCAAATATACCATATTGAAATGATAATGTTTGGTCTGAGTCAACGTTAAAATCAGCTGATTATTCCAGTAGAATCGGTCAATTTTGGCGCCGATCCTAGTGAAAATCGCCTTGTGTGTATGGGACTTAAGCCCCATACACACTAGGCTATTTCACTGGCAACAGGCGACAGACAACTGGGAGAATCAGCCTATTCTTAAGGTTGCCTGTAAGTATGTTATATTGGAATGTGCAGGTTTGATGTGAATCGGCGGTAAAATCGGCTGATTCTAGGGGCAAAACCGCCGAAATTACCGGCGATTCGTCGGCCGACTGTGTAAATATATCCTAGTGGGTATGGGGCTTTACCGACCTTCTGTCCCCAACTGTCCCTGACCCGGGCCCGGGCTGTAACTCCCACTGATAACATTCCGGTGGGGACGTCTTTTGTTGCCATGACAACCGCTGGTCTCGTCACCATGGAGATCCCACCCCTCCGACTACAACGAGGGCTCATGGGGCAGGGGAGGTTTATGACTGCAATCTATGAACATAATATGGAGAGTGACATGCCAGCAAGAGGCCCATTGATTTTAGGCTTGTACCTCCTTTGGCCCGTTGCACAATACCGATCGTAACAACGAAAATCAATTAAACAACGAAATCTTTCGTTGTTACTATCATTGTAACAACAATTGTTTTGACACTAAAAAAATGTCTTATTTAGAATAATCTCAAAGATCTGTAATTTTTACTGATTTTTTTTTTTTTTTTTACCTTCATAGTATATCAATTTACAGAATTTAATGTTATTCATTAGAAACTGAGTTTTTAAATTTGTTGTAGCAACAAAACATTTCGCTGCTAAGCAAACGCTCTTAATGTGATTGTAACAACGAAAATTCATTGTGCAACGGGCCACTTGTTCCAAGTAGACGATATGTTGAATGGCTTTCATGTAGCTAGGTGATGTTCCTAAAGAGATCGAGGGACATGGGCGGATCCAAGGGGGGGGGGGGGGGTCACCCCTCCCTTTCTTCAAAAAATGTTATGTTTATCAATGTAACATTTAGTCAAAAATTGATCAAGGAAAAAATATTTCCAATAGCGCAACCCCCCCCCCCCCCTTTTCAAAATCATGGATCCGCCGCTGAGGGTCCTCAAAACAAGACGGATACATAGAGCTATAGTAGTCTAGAAGAGAAACAGTTGTATGACATCACAAATTGGAATGATTATAGAATAAGGTCATTTATGAATGTGGCTATATCACTATATCACTTTATGATAATAACAAGGACGTATTTCCTGCGTCAGTATTGATAAGACATATTCAGTATTAATATTTTTCCCATTTACCAATCGATGTATAGGTTCCTTCATTGAGTTTGCCAGTACATTGTGAAGATATTGGTACCATTACATTCTAATTAGAATTGTTATCAGGGGTCACATAATTGTAAAACGACTGGGTGTGACCGTGTCCTGTGCATGATCTAAGGGGTCTAATCATGTCCGGGTGTGCTGGGATGCTTGATTACCTGATTCAAGATTAATTAAATGAGAGAAAAGCAAAATGAAAAGTATATCCTTAATACCATGATACTTCTAAGAAATCTAAATCAGCACTCAGGACGCTTGATTTGATGAGTACTAGTTATGAAATGGGCCAACAACACTTGTCAGATCTAACAATGGAGGCAAACGGTTTTCTCTTTCTTGAATGGCTGATTTATTGGTGGAGTCAGTTGTGGGGTTGACTCCCTTAAAAAGTCTGTCATACCTTCACGCTGTGGCAATTTATACGCACATGGACACATGCATAGATAGTTGCCCAGCCAAGCATGTGACGTTACTATAACATTGCAGCAATGTCCTGAAATACAGCATTTTGATTGGCTGGCAAACCTGCAAATCTGTCAAATGATAACATTTAATAAATCTTAATATTCAACCAGTACTTGAGGATATAGAAAAACATAATTCTCGCTTATTTCAGTAAATCCAACTCTTGGAAACGAGAATGGCTTATGCAGTTATTTTGTCCAACCCTTGTCCAACCGTGGGATATACCCAATGTGGGATGGGCTTATTGATCACAGAGAACTGACCTTCAATCCACCACTTGTCCACTCCCCACCACTTATCCAAACGTCCACACTGAGACTGATAAACGAGTCACACTTATTGCATACAAACAACGAACCTCTAAACTAAGAGATGCAACTCATGATGTTTGGCTGTGAAAGTCCCAACGAGGGCACCCCCTATGAGAGTCTGTGCACATCGTTATGACGTGTACGTCTCTTTTTCCGTTTTCGTGACGTCATTCATAAACAAAGGGCTGCTGACGTCACAAAAACTGCAAAAACGCGTCACGTCGTGACAGTGTGCACAGACTCTCATAGGGGGTGCCCTTAGCAACGACGTCAATATCACCCATGCACGATTTGCATATCTTTGCGTAGCTATACTATTTTTGATACAAAATATCAGTCCCAAAAGTATGTCATGCTGGAAACACCAATAGGTGGGAGAGTCAATCACAACTGACGGTGGGGCTATACGCTGCGGGCTCCTGTCTAGCGGGGCGTGTAAATAATCTATGTGGCCAGCAGTTCTATCAGAGATGGTAGATTGGGCCCGGAGCCGGCGCTGTCTGGATGTGAGTGGCCCGCAGATGACCCCAAGGCCCTACAGCACTACACGTTTTTGAGCTGCGATTCTTTTTTTCCCTTTTTTCCCCTTTTTTTTAAGGTTTTATATTGCAATAGCAATCAGGGTTGCCCCTGGTCTTTAGATTATTACATTGATTAGCAAGTAATATGAAGACCATACAAAAGTGAAATTGACAAGACAGTGATCAATGATGTAACATCACCAAAATTAAGAGTGGGAGCATACATAAATACATAAAGTACATAAATACACAGTCATTGTATCAATACTAAAGTAAATCTTGATAATGCCTATATAACACACAAACTTTCGATTTGAAGGAGTCCCTACTTACATAGTGTTGTGTATCTGCACTCAAACCATTCCAGTGATTTACACCTGTATAGGGTTTTTCTGAAAATTTATTATTTACTCTTGAAATAATGATGTTACAGAGAAATGGCACATATTAGATATAAAATTCTTTATTTTACATATTTTACACTGCCGGTTTGAGCTGCAATATGATGATGTTACAGAGAAATGGCACATATTACAGATCAAATTTATTTCACAGGCTCCAAATTGCCATGCTCCAAATTACTAATTTTTAACAATTGTATCACTCCTTTTTGCGAATTTGTCTGTAAAATTATCATATCGCATTGATATCGCAGCTTAAGTCGTGTAGTGTAATAGGGCCTTAAAGCCCTCAAGGCCCTATGACACTACACGATATGAGCTGTGATATCGGCGCAATTTGATCAGTTGGAGAAAATATGCACACAGGACTCCAACTCATATCATTGTTTGAAATTGGTAATTTTCAGTATTTTATACATTTGTAAGAAAGAATCGTGTCTCTAACGTGTGTGATATCTCTGTGCTATCATCATATCACAGCTCATATCGTGTAGTATAATAGGGCCCCATAACTATTATACTATATAACATCAGCTGCGATGTGGCTATGATATGATGGGGATATGACTGAATCATGGTCATATCGTAGGCTGCTACAATACCAAACTTATTGCAGTAGTGTAATAGGTAGAAGCCCAATTACACTACACCACTGTGATATCAGTATGATGGAATCCCAGAAAATATGTATACAGTAGTGATAGAATTGTTTGAAATTATCATTTGCAGTATTTTACACATATGTAACAAAGAATTGTGTCTCTTATAAGTGTGATTTGTCTGTGACATTGTCATGTCGAAGCCCTACTGTACTTCACAACACGGTCTGTAACATGACGATGTCACAGAGAAACCACAGATATATATATATATATATATATATATATATATATAAAACACAAAATTCTTTGTTGCACGTGTAGAATAGCACTACCATAACCAGGGTCAGCCGTATAGGCAAACAAATGGGGGTGGTATGGGGGTTGGGGGGTGACAACAGCTGAGGCAACCGTCTATCTATTCAACCTCCACACCATGAGCAAATATCCCTAGCACAGATAGATGATTTACAGTAATCAAAGTACCCTGCAGTTTAATTTTGGCTAACTTGGTTGACAAAACTCATGGACATTTGTAGGAAATGTACAAATATTTGCCATATCTCTATCTGTAATAAATACAAATCATATTTTATATATATTGAATACATACTCAATGCTAGTTTTCCATTCAGCTAGACAATAAAGAATGCCATTATTAATCTTAAATATTACCCCGTATGCATATTGATCTATACTAGTCTGCAGGTACATTGAAATAGATCCTTGCTATCCGAGGTGGGGACAATAATTGAACTATAATGTATAAATTATATAAAGTATACATATCAGTGGCCAAATAGACCGTACAAGGGCAGATCTAGCCAACCTGAGGGGGGCTGGACAAATTTGTAAAATATATTGATTGGTATAATCGATTTAGGTGATGTGCAAGTTTATGGTATGACAGGAGGGTCATGGCCCCCGCGGCAGCCCCCTGGATGGGCCACTTCGATTAGTAAAAGTCTCCAAATGAATCGATATTTTACTCAGACTAATGACACAAACGTTAGGAACTTAATCGGAACTAGCTGCTTTGCTTTTGAAAGCACAGTGTTAACACTCACTTGAAGCTTGTCTGGCTGTGTAAGGTCTCAGAGAGGGATGCCCTTCATAAATCAGATTCCCTTGAAATGCCCTTTGTGGTATAGGTTTGGTAGTGCTACAGATGATGTATCAGGTCTCTGACTACTACCTTTCAGGGTGGACATTTAACACCTGTTAATGGGTTTACCATTCCCCAGGGGGTGACAGACCATAGCAGGGGTAAGTATAGGTGGGCAAAAAGGTAACACTCCTCGGCGGTTAAGAGCAGTTTTCCTTATTTTTCTCCCTTTTCACATCTCGTCCGGTCCAGGTTATAAAGGCATAAATAAAAAGTGTACTTCCTCCTCTCATAGACATCTCCCATTGACGTTCTATACAGACACGTCCTTAAAGCATATATTCCACTACACGATTTTGACTAGTAATAATTTAGGAATTTCTAAATGATCAGAAGAACTGAATAAAGACCCAATGCATGCAATATACTATTGGAAAAATAATTCAGACATAATAAAGTCCTTTCTTACTACATCTCTACTCGCGATTTTCAAAATAGGAAATTAAATCTGCTCGTTGAATAAGGGCTTAACTTTGAATTGCTGCATTAGCCTCTATGCAGCAAATCACAGAGGCTTTCAGGTATAGAATTCTGTTCACCACTAGAGCGATGAATGTGTGAGTAGGTTTGCAGGTGTATAGGCTTCAGCTGGTCTTAACAAATTTATCCAGTTCAAATATAAGGTAGGTAATCGCATACGAGGGTAAATGGTTTTATTTCGCTCTCGTTAAATCATTTTTTGGACACACATGCACAAGAAATACACCTACAGAATAATACTACGTAGTTGCAAAATATTTGGTTTGGCATATAAAAATAGCAAGTCCATCTAACAAATCTTGAAAAACGGTTTGGCCTTCGGAAAACAATAACTGTGTTCCGGTAACCCGAACTACCCTAATGTTTTGCCCCGACATTTTTATCTTTTAAAGACTTTGTATTGAAAAATATCAAAACCTTGTAAAATATCACAGAAGTGGGACCATTATCCCACTCAAGGATGAATATATATAATATATATATATAAATAAATATATATATATATATATATATCATTAATGTACATATTCATGTATACACATAAAAAGGAAAGGAATCCCGACTAAAATACCCTATTTTTTGAAGTGATGTTACCGTAGTTATTTGTCCTTGACTTATTGACATTTCATTTTCCCATATTATATGGTACCTGGTTGACCTCTACCTGCCCTCTACCTGCCCTCTACCTGACCTCTACCTACCCTCTACCTGACCTCTAGTTGACCCCTACCTGACCCCTACCTGACCTCTACCTGACCTCTACCTGCCCTCTACCTGACCTCTACCTGACCTCTACCTACCCTCTACCTGACCTCTACCTGCCCTCTACCTGACCTCTACCTGACCTCTACCTGCCCTCTACCTGCCCTCTACCTGACCTCTACCTACCCTCTACCTGACCTCTACCTGACCTCTACCTGACCTCTACCTGACCTCTATCTGACCTCTACCTGACCTCTACCTGACCTCTACCTGACCTCTACCTGACCTCTACCTGTCCTCTACCTGATCCCAGTGACCCTGCTGATTATCATCATACCTCCTTCCCCCTATCCCTGTGTGATATGAGTGAAGCAGATAAGAACCTTCAACCTGAGGACTGCAGTACCAGTGTTAGGTTATTGGGTTTCACAGACATACTTTCTTGACATGCCAGGGTGAAATATGCACCTGCTTGAAAACTGTAAATAGCAAAAATATAGATGTTGTGCAGATGACGTGACATCTCTTAAACGTGCTGGCCGCCATGTTGGTGATCACCTTATGATATTCATTATTCCCTATACTAGACCATTTATGCAACATTTTACTTAATTTAACTCCCCAACTAATAATTAACAATTAGTGTCAGTAGGAATAATTTATAAAACTAAAATTCATTCTATGGTCATCTGGTCATGGTCAGCACATGGTGATCACGTCTGCACAAGGTCTATCTGATTCTATAAATCTTACTGATATGCTCTCTATGAGTTTTAAAACGAATAATAATAAAATATTGCAACAAAACGTAACTCATTTTTGTAACCATTGTTTTCCCTGGATACAAATAATAGTTGTTTAAATATTCAGGCCTGTAGACAGGTTCTGCTGTGGGGGGGTGGCGAGGTTCCACAAGCGGAACTTTTGCCTATATTTCAAATAATTTGAACTTCAAAAATGGGGTGGCGAGTGGTAAAAGGTGGAACTTCTCAATATTTTCCTATTATTTCTAGGGTTTTTTACTTTAGGTTATGGAAGGAAAGGTAGAACTTTTTGAAAAATTTCTTCTGTGGGGATGGGGGGAAAGGAGGTGGCGTGCCACCCCCACCACCCCCCTGGGTATGGGCTTGGACTTTTCTTTGTTAAAGGAATACAGATAACCATGAAAATAAAGCACTTGGAACTATCCGACCAAAAAACGCACTTTGAAGTGTTTGTCAACAGAACAGATGTTTCAGCATAACCCAGTTTGATTCTTAGTCTTTATCCAAACTAGAACACCATGTGTTGTTGCTAAGTCACTGTCTGCTAACTCATAATTAAAACCAGCTCAGCCTTACAATGGAAGACAAAATGCCCTATGTATATGCATGAGAGTGCCTTCATATATCATGCCTAAATTATTCTGTTTATCACAAGGGTAATGCACTAGAAAAGGAGACAATATACCTACATACAATATATGTTATACATTATAGGAGCATTATATATCCAGGGTAAATCATTACTGTCACCTAGTATAGCAAAAACAGAGTTTTTATACACATTAAAACCTGGATATATATGTGTATACAAAAGGGAAAAACCAGAGTTGGCACTGACCCAGACAGGGAACCATTACCGTTGTAGGCTGTAGTTACATCCAAGTCTGCTAGTCGCTCAAACCAGGACTGTTAACCAGCCACCATTTTTAGGTGGGATTCCCACCTAAAATGGTTGGCAGGTAGGACCATAAACCAGCCAGCACCCAAACAACCATCAAAGGGGTTCGCCTGCCATTTATAGAGGGCCGATAAAAGAATTCACTAGTCACTAGAAGCCATGGACAGTTGTGGGTGTACGGACCTATTATCTAAGAACTAAGTAGGTCAGGGACGGACCATTCCCATTGCCATTTGCCCCACCCCAACCTCAATAGACCTATCCACTTTGCCAGCTAGCCCACCCATTATTTCTATATCAACATTTTTAGAGAAATGTTCATTATACTTGATTCACAGTAATTTTCCTAGTACTATTACCCAAAACTGAACTTTATAAGCTTTTATCTTATTTTGGTTCACCTAAAATGGAGGTAATTACCTAATTGAGAGAAAATAATAGTTCATCCTCATTTATCAACACCTTATTGACTTAGAAAACACAAGTACTAACTCATTCACTCAGATTTGTGTCAGTGCCTGACTTTGCAAAAACTGCAATTATGTCCGACCTCTGTATCATGCCAGCAATACATCCCAAAGTGGACAGGTCTATTCTCATGTCAGTACGTGTGATGGGAAAACGACGACGGGTTAAAAAGATGAGGGTACTTTAACACTCATAGAGGACCTTGTCAGTGTGTCTGAGTGATGGTACATCAACAAAAAAACAAAGACAATCACTTGTGGTCTATGCAACTTCTGCGCAGTGTCTGAAACGTTATTCATATTCTGTGGGCCTAAATTTGCTTTATTTAACAGCTAGACCAGTGTAACATTGCCGGTCGTTCAGAATAAAAGGTGGATGACAGAGCCGACTATATTCAGCCCCATACCCACTAAGCGACTTTATCCGTGACAGGCGACGGTTGACTGGGAGAGTCGCTGGTGGAGTCACTGGGCAACTGGATTATCAAGAGCGACTTCTTGTTGGTATGGCACTGTTCTGGGCAAAAGATGACAGGGATTGGGATTGGCGGCAAAATTGGCAGTATAATTGGCGGTAAATTATAAAAATTGCTTGATGTGACAGTCACCCAGCGATGACGACGGCCATTCTCCCAGTCGCCCGTCAAGGGTAAAATGGTTTAGTTGGTATGGCCCTTAAGGGCCATACCCGCTAGGTGACTGTAGCGGCGATGGGCGATGGGCGATGGGTGACTGGGAGGATCGTCATCACCAGGCAACTGGAATATCAGGTATATATGATAATTTCCTAACGATCTTCTTGGTGATTTTCCTGGCCATTTTCCCGGTGATCGCGTCACCAGTTGCCCATCGCCCAGAATTTGCACCATACCCACAGGAAATCGCCAGGCGATGGGCGACGACGATGCCGATTCTCCCAGTTGCCCATTGCCCTTAGGGGTAAAATGGCCTAGTGGGTATGAGAGCCTGAGGGAAAACCCTGCATAGTCCTGTATGGCCCTGTCGTGGTGGGTTGGCGATGCCAGGGCTCCTGATTACAATTTAAATATTTTATACTTCACAAGCTTAAAGAGTGTCATGCAGTAATAGATGGATCTTTCAAATACATTTTCACCATTTTAGGTATGTTCACAAAGAAAACCTTCAACTGGTGGCACTTTTTTCATTTCACTACTCATTACTCCCCCCTCCTCCCGGTAAAATAAAAAGGATTTGAAAGTTCGAACAAAAAGTCACCTCAAAAGTCCAAAGATTTTTATTTTAAAGTTCGGACTAATCTTTTATTTAAAAAAACAAACAACCGTGGCCATTAAATCCTTTCCAAAAACATGAAGAAGTGTCTACAACATTTTGTACACGGACTTTGGTTTGTTGTCAAACTACTTTAACGGCCGACCAGAGTAGAACACACATCTGGGCACTCCAGTTTTGTATTAACAAAAAACAAAGAACTGGTCCGCTTATAAAAAGTAGTCTCCAGGTGGTGTCTTATCAGAACCTGCCTTTTCAAAAGGCCACTCGTCTCTGTGTGTCTGTGTGTGTGTGCCATATGCTAGACGTCCACACCTTAAAGGCCCGGTCACATATAGAGACTCAACTCAACTCAACAGTCTTAAGGACTTGAGACTGAACAGTTGCAGACAAACCAGTCTTAAGGAAAAGATGATGAGTGGTCACATATAGAGACTGGATAGTCTTGTGTCTTCTTTCCTCTGCCTATAAACTCAATGATATGTAGGAAAAAGAGGTGTGCCTATTTGCCTTTATATGATTGGATAATGGACTCAAGACAGTTGAGTTGAGTCTTAAACTATGTCACATATAGAGACTGGGCCTTAAAACTGCTTGAGACTGGAGACTATCCAGTCTTAAGGCCGGTCACATATTGAGACTGGGCCTTAAGACTGCTAAAGACTCAAGACTATCCAGTTTTAAATCTTCAACATCTCAAGATTAGAGACCAGACTGATTAGTCTTGAGAAAACCTAAAACTCCAGTTTTAACCCTATGTCACATATCAAAACTATCAGAGACCCAACTCAACTCAACTGTTGAGTTGAGTTCAGTCTCTATATGTGACCGGGCCTTTAAGCCTTTATTCCACTAGGCGATTCTGACTGCCAGTAATTCTCCCAACCACGGATGGCTTAGTTCCTGTAAATTCTCCCAGTCATCGATAGCTGATTTTCAGTATTTCAGGTACCTGCAAGTTAACTTGGCTTAATTTTTTTCGACATAACACAAGGAAATCTAAAGAAAATATACAAATAATGCCGTTTGTCTGTCTATAATATATTAACTTTTCATAAAACGTCTTAGTGATTAGAATTAATGATAGTTCATCTATCATTAATTTCTTTTTAGGTTTTGCTTTCTTTTTGTCGACAAAATTACGTCAAATCAACTTGCAGGTGCTTAGAATACTGTAAATCAGCTATCCATGGCGGGGAGAATTGGGTAATTTATAACTTCTTAACCACTGATGAGGCAAAAGGCCATGCATCCTACATATCATCTGAAACAGATCTAGAATTAAAAACTCTTTCTAATGATATGTAACATACCTATGATTAATCCATACTCCCACTGCCAATTTTTGAAATCAGGAGTAAAATCGGCTAGTGGAAAGCAGTCTTACCTGTACTTAACTGGGATGTTTACCTTTGACTCCACTCACCTGCCTCAAATTACCAAGTCTCCATGACACCAACGTTACCTACACCTGAATAGACACCCTGACCTATTCCAGAAATGTCATAGAATTTAATTCAAATGAAACAGGATGTTGAAACGACTGCTTATGATAATTAATTCTAGAAGTATGCAAACATAGAAATATAGGTTGTTATACAGGCTTTATCAACATTCTACTAATAATCATTTCTAGGAGCGTTGGATGAATACATTTATATAAATCATGAGGTAAAGTCAAGGTTATTCATTTTAATTAGGCATTTGCATTTTATAATTTCTGATCTACATTTGAGTATTCCTATCTTCGTATGTATTAGAATAAAGTCTTGGTTTTAGATCTTCAATTGTGTACAATGTAAGGTCGTGGCACAAAGGAAATCTCTTTTGCAGCCTACCTCAACACCACAAATTACATGCTATATGCCCTAACACAACTTTCCACACACCCACCTAGCGATAACCACTGCTACACCTCTGAGTTATTGAATAGATGGGTTTAGGGTAGAATGCAGGTCAGCCAACCCCTGGTATCTATACTTGGCATCCAGGGAGCTGAGGCCACTCAAGGCCCCGTCACATATAGAGACTGAACTCAACTCAACAGTTGAGCTGAGTTGGGTCTCTGATAATCTCAATATCTGGCATAGGGCCTGAAGTTTTAGGTTTTCTCAAGACTGATCATTCTGGTCTCTAATCTTAAGATGTTGAAGATTAAAAACTAGATAGCCTTGAGCCTTTAGCAGTGTTAAGACCCAGTCTCAATATGTGACCAGCCTTAAGACTGGATATAGTCTTCAGTCTCAAGCAGATGTAAGGCCCAGTTTCTATATGTGACATAGTTTAACTCAACTCAACTGTCTTGAGTCCAATATCCAATCACATAAAGGCAAATTATTTATATAATCTATAGACACACCTCTTTTTCTTACTTATCATCGAGTTCATATAGGCAGGGGAAAGAAAACTTAAGACTCTCCATTCTCTATATATGACCACTCATCAGTTTTTCCTTAAGAGTGGTTTTTTTGTAACCATTTAATCTCAAGTCCTTAAAGCCTGGTCCCCACAGGGCGACTACTTTGAAAAAAAATCGACGATGACCAACGTCATTTTTGGCGGTTTGGTCGCCCGATGACTTATCACATAGGGGGGCCGTGATGTCTGGCGACTAAACCACTAATCGCTGTGGTTTCTGAGCGAAATATTGGACATGTTTAATATTTCTCCATAGCCACAGGCACTTCTTAATCGCCGGGCGATTTAGTAAAGTGTCCTCTAGATTTACAGCAAGAGCATCCTAACATTACCTTTTTAGTAGTCGGGCGACTAATTAGTCGCTCGGCGACCAATATTTCGTCCTTGGTCGCTGGAGAAACGCACTAATCGCCGGGGTTTAGTCGCCATGAGGGGACCCGGCTTTAGACTAATGGACTAGTAGAGTTCAGTCTCTACATGTGACCGACCTTTACACCTACCTCCTGCCGTTCTACCCCCTACCTCCGCCCATGCACCCTGCCCCTTACCCCCTTCCCCCTCCCACCCCCACCTGTTTCCCTCCTGACCGCTATCCTGGCCCCTGGACCCCCTGCAGGGTAATCGGCGGACCCGTGGGCAGGTGAAAAGGTGAAGTATTTACACCTGAGAAGGACGTGTCTGTCAGGACGATCATAGAGGGGAGAACTTGGGTAGGGGGAGGGGACAGGCAACCACCAGAGGGGATTAATATAGGTTAACGAGTCACATGTGAATGTTAAAAGGAAAAACATCATAGTATCAAAACACAATTGACCTTCCTGGGACATTGGAAATAATTATGTCAGTTAACTAGCCAGGGATTACTTCCATAGGGTCCTCTTCCATGAAGAAAAAATTACCTCTCATCATTTGGATGATTTGTTCTGATTTCAAAATGTTCAAGTTTAAAATGTCATGAAAGATGAGTGAAGTTTCCAGGAATAGTATTTCAATTCTTAAACTATTTAAGATTCCCTTAAGAATCCGAAAATCCAGAAATTGGGCAAACGGAGTTCCATTTGTTTTCCCTGTTTTGTTCTCAAATTCCCTGTGTTTTCCCCGACGGGGAATCTCTTTAGCCAATTTCCCAGTTTTCTCTGGTTCTCCGGTCAGTATGGACCCTGTTTTTCGTTTTGACAACAGGTGAATCCATTCAAACAGATTTCATACAGAGTATAATTTCATATGACTGTTAGTAGGAAGAACGTGTACATAATATTCAAGTACATTTATTTTGGTCATCCCAGATTATGGAAAATATGTAAGGTAATAAGAGAGCGATTACTTATAATATTATAAAGAAGAATTCATTCATAACTACCTTTTACAAAGTAGGTTTTTCAAGTTATTTTTGTTGTAAGAAATTACAAATGAAACAATCAAACAGTAAACAAATAAAACGTAACATTGACAACACATAGATTTATTCAAATAGCAAATAATCCCTATCAATTGATGCCTCCCCGATGCTACTTGGGCACCTTTGCTGTCTGTAAAGGGGAGCAAGGTGAGGTTGCACTGGGCGGTGGACAAGTAGCTAGCTGGGGGAGAAGCTGATTTGGTGAAGAAGCTTATGGGTTCCTGCTGATCCATTTATCCAAATTTTCCAGGCTCAACAACTACCTAGACGTGCATGACACGACTACAAACAGTCAAGGATCTGTAAAGCCGCGTCCCGACAGGGTGACTAGTTTCCAAAAATTTGACAGCGACCACCGTTGTCCCCCGGCGACTTACCACACAAGGCTGCCATGATGTCTGGCGACTAAACGACTAATCGCTGTGGTGACTGGGTGAAATATTTGACATGTTTAATATTTTTCTCTAGTCGGTGGCGATTAGTGCAGTTAATTGATGGGTAGAGCGTCCAATACGGCCTCTAATCGCCGGCAGTTTGATGGGAAGAACGTCCCAACCTGGCAATTAACTCTCTTTTTTCACCGGCGACTAACTAGTTGTCCAGCGATTTGCTAACTTCTGAATCAGCAGGTGACAAACACTAATCACCGGAATTTAGTCACCACGTGGGGACGCACCTTTAAGGGCCATTCACGTAAAAGCCCCATTCACCCTGGCCATCCTAGGCCTCTGTGATCTGCAAACGTTAGGAATAATTATCATAGCTCTCTGCGACCTGATCCCTTGAAAAATTATTCAACCTGCTTAATATTTTCGCAGAAATCTTGTGCAATTCAAGACTAGATTGAAAATGATTGAAAATGATTGCAAGGTGCCCTCCCTCTCAGTGTCAATGCTATACGATCAATATCTCTAGCTTGTAATCATTTTATCCGACATGAGATCATTTGCGAATGCTTAAGATTATATTTTTGTGGCCCTTTGTGACAGAAACATCGGCCAGGATGAATGGGGCTTAAGACTAAAGCCCCATCCCCATGAGTCGCTGATTGTCAATGATAAAAGCGTTATCGGCCGACTTTCGGAAAGTCGACCGACTGTTTTTATCGGCAGACACTATCATATTTTCTTATCTTCCAAAAATACGTCGTTGATGACAAATAATGTCATCAGCTCGTTGGGATACTATCAAAGACCAAAATGCCGACGACAAACAGGTCTTTGTTGGCCAGAAAAGTGGTGCCAGACGGGTCTATCGTCAGGTTTATCATCGATCGTTTCTACCAAAATATTAAGCATGTCTAATAGGCCTGTTGTCGAAGACAAGGGAACATCAGATATCGGCCGTTTTTATTGTTGGAAAATAAGTAGCATCTTAAATATTACTTGGCGCCAATCTGTCTACTTACCACTTATTCTAGGGGCTCTTTTATCATTGGTCATTTTTCCTATACCTCCTCCCCCCCCCTGTGGTACCTGAGATCATTTGGAATTGCATGAGAGAAAATGTTTGCTGGTCTCTGAGATAGGACCATATACTAGTACAAATGGGGCTAAACTCGTGTCATGCCATTTGTGCTGCAATGCTTTTCGGCCCATGCTTGAATGTCTCCTTGCCGCGATAAAATTATTGCATAGATGTGATTTTTGTTTCAAGCATGAGGAAATCAAAATTAGCATTCGCTGCATGAGATAAAGAACCCTGCGATCAGCTTAGACTATTTAACTATAGATCACTTACTAAAATCTTATGCGTGAGATGAAAATATCAAACGTGCACAAGGAGAGGAGAGTTTTGCTGCAAGGCTGCTAGAAATGTTGTAACTATGGTAAAATTCGTAACGTTTGCACCATTGAGTTTCGTGTGAAAAACAACACCAGTTGCATATCCGTGGCGTTCATAGTTTAATGTAAGCATGACAAAATGACTTTGAATTGTACTCCATACAAACTATGGACATTCAAATTTGATCAAGAATGAAAATATTGATATTTTTCCATAATATTTTGGAGAAGTCAAAAGAAGTGACTTAAAATTATTCCAAATCAGTTTAATCCTCACACAAAATCTAGCACTTTTAAGGGCCTCGGTGTCCTACCCTGCTAGCGGCAGTGGTAAAGGTAGACCGGTCCTACTAAGTATTTCTGCCTTCCTGTCCCCATTATCTGAGTTGCTATAACGTAATAGGCAAAACAATAGGAAAAACATGTGTTAGATAGAGTTTATGGCCACAATACCTTATGTAAGTTGGCCAAAAGTGGATTTGCCCATGAGCTTAATAGCTCTAATGTGTTGTGCTTTCAGTTTAATTATCAATTCCATCAAACGGTTGGATGATCAAAATGATTATATTGAAACAATAAATCATGAAACCATTGCAATAATGTACCTCAAGGAACCTACCCTGTATATCCTTGACAAATAGCTATACGCCCTTTCAGGGACATGGTACAAATTGGTAAGTAGTTACAACACCCCATCCAGGTGCGGGCAGGCCCGTCGGACATACAGGCACCAGGTGGGTACTGGAGTCTGCCCGGAGGGGGGGGGGGGGCACTTCCCAGGCAAAAATATGACGTTATGATAACGATGCAGCAACGTTCTGTTTAGTTCTGCTTTGGCTCTTGTCACGTTATTTTGATGGCACCCAAAATGTCTTTAGAACCTTACATTGCGACGTTGCACTGTAATGTTATTGTAACATTCTTGTAATGTTCTTTCATCTCATAATAACATTATTATGATATTCTTTATTAGTTAGGTCTCAAATTTACCAAAATATAATGTTATTATTATATTCTTTTTTAATCAGTTTTAACATTACCTAAAATAACATTATTGTTACATAAAAATTGGCCAGTTTCACAACTAACCAAAGAAGTACAGTCACAGAACGTTCTTGTTACATTGCTGCTTGCCTGGGTTGGGTCTCAAAAGGGTACATAATGCCAAACGGACTCACAGTAGTTACGTCCAAGTCTGCTGGTCGCTCAAACTAGGACTGTGAACTAGTAACAATTTTAGGTGGGATTTCCACCCTGTATCACATAGTGTTTTGGAGCCACTGGTTTCTGGCAAGAGGGGGCCATAAAGAGCCATTAGTTGCATCCCCATCAAAGGTGTTATTCATAATATAAATAGACTACCCAATGGAAATAATCCTGCCATGATATGTACGTTTTTCAGCTGACCATTGAGGGCCATCGGCTGTGTGTGTGTGTACAGACCTAATATGTAAAAGCTAAGCAGGTCAGGGACAGCCACTCTTATGCCGAAAAAGGGGGTGGTAAACTAATTCTATAAAGCAATAATGGGCAATAACTCAAAACGTATCCTTGTATCTTACATTGCTCCACCCTCAAAACTTATGCCAATTTTATCAGAGATTTTCCTTGGCAATTTAGGTGATTTTCGTCTATTTCATGGTATTCAGACCCTCTGAATCTTGGGGGGCGGTGATTTGAATGCCCCAAAAATAAGGGGCAACCACATTTCTGGAAGAGTCAGTAGCAAAAAGTAGGGGTGGTAGTTTGGCAGTGGGTAGTAACTGTCAAAGAGTCAGTGCCCCCCCCCCCCCCAACTCCTGGGGAGCCCGTTGGGTAAAAGGCTGTCAGCCGAGTGAAGTTCTCAGGTGAGTTCCCAGTGCCAGGTGCAACAAGAGGTACCTGACCACCAGGTATGTGCAAGTCGGGCAATTGATGTATTTCACTTCAGTAACCCGCCCCGCCCAGTTTAACTGGTAGGTTGGCCCACCTAAAAACAGGCGTGTTGGGGCATACTCAACATGTGGCCGGGCTCGATGGTTCAACGGTAATGATGGGGCATATATAATTGCCAATACATCTATACTGGTAGGCATGTTCAAAGGATGATTCACATCTTCACGGGAAGTGTTAGAGGGAACACATGTAAAGGGAACACTGTGTTGACAAGCTAAAACATCAAGGTCAAGGTCAAATAGCCTCCAACAAGAAGGACAGGCTAAGTTTCAATGACAGGATGCTCATATATCTCTGTATCACCCGCAAGGCCAACGAGCGGTGCATATTGTGAGCAGTGCGTATTGCCTGGCCGTATGCACCGCTCACTGTAGACTCTTTTTATCAGTAATTTTAACATATTTTGAATATTGCTTGGGTGATAAAATAAAGAAGCACCTTAGGGGATGTCCTCGGGTGGCCGTACTACACATGGGGATTATGTGAAGGTAAACCGCCGCGGAGGTGGCGTTTATGGCATATAACCTCCGAGGCGTCAGCCGAGGAGGTTATATGCCATAAACTCCACCTCCAAGGCGGTTTACAAGCTTATACTACGTCCCATAAACCCAAGAAGCACGGATTACACGGATCTATATGGTTGACAAATATGTATTTTTTATATAAATATATATATATATAGGCCCATATATATATATATATATGTATATTTATCTGTACAAGTACATATTTGTCATTTTAGGTGAGGAGAATGGAGCTGACACAACTGGCCTCCATAGCCTAGTGGTCAAGACGTTAGCCTCATATGTGGGAGATCCCGAGTTCAATCCTTGTTGGAGCCACGTTTTCTTTTCATTGTTTTTCACAAATACTTTTTTTTGAAGATTCGCCATGAGCATATATAAATAGGTTGCATTCAATTGTTTTAAGTTTAGAAAATTCATACATACATTTGATGATATATCAAAAAGATTTTCGGACTTGCTGTAACCAAATCTATCTGTCTGCCATAAAGGCATTCCGTGAATAAAGGCCTTGCCCTATCAGCTGTTCCAATAGGGTAGTGGCTAGCATTTGAGACTTTGAGTTCAAAGTTGGTAGTTCGATCCCAGGCTGTATTAATCTTTGAGTGAAACTTTTCAATAAATTGAAATGAAAATTTAATTTAATCTTTGAAATCACATTGGATGTGTTACTCTTTCTCAAATAACCTCCTCCGGAGGTTATCTGGATAACCTCCGCCGGAGGTTAACCTATAGGCCTAGGCCTATACCTAACATAGGCCAGTCCCAAACACCGGAGGTTACGTTCAGAAACCTACTGGGGGGACAATAGACACGAGGCACGGGAGTAGTATAAACAAACCTCGACATTCGCTGATGGTATGTAACGATCACCTCTCTGTCATACGTCCACCCTCCGATGCCCCCCACGGTGCTTCTTATTGTAGTACGGGGTTGTCAATGACGTACAGGAAATGAAAATACTTCACATAAATCAAACACCCTACCAGAAAATTTATTTTGAAAATATTTCTGTTACATTTGAAAGTTATGGAGGTGCACATCAGGGTGCATTTGTTAGGTACCTAACTAGTTTTACCCCTTTAAACCCTCAGTGGTGAGAACAGCAAGTTTTCCGTTAATGGTGGATTTTAGCAGATTCTCTATTAACAAAATCTAGTAAGCCTATACAGAATACGTAAAATACAATGTATTGTTTAACTCCATTTGTTAAGCCGTGATAATAGCGGAGAGGTAGAACGGAAAGGTTTAACGGAAAGATATGCATTTTCCCTCTGTCACATTAACCGATAAACTAACGGGAACAGCATTTACATATAGGGATAGTTCAATAAAACACAGCTGTTCAAACAGATAGGGAAGTGGTCCAGAAAATAAATCACACAAATGGATTCAAATATGGGGCTATTGTTGTACCACCAATGGATTGGGCACACAGAGCAAAAAGTATATTTACCTACTGCCGGGAAGTGGGATAGAAAAAACTACGTTTGGTAAATCTAGTCTGAGGAGACACTTTTAAAATGTTCACCAAATTTATAGGCCCCGTGACAATTTCACATGCAGTCCACCAATAAAGTATTTCACTGTTGAAATCCTGGACGATTAATAAACCATGTAGGTTCCAGCAAATTGGAAGTTTCCATTTCATAACAGAAGCGGATCGGGGGGGGGGGGGGGGGTCCACAGCGTCCCTACCCCCCTCCCCCTATGGTGGACCTCACCGTTTTAATACTTTGCCAATATGCTGACCCCCCTTTCAGAAATCACCGCTGGGGGCGACCGGGGTGGCTGTGCAACCCATAGGGGATCGTCACGAATCGAGGGCAAAGCCCGAGGTTTGTATGATCCACATGGGTCACACAACTACCTGAGTACAACCCCTAAGTTGCTTATTTATTTTATCACCCAAGAAATCTTCAAAATCTGTTATAATTAATGACACCAAGGAGTACACAGTGAGTGGTGCATACGGCCTGTCAATATGCCCTGGCTACAATACGCACCGCTCGTTGGGAGAGCGGGTGATAACGCATGATATAGCTGCTCTCCAAATGTAAAAATCCCTGTTGTTAGGAACTTAAAGAAGTGGGAGGGCAAGATTTATCGATGTACCTACACCTTCCCTTCTGTAGGGCACTTAGCCCAGTTATTTCCACTCTGAAAATCTATAGGTTTTACACCTTTTTCAGTTTGCGCAATGGACCCTTCCATAGACACCTTGTACCCAAAACTACAAGGTGTCTATGGAAGGGTCAGACAAATCCGCCTGGGGGCACCACATTCATGAAAAAGGTCTATACCTGGCTTCAGTAGAAAGGGTCCACTTCTAGGCACTTCTTGGCGTATGAAACCGGTAAATCCACAGGAGAGGCAGGAGGCACAGTTTCTTCCTAAGGAACTCAATGCAGCTTGCTTTAGATCAAGTTTGAACTCATACACCAGATCGCTGCAGGCAATAAATCAGGCGATTTCCAATGCGTGCTAGTCGTAATTTTGACTAGTAGAAGTACTGTTGTTGCATTCTTGGTAGCATAATACACCTAGATGAAATAGTCCAGGTCCCAAATTGCTATATGAGTCAAGTTTGGACTCAGAGACAAGGTCGCTGTAGACAACTTATTAGGTACTTTCCAATGCGTGCAATAGTCATACGTCTGACTAGTTGTAGCAGTACTTTCGTTGCATACTAGGAAACACATACGCCAAGCCTAGATAGTTGAAGTCCAAGGTATGCTCTTAGCGTTACTGCTCCGGCCCTGCAGCTGTTGGAGGTTGGATGTAAACATGGGTTACGTCCAGGTCTCACTTACTTATGATGTACGGCGTATACCCCTACAGCTAGTAGTAGGGTTGGCCCTCCTACCACCACTACCTCCTCATCCAGGGAGTCTGTCCTCCAAGAGTCCCACGGTACATATCCTCCTGTTAGCACCTATAGGAGGTGGGCTGGAATCCCGTTAGAAGACAGAGGTATTTCAGGCTGTGAAATATGGCCATGCGTACTACTGACAGAGTGCCATAGTGGCAGATGAACTGGGCTTGTACAGCATGGTCCGACTATATATACACAGACACTGACAGACCAAACTCCACTACTACTATACTCTGTCCCTCATAAGTTGAACCAAAAATACAGATGGACGGAGTGGGGGAAGACCAAACTCCACTACTACTATACTCTGTCCCACATAAGTTGAACCAAAAATACCGATGGACGGAGTGCGGGAAGACCAAACTCCACTACTACTATACTCTGTCCCTCATAAGTTGAACCAAAAATACCGATGGACGGAGTGGGGGAAGACCAAACTCCACTACTACTATACTCTGTCCCGCATAAGTTGAACCAAAAATACCGATGGACGGGGTGTGGGAAGACCAAACTCCACTACTACTATACTCTGTCCCACATAAGTTGAACCAAAAATACTGATGGACGGAGTGGGGGAAGACCAAACTCCACTACTACTATACTCTGTCCCGCATAAGTTGAACAAAAAATACCGATGGACGGGGTGTGGGAAGACCAAACTCCACTACTACTATACTCTGTCCCACATAAGTTGAACCAAAAATATCGATGGACGGAGTGGGGGAAGACCAAACTCCACTACTACTATACTCTGTCCCGCATAAGTTGAACAAAGAATACCGATGGACGGGGTGCGGGAAGACCAAACTCCACTACTACTATATTCTGTCCCACATAAGTTGAACCAAAAATACCGATGGACGGAGTGGGGGAAGACCAAACTCCACTACTACTATACTCTGTCCCGCATAAGTTGAGCCACATACACCAATGGACGGGGTGTGGGAAGACCAAACTCCACTACTACTATATTCTGTCCCACATAAGTTGAACAAAAAATACAGATGGATGGAGTGTGGGAAGCCGAAACTCCACTACTACTATACTCTGTCCCGCATAAATTGAGCCACATACACCAATGGACGGGGTGTGGGAAGACCAAACTCCACTACTACTATACTCTGTCCCACATAAGTTGAACAAAAAATACAGATGGACGGAGTGTGGGAAGACCAATTTCCACTACTACTATACTCTTTGCCACGTAAGTTGAGCCAAAAATACTGATGGACGGAGTGGGGGAAGACCAAACTCCACTACTACTATACTCTGTCCTGCATAAGGTGAGCCAAAAATACTGATAGACGAGTGGGGGACAACCAAACTCCACTACTACTATACTCTGTCCCCCATAAGTTGAGCCAAAAATACCAATGGACGGAGGGTGGAAAGACCGAACTCCACTACTACTATACTCTGTCCCACATAAGTTGAGCCAAAAATTACGATGGACGGAGTGGGGGAAGACCAAACTCCACTTATATTAAACTCTGTCCCACAAAAGTTGAGCCAAAAATACTGATAGACGGAGTCGGGGAAGACCAAACTCCACTACTCCTTTACTCTGTCCCACATAAGTTGAGCTGTATATAAAATTGACTCTTGCATGTTGAAGCCCTTAGTCAACATGTGAGAGACAGAGTATACAACCACTACTACCACACACCCCTTCACACAGACCCACACTTACTTTACTCCAGGCCCCAGGACTCCCCCAGGGCCCAGGTGGTAGACTATAGCATGTGGACAGGCGGAACGATGTGACTATAGTCTGTTCCTTTGTTGTTGACGTTTTACTCAGCTGAGTTTTAATGTAACTCCAGGTGAAGTAATTAGCAGGCTGGCACTATAGTCTGTTCCTCGCTAGTTGCCTTTTCCTAAATACAGGCATAACGACGAGAAATAGGCATTATAGTCTGTTCCTCGTGAGCTGACTTATAACTACAGACAATCACATAGAATGAGACACCGGCTATGGTTTATTTCTGGAGAGATGACTTCAGTTGATTTCAGCAATAAGAAAGTGGCACTATAGTCTGTTCCATAGGAGTTCACTAGTCAGCTTAATAATTGATATTCACAGCCTGAGTAGAGGAACACATTAAATGAGTGGTTTCCATAGTGCAACCAATGAGCCTACGAGATGAGAGACACAATTCATCATGTTTCACCGTGAACGTTGCGATGGTGTTGCCCCCTACGAGAGTGCACACCATTACGACGCGACGTATTTTTGCCGTTTTTGTGACGTCATCGTCAGTATTAGAACATAAACAAACTGTCTATGACATTAAGAAAATGGCAAAAAGATGTCACGTCATAACAGTGTGCACGGACTCTCGTAGGGGGCGCCACCATGGACAACGTCATGAAAATCCCGTAGGCATCCGCCCAGCTTACACATCTTTGTGTAGCTATAATATTTTTGGTGCACCTGTCTATAATAGATGCTTGTGCCAACTTCTGCTGGAAACTAGCTCAGCAACTGGCCTGAAGGACGCAGTATGGCAAAAGTTGCCAAGATATTTCTTTTGCCGCTTACAATTGATTAATTCATCATCCTGTGTTCCAAAAGTGCTTATTGACAACAAAAAGGTCGTCTACTTCGAATATACTTTTCACTTTCAAACAAAAACACAATGTGAAAGAGTGTGAACTTTGGCTGTGTGATGACCCAGTCGACTAAGTTACAAAAGAATGACAAATGCCCCAATTATCACGATTTAAGTACCTTAAAGGGAGCCAAAACCAATATAATTGACAAAATTTTCGAAACTGAGATAAGTACAGAAATATGTTAGATGAGTCCAGTTAAGGTCAGTGGTAAAGTATTAGCTTTGAAAACTAGCTCAAACTGAAGTAGAATGCCACCAGAGATGGTAATATTTGCATTTGTTTGTAAACAAACCCTATTTTTGCCGATCCACATTAATTGGTTTGAGCACAAAAAACATGTTTTTAATGACTTTTTACCATATTTCATGGTTTAGATTTTAACATGGGCCAGGAATAGGCTCAAGGAATGGATTTCCATGATTAATTGAGTTTGGAAAATTTCATTGAATTTATTGGTTTTGGCTCCCTTTAATTGACAAAACCTTTGCCTACCATCATGTCAAGGAAAACGTGTCAGTGACATTTAACTTTGACAGACTACCTCAACCACTGTCGCCATCTGTAATAATCTATTCTTTGTGAATGCTGTTCTTTATTCAATGGTGCACACATTATTCAATTTTATCCCTTCATATATCAATTCACAGAATTAAACTTCATCCATTAGAACCAGAGATATAAAAGTGTTGTTACAAAACCTATTGCTGTTACGAAACCAATCTTAAAGTTATTGTTGTTACGTTGTTTAGTATGTATATTAATGACATTGCTAATGTTGGAACAAATAATATAATTTTATATGCAGATGATATTGTTTTATTCCATGATGATCCTGTAGTACTACAAGAAATGTTGGATACTGTTGTTAGATGGTTTGATTCTAATCTCTTGACACTTAATACAAAGAAATCACAGTGGATGAGCTCAAAAGTCATCAATTAAACGTTAATACCTGATGCCCAGATCAAAATAAAAAATGTGAATTTAGATCATGTTAATGTTTATAATTATTTGGGGGTTAAATTGGATCAGAATCTAAGTTTTCAAAAACACAGAGACAAGCTTATGTCTAACGTACAATCTCAAATTAATTACTTTAGAACAATTAGAAAATTTATGAATACTAAAGCTGCAATAACTTTTTATAAATCAACAATTCTTCCAGTTATGGAATATGCTGATTTTATATAGGATCAAGTTAAAAAAATATACTCATGAAATGTTACAAAAATTGCAAAACAAGGCATTATACATTGTCTTAGATCATTATAGGTAGCCATATACTGAACGCCCATCTACTGATGATTTACATAATGTTGCTAAATTATATAGATTCTCACATAGAAGGTATTTACATTTGTTGTCTTATGCCTTTGGTCTCTTGAGACATTGGATAATAGGAATATACGAACTAGATGTCGGGCTGGTCCATTGTTCACAATCCCTAGGTCATGTCATTATAAATCTGTAAAAGATCCTATGTATAAGGCCTGTGTAGCTTGGAACGAGTTACCAGTGGAGTATGCCATGATAAAAGATAAAAACAGATTCAAGTCACAAATAAAACATTTGATCAAAAATCCATTTAAAAAATTATAGTTAGATATGAAATGACTTAGGTTTACCTGACAGGTAGTATGCTGGTTAGACAACAATAATCATCACTCTCAATCATTTCATCTCATTACTTATTAGGTATCATGACTGATATGTCCATGTAACCTATGTCCAGGCCCACTTATCTATGTAATGTATGTTAAGAAGTGGGAATGGGCAGAAGATCGGCAATGCCGAGCCTGAGAGGCCCAATAAAACACAATTTAAAATAAAGAAAAAAAAATTGTTTAACCACATTAGTGTTCAAATATACGTCTAAAACATTTTAAAAAGTAAAATATGTTAGTAAATACGTTTTGGGAATGATTTTAGTATGATTTTTCACGGAACTATCATGTCCAAAGGCTGGCGCCTAGCAGGTGCCCGGCCCTTCCTTACTTAACTAAGTACGGGGATACAGGTCGGGGTTTGGCCCGGTCGTTGACAACACCCTCTACTCTGAAGCTACACTATTTTTGGTGCATTCTCTCTGGGAAGGGTGTCCCGATGGATCCTGGCCCAGCCACCGGCCCAGGATCCACACCGGCCCGACCTAACTACGGACCGACTTCACCTGTTTATAACCTATAGAGCTGGGACACAAGAAACAACTCAAAAAACCTGAACATTTTTCTGTTACCTCATGTTAGTTTGTCTTTTCCTATGATCTCATAAATTCACCAAAATGCAACTCTAATGGTACATTCAAAGTGTAATGACAATATCTGTCCCGTTAATGTACAACACTTCATATTCGGCATATGGACGAAGTAACTAATGAATTACTAGGCTACGACTTTATTTGTCTGTCCGAAACCTGGCTAGGAGGCAGAGCATCTGATAATCTCCTTACCTTGCCAGGGTATAAATTCATTAGACAAGATAGGAATTATGCTGATATGAAACACCGCAAGGGCGGTGGCTTAATCCTTTACATGAAAACGGAATATAAACCATATGTGGATATTATAAAAGGATACTGTAAGTGTGATGAAAATAGTGAAGAATTATGGGTACTCTATAACCGTCCCAACCATAAGCGATTGACTCTAGGTATTGTCTACCGGATCCCATCAGGGAACGCAATAATATTTGCTAATCACTTAGATGCAGTATTTTGCGATTTATTGGGCAAGGGTAATGTAAATAATAAAGAGTTAGTTATCATGGGGGATCTTAACATAGACTTTACGAGAGGAAAGGACCCGAATAAAGCTCGACTAAACGAACTTATGTCAAAATACAATATGAAACAATATATTACTAAGAAAACCCGCGTTGCCAAAAAAAGTCAAACTCTACTAGATTTGGTAATCACCACAATCCCGCCAGAATTAATCTCTGATTCCGGTACACTAAATGTTGTAATTAGTGATCACCTGCCTGTCTATTTAATTAGAAAAAAGAAGAGAGTGCATAATACTCATAGAGTAGAGATGGTGAGAAATTATAGTATGTATGATTTTGACTCCTATGCTTCTATCCTTTTAGACGATGAACGTTGGTATTCCTTCTGGCTCGATAACTTGAGTATAGACGATAAATGGTCCCTTATGGTAGATATTATTGAGAGCAATCTAAATGTTCTATGCCCCAAGCGGCCCATAAAAATACGTACAAACCAGGAAGGATGGTTCGATGGAGACGTATCAAAGGCAGTACAACTAAAACGGAGATTACTACGTAAATGGCAAAATGATCGATGTGACAATACGTGGGAATTGTTGGTTGATGCTAAAATTAGACTTCGGAAATTACTGTTGCAAAAAAGGCGGAATTATATCAGTAATAAACTCGATGAAAATAAACATGCCCCTAAAAAGTTCTGGAAGGAAATAAATACAAACCTACATTTTGGAAATAACAGATCAGTTTCGAGCACCATACAAATTAAAGCAGATAACGAGGTACTGAACTATTGTTAATGTTTGATTTAAGACTGCGTAATGTTCGTGTATATCCAAGTCTTCATGAGTCGTTTCTCCAGAATGCCTGAGTAATTCAGACTGCGTTTAAAGTTTGTCCGTCCACTTCCCAATAGTTCAAAAGAAATGAACGATGAGGGAGCTTCTTAATATGAAAGGGTTTTTATTCAATAAACATCTCATCCCGAGTCAAAGCCACCATGTATAAGTCTTCGTCAGTCCACCTCCCATCTCCTATCAGCAATCAACCACATTTAGAACACGAGTTGCTCCAACACCTTCTAGACCATTCTAGTACTCAGCTCTATCACAATCCTATGTCCGAGGTAGTTGATATTGGTAAACTCCAGTCTGTTACACGGGAGCCGATGTACTTACTCCAAGTATAACTCCTTGGCTAAACTTACTTAGCTGATGTTCTCACTAAACTAAGTGACTACTAACTTCTAACCAACTAACTGCTCGCTCCCTACCTTGCAACGCCTTTTATATTGGTTAACAGGTGGCGCTAGGAGCGCAAGATATTTCTTCTAGAAGTAGACTAGAAGTAGACTTGCTAAGCCTGATCCTTGACGGATTATATAACACGAGAATATATTAAAAGTGCTAAGCTATTAGTACATTCGACGGCGGTCAGGTGTTTGAGTTTAAGGAGGTGGACGACATAGCTCAAACCAAATGAAGATTTCAATCAGATGTGATAAAGTTTCCAATTTCTTGATGATTGGATATATTTATTATTATTACTTTTCATACGGAGAAACCATTGTGGGTGGCCTTGACTCTCGTGGTACATTCAGCACAGTGTCAATATAATCAGAAGTTCTTTTGTTCCTTCAGAAGTATTAATAAAGATACATTCATATGATCGGTTTTGCTTTAGTACAATTTGCTGGTAGTCCCAGGTTGAGACTCAAGATCAATGAAAACATTCATAGGTTTCATGGTAAGTTCATAAATAAGATTATTTATCAAGTTGACTTCCACAGCTTGAAGCTCAAGGTTAGCGGAACCGTTCATAAGGTGGCAAAGTAAGTGTTAAAGAATGATAACATGATCATTTGTATGATAAAGTAATGGTGACATAATCATGGTGACAAAGTGACAAAGTCAGTTTTTTAGAGAATGAAAAATATCATTATCAGCCTATATTGAGGCTTAAGGACTGCGACACCCGTGCATAAGGTGATAAAGTGAGTTTAGAGTTGTTAGCCCATAGTAAGGCTTAAGAATTACGACACCCGTGCATAAGGTGACAAAGTTAGTTTTTGACTTAGTACATACATGTACAGATTCTGATATCTATGATTTGAAACACAAGTCAACAGAACTCAACATATATACAGTGTAAAGTCGTCTTAACCTTCTAAGAGTAACAAGCACACATCAAATCCAATTTCATAGCAAATTAACACAACATAAGTCAATACAGAGAATTCGGACATTTTGAACGAACGAATTTCATGATACAATGCGTGTCAAATTTCAATCAAACTTCAACCAGAACAACATTATTTACAATAAATACAAGGTCCCTGTATCTGACCTAGCAACATTAAGCAGTTGGATCCAGAAAATATTACCATCCACGTCGCGCGCCCACCAGTTATGCTTAGTACATGTGCACTTAGCGGGACGCTTGACTGGAGTTCCCCTCCAGGGTTTGACCTCGATTTGATTCCTCCAGGCGCGAAGCGCCCGGATGGTAAATTCCTGTTTCGAACAAATTTGCAAGTTTGATGGTTCGACCTGATATTTTGGGCCGATATGAATTAATTCTGTCGCTTGATTATGTTGGTTGGGGACCTAAACTTTAGTTTAGCACAGATTTTGTAAGAAATTATACGATGGTTTGATCATGCTAGCCGATTTCAAAATTTGGATCTTTTGGATCAAAAAGGGGTTTCCCAAATTAGCCTCGTTTTGACGTCATTTTAATCAGTGCCGGCGGTATTTCTAACGCGTCAAGACGTGTTTTTTTCTTAGTCTTCAGTGTCATCTCTTTATCTCTTCGCAACATCACCCAGTATGGTTCGCGTTGCCATTTTTTGCACCGAACGTGAGGCGGGCGTACAGGACTACCCTGATCTGATACAAAACCACACGGAGCACATCTACGTGGTTTTTCCGAGCGAAGAGGCCACGACGGCGGAGCTGGCGGGCTTCGCGTTTGCTCACCACATGATGTATCCTGATGACGTTTTAATAGTGATTACGAATTTACTTGACATTCTAACCTGGGACCCGGACCTACGATTATATCTTCCTTTGTTTATTAACCCGGACGCCGTTGTCAACTTCTACGCTGAACTTTTTACTCGTGCCTTCATGAATCTACAAGCCCACCCTGCTCCAGCGACCCTCATCCTTGCGACCCCCTCGGGCTTTGATGCCCGCAGTTGGGCGCGCACGGACAGCGACGGATCTCTGCAACGGTGGCTTAACCGCATCATTCCCAGGATTAGCCGCGAAGTCAAAAGGACGAACGACTGGTTCAACGTGCCGACGGTCAACACTGGTCATGCCCTCCACCTCTCCAAGGTAGTGGCTGACGGTGTTATGACCGTCAATGACTTCCGTGAACTGGAAGACGGGTATATGCCGTCCACCCGGGTGTTACGCCGTTGGGCCCGGGCCCTGGGCCGGGTCTTTGTCCGGTTGCCCGTTATACATTAAACCGCCGGCACTCAACCCCCCCCCCCCCGTGTATATATATTAATTCCGGGGTGATTCCCACCAAGTAATTTGTTAGTCCAATTCCCGGCCTGTGATTAGGACACTTAATTTTCCGGGTTGGTTCCGCCAAGTGATTCTGCCGATCCAATTCCCGGCCAGTGATTAGTACACCTAAGTTTATATATCCAAGAGGAGCAGCCCACACTTTCTGACGGAGCTCCAGACTGTTCACATGGGAGGACACAGACATTTTCACCGCCCTGGCTTGTCGTCGGACACCGCCCTCCTTTCGGTTCAGCTGGACCTTCATCTCGTCCGCCCCCACGCCTGGTGAGTACTGTCCTTACTTTTCCTTGTTATCAGCACGTTAGGTAGGCTACTAACCCGTAGGATTTTAAGGAGATTGTTGGTCAGGAATTAGTTAGCAGTTTTCTCAGCTCGCCCTCACGTTGTTGAATTCCGGAAGCTGATGTCACTCCCGGAACTAGAAACTGTGTTTCGCTGGTGATTTTTGTAACGGGTAGCGTGGGTGGCCACCTGGTGTTTACTTTTGGTTCCAAGATGGTGGACGCGGGCTGAGAACTAGGACCTTGTGTACTAAACTTATTATTTTTTTCAGGTCCTGCGGTATGTTAGGGTGATGTAAATGAAGCAATGTGACACGGTTGGCACTGAAAAGCGTCAGGCTATATGATTTTAGTGGGAGGGATTGTTTAGGCGAACATGATCAAGCATTTTACCTCGCGCGTGGTTGGGCGATAATAGAGGGTTTTCCTGACTAGAGGTTTGTTGACATTACCGATCTAAGTAGGTTTTTTGGAGTGTGGGTGATTTGTACTGTATTGGTATTATTTGATACTATTAACTGTTGGGGACTGACACTGCACATGTGGATTTAGGTATGGGTGACCAGGGGTTCCGGTCTGAGTTGTACAACACTAAATTTGCTGTAACCGAATTCTTTGTTTAGTCGTTCTTCGTACAGGACATTAGTGTAGATGTCTACATTGGAAACAATTCACATGGGGCGTCCTAGGGAATAAGCACTTCCTAGGGTGTTCACCCTGGTAAGTTTAGAATAACTGTAGGTGACCAAGTATTTTGGTCCAGATGGCCCAGCATTAGATTGGCTGTGACAGAATTCTTTGATGAGTTGTCCCCCTTACAGAGTACTGGAAAGATTGACGTGTCGGCCACGTGAGGCGACACCACAGGTGGAGCCGTCCAACGAGCTGTTGGCGACTCCAAGGTAAGTTTGAGAGGGAGTGGCAAGAGCCACCAATACCCGTCCCATATTGAGTCTAACAACAAGACTTCGTCAGTGTCATGGTGTTAGAATAAGTTTTATAGCGAGTATTATTGTGCTGGGTTGTCCAGATGAGGAGACAATACTACTGCAAGGAAACCAGAGCGAAGCCTTCAAGACACTGAATGAGCTCCCAGACAGAGATTCGGTGCTGTCGTTGACAAGAAAGGAATGGTGTTCTCGTTAAAGAAAACTAGAAAGGCACCAAAATCCACAGCAAAGATTACCATCATTCCAAACAGCGTTATATTTGCGAGTTAGGTGGGAACAGTTACACACATCGTTCTGGGCTCAATTGCCATAAAATGTGCATTTTCAGGATCTCACGAATGTCCGAAATGTGATGCAAAACTCACACGTTTGGACTCTCTTACAGACCACATGAGGGGTTAAGAATAATGATAGGAACTGGGTCTATTGTGGTTTACTTAAGAAGCTACTTTGGTTTTCCAAGAGTCAATACTCTTGACAACACACTTTATGTTCATTGTCATAGAATAATTTTCCAATACACTCCAAGGGTTTAAATGTAAACAAGTTAACACCCCCCCCAAGGGTGACAGCTGTTCAGTCATATCCGACTTCATTTTTGTGAAGCGCAACTTCAACCAGAGTTTGTTCTCATTGAATGGTTATATTAAGACAAAATCCCTCTCCCCCTTGTTAGTTACAGGTGGTAGCTCGGCGTTCACCCCCTATGTTCAATCTGGGGTTTGAAGACCGAGTTCCACTTTATATTGGGTAGTGGCGCCCTCTTAACGAGACAAACAGGTGCGCCCCTAACTCCAAACGGTTCACTGAATAGATATTATACCTATGTTAACAGTAACACCTTACTGTCTACCCCATACTTTACATCACATGGGGAAAACCAACATGACAAGCGGTGGGGGTAGCGTTTCATTCCGTAAAGTATAAATGTCATTAAGGACATTAAGTACTAACTGTACAAAGAAGGTTGAGATTATTCGTTCCTCATTAGTTATCACTAGAGGATCGGGTCTCAGATTCAGGTTCATTTCTGATCTGATTCCCGGTCCTCATTAGTTACACGTGGTTTGTCGGTACCTCCCCATTCATAGGACCAGAATGGGCAGCACCGAGTTTCCCATTGTTATAATCGGGAGCAGACTGCATATTTTTTTTTTTTTTAATATGCAGCCTACACCCCCTTTAAATTATAGAGATGTGTAAATGCATCTCCTCAGATCACTCACTTCCAGACAGCACCTAGTAAGTCGGGCCTTTACCGAAGTACAGTACAAGGTTAAACCCGTCCTTTGTTCAGGTCTATGCCCGTTTTTCTCGTGGAGAGTCAAGACTACTCCTGAAAAGACTCCGCCCCCAGCTTATCCTAACTATGCGCACGCGGAGCAGGAATATTTTAGTACTAAAGACAACTTTAGGATTTTAGTTTCTTTCTAATAGACTGGGTAGACTATTAGCTATGGGTGTTAACTAAGTTTTTGCAGCCGTTCGTTAGGGAATCAGTAGACCGTGTCCCCCTTCTTCAGCTCAACTGTTGAGCGGAGACCCGGTTACTTTTTAGCGCCACGACGGCGGCCAAGACTAGTATTTCTTTTTTTTTTTTTCTCTCGACGGCGGTCAACTCTGAAGCCGCACGTCTTCTTTATTAATTTTAATTATTTCTAATTTACCCGGGTCGAAACTTGACTTCTTGCCGTTTTGTCTCAGACCTGGTTAAAACTGGTCTAAACATGCCTAAATAACTTAGTCTTGTACCTTTGGGCAGTTGTTCATTATTTTCTTCTCACAACTTGCCCAGAATTCCCTGAGGAAGGGCTCTTAGTTAAATAAATATTAGGTTGCTTTATATATTTTAGTTTTTTAGGTAAATTTCTTTCTATTCGTCGATTTTTTTGTGATGAAGAGACCGCTTGTCAGGAGCCAATCCACCCGGGGCATAGTGACTGCCATGGTCGGGCGTCCACCCCAGTGCCCTTCGCAGCGTCAGTGACGCGTAACCCCAACGTCCTGCCTCCTGTCAGGCACCACTGACACCAGGCATGTGGGCAGGCTCCTGCTGCTTGTGCAGCCCCCTCATCTTTGAGAAGATTATATATGTAAGCATGCTAAAGAATAGACAGTGGCGTTCCCCAAGTGACTCCTGTACTGCAGCCCGATCCTAGCGGTAACAACAGCACAGGGGTCAGGTGTAGATGGTACTTGCTTGGGGAAGTTCACTTCGCTCGTTGGGAGCATTGGTCCCATTGAGCGCTCTTAGGTTTTATACAGAATTTTGAGTATTTTTTTTAAATGCTAAAATTTCGCGACACTAGGATCGGTTCCAAATGGTTCCCTACTTTAAAAGAGTTGCCAAATCGATAACAATGAGAGTGTTGAGCTAGGCTACCGGGCATGGGACACTCGACTTGAGAGAAATTTAGATAACCCATGGGTCCATAGAGAGACGGTTGGACCAGCCTACCCGACCCAGGTTTCCCTGGCTGGTGAATCCTTATTGATCAGGTTAGTCAACAGAACCCTACCTACCCAAACAGGTATTGCCCAGCGAACTTCCTGTAACATTTTAGTTTTAGTACTCGTACCTTTGTGTTATTAATTCACCAATTTTACCTGTACAGCACTAGGTCAAGTCTTAACACTCGTTACATTGTCATATGATAACTCCATAAACCGTTCCTGGATCTATTTCGGATGTCCCTGGCCTTACTGTCTTTCGGGCAGATCCCGTTCCGGTCGCTGTTGAGGTGGGCGTGGTCGATCTAGGAGGAGCGTTAGGCATTGTTCCATGTCCCATCACCGGTTGAGGCCAGTCCGCTCCGACATCGGACCAGCCTGCGTCGATGAGGCGCGGTACTCCCATGGGTACAGGAGTGGCTAGCCCTGAGGAATATCTCAGTAGTCTGGCCCTGGTATTGTATTTTAAATTACTCATCATTAGACGGGCTAGTTTCTTAGATACCCTCAGGGTGTCTGGTAGTGGTACCTTAGATGGATGTTGTCCAGGTCTAGTCGCTGCTCCCATCAGCTGCGCCCCCCAGGTAACTGTCAGAGTATATTTCAGACACAGCTGGGTCACCAGTAGATCCCTAATGAGCACATAGCCCTCCGTATAAGTGTGGTCTGAAGGCATGGCCAGTTCCCCCAGAAAGATTGTCTCTATCATATGTGGGTTGGCAAACTGTACATACAGTCCATCTACAGTCTTCCTTCTGATATACCTCCACTTTCGCCATACGAGGACCACTATGGCGATGACTAGTACTGCCAATAATATAGCAAGTACTGCCACCGCAGTGGGGTTGGCGGTCGTGTCCGGGCATCCAGTTAGTTCCCTTTCACCGCGCAGCAGCTCCTCCGGGTCCGCCGCTTCCAAGGCCATGGCCCGAGGTAAAGTCATGGTTAGTCCGGCCAGGGCAGCCTTGCCTTGGTGGTTCCGCCAGCACTTCCAGAGGATACACCCAATAATGGTTACTGCCACCACTATGCAGAAGATTGTGAGGAGGCCAAAGCCGCCCCCAAAGTTACCTATAGAAAACCATGGGGCGTGTTTGTCCACCTCGTAGCGGTCAGTTGCTTTCTTGATGCCTTTAGCCAAGTCTTTCCTGTGTTTTTGGATTCGCTTGGCCAGAGAGGATACAGGTATTCTGACCTTTAGGCTTTCCTCGATTTCCAGTAGCTCCTTCCTAATCGTTTCAGGGATAGGATCTGATTCTAACATAGTGGGTTCATTCTCGGGCCTCGTGAAATTAGCGTTCCATCCTTTCACACGACTCGCTGCTCCCAACAGGTCGTTAGGTGGATACACGACCGTGGTGATCCTGGTGCGTCGGTCACAGTTCCGTAAACTATACGGTATCCATGATCCCTGCGTCTGGAAGGCACAATCGCATTCCACCTGAACTCGCGCATAGTTTTCTATGTTCACCTCCACCGCGGGTTGATTTCTGCAAATCATTTGGCCCCGGGTGTCAGCGCTGACCACAAGCATATCTCCGTCGTCCAGATACACTGCCATTTCTCCAAAGTCTGCTTCCAAAAGATAGTCCAGTTCACATTTCTCTCGTATGGCCATGTCATCGCGTCTCAACAGGGCGGCAGTGCAGGTGTTATCCGTAATCTTTTTCATGTAGGGCAAGTCCTTACAAAGCGTGATGGTCTGCCCATAACAGCCTGACCAACTGCCGCTGGCCAGTGGTACGTAGTACTGACGGGACATGGACATAGCCACACTTTTTGGTAGATTAACAATTTGGAGAGCGTCCTTCTTTTGCCTTCCTCTAACTGGTACTGGCACAGGAAAAGTCAGTACTTCGTAGACTCTAAACAGATGTTCGTCGGCCACAACTGGTACCCTTACATACACGATAAGTTCCTGGGTGGTTTCATTAAATTTAAATGAGGGCTGACTGTTCTCATAATAGAAGGAGGGATCTGAAAACGCTACATGGAACCTGGGATGGATTCCTTTCAGATACCTGTTGACTTCCAGGACCGCTCCGACCATATACTGGCGTGGTACCAAATCCATGGTTAGTTGGCCCCGTGTCAGGTGTTGTACACCTTTCCTGAACACGCGCGTTTGCTCTACCACCAACTGGAGATACACCATTTCACCCAGTTTGTCTTCCAGAGCTACAGGTATCATGTTCAGGTACAGTTCCATCCAGTCTACCTTATGTTGGACGAGTTTCATTCTCCGGCGAGTGGTATTATGCGCCTTATTTAATGACCTTAAATTATCCAACAGACCTATCACGACGTGGTTAACCCTTTCTACTGCCTCGTCGTGTTTCTCGTTCATCAGCGCCAGATCTTCGATCATCTGGTCGGAGGACTCTTGTAACACTTTAATTAGTTCCCTGTTATACTTGACATCAGCTGAAAGCCCCTTGTTCCATGATGTTGGAATAGGGAAGGTCGGCCATCCTGGGTCGTCCAGCATGATGGGGAGTTTCTTCATTCTTTTGATCCTTCCGCCTGAGTCTAATTCTGACCCTTGATTTTGAGGTCGCTGTTGGTTGTTTTTAATTAGCGAACTTAAGGTCTCATTGAGAATTTCCCTATACCGACCTTTGAGCGCCTGCGATGTCTGATCCATCCAATTCACTAGCGACCTGACGTGGTAACATGCTCGGTCGAGAGCGTCTCCTCCCTTTAGGTACCGATGACAGACCTGGCCAAAGGTAGCCTTGATGAAGGAGCGCCTTTGGGGAATAGTGATCAGGAAACCTTGTCGGACGTGAGTAATATCTGCGGTGGACATTAATTTTCCTGGTTTCAGTACCACCCCATATTGTTCCAAGGCTATAACTTCAGCATTAGGGGCTAGTCCTTCACGTGGGTTGGAATCATTCCGCAACCCCTTAATGCCTCCTATCATGGCGAAAACGAACAGCACCGACCACTTCATTGTCATTGGTTTTAGCGCTAGTCCGTGAGAGTTAAGTTTATAGTTTAACTAAAACATGTTCACAACAAAGTTACCTTCACTCTTCTGCGCACCACTATCATCCATGCGCCGAAGTATGCCCTCCTCTCGGGCCCCCTGGTCCACTTAGTTTGGGACATGCTCATAGAGATTTTGCCCATTGTCATTCACCACTCGCCTGATGATTCCGCTCTCGTCCTTGGTGACCGTGATCCTCAAGCCTCTCATACGTTCGCAGGACGAGGGGCGCATTGCTCTGAGGGGTCTTGGCCTAGTAGGTTCCAGTCCGAAACGGCCCCCGTTGGATCGTACGACGGTTGGCTCGAGGGGTATGGGTTCGGCACCTGCGGTGGGTTTGTCGTTGGGAGTGGGCTCGGCCACAGTGGGCCCCCCGGCTGGCTGGTTGGCGTCCACTGCTGCTGGTTCCATAGCAGTGGTGAGGGATTGGCGCTGCAGCTCGTTGTCAAGCTGCTCAAGTCTAAACAAGCGGGGTCCGCAGGCTGCAAGTGGTGGAGGAGGGGAGCTCCCGCTGGCCCGTTCCCCACCGGTGGGGTTGGCGCGTGTTGAACGGGTGCTACCTCCACTTTTAGTCCTGGAGCGGCGACGGTTAGCTGTTCCCCTCCCGATCGCCTTTCCAGAGTGGGCAGAGGCCGGCCGCCTCGTGTTGTTTGTTGTCTGGTACCTTCCCTGACGCATTTAGAGTTTTGTGTAGTCCTTTGAATGAAAGGAGCTACCTGAGTTTTAACCTCAGTTAACTGTTTGTTCGATTTTGGCACATCCAGTCCCACTGTCCTTCTAATTTCGTCAACAGTCTCAAATAGTTGGAACAGTGGTTGCGTAAGGTCCCAGAACCAGCCGGCCTGAATCTGCACCGGTCGGTTGGCCGCTTCCCCCTTCTGAACCGGCTTGGCCAACGCCGTTAGCCTTGGCTCGGGCTCCGAGTCACTCACCTCAGATAAATTGTAAAAGTCTTTATCTGCTGCCTTCTTTTTGGCTGGAATCGATTTAGCGGACTTCTTGGCTCCGCCTCCTGTGGTCGTTCTGGTGGGCCGCCGGGCTGGTGTCCTTGGTTTCTTCCGGGCAATCCCGGCGTCGGTTGAGTCCGGACGGACACCCCCCCGGCCCGGCCAACTCCACCGCCTAAGGGTCTGAGCCGGTCGTTTCTTAGTACTCTCCTTCTCGACTGCCTTTTCTTTCATTTGGTAAAATCCTAAAAGAATGGCCCAACGAACCTTCCCTTGGTAGGTAGCGCCCTCTGGTGGGGGCGGCTAATCCGTTTCCTTCTCAGGGGGACGATGATCCTTCCCTCCGTGTCCGCAGGGAAAGTAGTGGTTCCCTTTGGATTGCTATGTGGCCGGAGGGCTAGGCAGTTCCCCATGAGTCGGTGGATCAGTGTCCCAGCTAAGTTCTCTTTCTGCTCCTTCCAGGAGAAGTCGAAAGTTGAACAATTTCTATCTCCAACTTTCGTTCAGAGATAGAATCAATGTCTATCTCCGTTTCCTCCCGGGCTGGGTTGTGCGTACAATCACCTGCAGCAGAGGTGACCGCCTAGGAGCAGAGTTGCGGACCGACTGGTGGATTGGCGCGGATCCCACGAAATTATAACCGATCCGCTTGTCCATGCCGTCTCCATATTTGGAGCTGTATCTTGTTTCAGGTGGGGGGAACGCTTGCATCCGGTCCCAGGAGATGACGCCAAACCACTGGCATCTCCCCTGGTGTGCGCACCCTCCCTTTCTGCCACGCCCCTGGGCGTGGCGAGGTGGCCGTGAGGTAGGCCACCTGTTCCATTAGCGTTGATGCTAACGGTGCCGCTCCGCCGAACCTTTATTTTCACAGGGCGGCAAGATTTCCTGTATTAATCATCCATGTCGTCGCTTTCCCCGCCGTTGAACAGAGCGGCGTAGTTAGGCCGACGGTTCCGACGCAGGTTATAGCCACCTTTCGTCGGGACATGGTCCTCTTCTGTTTTTTCTGGGCTCTGTTCCGATGTATCCGAGATCGGTACATCACCGCAGGGCAGTTTTATAGGTTTGTTGTTGCCTGGAGGGGATCTCCCTTCCAACGGCTGGCCCTTGCCCCTTCGTTTAGCTCGTTTGCGTTTCCTCTGTCCATTAGCACCAGCTGTTCCCCGTTCACAGGCGGCTTTATTAGGAACAAAGGATAAGTTTGGTGACAGCGCGGTGTCCGCACTGGCGCCCTGACCATCAGTGATTTGCCCATCCGTTTCTGCTAAATCAGTGGGACTTGGACCAGGTTTTTGTGTAGGTACCTTCCTGGTCATAGGAACTGCATCATGCTCACGGGGACCGGTCGTTCCCGTTGAGTTTTCAGTCTCAGCACCCCTTATTTCGCCATCTTCCTCAGCGATTTCACCCGTCGGAGTGTGATGCAATTCAAGATTTCGGTCAGGATCTGCCCCTTTTGAGTTAGTGATTTTCGCTTCTCTCACCATTTTGGGAATGCTATGAGGGACGGCGGGAGACCAAGGCCCATGTGCAGGTTTGAGTTTCGAAATGTTTACTAGATGTGGTACCTGTTTCCCAGTTTTTAAAGACACTAGTCTAACAAGGTGGTCCCCTTTTGTTTCAATTACCCTGAATGGCCCAGTATACCTGTTTGAGAACTTAGACGCTTTATTCTCGCTAGCTAGAGGGTCGTACATGTATACCATATCACCCTCATACATTTGAGTAGGCCGTGCCCGTTCATCGATTCGCAACCTCAGATCCTTTTCATAGTTTTGAACTACCTTTTCTGCCATATTCCTAAACATAGCAATATTATCCTTGGTTTGCATGAAAAACTCACAGTCGTTCAGCGTTTCAGGAATTGTTCACTGCTCAGGCATTCCCATGCTAATTGGATCTCTGCCAAACAGCAAGGTATGCGGGCTGTATCCCGACCGTACACTGATCGTGGATCTAACTGTCCACAATGCAATGGGAAGTAGATCGATCCAGTTACAGTGGTCGTCAGGGATATAATAAGCAATCAGGTTTTCAATGGTTTTATGTAGTCTTTCTACCCGAGCGTTGCCAGTCGGCATTCGCCCGGTAGTGAACGTTTGTTTGCACGCTAGTCGGGTAGTAATCTCCCGGAACAGTCCTGATAGGAAGGCCGCCCCCCGGTCTGTGTGCAGACGGTTTACCCGCCCATACCGACACACTATCCCGGTTAGGAAACAGTTGGCCGCGGTTTGCGCAGTGGAGTCTTTCGTGGTGAAAGCCTCCGGCCAACCTGTTAGTAGGTCTATGAAGGTCATGATATATTTTGACCCATCCCTAGCCCTCTTTAGTGGCCCGATGAAATCACACTGTACCACCTCAAAGGGTCGAGTCGGCCTCTCCCAAGACTTAGCTAAGGCCTTGAAATGTGGGGCCCGTCTCCTTAGAGAGCAGGTTTCACAGGCCTTCACATAGTCTGCTATGTCGGCGTTCATGTTTCGCCAGTAGAATCTGTCAGAGATTTTGGTAGTGAGATTACTGATACCCACATGTCCTCCAGCTAAGATATCATTATGTAACAGTCTCAGGACTTTGGGAATTAACCTACCCGGAACTATCATGCGAGGTTTTAGTCTGACCAGTTGGTCTTGGTGTTTGTTATACCTTTTGACGTTGAACCTACAGAGCACCCCCGGTGCTACCATTCCCACAAAATCGGCTTGGTCCATTATTCGCCTAGCTTCAAGGGGATCTGTTGGTAGGTCTCCGTCCTGCAGGTAGTCTATCAATTGCGCGCACTCTGCATCTTGGAGTTGCGCGTTTATTACCGTAGCCACAGAAAGCTCTTCATCCTGAACCTCGGCCTCAAATAACTCACATCCCACAGCGGGCTCATATTCTTCACCTGGGACATGTTCATGATAGACTCTAGACAAATAGTCCGGTAGAAAATGAGTCGCTCCTGGCTCATATATGATTTCAAAATCAAAATCTGATAGCGCTAAAGCCCACCGTCTCAGCCGGGCTGACGGGGCTTTGTAGGCACTCTGTAGCAGGGGGATCAATGGTTTGTGATCAGTCACTATTGTGATTTTAGCTCCCTGCAACATGTCCTCATAGTTCTTAATGCCTTTAATCACTGCCAGAGCCTCTTTTTCTGTTACCGAATAATTTAATTCGGCGTCACGGAGGGTACACCCCCAGAAAGCAACCGGACGGTAGATTTCATCTAGTTTATGACAAACCGCTGCACCGCACGCGGCGTCTGATGCATCAGTTAGCAGATAGAAATGCCCTCCTATATCTGGATGAATTAGTAAGGGCGGCGAGGTGAGCAGTTTCTTTAACTGTTGAAACGCTTCCTCGCAGGCCTCTGTCCACTCAAAATAGACTTCTTTCTTTAACAGCCGGTTTAAGGGCTTTGCTAGATCAGCGAAATTAGGGACAAACGATCGGTAGTAGTTACACAGTCCCAGAAAGGATTTAATAGTTTTCACATTATGTGGACGGTTAAAGGCTGTAATCTTTTCTGTGGTTACCCTTTGTGTAGCCACTCCTTCCGCGTTTACTACGTGGCCGAGGAAATTGATTTCACTGCGGCACCACTCACACTTTGACGGTTTTAGTTTGAGATTAGCTCTCGCCAAAGCTTGGAGAACCACCTCAACGCTCGCCAGGTGTTCTTCAAATGTAGTGTCGTAGACGATTACGTCGTCTAAATATGCTAAGCATGTTCTAGGAATCAATCCCTTTAGCGCTATGGCCATTACCTTGGTAAACTGCCAAGGCGCGCCAACTAAGCCAAATGGTACACGCTTATACTGATACACACCCATCGGGGTTTCAAAAGCGGTATATTTTCTACTGTCTTCTTCGATTACACACTGATGATAGCCGCTCAACAGATCTAAAGCTGTCCACATAGTGGGTTTCTTGTAAGCCATATATAGGAAAAGCGAGCGAGCTGTGGGCATGGGGAATTTATCTTTAAAAGTGACTTGATTAAGCATGCGAAAGTCTGTACAGAGCCTAGGTTTGCCATCTTTCTTCTGCACTACCACCAGCGGGCTTCGCCAAGCCGATTCGCTGGGCTCTATGACACCTATATCTATGAGTTGCCTAACCTGTTCATCGATGATATCCATTTTCTGTGGAGAGTATCGGTATGGTCTAGAACTTATGACTCCCTGCGACTCATCCACAATGATTCTCATCGGCGCTATTTCACAGTGACCTAACTCTTCCATTGAGAACGCTAGTGCATTCCTGTTGTTATTAAGCATTTGTCTAAACCTTACCTGTTGTTCTTCGTTTAAGCACGACTCGGTTAGATCTATTTTACTTACATTTTCATCCATTTTACCTCGGGATTTCTCCTCAGAGGTTTGGCTTTCCATTTGCACTGCGTCTTTCATTACTTCTACAGAAATCCTACAGATGGACATTGGGGTCTCTGTTTTAGTTAGATAACACAAGTCTAGGAACTCTTCTATCTGATCTTGGTTTACCTCAGGCACTGCGCATTCTTCTGCAAAAGCTAACACTTCCTGGGGAGTGATTTCTTGCATTTCATCTAGCGGATTCATGACTTTGATCCACCACTGACTTCCCACCGTATTCACGCACCCCTCCACTAGGACCGGGGCAGTGACTGCTGGTGCGCAGTAAGCGACTGGCGAGTCCAATCCCAGCGGCTCTCGGGTGGTAACCGGTATGATGCATTCATTTCCCGGTGGAATTTTCACTGTTTCTTTGCTGACTATAGGGTTTCCACAAAACACTTCTATCTTTGCGCCTGGTAGAGATAAATCTGATCGAAGCACTGTTAATAAGTTTCTACCGATTACTATTAGGTGGCATAGATCGTCCACTATGTTGAAATCATAGCAGACCACCGATCCCTGGATTGAAAACTTACATCTAATTTGTTCTAGTATTACTTGAGACGAGTTGTCTGCCAAACTGATGTTTCCCTTCGATACCTTCCACTCATCTAAAATGCATTGTTTAGGGATCTGCCGTTTACAATGGGTGGACATGAAGCAATCGCTCGCTCCTGTGTCTACTAAAGATCTAACCTCCTTCTGATCATCAAATCTTAACGTTAAGAAAAATGCTTCGTCTCCTATCTCTCTCCTAGCCGGTCCGTCCACTGCGCCTAATTCTATCGTGGAATGAACGGACCCCTCCTCTAGTTTCCCTGACTCTTTTGTTCTGTGCCACTGGCTTTACTATCTTTGTACATCCGCGGGGGTTTTTCCCTCAATCTATTCTTTAGCCACAAGCACGCCTCTGTGGAGTGACCGTGTTGTTGGTGAATGATACAAAACTTACTTTCATCAAAAGGTAGCCTGGGTCTTTCCACTTTCTGCTGAGTTGGCGGATTCTTTCCTTTGTCTGCCTCTCTGTTCGGGGTGGTATTGGGTTTAGCCTTCTGATCTGAATTTCTTTCACCTTTCTGATTTTCATACCTATCTTTTCTCTCATAACCTTGCTGTTTATAGTTACCACTACTCTGGGGAGCTCCGCTTTGCCCTGGTTTTGGTTTCTGAAACCATGGAGCGGCCTCCAGTCGGGCCAGCACCACTCCAAACCGTTCGGAGATGGAGTTTAGGGCCGCGGTCTCCTCCGATTCTTGGCTTCCAGCCAGTTCGCTCACTGCATTGGATATTTTGGTTCCCCCTTTGCCTTTGTCCAACGACTCTAGTCTCGTTGCACAATCCACCGCTTCGGTGAACGACTTAGGGTCCAATATAGCTACTTGTCTGGCCACACCCTGTTTTAATCCCTCCAAAAACACAGCTAACATCATACTTTCGCTTGCTTCTGCTTTAACCTGTTTTTGTTTCAGGACACCTGCAAATTCGATCACGCTCTGGTCTTTTCCTTGTTTAAGGCCACAGAACTCTGCGTGTTTCTGCCACTTAGCTCTTCGATCGCCGAAGATCTTTGTCATTTGAGTTTCTAATTTCTCAAATGTATTTTTCTCGCTTTCAGCTAAGACTCCTGCCCAGTCATCTGCCCGTCCCTTCAGGCCTAATAGCGTCATATTCAGGAGATGGGCGTCCGACCAATCATAGATAGCTTTCAGTCGCTTCAGTTCCCTGAAATACTTTTCTATCTGCTCATCCTCCTTCCCACTAAACTATGGTAATCTAATATTTGGTCCCCTTTGATGACCATTGTGGGACGTTTCCCGCACTGGCGGGGGTACTTGGCCCCATGCCATTCTTAGCTGCGGAAAAAGATCCCAGATATTTGGCTGGTTCGGCGGGTTTGGAGGATTATTCTGACCTGGTGGGCCCGGCGGACCTGGCGGTCCCGGTGGGCCGGGCGGTGGAGGATTCGGCGGATTCGGGGGGTTGTTCTGACCTGGCGGTCCTGGCGGACCGGGCAGTGGATTTGGGGGGTTATCCTGGCCTTGTGGGCCCGGCGGGTTGGGTTGATTCGGAGGGGGATTATTAATAAGGTTTTGGGGAGGGTTGTTGAGAAGGTTTTGAGGAGGGTTGTTGAGAAGGTTTTGAGGAGGGTTAGGCCCTTGTGGGTTGGCCTGATTATCCTGGCCTCCCTGGACCTGCTGATTAAGAGGAGGAATAAGTCCTTGAGGGTTGGCCTGATCGTTCTGGCCCCCTTGAACTTGTTGATTAAGGGGAGGATTGGCCTGATTACCTTGGCCTCCTTGGGCCTGTTGACCCTGTTGGTTTCCCCCTCCTCCTTGACCTGCCTGTATAGGGGCTGCCATTGCCTGCCTTATGAAAGGGTACAATATATTTTGTTGTATGGGCCCAAGGTCTATCCCGCCTCCTGCCTCCAAGCCTCGGCCCGGCTGCTGGATTAGGATCTGGCCATTCCCATTGTTTTGTTGAGGTCCCCCAGGGTTCATCCCACGGTTAGGATGCCATGCCCCCAGATCTACACCCCTAGCTCCCCCTTCACCGGGTTGCTGGCGTTGATCTCTATCCTCTCTTTCTTCTACCAGATCCATTAAAGGAACGCCTCCTTCCGCCATATTATTTTCGTGGAGGTTCTGTATATCGTGATCGTCCCATTGTTCTTTCACAGGTATTTCTTCTACACTAATTTCGTCCTCACTTTCTGGTTTAGCTTTCTTACCTGTGTCTAAAACATCCTCGGTAATAAGTTCGTATGAAGACGAGGTTGATTTATCTTCTCTAGCTAATTTTCTATCAGGACTACCCCCTCTGACATCTGCGGCTGCTTGTTCTGTCTCGCTATTTTCTTCCTCGTACTTGTCCTCGTATTCTTCATACGATTCATGAGTTAGAGTGTTAAAATCTTGTGCTTTAAGCGTTACATTTTCTTCACTATCCTGATCGCTTAGCCTCTCTAAATCTATGTGCTTTTCGGGGCTTGAGTCTGCCCACTGCTTTAATATTTCGGCTGGATCAAAGGCCCGAGCTTCCGCTCTTTTACCAGCTTGGTCTAAGTTCGTTTCTACACCGTAAGTTAATCGATAGGGTTGTAAATTGCCTACTTTCTCGCTGTTTCCCTCTGCTTCCCTTCCCACTCCCCTATCCCCTCCCACTGTTTTTCCTTTAGCTACAGTGGAATAAGGAATGGACGCCCCCGGGTTGGGGTGAGTTGGTGTTACCAGTGGGTGACTGATAAACTCAAGTCGTTGGGGTAATGGATAGGTGAGAGAGCTCCCATCAGGTAGGATTACCGGATTTTTGGGGCGTTTTCCCCCTGATGGGCTGGAGTTATCCGCGGTGTTTTGTCGTTGTTTTAGGTTTCCTGAAGAAAATAGGTTATCTTCATTGGAAACTTCCTGTTCGCTTTCACCTCCCGCTGCGGGTAGTAAACGATAAGGAACACTTTGGTTACACCACGGATTGTTCACATCAGATTCACAGGTGGAGCGAGAGCTAGTACCAGTTTCGTGGTCCGTAGGTGGTACGTACCCTGGGTTCCAATATTGCTGATATTCCGTGAGACGGTTCTTCCCTTCAACTCGTCCCGAGTGTGTTAGGGTTTCAAGTCCTTCGTCAAGAACCGGCCTATCTTTGGACCCTAGGTGCCAGGGAAATGGTTTACCTTTGCCACGGGTTTGGTAATTTTGTGCACCTTCGGGGCAGAGCTGCTTGGGTCTGGCTGCGACCTCCTGTCTCTGTGCCTCCCCGTCTAAGGGATTACCTACCAGGTGGCGGTTTTCCACATTCCCTGTATATGATGTTGACACATCGTGTCCTGCGGGCCGCAAAGATTGAGGCTTGGGGTTAGAGGAAGCCTCAAAGTCACCGGTGGCTGACATCAAGGATGAGCAAAACGGCACAAGTCATGTTTCGGGTAATCTCCACCAAATGAACTATTGTTAATGTTTGATTTAAGACTGCGTAATGTTCGTGTATATCCAAGTCTTCATGAGTCGTTTCTCCAGAATGCCTGAGTAATTCAGACTGCGTTTAAAGTTTGTCCGTCCACTTCCCAATAGTTCAAAAGAAATGAACGATGAGGGAGCTTCTTAATATGAAAGGGTTTTTATTCAATAAACATCTCATCCCGAGTCAAAGCCACCATGTATAAGTCTTCGTCAGTCCACCTCCCATCTCCTATCAGCAATCAACCACGAGTTGCTCCAACACCTTCTAGACCATTCTAGTACTCAGCTCTATCACAATCCTATGTCCGAGGTAGTTGATATTGGTAAACTCCAGTCTGTTACACGGGAGCCGATGTACTTACTCCAAGTATAACTCCTTGGCTAAACTTACTTAGCTGATGTTCTCACTAAACTAAGTGACTACTAACTTCTAACCAACTAACTGCTCGCTCCCTACCTTGCAACGCCTTTTATATTGGTTAACAGGTGGCGCTAGGAGCGCAAGATATTTCTTCTAGAAGTAGACTAGAAGTAGACTTGCTAAGCCTGATCCTTGATGGATTATATAACACGAGAATATATTAAAAGTGCTAAGCTATTAGTACAGTACTATGTGGTGCTGATGCAGCCGAAGCAATAAACCTTTACTACAGTAACGTTGGTAGAAACTTGGCATGTAATTTTAATAGACCATGGACCTCACCTGACGTATTACGTGGCACTGCAATACCCCCGATAAATTTCCGGTTTGTCGGGGAAAGGGAGGTGATAGCGCTAATAAAAGGGTTAAAGCATAATAAATCAACACAGGTATCATCATTGAACATGAGGTATCTTAAAGATGGCCTCCTAATAACTATCATAGAATTTACGCAACTAATAAATGAGTGTCTAAGTAAGTCAAGTATGCCCCTTAGTTGGGCAACTGGTACAATCACCCCAGTACCTAAAAACGGTCCTAGTTTAAATGTTGTTGATTATAGACCTATCTCAGTCTTACCTGCCCCTAGTAAAGTTCTTGAACGAGCCGTATATAATCAGTTGATTTACCACCTGGAGAGTCACTGCTTATTAGATTGTCGCCAACATGGTTTCAGGAAAGAGCATAGTACCTCGTCTGCAATCTTAGACTTCGTGCAATACATATACGAGCAACTTGATTCCCGGAAATATGTTAGCTGTGTCTACATTGACTACAGCAAAGCTTTTGATACCCTCGACCATGAAATATTAATTAAAAAGCTTGAACTCTATGGTTTTCAAACAGATATTATCAATTGGTGTAGATATTACCTATGTAACCGTTATCAGAGGGTTAAAATAAATCAAGTTGTATCATCAAGCCTAAGGATAAATTACGGTGTCCCCCAGGGTTCGATTTTAGGGCCCCTGTTCTTTATAATATATGTAAATGACTTACTTAAACTATTTGATAATAGCGGGCCTAGGGTCCTCCTTTACGCGGACGATGCTGTACTTTTCTATGCCCATCATGATCTTGAATTAGCATGTAATGCAGTTGAACAATCCTTGACAACTGTGGCCAGCTGGTGCGAGGAAAACAAGCTGACCATAAATGCTAATAAAACCAAGCACATGTATTTCTGCCCATTTAAGCAGCCGGAAAATGTCCCGGCCGTGATGTTTCTTGGAAAGCCATTAGATAATGTTGATCACTACAACTATCTTGGTATAGAAATTGACAGTAAACTGAGTTTTGAGTTATTTCTGAAAAATAAACATAATAAGGTGAATGTAAGACTCTACCAATTGGGAAGAATGCGGAAGTATATAACGAGTAATATAGCTAACCTTATATACAAACAAACCATTATTCCAATTGTAGATTATGGAGATTTCCTGATTGAAAGTGGCCCCCCGGCCCGAATCAGATCCTTAGACAAACTGCATGAAAAGGCGGTTAAAATTATTGATTGTAACCACCATCCTGGATTGGCTGTTGATATATTGGAAAATGTATACCATCTCAAAAATCCTAAACTAAGGAGACGAGAACATCATTGCTCGATTATGTATCGGAGGAGTACAATGTGTATTGGGGTAGAATTTGCCCGGCCCAAGATCAATTTGAGGAGTCACAATAAAGTTAAGTTCAGGAAAGTCAAGTGGAGATATGCTAAAATAGATAAAAGCCCCCTACTGCGTGGCATAAGTCTATGGGATCGTATACCGCATGGTGTCCAACGTTCGACAACAAAATTTAAATTTAAAACTGCCTTGTCTAAATTACAGGCTGCCTTACTGACTGACCCTGCTTGACCATGTTGACTTTGTTGACCCGGACAAATTGGTGATGGTCTATCCTGTATTTACTATGTGAGCTGTCTTTAAGACTACCACCTACTGTTTATGTTCACTATGCCTCCCCCCTCATCTCATCCATCACATTAATTCATTACTTGTTTAATATTCATCATTTGTTCAATAAGACATGACTTGTTTTTGTAAGACTCGATAAAATTTATATACATATATATGGCTGGAAGATCATGTACCAACGTGAAGTCAAATAAACAAAAAAAAAAAAAAAAAAAAAAATATAAGGTAACATTTATGATATGAAGCCAGGACTCTTAACTATCACTATGTCATAATAAAAGGAACACAAAATGAGCTGTCTCTTGCAATTGCTGACAAGATATATAGGCCTGTAGTAAAATAGAGACTGTGCTTACTTCATTAGAATGCATGAAAGCTTTTTCCTGGACAATGTTTGTGACCCACGAAAACTGGTTTACAAACATTGCTGTCTTCAGGGATAAATTACATGAGTATTTTGGAATTCAAGTAAAGTTAAACTTAGCTATAGGTATCATGATTCATACCGTATCAATGGCTTAAGTTAGACTCTTGAAATGTATTTTCATAGTTACTTTAGTTGTTAGTCATATTTTGATACAACATTGCTTTTGGCTCCCTTTATACCACGTGGAAATCAGTTCCCCTCACGACTCAAAGATGTACCCGTGTATTGCGATAGACCATGTCACAGTATGCGGAATAGACTATTATAAAGAGTGAGTATAGACTGAGAGGTGCCCCTTGCAATAGACTTTAGTGACAGCCAAGTCCGCTAGTCACTCAAACTAATATGCAAGGGGTAACTAGGTCATGGAAGGACTACCCTTAGCCCAGCTGGCCGCCCCTGGAGGCTTAGCGATAAAAGAGACTTGTGAATTACTTCACAGTACTAAATGGCCGAGACAATGCACCAAATGTGCGAATAAATAACATATATAGGTAAAGATCCGAGGTAACATACTATACATCTGTAGTATAACAGGGGTGGATATAGGATTTTAAAGGTTGTGGGGGGGGGGGGTGGAGTTTGCTAAGTTCTAAAACAATGTACATTCGCATGCACACAAAGGACATTTCCCCCTCTTTATGTAGTTTTGGGGTCCGCCCAAAAAGGGAGGGGGGGTGGGGTGGGGGTGGGGGTGGGGGTTGGGGGGGGGGGGTCAGGACCCCTAGGGCCCCCCTTCCCTGGATCAGCCCCTGTATAATTCACCTGTAAACTTCGCATTATGCCTTAAGTGTCTGTACAGACAAGCCTCAAAATGCGCCCATAATGACAGTTCAACACAGGCATAATGCGCATTCTGTTGTTAGTCTGTAAGGGGTATCAGGGGTATAAGAATGCACTCACCTGATGCTATACGGTGCCTGTACTCCCTACTCCATCAGGTACTGCTATCCCGTCCCACTTGGGGCCTCCAGATGGTGTCTGTACTCACTAAGGACTGTGTACTCTCTGTCTCCACTGCCGGCGGAGTGCTAGTCCTTTCATGACCTAGATACCTCTTGCATTATAGGTCCTTACACCCACAACAGTCCATTTTCGGATACGGGACCCCCTCGTTGCTTATGCTGGGCTCCCTTCTCTCTCGGCTGGGGGACTCGGCCTGTGAGAGTGCAGGTGGAGCCCACTGTGTCGATGGCTCTGATTGGTTGAAAGGTGGTCACGTGACGCCGAGTTAGCCAAAATCTGGCTAACTCGGCGGTGGGCTCAACCTGCGCCCTTTCGTGACATTCAGCGAGTAGCGTGAGTTCGAGGCGCGGACCCCAGCGTACTCGTTGCTATGTACCCTCCCTTATCTCCGCCATTATCATTGGTGCAAACAACTCCCTGGATACTACTGATAAGGCAGGGGGCAGGGGAGGTGGGGAATGATTATAATAATTATAGTGAAAAAGTATACTTTAACAAATCATTAGACTCCAGAAATGTCGTAGGATTTCTGTAAAGGTGATATGTAAAAACTAAGTGACTGTCATTCTTAGATTATTCAATAAGTAGAGAAAACAGTTTCTTAACCATTGAGTCTATGGGGTTGTATTCACCAACCTTCACACCTTACTGCAGCGCCACCTTCACCAAATGTCTCGATTACCGAATCTGAGAATGGCTTTTATTGGTCAGTTAAAGTTGGCAAGGAATTCTTTTATTTGCCCTCTATAAATGGCTTGGGGAACCTCTTTGATGGTTGTTTGTGTGCTGGCTGGTTTATGGTCCTACCAGCGGCTGCAAAGCATGCTGGGATTTAGGTGGAGATTCCCACCTAAAATGGTTGCTGATTAACAGTCCTAGTTTGAGTACCTCCTGGATTTGAAAGTAACTACAGTCTATTGCTGGGGGAGTGCATCGTTCTCCAAGCTGAGATTGCGTGTGTGTGAACAAACCTCGGCTGGAGATGAATAAACAGGGACAGAGACCGAGAAAAAGAGGAAAAAGGGGAGAGGAAAAGTATATGGGCCCTACCCAGGGGCGGATTGGGGGTGGGGGAGGGTCGTTCCTTGTCCACGCCCTCCCTCCTTACCTCAAGATAAATAATACATCATTAGTATTATCATTAAGGAAATCAATAGCGTACCTCCCCCTTTCAAAATCCTGGATCCACAAATTAAACCTACCTGCCCTGCCCTCGGTTTCTCAGAATGCCCTGTCCTTTCTCATCTCTGTCCTTGATTCCCTTGTCCCAACCTCTATTCCCCTGCCTGCCCTGCCCTGCCCTGCCCTGCCCTGCCCTGCCCTGCCCTGCCCTGTCCTTGGCGACTCTGCCCTGCTGTTTCCTAACCTGCCCTACCCTGTCCTGCCCTACTCTGCTGTGCCCTGCCCTGCCATCCCTTACCTGTTAAGGCCTGCCCTGGGCTGTCCTCAATTTCCCTTCCCTGCAATTACTTCCATTGGCCTGCCATACCCTTCTTCACTCTGTCCTCCCCTGCCCTCCCTTCCCCTCCCTTCCATGTCCTTTTCCTTCCCTAGTTTCCCTGCCTTCCCCTTCCCTTCCCTGAACGGAGTTGAAAATACTACTATACATGATATATATTTATTGGAGTTTGACATGAAGTTTATTTGGGGAACACTTTTAGTGGTAAAGCAATTGGGCTACTACTGTTGATTGTGTCACCTCCTGGTGTCTACATTAGTAACTAGCTTTTTGAGCTCCTTACAGTTCCGGGGTATTGAAAAAGTGGATAGGTATAATTATTATACTAGTTATACTATCTATTTTGGATCGAATGCTACGATAATTTTTTTAGTAATCTATTTTTAACCTACTATTACATTTTGCATTTCAAGCACCTGGAGGGCACGGTCAAAGATTTTGCTATATCATCCCCCCCCTTTTTCAAATTCCTGGATCCGTATCTGATTCATCAGAACAGATACTTTAGAAAGAAAATATGTCTAAGCTTTACTTGAAGGTCTAACAACATTACATGGGGATTCTATACCTACTCCCGTGGTAAGCCTTAGGTTAAAGGAAAGCTTGCATATAATTTGGCAAGTTGCTTTATTTTGTGTTTTTAACATCACTTTAGTATTTTACAAATATTTCAAAAGAATAAAGTGAAAATGTTGAGATGTTTTTTAGTTATTTAGGAAAGGAATTAAATTCAGGGCATCCCCTGAATGTTAGGCTACTCAGTACTCCCCTTGCTACGTCACATCTATGGGAATTCCCTCTAAAGTTAATTTGGGATTCCCTGATTAATATTGATGAATTATTGTAGAAGGATATATATTTTAACTAATAATGAAGTTCATGGGGCGAAATATATATTATTTCCAGCTAGGGTACATAACCCTTTTTACAAATTCTACAGGGATGGGGATTCCTTTTTTCTGGATAGAGGGGGTTTCCCAATAACTCCCTGTGTGATGTCATAAATTTTGGGATTTTCCTGAAAAATAAGAAAAAAATACAAGGTTTTTAATTTCTCAGAATTATGCGGAAACTAAGGATTTTCCTTTAATTTATCTCACGATGATAGTGCTAGATGTGAATAATATCCTTATGTAAATATATTGAAAAATAAACATCCTGGAGATATGTGCGAGCTTTGCTCTAATTAATCATTAACAAACTCATGTGTTAAGAAATCCTAAGAATCGTAATGGTGTTGATTGGTTCTTAATACCCTCTTATACTCATCTTATTCTTTAGCAGGCTTAATTATTTTTGTCTATGCCCATTTCATTAAGACAAAAGATTATCCTTTAGGTAATCCTTCAGATAACTGGTCCCGATGTAGCTGAAAAATTGCTGAGTAGACCATAAACTCCAACAGTCATCATCAACCTTCTGATAACTGAAAATTACACTATTAGGAGTTAGGGAAGTGGAAGGAAATAGTTGTGTTTGTGTATATATACTGCGCGAAATTAGACCTTTAATGACCTATAATTTTGTAAATGGAGCCATTGAGGTTCATTAAAGGCATAGAACATGTCACCTTTCCAATACCTTTGCAAGATCTTTGATGAATTTTTAAACGTCACCTGGAAATGTTTTGGAAAGGTCTTGTAAAAGTGACCTCCCCATTACCTTTAGCACACCTAGCTCAATGGCTCCATTTACAGATCTTTAAAGGTCTTTTTTCGTGCACTATACATATCTAAATGGATAGGCTGGCCAGCCAGGGATGTTCACAACTCACCTGGTGTGACATTCAGGTGACAGACCCTGGCACTGGTCAGGTAATGGGTAGGCTTGTTACCATGGTGACCAGAAACTCATTTCATGGTTGCAGTGATAAGTGGAAGTATGGCAAGATTGGGCACAGTGGGAAAGGACATATTATGGAAAATGGGAAAAGCATATAATAGCAATTACAGCAGCTTCCCAGCCAACTTGCAACATAACAGAAACGTTCTGCAACCATACTTTTTTAGTCAGTTTGTTACTTACTAAGATGGCACATAACAATAACATTATTAGGCTGAAACCTCACCAAATTAGAACGTTATTGTAACATTATTTTTTGGTGAGGTTAGGACAAAACCAAAAAAGAATGATATAAGAACATTCTGTTTAGGTAAAATAACATAACCAGAAAGTTATAATAATGTCGCAGTGGAACGTCGCAGAAGTAGATTGTAGCGACGTAATTGGGAGTCATCAAAAGAATGTAACAAGAACCAAACCAGAACCAAAAAGAAGGTTACTGCATCGTTATTATAATCACACCTCCAGCTTGGTTAGTCTGGCTCATAAGAGCTCATAAGAGCAGTGAAAAAGGCCAGGAACAATGAATAAAGGCCACTGAAATGAGGTTACTCCATTCGATGGTCATCTTGTAATTGTGTTGCATTTTTCCTTACTTTTTTTTTTTATTGAGCAAAACTTTGTTTCAGCCATGGAATGAAAGATGATTGCTTTGGCTCCATATCATTTAAAAATATATTTCATGTTTTCCAATCATATAGGTCAAAGTTTAGTCTCTTGGTATGTCTTTCAAACAGATAATTATTGTTCAACTGCTGCAAGTTCATTTGGATCCTGTCCCAAATCATGCACATTCTATAGTAAGGGCTATTTAATATAAATTGTTTACTGGTTAAAATGGCCTCTTCAATTTAATTCTGTCATCAGTTCTTAGGGTCTTGTCACATCTCTTTCTGTCACAAGCAAATTGTAGACATACCGTACAAATAGTTAGTTTCAGACTCTTTATTGACTTTACACTGGATGTGCGATTTACATACATGTACTTACAACCTCTATACATTTTCTGCAGTCCTGTTTTCTTTGTAAATGCACCATGGCCAATTTCCCTGTGATATAACACACAATAAGTAAATAACAGCGAGTATACAATTCAAAATATGATACACATATTGATTCCGCTCTTCATTTTAATAGGACATGTTTCAACGATATTACATACTACAAGAAACATAATAAACCACGCTTTATTTTCATCTCATTAGTTGAAAGACAGTAATGTACATTATAATGCACGACTTTATTGAATTTCATCTGCAAAGTCTGAGGACGGATATGACTCTTCATACAGTTATCAGAGTACAGGAGCCTGCTTCATAATAAACCTTTGTAAATGTTGCGTTTCATAAGTTACAACCACCTTGTATACCCTCCTTGTAGCTACGTGAGTTTTGATTTTGCTTGCATGAGTTCGGATGGATTTACAGGAGTTTTGGGTTGAGTTATGTGAGTTTTGGGTCAATTTACGCAGGTTTTGGGTGAATCTATACGTGTTTAGTTGTGAAACAGTGATATAGGGAAGTCTGAAACACTTGTACAGTTTCCGTAAAGGGCCGTACCCACTAAGCGATCTACCCGGCGACCGGCGACTGGCGACGAGGGGTAGTTACATAATCGGCGGTGTTCAGTCGCCCAGCGACCACAGTCGCCGGGCGATTTCCCGTGGGTATGGGGTGCATCCTGGGCGACGGGCGATGGGCAACAGGATCGCCGGGTAAATCGCCGGGAAATTATCAAACTTGTCTGATATTCCAGTCGCTACGCGACGACGACGGCATTTCTCCTAATCGCCCGTCGCCCGTCAACTCTGAGATCGCCTAGTGGGTATGGGGCTTAAGCTCACATAAACTCCCATAGCTACAGAGGTTCGTTATGAAACGGCTGCCCGGTTCTATGTCCTATTTGCTCCATTCCAAAGTGTGCAATATGACTCTGCCTACCTAGGCATAGGCTTCATATCATATGTCAAATACATATAATTATAATCTCAGTTCAACATAAGCCAAATAAGTACATCTAGGGTTGATTATGTCCAACCTCAAAGTTTCACTTAACACGTTACAACAATTACAATCGTGAGCATTATCGTCTCAAAAACCGTTCGGTTATAAACTTTAATGAAAGATGCAGATTGTGAAAATAATCCAGTAAGATAAGCATATCCTCCATATATAACAAAATAATGAACCAATGTGCATAATTAATTTAATCATTTACCATTGAGTAACTATGCGTTGATTGGTATTGAATTTACTTTTCCTTTACAAATCCTGCCCTTGTTTTACAGCAATGCAATGATTCATATTGTTCACTGTTAGTGGGACAATGTATTCAAACATAAACGACAATGGACCTAATTTTAGGCCTATGCCTTAACAAGGACTACTTTGATATTTTTCTCTTTAGAATTCATACACAGAAAAAGAACTAGATGACGTCAACATCACTCAATAGAAGCCACTACACGATTCATTTTTTAAACAAGCAGCGATTTTTGCAGATACATTTAAAGAAATACATTTCCAATATAATATTCAAAATAAAATTTCCTTTGCGGTTCTCCTCTAAAAACCACATTTTAATGTGAACATGTATTTTGATCATATGCAATAAATGACCTTTGAGTTCCTGCTTATCCGTCAGAGGGCGCCACTTTGTTGGAGGACAGAAGTCCCTGTGGGGAGCCGGGTGCACCATTCAGAGAATCCTGGAAGCAAAGAAGATACTACATTAATTTTAGATAGATTAAGAATAAAATTAGGGGCCTTCCATTTAGTACATATGCACATTTTAAAAAACTCTCAGACCCCCCAACCCCTGTTGGGCAAAAGTACTCATTAGATTTGTACGCACATTTTCAAAAGTCTCAGATCCCCCCTCCCCCTTGATGCCTACATACGTAATGGAAGGCCCCTTAACTTACCGTTAATCAAACGTCACACAGAAGATGAACATGTTATATATCAACAATGTAATTCCTTAAACAGACCTGTAACTAAATCACACAATATATTACAACTGTAAGGAAATGTATCCCTTTCCAAATCCGAATTGTGATTTTTTTATAGATTTTTTTCATTTGTTTGCATAATCAACTTCAGGGTTACCCCTGATCTGCCAGAAGATCGAATAGTAATTATAATCAGAATATGTTCCAATAATCCTAATATAGACCTTCTTCTGAGATGACTGTATCATTATGCAGAGATCTATTTTCCCTCTCGCAAACTCAAATCAGAGAGGTGGTCCCGCTATGGCTGTATGTATATGGTAGCAATTATGTTGCTGTTACCATGTTAGCCTTTTAGCATGTAAAGACACATTGATTATATCTATCAAAACCTTTGCTCTTACAGTAGGTCGTTACGTGAGAGGAAAATAGTTTCAGTATTTTCCAGTTTATAAAATACTTACAAGCTTTTTTAGGAATAATGCTAGTTTAAATAGTATAGGCATTTAAAAATATAAAACCCGTTTTACATTCTAAAACGTTAAACCCATCCATTGTAATACTAAAACCAAGCTATGTATGATACATAAACCCCATATATTATATATTATTTATATTGACGTTGTGCACATGACGTCATATCTCTGAAAATGGGCTGGCTGCCATATTGGTGATCATTATACACTCTCTAACACCCTCAGTTCTGGACTATTTAAAACGAATGTTTAGTCAAAATCCTATTGAGACAAACTTCCCGACTCATAATCAGCAATCATTATCATTAAGGTTATAATTTAAATTTAGAATTTATTGCACAACTAATTGGTCATGATCAGCATGTGGTGATCACCAAAAAGTGGTCATGTTAACGTTGTACTGACACGGATGTTCAGTCCACAGCTTAGCCATTCTTGTGTAGAAACAAACATCGGGGTTAAGAGTGTAACTTTTCTTACTACAGGTGAAAAGTGTAAGGGGGCAGTGTCAGGGTACGTATGTAAGCACATGTAAGCTGCAGCACTCACCAGAGCGCTACTCACTGTCAATTGCTAAACACCCTGTAAAGTTCGGTACTAGAAGGTAGGTTTTGTCATGGAATTGAAGTGGATAGACTGGTAGGCAGGCAGGAGCATTGGCTGGATGTGGTTAAGTGGACACACCCCTTGGATTGTTCATTGTCAATGGGAGTTCTTGCGACTGGTATTGCACGTTGGACTTATCCCTTTCATGGAGTGTTATGTCCTTCTTAAGGATAGACCCCAGTGATGGACGGCCCATTAAGTAAAGAATCAATGCTTTCCTTACTAATGGTCTGATCATAAGGTATTATACATCATTTGAAAGCTCTATTCTTTCTCTACCTATTAATATAGATAGAGTTATAATGCATTTTGAATTGCAGATTTAGTAAAATTTTAACATATTTTTTTACTTTTATTTTTTGAACATTGATATCTTGCTTAATATTGATCTGGCATGAATACAACTTTATACACACCTTCATAAGATTCTTATAAAGGAAACCGTGATCTAGATTTTAATTTATGATCAAAAACGGCCAAAAACAGGCAACCTTTTTAAGATCTTTTTATGATACCATTTTCTCCATTTCATAAAAATAGAACTAGGTCCTGTATCAAAATTCTGAGACATAGTTCCCTCCTACTATATCTCAAAAACATGTATGAAGAATTTCTAAGCTTTAAGTTAAAAATTAAGTGAGATATTCATGTTCAAAAAATAAATTTGAATATGACAATTTTCAGCTTTCCAACCCCCTCACGCAGCTCTTGTTCTTTGCATTTTTATATGAGGTATATCAATAGATAGAGTTATCTATTGGCTATCTTACAATGTTTTCTATCTAATAATACTTTAAGAAAGAAATATAATGATTTTAATTAAAGGCAGCCACGCCATTCACACTCATATCACTGGGGTCTATCCTTAATGAAGTTATGTTATGGATTGGACTTGCAGTCTGAATGGAGTTAGACTGTTATTGTCATCTGTAGGAACTAAGTCATAAGCAAAGCATGATTAGCACACTATCATCAAATGGATATTAAAGGTGCTTGTAACCAATTCCAGCACTGCCATCTGGTGCATATCAGTGGAACCCTCTATGTGCTTTTGTTATACTGCTGCTACACACAAACAGTGTTTCAATTATTACTATAGGATTGATAAGGAAGTCTATGATCAAAACGGTAAAACCTTTTGATATTTTTACAAAGTATCAATAAGATCAAGACTTCACACTTATAGGGATTACAAGAAAAAAAACACTGCATCATTGTTTTCTGGGGTTGTTGACAGTTGAAAACTCAGGTATTTCCCATAGAAACCTATAGTAAACACCTGGAATGTTTGCAATTTCCCAACTAGAAAAACAAAAGGTAAATTGTAATTTCTTTCTGGCTATGGATTCCTGATGTACTAAAGAAAATTCTGAGGAAGTATGGAAAAAATATCACTGGAATTTAAAATCCTGCTGAATAGGTACAAGTACTTTTAAACCTCTATAGTTCAATGTGACAATGTCTGCCCAAGGTACATGTTTATATATAATTTGGAAAAGCTACTCACCATGGACAAGTCAGTTTGAGTTGACTTGTCAGCCACATCCACCACAAAGTCTATAGTGGTCCCTCCTCCGCCTCCTCCTCCTCCGCCCTTCCCACCAGGACCTCGGGCCATGCCGGTGGCAGTCGTTTCTGAGGCCTCCTCGTCCCCATCTTTACCTCTCAGGCCCCAAACCTAGAAGTAGAGGTAATATTTTAATGGCAGTTCTATAAGGATATATAGAATCATAAAGGTTATGTATTAAGCCCATCCCAGTATACATCAACATCACATTTTACCATGAAATTACATAGCAATTTCTTTCTGATTTAATCCCCAATGATAGAAGTGTCAAAGAAAATGAACCATGGTGGTTAAGTTGACAAATTGCTCCTACGATTTGTAAAATTCAGCTTTATTCATTGGTCTTTTTCCCATAGGAACCAATGTTAAAGCCTGTCAGCCCAACCTATAATGTCCAACCCTATTTTCCCTAAAATGCAGCATTTTGATTGGCTAGCAAATCTGTCAAATCTGTCAAATGGTAAAATCTAAGAAATCATAACATTTTATCAGTACTTGGGGATAAAGCAAAACGTAATTCTTAGTTATTCAAATAATCCCAACTCTAGGTGACAAGGATGGCATATATATCTATTTTGTCCAACCCTTGTCCAACCCGTGGATATACCCAATGTCGGATGGTCTTATTGTTCTCTATCCTCCACAGCTCTTACCAACCATGTCTGGACCAATAGAGCATTATCGATAGTGTGGTGCCATCCTAACGGATATCTCAAAACTAATGAGTTGGGTTTGAATGGGATCAGACTACAGGCATTATGTACAAGGCGTCTATGGAAGGGTCCATTGTGCAAACTCGTGAAAAAGTTGTATACTGGTGGCAATCATGCCAAAGCTCAAATATTATCAAAATTGCTTCTTTGATTATTCCATGAAGACAATTGCATAAGATGAAATTAACTTAAGCAATTTGGTTGACTGACTTCTCCTAAAATTGATAAATTGCAGCTTTATATATTGACATTTTTCCCATAGGAACCCAGTTAAAGCCCATCAGCCCAACCTATAATGTCCAACCTTATTTTGCACTGAAATACAGCAATTTGATTGGCTGGTAAAACTGTGAATTTGTCAATCAATGAAATTTGGTGACACTTGGTGATATAGAAAAATATAATTGTTGGATATTTCAGTAGCCTCAACTTTAGGAGACAAGGATTGCTTATACTGTAATTTTGTCAGACCCTTGTCCAACCCTGGGATGTACCAAATGTGGGATGGGCTTATTATAGATCTAATCAGTGATAAAGTGGTACCTTTTGCCCGAATATGAGGACCATCGTGATTGTGACGGAGACTTGTATGTAGATGAAGTCGACCAGGTACATGATGTCTGGTCCCTCCTGCACTGCGATGAACTGCCTGTGAAATGAACATAGAACAGATGATTCAGTGATTGCCAATTATAGCCAATTAATACCTGTATATTGGGGCTATAAAAGGGGAGTCTAGAGAGACTCTCATGCTACTTGTATTGCCAATAGGTGGCAGCAGGCTTAGTAAGAAAGATAGGGACATGCCTCAAAGCATTGGTTGTCACACCAATGGGTAGGCCTTCAGGTATCTGCAAAAGGACTTAAGATTAATGGGAAACGATGTACAATCTGCTTGAAAAAGCTTACTTTGTAATAATGATAAAGCTGCCCAGGATTATGTTATTGTAGATTGCCCAGGTGATGAACTTGCTCTCGTTAAACTGTGACGGCGCCTTCCGGACGACGTAACACAGGTACGCACCCCACAGCAGGAACATGGCCTCCCCTGCAAGACATCATTAGATCATGGATTTTATAAGATAACTTTAGGACAGCATACCTCCATACCACTGTTTTGGAAATGATAGGTTTTCTACTGTCTCACTTAGAACTTTGTTAATAGTTGTAAAATGACATTGTCATAGCTGTATAAATCTTCAGGCCATTCTAGAAGTTGGATTTATTCTGTTTGAAATAAAGACAACTGCAATTATAATAGTAGATATTGAGTTGTATGTTTTCTTCATTCATATACAAAACAAATTTCAAATCCCACCCAAATATTCTGATAGAAGTTGCAGGGATGGATTAAGAGTGGGGCGCCTGATGTGTGCGTCCCTCCTATTTTTTGTCATATTTAGATTTTTTTTATATAAAATTCTAGTGGGTGCCTCAAATCCTATATTAGGGCCTCCCCTGTTTTTGAAATCTGGATCCGCAACCGACTTGTATTCTGAAATATGAATACAATAAAATATTGATCAAAACCCAATAAAACCATCAAACCTGCTTGGGCCCCATATTCCCAGTAGTCTGCAGGACAGTCCAGGAACTTGAGGTCTGAGGTGGTTCTTCTCCAGATGGTCTGAGGCCTGGCGATGACCGTCCAGGCCGTAAGGTAGCCAACCGTCACACACAGAATGGGAATGAACCGCTGAGCCAGCACCTTGTCAGACAAGTTCAGTTTACGAGCTGATTTGACCTTGAAGATGTTGGAAATCCTGGTGAGAAAGGGTGATAGTGTTTGTAGTTATTTGTTACAAAGGACTATCTGTGGCCTAGCAATGAGAGTCGAGGCAGTGAGGTAGGCAACTGTCACACACAGGATGGGAATGAACCACTGAGCCAGCACCTTATCGGACAAGTTCAGTTTACCAGTGCGTTTGACCTTGAAGATGTTGGAGATTCTAAATGGGAAAAGGTAAGTGTTTAATTAGTTAGAGAACACTGTCTCTGGCCTAGAAATGATGGTGCAAGCATAGCCCAGTGACACACAGAGTGGTAAAAAGGCCGAGACCTTCTATGTATATTGAGAAACGAAAGCCAGGACAAAACCTGTTATGCACTACAGTCCTACTACCTGGACTGTGGTTGGAGTAGATTTAGATTGACCCTTATGCCTATGATTGAAATAGTCTGTGTGGCATACTGGCTGTTCCAAAGATACATTTCTCATGGTCAGCCCATGGTCATGGTTGACTGATTTGGTTCCAACAATTTGAACTTTCTCTGGCTTGGTAATATTTGGTTCAATAAAGTATTGGCAACTACTTTGTGCAACAGGTTCAGCTTTTAGGCAGGCTTGACCTTAAATATTGTTGGTTGGTTGGTAATTGGTTGCTTTACGCCCTAGTTAACACCTTAAATATGTTTGGGATTCTTTCGTATATCTCACATTCAGAGTGAACAATGTCTATTGACTATGTCACAAAGCATGGCCTTGTAAAGAATTGTTAACAGAATTCAATCATAACAGAGATCTTTTCTGTTTAGTGGTGAAAACAGTCTCCATATTGGGGCTTAAATAAATGGAACAAATTACATTCTAGTATACAAAATATTACTGACAGTGTAAGATTTAAAAACTTATAAAAACTATGACCTTTGATGGTGTGTAACGTTGGGGGTAATATGTTATCCTAGAGATTCACTCAGATATGCCTAATTTTTATAAATTGAAGTTATATTACGTGTAATGGCTTATAGGTGAAACGGGTTTAGCCGTAAGAGTTATGTTATAACTGTATTATTTATTGTGCTATAATAGATAATGTTATATTGTTGTTTTGGTGATATATGTATGTATATTGCTTGAGTTTCGGGAATCAGATTTTGAAATGAATGATAATAATAATAAAAAATCCTACCTCCATGTTTTGAGTAGCAGGGCTCCATAGAGGAGTGCGAATCCCAGGTGCTGGGGCCAGATGCGGAGGATGCAGGTCAGGTTAGTCGGCTTGATGAACATGATGAACATCTGTGTATGACATTGATGAGTTAGAAACACAAAGATAAGCTTAATGTTTAAAATAAAAGCACAGAATTATTCCTTAGCTCTTTAGTACAACATGTTTCGATCTTCACTGACCAAAATATGTATAAATTTCTACCGATTGATAATCAAAGTTAATTGTCCACTCGTTCGGGAGTTGGACTTTATATAGATTTCCACTTTAATAATATACTTTTGAGAACATATGTTCTGAATAACATTTCACCCATTATCATAATATTGTCCAAATCAATGATATCATGAATACTGATTAGCGATAATAAGTATGTTAGCCATTATTACTTTTATGTACAATACAATAACAGATATCACTAGCTCTGAAATTGAAACCAGGTACCTGCATAATGTTTGCCATGGTTATGAATGATAAATAATGACATCATACATACATGTCCCTTTGATTAAACAAGGGTTTTGCTTCATACAAAGAGAACAAGAAGGGTTGGGTGGTCCTGGCATTGCATGCGGCCGACCCAGGTTCGATCCCCGTTGCTGCTTATTAGATCACCTCACCTTGCAGTCATTCCAACCCCCATAGATTCGATCACAGTATTTGATACAACCAAAAGAGTTGGTCCTGATGTAGCTGGAAAATTAGACCTTTAAGACCTTATATTTTGTAAATGGGGCCATTGAGGTTCATTAAAGGCATAGGATGTGTCACCTTTCCAGTACCTTTCCAATACCATTGCAAGATCTTTGATGAATTTTAAAGGTTTCCTGAAAAGGTTTTGGAAAGGTCTTATAAAAAGTGACCTTTCCATTACATTGGGCGAACCTCAATGGCCCCATTTACAAGAACTTAAAGGTCTTAAAGGTCCATTTTCTTGCAGTGATCATCATTAATGAGAACATGATACCTACCGGCAGACACATTAGACCCGCTCCTGTGGTCATCACATGAAGAAACATGGGACTTGCCGATTTAATGATCTGAATGTTTAACAATAACAATATACAAATTAGATGTATCGGAAAGTTATTCTACTAATTAAGGCAATATGTCTTAAACAGATTTGCTTTTGGAAAATCAAGTCTTTCAAGTTCGCAAACTAGTACTGATAGCACTTAGTTGAAGTAAACATGCCTTACATTTGATCATTAAAATAAGACTTAATTTCAAGTTGAACAGGAATTTTGAAAAGCTATCCTGTTAATGAATATAGGGTAGTCTAACCCCCATAAATTTAAATTAAAAATTAAAGAATCAAGAAATCATGGACACCAAACCAGAATGAAAAATGATAAAAAGAAACGATGAAAACAATAACGATATAGCCAAGGAAGAACAATCAAGCCTGTAGCCAGAGGGGGGGGGGTTAATGTGGGGTATGCGTCACCCCCTCCCAAGCTAGACCAGGTCCACTTTTTGAAACCGTATGTCAGAGGTAAATTTAGCCCCAATGCTGAAAATCTCCCAAATTGCGACACCCTAAAATGGGAGATCAGTTTGTTACGATCATGACTACCATACATTTTTTTAAATGTAATTTCAAATATGAAACAAAATTGTTCACATTTACATAAACCGGTCTTCATTGGCATGATTCATAGAAGTGAGATTCACATTGTATTATATTTATTGTAATTTTGAACCTTTTTTGTGTGAAATTGTTCATAAACTTATATCCAAAATGATAAAATTCCAGCAAATTCTTCCTCCAGATCGGGAGAATATTCTAAATTGTTTGTAAGATCAGGAGATGTCCTGAAATTCAAGGTCACTTGGCACCTCTACAATAACTTTTGTTTCCCTCCTCTCTTCTTATCCTGGCCCCCTGCTACCCCTGTAAAACTTCTTACCCCTCCCGGCCCTCTACTATCCCTGTGACAACTCACTTTTATTCTTTAAGAGTCACAACATGACCAATAACATTGGTGGATTACATTCTAACGTTGCAATAAACATCACCAGCTACGTGGCTAGGCTAAGAGTCGGAGCTCATAACCTTCACAACCCATGTACAATACCCTGAATTTAAGGTATTTTACCTCTAAAGTAATCTTTTGGAAACTTTCTGGATACGGGCCTGACAATTATTCCGTTCTGATTGCATCAGTCAAAAAAAGCCTCACTACTCTGATAGCTTACAAAAGACCAATATTTTAGACTGAACACTATTTGAAAACGTTATGGAAGGGTCAAAAAGACTAGGGTAGGTCTGGTTTCTGGGATGTAACTATTTTTAATTCCTTGGTCTACACACACTGGAATTCCTTGGTCTACTATGAAAAACATTAATACTGGTGCATGTAACAAAATAAAGGGAAAACAGACAGAAACAAAACACAATCTCACAACAGCTTGAAGCTGACCCTCCTGTTTTTGTTGATGGCGACTATAATGGAGAGGATGGCCACGCTTATAGTGATGAGGATGGTGAGGGCCAGCAGGATGGTGCGCACCTCCAGCTTGAGGGAGTAAAGACACGGGGTGTCATCGATACAGGTGTCACATCCCTCTGCACACTGAACGCACTCCCACCTGGAAAACAAAACCCAAATAGTGAATTAACGAAAGCACGCTATGACTTGAGGGAGTACAGGCACAGGGTGTTGTCTATATAGGTGTTGCAGCCCTCTGCACACTGGACACATTCCCACTTGAAAAATAAAACCCAAATAGTAAATTAATGAACACATGCAAGCTTGAAGGGTACAAACATAGAGCGTCTCGTATACATGTTTTATAGCCCTCTGCACACTCTGACTTTAGGGGTACAGGCATGGGGTGTTGTCTACAGAAGTGTCACAGCCCTCTGCACACCCAATGCACTCCCACCTGGAAAATAAAAACTAAATAGTCAATTAACGAACGCACTCTTACTTGAGGGGTATAGGCATGGTGTGTCATTTACACAAGTGTCACAGCCCTCCACAAACCTAACACACTCCCACCTGAAAAATAAAACCCAAACAATCAATTAACAAACACACTCTGACACTGAGTAAAGACATGGGTTGTCATCGAAACAAGTGTCACATCCCTCGGCTCACCGAACACAGTCCCACCTGAAAAATAAAACCCAAATAGTTAACGAACACACTCCCACGTGACTACAGGCATGTGAGTACAGGCACGGGGTGTCGTCGATACAAATGTCACAGCCGTCTGCACACTGAACACACTCCCACCTGAAAAATAAAACCCAAATAGTTAACGAACACACTCCCACATGACTACAGGCATGGGAGTACAGGCACGGGGTGTCGTCGATACAATTGTCACAGCCCTCTGCACACTGAACACACTCCCACCGGGAAAATAAAACCCAAATAGTTACTAAATTTGGTATTACACTTCACAGCTTTGGTTAGAATATTGAAGCAATACAAAGCATGATTATCACAGACAATTTCCACATACAAGTGATATAATTGTTAAAAATGCCAATTTGGATTTCCATTATCTGTATGTATTATCTGGAAGACAGGGAATGGATAATTTCATCAATCAAAAATAAAAGAAATAAAAGTGGAATGCCACTTACCGTTTGGCCCCTGCAGTATCATTTGGGGTGAGTGCATAGTGCCCTTCTATCGTGGTGCCATTGAAGGCCTTGAGTTCAGCCGAGAGGTCAGGAAAGTAGTATCCGGGCATACATTCACAGACATAGGCCCCGCGGATAAAACCATTTCCAACCAAAGTCACACACTGAAAGTTGTATAAAAGTGTACATAAGCTTGTGTATGCATTGTTTTCTGGGTGTACAATATTGGTCAGTAAAAGCGAATTAGATTATACATCCAAAGAAATGAACCACAATGATTTGGTTGATAAATTACTTCTAAAGTTTGTAATATAGAGTCAAACATAGTAACCTTTTCCCCAAAGGTATAGCCAATAAGCCCAACCCATAATGTTCAGCACTTTATTGAAATAGTACGTGTTGATTGGCTGGCAAACCTGTAAATTAGTCAATTCATCAAAGTTAGGAAGTCATTTTGTGTTAGCAGTACTTACTCACTTAAATATAATGAAAAACATAATTCTTGTGTATTACAGTAACCTAATGTTTGGAGACCTGGATAGCTTATAAATAGGTTTTGTCCAACCCTTGTCTAACCCTCGGTACATACACAGTTATGGTTGGGCTTATAGCTTGGTAGTAGGCTGACAATGATACATTTTTGTCTGACCCTTGACTAACCCACATTATATACACAGTTAAGCCGTGTCTCCAATTGAGTGACGAAAATAAAAAAAGTGGCCAGTGACGATGAAGCCACATCTACATGTTTATCACCAGGGGTGGTAGACAGCCTGGTGCCTAGTAATTATAGAAGCCACATGATCTTTGGCGACAAACGCCAGCAACAGAGAGAAAAATGGCAAAGTCGGTGATAAACCCTTTTAAACATGCTTGGTTTGATGCCCTAAAATTTCGGCGATAAACGGGATTTGTTGCCAGACAGAATGGTGACACTAAAACCGTATCTCCACTTTGGCGATGAACCCACGGTGACAACGGTTATTGCCAGGCTACAGTATTACCCCTTGTTGAAAAACGTTGCCCGGTGAGGGAAAACCGTCGCCCGATTTGGAAAAAGTTTATTGTCACGTTAAGACACCCTAGGGTATAAATACTGCGGCGATAAATATAACAAAAGAAGGTTTATCTTCCACTACACTGGCGTCAGGCTGGCTGGTGACAATCTCCCTATATCGCCAGGTTTTCTGAGCATCAAATCAAGCATGTTTGATCATGTTTATCACTGACATTGCTGGTTTTTACAAGTTGCTGAGGTTTATCGCCAGGCGCCGGGTGGCTTCCATAATTACCTTGTGCTAGCCTGTCTACCGTGGGGTGGCCTCAGAGCTCCCTTCATTGTAGGGTGCAATGAAATTGTTTATCGCCAAAGTGGAGAGATTGTTTATGCAAGGCGACAGACCTGGTCTATCGCCAGTGCTTTGGTCCCCAAACATATCTCAACGAGGCCATAAACTTTTCCGTCGCTGGGCAACAGTTTTTACACTTGTCGCTCGGCGATCTAGCTTCGTTGCTGAGGTTTATCGCCAAAGTGGAGACACGGCTTTAAGGTTGGGCTTATACCTTGGTAGTAGGCTGGCAGTGATGTGTGCCTCTGAACACGTCCACTGAGCTGCCTCGTCCATCGTCATCGGGATCACACTGGTTAATGTCTATGTTGGTCAGCTCAATGTCTATTGTACCAATCCCTCTAGAGAAATAACAATATACAGCATGATTAATATTCAACCATTGGAAAATAAATATGAATTGATTGTCCACACTGATTGGCATTCCCTGATGATTTAGAAAAATGTCATCATTATCAAATATTATAGCGTTTAACTGATTGTCAACACATATAATATGGATAACTGCTACTAATTTTAGTATGTGAAAGCTTACCAAGACCTTTATTCAATGGAAGAATAACACCGGTATTACATCTCAAGGATATTATTGAACACTTGAAAGATCAGGCTTTTCTGGAGGTATTCAATAAACATATTTAAAAAAGGATATATGAAAATTAAGATTAACCTAAAAATGGCCTCCTTCGTGCCAGGTTTGACCCCAAAGATGGGGGAGGAATAGGTGACCATCCAGATGTCGCCCCCGCCGCAGTCGTAGTAGGGCCGCGTCCAATGACCATCCTCCAAGGTGGCCATGGGCTGGTAGAACAGCCCCTGTACATTGTGGTCTGTTTGGTTGTACCTGGAATATGGAAGTTACAGGTGGGGTATAAGTACATCAATAAAGATTCCAGGTGGCCATGGCCATGGGCGGGTAAAATAGGCGCTGCACATTGTGGTCTGTCTGGTTGTACCTGGAATATCAGAGTTACATGTGGGGTATAAGTACAACAAAATAAAGTGTCCAAGTTTCCATGGGCTGGTAGAACAGCCCCTGAACATTGTGGTCTGATTGTACCTGGAATACCGAAGTTACATGTGGGGTATAAGTACATTGATAAAGTGTCCAGGGTGGCCAAGGGCTGGTAGAACAAGCCCTGCACATTGTGGTCTGTTTGGTTTTACCTGGAATACAGAAGTTACACGTGGGGTATAAGTACATCCATGAAGTGTCCAGGGTGGCCATTGGCTGGTAGGACGGGCCATGCATGCTGTGGTCTGTCTGATTATGTCTGAAATATAGAAGCTACAGGTGGGATATAAGTACATCGATAAAGTGTCCAGGGAGGTCATGGGCTGGTAGAACAGGCGCTGGACCTTTTGGTCCGTTTGTTTGTACCTGGAATATTGGAGTTACAGGTGGGGTATAAGTACATTGATAAAGTGTCCAGAGTGGCCAAGGGCTGGTAGAACAAGCCCTGCACATTGTGGTCTGTTTGGTTTTACCTGGAATACAGAAGTTACACGTGGGGTATAAGTACATCCATAAAGTGTCCAGTGTGGCAGTGAGTTGGTAAAACAGCCCCTGCATATCATAGTCCGTCTGATTATATCTGAAATACCAAAGTTACATGTGGGGTATAAGTACATCGATTAAGTGTCCAGGGTGGCCATGGGCTGGTAGAATAGGCGCTGGACTTTTTGGTCTGTCTGGTTGTACCTGGAATATCAGAGTTACAGGCGGGGTATAAGTACATCGATAAAGTGTCCAAGGTGGCCATGGCCATGGGCTGGTAGAATAGGCCCTGCACATTATGGTCTGTTTGGTTGTACCTGGAATATCGGAGTTACAGGTGGGGTATAAGTACATCGATAAAGTGGCCAGGGTGGCCATCTGCTGGTAGAATAGCCCCTGTGCATTGTGGTCTGTTTGGTTGTACCTGGAATATGGAAGTTACACGTGGGGTATAAGTACATCGATAAAGTGTCCAGGGTGGCCAAGGGCTGGTAAAATAGGCACCATTTGGTCTGTTTGGTTATACCTGGAATATCGGAGTTACATGTGTGGTATAAGTATGGGTGAGAAGGAAGTTGGGAACCCATTGAGCCAAGCAGCTGCAGGCTGAATTCTGATTGAAATAAGGAACATTGTTAGATAGTTTCCAAGCAAATTATTGTCCTTTTTTTGATAGATTTCTAGTTGAATCGGTCAATGGGAACACCATTTTTGGTCATTTCTATCAAGATTTAAGTAACCAAAATAGGTTGAAACGACCAGAACCCCCCTAAAAAGTGACAGTGCCCCCCTAAAAAGTGAGAGCATCTCAATAAGGCAATAAACTTTATCAACATTAGTGCCCCGTTGCATAATGGGTTTCATAACAATGAAAATAATTAGAGAGCCCAGCAAACAGGACACGTGTATTCCCCAGTTTGAAACGTGTTAAACTAGTGTAATACTGGTGTTTATGAATTCTCAGAGTAGTGCTAGTACTTTAACAAGTTTTAGTATTAGTTTTCACACAGTTAAGCACTTATGTTATTTTTGTTTTTATTACATTATCTATTCATCTCATATGGACAATTTCGTAATAATTCATCTAATAATATTTCATGAAGACTGTACTGATAATATTGCATTCTGGTGTCATTCCTGTGACATTCTGATGTAGTGATAGACTCCATGTAAATCATGTGTATCACACCAGTTTTTTTCACGTGTTATTTGCATGCATAACTGGTGTGGTGTAAAACCTGTGAATTTTCTGAGAAAAGCCCTGACATGTGACACTAGTTTAAGACATGTGTAAGTTCAGTGAAAAACATGTATTTTACCCAGGTGCTACCTGAGTTTTAGCTTAGTCTATTATGCAGAAACCTACTGAATAACCCTTAGAGGAACCTGACTTTCTCTCAGCATTTTTCAGATCAAAGTCATGCAAAACTGGTGGCATAGAATTTATTCTGATATAAAAACTTAAATTCACTATCCCAAATAAGAAATTGAATTACAGTGCAGCTTGTAAATATTCAAATACATCATTCTCACAAAATAGAAATAAATTGACAATACAAATACAACTGATTCACCTCCATCAGTGTCCCAATCAGCAATAGCTTAGTGGTAGAGTGCTGGAATTGTGTGTGAGGGATCCTGGGTTCGAATCCCACTATTTTTCCTTTAATAGAAAAGGCAAAAAGACGAGTTTTACATGTGAAAACTCGTGTCAAAAACTCGTGTTAGAAACTCATGGGAAACACCAGAAATGAGGTCCACAGAATCCCAAGTTGTACACGTGTTTAAAGCACGTGTTTGACACCCCTGGGTCCCGTGACCCCAACGTGTACAACACGTGTCCCTGTTACCTGGGAGTGCAACATATCGTTGTTACTTTGATTGTATCAATGCACATTTTGACACTAAAAAAAAACTATTTAGAATTGGGCTGTAATAAGGAATTCTTCTAGTGTTCCCCCTTTTTACATGAATTTACAGAATTTAATTTGATCCATTAGAAACAGAGATATAAGTGTTTTGTAACAATGCAACTTTGCGCTGTTACACAAAAAGTTTTCCTTAAGGTTACTAAATTCATTGTGCAATGGGCCACAGTGGTCCATCGCATAATCTTCTCGCTGTTGAGAGAGTTGTCCACAACAGCGAGACCAATCCAAGAACTCTTGCAACAGCGACGTCGCTGCAGGCTGCCAGGGTGGCCGAGGGCACACCTGAATCCACAACAGAAATATGGATCCAGAATGATATCCCTGAAATTTCAACTCTAAGAAATGATTATTAGTGGGTGAAATTTGCTGTTCAATTTTTGCAACAGTGAGAGTCTTTACACATAACAGCAAGACCTGCATAGAAGTCCTCACTGTTGGCTTATGTGACAGAGCACATGCGATGTTTTCTTCACAGCCTTGTTGCTGGTTGATAAACCTTTTTTACTGTGACTTCCTGAGACACGGTACAAACATTTACTACTTGAACGAACATTGAATGGAGTCCTATCAAACTATTTTTTGTATATAGATACCTTAAAGTAAACCAACAGGGAGTAGGTCCATGAAATAAGTAGTAAAATATGTATTGGTAGAATCAAATAATTTTCCTGTCAACAAGTGAAACCAAAAAATGCTTCGTTTCATAGTTGCCACTTGGGTGCCAACCAGAAAACAGCCATGATACACACAAATTCATCATGGTGGGAATTTTAAGGTCATGATACAAAAATCCTATCCAGAAAACATCCACAATACTTCTTGGACTTACAAGTTTTGTGAAAAATCATAATAAAATCATTCACAATATGTGTGAACTCATGTAAAATGTCATTGGAACAATTTGGGATTAGAAAAAGTTGAATAAAATCAAAAGAAATATCTATGAAGTGTCGTGGCTCAATAACATTCCACAATCACAAAACTAGTGATCGTCGGTATCTAAATGTATCATGGGGATGAAATATCCTGTTTTTATTCTGGTTGGCACCCCTGTATATCTCTATTCCAGTGGTCGGACATTGACACTGCAAGGCCAGCCAGATCTTCAGAGGTAACCCTTATATGTGGGGATGGCGTGCTGTAGAACAGTTTGGGCCTGTATTCAATGACGTCATGACGGACAACAACCACCTAACCTCGTTAACGGACCAATCAAATCCCACTGCACCGGAAGTCCTGAGGGCCACCTGGCGGCCGGGAATGACACCACAATGAAAGCTCCGGTTGTAATGAAACGGCCGACCACCGCCCTTTAAGAGGGATGCGTCCTGTAGTTAGGGACACGACCCTGGTTAATTATGGATGCCCCCTCAGTGATTCTACCCTCATCCACCACTTGATCTAGTCACAAAGGGAGATAGTTAAGCCCCATACCCACCAGTGGCATGTTGCACAATTCCAATTGTAAGAACACAAATCTATTAAACAACGATCCTTTCTTTGTTACTTTTATCGCAACAACGCTCGTTTTGACACCCCTAAAAAGACAAAAATTTAGAATGCTCTCAATGGTCTATAATTTAAACAGATTTTTTTAGCTATTTTTTCCATTCATATATCAATTAACAAAATTTAATTTCGTCCATTAGAAATAAAGTTATTAGGGTGTTCACAACAACGAAACATTTCACTGTTAAGCAAACGATCTGAAAGTTATCTTAAAGTGATCGTTTTTATGAAAATCCATTGTGCAACGTGCCACAGGCGATTTTTACTTGCTTGGCGACTTGGAGCGTGGCCGTCGTCGTCACTTGCCAACTGTAGTACCAAGCAATTTTGATATTTTACTGATCCAAATCCCATGTTATAATGTGCCCATGACGTCGCAAACGTTTGTATCACAATATATACGAAAATGTCACACGTATCAATCTTGACGTGATAGTTAAGTAGTACATGGGGTTGGGGCTTTGTAGCATGTCCAGTATAATTATATAGTTTATTGTGTACCTGTAACATTTGTAATTGAATGACGCCCTATTACGTCTTTGCCTATATTTTCGGCGTCACTTAACCACTTTTTGTCCTAATTAAACATGATTGAAAATATTGCTTGGATTGATTTAGTTGTGTACATAACAAAATGTCTCGTTTAAGTAGTATATTGAAAGGGGGATTCATACTTATTAAATACATTGAAAGTAAAATGGACAAATCCTGAAGGGGGTATTCCACTACACGACTTGGGCTGCGATATGACGATGTCACAAGGAAATTGCATAAAATATAGATATAACTTTATCTTACACCCATGAAACATGCTCTAAATTGCCATTTTTAACTATTATATCACTCTATGAGCTATGGGGATAGTACAAACCTCGGACTTCACCCTAAAGACATAAAGAACCCCTATGGGTCGACATCCTCCCTCAAGAAATCCCCCGTGGTACTTATTATTAAAATCCTGCCCGCCTTGCTTCATGATGTAAAATGTTTTTCTCTTTATTTTGTGAATTCTGAATGCATGATTGTCTTTTAATGTAAGTTAAAGGAATACAGTCTGGTATCCATTCCATAAAAATTTGGCGATAATTATCGCCAGTTAAAGCACTTCCATAAAATATTGACGATACTCAAAATATTATCGCCAAGGCCTCAAATCAGTATCGTGGCGATAATTACAAAATATCGCCGTTTTAAAAATATATATTTTCACAAATATTAATATAGCAAAATATGTATATTTGACCAAGGAAGAAGCCTGTAAAATTTAAGTTTGATTGAAAAATAATTTGAACAAAAAAAATGTAAAACAAAAATTTTATGTGGCTATAATATTTGCTGGTATTGTGGTATCTCTTCAACCTGGATTATCGCCAAATTTTTATGGAATGCACCCCAGATTAAATGGAGATGGTGACCCCTACCTGTAGTTGATCACGTTTTCAGTGATGAGGACGTCAGACAAAATTTTTACCCTTAGCTTGTTATACCACTCCGCGCTGGGGTCCAGTTAGTTGTAATTCAGTTTATACAGCATAAAACATCAGCAACTAACCTGCCTGTAGGTGAGCAGATTTTTGGTGACGACGACATCGGACAAAATTTTTACCCTCAGCGTGTTATACCACTCCGTGCTCGGGTCCAGGTAGTTGTACTTCAGTTTATATGGCATAAAACATCAGCAACTAACCTGCCTGTAGGTGAGAACATTTTCGGTGACCGGGACGTCAGACCAGTTCTTTACCCTCAGAGTGTTATACCACTCTGTACTGGGGTCCAGGTAGTCATAGTTCAGTTTATACAGCGTTAAACATCAACAACTAACCAACTGACCTACCTGTAGGTGAACACGTTCTCACGAGGATGTCGGACCAATTCTTTACCCTTAACATGTTATACCACTCTGTATACTGGGGTCCAAGTCATTGCAGTTCAGTTTATATGGCGTAAAACATCAATCAACAACTAACCAACCTGTAGGTAAGCATGTTTTCGGTGATGATGACATTGGACCAATTCTTTACCCTCAGCATGTTATACCACTCCATGCTTGATTCCAGGTAGTCGTAGTTCAGTTTATACAGCATTAAACATCAATAAACAACTAACCTACCTGTAGGTGAGCACGTTCTCCGTGATGAGGACGTTGGACCAATTCTTCACCCTTAGCGTATTATACCACTCCGTGCTGGGGTCCAGGTAGTCGTAGTTCAGGGAGATGTCATGGGCATACACCCGGTCCTTCTTGTAGGCGTATGGACAGAACTTCATGTACCTACAAATCAAATGTACCTATAGACCTTCATCACCAGTTTGGATATTAAACTCTCCCATAGGCACATTGTCCCCAAAACCCCAAGCTCAGCCCCATAGGAAACCCTACCCCAACTCCTTGGTTTCGAAAAATCAGCAAGCAGGGCACTGCACTATTGAAACAAAGGCCTGTTTCATAAGAAACCTCCGTACAGCTACATGAATTTTGCGTTTCATAAAGTTACGATGACCTTCTAGGGTGCCGTAGCTACGTGAGTTTTTATTTTGCTTACGTGAGTTTGCATGGATTTGGGCTAGTTTTAGGTAGATTTATATGAGTCTTGGGTCAATTTACACCAGTTATGTTATGAAATGGCCGCGTACAAGAGTTTCAAACTCACATACAGTTTCTGTAAGCTCCTGTAAAAGCTCCATAGCTATAGAGCTGTTTTTTAAACACCCCACATGTCTATAATTTACATGCCTCTTGAACCTTTTACATAGTTGCTGCCGCAGTCTCCTTGCTGCGTAGGAGCCAGATAATTCCTATCTACATTCACTTCAACCATTTAGAATAATGCCAATTCAAGTGTAAACATAACGTGTTTTATGGACAGTCCATATAAGGCCCAATGTGTGGAGGGTATATTTGACACTATACGTGAAATTATACATGATGTAGAAATGGTTAACACTTTTGAAAGATTTCAAAGGTTTTGCTTGCATTTCTTTGCATATATATATATTGATGAGCGAATTACTTACTTGGGATAAGCCCATTCTTCCACTGCTATCGCTGAACCAAAGAGGAGCGTTCTGCTGTCCACGTTGTTTCTGACCAGGTCAAATAGGAACTCATCATCCACGTCTCGTAATGTGTTGTTGCCCTGAAAGGAGAGCTGGGATTGTAAAGTATAGAATTAAGGCCATATTCCACTATGCCGTTTGCGGTGGACTAATCTCCCACCGCAAACAATTTGCATTTCAGAAATGAACATGTTTGTTTCTGCCACTGCAAGCATTCAATAGGAAAGCTATATAACATCGTTTGTGGTGACCCTTGCGGTGGGCCAGCACAAGGGCTAGCACAAGGGCTAGCGCAAGGGCAAGGGCCAGCGCAAGGGCCAGCGCAAGGGCCAGCGCAAGGGCCAGCGCAAGGGCCAGCGCAAGGGCCAGCGCAAGGGCCAGCGCAAGGGCCAGCGCAAGGGCCAGCGCAAGGGCCAGCGCAAGGGCCAGCGCAAGGGCCAGCGCAAGGGCCAGCGCAAGGGCCAGCGCAAGGGCCAGCGCAAGGGCCAGCGCAAGTGAATCTCTATATTGCACCTTGTGGTGCAGGGTTTATTAGCGGTGGGGTCAAACACCTCAAGTTAGTTGCCCACCGTGAGCAAAACGCTGCACCGTGGAATATGGTCTTTAGTCTTCCAGTGGCCCGTTGCACAATAGAATTTCGTTGTGAGGATCAAGTTAAGATATCTTAATGAAAGTTTCTAATGAATGAAATTGAATTCTGTAAATTTATGTAAAAAGGGGAAAAAATAGAGAATTCAGAAAAGGTTACAGCTCTCTGGGGGAATTCTGATTATAGAAAAACATTGTGTGAAAACCATCGTTGTTACAAAAATATTAATTTCGTTAATAATATTATTTTTGTTGCTAGGAAACCCATAGTGCAATGGGCCACAGGTCTGTAACATGTTGTTCCCCTGAAAGGAGAACCGGGAATTTAAAGTATATAACTCGTCATCCACTTCTCGTATGCATGTTATTCCCTCCTATCACCTAAAACGCTGAAGCAAATAGGGTGAATGTCAGGAATAGGTCCGCAGCAAAAGGGAACTGGCACAGGGTCTATTCAGATTAGCAATTAGTAGGCAATACTGAAATGTACATGTTTGATAGGAATCGGTACTAAGGTCGGCCGATTCCTCTGGTTGAATCGGCCGATTTTATCAGAATTGCCTAGTGGGGGGCTCTAGATGGGGGTCCCGGTGTTGCATGTTGAATTTAAAAAATGCAATGTCGCATGTCTTTGTTGCTTATTTTTCTCAATGTCCCATGTCGAATTTAAGATATGTATTATGTTCATGTCGCCATGTCGATTTTAAGAAAACCCCATGTCGCATGTCACTAGGGCCCTTGTCGGATGTTGAATTTAAGAAATGATTTTAGTGGTCACCCCCCATTAGTGGGGTCTAGAAGAAGTATAACATTCAAACTCTGTGATAACATAGACAGAAAACCATCGAAATACCTGTATGACAATCTTGGTGAGCAGGTTTGACATGCGCACTGCCACGTCAGCGTAATTAGCCCACTGCGCATGGTCAAACTCCACCGGAAGTGTCTCTTCTGTACCTCCTGTGCAATGAGAGTTCCGCACCCTCTCCACGTATTCCAGGGCAGTCCGACCTTTTCTGGTCGACTCGTCCTCCACTGAAAATCAGAAAATATGCACCCGTTAACTGAATGCAGGGTGCAGGTTCTGCTGTGGGGGGTCGGTGAGGTTCGGAATCCTTGATGCACTTAAAATACGTGGTATTGTATTTTAGCTGGATAGCACTCTGACAAATGTCACATGCTAACAGCAAATTTAATTTATTATGTACTATTTGCGTAATTTGCGTAATTCGCGAGTTCACGACATTCGTGAATTATGTACTATTTACGAAAGGAACGGTTCCTTTAAAAATTGCTCATGATTTCAATAATTTCAACCAAAAAGCAGAGTGGTGAGGGTTACCTAATGGAACTTTTCAACATTTTCTTTAATTTTGTTTTAGGGGTTTACATTGAATTTTAGAAGGAAAGGCGGAACGTTTTGGGACATTTTCTTTAGGGGGCTGGGAGGTGGGGGATGGCGTGCCCCTCTGCTACACCCCCTGTCTACAGGCCTGTAACTCATTCTGTATCATGCAATCAGAATAATGGTTTCATATTTGATGAAATCTTGACAAAGAGTAGGGGCAGATGCATGATTTTCAAAAGGGGGGAGTGGGGTCAGCATTAAGGTTAAGTACTAATTACAACAGTGAGCATTTGCACGTACCCACGCGGCATTTTTTTACCTCATTTTGTAGTTTAGGGATCCACCAAAAGGGGGATAGGGGTCAGGACCCCTTGGACCCTCTCTGTATCTGGCCCTTCAGTACGTTCCCCTTTCTATGGGCAGTCGACTAATACCGATACATTTCGACATGCTTTCCTTACACCCCCATCCCTTTTTATCATGTAATACACATGTACAATGTGCTAAAGTCCAGTACTGTCCTCCACTCCAATCCCAATAAGCCCATCCCACATTGGGTATATCCCAGGGTTCAGCTTACAAAGGTTGGACAAAATTACCATATAAGTCAATCCTTGTCTCCTGGAGTTGGGTTACTGAATTATCTATATATCCTCAAGGACTGATAACATATTATGATTTCTTAAGCTTTACCAATTGACAGATTTGCAGGTTTGTAAACATTTCAAGATGCTGTCTTTCAAGGCAAAATAGGGTTGGATATTACAGATGGGCTGCCAGATTTTCTTATGGGGAAAGGTCCAAAATATAAGGTTGCATTCCGTCAACCAAATTGTTTGGTCAATTTTGTATTATGCAACTGTCTTCAGAGAATAAACATGGAAGCAATTTTGAGAATATTTCATGGTAAACTTTATTGTTGGTGTAAACTGGGATGGGCTTATTGACATCATGACAATAATCGTAGCATCTCCTTTCTTTTTGGCACATACTTACAAGGTAATCTAAATAATATATATTCATCAAACATTTTAAGAATGTCACAGAAAGTAACACAGCTGTATTACAACATCATGCTGCAGAATATCACTGATACCTAAATTCTGGCTGGGTATGGCATAATGGAGGTGCGGATCCAGGGGATCCCCTGGAGCTTTGGGTTGACCCCTAAACTACAAAAAGAGGGGAAACTGCCGCACCTATACACACGAATGCACACCATATTTGCACTTAACCTTTATGCTGACCCCCCAGCCCTTCTGAAAATCCTGTATCCGCCCCTGTAATGACACAGCTAAACGAAGCAACGCACTATAATGTAAATAATGTAACGAAATATACACAATATCATATGTTCCACCCTGGTAGGCCAGCATACACCGTCCTCCTATTTTCCTATTGAGATTTCCGTTAGGCCAAAAGAAAAAAATTAATGTTGTGTTGAAGTTTCATTGGCCCAAAAGAAATACAGGGTTTGAAATTGTTAAACTTCAATTAGTGGCACATGGTTTTTGAGCATTACTAATTTGCTTCATTTACCATTGTTATAATTTCGAATGAATCATACGTCACTTTTTACCTAAAAAGTACTTTCTATTGAATTTTATTAGGATTCGGAAAATCATCCCTCAAAAAAATGTTGGGGAAGGGCCAAAAAAGATAGGTTTGGTCGAGATATCGGAACCATAGACAAACTTATATCTCTATGCCTGAACACGAACATGAAGTTGCTTTGTTTCGTACCGGCGCACTCACCCGTTATTACGTGTATGGAATATAAATAACCCCTCACAGGTCACTCCTAAGCAGGGTTCAATACACAGGTATTATATACTAATCTGGACAAACATATCTGTATATAAACGGCTCTGTGTCGGCGTATATAGTCAATATTGTATAGTCAATATTACATGAAGCAGGCTAGTGTTCCAATGTCATAATATTATCATCGTTAGCCGCAATTCTTCCCATAATGGGTAACTAATTTACTGTAATTTATCATAGATATTTATGTATATCTATGAATTTACCAACCGCACTTTGTTCTAATTTTGTCAACAGAAACACTCTGAGGAAAGGCGATGGGGAAAATTCAGATACTTTTCTAAAATGTCTATATACTAATGTATACATTTCCAAATGAACACAGATTAGATATATACAGATATTAAGTTTTAGTTTTCATATATATATATCTTTATATATATATATATATATATATATATATATATATATATATAATTAGCCAACAATAAAGTCCTGGAGTTGGGAGTGATGCAGCAATCCACCTATTGATGTCTGCAGAATGCATTGAATTCTTAATGGTAACATTTGATCAAGTAATATGTTTCATCTCCATGGAAAGCTTTTACCGTTTTGTCCAAAATTGTTAATTTAATTTGAGAATAGTATAGAGTTGGACGGTTGAATAAGTTATCTTACCCCACCTTACCTATTAAGTTCTTGGCTTTGCAAAGTGGTAGCGCTTGGAAGAACGATTATGTCTATCCCTTTTAATTTGCCAAATAAAAACAATTGAAAAATCCTCTCATCTCATCATCTTATTCACTAATCTTTCAAAATACTTAGATAAGGATAATTTAATGCTGTACCTGTAACTGAATTTCAAGGGAGACCTAGGATTGATATTCCTCTCGATTCTACTCAGCATATATAAACACATTTGAAAATGAAAAATTTCACAGCTGATTACCCAGGCAAGCAGCGATGTAACAAGCAGGTTCTGCAACCATACTTTTTTGGTCAGTCTGTCAATTGACCATTTTTTTTTTTTTTTTCAGAATTATTTATGCTGGTTACAATCGGGGAACTTGTATCTCCCGGTCTCCCTTGTATTCCAGAGACTTTCAACGATGCATTTCATCTTATTTACTACAAAACATTATGAGATGATAATGAGATGGTAATGATTACTTAGATGACAATCAGATCAATCAGATTAATATACATAGTAGCAGTATATCAAACAATTATTCAACCATTCGTTATACAAAACAATGATGTACCAAGTAAATCATAATGAGATTCTATAAATAATTAACTATAGTATTCTTAAATACATCAATATCATTAATATTGCAGACATCCACAGGTATGGCATTCCATAGTTCACCCCCAATTTTCACATAACAGTTCTATTACAGTGTTATAATAACGTCATATTCTGGTGAGGTAAAGACCTTTCCAAAACGGCATGTCATTTTCATGTGACATAACATAAACATAATGTTATAATAGTATCACAGTACAATGTCGCAATGTCTAGTTCTAAAGACGTAATTGAGTGCCTTCAAATGAACGCAATATGATCCAAACAAGAACTAAATAGAACATTACTGCAATGTTACAATAACGTTACATTGTTTCCCGGGGAACCCTCTGCGAAAGCCTACCTAAAAGCATCTCAAACAGACTGATGTTGTAGGCTTGGATACCTTACTTTCCCACTGTTTGAGGACAAGAAGTGAAAAATCAAAACTGTCAGAAACCCAAATATAGTCAGTAGTATAGTGTTGCCATCCAGAAGGGAACATTGATTTGTTCTCATCCTCCATACACAGTTCACAACATTGCCATTTCAATATTATAGACCACATGGGTGGAAGTGCTTATATTCTCGGTTGAGGCCTATTGGATAGGCCTAAACAAATTTGTTATGGACTATCTGATCAATGCCATAAAAAAGAGCATGTTTCAAAACCCATCCCTAGTATATTAACCAAAACATGTGTTCCCATTGAGCCATTTGATAAGAAATATATCAAAAGACAGCCAATGGTTTTGGACGTATTTGAAGGGTCATTGAGCGACCAACATTTGACAGATAATTATTTTCGAAGCTATTTTCTCAATGGGAACACAATTTTTGGTGGTTCCGGACTATTTCTGTCCATTTTCGACTTTTCCCGATTGCTTTAACAGCAAGATTCAACTAGAATTTTGGTTGAGTCACTCAATGGGTTCCCGTCTTTCTTGATAGATTTCGGGTCAAATGGCTCGATAGGTTATCTCCTTAATTTGACCTTAACATAAAAATCGGGTGTGTTAGATTAGTTTGGAGTGTAGATCACAGAGGCAGAGAAATTTTAGAAAGGGGGCTGCACATATTAAAAATAGTCTGGGGGGGGGGGGCAGTTCTACATTAAACAAATATGTTGGGCCAAAAAAAAAAGGGGGGGGGGGGGGGGGTAGAGGGGCGCCCGATGCGCCCCCCTAAATCCGCTACAACTTTACAATTGGATTACCTTATGGTATCATTAATTATACTATATCTACTGGCACTTGTTAAATCGTGTAATATTGAATTAATATGCTTCAAAGCAGAAACAGCTTGATTCCGCTATGCTGTGTATTGTAAACATATTTGTGTTGTATATACATATCATATATAATTGTACATTGAAAGGAAACAGATCAATATAGAAATAGTATTTACACCGCTACAGTTACCCCATGTACTCAGTTACATCGCTCAGTAAACTGATTTTATATAACATATCATATTTCTTTACATTTACAGTTGGGAACATTCAATAGCACACTTGTGTCCATTCAGCATTGTTACATCAAGATAAAATTGAATAACTATAAGGAAAATGCAACCCAAATACATAATATTTTGGGTTCCGAGACCTTACAACAATAATATTTCTGCAAGGGAGCATTTGATGTAGGTGTTCTGTAACCATGGTTCCACGGGATCAACAATTATTTTTCAGTTGTTACTCATCGCCGAGGTGCCCGCATCATTAATAATTTATTTCATAGTTAATAGTCAATGTAATTAGGAAGGTTTTAATAAATATTACATTTTCTTATTCAATCATGCCCGCCCTGACATTTTCCTAGTTCATTGCTATTTCCTATACTCGCTTTATAGATATCTAACAAGTACGTCAAACAGTATTAAGTAAACATTGAATAACCCAGCCAAGCTGCAATGTAACAGAAATGTTCTGCAACCATACCTTTTTAGTCAGTCTGTTATTTACTAAGATGGCAAGTAAGAATTACGTTATTGATGGTGAGGTTGAAAATTACCAAATCAGAACGTTATTGCAACATTATTTGTTGGTGAGGTTAGGATGAAACCAAAACAGAATGTTATAAGAATGCTCTGTTTAGGTTGAAGAATGTAACCGGAATGTTACAATAACATCTCAATGCAACATCACAGCAGTACATTGCAGTAACGTTATTGGCAGCCATCAAAATAACGTAACAAGAACCAATACAGAACCAAACAGAATGTTGTTGCAACGTTATAATAGCATCACATGCTTGGCTGGGAATGCTCACTCAGAATAAAAAGCTAATAACAAACAGATGTAATCACTCACCTTGATGAGAAAGCCGCAGATTCCCCACTATAGCCACCACCACCAGCAGGTGCCATTGTCCAGCCCCCACCCCAACCATCCTGTATGTGGTACACTGTCCGGGGGTCTCTCCTTCAGGACTAGAGGTCCGCACGCCTGGAGGGGCACCAATAGGCACACAGGTAAGGCTATATTACACGACACGACTTGAACTGCAATTATGGAGAATTATGATGACATTACAGACATGTACAGTTTGCATGCAGGTGTGATGTAACTGTTTGAAAATGGCAATTTATGGTGTTTTACATAATGTGGAACAAGGGTTTTTGTCTCTGTTACATGTGATCTCTCTGTGACATCATCATATCTAGGGCCGGATTCAGGGTGGGATTAAAACTTTCTAAAGAGAAAAATATGTCGCACGTGCGTGTGCGAATGTACGCCGTTTTTTGAAATCCTGTATCTGTCCCAGTTGCTGCGTCGCATAACCAAACGCTCACAACAGGGAGCGATTAAGGATGGCTAAGTTTTTCTCTCGCTGTTGTGAACACATTTTGAACACATTTAATTGGCATATAAACACATTTCTCCTACTCACCTCCTATATATTCCATAAGCAGAGGGACACTTCTATCATTTGGTGAAAAAAGAATATTAAAATCCATACCCCAAAATGTTCCCCCGGTTCATCAAAATCAATCAATTTTAAACAGGGACAGGTCTTTTGAAATGTGCCAATCCTCGCAACAGCGAGACCCGTTATGTGACGCGGCAAGTGGCCTGTTGCAAAATGATCGATTGTAACAAGGACAACTTAAGGACAACTTTAAGAACATTGTCCTAACAAGGACAAGTTTGTTGAGATGATCCTTGTTGTGAAATGCCTATTATCTTTTTGTCTACTGGCTCAAATGTAATTTTGTAAATTGTGTCCATAACAGCAATCAATTTCGTGCATAACAGCATAGTTATTGTGCAATGGGCCACTGTGGTCTGTCGCATAATCTCCTCGCTGTTGCGAGGGTTGTCTACAACAGCGAGACCCATCCTAGAACCCTCACAACAGCGAAGTCTCTGTTGCAAGGGGTATGTTATGTTAAATTGTGCCGGTTCTACTGAACCGATTTGAATTCTGTAAAAGTTCTGAAAAATATAGATCCAGATCTCATAACCCTGAAAATTTCAACTCTTAGAGATGGTTATGAGTGGTTTAGAATTGCTGTCAAATCTTTGCAACAGAGAGGGTTTTTACACATAACAGCGAGACCCATTTCTAAACCTATGCTGTGGTCTCGCTGTTGCGAGGGTTGGCTTATGCGACGGAGCAAATATCACAGCTCATGTTGTGTAGTGTAATAGGGCCTTAAGGGGTTACCCAACCCTCAATGGGCGGCGATTAGGGGGCAGCATTAGTAGGGTTGATGTGACTGAGGAGTGGGGCTATAATGTATTAATGTGGGCTGGGGCATTGTGTATCTGTGGCTATTGGTGATTGTCAAGGGATGTGGGGTAAGCACGGCATGCTGTTGTGTCCGATTCGACCTTGAAACGACGTTCTGCCAACCCTGCTCTATTGATGTCAGGTACATATGCCATGCTCAAGGAGAAAGTTACGAAAAGGCGGACAACAGATTAAAGTAATAGGTAGACACGGTATTTTACACTGACAAATTTTGATGAAATTGTAAGCTTTTCTTTTGGTACAACAAATGAATGAATGAACATGCCACTATTGTTTTGACAATATTTTAGGTGGAATTATAATCAGATAATTTTGGGTCATTACTTGTCAGTTTTTCTTTTGGTACAGCAAATACATGAATACATATTCCACTAATGCTTTGACAATATTCTAAGGCGAATTGAATTGGTTACTGGTGATTTTCGGTCATTTGATATTTTATAATTTTGGGCTTCCTGAAGCAATAAGACCCATTGTATTTTGCAGACTTCTTTCAATATGTAGACAAAAGAATGAGCATATTGGAAGAAGTATATCGTTGAAAAGTCTAATCATGATCAAAACGATATAGTAGTGATGTTCTACTTCTGAAGCACTCAGATAAATTGCATTGTTACAATTTGACAAGGGGACATTTTTGCAGAATTTTACTTATTTAAAAAACCACCAAAATATTCATTCAAAGAAACTCTTCAAAACAATTCAGGACATACAACAATGTTACCATATTACTTTAGACTGTGTTGGAAAAGCAACTCAGAGCAAGATAAAGCTATTTTTAAGAACACAATTCAGAGTTTGATAAAAAATGGTGAACTTGTATGCTCCTTTATAACCACGTTTTAAATTTCAACAAAAATTGCTATTGTGTACTTCTTGTGTTTGTACTCATCAATTCATCACATTCCATCTCATAATTCATGAATCTATGGGTTAAGTCTGCCTTACTTTTCATAACTGCTAATAACCGCAAACTGTTAATTGCTTTTCATTAAACTTCTGTTAAATATCTGCATTCAAGTCCCCCACTGCTGTAACCAAACTCAACTGAAAACTGAGGGAGAACAGACCAAGGTTTGAGATGTTTTCAGTATAATAAAACAGATTTAAGAAAAAAAACATAAGCTTTATCTTCTCCAGCTAACAAAAGATCAGTATGTTCAGAACATCCGTGATGATAGCGATAGTATGAGGCAATTTCTGATTTTACATCGGCAATCATAATTTGATATCTTAAACGTCTCCCTTATCCTCAGATTGTTTGTTTTTAACGCCTGTTGAACAATAACAACACTTTCAATTATAACACATACCTTTATGGGAATATATCAGCGTTGAACTCCTACTTGTCTCCCTCCCTACCCGCTTCTGTCCACTCCCATGTCGAGAGTTGGTTGAGACTCTGATTCCAGCACCCACCCTCTGACCTTATACCAGCCCTCCAGCCAGCTGTATGAGGTGCCGAATGTCACCTTATTGTTAAGCCCATACCCACCAGGCGATTTGACCCCCGCCCTGCGCCGGGCGACAGTAATAACGGCTGTCGACATCGCCCGCCGACAGTAATATCTGGCAAGTCTTACCAACAATTTCCCAGGTTATTTTCCCAGCGATTCTGTTGGCCGTCGGCTGTCGCTGAGAATTCACGCCATACCAACATTGAGTCGCCCGGCAATTGTGATCACCTGGCAATTATGCAAGGTGGTGGTGTCGCTGGGCGACGCAGAAATCTCCTAGTGGGTATGGAGCTTAATTTTTTATTTTATGTGATATATTTACTTTGCAGCTGGGAAAAGTATTAGGTGATTGGTTTGGACATTAATAGATAAGATTATTCATTTTATCCTCTTAGTTACATCGACTCTAAAAGTTTACAATCTGCTGCAAAGTGTTGTTGTGGCAGTTGAATCACAAATGGTAAACGGTTATGTTGTGTGGATTATAGTGGCAGGTCAACAGATCTGCATAACTAACGGGACGGAATAGTTATGGCACTGCCACTCCCAAAATAACAATTTTGATTCAGGTATCACTAAACAAAATACTACAATTTTTTTATGGAAGAACTAACACACACACATACATGCATGTGTACACACACACACACACACACACACACACACACACACACACACACACACACACACACACACATACAACGCATGATCAAAAAGATATTGTACTGATCTCTCGATGCAGACCATTTGCGATGTACATGTATGACCGACGTTCTGTACAAATTGTTGTCGTTTTCAATTCATTCTGCTCATCCTCATACACATCCCTGTAAATTTTGACTGATGTTATAATCCATACAGTGCTTCTGGAAGAAAATGTCAAAACATGATGATGCCATTAATGATTAAAAAAAAACCACACACACACACACACATTATTTTGATAACTGCAAAAGCTTCAACTTAAGCCACAACCTAGCTTTGACAAGTTTTTTTTATCAAAGCGAAAATTAAATCCATTCCAGAAAATCCTCTTTTTCACTTTATTTGATTTCTAATATCAAGATAGACAGTGCACATTGATATTGAAACCAAAAAGACAACAATTCGGAAGAGATGTAATATTAAGTAGTATGCAAATTCTGACCTTACTCTGCCATATTTACAAGGTTCCTAAAATCAGAAAGGACTATTACCCTCAGCTTGTCTGATCATCCAAATAGCGGCATATTCTTTGCTATGACTGAGGTAAACATGCTGGCATATACAGCAGCAGATGGCCGCACACACAGTATTGAATGTTTCTTGTATATGCGGGTGTAATTGTTATGAAACGTTATAACGCGATGGGAACCAAATAAGACGCTTTTATAAAGTTGTGTGTTACCTGGGAAAGAATCTATAAAATGAATTCCTTACCAGTATACATTCAAAACTGTCACCTTTGGTTGTTTCACAATACAGCTTCAACCTAACACACCATTTTTGAACTCACCAGTCCCTTTTGGGACAAATAAGGCAGCTCTTCTGAACTCTAAGTTTTACCCTGAGCCTCAAAGGCAACTCGTCCTCATGCCATTGAAGAGTAATTTCTCGCTGATTTGTTGAAACAACTTTGTCAATCCTCTGTAAATCTAGGAAAAGGATGTTAGATCCTTGACACAGTTACAAACGTTGATAAGGATGATTGGTGGCTTCTGAGACGATTTATAGGTACTTACTTATAAAAGTAGATGAAAGATGCAGCCTAATGAGCGCTTTGAGGAGTGCTTCCTAGAATCTTGTGACAGTTACTTCAAAGAATGTGAGATAACAGAAATGTACACGGGACGTGTTTAGGGATTCCTTTGATGTTTTAGACCTTCTGGTTGTTCCCTTTACATATTTTCTTATAGAAGCTATACGAAGCTGTCTTATTCTTTATTGATTCATTAACCATAAAGGAAAGCATCCAAAATGTCCAACATTTGAGGGTCATGTGAGGGCAATAAACAGGGTGGGGGGTTTCTGATGGGAGAGGCTATCTATATAGGTGGTTTTACACCTGCGTGACCTGAGCTGCGATGCCGGGGGGAAGGGGGGTGCCCTCGGTTTGGAAATGGGTACCACCTACGGTCGGAACCTCAAGGGGCTGTAGCTGTGAATCGCCAATTTTGACAAGGGTTGGAGGGGTGTCAAATAATTAAGGGGTACTGTCAATGATGTGTTAAGCCGCGTCCCCACTTGGGCGACTAAAATTTTAGTAGCTGGGCGATTAGTGGATACTAGTGTTAACCCTTTCCAACCATGGCGACCAACACCTCAAAAAGGCACTAGTCGCCCATGATTGAAGGGGTTAACACCAATATCCACTAATCGCCCAGCAACTAAAATTTTAGTCGGCCAAGTGGGGACGTGGCTTTATCCGTTAAACTATATTAACAGTTTATTATATGCCATTTAATGACTTCATAATGCTTCTTAAACATATTATTGAGTTCTGAAATCAAAAGTGGCCGAAAGAAATTGTCAACAAAATAATGCTTTTTGGGGGGCCTGTCCCTGACAAAGACTGAATATGGGGGGCTGTCACACTTAGAGTGTTCCCATTCCAAAAAAGGGAGTCTGTTCCTGACATATCCTGAAAAGGAGTGGGGGCTGTCAGAGTATTCACATCCCAAAAAAACGGGAGCTGTAGTTTCGCAGTTGGTACCTACCTTTAACGACTGAGTGCCCCCCCAACCCCACCCCACTCCAAGGCTTCTCAAGGCTCATTCAACCTGGTCAAAGGTACTGTCATAGAAAACTGCAAAAAGTTCATCTCATGCTTGCGACAATATTCGCATGGTAGAGAAAAAGATAGCAACCTAGTGAGGTTGAATGCATAGCATTCACACTATGAGGGAGGGGACCTTGCAATCATTTTCACAAGCAATCTCATCCAGTTCTCTAAGAAATTATTCAACATGTTGAATAAGTTCGCAAGAGGGTCTCGATAACGGAACATTTCCAATGTTCGCAGATTGCAGAAACCTACAACAGGTCAACAGAGGGTCTCGATAATGGAACATTTCCAATGTTCGCAGATCACAGAGACCTACTAATATAAGAAGGCCTGCGGGGGAAATCTGAGGTGGCTGGACGTACCTTTGGGTCAACATACGACCCAAGGGCGAAGCCCGCTGGCCGTACGTTGACCCAAAGGTACGTCCAGCCACCCTCGCATGACTACACCCCAGGACGTTCCCCAAGAGCCTTCTATATTTTATCACCCAAGCAAAAGCCAAATAACCACATATTTTGCAAGTTCTTCCCATGTGGCACTACGCCGTTGTTCCCGCATAGCGCTACGCCGTGCGTAATGCAAAGAGCTTCACAGAGAGGGACCTGTATTCATACGCCCTCAATAGAGAAAAAAATTCTAAATTTTTTTGATTAGCCCATAATTTTCTTTCATATTTTAGATGTTCTCACTTTGAATTCATAACTTTTCATCCAATATTAAAGATTTGCCAGGGAAATGGATATTTTTTGATCGTACCGGAACTACTTTTTCGGAGCCGACGAGCGGGCCGTACGGTGTGGCCGTACGCTAAATCCTTCAATGGCCCGCTTGTCGACAGAGTGGGTGATAAAAAAGCTCATGACCATATTTCAGTGTGAATGCTATATGATGAATTTTGATAGCATGCTATCAGTTTATTGCATCAGTTTATGGCATCCCAGGTCCATGTCTTATCCCTGAGAAGCTCTCTGCAACAGAAACACCGACCAGGGCAAAAGGGGCTTGAGCTGGAAACATAGCAGAGTCAGGCTGCCACTGGAGCAGGCTAATATTTATAGGAACTAAATCAAAAACTACATATAAATAGCATCATTTAATTGATATTAAACCTCTATAGTTCAGTAGTGTCATTATAAATAAATGAAACGCAAAAAAACAACATATAAATGATGTAAAATAGTCCCAAATCTAGTCATGTTCCTTTTGTTCTGTCTACATTCCTTATAGAAAAAGAGCAAAAATACATTCCATTATAATGCTCTGCGAAAAGCAGTCTTATGGCCTGGAATATTGAATAGAGAATATGTCTTGGGGATTCCAATACTGAAAAAATTATGTCAATATTCCTATTAGAACAAAAGTTACATTTATTTGAAGATGCTAAGGTCAGATACAGTAAATCCTGTAAAATGGGCGAGCCTCTGAAATTCATTAAGATAAAACACAAAAGAACTTTGGCCGAAAATTGAAATGCCAAATACAATTTCACGAAATATACTGCCATATCTTTTCTATTTGAGATATCCAGTGTCTGTTTTTTGCATAACATAGCCAACGAATCCATAGATTCAGAATTCCTATTTTCAGAAATTTCATTTTATTCCATGGTTACCATGGAAACCATTATTTACATAGCAGTAACATTGGCTGGTTTGGCCATTCCATCAACATTCCAGTTACCATGGCAACCGTATGCAAAAAAATCTAGAATTTTTCACGGTTAATGAAAACTATGGAAAATTTCATTTTGAGCATAAATTAAGCTTATTTTTCTTATTTTCATGATTCCTAAGCTAAATATAAGCTCTAGAGCTGTAAATATGTATATCCATAAGGCTGGAAATCCCAGAAACTGTTATTATTATTATAGATTTGTCTTTTCGAATAAAACTACTATGTAACAGCAAGACATGGTTTTAGTTCTATTTCATACTGATTAAGAATAAGAAAACTAAAAGCTAACAAACAAAAAAATAACACGCACACAAGTAATTATCTGCGAAAGAAGTCAAGTTAATTGGGGATTCCCTCTGACTAACTTTTTTATTCATTACAGTCATTTTTTTCTGGACTATTTTCATCTATTCAAGACCAGGCACTCCCTTCATATCTTTCCTGATGTGCACAGGACACTACAGGTGGCAGCACTGTTAATTTAGCGCGACTTCCTAGAGCCACCCACTCTGCCACTTTGATGCTCGCTAACGGCGAATCATCTCTGCACTGTAGCAACCACTGGGTCTGGCCCTGACAGTTGTAGCCAACCAGCGAGAACCACAGACTATTTTTAGACTAATGGGGTCAGGGGCCGCGTAGTGATAATAGCCAGGGGTGGCGAGTTTTCTCCCTACATAGCAGAGTCTACTCTCACGGACTCATTTCCCGGCGCGGAGGTAGATCTCGTAGCAGAGTGAGAGCCACCCTGTCACACCTCGGAGAGATATATGACCCACATCTATCTACAAGAATATTTGAGGGAAATAGCCCTGTTACTCAAAAAAAAGAACCCCTGTGAAAAAGCTGATTACAGGCCTGTACAAGAGTTTTAGCATTTCACAAGAGTCTCTTCATGCAACAGCATTTTCAAACTCACATCCAATACCCATAAACACAAATAAAACCTCTTCAACGTAATAAATATTATTATGCACAATGTAAATAAAGTGAGCAACGCTCTTAAAAAGAAAAGAAAAAAACCTCTGCAGCCACAGACATTTTTTTTTATCAGGAGGTCACTAACTATGAGACCGTAGGAAGGAGGGTACTGAAATCCTCAGAATTTAGGGAATTTCCAAATTTAATTTCTTTATGAATAATTTGCCAATATCTCAAGCTTTTCGTCTAATTTTGTTAAAAATATTTCTAGCATACTTGAACAATATTGAATCTATAGCAGTTAAAAGATTAGGTGCAAGCAAACTTTTAATGTGATTGTAACTGAGAATGTTCTCCTTCAAATTTTTCCTTTTATCCCTCGGTAAAGAGAATAATGTCCTCACCCTTTAGAAGAAGTGGCAACTAGAACTAACAAATAAAACAAAGTTTTATTATTTAAATCATTAGTGATTTAAAGAAAAAAACATGTTTTTGTAATTATATTAATTAAAGGTCCTAGGACGTACACGTATCACCAATAACTGAACATCAGACATGAGACAATTGCCCAATTGATTAGTTTATTTCATATTTTAAAGTAACACAGAACAGCAAATGATTAACAATAATGCAACAACTGTGTTGCATAATCAAACATTTCAATTTGTATACAAAGCAATGTTTCATTTCCCACATTAGAAAAAACATGTCAGCTACGAAATGCCTTTGTATTCTATAGTTGGGTCTATAATCTTTAAATCTTAAATCTTACTTTAAAAAGACATGCAATTCGTACAGAGAAGAGGCTTTTATTCATATCTTTGTGATTTTCCATGGTGTTATTCATATTGCCTTAAAACCAAACTAATTGTCATTTTTTGAAATTATTAGAGTTTAATATGGACAAAATATAGCTTTGAGGATTTTGTTTCACTAAAGACTCTCTGCTTCTGCAGTCAGTTTTAATGTATCTGTTTTAAGGATAGACCCCAGTGATGAGGCACCTATTCAGGAAAGCAGCAATTACTCCCTTATTAAAGCTCTGATCATAACGTGCCATACATCATATTAAAGCTAAGATTTGTATCTATCTATTGATAAAAACAAGGTTGTAATGTATCTGAAATTCTGGATTTTATTGAATAAAAACTGATTTTTTAACTTTTATTTTTTTGAACATCGATATCTTGGTTAATAATTAGCCTGATACCTATATCAGATCATATGCAGGGAACCGTGTCTCAGATTTTTGATTAAGCCGTTAGATTTTATTTTATGACCAAAAATGGCAAAAAATGGGTAATTTTTTAAAGATTTTTTGTAATACCATTTTCTACATTTCATGAAAATGGAACTAGGGCCTATATCAATATTCTTTGACATTGTTCCCTCCATCTATATCCCAATAAGATATACCAAGGTTTCAAAGCTCTAAATTGAATATTAACTGAGATGTAAATGTTCAAAAAATAAATGAGAATATCATGATTTTCAGTTTTGCAACCCACTTACAGAGCTACTGTTCTATAGGTTTTTATATAAATTATATCAATAGAAAATGTTATTTATTGACTACCTGATGGTGCCTTCCAAACATGATTATTCTCGTTAAAGGAAGCCCCACCATTCACCCCCCCCCCCTCCATCACTGGGGTCTATCCTTAATAAGTATGTACTTTTATGCCAAGCAAATGTTAACATTGGGTTTCTTATGATTTTGTTAACTAAGCTGGTTACTGTTACCCAGGCAAGATGTGTAAAGCCCCATACCCACTAGGCGATTTGGGCCACATCCCCCGTCAGTATGCTACATTGAAATGAACAGGTTTGATCAAATTGCCGGCCGACTTGCCTAACCAATTTCCCGACGATTCAGATCAAACAAGTACTGTACTGACAGGCAATCACAGGAAAATACAATCGCCGAGGCCAAAATTGCCTAGTGGGTATGGGGCTTATAATTAATAAACACATTCTTCGACTATGCTATTATGGTCAGTTGGTTACTTGAAAAATGTCAACTTAACAGTTACAGTTAAGACAACCATTAGAACTCATGAGTTATTGTAACATTCTGTTTGATGAGTCAGTCCCCGTTCTCCTCATTAGCTTTTCATAGCAGAATGACCATCAAGATTATGTAAGCTCTAACATAGGCTTTAATTCTTGAATAATGCTTCATTTGAAGGTACTGATAATATGCATATATGGGTTTGATAAGTTACATGTCCATTCCTTGAACACCCCTCTCCCCCAAACTAGTTGCATGAAATATGTTGCTCCATATTGCACATACAGAACACCAACCTGAATATCTGTAGTTATAATTTTTCAGTATAGTATAGAGGTATGACCAGGGGTGGATCCAGAGATTTCAAAGAGGGTGGATGCCCATAGTTAGAAATTTTCCGATGGAACCTCCGAGTTAGAGAAGCTGTCATTTGAAATGAAAATTTGTCGAGAAATAGAGGGAATTATAGCTTGTTTTGAGTCTATTAAATCAGCTCTTGCAGGCCCCTGTAATATTATCATAACCCTCATTGTAAGGGTAACTATTTGGCTGTGTAAACTGGACTTTAACCACGATCTGGACGGTCTGGACGATCCGGACGGCAAGGACGGCCTGGACGTCCTGGATGGCCTGGACGGCCTGGACGGCCTGGACGGCCTGGACGGCCTGGACGGCCTGGACGATCCGGACGGCAAGGACGGCCTGGACGGCCTGGACAGTCTGGACAAACAGGAGGGTTTGGTGTTGGCTCAGTTGTTGGCTCAGTTGTTGGCTCAGTTGTTGGCTCAGGTGTTGGCTCAGTTGTTGGCTCAGGTGTTGTTGTTTCTTGACATTCTTGTTTCCTTTGCTTGTGCACATAGAAAACAGAGAAAAAGTTTCAAAAATACAATTACATTGATATAAGGCATATATGGGTATTCACTTTTTGAACCCAAAGTAACGTAGAGGAATGATTAGAACATAATTTTGCCTGCTATCTGTCATGATTCGAGATCAACGTAACAGCACACAGACGTTGGACTAAAGTTCACATCTACCACATTTAGAATGGAGCTAAGTTAGCATTTTTCTTTTGACTAAGAAACATTATCCCAGTACCAATGAATAGAAAAGAAATTCTAAATTCAAATAGAAATAGGCAAGGAATAATTATTAATGCGTACCGTTTTTAACTGTGTTGTTATTTTGTTATATACTAGTGCGTATATGACACTTACAAAACAAAATAAAAACAGGTAAGATAGTTTCAATAATAGGATGGTGTTTCAAAATCAGATGGGGGAGTAGATGCCCAAGTTTCCATTTGATAAGTCACAATTACTTAATTCTTTATTTGGTAGTTATATTTTCACTTTCAATGACCCCCCAACATATATATGCTCTTTAGATTTAAAAGCTAGGATATCAGTTGCCTGTTGCATAAGAATTTCTTTACCCATAGAGGTTTTATATGTGCTTACAGAACCTGTACTGGAGTTTGAAAATGCTGTTGCATGAGGAAAGTTCCATAAATCACCCTAAAACTCTTGGATGGCACCTAAAACATATGGAAATGCAACCAAAACTTGTGTCAATGCAACCAAAACTCCTAAACTCCTGCTGCTACTGAAAGGGTAAAAGGTGATCATAAGTTACAAAACTGAAACTCACATAATTTTTTGGAGATTTTTGTTATGAAACACACCTCAGATCCTGTTGATCTGATCTAATATTAGTATAACAAGTGAAAATGCCAAAAAACAGCATTGGGGCTGCATAAAAGTGGCAATATACTTACCGCACATATGCCAATTGAACCCCCAGCGACACAATCTAGATCTGCATCCTCACATTCTCCCCCACAAAACTGTAAAGAGATCAATCAATAAAGTACTAAGCAGGATAAACAATAACACCCTGCAGTTAAGACATTATCTAGTGTCATAATGAAACAGAAAAGGCTTTTTCTTGGGAAAGAAATGAACACTGGTTATGTATTGCCCTTTTCAATATGAAGTGAACCCTCTGGTCATGCAGTGCAGGTCATAGCAATAATTGATCAGTTTGGTCAGGCAGTGTAGATATAAGGAAGAAACAAACAACAAACATTTGATCTTACAGTTTATCATATCATCTCATGAATTGTCTACATCTCAATTCCGGGATTTTATCTAAGGATTTAACCCTTGTTCATTCTCTGAATTAATAGTTAATATATATCAGAGGTTCCCCTGGTTTCCAGTAGTATTACAAGTATTATATATGAAGAGGGAGATGTACTATCCTACATGTAAAAATATTGAATAGGAAATACATCTGTATAAAAGTACTGTAGTATCTTGCTAGTTGTAGCATCTTACCTGCAAAGCATCATATCCATCTGGCAAACAGGTGTTGAAATCGGTCAAACAGTTTCCTGATCTACATTCACAGTCCAGTGTACAGCCATAAATCTCGGGATCAAATTCCTAGGTAAGAGAGAAAACAGGTATTTGTTAGTGGCTGGTAAGTGATTTGACAAGGGTGTGTGACACCATCTGAAAGATCCAAGGGGGGTACCCATTATCATTGAGTGACCTTACTAAATTTCTGGTTGAATCTTATAACTGAAGCAATTAAAATAATTGAATTGATTAATAATAGTCAAAACAGGTGTACTCATGCAACCAGGGACCATATTTTCGAAACTGATTTGAGTGATTAGGTTGAATTTTGATTATTGTTTCATTTATGTATATTTGTTGATCAACCAATGTGACTGCACCTAACAATCCCTTTTCAGCGTTATATTGAAATGAGATCAATTCTTTTAGTGACAGAGGGAATAAGGCATTCTGAAACACTAACTAGATTTCAGCTGATTAACCACATCACTAATATCAGTAATGATTTGAGAATCCCAGGTTATTGAAAACATTTAGGCTAGTAAATTACAAAATTAATAGAAGCTTGTATGGACTTAAAGAAAAATATCTCCAAATTGAGGTTCCTTTCTATGTTATTTTAGGGAAGGGGATTCCCTGGGATGGATCCCTGGGATTCCCAATTAACACACCATGTGACATCACAAATTTGAAGATACACCTTAAAAATGATATAAAATCCAAATTTGTTAATGAGCCCTAATTGTGTCCAAATAAGGCATTCTCTTTAAACTTTTCTAGATTAGTCCAAGATGTGAATGACATGTTGCGCTGGTCCCATTGAAAAGTAACTCTCCTGCACTTTCAAACTTCAGGGCAAATATTCATATTAGAATGATAGAAATTAAATCATTAAAAAATGTGGGAAATTCTGCAAACAATAGATCTGGTTTTAAAGCACTATGATTGTGACTACTGCTTTATGAAATTGGATTAGAAGATAAATTGCCAAATAATAAAAATATCATAGCCTCAAACTTAAAACATCAATGAACATATATAGGAATGAAAACCATGAAACTATTGTGATAAATATTCTGAAAATAATATTTTTTGGATGCAATAATTATTGCAAAATTGTTATGTTCATCCCCTAGCTAGGTCTTGGTTACCTTGATTTGACCTGTTGTCAGAGCAAGCAGGGACAAAACACAAACCACCAGCAGCCACCTCATGGTTTGTTATGTTTTCGTTGCTGGAATGTAAATTATAATTTATAGGAATGTATCATGTAATAATCATAGGGTTACTCCTGGTTTTCAGATATATTATGTGGTAGATACAAAACGAGCCTGGGGTTGTATGAGATATATTCATGAGGTGATAGATAAGTACTGAGACAGATAACTGTTTTCTCTAACATAAACCACAGGACCATTTCATTTTTATATTTATTGTAATTTTTTAACTTATTTATGTGCCAATATTTGATATTTTGAAGTATTTGATTAACACAAATCCAACACAACTCTTAAAAAGTCTTAAAAGGTCCTAAAAGTTCTTAAAGGAATCCAAAAGCAATCTTGGGTCAACATTTTACAAATTCTGGTAAGTATTGAAATATGTTCTATGGCCATAAGCTAGGTCTGTGGAAAAATTTAGACCGTAAAAACTTGCTTAAACTACATCAGAATACACAAAAACTTGTCCCTGGTCAATTTTGGTGACCCAACAAAATGGGTTTGTTTACAAACATTGCCTGTCTCCATGCATACATAGCATGCGTATCATGGCATTCAAGTAAAGTTATAATTGGTAATCATGATTATTACTGTACCAATGGCCAACTTAGGACTCTTAGAACATGTTTTCATAGTCATTTGAGTTTTCATTTTTTTTTCATATGTTGACATGACATTGGTTTTACCTCCCTTTAAGTTGTTTTAATCCAATTTACGGCATTGAAAAGGTCTTAATTTGACATTTGTTCAAGAAGATCCTAAATTGAATTTGTTTTGAACATGGAAGTTAATTGACTATTTGGCACAGAATGCTAGTGCCATCTGATTTCCTTGTTGTCGAGAGGCCAAGAAATCTAGATTTTTTCAAATGTTAGCTTTGAATTGGCCACTAAAAGATCTTGAATTGATTTTCAAAGAAACATAAGCAACTTTGATGCATGCTAAATGGGTGTTGCAGGGGTCTACAAAGAATACCAAAATGTAGTTAATTGATGGTATGTTATTAAAGATTTGTAAATTGAAAGCTCAAATACATACACACTTTGTCATAATGAGAGCTGAGGGCTTCATGAATTATTCTCTCTTATAGTTAAAAAGAATTATATACAGAAATAACTAAAAGAAGAAATAGACATATAACCTTATGAAATATTTGAGCAAAAAGGAACCATGTGATAGGTATGTATTGTGTAAATCTATTGTGTAAATTACACTAGGCTTATAAATAAACAGATATCATATGATCTCAATATTTATAAAGACCTACAAACAAATAAAATATGAGACTTTTCTGAACAACAAAATGAAATTACAAGATAAACAATATATCAAACACTGACCTGAATACTGCCGCTGTTATTGGTAAAATGCTTATAAACATAAAACAAAAAAAGTGAGACAAGTTACATGTAAACTTATTTTTTGTCTGTGTGAATAAAAGAATTAAAGAAATATATATATTCACAATGAAAAGACAAATCCAGGAATCTTCAGTTGATTATACTGCTGTATAATTATAGCCTAAAGGCTCTATTAGACTACGCATCTTGGGCTGCAATACGGGTGTCATATGATGATGTTACAGACAACTCACATGTGAGATCTAGAGTGATAATATTATTAAAGTATCTCACGTATGTGTCGAAAAGAAGTGTATTTCGAATGTGTGTGGCCTTCTGTCACAAAGTCATATTGCAGCTCAAGACAAGTAGTATAATACTGTCTTTAGGTTTAAATAAGATGTACCCACCTGTTGACTACACCAATTGTTGTATAAAGTGTATTGAAATCTTGGGCCCCTCCAAACTTATGTAGGCACATGGGACAGCAAGGCCTACAATTACTAATGTCACTCATGTGTACCTTAATTATAGGTCCAGAGAGTCACGACGAAACATGCGGCATAGGCATCACCTCAGTAGTCAACACATTGGTGGAGGATATAAAATATTGTTTATGTTAGGTTGGTCATTGTTAACAGAGTAATCTGTTAGAAAAATAAAAACTTGTAAAATTAAAAACTTGTAATTTTTGCACAAACGTTGACTGGTACTGTCACCTGAACGTGATCCCTGTGTCTTGTGGTTGATTGACTAATGAATGGCAGCAAGTCAATACCTATGAAAATATCATGGCGAGAAAAGGTTTGACAATTCTGTCTTGATGATCAAATCTTCGAAACAATCTAATCTATGAGAAGATAGATACCATACCCCGACACATTTACTGGGAATACCCCTACAAATTTACTGGGGCAGGATATTTTAGATGTGCAGTGTCCAATAGACAGGGCCGTACATACAACAGCTGGTGGGCATTTATAGTAAAATGTCTGTCTTTGATAAAAGTTCTACATTCAGATTGCGTCAAACAACAAGAAGGTAGTGGTTTTATTCTGGTATTCCTAATCAGAATTCTATTCCATCCTAAGCAGTATAAATTAGGAGTAGTATATAGGAGGGGGGCCAGCGCATTGCAAATTGTTCTAAGTAGGTCAACCAGATGTCCAGAGTGAACCTGAAGTCAAAATAGGCTCATAGCTTAATCTAAGGATTGAAAAACTCTTGTGGGAGAGCTAAATCTCTGTGAGTCAGAGGAGGGGTGGGAGAATGGAATCTCCACCCACCCACCCCATAAGTTGGAGAGGGCATCCAATATATATTTAGAAATGGGTCTGTCACCCTCCCCCTGATGCAATATCTAACCTAGGGGTCTTCCTATTATTTGGAAGAGACTTGGAAATGGGGATTCATCTTTCATCTCAAAGTTGGGTGGGGATGGTCTTAAATTCATGAAAAAACTTTTGGTAAACTTTATCGACATGGATGACTGCGGCATTCCATGAAACTTAGAGCAACCTTTGTTGGTAGTTGCACTGTACCAGTACTCTTCTGTCTTACATGATCTCGAATGGTTTGGGATGAATAGCATGTGTGCCTTCTTGTACTTTGAGTGTTTTCATTGCTTTTGTATCCTCATCAGGTTTGTAAAGCATTAAGAAACCCTCCCATTAGTTTAATATGCTGAAGAGAAACTCAGAGAAAAAAGATATTTGTCTCCAAAGTGATTTTTTGAGACATATATCTGTTTTTAAATCACCCATAAAGGTGTTCAGATATGACACTTTTGGGCATGATTCTTGAAGAATCATAAGAAATTCATTCCCATAATATGTTTATTCACATATAATACTTTTTAAGTATGTTAGAAGGACATTCTAACACTCTGATGGTTGAACAAGTAAATTCTGTGCCACGAGAAGTTAAAAAACTCATAAGAGCAAATTTTGTGATTGTGGGTATCTTAACTTCTCGTAGCACAGAATTCTCTTGGATATATTTTGGTCGGCACCGCTGATCTTCTTGTGGTGCCATCTATCTACTCTAGAACACCTCCATTTTAAAATATTATTTTAGTGTGTTAATGTGACTGCTAACATGGGGGGGCAGACCCCAAAAATCCACAAAATAATCACGTCCAATGAAAAGTTGTATTATCCACGATAGGTCCATTTCCTATTGTGGGATTTCAGACTCAGAAAGTTTAGGTGGATTTTTCTTTCAATAGACCTGTCCACTTTGGGATGTATTGCTGGCATGATACAGAGGACAAACATAATTGCAGTTTTTGCAAAGTCAGCCACTGACACAAATCTGAATGAATGAGTTAGTACTTGTGTTTTCTACGCTCATTTAGGTAATTACCTCCATTTCAGGTGAACCATTTTTGCTTTCCAGTTCTAAAGCTTCATATTTAACATCATATTGAAAATAAAAGCTTATAAAGTTTAGTTTTTGGGTAATAGTAGTAGAAAAATTACTGTGAATCAAGTATGATGAACATTCTTCTCAAAATGTTGATATCATAGAAACAAGGGGTGGGCTGGCTGGCAAAGTGGCCAGGTAATCTCAATATAAAAATGCATAGAACAGTAACTCTGTAAGTGGGTTGCAAAACTGTAAATCATGATATTCTAGTTTATTTTTTGAACATTCATGAATATCTCAGTTAATTTTTAATTTAAAGCTCTGAAACTTATAATCTTCTTGAGATATTGATGGAGGGAAAATTGTCTCAGAATTCTGATATAGTCCCTAGTTCCATTTTTATGAAATGTAGAAAATGGTATTACAAAAAGTATTACCAAAAAATCTTAAAAAATAACCCGTTTCATGAAGGTAGTTGTGCATATAAAGTATTAGTGAGGGCTTTCCTTATGCGAGGTATTTTCTGCTCTATGGATAAGAGGATACATTTTAATATAGACATTTCAGATGGAAGTTAGAAGTCATCAGATGGTAGAAAGAATATTATAAAAGAGTATTTGAAATTATATGAATGTAAAAACAGCGGACGCTGCTAGTAGGTGTAATATACCTGTTTGCCTATAGCAGACAGGATGCATCTCCCAGCGAGCAGTGCTGCCTGGGTAGAAATTAATATTTGGAATGGTATATATTGGGCTGAGCCGGCAGGCTAAGGAGAGAACGCTATTCAAAACCGTTTGGATCAGTACGAATCTTGAGGATTCGGGGGTTTGGTTTAGCCATGTACACAGACATTGGGTGACTTGGATAGGAACTTTACCATTGCATGACTGCGTGAAGCTGGCCTTAAGCAGTGATCTATGCGGACCGGGATTACATAGATTGTAGCACACCAGCCATTGTATGCGATTGGAGTATCCACTTATAAACTCTCAACCAAGCGTGGTCTGTATTATGGATATGAACGCCCATTTCACGGATGAAGTCTACCACTTGACTAGCAACAATAATAGAGACTAAAATCAGACAGTCTAAAGCCCCATACCCACTAGGCGACGTTTTGCTGAATCGGCGTCGGCGTCGGTGCTGCCGCCGGAGTCGGCGTCGGCGTCGGCCTACTCTTGGGCTTATACCCACACACAATCAGTGTTGCCGTTGGCATCGGCCGTCGCCGACGCCGACGGTTGATGTCGGCGGCAACACTGATCCATATTAAACAAGTTTAATAATTTTACACCGACGCCGACGCCGACAGCCGACGGTCATAGGCGTTGGCTGACGGTAAATCACCTAGTGGGTATGGCCCTTTAGTAATCGAACAGTAGCAATTACCCATAATAATAAGTAATCCCCAAACAACCACTAGCATTCACTGTTTCTTGCCTTTTTGGTCATAAAATAAAATGTAGTGCCTTAATAAAAATCTGAGACTCTTCCCTGCATATGAATGTTCTGAGAATTTGTATAAAATGTTATAGGTATCAGGCTAATATTTGCCAAGATATGGATGTTCAAACAAAAAATAAATAATTAAAAAATCACTTTTAATTTGATAAAATCCGGAATTTCAGGTACATTATAACTTTTCGTATATCAATAGAAAAAGACAAATCTTAGCTTTACTATGATGTATAGCCTGAGCTTTAATAAGATAGTTATCGATGTTTTCCTGAATAGGCTGCCCATCACTGGGGTATATCCTTAAGCTACTAATCTGGTGACACATGTTTTTCTGCTTTGACCAAAGTCTACTACCAAAACCATTGTTTTATGGGTTGAATGAACGTTTTTCTTGTGTTAATGGTTTTTTATCAGATACTATCACATAGTAGCATCTTTTTTGTCTCACAATTACATTTACACAGAAGAGTAAAGTTTTATCAAGAACAAGTAATTAAAAAAAATTAGGCTACTTACTGCTGTTTTTATGTGGAGCTCTGACGCAAATTAAGACCACGAGAGATGTGTTTTCAATAAGGTTTCATGAGGCGCAGCTGGGTTGCAACACCCCCTCTTTGGTTCAAGGAAACAGATTTGTTGCAGGGAAGTGCTGAAGATTTATAAGGATACTTTATCAATACGCTTATTGTCAACCAATCGTTTGCCCTCGACCTTGGTGCTCATAATCGTTCGCTTATTGCTAATGAAAAGGACACCCTAAAAACAAAAGATATCAACAAAAGGAATTCTACTGTATAGATGCAAGAAGAAAATTAGGTAAAGAAATGATAGAGAGTGATTTTCACAACTACTGACAGAGGTTTTCCTTTTACTCACTTCACCTGACCAGAATTATTTTTTTGAGCAGGCTACCCGATGTAATCTATAGTTAGTTTTGAGATTAACACAGCACATATTTATTCTTAATCATAAAAATGGGCGAAACTACTGACTATACCTGTGCTGATGATATCATAGTCCTTGGGCTTGCTTATGACAGTGACTCTCTGGATCTATCTACTCTCCCTAAACCATCACCACCAACCCTTCTAACAAACAATACTCCTTTTATAGATGACAGCAAAACCACATCTTGTATAGACAAAACTACTAGGATGCATTTTATTAAACTGTTAGATAACGAACTTACGGTACTTTGTGGATGTGAAGAAAATTTGTAATGGGAAGTAATACCATCAAATTGCTTTTTTTAGGCTAAAAAGACATCCTCATAGACTGTTTACTAGTCCGTCAGACTCCAATTCAGCCTTCTGGAAGAGGAATTGTGACTGGTTGTGCTTGCCCTCTAGGTTCAGTTTTGGAAACCTTTCATTCTCATGTACATTCTGACAGAGTTGGGTCAGTGTGAGTGACATGGCTAAGACTCAAGACTTATTTTCACCACTGTCCTTTATGGTTGACAGTATCAAGTTCATTCTTTATCTAATGTCAACCTGGATGTTATTTTTTGTCAAAAAATGATGTCATAAAATTCATATCTATATACCTGTCTAAATAAAGAAGAAATTTATCGGTCTATTAGCTTTGTTTGATGGAGAGGTATGAATATTAAATCTTTAACCCTTTCCTGAAGCTGTATATATTAATGAATGGTACCACTTGGTGCCAGATTTGTGCCCAATATTGCCAGTTGCATTAATCAAGTTAGTATTGATGCATCATGTTGCCTGATACAAAAGAAACCCTGGCCAAAATTAAAAAGATTATAAAGCAAATCCAAATATGCATATCTCTTGCACATAGAACAAGATAATTTTGTGATTTTTCCAAATTATTTAGGTATATAATTTTACACTTACAGATGTTTTGCTGTGTTGATGCATTTATGCATCTGGCATTTTTTTTTAATTGTTTTTTATTGGGTCAATAATATCGGCAGAGCCAGTCTTCCAATTACCCCCACTTAAGGCCATATTCCACTATGCAACAAACAACCGCAAACGCATCCGAGGCGGCCGCAAATGTGTCAAGGGCGGCCGCAAACGCGTCCAGGGCGGCCGCAAACGCGTCCAGGGCAGCCGCAAACGCATCCAGGGCGGCCGCAAATGCGTCCAGGGCGGCTGCAAATAGCGTCCCTACAAGCTATATTCCACTTGTTTGTGACCAGACGCAAGCAATCGGCCGCTGCAAACGAGTTTGCGGCCACTGCAAAAAAGGTGGAATATAGGTGTTTGCGGCCACTGCTTGCGGCCACTGCTTGCGGCCACTGCTTGTGGCCACTGCTTGCAGCCACTGCTTGTGGCCACTGTTTGAAGATACCAACATGTTGGTATCAAAGCTGCTTGCGCCCACTTAAGAAAGTGGCCGCAAACGGGACCTGACGCAAAGTGGAATATGGCCTTTACATTCGAGTGTACATTATACGTAGGGGTAATGTTTGCGGATAATGCAACATTTGACACAATTAGTGATAATGTAAAAAAATGAGATGGGATGAAAAATGCGATGTACAAAGATATTTACACTAATTTATACCAATTTCAGATAGTTTTACTAAAGAGGTTCTCAATATATTGTTTAAGAGTTTGAACACTAGTTGTTGTTATGGTGTTATTTGATAATTGGGGAACTGTTCTTATTATGTTTAATCGAATCGTCTTAATTAACTTCCTCTTTGGTTGCTAGTCAAGTAGTAGATGGTTTCACGTTCATATCCATAACGCGAACAACTGCATACAATTGCCAGTGTAGTCGTAGCCTATAAATCTTAGGTTCACAATCCTATTGCTTGAGAGCAAGTTTATTCCTTGGAGTCCGCTTGGTCTCACGCATTAATGTAACACAGTAGTTCTTCTACTAGTCACCAGATGTCCTTCTACGTATGGCTATTGAAACCCCCGAATCCTCAAGACTTGTATTATCCAAACGGAATCTAATAGTGTTCTCCGCTTTAACCATAGGTTCCCACCTTTATATATCAGTCTGGTTATTGATTTTACACCGAGCATGGATACTCGCTGGGAGATGCACCCTGTCTGCTACAGCCGAACAGCTATATTTACACCTACCAGCAGTCCATGCTATATTTACACTATTTAATGTAGCGACTCACATAATTTCATATACTTTATGATATTTCTGTTACAGTGTGGTGACTGTTTCTTTACTTTATTCATATACGATTGATTATATGTGCAAGGTGTTTTACTAATAACCTTTGTGCAACTAGTTCGTTTAAGAGATCTCTTAAACGAACTTGCACAAAGGTAGTTAGGTGGTTATAGGTAATTATGCTAATTAATAAATGATCTTAGCAATCATGTGATCATCTAATTATGTCACGTGGGTGGGATCCCATCTAATCTAGACCCACTTCCTAGATTAGATTCCGATTAGACAACCTCTAAGCAGGTTGTCATAACTGAATTTTCATTCCTTAGGTTAAGCTATGAACCTATATTTGAACTTAACTAGGTTAGATTGTCAAGTTGACCTACTTAGTAGCAGTGACAATGTATCTTCTCCCCTCCTATATACTACTTATATGTTTTCTGTGTGGTCAGGAGTCTCAGCTGATCTCCTGTTCACGACATCCATTAAAATTTTCATTTAAGAGAAAGATTTTGTAGGTTTTATAAAAATCAGGTATCTGCTATTCATTTTGTAATGGTTGGTATCTGTTATGGGTCCATTAGACATCCGCTAAATGACCCAAGAAATGTATATACCAGCTATTATAGCTATACAGTGCAGTGTATGTAAGGGATAGTTAATTAATTACATACAAAAAAGGCGCACATGGAGATAAGGGATTTATTACATTTCATGATAAATGTTGTAAGTAGTTCTAAGCTGTGACCCATTTCATGCAGTTTTTGATAGGAAATAACTCAACAGGCTATGCTGTGGAGTTCTTAGAAAGAAACATAAATATAAACTACTTATATAATTCAACAAATTAAATTTCATGATGACATTAACCTAGTGTGCTGGGGAGGCTGGCCAGCTCCCAAACTTTAATACAGGTACTAAAATAAGTCTAAAATAAGTCACATGCATCCGATAATTGTCTAATAGTAGCATTTTACGTTTATATAAGCCATGAGAGGGCACATTTTGATTGGCATCAAAACATACATGATAATTTCACCAATAAACCACTCAGTCTGCAACTTCACTAAGATTCCTAGCATTAGATCCTTAGATCAATAGGCATGTTTGTTTTTGACATTTCAGTATCAGTTTTCCTCACATCGACTTTCATTACCAGACAAACTAGAAGTAGACACCTTATGAGATTCAAAGGACATTTCAATGACAAATCTAAAAAAGATATGGACGACAACATCATGACTGTTTGTGAGTGCCATAAATTAGGTACATCTACAATTTGTCAGTCATTACCTGTGCTTATACTGTATAATCATACTAAGTTGGCAAGAGGTGAACGTCTTATGTGAACAGGAACGTCAGTTACCCCTGTGGGCAGCTATAATTACTTCTTGTGCAGAGCTTATTTTTGTTTTTCATGAATTTTGATATTCACTTAATGTTCAGTGTTGGATGGTTGCCTAGTCCATGCCTCCAGAGAGCTTGGTGGTCATGGTGGTGGTGATAGGTAGAGGGGGGGCGGTTAGCCATGTACATAGCCAATAAACTAATATTAGTAGAATTTACACAAATTTATATAAAATACAAAATATATATGCTAAATAGTGTTTAGTGCAGTGTTATGTTCATTGAAAAATATGATTGAAGATGTTTTGGACAAATCGTGTCAGGTAAAGAAAGATGAAGGTTAAAAATGATAGGCAGATGGAATAAGTATACTATTATCCAGGTCATATGGGATAATATATTTGTCCTCACATGTTTTGAAGCTAGCTTTCCAAGCTTCGGTACACAATTACCTGTAATCATCTTGCGGTAACCTACTCAGCTGTCTAAAAAAAAAAGGTGTATTTAGGTTAAACTTCCTGCGCAATACAATTTACCCTGGAATATCAATCATCCAACCATGAGTGGATAATTATAATTACTTAATTACTTAATTATAGGTACTTGATGTTCAGTGGTAGTTGTAACCTCGTTGGTGTACCTGCCGAACTTGGCGCCGGCGGTACAGACATGGGGGTGGGGGGGGGTAGGGGTGGAGGTTGCCATGTACATAGCCAATACACGACTAATTTTTCAATGAACACAACAATGCAAAAAAAACACTGTAATAACTATAGGATGATTTTTTAAAAATTATTTAAAAAAAATCATCCTATAGATAGTTATTACAGTGTTTTTTTTGCAGTGTTGTGTTCATTGAAAAATATGATAGATGATGTTTCGAGCATATCATAAAATGCTGTTGAAGTATTAGTATAAAGTCTACAGGTAAGTGGTAGCCTTATTAACTATATTCACCCTGTATGACCACGTTGGACTGACAAGAAAATGGTCTAGTGACAAGGGGCAAAGGTCTTCTGCAAAGCTTATTACCCTGGGATGTCAATTATCCTGTGTACTTGAGCAGTTATAATTACTTCTACTAAATAAGTAAATAGCTAATTTGAGTTTTTGTCAAATCTTTTACCAGGCACCTAATATTCATGGTGGATGGTCACCTAGGTCATCCCAAGACAAGAAGACTAAAAACTTTAACCCGACCGCCAGCAATTTCATTAACGCTGTTGGACTCCTACCAACACTTAAGGCGTATCCCTGCGGGGTGGTTAGTTGCCAACAATTAACTGTAATTCATCAATGACTTGCAATAATTTGTTGATGCATCTTCATCATTGAAGAAGTAACAACTAATCATTTTTATTTTTTTACTGAAACATCTCTTTAATATGAAAGTTCTTCCGATGTAGATTGACGAATAGAGGGAAAGCATCAGACATGATTAGCACCTATTCACCCAGCAGCACGGGGCCAGCATGGATCACCTTAGTCATCAACAATTACATACAAAGTGTTCACCTCATTGAGATCCAGTATCATTAGGTACATTTTCCAGCCAAATGGGGCTGTGCCTTAATAGAGCTTTTGTGTTGCATTACAAAGTCTTTGATTTGCCCTACAAAGGTTTTTGTTACCGCTAGAAAAGTTTTGGTCACCTGTGGCCAGTCGCATAATGGCTCTCACTGTAGCGACGATTGGCACGCTTTAAGATACCTGTCCCTCTTCAACAGGGAGTGAATCCACCTTTCATCCTTACAGAGATGGTTTGACCACCCCTTTTTTTCATGTCCTGGCGGGACATTTTAGGCTTTGAATTTAAATATTCTGTTTCAAGCAAATGATAGCAGTGTCCCTCATCTTGTATAATATATAGTAGGTAAGTGGTGGAAATGTATCTATCAATCAATTAAATTAACTTCAAAGTGTGTGCAAAACCATCGCAACAGGGACGATTGGCACATGAGGGAAACAACAATAAAAAAAAACAGGGAGAGAAAAACTAAACCATTTTTAATCCCTAGCCGTTGTTAGCATTTGGTTATGCATCACAGCACTGAACAGCTTTAATCAGCTTTCCCAAGGATTCCCTTTTACTCTTTTTTCACTGTTGCAATGTTTCCAGAAGGGCCGCAAGGAATCTTTAGTGCTCCAAAGGTTATAAGAAAATAGGCTTCTGTCCCTACATAGGCCTCTATCTATAGGCAGGTTACATAGTGGTAACTGACGTTATCAGAACGAATGTGTGGTCTCCAACCAACAAGTGGAAATGGTAACAAGAAAATGGGTTTGTCACCCCGAAAAAATTTAATCACCCCCAGTAGAAATGTATAGAAATGTATTAGGGCATACCACGATTATATTTCTAGAATAACCACTGGGCTTATTCAAGTCTAACCAAGCAGCCTGATAACCTATCACATAACTAGGGATCGATGTGACGCCACCACGACATCATCGCTTTCATCATTAGGATATTAGGGCTCCAGCCACCGTCGTAACATGAATGTAGCAGGATTTAAATTTGCCAAAAAAAAAAAATCAATATTGTATCAAATTATATCTAAATAATCGCAATGTAGCCAAAATTGTTACGTTGTTACACCTGACTGCATGTTGTTGGGGCCAAATTCCGAGATCCAATCAAATGTAAGTAGGTCACCTCATCACCATAACGATGACCTCGTCGCCGTAACGATGACCTCTTGACCCAGTTGATGACCTCACTGTGCTGACAAACGTGTTGCCGATGTTAGTGTCTCTCGATTATGACATCCTAAGTGTAACTGATTCTCTTTAATCTGAGATATATAATAATCAAACAATATGTAAACAAAAAACAACATATCATAATCATCCTTACGATGTTTCAAGGAAAACAAACCACAAGTAAGGTGACAGGAGCTTATTTTGATACACAGCTGTCGTGATCAACTATAGAAAGTGACTACGGCATAACCACCCCCGGCACATGGCATGACGGCCAGGTGGCCGCTTTGCGGCGGGGGTGATTAAAAAAATGCAAAACCGTTGTAGGTACTAAGTATTTCTATGGAAAACTATTTCACAACAGGATGCCAGGTATTCCAAATCACATAGTCACTTTTTGATCTTCGATGATAATCTAATGCCATAACATGAAAAGGTTCAAATATAACAAGTCTATTAAATGAAAAAGATCAAATTGAATGCTTCTCAAAGGAAAATCAAAGTGAAATTCATATTGTTCCAGAAACACTGATTTCTAATAATATCCCAGATAATACTGTTAACAATTCTGGATATGAATTTACTTTGCAATGATGGACAGCTCTCATCCTGCCAGCCTCTACCTAGGCTTGGTGATGGTGGTTTGTCAGGGGGGAGGGGGGTTGTCATATGTAAAATTCATCATGTTTTTTCAATGTAATCTTTACATGAGGATGGTTGCTTTACTTATTCCAGAATTGCGTGTTTAAATTATGGAAGCTTTAAAAGGTAATGTAAAACCAAACACAAGCAGATAGGTTCAAGATACCATTTAAAATCTGTGACCATCACAAATCCTTCACTATTCAGAAAAAATATAATTTGAAATATATCTCTAAGATAATAATTTTGATGCCTATACTGGCAGAGGAGAGGATCAACTCGTTCTGTTCACTTCATAATTCTAGCCAAGAGTAACTGTTTCACAGCAGGACCTCCCCATCTCTCAACCAGTTGTGGGAGGGTGGCCTGTGTGGCCACCTAGCTGTAGCTGGGCGAGAGGAAGGTTTGATGTCAGAATTGCTGGGAGTTCCTACTGTAAACTCTTTAATGTAGAATAGCCAATGAACTAAGAGCAGATACATCCGAAATAATGTTTTTTAAACAAAAGCAATGGCTATATGAAAATATTGGGGCCACTGTATTGAAGAATGCATCAAGCAAATTGAAACACAACATTAAAATTAGAAAGAAACACCACGTCAAAGACCTCTTTATAACTTGGAATGTCAATATAAAGAACGTTTGGCTTTGTATCATACTAGGTTTGGGTAAAGAGAAGTTAAGGCCTTGCTAGGAATAGGCCTAAAAATTCTAGATTTTTTATTAAGTACCATATAAATACTGAAGGGGGAACCAATTGATCAATGCAATTGGAATTTTTGAAAACTTAGATATCAGCTGTGCCCTTTATCTAGCAACATTTTCCAAGCAACAAATTTCAGGTCTTATTGTTCAAGGGAAACACTAAAATATTACTAAAATATTTTATGGTAGTTTTCCACCATGTCCAGAGGGGGTGCCTGGACTTCTTTAATATAGACTTTTTTTAATGTGCGTCTCCCCCTAAATCTGTCCCTGGATCTTTTCGAGACCGTTATTAAAAGCCTAACAAATATTTAGCTACTCTGCTCCAGCAAATCAACATTGTAATGCCAACAGTATGCTGGAGCATGCGGGAGACCAGACCAATAGGTCTGAGATTATTGTCCAGTTGAAAATGTCATTGGCATGTGCTTAGATAGTATTAGGTGCTTTAGTCACTGTGGTGTGGCACAGTGTTCCAGAAACAGTCCTGGATTTTCAGTAAATGCTTCTCAGAAAACTTGGTAATTGCTCTTGCATCAACTTGAATGTTAAGCTCAATTAACCACAGGGGACTGACAGATAATTGGTGTAGTCACTGAAATATTTTTCTTCAAGTATAATATTATTTATTACTTTGCATCCACTGAATGCTTCTCAGAAAAAATGGTAAGTGCTCTTACGTAGTGGATTGACATAAACAGCCGTAGAACTAGAACTAAAAGATATATGCTCTGGAGTCAATGACCTAACAGACTTAATAATAGGAGTATGACTTCTATTTTTTTGTAATGTGGAGTCCCATATTTCACAAAGAATACAACTAATGTTTATTTTCATTGGGAAAATTCCAGGTAACTTTATTCTTTAGACAGGGCTCAAAACCCTTAAAGGCAAGCGCGTCATTAAAGACATAACGTTAAGATTTAGTTTAAACTAGGCAAAATGAAAGATAAGTATTTCAATAAAAGAAAGGTTATAGACAATTAGATGGTTATTTAGGGAATTCATATTCCAGTCCAGACAGTGTGTGACAGTGTGACAGTGTGTAAAATCTAAATACAAAATGACTGAAAATAAATTATTGAAATAACTTTTTAATTTTTAAGATTTTCTTCACAATAACCCTCACACAAATATTTTGTAAAAATGCAGTAATTAGTAAATTTATCCTTCAAAGTAAAATATGATATCAGATCTTGTTTTTTTTAATGATAGAAATCTGCAAAGAAAAATATTTGTAAAAACCCCATTTTCAAAGAATAAATGCTTGTAAAAAATATCAGATGTTTAGGTAATTTTGAAAATTGTATAATGTGTGTTATACTGTAAGGTTCCCCCGTGAGTGTTCCATTTTAGATTTGAAAAATGCAGGGTCATCATACAATATTGATCGGGACTCCTAATTATCAACATGAAGGTGGGAAGATTGTACCTCTTTGTGAGCAAATTAATGTAAAAGTCATCCAAAATTCATTCTGTATCTAAATCTAATGAATTCATAACAATACCCAACTCATTAGCTCCATTTCATTCCCTTACATTTTGGCAATAGGACTGAAATTTAAAAAGTTACAGCTACAAATACACTGCCCCCTCCATACCCTCCTATAGGGGCCCACTCTCTAAACGCCTGCTCCAACTTACAGACATGCCACTAGGCTGCATAGACAGGATGGGTGTAAACAAATAAATAACAAATTACACAATTGCCATAGAAAAAAACAGGTCAGGGCACATGATGTTGTGCACCACATGACTCCTCTTCCATCCTTGTTGTGCCTGGTCATGGATGCATGAACCCCCCCTCCTCCCCTAAAGCTGTTCAGTGCTGCTGTATGATGTTAATTATGGACGGCCCCTCCAGGGGTGGATTTCTGAAAGGGGAGGGGGGGGGGGGGTCAGCATAGGCTAAGTACTAAAACGTCATACATATATATATATGTGCACATGTCAGGGACATTTCCTTGCTTTTTTTTGTAAATTCTGGGTCCACCAAAAGGGGGAGGGGGGGTCTGGACCCCCTGGGACCCCGGGCCCCCCACCACACCTGGATCTGCCCCTACCCTCCCAGAATGATGGCCCTAGACCCTTAAATTCAACATGTTGACATGACCATTTTTTAAATTCAACATGCGACATGAGGCTTAGTGCCATGGGTGAAAAAATAAATCACATGACATGGCCTGTTTCTTAAACTCGACATGACCCATGGCAACATGAGACATGTGGAGTTAACAGACAGGCAACTTTGCCATTTCTTAAGTTTGACATCCAGCAAAAGACAAGCTTGAGTATCAACATAAATTATTTTTATGAATATAAATCAGGGACAGGTCAAGAGATTTCAAACAGGGGGGGGGGGGGGGGTGGCTTATGTGCACATTTGGGGTGGCCCATTTTTGGTCTTGAATTTTACCTTAGAAAGATATAAATTTGATAAAAACGGAGGGTGTGTGTGTTTGTCTCGAATGTCTCCTCTAAATCTAACTTGGTCACCACCCACCAACTTAAACTCTGTGCCTGCCGCTGGAAGGTAGGCTCAGTAGTGGCCAAATCTGTTATCTTGGAAATGGCTGGCAGACCCCCAAAATTGGACAGTTTTACCTGGTTTCATTCCAATAATATATTTACCACTTACTCTCCACTTTGTCAGTGTCTTACTTCTTTGCTTTTGGTGAGATCCATTCGAAAATTTTACACAAGTGATGTAAAATACAGTGTGGAGGCAGCTTAGAACTTGCTCATGCCCATTTGCCATTACCGCCATGTTGATAGGTAGGCTGTAGTCATGTCCAAGTCTGCTAGTTGCTCTAACATGGTGAAGAGACTCACCTGGTGGGTTCAAGATGGACTAGTTCACAGACTGAAGGTAAAGGTCAGCAAGTTGCAGATACCAGTCTTCTTCCATTAGGAGAAGACTGGCGCCCCCCAGTCTTCACTAAATCCGTCCCTGTAACATGCTGTAGGATTGAACAGCTGCCAGTGCTGCCATCTGCTGGGATATTGTATACATCACTAGGTAACAGCACACATATTAAATACAGAGAAAAATGTCTCCCTCATTTGTCACCAGTTAAATCTTTTAGAAATTCAAACATAGATTTAGTTATTGACTCCATTCTCCATTTCCCTAGGTAAATTGGTATGCTACCACAATTATATTTCATTTACCATATCACAAATATTTTTCTGCAAATGTATTACCAAATGGCACATCACGAAACCCTGGCATAGGGTTTCACTAAACAACTTCGAGTAAAAGACCATAGAACTATAAACGAATTAATATATTCTTTCTTGAAAATTCCAAAGATTCATAGACGCCAAAAGCATCAATTTCTTAAGCGGCATACCCACTGGGCGATTCTGGGTGAATCGGCGTACGAATCGGCGTCGGCGTCGGCGTCGGCGTCGGCGTCGGCGGTCAAAATTACGCCGACGCCGACGCCGACGCCGTGTGGGTATGAGCCCAGAGTCGGTCGTCGGCCGACTCCCGAGCGGCGCGCGGCCTTCGAATGTCCGGCGTCGGCCGACGGCTATACGCCGATCGATATCAAGCGTGTTTGATATTTTAACGCCGACGGAGAACGCCGACGAGTGACCCGGCCGGCGTTGACCAATCAGAGCGCGATGCGATGTCACATGACTTTCGCTGTCCGTACAAACCACGTGACCTACATTTCCCGCGGAACCGGCAAGAAGACGCGTCGTGGCACTTGTAGCAGAGTCAATTCCCCGGGTCAAAAACACCGATAGAAATGGCGGACAACATGGCAGAAGAGGAGTGGGAAGTTGAAAAGGAGGAGGACATGATTGATCTGTACCAGTCTAACTGGATTTTGTGGTCCTCGGATAAAGAGGAATACCGTGATCGTGACAAGAAACGTAGGGTGAAGGAGTTGATGGCGCAGCGGCTGAAGGTTACCGGTAAGTTCCCTCTATTATCGTTCGCAAACTTTGGATCTCAACAATATCTGAAACCCCAATGTTTTGAAAATAATGAGGACAGTAATACAAGGAATCATATTGTAGATGTGTAATCGGCTATCTACAGCCGTCTGACAGTAGGTTAGTGCTAAAAAATGTTGGGCGCTGTGAGATCAAGTCGTCAAAAACAAGATGGCGTCACCGCGGTGCTACCAGGGATGATGACCTACTTTTACGGTCGGCGGTAAATTTGAAAACAAAACAAGGTAGACCGATTTGTATCCGCTTTCATTGGTTGCAGTTCCCGAAATGGAGAAGCACTGGAAGAGCCTCCGGACACAATTCCGGAAAGCAGTAGCGGTCGGACAGTCTGGGAGTGCGGCGAAAGTGTTGACAGAACGACAGAAGCAGATCCTGGGCCGCCTCAGATTCCTCACCCCCTACACCAAGGGCGCCAGCGAGATAATTTCATCGTTGGACATGGACTTGGTTAGTATGAAAATACTGCTTATATCATACCATACTTGAGGCCAATGAAAGTGAAAGATTTGATAGCAGTTGTCTTCATTGGGTCGGGGATTTGATCAGAGTTCAATATTAAAAGTAAAAGCAACAGCCAGGTACCACTTCAGATCACTGGAAGTGAAAGATTTGATATCAGTACAGATCTCTGTGGCCGACTGGATAAGGTGTTGGCCTTCCATGTGAGCGCTCTGGGTTCGATTCCCCGGCCCGACGCGGTGAAGCTTTGTCTTTTCATTTTCGTCAACCGCATATCGCTAGCTTATCGAATTTGTCTTTTCATTTTCCCCAAACCTGCCTGCCAGGTTTGCTTTAACTCCCACTCATTTCTTTTTCATTTTCGCCAAATGCCCCACGATTCTATACAGCTATATCATATGGAATCATGGGGCGGTTGACGAAAATGAAAAAGACATCCCGCCAGAATCGAACCCAGATCGCTCACATGGGAATACAACCACCGCACAGACCAGAGGGAGTAAAAGTTTTCTGTTTTTAACTGGTTCTCCATGGCACAGTCAGTTAGACATTGCACTGCTGCCTTGAAAAATCAGTTATCGAATCCCATTCATATCTTTTCCATTTTCGTCGACCGTTGGGCCACGCAGGCGGCCGGGGTTCAATTCCCCAATCGGTGAAGCTTTGTCTTTTCATTTTCGTCAACGCCTCCACGTACATCAGTAGAGACCAGAGGTATAATTTCATCGTTAGACATGGACTTGGTTAGTATGAAAATACTGCTTACATCATACCATTTCTGTGGACGATTGGACTCCAGGAAAATATGAATTTCTATATTTTTTTTCATGTTTGATCACAGTTCAATAGTAAAATAGTAAAAGCTCACAGAGACCAGAGGGAGTTCAAGTTAATAAAAAGATTTCTATAAAAGTAACAGGCCGATATGACCTGAGATCACAGAAAGTGAAAGATTTGATATCATCACAAGTCTCTGTGGGTGAATGGGTAGGGTGTCCGCCTGCCATGTTAGCGGTCTGGGTTCAGTTCCCCGGCCCGGCCCGGTGAAGCTTTGCCTTTTCATTTTCGTCACCTGCATAAGATATAGAATCGTGGGGCGGTCGACGAAAATGAAAAAGATATGAAGGGGATTCGATAACTCAACCCACAGATCAGGTGGAGTTCAAGTTTTCTCTTTTTAACTGAATCGCCGTGGCCCAGTCGGTTAGGTCTGGAACTTGGTCCCGGCCAATTCAGTTATCGAATCAAATCTATATATTTTCTATTTTCGTCAAACGTGGGGCCGCGCGGGAGGCCGGGGTTCAATTCCCCGACGTGCAGACGAGCTTTGTCTTTTCATTTACGCCAAATCTGCTAAAAAAATCTATCGATTCCCACTCATATCTTTTTCATTTTCGTCAACCGCCCAACGATTCTATATATCTATATGGAAAATGCAAATCTTCACCTCGCCGCATTATTGATCAGCATTTGTAGGCGTCCCCTCTGCGTTCGACGAAAAAGAAAAGATATGAATGGGGTCATATAACATTGAACTGCTGAAGATATAGAATCGTGGGGCGGTCGACGAAAATGAAAAATACAGGTCTATGTGGCCGAATGGATAAGGTATTGGCCTCCCATGTTCGATAACTGAATTGGCATCGTCAACCGGCCCACCATTCCATATGATATATCTACATATTTCGTCACCGATAGATTTTGCGGTTGACGCAAATAAAAAGACAAAGCTTCACCGGGCCGTGGAATTGAACCCAGATCGCTCACATGGGAGGCGCACACCCTATCCAGTCGGCCACAGAGACTTGTACTGAAATCAAATCTTTAACTGCCACTGGCTTGTCCTGGAGTTTACACCACCCCCTCTCGCACTAAAATATTTTCATTTTCCTCGACGCAAACCATTTGATAACTGAATTGGCCGAAATTCTATATTCAATTCCCAACGAGTATTAGCGCAAACCAGTACGCCAGCTGAAATATATAGGCAAATATTGCCCGCGCCCCTCTGCGTTCGACGAAAAAGAAAAGATATGAGTGGGATTCGATAACTGAATCAGTGTGGCAGCAGTTCAATGTCTAACCGACTGCGCCACGGGGACTCAGTTAAAAACAGAAAACTTGAACTCCCTCTGGTCTCTACAGTGTACGTGGGGGCGAAGATATTTTGAATAGTTAGTACAGCATGTGATATACATATTTCTATATCTTTTAACCCTCCAGGTTGGGGAATATTACATGTGGTATTGAATCGGCCGAGCAGATGAACTAAATGTGATGTTTTTGGGGAGTGATAACTCAATGCTATGCTTATTTCTTTCAGGACAGCGGCGACGAGTCGCCAACAGTTGACGATTTCAACGATCCTGTTGTACCTCAGAACCCAGTTTACGTTGACGGAGTGGAGGAGGCCGGGACATCAGGTGATGTTGGTGGTGGAGGTGGTGGGCAATTGGATCCAGCGACAGGGTCTGCAGCGACGACCCCAACGACGACAACACCGTCTACTTCGACGCCGACTACCGCCACTGCAACAGTCGCTACAAGCAGTACCTCTGCTGCTACTGCTTCCACCTCAGCGACAAATACTGCAGAACCTAGCACAAGCGGTGCATCGTCGCGCACTACACGGTCGGGCAAACGGTTGGATGATGTTGTTCTGCTTTCTCCGAAGAAACGTAATGGTCGGAAAAAGGCAAGTGCAGCAGCTGGTAAAGCGCCGACTACCCCAGAACCACAGCCAACTCCAGGTCCGTCTGGGAATTCAGCGTCTCCACGTTCACCAACACCACCGCGGCCCGGCCAGATTCCCGTCAAGCCGACTCCTGTCAAACGTGGGAGAAACACGAAGAAGAAGGACCCCAAGATTTCACTTGACGAGCTGCGAGAACTGCTGGTTGAGGACGAGGCGACGATGAATGGCACGAAGCAGGTCGACAAAGGACCTGACCGAACATTTTCAACCCTCGACAATTCGCCCCTTGTTGAACCCCCAGCAAAAGTCGCAAAGACAGCCGTTAAAAGAACTGTGGTTGATGAGGAGAAGGTCGCTACTCTCCGAGAAATGCGCGGATTGATTCATGAGCAAAGGCAACAGCACAAGAAAACACCTGTAACCGAACCATCAAAGCAGGACGACGAAATCTCAGTTTGGGCCGGTCAGTGCGAGCGCAAGGTCAGACGAATAACAGATCCGCTGCTGCAAGAGGATGTTATGGACCACATTTCCATGGTCCTGAAACGAGCGACACGCGGAGAATTTTCAGCTGTTCAGACACACAGTGCTTCACCTTGTCTTCCGCCCCCACATCCACATTCGCCAATGATTGCCCATGCATCTTTCGTACGCCACCCAAGCCAATTCCAAGCTATGCCGACGCCGACGCCGACGCCGACGCACATGTCCAGCTCACATCAGTACCCATCAGGGTCGGGCGATCAACAGGTTCATGCTTTTGCTCAGTGGCTGCAGACACCAAACTCCCCTGGAATGCCGCAAGGTCCTGTCGCTCAGCAGATCATCCAGGCGGGCACAGTAGCTCGATTGCCAAACAACGATTACACCAATTTGTCCAATGCGAACGGCAACTAGAAAAAGCTGTCATTACTCGTTCTGGCCGTTATGTGTAACTTCCGATTGATTCAGGCCGATTGAGATATTTACCAGGTTGTTCAGACTTTGTACCGTTGTACTCAGGTATTCTTTGACTACATATAAGGAGATTGATTGATCTGTGGTTGTGCTCTGCAATCGGAACTTTTTCTAGCCAAAAGGGTTGTATTGGTTTGTTGGAAACCTGTTTTTTTATCGTAATCTTGTTATTGCTGTTCATGTTTCGATGTTGCGATGTTTTAAGAATATTCAATCGGCCGACTACCATATTTGTCGGAGGAAGGAAAAGTTTGCAGTTTAATCTGTTTGAGTGCAATTTTTCTCATGGATATGTGCCAATAATAGAATTGTTACCGGTAATTAGGGACAACGAAATATAGCTCGTTACACTACATTTCACTTATAATATCTTGCAAATATTTTGACTACTTTTGAGAGAGTCGGTGCTAAGTAATTTGCGTGTTAAAATAATTTTGGAATTATGACTTTTACCTGGCATTTTTCATGCTTGAGAAATGTGACACATAACAGTTGAGGTTAAAGTGTGTTCTTAGTTGTCCTGATTTTATACTTCAGTCTGCTCAATATTGAGATATAATTTTAACAGACATATTATGAGTGATCGGGGTAAATGTCGTCGTGCCAATTTCTGTTAAGGTAGTATTAACATTTTACTGATTATATTGAACGAAGTCCTGAAGAAAGTTCAGACGTTGCTTGCTTTTAGATCGGCCGACGTGGAAACTAAGACTGGGACGATTAATATTTACTGTAAAATGATAAGTTTTCAACTGCTGTAATCTACATGTACCTCTCCGGTTACAAAGAACACTGAAAGAGATTGTTTAATTTTGAAAGTTCATATAAAGTTTATTGAAATATACCTCCATAGCGGTGTCTTCCTTTAAGAAAAGTATATGTTTGGCGCAGGTTAGAAAAGATTGGATGATCAACTGATTGAACCGATATCACATAGCTATTTTCAGAAAAGCTTAAGGCAATCTGCAAGTTTACCAATTAGTAGAAACTAGATTACATGGTTGACAAAATCGAGAATTATACAATCGGCGCTTTTAACATCATTTACTTCTATCCATGTTTTAAATCTGCCGTCACATTAACTCCTTGGGTTCTTGAAGGCCATTGACGAAAAAAAACACAGGAGACACAGCATGTCGATTCCTACAATTAATATAATATAATTTACCAAAAACCAGAAAAACATTTCAACGTCAAATACGATAACAGGAGTGTGGTGAGCTTGTACTAGTAATTTCAGACAAATGCAGAGCGTCTTTTTTTTTATAATCTGCTAAGCAGTCGGCCGACCTGAAGGCCAACAGAAAAATTCTGGAGCAGTCAATGAACACACCGACGCTGCCTGAAATCTACAACACACATTAACGTGGGGCGACGAAACCGCAATCCACAGCCCTATCTTGCCAGGGCACCGACCCAGCTGGTGTCTGGAAGTATTCGGCGAGGTCCAGACGGACGACTTTGGCTGCTGCTGGGCAGTTACGCACGCGGGTTGCTGGCAGATTCCGACCCGGATGCACGACTTGCCGCCACTCTCCAGGCACCAGGTTGTTGTTTGCATCTTCGGCATCCACCGATCCTGGATGCAAGTAGGACTTGCCACACTTTTCTCTCAAGAAGTTGTGCAGGCAGACGCCGGCCAGCACGAAAATCTTGGCGTTGACGGGGTGCGCTTGTATGTCCCGTAGGAAGAGGCGGAATCTTGTTGCTAGAATGCCAAATGCATTCTCTGCGCACCGACGAGCCCGACTCAATCGGTAGTTGAAGACACGTTCCGGCTGTGTCATGTTGCGTCGGTTGAAGGGCTTCATCATATGCTCCCCCAACGGGAACGCGTCGTCGCCGACGATAACATACGGTGTTTCCTTTTCGGACCCAGGTAGGATCTCCCTCTCTGGAACGTTCAAGCGGTCCTTCTCTATTGCTCGGCGCAGCTTGCTGACCTTCCATAGGCCCCCGTCTGATATCTTGCCTTCACCGCCGACGTCAACGTATATAAAACGGTAGTTTGCGTCCACGAGAGCAAGCATGGTGATACTAAAGTACCCCTTGTAGTTATAATACGTCGACCCAGAGCGACGCGGCTTTTGTACACGGATGTGCTTTCCATCCAAAGCGCCGATGCAATGGGGAAAGTTCCACTTCAGATTGTAGCCACGCACTACCTCTCTCCAGCCTCGCTCTGTCGTCGGTGTCTGAAACAGAAAGGTTAAAGTAAAGAGTGGTGTCAGAATAACAGTAAAATAAATAGTTTTTTTTCAGATCGTTACACAAGTCGGCCGACTTCTTGACTACGTTAAAGTATATTACTTCAGATCATATTGTCTTCTACCACCGTCTACAACATTGATATTTTACTGGGCTCACCTTCAGATATTCTCCGCGGAGAACATTGTAGATGGCCAAGCAGGTCTCGCGGATACACAGCATTATCGTTGTTACTCCCAGCCGGAAATCGTGTGACAAAGCCGGGTAGTTTTGGCCTGGAAAAAAAAAAGAAAGAAATTATTTAGATATTGAGTCGAAGCAGAATCGGTGTGCCCAGTATCAAATACATCGGCCGACTACTTCAGGCTTTGCAATGTTCTTTATTAACACTAAAATTTTATTTGCCAGGTTCAACAACACCACTTCCCTGTTTAGCTTACAAAATACTGAGAATTGCTTTTACATATTACTATTGATCAATGCAAACTGGCATACACTCACCGAAGGCAAGGAATCGCATTGTAACCGCAAGTCTCACTGGGGCGCTGATGGGATCTCTCATTTGAGTGGTTTGTTTTTCAATATGTGGCGTCAGCATTTCCAACAACTCGGTGTATGTCCTCTCATCCATTCTTACCATCCGCCTAAACTCCTTCGTGTCGTCCTCCTGGATAAAAAAAAGAGGGAAACATGTACTACAACACCATTAAAAATGAAGTGGGCGTGGCTGATGACGACCGACTTATTCTACAGATCTCACATAACTAACATCGATGCAAAGCAGCAATTCTCACTAACAAACAAACTTGGATACCGATTCTTAAATTACTTCTGTACCAGCATAACATCGACAGCTAATTATTATTTGCACCACCACCGACTTTATCTCAGTCGGCAGAAGAATGAATGAATGAAAGTACTGTTCACTGAGTTAAAAGTTTGCTTTACCGCCTGTAATTCTCGCAACAATGTGAAAGCAGTGTCGCTTGTTTCTCGTCTGCCGATCCATGGCCGGACCCAATACTCGTGCACCCGTTTCTCCGATCCTTCACCATCATCAAACAACTCATCATCGAGTAACATTAACAAAATGTTTGCGCAAATCACAATATCGTCTGCATCGTCCATCTTGGCGTTCGTGCACTAGCGCGCGCATGCGCACTGCGCTGCGTCGGCGCATGAATCGGCGTCGGCGTACGAATCGGCGTACGAATCGGCGTACGAATCGGCGCCGACGCTCCAATGTGGGTATGCTGCTCTCGCCGCTGTCGGCCGACGCGTACGCCGACGCCGACGCCGATTTCAACGCCGACGCCGACGCCGATCGGCGTCGGCCGACCAAGAATCGCCCAGTGGGTATGCCGCTTAAGTTACTTGGTGACAATTGTACTTTATTTGGTAAAGACCCCTTACATCGATAGGGCAGCATATATCATTTCTTAAAAATGACATGAGACATGAAGCTTAGTGAAATGAAAAAAAAACAAAAAAACACATTGCATAGGCCATTTTTTGAATGACATAAGGAATTCTAAAAATCAACATCGAAAATGAAATCCAAGCACATATGTACAATCGTTGAGAGGCCCTCCCTCAGCCCTAGTGCTTCTTTATTTGTATGGTTTCCTTAGCTAGGACTGATGCCACCTCAGTACACAGGGTAAAAAACACCATTATTAAATCATAAATTTTTCAAAATAAAATATTCTTCATGAGGTTGTCTATGAAAAGTGTGAGTACATGAAAATTCTTAAAAAGGCAAGGAAATCGAGAGATATCCGAACAAAGTATGAGACCTGGAGTTTCTGCCAATGTGGTAAAGTTGTCTCTGTCATTTTTGAGCAGATGTTTTCGAGATGACGCCACACTGCACAAATGGGACAGACAACATATTGGTTATCGATTTGAAAATGTGATTGTTTATTATTCAAAAACATCTTTTTTGATTTTAGATGATCTCAATAATTCTAATTCACTCTTATTTATTGATAAGTATCAATTATTTCTATACTTACCAATATATGTTGGTATGATTAGCACATGGTAACCACTAAGGCTGTGTTTCCACCAACCGATTTTTCTTTAAATCATTCTATAAATACCCTAAAAATCATCCCAATTTTCAAATTGTCCAAGGAATTGTTTGGTGGGAATTGTTTGAACAACTGATCCCAATGGACGATTTTGTACTGTGTCGCCTGGCAAAAATGTCCAATAGATGACCGATGAATAATTTGACATGTTGAATATTTTTGGACAATTTTGGCATTTTGGACGTTTTTTCTACTCAAATCTTGCATTCATCTTTTAGTGGAAACAGGAAATCATAGGATGATTCAGTAAATAACAAAGATTATAATAAGGTAAAATAAATATGAGGTGAAAAATAAAAATCATATATGCTATCATAATGAATTAAACCTTATAAATTTTGTTGATTAAAAATCGTATAATTAAATCGTTGGTAAAAATCATTAGTAAACGCATCTATCAAATTGTTTTATGGTCATTTGGTGGAAAGAGAAAATCATCCAAAAACTTGTCACAGATGAAAGTTTTTTTCAAACAATAAAGTCATCTGTATTTATTGAAAAAGCTATTCAATTTTGATCTAGTCTTATTGGTGGAAACAGGCCATTTGAGGTTTTCATGTGACCACAGGGGCAGATACAGGATTTCGGAAAGGGGGGAATAATGTACATAGAACAAGTTCTAAAACAATGCACATTCATGTCAAGTTTAAGGCCCCACCAAAATGGGGAAGGGGGGAGGAAATTTGAATAGTGGTTGCCTAAATTTATATGATTCAACCAGTATATTAAATTTCAATGGCAGTTGCCCCACAATTAGTACAGATGTTTTACAAGTTAATATTGCACAGGATCTAATGTCAAAACACACTAAATGCAAAGGCAATAACCTGACTAATTTGGGATTCAATTCAGTATGGGATGTATGATTTTGAAAGGGGCTGGGGTACTGTAAGAGACCAATCATAACCAATCATAAAGAGTTGTTGGCCCGTATTTTACATTAAAAATTCCCATTTTCTAAAAATAGGAATAATTATGACTGGGTTCTGGGTTTTGGCTTTCATTCTAAAATAATAATTCTAATTTATTATCAAAAATATCTTCTAAAGTATGCACTGGATTCAACATTTGACATTTGACATTTGACATTTCAACATTTGACACTGACTTTGTTTATTTGAAGAAAACTGATGAAAGTTGAGGACAACCTAATCCTTGGGGAGCCTTCCATTAAAGGTAGCCAAAGCATGATAGGGTCAACATTTGGCAAATTCTGTTAATTATTTAAATATATTCTATGGCAATAATCTAGGCCTATAGCAAAATATAGACTTTGATTACAGACCTAAACTACATGTCTTCAGGCACAAATTACATGAGACCTATTGATTTCAAAGTAAAATTATAGTTAGTTATCACGATTCACACTGTACCAATGGATAATGTAAGAATTTATCACCTGCAGGGCCGGCGAGTGCTGCATACAGAGACTAATTTGTATAAACAGGCTGTATGTACTACTCGTCGCTTCCAAACTCAGCCAAGCAAGTGGATGCAGTGGAGCGGGGACCTGAGATAAAGCACTCTGCCGTGGAATAGGCCTTCACGCCGCTGCTAGGGACGTGTAGATTATGTTTGTTTATGAGATACTGTACTGATACTCGCATACTGTTTGTAGATCTGATGAATATCTAAATAATTATATGAAACAATGCAAAAATTTGTTGGTGCAGTCTGTTATTGAGTGAAAAGGCAGCTGCGTAGTGATATTGTCCGTTTCGCGCAACGCATTACATGTAGCAAATGAGTCCGTTGATTTTTTAATAATTGTGAGGTTATTTGGCTTTTACTTGGGACCCGAGGGCTTCGCCTTTGGGCCGTCACGTCCAGCAGAGGGTTGTACAGACACCCGAGGACGACCTCTAAGGTTCTTCTTAAATTAGTATTTTCATGGTTATTTAAGTTTTGATTAGTTTTGTTTTGTTAGTTAAATTTTGACATGTCACTTTTGACTCCCTTTAATAAAGTGTGTGCAAGTTTAAAACAATTCAGATCATCTTTTACCCCCTTTACTTGGGCTAAAGTTTGCAATGGATTCTGTGCAGGAACAAATGTACAGATACTCCATACATCCCTAGCCAAGAGGCATCCAGGGGTGGATATGCATCTTTATCATTAAGGTGGCACTGCCCTGGTGTGTTACATTTGAAACACATTAGTTAAACTATATGAAGTGAAGTGATCTAGTTACCAGAAGTCCCAAAGGTTGGCAGACAGGTGGATGGCACAAGTTCATGGGAAAGGTGTATAGGATTTAGAAAACGGGGCAGCCTGCATCTATCATTCTCTCAACACAATGATACCAATATACATGTCACAACAATTGTTGCATATCACACAGGTATATATAATACTGCATAATACAGTTCTTGAAATAATCAAGTTCCTGGATATTTTGTACATAAACAGATAGCCTATTCCAAAGTAAGCTGCCTTGATATAGAGGAAATGATTTATGTAATGATTCCAGATGTTTAGAGCAGGGACTCCCAATGGACTATGACGAACATAGCCTCCATCAGTATATGGTAATAAATGTGTGTTTGAAGAGTGTTGCACCATTAAACATAGTGATTACTGGCACAACACAAATGGGCCTGGAAAGCTAAATTCAACACAGCGACACAGTTGCTTCTTTTGCATCATAGTAGCTAAACCAATGGCATTATCCATGTATCTAATGGAAGTCCCCTGGCCTTTGGAAAGGGGGATGAAATGAACTCCTCAACCTCATTTGTATATTAAACCAGTAACAGTAGACAGAATAAAAAGTATAATCAAATCAAGTCATTGAGTGGGGCTCTGGATGGGGGCTCCCGCTGTCACATATCAAATTTTAAAGATAGCAATGTTGCATGTCTATCTCTCTTATTTTAGCTAATGTCACATGTAAATTTTAAGAAATGTCCAAGTTGCATGTCAATAAGGTTTTCAAGCGGTCTGTAACATAGTTTAGGCTCCATGTCACATGTCCATCGAAATGACTGTGTCACTGTGTTGAATTTAGTGGTCCAGACCCATTTGAGCCAGTAATCACTATATCTGAATGGTGCAACACTCTTCAAGCACATATTAATACTATATGTGACGTTTCATATGAATTCCAAGCTTATTGACATATACTTTGATAGGTCTACAGTCAATATTTACATAGAAAATGACCCAAACATAGTAAAATAAGCTAATATTAGTCTAAAAATGAAATTTTTGTGTAGTTTTATTTGATAAGTAACATTTTCACAAATTTTGCACATTGTTGCCATGGTTACCAGAATGTTGAAAGAAAGTCAAAATGTATATGGTGCTAAGAATGAAGTAATTGGTTGCCATGGAAACTAGGTCATGTGACAAAAATTCCAAAATAAGGAAAACAGAAAAGAAGAATGTTCAAGTTACATTGTGCAAAAACCAGCTTAAAGATAACTCATACTGACGGAGGCTATGTTCATCATAGTCCATTAGGAGTCCCCACTGAGCAGGCCCAGTAGGCATGGTCATGGGCAATGAAAACATAGACCCGATTGGTCAACTGACTTTTGCAGAGAACAATCCATTCTGTTCAAATGACCACATCTGTGCAAGGTCCATAAAAGGCTTACTCGTCCCTATTGCACAGTTTGCGAGGGGCAGGAAACTAAATATAGTATATTATATATTTTCTTAAATTCAACATGTGACTGGTGGATCTCACCATTGAGGATCCCCTCTCAGGGGAGGCCGCTGTCGAACATCCTAAAGTAAACATCTGGGGATTAGCCATTGGTCAGATGCCGGCACCCCGGGCCCGACATCTTGTAAACAGGCAAATCCGCAGTAACCTCCGGGATTGGATTAGACAAGATTAGACAGGAGTTGTAAAAGTCAGGATTAGAGGCCATGGTTCGTAGCATCCCCGAGTGACTTTGTGAGCAGAAATATGATTGAACTAGCCTTAATCCGCTCCTCTGTAAACCTGATTAAGGACTAGATATTTAATCCAACCCCTAGGTTAGGTTAAATGAGGATTAAATTGGGTTAAACAGGGTTAGATAGTACAAGACGTCCATCCTACGTGCTTTAAACTAGATTAGAATGTTGTCTAGTTTAATCTAGATTTAGTGGTTACGAGATGTTGGGGCCTGAAGCCTGGTGCCCACAGGGCAACTAGTTTGAGATAAATTGATGGCAACCATCCAGATTTTTGGCGGTTTGGTCACCCGACGACTTACCACACAAGGGTGCCGTAATGTCTGGCAACTAAACCACTAATCACAGTGGTTTCTGGGCAAAATATTTGACATGTTGATTGATGGGCAGGGAAACCAATACGACCTCTAATCACTGGCAGTTTGATGGGAAGAACATCCTAGTATGGTGATTAACTTTTTTTTCACCAGCTACTATAGACCCATGCTCTAAGAAAGGTTGACTTTTTCATCTTTTACAGCCATTTATGAAGCATGTAAATCACACCATAGGAACTTTAGATTCATTATTGCACACCTGAGGATGTAGAAGACATTGTTGGCTTTCCTTTAAGCGGTTATACAACATTATAGTCCAATTTTTAATGATTTGATGTGCAAAAGACCTTTCACATCACAAATCTTAAGCTTTACATGTATAACCAAATACTATAGTAATTCCCCATAGAGAATCTCCGAAATCATTATTTTTGGCCATTTTGAAATTTTAAAGATTTAGCTGTAAAATTAAAATTGGCAGATTCAATATTTCAAAAAGGGGAAGGCACACTATTGAATTATTTTATCATTAATGAGTATTTGGCCATGTTTTACATGAAAACGAACACTTTTTTTCAGAAAAAAAGGAGAGAGGGGGGTAACCCAGGTAACACACAACGTTCTAAAAACGTCTTATGTCGTTCTAAACTTGTCATAATGTCATATACCAGTTAGGAAGGTTTTTTTCACGTCATATATGTGACGTTTTCTACTCAACTGGGTAAGGATGTGTCCAGAACGTTTTAGTAATAATGTTTTTAGAACAACTTTGGTATAATGTTTCTAAAACGACATATAAAGGTTTTTTATATGACGTTTTGTCTACAACCAGTTAAAAACGTTTTTAGAACATCCTAGTAATGACGTCTTTTTTCAAACCTGTATAAAACGTTTTCAGAACATCCCAGTAAAGACGTCTTATTGACAATGATTTTGGTACATTGCAATAGAGGACAGCACATTAAACCACCAGAGGGCTCTACCTTACAAGATTGACTGATGTTGCAAAAAAGTTTTTCATTTTAGCCATTATTATTTGAAATGTATGATTTTAGGTGATCTAATTCATTGTTAGGTTATGAGAAAGAGTTAAAAAATCTAATTCAAGTAAAATGTAATATGATGATGTATTCATAATAGTGTAAAATGTAATACTACCAGATGTAAACACCTTTCCTGTATATAATAAGGATACATGGCTTTCAGACAGAACGAATATCCAGTCAAAAGCTCAAAAGCTACACACATTACATATTCTACTTGATAGAATAATTAAGTGTAGTTTGGCCATGAAGTATCATGGCATAATATAAGCTATTATGCATTTCAATATTCCTTATGAGATGAAATGATCACAATGCTTTACCCAAATAAAACTGGTTTTAAACTGGTCAGTTAACTGGTTATATACTGAGAATTTCTGATGGTTATATGCTGAGAATTTTCATTTTAGATGAGTTAAAAACGTTTCCTACGGGTTATGAAATATATGTTTTAAAAATTGGTTATATACTGAGAAAAAAACTTTCACATTAAATCAGTTAAAAACGTTTCATGTGGGCTTTGAAAAACAGGATTTAATAACTGGTTATATGCTGAGAATAAAACTTTCATTTAAGATGAGTCAAAGATGAGTTTTCTGAAAAGACGTTTGGAATACGTTTTTTGATGACGTTTTTAAAACCTCCCAAAAACTGGTCATATGTTGAGAAAAAATGTTCACTTTTGGAAGTTTTGAGGACATGAAAGCAGACGTCTTTTGGATGTTCTAAAAACGTTCCAGTGTTACCTGGGTAGTGCCCACCCGAAATGATCATGTCCAATGTTACTATCTTTTAAAGGTGATGTGTCCCCATGTTGAATTTGAGAAATAGCTTTTAAAGGTGATGTCGTATGTCAATAAGCCCCATGTCGCCATGCCAAATTTAAGAAATAGCCATGTTGCCTCATCAATTTTAGGGGTCTTCACCCACGTCCTAATGGTAGACACGATCTGACCTACCTCAAACCCCGTGGTGGGAAGTTCTCAGTCTATCTCATCAGTTCCACCACCAACACCTATGCTTGGAGACAGCACCAGTCTTGGGGCCCTGGAGGCAGAAGGGAGAGGTAGGGTCCAATGTAAACTGGAGACTTTAAGAAATGGCTCTGTTGCACTGCCAATTTTAAGAAAAGCCCCTTTAAGATGTCATTGATTGTATCCTATTTTGTTAGCCGAATTTAAGAATGTCACATTGTCAAATTTTAGAGTAGGTCCTGTCACAAGTCACTTAAGGCGCAAATTGAATTACACTACACAACTTTGAGCTGCATTATCTGTGTGATATCATGATATTACAGCAAATTCCCATGCAGGAGTGGTATGATTGTTTGCAATTGACAATTTGGAGCTTTTTTACACATGTGAACAAAAAATTCTGTCTCTAACGTGTGTGATTTCTCTGTGACACCATCATATATCATGGCTCATGTTGTGTAGCGTAATACCACATTAAATGACCCAAAACCAATATGTTTGACAACATTTTCAAAAGTCAGATGATTATCAAATGAGTTGGGCAAGGAAAACGTTTATCTTTTGTTTGATCTTCTGCCGTATGTTTCATGATTTAGATTTAAACATAGGTGGAGAATAAACACAAGCTGGTGATCCACGACATGACCAATTTTGAACTGGTTTTGAAAATCGGTTTGTTAAATAATGATTTTTCTTATACTATAAACAAATTTTCAAAGAGTTTGGGATGATTCATATCAGAAAAACAGTTTTTTCATAGGGAAAATTTATTCCAAATAATTTTATGCAAAAAATGCATGAGAGGAAAATCGGTTGGCTTTTTGTTGCATCATGGATCACCGGCTTCATGGAATGGATTTCCATGATTATTTGTGTTTGAAATATTTCATTGACTTTACTGGTTTTGGCTCCCTTTAACTAAAGCCCCATACCCACGGAGCAACTTTTATACAGTCAGCCAACGAGTCAGAGGCAAAATCGGCTGACTCCTATGATTGCCTGTAAGTATATCGCACTGACATGTGTGTGTTTGCTGTGAATCAGCGCTAATGTCGGCTGACTCTCCCCATAAAATCGGACAATTTTAGCGCTGATCTGTTGGCCGATTCATGAAAAATCGCCTAGTGGGTATGGCCCTTTAGCTAGAAAAACGGCCCTGTTGCATTGGCAATTCCAGTAGTCTAGAGCCACAGTCATCAGCACCGCCTGCAGCGCTCCACACGGCAGGACCACACACTAGCCTCACAGAGATAGCCTCAGACCGTGTTGGCTGGAGCATCATGGCGGACGCAGAGAGTGCTGCTAAGGGGGAGGGGCATCCCTTCACCGTGGTCATTGCCGTGGACGCCAGCAAGCAGGCCGAGTACGCCGTCAACTGTGAGTATTATACCTTGGGGGGTTACTCAGAGGGGGTAAGGGTGTGACCAGGTGGAGGGGTCAGGGCTCAGGTAGGGGGGCAGGTGCGTGTCCTACATCTGACAATTGCCTGTCTGCAAGTCTGGCAACATACCACAGGGATGACTGGGGCTCTGCCGGTAAGGAGGTTGGGGGAGGGGGGAGTCAAAATTGTTGTTTTCCTTGTCACTGGGAGTTTCATGTCTTTCAGAATTGTAGAATATCGTATACGGTGAGGTGTCACAGGTAGTGTCTGGTAATTGCCTGTATGCATGTCTTGCATCATACCACAGGAATGACTGGGATGGGGGGACTGCAGGTAAGAGAGGCTAGGGAGGGGTGTTAAGGCACAATTGTTTGCCATGTTACTGGCAGTTAAAGTGTGATTTTCACGTCTCTGTTGGATTTGTAGAATATCTAATAATGTGGTCAGGTGGGGCATGTAGTGTCTGGCAATTGGCTGGCAGCATACCAGACCGGGATGGTGGCACTGCCTGTGAATGGGAAGAGGGGGGAGGGTGTAGTAGGCCTAGGCGTGTGGAGAATTCAGGTATTAGGCTGAATTAATAGAGGGTTTCCTTATTGTTAATGTTAAGGGTCAATAAAAAGGAAGACTCCCTCCCCTTCTCCCATGGAATCATCCCTTGAATGTATTTGAAATTGTGGTGTTGCATGCCTTTGTCACTGGTACTAGTACTAGGAATATGATATCCATATTTCAGTCAGAATTGTTTGCCATATCACCGACATTTTAACCTTACCAGCAAACAGCACACATGTTTAACACCAGTTTAACTCACGTCAAAGTTGTCTAATACTGGTTTAATTATGATCCCTGTGTATTGCCAGTATATTGACTTGTTTGAGACATTGGTTTACTCCAAGAAATTTATTTTTATGATTTTTAATACCTAAACATGCAAATTTATTTTACATGATTGGATGCATCATAATATATTTATATATATATATATAAGTTCAATGGATAAACTTATTTTTTTGTAACATTATTTCATGCTGGTGTCAGAATAGTTGCAAACTGGTGTAGTGACAAACCCTGTGTATTCCCCATGTAATTGCCATGAATTGACCCAGTTTAGTCACTTGTTTTTATCTACTAACTGGTGTGAAACTGGTGTCATTCAAATCCTGTGTTTTCTATGGGAAAACTATACTTCTCTGACACCAATTTGGGCTAAGTTTATTCTCAGCATAAACTATGTATTTTACATATGAATCTATGTTTGATATAACTTATAAGTGTGGTTTTAAAACACAAGTTGAGTTGGGTGTTAAATCTTGCAAAAACATTATTGTCAAAAGGGTCATATTGTACAAAATTCCGACATCAAATTTCCCCGATTCATAATGCTCTTTCTCAGCTGAATATCTCAGGAAACTTAGATGGAAATATTAAGTGCTTGAAACAGTTTACAGAACTGCATTCGGCTTAGTAGAATAGCTATAGTTCAACAACAGGAAATCAGAACTGGGATCAATCTGTTGCGACGCATTAATTTCTGTGCAGCCCCATTCGCCGTGGTGGACGTGGGTTTTCGTAGGGCTCTGCGATCTGTGAATGTTGGAAACGTTGGATTATCGTAGCCCTCTGCGACTGGTCACTTGCGAAATTATTCAACATGTTTAATATTTTCGTACAGAACCTGTGCGATTCTAGGTGAGTTTACTTGCGAAATTGATCGCAAGAAGCCACATTTTCCACTGTGAATGCTATGTGATAAATTTCTCTGGCCTACAATCATCTTGTCGTACCTGAGGTTGTTTGCGAATCCTTGAGATAAAATTTTCGCTGGCTTCTGCAACACGAAAATACGCCACGGCGAATGGGGCTTCATCGTTGCACTATACGTCAGGATTATCCGATGGAAAAAAGGCAATGGATGCCATCCAATACCCCTTCGCCACACCCCATCCCCACTCCCTTACACGCCCGACAAACCCTCGATCTAGGTCCAAGGTTAACAAGTCCTAGAACTGGTTTATACACCATGTGTCCTGGATCTAGGTCCAAACCCCATATGTCCTGGATCTAGGTCCAAATCCCGCATATCCTATAGATCCACCTCTAAAACTCAGGTCGACTATGTTACTTACCTACTTTCTGCAGGGGGGTAATAAACCACTTGTTCTTTTCACTACATAATTACTGGTCAGAGGTAATACCAGGGCTGTTATTCTCGAATGAACCTGTGGAGCTAAAGTCATTGAGAAAACGGGTGAAATAAGTGTCGTACAAGATGGCTTTCACTTACATTGGAAGTAATGTAGACCTCAAACTAACAGCCTCAGACAATTTAACATCCCAGTAAGTAAAACAACAGCCGGTACTCCACGATAGAGTCATATTACACGAATAAATCCCACATCAATCAAATTTAGCCAAAGATAGTGGGGCTTTGAGGGCGAAGGGAGGCGGGGGGGGTTATAAAGACATGATGTATGATAGCATCTTGTGATATCTACATTGTGTGATCCCACCATGAGAGGTCCAGCCGTATCTTTATGGCAGTGCTCAGTGGTGGTTCTAAACCTAGAGACCCAAGGGGGATCGGTTACTGGGAGGGGGGGGGGGGGGAGTACTCGACAGACTATGAGCTATGGCTGTAATCATGGTAAACTGGTAAAGGCAGGAAAACGAGGGGATGTCATTGACTGGACTACTCAAAAAAAAAAAAAATAAAAATAAAAAAAAAAAAAAAAAAAAGGGGGGGAGGCGGTCAAAGCTTACTGTCTAATGTTTTTTGTAGCGGTCAGCTTTTGCAGTTGGAGGAAACTATTATGTGTAAGTTCACTGTAAAAAGTAAATGCTGTAAATTTACAGTAAACTTTGCTGGCAGCAAAGTTTCCAGTAAACTTTGCTGTAAAATTACAGCACACGATGTGCTGTAAATTGTACAGCACATGGTACTGTAGATGTCTAACAGTAAATAGTGCTGTAAATAAACAGCAAACTAAGTACTGTAAATTTACAGTAAACTTTGCTGGCAGCAAAGTTTCCAGCAAAGTTTACTGTAAATTTACAGTGGACTGTTATTTTACAGCACTTTAGATTAAAAGCCTTTTAACATCAATTTAACATGAAATATTCCCCATAAATCAAACAAAAATGTTAATTCCCAACCACAAACCAATGTATAGAGGTTGTGGGATGTAACTTTGCTAGATTATCTAGCACATACATGCATTGGGTGATGTTGCAGCAGGTTTGAGAGATCATTACTAACCTATAAAGTATACTTTACACCAAAAAGGTGTCTATGCATACAGTTTATAATTATCCCGTTATAATTACAATTATTAATATGTATTTCAATAACTTAAGATATCAGTTCATTTTATGAGCATGGTATTCACTCTTTGACATCATTAAATGTAATTGATTCATCTGAAAATATGGTGTAAAGTTAATATGCCAAAAACGTTTTTTTACTTTTTACTTTTGCACTCCTGGTGGGCACTGTATTTTACTGTAAGATGTAATGTAAAAATATATTCTCATTGTGTAATTTCAAATTTACAGTACAAATCTTGTAATCCTACAGCAAATTTAACTGTTTATTTTTCAACAGCAAACATTGCTGTAAATTAACTGTACAGTTTGCTGTAACATAACATTAACTTTTTACAGTGTTGTAAACTGTTCAAATAAATTTATAATCTCTGTGATCCCAATATATATTTGTTTGGAGGCCAAAACAGTAGTCGTAGAGAGAACAACTTAAGGCTATATTCCACGATGCGTTGGGGAGTACTTGCATTCTCTCTAAATAGGAAACGTAAGTAGTTTGCGTTCAAGATACCAACATGTTGGTATCTGGACGCAAGTAAACTTGCGTTACAATGCAAGTGCCACTGAACACATCGTGGAATATAGCCTTTTACTTGCATTCATCATTTTACTTGCATTTATTGACATGAACGCAAGTGAGATGCAAGCAAACGCAAGCATTTCTAGTATTTACTTGCATTCATACGTGCGTTTTACTTGCATTCATGTAACGCAAGTATGAACGCAAGTACATGAACGCATCGTGGAATACTGGCTTTAAATTGTGGGAATGTGACTTATATAAGGTATTATTTGTATTAATAACATAATGGTACCTACATGGAAGATCATTGTTTTAAAAATGAATGTGCTCGTGGTTCAATAATAATAATAAAAACAACAACAACAAAACAAGGGCCTCCCCTTGACGTCTCAGAAAACAGGAGGCTGTAAACTCACTTACATGAACCACACAGACTAGTCATATGGTTAAAGTGTAATTTTGCAGTGAGTACCAAGTGGCGGATCCAGGTGGGGGTGGGGTGGGGGGTGGGGGTCGTGGGGGTCCTGACTCTCCCCCCCCCTATTGCTGGATCTCTAAAGTGCAAAAAGAGGGGGAAATGTCACACGCGTATGCGTCAATGCACTACGTTTAGTACTGAAACTTTATGATGATTCACCCCCCCCACCAGCCAAGCATGTGACGTTATTATATTATTATAACGTTGCAGCAATGTTCTGTTTGGCTCTGTATTGGTTCTTGTTACGTTCTGTTTTTGGCCAAGCATGTGACGTTATCATATTATTATAACGTTGCAGCAACGTTCTGTTTGGCACTATATTGGTTCTTGTTACATTCTGTTTTAGTTTCATCCTAACCTCACCAAAAAGTAATGTTTGATATCATTCCGGTTTCGTAAGGTTTTGACCTAACCATAAATGACATAATTGTTACGTGGCATCTTAGATAGTACCAGACTGAAAATAGTATAGTTGCAGAACGACTGCGATTCTCTATTGTCGCAGCTGGGCCCCTTTCGAAAATCTTGTCTCCGCCCTTGCAGTACCCCCCTCTCCCTGACTCCACGGTGGTCGACACCAACGTGGAATATCGATCCCATGAGGTGTAAAAAAAGGCCGAGGGCGGCAGGGGGGTGGGGAGGGTGGAGGTGTACTTCCGATCTGCAGCCTCTCAGAGAGCCTCTCAATAAAGGCTTTAGCCCCATTCGCCCTGGGCACTTGTTCATTGCGACCTGACTTGTCATTATATCTAGAATAATTATTTGGGGAAAATATGTTTATGGTTCACAAAGAAGGTGTCAGTGTATAAGGTCATGTGCTTATTCAGTCCAAATGAGAGGTTTTCATTCTTGCGATTTTAAGATCTCAGTGAAAAATTGCTGTGGACAATACCTTCATTAAGATTCATTGCGATCTCTGAATCGCAAGCATAAGAAATTATTTTGATTCGAAAATGTTTCAGAATATATTGAAAGGTCCGTTGGAAGACATTGGGCCTACTATATTGCTCCTAAACTGAGATTTTTACGTGTAAAAGATCACATAAATAGACGATTTCGCAATGAATCTCAAGAGGAAACTTGCACGCGGCAAATCGTGTAGTAAATTTTTCCCTTGAGATTCATTGCGATCTCACAATTGCAAGCAAATAGGAAATAATCATATTGAATTGAAAATTTCTCATAACAGCCATAAGAAAGTCCATGGTGATATATCAACTCATACGTGCCACTTTTTAAGTTATAGGTAATGGTATATCACCAGCAACCATCGATATCATTGGTGTGTGGTAGGCCAGGGTTCGATTCTAGGCTGGTGCGGAGCTGACTTGTTAGGGGGAAATATATATCCTAAAAAAGTGTACTTAACCTTACAAAAATGAACAGACTGTTGACACTAGAGAGATATTTACGAGGAGATATCAGCTTTTATTGTCCACTTATGAAGTGTTATATGAATAATGATAGCTACTATAGAATGCTAAAAAGATGACCTAGATTATTATTCAACCTTGATACAAGAGAAGTATATGTTCATACGGATACTTAAGAGTATGCATCTGAACATTTACAAGGACCTCTCATGGTCAGGAAGTAGGCGTGCGGCATTACCCTTTGATTTCAAAAATAGGTAGAAAAAGACGATACATATAACCAGCTGGGGTTCAGAGTGCGTTAATTCTTCAATCTTGTTCTTACAAGAAAAGGATATAATATAGGTAACTTCATGTTGGTAGGACCTGTAAGGGTAAAAAACGCCTGACGCCGTAGAAAAAAACAGTGACTGTTTACATGAGAGAAGTCCATTAACTGAGACCGGCGGAGAGTAAGTTATCCGACAAAATAGGTGCATTGCAAGCTTTGGGGGGGGGGGGGGGGGGCACTCAGTCTTTGAATGTAGGTACCAACTGTGAAACTACATTCCCCCTTTTCGGGGAAAGGAATAATCTGACAGACCCATTTGTCAGGCTATATCAAGAACAGCCTATCCAAAATATAGCATTTCTTGAAAGAATCTGTCATTATTTTGATACATGAACTCAGTAATTTGTTCATGAAGTAATTGGATTGCAAACAATAAACTTTTGATATAGAATATATAAAGGATAACATATCATTGATAGCTCCCCCAAAAGATGGTACAATTAACAGACAGCTCCCTCCTTTTTTTATTTATTTTTTTTTTTTTTTTTTTTATAAGCCAAAAAGGTGATTCACAGCTACAGCCCACAGAGGTTCTGACTGCAGCTGGTATACCCATTTCTGGACCAAGTCCCCCACCCCCCGCTATGGGATAGCAGGTCGTTAGCTACTGCTAGAGTAGGTATTCAAATCGGTCCAGATCTATGTATACATCTTATGAGGCTTCTTCCTTCTAATCAGGTGGACCGGAAGTATGTCATGACCGGATCGATCTAGATGGCAAAGCTGTAATATCAAATTATTTGAAGGGAAAAGGTATGATGGTACATTCATAACTATAGACATTTTTAGAATCACAAAAGAAAGAGCTAAAGTACACATTCAATCAGAGAGCTAAGGTACCTATCTGAATCTGATTCAATTTGTACAGGTGTGTACGCACATTCCCAAAACCGTCAGACTCCATCCCACCTTCAGGTGCAGATTTAGGGTTCGGGGGGGGGGGGGGGGGGGGGAGCGTGCCAGGCGCACGCTGCCCCCCTGTATTTTGCCAATTCATCTAAAGCCCCTGCCCCTGCCCCTGGTGTGTATGTACTTGATGGAAGAAGGTCCTTATCCAATCAAGATTTAGACGACATGTAGTGCCTAATGATATTTACTACTTTTCATGCTATTTTAGGTGGCAGCTTGTGGTAGATGAACCTCGGTTATAAGATTTATATATATTATGTAAATCAATTTTCTTTTGAATATCCATAAAAATTATTTTTTATCACCTCAGTAGTTAACTTGCTGGTAGATCCGGAGGATAATCTTATAGTTTGTGTTCGTATTACTCATTCTTAATGGATCAATTTATAAGAAAGTCAATGTAAACCTTGCACATGCGTTTTTGTTTAGTCTATTTTGAACATCCACAAACATTTCGGACTCACAGTGTAATCAGAACATTTGATACCATAATATTTGTTATGTCTAAGCTGACTGACGTTTTTCGGTGGGGTTTCTAGGTCTAGACCTCTCGACGGTTACGCTACTACTCCTAGCAGGGATGGTTACAGAAAAGAAAAAAAGAAAAAGAGAAGATAACAAACAAAGAAAAAAAAAAAGGGGGGGGGGGAGGGTGCGTTGGTGGCGCCCTAATGTAAACGTTTGAGGCGTCCCATACTGGGGTTAGAACTTTATATTAAACAAATCTAAATTTGTCAGAAATAATCAATTCTAACTAATCCATCCCCGGCTAGTGTTAACTCAACCGTTCTTTCATTAATTATTGTCCTAGTGAAGGATGGATGGCCCAAGCCAAATGCACACGTATAATATCATGTGGACATGGGAGGTGGCACATTTTGTATATATTACTCTTCAAATTATCAAGCGATTACGCATCCAGTTTCGAGATAAGGGAGGAAGGGGTTGGAGTTACTGTGACGTTACCCTTTTATCGTAGCTGTACATGCAATAATTGGGTGAGTATTTACAAAGAATAAATCTTGTGGAATGGGTTGGGGGAGGGGGTGGAGGTCAGAAATTGGGCAAGGGGCACTTAATGGAAGGTCCCTCATGATGAACGTCAGAGTCAGAGAGCAGGTCAAATATGGGTAGTCTTGACCAGTATGACAGAGGGGACACTTAATGTGGGTGGTCCGAGCCTTTTTCTCAGTTCTACATTACTCATATCATTATCAGATTATTTAATCAATTGACTTGAATATATACGGTTACAAATTTAAAAGATAATGATCGCTAAATTGTCATCATATTTAATCACAAATGATAATAAGATTCTCATGCATATGTATATACCATATATATACGAATTTCGGTTTTCATGTTGTTTGAGACGCCTACCATTTCAATGCACATTAAAGGTAACGTGACTAAGCCCTATATGACCCTATATAATGTAAGAAAACGCCATGTCACCCCGTCGATTTTAGGAGTTTTCACCCCCATTTATCTATTTTATGGACCAGCATCGTGTTCGTACTGAGGTGCAGGGGTCTAGCATACCGCTCAGGTGCTCGGCCTTCAGGCTGAAGCCGATATTCAACTAGGCGATTCTTACAGCCGGTACTTATTCCAAAAAATATGGCAAAACCTTCCGCATGCTACAAATTGATTGAAAGAGCAGGGGCGGATCCAGGGGGGACGGGTGTCCTTTCGGTCCTGAGCCCACCCCCTCACCTTTTGTTGGGGACTTAAACTTGCCAAGGAGGAAAAACATCGTGAATGCACGCCATTTTAGTATAGTACATATTCGATGCGTATTTTTACCCATGGAGGGGTGGGGGGTCTGACATTTTTGAAAATGTGTGCATGTACTAAATGGAAGGCCCCTATGTGGATCCCCTTTTTAAAATCCCGTATCCGCTCCTGAAGGGACTTGAAAACCCTTTCTTATGATATGCGACATGTATAATGGTTAGACCTTATTCTAATGGCGAATTATTTATTTATTATTTTTTTTTTTTTTTACAAATTTGGGAGTAGAATCGGCACGTGTAATACGGCCTTCAGACAGATCCGCTGGTAGCGTGCATGCGGCGCGTCACGTAGGCACGTCCAGGTGGCTGCTGCCGGGAACCAGGTCAAACGCCGTGCAGGTTTTATGACTCCACATGCTACTTGATAGTCAATGGCGATGGATTCCCCTTTTTTGCGTTTTTAGTAAAGGTTTTCAACATTTTCTCTGTAATTGGTAAGGTAAAGAATAAATGAAGTACAGAATGCGGGGGCACACAAAAATTGTCATTGCCCCAGTTTGCATACACCCAGGCGCGGATTTAGGAGCGGGGTCCACTATTTTTTGACAAATTTGAATTTTTGTAATGCAAAAAGGTGCAGAGGGCCCGGCTGACAATTTTCCTATAGAACCCCCCCCCCCACCCCCCACCCACCCATTTTCAAAATCCTGGATCCGCCCCTGTACACCCATGTCAGGGGCGGATCCAGGAATTTTCAAAAGGGGGGGGGGGGCGTGCTATTATGGCAATATTGGTTAACCACCAAATAGATAATACGCAGTGAATAGCTATTAGATGGATAGATTAGCATTTAAAATATTATTACGATTTTGATTGATAATGTGTACATTTTCTTTCTTTGAGATTAAGACTTATACCTTAATTAAACTAGTTTGCAAGTATAAAAACCTCTACATTTTGAACTATCAAGCCTTCTCCCTTCCTGAGTTTTAGAACTATGTGATAGTCATTGCTATTAATTCACTGCTGTATATATAACCTGTCTCATTCACCTTTACAGGTACATGGTAGTAGGCAGCTACAAAGTAGTCTTTTAAGCATGTCAAGGTTGGTGGGACCAATTCATCAAGGGCATGGAGGTACTTTACATTCATCTGGGGGGAGGTGTCCGTGACTAAGTGCATGAGCATTGTAAAACAGAGATGGGCAGTAGTCCGTCACAAAAATGGGCCTAGCTTCCATTAAGTACATACACGCATTAATGTAAAAGGTACAAAGAAGGCAGGGGCCCCACAATTACTCGTATGCACTTTGGATCTCTGGGTTACAAATATAATGCAGAAACTATGTGCACACATTTACATAATTTCAATGCCAGGATGAGTTTTGAATACTAACTGGAAACTGCCCTTCAGTATTTTTTGTGTAAAATTATTGCGACAGTGGGCAGTGTTAGTGAAAGTGTAGGGGAGGTCCTTACAAAAGCACTGCCCACCTTGTTTCATTGTGTAAGATGTCTGTCTCTTTATTTTGTGAATTTTGAATGGATTTGCATGATTGATCTTTTAATGTCAGGATAAAATTAAATGGGAATAGGGATAAAGCCCTTCTAATTTTACTATTTTCTAGAGAAAATCAAGAATTTTAAGGTTAACTGTTTGAGAGCAGTTAAAGTGTGTACATCGTCAAGACATTGTAATACTGCCCACTTTGCTCCACTGATAGTTTCCTATTTTCTCCTTGTAACTTACAAAATATGGTATATAATATTAAAACAAAATACCCTCGGTTGACAGTACAATGCTGAATACTCAGTGGGACATCAGAAAAGTTACAGCCCTCAGCCTCATGGCCTCGGGCAGTAAATTTTCGATGCCCATCTCATATTCATGGTCATACTGTCAACCTCTAAATATTTTCCTATAGTCCTTGACTGTCGTTTTTACAATAGTATCTAGCAAAATGTTGACAATGGAGCGTATGCATAGATCTGCATTTTTGCGTCAAGGTTGCTACGACGATGGTAGGTAGTAGTGTTTTATACATGTCAAGGTTTTTGGATCAGTTCATGAAGGGCAGGGAGGTACTTGTTATTCGTCTGGGCGCCAGTGGACAGACTCAGGATCACCTGATACCCCTACTGTATGCTCTGTCTGCATGTTAGTGGCCAAGGGAACGAGCATTGTCAAACAGGGATGGGCATGTGATAGGAAGAAGGATATAAGCTTTCAATTACAGAGATAAATGTACTTATGACGCAAAATGTAACCTCTTATTCTAAAATGTAACATAAGCCGTGTCTCTACTCGGGCGACATAGTTTGAAAATTGTCCCGGCGACAAAGGGGGCTCTGAAGCCAGGTTCTGGAAGACAGACTGGTGCCAGGTAATTATGGAAGCCACATGTATCTCAGCGACAAAACCGGGTGACGAAGGAAAAAGTCGGCAATCCCAGCGACAAACCGTATCAAACATGTTTGATCTGATGCTCAGAAACCCCGGCGATGAAGGGGTAATGTCGCCAGGCAGGGTGGCACCAGCATACTCGGTGACGTACCTGTTTTATCGCCAACCCTTTGGACCCCCGGCATATCCCAACGTGGCGATAAACTTTTCTGTCGCTGGGCGACTATTTCCGTCGCCGGGCGACGTGTTTCCATCACTGGGCGACGTGTTTTTACCCTCGTCGCCCGGCGATCTTGCTGCATCGCCGAGGTTTATCGCTCAAGTGGAGACACGGCTTATGATAAATCGCTTAAGATCTTATTCCTTTCACCAATTGCAAGCCTCGATCTAGCTTTGTCGCCGGCATATATCGCCCAAGTGGAGACATGGCTTAATACTGCCCTCAGAGACGATTGATTGACTACAACCGATTTGTATGCAGGCTGGGGCCCGGCCCAATTTGGTGGGGTTTAGGCCGGGGTATTGGTGTTCTGATAGGGGTGGGTCTCTCGCCAGAGATAGTCATTGGGAAAATGACACGGGTGAATGCCTTATAAGGTATATCTCTATATGGGGCAATGTATGCCTAGGGCTAGATCCAGGGGTTAAGAGGCCCGGGACCCCCACATCTACATACCTGCTACGCATCAGTGTTCTAAAAACATGGAGAAAAAGGTAGCTTTGAAGAGAGTTTTCATATCCCCGAAAATTAAAAAGGGAGTCTTTTCGTCCTCATAAAATTCGAGAAAAACGGGGTATCTTTTGTCTATAGAATTGTTGGAAACTTGATTGATAGAGTATGGGGTTTGACGATGTACAATTGTCTTTCCGATAGCGTAAGGGAATTGGGGGTAGGGGAGTGGTAGGTGTATGGGTGAATGAGAAGGACATTATATTGATTAAAAATAGGGGCGGTACCAATGACCAATTGTCATAGCACCTCCGAAGACTGTATGCTATGAAAAAGAAAACTACGAAAAACAACAACAACAATATGTCAATATAATGAATGTATAGTATCAGTTCATGATAGGCCACTGCAGATACAAGGATGATGACATTAGAGTGGGAATGTACACACACTGGGTCCTATCATAAATATACCTCTATATGCCGTATCATGCGATCATCTGTCATAATCTGTGATATTTTACTAAACATCATGCAAAAACCTTAACCAATAGAAAGGTCATACCACCATGGTATATGAGACATGTTTCCAAATAATCCATAGGCACAACAATGTCGGATTAAGGATAGCAGATGGGTGTGTATACATGTACGTACTAACTTTTGTTCGGAGACCCCCCGAAATGTAATTCCTTTAAAATAATACATTTGGAACCTATGGTTATGTCAGAATATATGCTTTTTATTTAACTCATACACATTTCAGTGGTAATGTGCCGTGAAATGAAGTGCCCCCCCCCCATTTTGGCCTTTTTTTAACGTAACATTCCTGTGCCTGGAGGGCCTGATAAAAAAATGTTGCTATAGTATATCTCCCCCTTTTACAAAATCGTGGATCCGTCCCTGAGACCAGTTATGTACAGCTGATAAAATACTTAAAATACTCCAAAGATAAATAGACCATTAGGTATTGAGGTTAGACCAATTAGGTACAATGGACATTGTGCCTTTAAGTCCCTCGTCACAGGCAACTCAAAATATTTCGACAAATGAGCAACGATGTTTTATAGTCAGTTACCACCGTGATATGACCTAAGCTGTCACTGTGTCATTAAGCCCCATCGCTCACTCGCTCAGTCACTTAATACACCTTTTTCAGTAAGGGTGGCGACCCCTGATGTCGAATCCCGTCGCTCATCTGCTTCACTTAGAGGGCGGTTTCCAACTAGATGATCAAACTTTTTGTTGGCTTTGAATATATGGCTGATATCGTACATTTTCAACTATCGTACAAGTATTCTACTATGCAATGGCAGATCCAGAAATTTTCAAAGGGGCTAGGGGGCCCTTTTGTAAATATAATGAATTAGTTGGACCCTCCAAGCGTAAGAATTTTACATAAAAAAGTTAAAATTTTGCCCAAAGTGTGGGGAGGGGTGTGCGTCCAAAGTCAGAAGACAGGTCATGCATCTAAACTTTGTTTCCCTCCAAGTTGAAATACCCTCTTCGTTTTGTTCCATGGTTTTACCTCTCCACCACTGGCTCCAACCTATAACCCCCAATAACAGTTAAACTGTAACCTCTGCCATATCATGATGAAATCAGTGAAACAAGTTTTTTTTATATACACATCATTCTGAATTAGATCTGTGGATATGGGCCACCTTGGATAGAATATAGGACATCACAATAGGGAGTTAATACAATACTATGTCGGATTGTTTTTCTTTTTGCACCCAGTATGCAGAATTATGAATGTAGGCCGCTTTGGATGGGGACCTTCCGTTAAAGGAAACCTTGCACATAATCAAGGGATAGATATTTGTCAATGCAATGCTTAGATTTAGTGCATTTAATATGCATCAAGAACTAACAATGCTAGAAATGTTTCAAGGATATTCCAAATGTATGTATATGCATGTTCTGAAAAGTTGGCCTTTGGAGAACTAGTAGGCGAGTGATCATTTCAGGCTTACATGTGTTGACATTTGTTTACCTAGCAACATGCACATCAGAAACATGCACTTACCATATAAAACATGATTGTTGTACGGCGATGCCTATACAATAAAACCTGTTAACAATTACTCAATAGCTTTGAAAAGTGCAGTTTGAAATAACCTGTCAGAAACATACAAGCAGAGAGGGTTAGTGCTAGATTGTAATGAACATCACCATCGCGTAATGGTGTAACAAATATGATTAAGGACTTTATTCCCCAATATGAAATACGATGACATTGAAGTTACTAGAATAAGGACTAAGCATAATTCTATATGAAAATATGGTACATGCTTTCTGGCGCCAGTCATGTAAACCGTACAACCAATGTCAATTGAAAATGTCAAAGCTCAAATAATATAAGTATTTCTAAAAAGTTAATGATTTAAATTTCTTTTACACTTAATAGCTTCTCCTTTTGCATTGTTTGAATTACTGTATTCTTTACAGCAGTGTGTTTTCTACATTATCTGTAACTCAGTTCAATTGTAATATAAATATTACTTTGTTTTCTGAATTATAGAATATAGTATACAATTAGAACTCGTGGTTGAGTGTGTAAGTGGCATAGAGCAACATTTGGGTCAAGTTTTATAGGTATGTCTTATAACAAATGGATACGATTCTCTCAGCAATACTATATATACTTCGCTCCAATAGACTGTTGACAACTTTATTATACTACAAACTGTTTATCTATGCCAGCTGTTGCATGGAGATAAAAATTAATAATACAATGCATATTCAACAGACATTGTACACTTAAACATGATAAAGGTACTCGCTACCGTTCAGGGTGCCACCTGGGAGGTGTATTAAGAACTAAAAAATTATTTTGATTTTAAAATAATTTAAATGCTATTTTATGTATTTGGATACTCAGGAGAGGACAATACACACAATTTGTCTTTGAATGGAGCAATATTTCGTGAATGATCCAAGAAAATAGTGCTCAAAGAGTCACATTTTAAAGTTTATTCACTTTAACTAATCCCACAAATGGTAAATGTTCTTTAATTTCTCCTAACATTTGTGTAATTGTCTATACTTGTTATATGCTGAGTTTGGTGGAGATTCCACTGGTAGTTTTTTTGTAATTTTACAAAAACTCATTTTTCCCATAGAAACCAATGATAAAGGTAATTTTCTCATTTAGACTGTAGCTTCTGTCACAAACGGTAAAAGATTAAAATTTCAGTCTCTTTTTACTTCTATAGATATAAGCTTTAATCAAAAAAATTATTTAAGAAATTTGACTGGTCAATAAAAATCAGGTTGAACACACCCAAGTACCTTTAAGTGACCAAACATTGTACATTTAACATGTAAACTCTCCCAAAATTGCGCACATATCACTGCCAAAGCAACATTATCTAATGCTACGACATTTCAGTGTTAATATAGCTAAGAATGACCTAAATTCAATGAAGTAAAACTATTTATATGATAGACCAATTTTGAGCCTTGGATTTTGTGCCCATTAGTCCTTCTGTCAAGACAACTCAAAATATTTTGACAAATGAGCAGCATTGTTTTATAGTCAGTTACCATCGTGATGTGACCTAAGCTGTCACTGTGGCATCAACCTACATTACTCCACCACTAAGTCGCTTAGAGGTGGTTTCCATTGTGCGATCTTTTAGAGCCAGCACCCGTTGTATGGGGTGCCCTGCTTATGGAACACTGCATCTAAATTTTAAAAGAACACCTGACTTGCTAAAAGTATAAAGGAGGATCAGTCAAAAGCAAGGTGAAACATCTGGGGCTCCAGAGTAACTGAGTGTGGTTTCTGATGCCAACCACCAACCAACCAGGGGTTTATAGATGTTCCATGAAGATTTTCAGTATGGTTGATCTTACAGGGATGGTTCTTAAAGCTAGTGATCATAACATTTCAGTGAATTTATTATTTATGAGAAGCTGTAATATGCATCTAGCTATTACATTTTCCCCATCTTGAAAGGTTCCCTTTTATTTTTGTGCTACCATATAGCCTAAATATGCAGTCCCCAATCTTGGTAAATGGCAGCAGCCGCCACTGGCCCCAACCTATAACCCCCAGTTAATCTGTGACCTTTAACACACCATGTTGAGATCAGGGAAACAAGTTATGTTTCTTTTTATACATGTCATTTTGACTCGTTGATATAGGCCACTTTGGATAGAATATAGGACATCACAATAGGGAGTTTGAGCAACCTAAATGTTAACATAAAATGTTGGATTGGTAGGATTAGTTTTCTTTGTGTGCCTAGCATGCCATACTAGATATATGGATGTAGGCCGCTTTGGGTGAGGGCCTGCCATAAGTATTGCATACATTTAGATAGTGTCAGACACCTCCACCTCAACCCCCATTATTCTGAAAGTACGCATTGGATTCAGACAGGAGCACATGTAAATTTTCAAATGTCAGAGCCCCTATCTTATGCCACCATGTTGGATTGGTAAAATAAGATTTCTTTTTGTACCCAGCATGCTGAATTAGATATAATTATGAATGTAGGCCGGTTTGGATGGAGGTCTTCCATTAAGTAATGCATACATTTTATAGAGTGCGTACATCTTAACCCCCATTATGCTAAAATATGCAGTGGATTCAGAAAGGAGCACATGCACATTTTCAGACATTTCAAAACCCCCATCGCACACCACTTAGGCTAAACCACAAATTGAATTTGCCCTGCAACTACTTACATGCATTTATAAATAAATTTATTCCCCTTGGTGTGTATGTACTTAATGGAAGGTCTTTTGGAATATAGGACATCACATTATCTGATTACGTGTTCACACATTTCTGTACTGCCTGGTGTGTGAAATACTGGCCTTTAGGCGAATGATCAATCAGTTAGAATAATTCAGGCTTACGTGTATTGACATTTATTCATGTAGTGACCTGAACATCCTAACATGCATTTACCCTATAGAACATGCTTGTTATATGACTATCCCTATACAAAGACATCCGTTTACAATTACTCAATAACGTTTCTTTGAAAAAAGCCCATCTGAGACATATAAGCGGGGAAGGTCAGTGCTAGATTGTGATAACCATCACCATGAGGTTATGGCTTAACAAAATATAATTAAGGACTCTATTCCCCAAATTTAAAATAGAATGACATTTCAGTGCCCCAAAGACTCTATTCATTATATTATGATGAGAATATTGTATATTCTAACAAATAATCAATTCATCAATATGCATATGGCCAGCAGATTTCGTGTAAAAGTCATGTTAACTGTCCAACATTTATACAATATGTCTAAGGTGCCTCATTCAGTGACTTAATGCTGATTGAGAGGATCAAAATAGAAAAAATATATGAGCATTTTAAATAAGATTGGAAATTAAATTCCCTTTAAACCCCGACAATGCCTCTGGTTTTGCATTTGGATTACCACATTCTTTATAGCATGATTTCTTCTGGATTAACTATGAGTCAGTTCAATTGTAATATAAACATTACTTTTGTTATTTTAATTTTATATATATATAAGATATAGAATACAATTAGGACTAGTGTTTAAGTGTGTAAATGGCAAATGGCTTTATCTTGGTCATAATCAAAAGTATGTCCAAAAACAAAACGATGACAATTCCCTCGGTAATACTGTACACTCTGCTTCAATAGACTGTTAACAACGGTATCTAGACTGGAAACCTTTTATCTATGCCAGCCTTTGCATTGAGAAAAAAATTATAAAATGCAAACTCAAGAGACATTGTATATTTTAACATTTTATGTCACCAAACATTGTGCATTTTACATGTAAACTCCACCAAAATTGGACATTTTAACATGTAAACTTATAAACATTGTACATGTCTACATGACATTGTAAACTATCAAACTGTGTACATTTTAACATACGATTCCACCAAATATGATTAATTTTAACAAGAAAACTTATTAAACATTATATATTGTAAGACTTAAACTCAATAATCATTTTGTACATTTCAGATTATTTCGATCATCTTCACCGCCCGGAAAATCAGATCATTCTGATAAATGTCATCGAGCTGCCAGACCTCGCCCACTCCCGTAAGTATATACCAGATAGGAGGTGAATAGCATTCCACTTACATCAATTATTAGACCATAAGGGCATTTCTAACTCTGAACTTATTGACTCCACTAGGTTGATGACTATAAGGTCCGCTGGTCAAGAAAGGGCCGATTTTGTTCAGGTGACTTTGTTTTATGACTACTCAAAGGGATCTGATTATAAAATTATGAGCGCTTAAATATACCACCAGAACAAAATGTCATGAGGAAAATATGTTTGTGATATCTCAGATATAGATAAGACATTCACAGAAACAAATTATGATATTGCAATCAGCTTTTATCATAGGGCATAACACATATTAAGTTTTAAGTTTTTCAGTCCTTTCTTTGCCAGCGGGCCTATAGGTACCTACTGATACAGAAATACATTCTGGAATTATTAGACATTCCTCTTGTTATTATGTTATGTTAAGAACAGTTAATTAGGGTAAGCAATAACCGCCCTGTATTTCTACAGGTGAGGTGTACATGTCTCCGGGCCAGGTGGCTGAGCTTTGGGAGGAGGAGCGCAAGAAGGCGCTGCAGCTGGAGGAGAAGTTTCGACAGATTATGAGGACCAGAAGCGTAAGTATCGGACGTTATATATAAAATAACTAAAAAGTATCGAATATGTGGACCAGACCCTACCTAACCTTAAATGCAAATTATTTTATAAGAACGAACAAATTATTCAGACCAAAGGGGTCGATGCCTAATGCTATACGGCTAGTAATTGCATTATGTAAGATTATGAGCAACTAAGGATTAAATGTCTTATTTTATTAAGTATTTGAAAATTACCTCGAAATGATGGGGATCAGAGGGGTACTGTACCCAGGCAAGCATGTGTCATTATTAGTATGTTGCAGCAACGTTCTGTTTGGTGTTGTATTGGTTCTTGTTACGTTATTTTGATGGCTCCAAATAATGTTGCTGCAACGTACTGCTGCGACGTTGCACTGCAACATTATTATAACGTTCTGGTTATGTTATTCAACTTAAACAGAATGTTCTTATAATTGTTTTGGTTTTGTCCTAACCTCACCCAAAAATATTGTTTTAATAACATTCTGATTCGGTGAGGTTTTGTCCTAACCATAATTAACATAATTGATAAGTGCCATCTTAGTAAGTACAAGACTGACTAAAAAAGTATAGTTGCAGAACGTTTCTTTTAAGTCGCAGCTTGGCTGGGTTATAAAGTAATAATTGAAAACATGCCAACTTATGGTGAGTTACCAAGGGGTAAGAAGCTATTGTTATATATAAATAATTTAAAAACTACCAACAGATTAGGACCACAGGGTTATCTCTGATGGTATATATGAATTAACTGAAAAGTACCAACAGATTATGAAAACCAGAGGAATTAGTATCCGATTATATAGATTACTTAAAAAGTACCGATAGATTTTGAGAACTGGAGGTGTGTATCTAAAATTATATATTAATTCTATTATTTAAGTAGTACAGACATATTAAAAAGTATCGACAGATTATGAGGACAAGAGGGGTAAATGCCAATTCAGTTAAAATGTATCACCAGCTCATGAATACCAATTAATGTCTTCTTCAAATGTTACATATAGTAAATACTGAGTAAGTAGTGCAAGGTCAAATATATTTAAGATATGAAAGGTTTTATCAAACTCTGAAGAAGAGTGGGATTTTTGCCTCATTTCTTATTAGAAAGAAAGATTAAATCAGATCATGTGGCTCAAGGTTTAGAGTTATTTCCAAACTCATACTATATGCTTATATGAGCTAATATGTGTAAGAGAATGTCTGAAGTCAACATCTTCCAGTTTTTGAAGTGCCCTTGCTATGTGATACATCATGCCAGTCATATCCTCTTAGAATTTATCTATATCCTTTTTGTATATTGAACTTTACATTTTACCTTTGCTACAGGCTGATGGTGTCAAGATGCGGAAGGAAGGTGGTCTCAAACCTGGTAGTGTGGTTGTTAAAGTAGCGGACGATGAGAAGGCCAACATGGTGGTGATGGGGACGAGAGGCATGGGGAAGATTCGTCGCACTATTCTCGGCTCAGTGTCTGACTATGTTGTTCACCACGCCCACTGCCCAGTTGTCATATGTCGTCATGCAGAGAAGTAGAGAATGTGTGTGATGGTAACTGCATCACAGAAGTCTATCCTTCAAACACGTAGGAGGACTCAAGGAACATTATGATTAGTTGATGTATGTATCTAAATCCTAACAACATCTATGTGTTTCAACTGAATATTATACTAAGGTTCTCCTTTTTACAGCCTTGTGGAAGTTGAGGAACTTTCTTGTCTGCTGGTTCTTGGAAAAGTAATCTGATAGCATATACAAATCATGTCCCATTGAATACAATTTAATGCATAGAAAACAAAACATTTGGGAAAAAATGGTAAGATTAGTACACAACATTTGTATTGAACTGAAAAACAAGTTTTAAGCCTATGGTCATTGTAGTATTGATGTAGCTCCCTGATATAATGCATACATATTGCAGATTGGATCAATTGTATATCAACAAGTGGTTATGTCACTCTCAGAATTGTCTAGGTCACTATTGGCGTCTAGCAGTACCACTCCTGCTCATTTGAGCTGCCACATTTTCCTAATATTTATACACTTGTGTGTGTCTGTGTGTCTCATTCAACTAAATAAATTCCAAAATGGGCTAAGAAACTTAATTGATCAAAAGTAATGTATACTAAATGTGGACTTTTTTGTTCAACCGAGTCGATTTTTACAGGTTTAACTGGGAGTTTGCACCTATTTAAAAAATCAGCTTATAGACCTTATGCAGATGTGGTCAAGTGATTTTACGGGTCATCAAGCGGTGATCACAACCATGTAGCTATCAAATGTACAACATTTATCAATTCTAGTATTATTGTTAATGACAGTTGATTATGATTCAGTAAGATTGTTTGAAGTCAATTCGGAATGAAGATATATTCTAAATGCTTGATTATTTCAAATAGCATTGATTATGTTTTGATCACCAATACGGCGGAAAGCTCATTTTGAGGGGTTTGACGTCATCTGCATAACGTCTATATACAGCGTGAAAGTGCATAGGTAAACCAGTCCATTTTGATCGTGCCTATATTTTACAAATAAGTACAAACTAATGTTTGTAGGAACCGAAACTTTGCTTTGTCAAAAAAACATGTTTTATATGAATACATGTATATATAGATGGTATACATTTCAGGGGTGATATTCTTCTACTATGATTTGCTGTTTGCAGAACAAAAGTAACGATAGAATAGAAAAGTGTTTATGGATGCCACAGTCCATCTCATAGTTTAGTAAATTATAGAATAAATTGTGGTCATTTCAAATTGTGTTTTAGTCTTAACATGATACACATCTTGCCAAATGGGACCAACTGCACATTTCATTTCAGTCTTTAATAAACGTGTTTAGCACTGACATATCTTTTTTCATGTTGTTAAAGAGAATTTTGGTGCACAAAATCATCAATTGATGACAAGATAGTTTGATCGAAGTATACTGAAAGTTTACTTGCACATTTTCCTCTGTTCGTTTGAATAAAATTGAATAATTTTGAAAATTTTATATGTATAACTATGTACAATGAGTAGTCTCCTTTGGTAACTAGATCACTACATAGCACTTCCAAATTGGTTACAGAAAGTGGAGTTCGGGTCTGACCAAAAATCTTTTGTTATAGCGCCTTTAACCACAGAGGACAGCACCTTCAGAACTGGTCACCCCCTTTTTAATTGTTCATTTCATACTTTGCACACATGGATAACACCAACCAACCAATCAGAAATGAGAATGAAAGAGAGGCAAAACAGGTCTATGTGTAGCTTTGGGTGAATCCACCTTTACCAGCAGAAGCCGATGTGCCGGGATGACCACACCATGTTCACCTCCATACATAGTTCCTTGAGTGGAACCTTTGCTCATAAATACTATAATTTTAACATAAGAAGTGGGTGGCAAGGTTCACAAAGTGGAACTTTTCAATACTTTCTTTAAATATTTTAAGGTTTTTACATTGAATTTAAGAATCTATGAGGGAATGATGGAACTTTTTGAAAATGCTTCTCGGGGGGGGGGGGGGGGATAGATCACGAGAAAGAATAATTCAAAACTTTGCACCACATCAATGTGGCATAGTTGTAACCTCTTTTGAGCACAAAATATCAAAACGTCAGCATGGGTTGACCATCGAAATCTTGAGCAAGGCTCCAGACATTAATATTGACCTACCCTCATTTGGGAAGTTTTGTCAGCGACCCAATTCATGGAGAACGGAACACATTTTAGAAACCTACTTATTTACCAAGAGGAAAAGCAAAAGCACTAGGCCCACATCCCTTATTCCCTTAGATTAATTTTAGCAATTCAAAACCAGGTGTTTCCTTCACCTCTGGTCTCATGAAACTAAATGTTTTCCTGTATAGTTTGATATAGTGCATCTTAAATAAAGTTTCCTTAACATTGCAATACTCAGTTACATATTGGGACCTCTCTTGGACACAAAATATCAAAATGTGGGAGTAGGTTGACCGTGAGATTTCTTTTGCAAGAGTCCCATATGTTGGCCTACCCACATTTTAGCAGTTTTGCAGGGACCAAATTCGTGGAGCACAGAGCCTATTTTCAAACCCTACTGACGTTTACCAAACAATCCATACCATGAATTCTTCTTTATGAAATATCTCAGAAATAGTGTCATGTGAATTTTAATTCTGCATTATCATTTTATCTGATCAATTATCAGCCACTCAGAGACTCGCACCCCTTTCGTCTTGGGACAGAAAGTTGTAGGACACTGGCAGGTGGCACCACATTTAATTCTCCGAGTATGGATTTGTATATGAGACTACAGATGGCAGCAAAATTAATGTCACCACAGTTAGTTTCCCTGAAGGGTCAAAATAATGTAAGCTTACCTTTAAAAAAAGCCTCCTGGTATTCAGCCCTAAATAAGATAGGCTGAGATATCTGATAAAATTCTATGCTGTACAGGATAGACTCTGGAGAGATGCTATGAAAAACCAGACTAAACCAATGCTTCAGTATAGCCAGGGACGGATCCAGAGATTTAAAAAAAAAAGTGGGGGGGATGCTTTATGTACGCATTTGAGGCGCCATGTCTAAAATAAAGATAAAAAAATATAAATTTGTCAAAGATTAGTGGGGGCGGGCCTCAGGCACTCCCCTCTTAAATCAGTCAAGCAATGAGCAATGGAAGTTTAAGGTCTTCTCACACTGAACTTAGTCTAGCGCATTTCTGTAACTTACACATTTCACTGCACAGGGAGCCACCATACCCTAGCAAACATGGTACAGGTTTGAACTAGTAGAGGGAGCCTCTAACATGCTTACAGCACTGGATGCTCGTATTTCTCCTGAGTGGATTGTAGGTCTCACGTAACTAATTGTTTTCCTGTAATTGTAATGGATCCTGATAACAAAACTATTCAGAACGTTGCACCACATGAAATTGACTATTGTGGCCTTTTTGGCACACAACATATCAAAATTTCAGGGTAGGTTGACCCTGACAATTCTGAGCAAGCACCCCAGTTGTTAACCTACCCTCATTTTCGCACTTTTGCAGGGACCAAATTCATGGAGCACAGAGCCTATTTCAAAAATCTGCTGACATTGTTTATAGTCACTGCATCATGGATTTCTCTTAATACCCTGTGAATTTTCGTTCAATTCTGTTAGTTTTTCTTATTTCATTATCAGCCACTTAAAGCCAGTCATTCCCATCACCTCGGGGAAGAAAGGTATATGACACTGCCATAATTTGTTTCGTGAGACCTTGTAGGTCTCAGGTCTTACAGAATTAATGTGATGCTATAAATATCGACAAACTCCAAGGGTTAAGTATAGAAATTATACCATAAATTATGGTCAAACATCATGGGAAATTTATTTTGTGAAATTTTCATTTTGTATCTGTATGTTTTAATTATTTTCCGAGTTGGTTTGAAAATTCATTTATTATAATAATCATGTAGGTGTATAGTAAATATTTGTATATTTTCTATAAATTTCCCTGTGTTTTTGTCGACAAAATGAGGCAAAGCTAACCTGCAGGTGCCTAAAATACTGCAAATCAGCAATCCATAGTAGGGAGAATTAAATGGACTTTTTGCCTCTCAAAGCTGACCTTTTTGGTGAATAAGATCAACAATTGAAGATGATTTAAAAGTTTCACAATGCATTTTTGATTTCAGGCAAAGTTTAGAAAAAAATGGTCAAATACACATGTAACATCACCCTAAAACCAATTAAATCTAAATATTCCCGACATACATACTTTAACCCTACTTTACTAATAGTCTCTAGTGATAATCACCCAAAAAGCATGATCGAAATTGAAAAATAGCCACATAATGCCATTTACACATGTCAAAATTAAAAATCTACCACAAGAATGTCCATTCCTGAGAAATAATCCAGAGAAACTGGCAACTTTTTGTGTGTTTTTGACGGCAAATCTTACCATATGTTATTTTTAAAATCTGGATTCAGGGCTCTTGTTCCTTGCATAATGATTGGATCAAAATAATCCTGCCAATTTTTCCATGTCGTTTTCTGCAAATGGGGGTTGTGTGATGATACGATAAAATGCTAACCGAACGCTTATTGGTAGCGGTTTAGGGTAACCTGTATTTTTGTTGGAAAAGTAATGTGATCGTGCTGAAACTGGGTATTTTTATTGGGAAAAGGTGTGAGTGATGGACACAGAGGTTTTCATTAAAAAAAGGAAACTGCGCTCTGTGTAGGGTAGGTGGACCATGGAAATTGAGCAAGGACCCCTGATATCGCCTTACATACACTGAAAACACAGAGTTGTCAAAATGGTGCCAAAAACGACAACCCAATGTTGTCTGTGTCTTTTATACAAAAAATCTTATTTATGAATAGTTTCATGTTGTAGATATCATAGTCCATAATAATGGCTTCCTATTATCTTATTACAATTTATTAGGTATGGCCATTACACATAGGAGGCCTATGAGTTGTATGGTTTTTGACACCATTCACTTACAATACTTTATCATAGACAGAGGCCATGACAACCTTGGGTTGTCGTTTTAGGCACCATTCACTTACAACCCTAGGGTCGTCAGGCAGCACTTTTGACTCTCATTTTGTTCTGTAACAACCCTATGACAACCCGATTCTCAGTTTTTGCTTCTCTGACAACCTTTTTGGCCAAAGTAGTCGGGAGAAAATGACAACCTTTGGGTTGTCATCCAGCCTCAAGATTCACAATGACAACCCTCTGACCACCCCAAAATTGTCAAAGGATTGTCACAAGGTTGTCACACAGCATCAATGGCCTGAAATGAGCCCTGCTATGCCCCCACAAGTCACCTATGACAACCCAAAAGTGACCTATGACAACCCAAAAGTCACCTATGACAACCCTCTGACAACTTTAGAGTGGCTCTCTGACGACTTTGTGTTTTCAGTGTACATTTTGGCTGTTTCGCAGCAACCACATTCATGTAGCACAGAGCCCACGTTTAATAATCATGGATTCTTCTTTTGTTTTTAAGAAAATAACCCCCGCATAATTTGGGGTGCACTGTGAATTTTCGTTTATCTATGGTATTTTTATACTATCATTTTAGCCACTGAAACAAGTCATTCCTTTCACCTTAGGACATAAATGTATGTGACACATTTTCTTGTATTAATGGTCCATAGGGGGTTAGAACAAGAACACTTTGAACCATAAGGGCAAAATGAGGTAAGATATAGAAGACAAAATACTAACACTAACTAACTGTTTATGTAAAAGATTCAATTTGGGCTCTATGAATTCCATTAAAGCTAGAGATAATGCACATATTGCACTGCTCAAAAAGCTGAACAAATTATACTGAATGTAACTCTGTCTATACTTAGGACATATGGATCATCTATAACCTGCATAGGCCTATATATGGGGATAGTTCTAACAATTTTGTTGTACTACATTCTAGGTTTAAACACATAAGAGTCAATGACAATCAAACGCTGTGGCTATGCTAAAAGAAATGAGGGGGGGAAGTACTTTTCTGGGCGATAGGTTATCAGCCGTAGTGATTCCTGGCAAGGTGCACCAATAGCCTATAGCTGGTACCCAGTGGCCCAGAAACATTCGTTCTCATCCTCAATCTCTCATTGGAAAGGCACTCTGCTACAAAGATATCTTTGATCTAACTACTTTCTTCAGTCTATGAAGCCTTCAAACAGCCCAGACATGCATGAACTAAAAGCACATACCCATTGAGCGATGCCACTGATATCATGTTTCAATCTCGTTTATGAAGCGGTCATGAATCATAAATGATGATAGAAAATTATCAAAAGATGTGTTCCGACACAGCAAGAAATCTGTCTGAAAATTGCCAATTGCTTGGAAAATATATGACAACTTGTTATGTTATGCAATGTTATATATTGGTTGCTAGCTATCTCGAGTTGGACCATAATTTAAAGGCAGTTTTACACTACACAACATGAATTGGAATATGACAATGTCACAGAGAAGTTCCACGTATTAGAGGATTGTTTGTTAAACATATATGAGATACACCAGATTGCCAATTTGTAACAATCGTACCACACCCGTATGTGAATTGTCTGGAATCTTTTTTGTTTATTATATCATAAGATCACTCCTGAGTTGTGTAGTGTAATACCACCTTCCAGTGCATCGTTTAGTGGGTACCCCCCTTAATAACATTAAATAGCTTTTAGAACCAAGGCGGAGCAGATCATTAGGCCATATATAGAGAGGCCGCTGACTCTCCGCTCTTCAATTTCTTCCGGCCTAAGTTATCGTAATGTGGATCATAAGCATGAATCATCTTTAAGCATTCCCTCTAAATGACGTTTCTGTCAGGTTATATAGGATAATGGCAGAGCTATATGGTGTTTAGATGGGGCAGGGAAACAAAGACATTATGATTCTTTCTGAATATGTAGATCTAGTGTACTGGCCAAACAGCTCTTTTTTTGTGGAGGTGTTTTAAAGGCTATAATAACAAATGCTGTCCTAAATACGTCTAAGAAATCCTTCACAATATATGAACAGTCAGATATAATACTGCATCAAATACATTGGCTAAAATGTGGTAATAGGAAAATATGGTAGTAGGAAAATAAGTGAATTGCTTTGATCAGATCTTGAGGGAATTACAATAACATCTCAGAATATCTTCCAATAATCATATCTGTATCAAAGTTATACAAAGCATGCAGAACTCTAAGAAATACGGCATCTTACAAAACAACGACAGTAGATAATTAATCTATGTATTACTTCACTTCAGACAAATCAGCTCCTGTTCTTTTATAAAACCATATAAATCTGTCCAAAAAGGAAGAGACTTTTCGCTGTTCTATTAGATTTAGTGAAAAACATGACCATTAGAGGATATGTTTTGTGCTTTCCCATTTGAGTAATTGAGCTAATTTTGTTGAATCCCCTGATAACGGCATCAGGCGTTTTTTTAACCTTCACTGGCTTTTTATTTTCAACCTTACAATTACAAATTTCGTGGCTCATTAAACTCTTACACAACTGTAAGGGCAATTGCATAAATTTGATAATCGTTATGAAAAAAACTACTTAGAGACCAGAAAATTAAGAATTACAATGACAAAAAACTGTATATAGGAGAAGAAATAGTTTTGAAAAGTTAGCCTTGTTTGGTTACACAACTTTCCCAATTAATTTACTTACTAATTTTAATTAAACTTAACTTCCTATTTGGGTAGGTGCTAGGACATAGAATTAATGAATAATTTTCAATCTTCATTTTGTTTATCAAATACATTGTAGATTAAGTCATATTTAAACTCTGTAATTCGCTCCGACCACATCTAATACGTCAGCCTTTTTTGTTGAGTTCTGGAAGATAATCAAATACGGTGGCTCCTGTTGGAAATAAGAATAAGATAGTTTAAACTTTTTCAAGAATCCTATTCTGACAGATGAGATTATTGGGGGTAACCCTAGTAATTCTGATCTCAAATACTTCAATAGATAAATATCAGCCTAGAGAGAGCAGGAGGGTTACCTACATGCACCTAATGTCTACACACACACACACACACACACACACACACACACACACACACACACACTAGGCAACATATAAGGTATTATCACAATGTGAACAGAATTTGACAATTCTGCCTCCTTGATGATTGTATCTATGGAATGAACAAATATATGAGAATATAGAAACCATATCTGTATACATTTACCAAGGTAGGTGTTCTTTCATATGGCTGGTCCCATAGGCAGGGCCAGACACACAACAGCCAGTAGCTGACTAGGAGCCTTTGATAACCCAGTCGTTGCCACTGGGGGAACGCAAAGAGGTGAAGCAGCCAGGCCCCTGACCCGCCCCCATGCGAGGCAATCGCACTGACCACTTCACCCCCCTCCCCCCCGCGCCCCTATACACACAATATTATATATATATATATATATATATATATATATATATATGCATATGCATATGCAGATGGTGATCTGCTAATAAACCCTTCTTATAGTTCACTCCAATAGATAACTATCACACTAGAAAAAAATATAGGAATGTGACCAGCTGCTCCTAATTTCTGAATGCTGGGTGTACCCGTTACCCCTTGAGAGCTTTACACAAAACATGCACTGAGAGATGCCAATCTTTTTGACGTGAAGTATAACACAGGGGTCATGGGGTACTATACAGGCAGGAAATGACTGGGTTACTGGAAAAGTGCATCATTTCCTGTAAACGCCAATCATATATACCTACTTGAAGAGTTACCTCGCGAAATAGACTTGCATGCCAATGGTGCTATTCACTTGAGGGTATTAAGTTCATTTCATAGCCACTCAAGACATGCTCCTTGGACGGAGAAGCTGTCAGGACCAGTGATAAAAGCATTTCGTATTGGTAAGGCAAAAAAGTTGTGCATTGAAATTAGGATAAGATAAATGGAAAACAAGGGGGGGAAATGAAAAGAAAAAAAAGAAGGCCACTAAATGCCAAAACTTGTCCATTCATCAAATTATTCATATCTTTACTGACAAACAACAAGTCCACCACACTTCGTCTTTGAGTCCAGCGTACTCTCAACAATTTTATCAAATACTATTTGGCATTCAAAACCTACCTGCAGCCCATTTTCAAATACTGGGTCTACCCTCGGAGAGTGTTACACAAAGCGTACATTCAGCAATGCCTGTCTCTTTGACATTAAGTATATCGGAGAGGTCATGGGGTACTTTCCAGACAGGAAATGACTGGGTTATGGGAAGAGCGCATCATTTCCTGTACATGCCCATCATATACCTGGGTCCATGGGTACCTGAGAATCAGGGAAATGAACTTTTACATCAAAACCTGGTCCACACAGGGCGATTAGTTTGCAAAAAAATGAGGTTGACCAACATGATATTCAGTGGTTTAGTTGACCGGTGATTTACCATATACTGGCGCCTTGATGTCTGGCGATTAAACCACTAGTCGCAGTGGTTTTTGGGTGAAATATTTTACATGCTCAATAGTTTTCTCTAGTTGCCAGTGATTAGTGCAGTTTATCACCCGGCAGGATGACCAATGAGACCGGAAATCGCTAGCAGTTTGATGGGAATAGTGTCCTAACGTGGCAATTAATTTTGTTTTCCACCGGCAAGTAGTTAGTTGCCCAACGATGTACCAATTTCTTAAAGGTACACACAACTGTTCAGGGCGCCACCTGGATGATGAATTATAAACTAAAAAGAAACAATTTTATTTCTGCTGATTTAGATTTCTTAGAAGTATCTTTGTATTAAAGACATACTTTTTATCATGAGTTTTCCTGATTTGATTAATCATGAACCAGCTAATCAAGCATTTTATACTCAAAATTACCCTTTTTTTGGAATTTCTTGTGATAACTTTCTTCAGAAACGATGAACAATAGTTCTTTAGTGTTCAGTATCTACTTTAGTACTAATACAAAATACCTGTCAAATTTCAATAATAAAACATTGGGAGTTTTTTCTCAATTACATTTTCAATGATTTTTCCCATTGAATCAATGGTTAAGCCTCAATTTTTCAAAGGTCAATATCTACTATCACAAACGGTGAATGTTGAATTTTTTTTTGATATGTACTTCTAAAACCATGAGAAAAGCCATGTAAAAATATCTAAGATATATTATTGGTCATTCCAAAACATGTTGAACAGTTGCGTGTTAGTTAAGCTTAAGCCTCTTTGTTAATTCTGAATTTCAAGATGGCATTTGAAACAAAATTGATAATTGATGTTGGAAACGTGGTCATCAAAATAATGTCGTGAAAGTGAGAAAATGTAGATGATACATGAGCTTTCCTGTGAACAGCGCTACTCAGGGGTGGATCCAGGAATTCAAGAAAACGGGGGCACCTTTATAAAAAAAGAGTCCCAGCGCCCCCTATGAGGGTGCCAATTTTACATTGAGAATTTGCTATTTGACCAAAAACAAAAGAGGAGGAGTGGGCCCACGTCCATGTGTCCCCCCCCCCTGGATACATCCCTGGCAACTTTTGTTTAATATGCCATTTGATGTTGGGGGAAGAAGCTTATGTACAAAGTGAAAGAGAAAGCTGGTTTGAGTAAATACTTTAGTATAATTGAATCAAATCAGGCAACAACAGCATAGAGATGCATATATAGTACAATAATTATTGGCGCAGTAAACAACTTGTAAAATTATTGATTGGCTTGGCCCCTGCTGGATCATTGAAATGGGTAGAAAACCAAAGGCATGGAATAAGGGTGTTTCTATAACCAGATGGAGTGTTGCCTCCCCAATATTAATGTAATCATTTATGTATGGCCAGTAGCATTATTGCTAAGAGGTCCTAATAATTATATATTGTGTATTGGCCTCAGGTATATATCCATTTGGTAAAGTCATCTTGCTTACACATTTAGATTGCGAGGGGTCAGTTATTCGAAGTCACTCCACACTCACATTGTATTCACCTTTTCGTCTTTGCTGCAAATAGCGACATGCCCTAGCTTTTACCCCCTACCTATTGTGGCCCCTGGTCAGTAGTGCTTATTTTACCCCTGTTATTGATGCATACCAATGTCACTAGAATAGGTCTAGCTGTGTTATACAAGAATTAGACGAAATAGAAATCCAAAACTGGTGGGGGAAAGGGGACCAACGGGTTTAAAATATGACCAACCAGAAATAGTGGGGCTGCTTCAGCCACAATAGCAAAGTGGGGAACAACTATGTGACTTTTGATCCAGTGGGCCAAGTGCCCACTGGGGGCAATGATGTATCCCTGGCCTCCCCCACCAGAGTGTAGTAGAGTGCCCCCTGAGGTGGGGTATACAGAGTTTTCCCCTGTTTTATAAACAGCTATTTGTGATTTGCTTGTGCCTTTGCTTTGGAAATAAACTAGGAAGAGATCCCACCCTGTTTGTCACTTCGCCACCAACCTTGCTTCAGTGTACACTCATTGCTGCTGCATGACTTACAACCCTTAACCTAGCCCTAACACTGCCAGGCCCCACCTACCTCTACCACGGCCCTACCTTAACACTGCCCTCCTCTACCCATGGATACCTATTTGCTGAAGTCCCCCACTTTGGCTTAACCCACTACAGCCACACCTCTCTACACACCTATAACATGCTAAGCTTTAGTCCCAAATTAGATTCCCTTATATTAACTGAGGCCATCTTTGAATAATCACATGTTTCCTCTCCAGCAGGTGATGAAATACACCGTCGGGTGGGGGGATATTATTTTCTTTAATATTTCCTTTCCCATAAACACCCATTTTTATTGGGAGAAAAGTTTTCAGCCAAGATTTGAAAACCTCTTTCTGTTGGGGGTTAAAACCCCAGTCATGTGACTGGAAGTTGCAAGCTAATCCCATAATTCCATTAATCTGCTTGAACTTGCAGTGTATTGCAACATCCTTGAAGCAACATTATATCTTATCAAGGAAAGGGTATCATTATTGGTAGTCTTCAATGGAAATGGCCCAACCCTTATTTTTCAGTTTGGATATAAGAGTGAAAACCCTTTTTTAATACATGAATTTTACAAAGTGAACAGTTCTTCTGTTTACAGTTGTCCACTAATTACATACACATTTTTAGATAATTCCAAGACTCCCCCACCCCTTTCGAGAATATATAAAATAAATGCATTGGAAATCTACTCAATCCCCTAAACATTTTGGGTGTATGTACGTTTCAAGCGATAGTCCGAAAATACAAATATGATACAAGTGAAGTTATTAAAGTATCCAAGATGATATAACAATGCTAGCAATGGCTAAATCCTATTAAATTCTCGTAACTTATGCCATGGGAGAGGGGGCTTTTCTCATGTGTAACAATAAGCCAATCCCACATTGGGTATATCCAAGGGTTGGACAAGGGTCGGACAAAATTAGTGTATAAGCCATCCTTGTTTCCTAGAGTTGGGATTACTGGAATAACTAAGAGCTATGTTTTTCTGTATCCCCAAGTACTGATAAAATGTTATGGTTTCTTAAATTTTACCAATTGACAGATTTGCAAGTTTGCCAGCCAATCAAAATGCTGTATTTTAAGGAAAATAGGGTTGGACATTATAGGTTGGGCTGAAGGGCTTTAACATTGGTTCCTATGGGAAAAAGGCCAATATATGAAGCTATATTCTAAAAAGTGTAGGAGCTATTTGTCAACCAAACCATCATGGTTTGTTTTGTTTCACACTTCTATCTTTAGGGATTAAATTAGAAAGAAATAGCTATGAAATTTCATGGTAAATTTTGATGTTGGTGGATACTGGGATGGGCTTATTGAGGCCAGTTTGAAATTGTATGGAATGTAAACAAGTTTATACCAATAATTACTCAAATTTCAGTAACCCAGGTAACACACAATGTTCTAAAAACGTTTTATTTGGTTCCCATCTGGTTTTAACGTTATATACCAGTTGGCAACGTTTTTATAACATCCCTCATGTAACGTTTTCTACCTGAGTCAATAATTATGTTTTCAAAACGTCTTAGTGAAACGTTTTTATAACATTTTAACTACAATGTTTTAAAAACGTCATATACATGTTTTTATTCAAACGTTTTATCACAACCACTTGCAAACGTTTTAAGAACCTCCATCTCAGTATGTCTTTTTGGCACTAACCATTTTGATGACAAGTTTTTTTGACAACCAATGAAAAACGTTTTCATAACGTCTAATTTATAACGTTTTTAAAACATTTACCTGTACTTTGTTACACTAGAGGGCAGCAGGGTAAAGCACTAGGTGGCCCCACTCTACTAAATCAGAGAATTTTAGAAAACAATTACTTGAATTACCCATTATTAACTATCATATATAGTTTTAAATGGTCCAATATATTTTAGAGTCTGAGGAAAAGTAAGTAAAATACATTTAACAAAGGTAAACATTGCTGATGTATTTCTTTCAATGAAAGATGTAATATTGTCATGAGTAGACACCTTTCTTGTATATGACAAGGAATAGGGACTTCAAGACCAAAGCAGAGTCTTGCCAAAGCTCACCTGCTATACACTATACACATGGTGAATGGAACAAGTATGACTTGGCTATAACATCATGTGCTCTTGGTGTGGATAATATGTAGCTTTATTCCTTTAGGAATAAATTGATCATATTTGAGCTATACAATAAAGCAATACTGGTTTCAAACTGGTTGCAAGCTGGTTCAAAACTGGTTGTAATCTGGTTAAAAAACTGGTTATAGTCTCGTTGTAAACTGGTTGCAAACTGGATTACCAAATTGACATTAAAACTGGTTATGTGATAAGGATAAAACTTTCATTTAACAACAAATTCAAATGTTTTCACTAAGCAAAGAAAAAAACGTTTTTAAAACTAGTTATATGTTGAGTATAAAACTTTCATTTGAGATGTGTATAAAACGTTTTCCATTATTCAAAATATAACGTTTTACAGATGACGTTTCATAAAAACGTTTGAAAGACGTTCTGCAATAACGTTCTGAAAACCTACAAAAAAACTGGTTCTATACTGAGTAGGAAACTTTCATTTTGGAAGTTTTAAAAACATTTAGGCTAACGTGTTTTAGATGTTCTAAAAACGTTACTGTGTTACCTGGGAAGGCCTCAATCACATCAACCTCAGTGAAATACACTGGAGACTGCAATCCAGGATTAAATTGTACATTTACACCATTTACAGGGGCAGATACAGCATGTTGGAAAGGGGGGAGGGGGTTGGGGGTCAGCATAATTATAGGTTAAGGACTGAAATTCATTTGTGGCAAGATGGCGGCCGAGAAGATGCAAGTCAGCATGTGCAGGTGGTACTTCCGGAGGGCACGGTCTATCCTCAGACCTATGTATTGCACATCTCGTATTCACAAAGTGCTTGAGTCTGCACTGTTATATTCTAGTTTCATTAACCATTTCTTTGTTGCATCAGATCTTCAGGTATAACGAGTCTAGTTATCGTTCAACATTAATATTTTGATTTATCAAAAATGGTTTCGATATTAGTTCTTGTTATGCTGCCCGTGTGCATGTATGGGGTTCACTTCCGTATAAACACGGGCATGTGTGTTGTTCCAATATAGCGTCCTCATTGCTTTCTTGCGAGACTAATCAAGTTATAGCTATTTTCCTTATCACATCATAATGACAGTGCAATATTGAGTTTCCCTGGGTTTTGGAGAACAAACCAAGCGTCCACCTCAGTCAGTTTAGGTCTACCATCATGTTTGGCGAATGGGCGAACCGGGGGTTCGTGAGTAAAAGCAGTGGGTCAGGGTGGTTGTTGTTCAGCTTGAGCCAGGTTGGCCTCCATGTTAGCTCCAGTACTTGTTAATTTGGCTCTTCTATCTTCAATCATTTCCCCCATGTGATTTTTACCTTTCCATGTTCGCTTCCTTCTTTCCTCAGAATTGAATGGGCATGCACAGGCCCATATGTTGTTCATTGTGCACTCGACCAGACGTTAATTGCCTGTTTATATGAGTTGTTGCTTCAGTTTTGGATCCTTAAATTTCACCTGTAAGATTCCTTCTACAACTTTTTCCACTTCATCATTCCAGATAGGAATTGTGAGAAGTGCTTTAGCCATTGCTTTACCCCACCTTGGGTCCTGCTCAGCTATAATTCTCTCAGCTGCTTCATGGTGGCCATTTCTATATGCCTTTGTGTGGGCCAGGGCCTGTTCCCCATAAGAGTAGCCTTTGCTATTATTTATAAATGTGGTGTTAAAGAACATTGATGGAAACCTGTGGCCCATTGCACAAGGATTTTCGCAACAAGGAAAATAAAAAAACAAAGAAACATTTCCTTGTTACTTTTATCGTAACAACGAACGTTTTGACACTTTTTTTTTCTATGTTTAGAATGCCTGTAACTTTTACAGATATTTTTCTAATATTTTCCCCTTTCATAACAATTTACAGATTTCATTGTCATTCATTAGAACCAGAGATATTGCATTTTCGTTACACGGAAAAATTTCGTTGCAAGCAAACGTCCTGTAGAAGTCTGGGATCTATTTTATGTGTTTATAGTTTAATAATGGTCACTGGAATAAATGGTCCTATATGTAGTACATGTTTATGAAAGCTAGCCAGCAAATACTGGTATCATTGTGCATGTATATGATTATTGTATAGGTCTTATTAAGGTGTAGATATTTCTGTAAAAACTTTATGTAAACCTAAAATTATTGTGAATGTAATGTTGGTGTGGTCAATATCATATTATTCAGAAAGCTAATGAACTATAAACTTGATTATTGGACTATGAAATTGGGGTGTAACATGGCAGGCCACAGATCAGTTGTGTAACAGTTTTTGCCACATGTATGCAGGATGTCAATACTTTTTCACACTGGATGAGGGACACATGTGTCATGTATTATGGATTTTCTCTTCATAAATGTGGAGAACTACATGTGTCCAACTTCTGACAGCTATGGCCCTGTGCCGAGTTTCTGTATAAATTGGAGACCAATTCTCCCAATCATGAGTCTGTCCACTGAGCTTGACTTGTCCTGTTCTTTGTTCACTGACTCACCCTCACCATGCTGCTGCACCAGCCATCTCCAGTATGGCCTGGCTTTGACTGACAATATTCTATGGGGCCCTAGAGGCCACCTATAGTTTATGCTTTGGTTTTGAACAAGTATTCTATGGGGTCCTAGAAAGCACCCTATAGTTTACAGTCCGTTGTGCTTTCGATTTTTGATCCTCACAACGAAAAATCCATTGTGCAACGAGCCACTGTACTCTGACTTAGAGAAGATGTAGTCATCATCCTCTCTGTTGAAGGCTCGATGGAGATTGATTGCCAGATGGAGTTTATGCAGATTCTGGAAAATATATCTAATACCGCTCACTATAACTACTCATCTACTCTGGCTTCTCTGCCTTCTTTTGATTTAATATTGTTCCTGGCTTTGTAAACCAGGTCACTAACTTCACGTCAATCGAGTGGTTTGAGCCAGTTTTCACAGCTAATACTTTACCACTGACCTTAACTGGACTCATCTAACATATTCTATAATCATCTAAATGATAATCAATTTCAAGAACATAAATCCAATTGGACTAATGAGTATTTTATTTATTTCTACACAGACACAGAATCACCATAGATACACATTTCTTAGTAATCCTACTTTTTAGCCACCGCATCTTTGAGGAATTCATCTATGAGGGATATAACGTTGTCATCGTTGTAGTCTTTGACTGTGAATGCACCATTGTTAGAAGGAGCTCCACGAATCATGGCGGACAACTCTGCAACAGGCAATAACATTCAAGTAGTCAGACAAGCCAAATCATGAATGGGGAATAAGGTAGGGGGGGACGTACTACAAAGACATGAATTCAGATGCAAGCAGACTGGGGACATATTTGTCTCTTTGCCAAGTTTAAGTCCCCACCAAAAGGGGGTCGGGAAGTCAGGACCCCGTGGATTCCCTCCCCTGTATCTGCCTCTTCAGAATTCCTCTTTTGGTGGACTCACTACAAAATCAGTGGAGAATGTTGTGTGTGTGCACAGGAATGCACATGGTTTTTAAGATCAATTCTTCGATTGCCATGATGCTGTAGTTAAGGAACAAAATTATGTTGAATTTGTAATCTTATAAGCTGTTGTATAACTTCTATGTGTATCTAACTATCATCATTATTTTGTTATTGATGTATTAATTTTTTCAATTGCTATATGCCACATATTTGGCTGAACGAAGAACTGGAATCAGCAATTACAAAAACAAAAGGGAAAAAATTGTAAAGGCTCACTTCTTCCTCTGGCGTTGTCTGGTCTGAAGAGGGCCAGTGTCTTCTTCTTGGTCTGCACACACATGGCCATCTCATACCCTACTCCGAGGGAGACCTGCGTCACCTCAGCTACCACTACTATGTCAACAGAGAAAAGACTCTATAAATGTATACGTCACAAAGAGATACCAGCGTCACCTTGCCTAACACCACTATGTCAACGGAGGAAAGACTCATCTCTTTATGTCATAAAATCGAAATTTAGTAGTGTCGCATAATATTGTATGGAATTATATTATAGCATGGCATTCAATCACAAAGGAAAATCGTAGATTAGATTTTGTTTGTGATTTTCAAAAAGCTTACGTCATATGTCTGGGCTCTCATACCTTTGAAGTCAAGGACTCTCAGGAACATATTCATAGTCGATACCTGTTACGACAATGTCTTGGTCTCCTAGATTATAGTGGTTATCACATTAGCATGATAGGGTAGGTCACAATTTTTTGTGACATTTTTTGTATTCTTTTGTGTTCTCTATGTAAGGATATAAACATAAAACTAATTTTTCTTTATAAATAACCATAATATGTTATTAATCAAAGCGTTTTTTGCAAAAATACTTTTTTACGGGGGTGGGGGCAGGGGGTGAGGGGTGGGGGTAGGGGGGGGGGCTTTTCTTTATAATAGCTGGAAGAACATGTGTATATATCTATTTGACCACATTAATTTTCGATGGTGTAATGTACAAATCTTCGGAACATGCATATCAATGTGAACGTGCCAGGTTCGCAAAACGGCCAGATATATATAATGCAATCATGTTAACCCCGCACGCTGCTGTGGCAAAGTCCATTGGGAAGAGACTAGGCTATATAGAGGGGTGGGACAAAATTAAGGAGGATAAGATGCGCGCAATTCTACGATGTAAGTTTACCCAGAACGAACATTTGCGGCAGTACTTAATACAAACGGCTCCGTTTGCTTTAGTAGAGACAACCAAGGATGAATTCTGGGCATCAGGTTGTAATCTGCGAAGTCCTCATTTTAAAAATGGGACATGGTCTGGGAAAAACGTATTGGGATCAATGTTGGTAAATCTACGAGAGGACTTGATCCGTGAGGATGCGTGTGCTAATCTTAAAAAGGTTTAGTATGTATTTTTGCTTGGCCTAAGGGTATTTGCGCTCTGTGTAATGTTGTGATTACTCACATGGGTTTGACCCAATGAACTAGTTCTCACTACGTTGTACTTATGGTATACTTATACATATAGAACTGATAGATTGTATAATAAACCCGTATTGTGAAGTAGGTATGTGAAATTACCTTTACAGTATTATTTTCTATGTATTTATTCATATATGATCCTGTAATGTTAAAGTATTTTCTCAAAATAATTTCCCCACGGAGCAAACTGTCTAACATTATGTTGTTTGTTAAATAATCTGAGAATATTATCACTGTTATCCATCTCATTTTCAGATCTAATGTGACCGACCTAGTGTGTTGGCCATATGTCTGACAATCCTGCCGAAAATTATAGGCATAGATTGTATCACTAAGCACCTTATGTTGGGCATAACGCCCCTTGCACTGTCTCATTCTCTTTCATCCATCATCCTTCAACGGGGATTTATCACATGTTTAGCATGTAAGTTTGTTACTTATAAATTTCTCCAGCAATGTTATTGTATAGAAACATGTAACGAACATGCTTGATATGGCAGGTAAATTAAAAGGACTTAGTCTGGTTCATTTAAACGTTCGGAGTTTATTTAATCATACTACGGAGATTATTAAATATTTCGATGGTTACAGTATTATTTGTATTACTGAGACTTGGTTGAGCACCCAATTATCTACGAGTTTAATAGATATAGATGGATATAAGGTTTTCAGGCAGGACCGTGGAACGAATAGTGCTCTGATATCTAAAAAAGGTGGGGGAATATTAATATATGTCTCTGATCTATTGTCCGATTATACATCTATCATTGAGGAAATTTCAGAGTCTAATATTGCTGTGGAACAATTATGGATAAAGATTGAAAAACCAAATACCCGTAGACAATTACTTGGAGTTGTTTATCGTCCACCAAATTCAAAACTGGAGGAGGGTCTTTCTATTATAACCGACTCTTTGCAATATCTTGATAATAATTTGTTAACTACATCAGAATTGACTGTATGTGGAGATTTTAATATTGACTTCTCACGGACACGTATGTCCGGTTCTAAATTGCTGAGGGATTTAATGAATGATTATGGTCTACATCAGATCATAAAGGGCTATACTCGTGTAACAAATAAGAGTAGATCCTTAATTGATTTAATATTCACTAATATGAATTATATAGACGATTGTGGTATTTTACAGATCCCAATTTCAGATCACTTACCTATTTATGTTGTTAGGAAAAAAACTAAAATCAGTCATGAACGGGAAAGCATTGTGGGGAGATCTTATAAGTCCTATAATAAGGAAAATTTGCAATTGGATATTTTGAAAGATCCATTATGGGATGATTTCTGGGATGCATCTAAACGCCCTACTGTTCTATGGGAAACTTATTTAGGTATTCTACAAAAGCATATTGACAAACATTGTCCACTTCACAAGATGACAGTGTATAAACACAGGCCTTCCTGGCTTACTGTTGATGTATTGGAAAATATCAAATACCGTGATGAATTGTATAAGGTTATGACTCGTGAAAACACATTTGAGAATCAGACTTTGTATAAAAATCAGAAAAAATTGGTGATTAATCTTATAAGAAATACAAAATGTGATGTTATAAGTACCCTATTGGAACAAAATAAAGATGACCCTAAACGTTTTTGGAGACTGTTGCCACGTTTGACAGGTTATAACTCTAAAAATAGTAGAGATATACCACGTGTTATACATGGTGGTGACCCGGATACTCGAATTACTGATGAGCATACTGTAAGTGAGAAATTTAATACTCATTATAGCGAAATAGGATATAAGTTAAGTAAAGATAATAATACAATTTGGGAAATGAACGATTTCTTTAAAAATTTACAAAATAGAGATTTAAATTTCTCTTTTACAGCGTTCACTCCAAATGTAATAGATCAAACTATCAGGGATCTGAATACTAGTAAACCGACCAGTATTGAAGGTATCACTAGTAAACTGTTTAAGGATTGTTCTGAGGTTTTAATTGCGGAGTTAACTTTCTTGTTTAACCAGTCATTATACTATGGTGAATTACCCATTGCTTGGACACATGGGGTAATAACCCCTATACCAAAAGGGGGTGATCTTAGTGATATTAACAATTGGAGGCCTATTACTATAACACCAATAATTTGTAAAGTTATGGAGAAGGGCATACATAGACAGATCATGACACATTTTGATGAAAATGAATTATTAGACTCACGACAACACGGCTTTAGACCAGGCCATAGTACAGCAGGGGCAGTTTTTATTTATTTGCACGAGTTATATAATAATATCAATAATAGGAAAGTTACTAGTTCAATATATGTGGACTATTCTAAGGCTTTTGATTCTCTGGATTTAAATATATTATTAGCCAAATTAAAACTATATGGGTTCGATGAGAAGTCTCTAATGTGGTGTGCTAGCTATATGCAAAATCGGAAAATTCAAACTAAAATAGGTAAAACATTATCTAAGCCCCTTGATATCAACTATGGAATTGGTCAGGGTACATGCCTAGGTCCATTGTTTTTCATCATTTATGTCAATGATTTGTTTACAGAAATTAGTGATTCTGGTACCAATATTATTATGTACGCGGACGACACTGTTCTATATAATGGTGCTGATACTGTGGATGCTGCAAATGCACAGAGTAATACTTCCTATAATATTTTAAAACAATGGTGCTTGCAAAATAGGCTTACTATAAATGTTAAAAAAACGAAGCATATGTTATTTAATTATAAAAAATATCCGTCTATTTCTTCTCCTGTAAACAGTGAGTTGGAAACTGTAAACTCATATACTTATTTGGGTGTAAATGTTGACAATGAGTTGCGGTTTGATAAATTTGTAAGTGGTGTATGGAAGAAGGTGAATCAACGTTTTCATAATTTTAAAAAAATTCGGAAATATATAACCGAACCAATAGCTAAACAATTGTATAAGCAAACTATTCAACCATTGTTTGAATACTGTAGTTTTGTAATAGATAGTGCCTCTAAGTCGGAGGTGGCTAAATTAGATAAATTGCAGGAGAGATGTTTAAAATCAATTAGATATGATAATAGAAGTCCGATTGAAACTTGTGAGCTTTTTGCCCTATATGGTATTTACCCATTATATAAGCGTAGGCAGAGTCAATTACTGATGATGATGTATGGTCTTCGACATAATGATTATTATTTAGAATTAGATGATGCTGAAAAAACTGTTACTACTCGTAGTAGTAAAAAGATTAAATTTAAAAAGGAGTTTACTACACTGTCAAGGGTGCTTAATAGTAGCTACTATAGAGGAGTTGATCTATGGAACAAATTGTCTGTAAATGAACAACTCTTGGATACGAAATTATGTTTTAAACGTGCAATTGAAACAAAATTGTATAATTGAGTAGATTGTGTGTCAACCCCTAAAACTCATTAATTCATCTCATTATTAATGTTTGTCACGAATATCCAAGGAAGAACTTATGTTGTATAAGATTGGACTTAATAAAAAAAAATAAATAAAAAATAAAAAATATGTGAAGCTTTGATGGAATAGAAAAAAAAGTTGAGCTCACGGCAACATAATCATAATATTGGACAGGTTCAGTGCATACAGGTTGAGATTCCCTTAGGGAATGTTTTCACTTATTTTCAATACTTTGGTCTTAAAAAGGGGGTGGCGAGCAGTGAAAAGTAGAACTTTTCATGTTTTTTAAACCAATTCTAAGGGTATTTCCAATGGCTTTTTTAAGGAAAGCTTGAATGTTTTGAAAAGAATTCCATTGTAGGGAGGTGGCCTGCCAGCCCCTGTATACAGGCCTATTTGGATAATCAATATTAGTCAAATTGTACATGTTAGTTATATAGTAAACTTACTGGAGATGACATATATATTTTCTGCACTGTACTTAACCTGGACTCATCAGAAAAATGGTAATGTCGAGTTGAGCCAGGTTAATAAACCAACTTTACCAAAAAAAAAAGAAGATATTTAAACACTCCAATGTGAGCCTTACCATCAGCCTGACCAAACCACTCCATGTCCCTATCGTGAATGAAGCTCTCTCCCTGGGGCGGGATGCGATCTGGAAAAAAAAGTAAATAAAAGAATATCAATATGTAAAAAGAGTGTATATTACTTAATAATGCTGGAGACACAACCAGCTAAATGTTTGATAATTGTAATTTATGTATTACTAATTCCTAACTGGAATATGTAATTTATACTAGAAATATTTAATACTGACTATATATGTGTAACTGTTTATATATATATATACTACTTTAATTAATGTAAAAAATAGAAATAAAGACAAACAAATTAAATTGAAAACAAATTTTAAAAAAATAAATAAAATGAAATAAACATATAAAATAGAAAAATAAATAAGAACTAAGAACTAACAAAAAATCAAAACAAAAAACCAACAAAATAAACAATTGAAATAAAATTGAATAAAAAATAATTTGATAAAACTTAATAAAATGAAATGAAATCCAACTGACCCTCTTCTGTGAGCGTCTGGTCGGCAACGATCTCGTTGAGCACAGTGCCGTATGTCTTGAGGTGGTCCACAATGGTCAGGTAATACTTGGCATCCTGACGACCGCCCCTGATACTGCCACAGAAATATATGTTGAGTCCTGGCATCTGATGCGGGGAAAACAGAAAAAATATTAATGATGCACAATAAATACATTTATAATAAAACAAATGAAAAAGTAAAACGTTAAGATTACATTAAAAGACAAAACCAAGAAGTTCATTGGGATTTTTGTATAACTAGAGACCTTGAAAATATAAATATATATTACATATAAATGGAGAGATGGGAAAGATAGATGAAACCTGTTAATCAAAGTTTATGTTCCCCTGGCCTGTGATGGAATAGCTTGTGTGACACGAGCTGTCCAACCAATACATCGGTAATGATCAAACAATAGTTATACTTTAATAGACTTCAAAAGGGCCACAGAAACATAGGAACATTGTAAGAGACTTTTGCCGTGTTGATTCTATTTAGATAGGATTCATTTGTTACCTTAAGGATAGACAACACCTCTCACCGGCCAATTCACGGGACTCTCTTTAAATAGGCTTATATTCTATGATATTCATAGCATGGATATGGGCTTTATATCATTATATACCCTTTTAATAAGTGTATCTACTCATATAATTCACATTTTGATGTGTAAATATATACCTGTATGAGCAGGCCGGGAATACAAAAAACGCATTTTTGACTTTTATTTTTTGAACATGAATATCTCACTTAATATCTCATGGAAAAGGATGAAATTTTCACACCATATAGAGCACATTCATTTGGAGGGAAGCGTGTCTCAGATTCTTTATTTAGTTCTTAGTTTTTGTTTTATAAAATCTAGAAAATAATGTTGAAAAAAATAACAAAAAGTTTCCCGTTTTTTGACATAAAATGAAAACCAGGACCTATTTTAAAAATCTGAGACACTCTTTTCTCCATATGATCATTATTGACATGCTCAAGAAATTTCAGTACAATCTATTGAGGGGTTACTGAGATATCCATGTTCAAAAAAAAAAAGTGAAAAAAATAGTTTTTGGCAGATTATTCCTCAAATTTTAAAGTGCTCATGACAAAATGTGTTCCAAAAGAAAGAGAAAAATGTGCTCTTTCATTTGATATATAACATGTTATTAGAGCCTTAATGGTTAGGGCACAGTATTCATTGTCGCAAATGAAGCCACTCTGAGGTGTTGTCTATCCTTAAGGATACAATAGATCTTATTTGTAATTCAAGTTGCCATATAAACCTATCTTATAATATAAGAAGAACCTTGGCACCCGGAGGTGACTGTATGACCTATAAGGTTTCGTACAATCCCCATGGGAGATTTCCACTCATTTCCGGACACTAAAGACTAGGATCCACGAGGGTCTTCACCATAAAGACCAGCTTTTGAACCGATTAAAAAAAGGTTGACGAATCAAATTTCCTCTTGTAAAATATGTAATTTGTTATCAACAATTAAGCAAAGTGTATAACAAAAAGGCAATTTTCAACAAAAAGTATATTTTCGAATGCATGTAAAATGCAGGAGAAGAAAATTGGTTGCATTTTTGTGGATCACTGGCTTAACAAACCAGAAATGAATCCACAATTCAACCTCAACTTCCCTACTAGTGGAGGCCGTCTATAGACCTTGTGCAGACTTGGTCACGTGACCAGATTTTGGTGATCACCACGTGGTTGTCAGAGCCACATGGCTTTTAGAATAACAGAAATTTATCAAATATAAATGATTAAAAGTGTCCATTAATATTCAGTGAGTTATTATGAAGTGTATTGTAATATGATAAATCTTCAAAATATTTTAGAATAGTAAATTTATTGCACCAATATAGCGGCCTGCTTATTTTTGGTGAGTTATGACGTCATCTGCACGACGTCTATGGGATTAAGTTGGTTACCTTGGTGACGTGACTGGAGGAGGCCCACCTTATATACACCGCACCAGAGATATCACATGACTAGACACAGAGATCACACGACCCACTGAGGTGGACCAATGGGCCCACAGTACCTCCCCGATACACCAGTAGGGGGGAGGGGGGTGGACTTGAAAGGTCCATTGAGATTGTATACAATCTCATGGAGAGCTGATTTCCAATAGTTAAGGATAGACACCAGTGGTTGGGGCATAAGTAGCAGTGCTCCCTTTGATCACAACCACAATATTTGTTTGTTATACCATTGCTTAACAGAAAACATCATTAAAAAGCCAATTCGCCACCCTATCCATTGAAATAACTAATAAAAGAAGAAGCTAGAGGAACAGTTATGCAGATTGGTCATGAAACTAGAAATGCTAATATTCAAATAAGCCTTAGAAATGTCTAGTACATATTCTTGACATATATGCAGGAAATTTGTGTCTCAGATTTTTTGTATAGGTCGTAATTTTGATTTTACGGAATGTAGAAAATATAATTCTACAAAAATTTTAAAAAGTTTCCCTTTTTTTCTGATTTTGCCCATAAAATAAAAACAAGGTCCTTAATCAAAAATCGCTTCCCTGCATATGATTGTCATAAAGGTGTATGCAAAAGATTATTCACCTAGGTTGAGTATTAAGCAAGATATCAATGTTAAAAAAATAAAAGTTAAATAATCTGTTTAAAATTGATAAAATCTCAGTTTTGAATTCCTTGATAATTCTATTGATATAAATGGATAGGGAAAAATACGAGCTTTCAAATGATGTATGATATGTTTGGATCAGAGCGATAGTAAGGAATGTATAGGTGATTTCATGAGTTGGCCGCTGACCACTGGTGTCTATCCTTTATATGTACCTGTAGGTTAATTTGGACCACTTTTGTCGACAGAATCAGAAGGAAAATATACTAAATTTTGCCATAATTATATCCATCTCTAATAAGTATTTTGTTAACCTCACTCAGAAGATATCATACACTGAAAAAAGTGAAAAGTTAGAAAGTTAGTCAAATTAAATCTGGCTTTGGCCAGCGAAATTCTGGGTTGGTCAGTGAGAGTCTAACTTTCTAACCTAACCCTGTGTGCATAATACTGTTGTATGACTACCCTTTAGTCACATTGACTAACTTTCTAACCTAGGGTTAGTCAAGAGGTAATTTGGACTCATTATCATTAGAGGGCATCTTTAAAAACATTTTAAAGGTCCTACCTGATGTCTAGCATACAATTATAATAATTTTCTAAATTTGATAAAACCTTAGTCAGATTGACTAAGGGGCCTTCATTATTAGCCTATTACCCCCTTCATTATCAAAACGCATGCCATTTATTTTCATTCATATTTCCCAGAATATTTTGTTACAATAGAAAATCAAATAAACTAGATATTTTACATCACATGTAGTTCTGTGCTACTGACTAATGCAAAAATGTACTTTCTCATATACAGGGTGTGCGATCCAAATATTTTTCATCATTTTATGAGATATCATATTACCAATGGTTGTCTACACTATCAATATAAGTAAAAGGTTTCTCATTAGGAAATATCTATGTATATGGACCTGAAGTCGAGATAAAACTCACTTTTTGAGTTTATTTCATTTTTGCCTTAATCTAATCTTTATATTGTACTTAATGTGTGATATTAGGCATGATAAATGCACGATATTAGCCTGTTATACGTGATACAAGTCTTAGAATTGGTAGAATGCATTACGTTTCCCTGATTACTAATAGATACGACGAGTGACAAAAATATAATATTAAGAAATACGTCTTATAAGCTCTTAAATCATAAAGGAAAAAGGGGATTTCACTATGCAAATACTTTTATATTACAGATAATTTTCAGAGTTCATGAAACTAACTGCGTGATATAGGCCTACCCCTATTTTACCCTAATAATAAGAAATGCTATTTTGAGCAACATAAACTTCCCCATGCCCACACATGTACATATACCTCAGCGCATAATATAGATCAACTTGTCCCCTCAGTGTGGACAAGGTCTGGTTAGTGTAGTGGTTATGTCACCTGCCTCTCATGCTGGTGAGCTGGGTTCGAATCCTGTTGGTGATACGTTTTTCGTCAGGATTGACTGACTTTTGGTCTTTGGCTTAGTCAATTTGACCATGGGTTAGTTAAAAAAGGGTTAGAAAGTTCGGACAAAAATGCACCGTCAAAATGACTCACTTTTTTGCAAAAAGTTCGGACATTTGACTAACTTTCTAATCCCCATTTTTTTCAGTGTATATGTATATATATATATATATATATATATATACACACTATGTATATATATATATATATATGTATGTATACATATGTACAGACTAAAACACACTGAATGCTTGCTTTCAATCATTTTAAACCTCTAATGACGCCATGTATACTGATGAAATGTCATTAATGGCGCCAGAATCTATCCAATGGCGCCCTTTATGATGCCAGTTGCATTTATGCTACAGATATTTATGCAGTATGTAACCTGACACAAAAGAAATTTTGACTGAAATAAACAAAGATTGCAAAGAAAATTAAAAAAAAAAAAAAGATTTCTACACATATTAAACAAGAATGATATCTTTTAATTTCGCTAATTATTTAGGTATTACAGTGATTTTGAACAATCTAACAATTGTTGCCTGAACACAACTGGCGTCTGTACTGTGGTGCTGCATTTATAAAATTGGCGTCAAGACCATATGCATGGTGATGCATTTATGCATCTTTTTTTTATCGTTTATTTATTATTCAACTGGCATCATGAAAGTGTTAAACTACAAACAATGCTATGATTAGTGAAAGCCTTTTGACCTGTCGACATAATGACCCGCATGCAGCTTGAACAAGGCTAACTGACAGATATTGTGTAGAAGAATAATTATCCTGGGTAGCGAGAGTTAGATATTCATCTAATATCACCCACATAACACACTACACTTAGTGTACAGGGAACGACCTTGGGTTGACTTTGTCTGGACATCGGAGTGTGTTTTGTCACTTCTCACTATAGATCTACAAGGCAAGAAACAAATAAAAAGAACTTGAAAAATCTCAGCCCTCTCCATGGTTTTTGTAGACAAAAGGCAGGGACAGATTTAAAGTGGGGCACCTGAGGCTCGCCCCCGCCCCCCTAATTTTTACCAAATTAAGATTTTTTTTAATGTAAAAATCTAGCCTCTACATGGGGTGCCTCAAATTTTTATATAATGGCACTTTTTTCACATCTCTGGATCCGTCACTGAAAGGTTTGATGCACAAAGGCTCAATAGTAGGAACAATTGAGAGACTCAGATTCAAAAAAAAAAATTATTGAGACTTGACTATGTTTTTTTTAAATTCTAATTAGGGCCTTACTGAAGAAAATACAGTGATGTAAGACCTAATGTAAAAGTTAGGATTGGACAGATTTAATACAGATGAGGCGGAGGTACACCAATTATGCACTGTTGAATTGTTAGTAATTAGAAGTATACACAGAATGTTACTTATAATGTATAAGAGAATGTATTGTGCCGGAAAGGTATTTTGGAAGACTACCAATAGGTGTTAGGTTAATAGTCGCTTGCCGCTTGATCTTCAGATGTTGCGTGGTGATATGCGAATAAGAAACCTCTCCGACTTGAAAGCTAGTTAAAGGGTATTTGTTGAGCACAGAGGTACTCTTTGGCCTTAATACAAGTATTAAGTCCAATGATAAGCCACACGGATCCAAATACAGTTTCAAACCTTTTAATGATCTAGACGGTACAAACAAATCAACAAGGCCCCAGCCGGTACAGACGAAACACAATCAGGGATGACACAGAATACAGAATCGCCTACCTCGTGGCACAGAGTTCACTTCGGTATATAACGGTTGTAGTTGGTTTCCTGTGGAAGGCGATCCCTGGTGGTTAGGTCTGCAGGTGGGCTTGTTGAAGGTAGTGAGGTGAGCTTGATCTCCTGATCAGACTGCCTGAGCTCCAGTGGAGCTCAGTCTTTATACTCAGTGGGTGACCCATGACCTTGACCCGAAGGCATTGAGACCTCGGAGGCCATGCCCCCAATCTGACCTGGTCATCTCGGGAGCGGCCTCTGGCCTTGAACCTTGGGTGTCCTTTACCTTGGGTTTTCCCAGGTGACAGTAGGTGACCCATGACCCTGACCCGAAGGCATTGGGTCCTTGCGGATCATGTTGGGTCATGTTGGGTCATGATCTGACCCAGTCACCTCAGGGCCTTGAACTGGCCTTGAACTGTCCTCTACCTTGGGTTTTCCCCAAGGTCTCACCCACGCCAAGGTCACGAAGGCCACCCACCATTACAAAAGGACCAACTCTGACTCCATTAAGCCAGAGTTGGCCTGGGAGCCGGCCGGTATACCCGAGCAGGGTTACCCGCCCGGGTTGTTTGGCCGGCCCCTACACACTATACATATTGTTGATGATGTTGTTGTACCAAAATCTGACAGAAAATTAAGAAGTGATGATGGACACAAAATCTATCTACAGAAACTCAAATTAGATATTTCTAAATGTAATTGGTGGTATCGTGCATTAACATTGTGGAATTTTTTAACAGTGAGTATGTAACCCTAGGGACGTATTTAGGGACATTTTACGAAAAAGTCGTATTTCAAAATCATTAAAGACTTTGCAAATTCTTCAACTGGTGAAAATTTACTAAGAAAAAAATGTATTTTTTATGATTCGAAGACCAAAAAGAAATTCTTAACTGCTAAAATATACAAGCATTAATATTGGGTTCGTACATTTCTAATTGTCAAAAAGATCCAGAGAGATTCTTCCAAAATTATAGAAACATAAAATCTTACTAAATTGTGAAGTGTACATCAAGATTTGTGAGGTTTAAACTGTTTATTGTTATCTTTCAAATGTTCAAATTATGATTCATAAATTTACAAAGCATTTAAAAGACATTTTCTCCTGCCACTTTACGAATTTGACCTCTCCTTGGTGGTAAAAACATGAAATATTTATTTCGTATATATGTGAAATACTAAGAATTTTGTAAAATGTCCTTAGATTGCCGCCCTGATACCCAAAACTAGATTTAGTAGTAAATATCCGAAGGATCTGAGACTGATAACCCAAATATGTTTACCAGGTAAATTACTTGAGCGTCTAATGCACACATAAATCAAATTATTTTGAACGTAATATTTCATTGTCAAATCGTCAGTTTAGATTTAGACCTGGAATGAGTACGTTTCTTTTCTTTTTGGCTGTCGCATGAACAAGTAATCAAAAGCAGACACAGGTGTGGACATAAGTTAGATTTTATACAATAAAAACGGACAGTTACAATAAAATGGTAAAATGATAAAATTATACAGATAATAAATATAAGAGACTAGTGATGGCCCAACGGGGTACAAAGCAGGTCTCCTAAGGGGTGGTGGGTGGGAAAACGTCCAGCAGTGTCCAGGCCCGGTCTGGGGCAGTGAGGTGAGAGTCCACTTTTATAGGGGGTTGAGGGGGCCTCCTGTAGTCCTGCAGGGGCTGAGGGTTGAACTTCCCCAGAAGAGGGTAGACCATGTGGTGTGTAGTGCCATCTAGCTGATGGTGGTGGAATAAGTGCAGGAGTGGGGACCTCTGTAAGGAGAGCTCAGACACACTGTAAGGATTTTGATTAATAGCAATTTACAATTACACACCAATGGTCAAGCACAGATATTGAAGACAGATGGGTACTCACATTTGATATCCGAGAGAGATCCCATACAACCCTGAGGCCTGTCTCCATTGAACTGACAGGCTTAGTCTCAGTACTTGCTGCCACTCTATTGTGTCCCCCTCATCAAAAGCCCTTTTGGAATCATTGGAGTATACGCTTTTGTAAGTGGCCGAGGTGATGCTGGTTTGGAAACACTTTGAGTATAAAAAGTATTACTCTAAATGTTGCTTAAGGAAGGCATAGTAGCCCTGACTGCTGGACCAGGGAGTATAAAATAAATCTGATCCGCTCTTAAGGCTATATTCCACCATGCGGTAGGTCGCATATGCGGCTGCTATTTTCAGGTACTGCAAGCACTTTTTGATTTTGATACCAACATGTTGTTATCTGCGACCACAAGCAAAGCATAGAAAATCTATACAAAATAGCAGAGGCTGCAAACAGTGGCCACCAACACCCGTATTCCACCTCACGGCACCCTACCGCAAGCAGGTTAGCGACCGTGTTTCAGGGTGCCACAAGCAACTACCGCACAGTGGAATATAGCCTTTAATGTCCATGAACAGTTGGGAGGTCTGTTTGATTTATGGCAAATATGAGATGAAAACATGACTGTCACTTTGGGGACCTGAGACAACAATGCAACCACAGTAGAGTAAACAAATTGGAATTGCCATAGACATGATGAATATTTTGAGCTCAAGATTATGATAATACCAAGGACCATGGATACTTGAACAGACAGAATACATCATCACAGGAGTTATTTTCTATGTCGCTGTATTTGAAGCACAGTAAATTTGCTCAATTTTTTAAAAACAAAATCATGAAACCTTTGCCAACAATCTTTCCATTTAGACTCTAATAATCATAGATAAATTTCATATTTATACGCTCCTGATCATCACATGATGATTACCAAAATAGCAATCAAGTGATCACGTCAACACAAAGAAAGCAGTCATTAAATAAACATGCTAGTTCGTAGGAGGATATATCAAATAGAATCTAGGAATATTAATCATTATAGAGTTGACAATGTTATCACGGTCCATAGCGTTAAATACAATCGTTCATACAGTATGTACACATTGTAGATATAAGTATTCATATCTGATGTCAGCGTTATTAATAGATGGTACAAAACATGCGGCAGTTGATCCTTCAGTCAGAGTGCTGTCTCACAAAAGGAAGCGTCTCGAAAAGCATCACGATCCAATCAAGTCATAGCCTAAACCTAAAAGGTAAGGAAGGTCTATTTCAGATTTATTTAAAGGGGGCCAAAAGCAAAGTTTTATTAAGATATTTAAAAGGAGACAAAACTTTGAAAATATATTCTAAGGGTCTAACTTTGGTTAAAGGTATAACAACTTCAATTAAGTTCCATAAAACTCCTTCTTGGCAACCTTTTGTGTAAAAAAAAACAATTCGTTTCCAAAGTTTAGATTACATCATACAGGCTGCACCAGCGTCATAGCCTGGATTTCAATAATCAATAGAATTTTCTTTTTTTTAAAATGTGGACTCTGCAGCACCCTTTCTTTTAATTCAAGAGTAGAGCACCGACAGAATGATCTTTTGTGTAAGGTCTTTGCTTCTTTTTGTTTAAAGCTTCCAAAATAAGAGTGCAAACAGTGTTTTGTTATTTATACAAAATTGTTATATTCACTAGTTAAGTATTGCTAACATCACATAATTGTACTCAATCTCATATGCCTTTCTTATTATTTATTATACCTCCATGGGATTATCTATTATACCTCCATAAGTTAAACTCTTTTCTATTTTTATTAAAATTTAATTTCGGCTTGTAACTCAATGTTCTGCTGTATAATTTTCTCCCATCTAGAAATTAACAGAAAATACGTAGTTCTACTTTGGACAAGTGAAAAAAGACCGGCAGAAATTACTACAAGGAAAGCTTCATGTATTTGACAAAAGAGGAACCATCAAAAACACAATGATTACATATTTGGTTATTGTTGCACATATTATGTGTCTGTATCAAATAATAATTGGAAGCAATGGCAGTTCCCACCTTTTGGAGTATAACAAAACTATGTCTTCTCACAAATACTACTACAAAGAGTGGTTCAAAATGCCAAGAGCAAACAAGATTGACTTAGAATACCACATTCTATTTGGAACTAGCAAATGTTGTCCAATTATAGGATTTGACCCAACGGTTCAATCAGAAAATAAGACAGTTCAGAGTGATCATTGTTACAACAGGATAGCCGATATCACTGCACCATTTAATCACTACATAATTGATACAACATTGGATATTGAAATTGGAAAATGCAGTAAGATTTCAAGTCAGTATGTGTGCAGCGGTAGGAGAACGTTTCTTGCACCATATCCTCTATATTGGGTTGTGTATGCTGGGTATGACTGTAATAAGGGACAAAGTATAGAGGTGCATGTCAATCTGAAAATAGAGTACTTTGAACATTTCCGCAGTTCATGTAAGCTGTTTAACAATCAGCATTGTCAGAAACATATTAAGTATAGTCATACTGCCTTCCCAAGTGTGCTTTCTCTAACTAAAAGAGAGACATATGACGTTCTTGACATTCTCATACACCTTGGAGAGATGGAAAAGGACTGTTATCAGCATATTCAGTTATTCCTCTGCAGGTTGTTTCTGCCAGAGTGTCATAGTGGAGAGACGATATACCCATGTTATAGTATGTGTGAAGAGGCGGCCAGAGACTGCAAAGTCACTTTACCGAATCGTACTCTTATCGAATATTGTGAAATTTTTAAGAAAAATCCAAACGAGTGTTTCTATAAACCTGTAACGTGCCCTTCTCTCCAACCCCCTACTTCTGGCCACATTCGTATTGGTGGTCACATGTTACACAACACTAGCATTTATTCCTGTAATAGTGGCTTTGAACTAGAAGGAAATGCGATGAGGTCATGTATCTCTAGTGGGAAGTGGAATGGGACAGCACCTTTCTGCAAGTACAGCTCAAAGACAAAGATAACAGTTATAACATGTTGTAGAAGTCTGGGATCTATTTTATGTGTTAATAGTTTAATGGTAGTCACTGAAATAAATGGTCCTATATGTAGTATGTACTTATGAAAGCATACACTGATATTATTGTGCCTACATACATATGAATATTATATGAGTTTTATTAAGGTGTGGATATTATGAACATGAACTTATGTAAACCTAAAGTACTATGGGTTGTTTTATGTGTACTTTGTATATTAGTGTTGTAATTGTTCTTGGTTTAAATGGTTCTAGATGTAGTATGAATTTATTGTATGAGTCTTATTAAGATGTTGGTATTTCTTTGTGAACTTCATGTAAAACTAAAAATACTATGAGTATGTTTAAGACTATAAGGTTATAGAAATGTCAAATTGTCGTGTAAGTTGGGACAACACTAAGATCAATTTTGTATCTATTTTTTTGCCGGCTGTGTAGGGGTGGTCAATAATCCTCCAACCACTGGAGGAGGGACACATGAATCGTGTAATATGGATTTTCCCTTCACAATGGTGGGGAACGGTACGTGTCCTACGTGTCCAACTTCTGTCAGCTGTGGCTGTGCCTAGTTTTTGTATAAATTGGCGACAAATTCTCCAACTCATCAGTCTGTTCACAGAGCTTGACTTGTCCTGTTCTTTGTTCTCTGACTCACCCTCACCTGACTGCTGCTGCTGCACCAGCCATCCCCAGCATGCCCTGGTTTTGACTGACAGCATTCTCTACTGCTGCTGCTGCACCAGCCATCTCCAGAATGCCCTGGTTTTGACTGACAGCATTCTCTATCTGCAACTACATTGGGACCTTGCCATTTTGACAAGTCCTTGCTTAAACTTAGACCCTGAAACTGTCTTAGTTTAAAGTGGCGAACCACGGCGAGACAATTTTCTTCAGTACAAAGAGAAGAAAATAGCCCTGCAGATAGAGAAACAAAGCAACAGGACAATGAGTCACTTGAGAACAGAGAAAGCCATCCAAGAAGCTGTTTGTGATGTGCTAGCTACTAGTCACTGTTGGGACACGACCACTAGATCTGTCATTCAGTTTGACAATCAGCCTGACTCTATTATAGTGACAGCCAGTGGCAAGCTTGACACCCGTGAGCCAACAGCATTCGTCGACACCACTGTCAGATACCCTCTGCAGTCTGCAGCCCACTACAACAGTTGGTCCCAGCTCATCCAACAGCAGTCGCCGATCCGCCGCCAGGTCATCACACAACAGATCCAGGCCCTCTCACCAGCCACTCAACTGTTCAGCACCAATGCCCATGGCTCTACTGAATAGAAACAAGTAGTAAGTTTCCCCTTTTTCTGTCCTTATTATATGGATTAGGAGGTGTTGAGCTGTGTTCAAGAATTAAGAACTTTAAGGTTTAGCAAGAGTGAATCTGTTTATTGTTTTATATTAGATTTTAAAAAGTGAAAGAATTTATTCAAAATGAATAACCTTAATCCCCCACCACAAAATACAGCCACTGATAGGCAGAATTTATTGATTCTGCAGGAGCATTTGAGAAACAAGCTCCGTGATCATGCTAAATCAATAGGCACTTGTGATGGCAATGATAAATCTCAGTTGAAAATTTGGATAAAGGCTATAGATAGGGCACGTGGCTATACTCAGGCCAATGATGCTAATATAATAGAGTTGGTTGGTACTCTAGCAATAGGTCCCCTAGCGGAAGTTATTGCTAATTATTTGGAGGCAAATCAGGTACAGACATGGGTGGGAGTAAAGCAAGAACTCAGAAGGGCTTATTTAAGTGAGGAAGAGCAGCAGATGCAAAGGAATGCTCTTAGGGAGTTATACCAGAAACCATATGAAGATGTGCAGACATACGGGCGTAACTTTAGTATCAAAGTATCACATGCTTACCCTGATGATGGTGCGAACAATCCCTTTGTGCAGGAGTCCCTTATATCCATGTATATTTCTGGTATTAAGGATGAGAAAATTAAATATGAGACCTTCTCACGCCGTCCCACAACATTAAGAGAGGCCATCACAGTAGCAGATGCTGCAGAGCACACCATTAAGATGGTAAAGTCTTCAAAAACCACTGCTGAGGACCGGCATGAAGAACCTATGGTTCTGGGTGCCCTTGCCAGCCTACATAAAGAAGTATCTGTACCAGCAGGGCCATCCATGGTAGAAAGAAAGATGGATAAATTGTTTAATGAGGTAAAGGAAATGAAGGGCCAGATTGCAGGGACCATAAATGCTATTAATACTAACCCTAACTTGAACACAGCTCGATATGAACCTAACCATTGTGCTTGCTCGCATTCACACCCCTTACCAGGGCATAATTATCAAAATCAATTCCAAGGTTATACAAACACAATGCAGGTGCAAAACGACAGTCTCAGAGACATTGTGGGAGAATTGATAGGAGCGGTAAGAGGGCAGCATCAAAACCAGAGGGGTAGAGGACGTGGTCGTGGTAACTTTCAAGGAAATAGACAAGATCCACAGGTAGGCCGAGGTAGGGGTAACAACTATCAAGATAGGAAACAGCAGCCAGGAAATCCACATAATGGTGGTCTCAATCACCAATCAAATGGAAATGGGGGCTACACAAGATTCAGGGGAGAAAACAAATGCTATAACTGTGGTGAAGCAGGGCACTATGCTCGTGAGTGCCCGCTCAAGTTTCAACAACTTGAGAAAGTGGTAAAGCAACAAATAGCACAACAGATCAATTCTCTAGGTTCTGATTTGGGAAGGATTGAGAACAAATTTGATTCATTCATGAATTCCCAGGCATATACAGGTGGTGAAGCATATCAATATGCTTCAAATGCTTCTGGTTTCCAACAGGGAAACTAAAAGCCCCGGACCATCAAGTGCGCTTGCAGTTAGAATTGGGTGGAAGGCGGCGGAGCGCACTGATTGATACCGGGGCCTCACGGAGTCTGATAAGATGGGATGTGTGGCTTGATATCTGTAAACAGTCTCATAGGGCACCAGTAGTGCAGACAGGGGAGATTCTAAAGTCTCTGAGTGGACATGTATTGCCAACCTTGGGTAGGACCAGTATAGAGTTGAAAGGTAATACTATCTATTTCTACATAGTCAAGGAGTTGAATAATGATCTTTTGATAGGAGGTGACTCACTAGAAACCTTAGAAGCAGTAATAGATTTCAAAACTCATGAAGTAACCTTTACAGCTCAGAAAATGAAAGGGGAACCTGCAGAAATAGATGATCTAGAGATTGCATCATTCCACACAGAGGGAGATAAATGGGCTGCTGAATACCCTGAAGTTTTTAATGCAGAAGGGGGCCTAAGAAGCACTACTCTAGTAGAAATGGAGATTGATACAGGATCTGCCCTACCCATTAATCAGAGACCTTACAGATTGCCGCTTAGGAAAAGGAAAATAGTGGAAGAAGAAATAGATAAAATGTTGGAAGAGGGCATCATAGAACCGAGTTCATCAGCGTGGGCCAGCCCTATAACATTGGTGCCCAAAAAGGATGGGTCTATCCGTTTCTGCATTGATTATCGGAAACTAAATGCAGTAACAAAGAAGGACTCTTATCCACTTGCTAACATACAAGACATATTTGACAATCTTACTGGGTCCTCAGTCTTCACAACACTTGACCTTAAGTCAAGCTATTGGCAAATTCCTATGTCTGAAAGGGCTAAGGAAAAAACTGCATTTACCTGTCATGCTGGACTATTTCAGTTCAAACGCATGCCTTATGGGTTGACCAATGCCCCAGCCACCTTCCAAAGAATGATGTATCGTGTACTGGCCAAATATATTGGTAAGAGTGTCATGGTATACTTGGATGATATTGTGATCTTCAGTCGCTCACCTGCTGAGCATGAAAAGCATGTCACAGAGGTATTTGACGCATTAAAAGGTGCTGGGCTGACAGTGAAAATATCAAAATGCAACTTTAGCCAGGAAGAGGTAAAGCTTTTGGGATTTGTTGTGTCTGGAAGGGGTATTCGGTCTGACCCAGAAAAGACGAGAGCTATTAGTGAAATGGCCCCACCTACAGATGTAAAAGGAGTTCGCTCTTTTCTTGGGATGAGTGGTTATTACCGGCAATGCATACCCAACTATGCTCAGATTGCACATCCTTTAGTGAAGCTTACTCACAAATATGTTAGATTTGTTTGGGGGAAGGAGGAGCAAGTGGCTTGGGAAACCCTTAGAGAACTTCTGGTCTCTGATCAAATCATGGCTTATCCACAGTTAGACAAACCATATTCACTCTACACTGATGCATGTGATTATGCAGTAGGAGGTATACTTTGTCAGAAGGATGATGAGGGTATAGAAAGGCCTGTTCAGTATATATCAAAGCAGCTCTCAGGGGCCGCTTTGAAGTGGGCAACCATAGAAAAGGAGGCATTTGCTGTAATCTTTTCCTTGAACAAGCTGCGTCCTTATCTCTATGGTGCTGAATTCACAATATATACTGACCACAAGCCACTGAAATCATTGTTTCTCTCTGAAGTCAAAAACACCAAGATTCAAAGATGGGCAGTACTCTTAGCAGAGTACGGAGCACCCATTGAATACCGCCAGGGTTCAAATAATGTTAGAGCAGATATGTTGTCACGTATCCGACCACACAATGATATATACAGAAATAGCCTGACTATAAATGCTGTGGGAGAAGAAGACGAGATACCCTGGGACTTCGATTCTTTGGAAAAGTCAGATATAATAAAAGAACAAAGATTAATGAATGAGTACAGATTAGGCCTGGAAGATGATGATGATTATGCCATCACTGATGGACTTTTGTACACACTTCTCCCCCCTCCAGGAAAACCAGAGTATCCCAGGTTAGTTCTACCTCCTTCGGCAAGGTTTAGAGTTATAAGGAGAGCTCATGCAGAAGTAGGTCATCAGGGTATGAGAAAAACCCTGGACCGAATTCAAGAGGCTTATAAATGGCCAGGTATGCGCAAAGAGGTATATATTACTCTGTCCAAGTGTGCAAAATGTGCTGTGCATCGGACTAGACGTGAGTATGCACCCCCAACTGCAATGCCTATCGCAAAATATCCTTCTCAAATCATTGGAATGGATATGTGTGGCCCTTTCCCAGAGTCAAGACATGGTAACAGATATATTCTAACCATAATTGATCATTGTACTGGGTGGGTGGAAGTGAAGCCTCTGCCAAATAAGACATCTGAGGGCATTGTTAGATATCTTGCGAATGAATATATACCACGCTATGGCCCCCCGGAAGTAGTCATTACAGACCAAGGGTTGGAATTCAAGAACCAAGAAGTCATGGGCTATATGAAATCCCTGGGGGTTGATGTTAGGCATTCATCCCCATTTCACCCACAAACTAATGGGAAAATAGAGCGCTTCCATAGAACTTTCAAAGGTATTTTAAGGACCTTCATCAATGCGCGCCCTAGTGAATGGGAAGACCACCTTGGAGCTACCCTTTGGGCCCATAGAGTTAGTACCTCTACGGTCACTGGGTATACCCCCTTTTTCTTGACTTTTGGGCGCCAGCCTAGAGTTCCCTTTCAAAAGTTATATACGAGCCCACATGGGCAAGAAAGGAATACTCTGGGAACACGTCTAACTGAGTTATATAATGCATTCCGCGCAGCAGCTTTAAACACAGCTGATAGCAGGAAGTATAATCACCAGCGCCTTCTAGAAAGAGCTAATGCAGGAGAAGTACAGGTTGGAGACAGTGTTGTTATATTGGCTAATGATTCTAGCCCTTTGGACCCCAAATGGGACCATGGTTATATGGTAGTAGGTATTAGGGGTTCTGTTATCACTGCACAGGGTCCAGGACTCAGGAAAAGAGTAGTAAATAGAGAGAAAGTTAAAGTTGTAAGTGCTGATGCGGAATGGGATTCCTTGCGTCAGAGGGAGACAAGGGCAAAGAGGGGTAGTAAAAAACGGAAGGGTGTGAATGTAAGCAAGCAGCCCTCCCTTGACCCTCAATCATTGTATGTCCACCCTTCGATGGATGTAGATGTAACTGACCAATTAATTCCCCCCAACCCACAGGAAGCAGCAGAACAGGGACCAGGTGCTGTTCAGCAGGGCGTGAGGTCTGGCGGTGAAGGAGCAACTGCTGGAGGAGTTGGTGACCAACACCATCTAGCTACTAGCCGTCCCTGCACCAGGTCTCAGACACGCATACTTCGCCGACGCCTTGGTCAACAACAACTACCAGCCAGAGCTTCAACACATAGAACATTGCCAAGGTTTCCCAGACAACAAACACCAGGGGCTAAACGACACGGGCCACCCTTGGACTCCGAGGAAATCCAACAGCAGAAGCGCTTTGGACGGTTGTAGTAGTTATTCATCCTCCTATTAGGCCTAACTTCACTGCCTGGATTGAGAGCCTGACCAGAGACGTTCATCATCTTCAAGTAAAAGGTCAGGCTGGCAGGGGTGATTTGGAGGCGTGGCACAATCGTATTGAGTTAATGAAAGACAGTCTTCAGGAATTTAACTTAACCATTGATTTGACAAAGGTCCATGGGCTACGACCAAAACGTTCCCCCTTTGACTTTATTGGTTCCCTTAGCCACAGCCTTTTTGGAACCGCCACCCAGGCACAAGTAGACATTCTTACTGATGCAATCCGTGATTCTGAGGCCCGGGTAGAGGCCTTGACCCATCGGGGTAGTGATATGATCTCTGTCATGAATCAGACTAGGCGCTATCTCCAAGAAAATAGGATGGACATTAAAATTCTCCAGGAGGCTTCAAGTGTACTGTCCCATAGAATAAATATAAATTTAGCTCGGCAAGAAGGACTGTCTAAGACTATTGATATGCTACATATTCGTCACCATGTTGATTCACTTTTTGATCAGGTTGATAGGTCTATTCATTTATATTTGCATCAGGTTGGTCTATTTCATAGACAACGATTACAGTTAGAACGTGGCTTCCTGACAGATGAAATTCTACCTCCTTCTTTTTTATATGATGTTATTCGCCAACTTCATCTTCGTAAGCTTGAAACTGCCCCCCCACGCTGGTATTACCAGTATGCAACCATAACACCTCTGGTTAATAGGGGCACAGAGCTATCTTTTAAAGCAGAGATTGTAGGTTTAGCTCCAGAAAGGTATATCCAATATCATCTAAATTACTTCCCTGTTCCACTTGACAAAGATCATCTAAGGAAGATTTCAGGGACGCCTGAGGTTGCTTTGGATACTGCCTCAAGTGGAACATTCATGCCTAAGCAATGTATTGGGAGCAGCCCTAAGGTGTGTATGATTGAGCAAGAGCTGCTTGAACCAACCTGCGAGTCCAATCTCATCTTGGGAAAAGCGCCCACAGGTTGTATCCTTACGGTTGTTCCTAGGAACAATCGCACTAGCATTATATATCGTGAGACTGATCACCTTGCCACTGTGGTGCTAGCTGCTTTTGAACCTACCGAAGCTACATTGTATTGTAAAGATAAAACACCCTTGTCTCTGACATATTCTGGCCTCAATCGGGTCAGAGTGGGACCGGGATGTGTACTGCAGACTAAGGCTTGGAGAGTCAGGGGTATTGACAAGGGTAACTCTTATGCAGAGATCCCTATAAAACCTTACCTCCCTCTTCCTTCCATTAATCTCACCCTCTCCACTAATTTCAAAAGACACATTTATAAACAGTTAAAATTTTCAAACCGAATTGATATTCCCTTATTAAATCAAGAATCCTTTGATAAAGATCAGCCCTTGTTTCAGAACTGGACACCCATGGAGCGTAGCGCAGTGGCAGGGGTACCTGCCATTTTATTACTTATTATCATAATAGCTGTCCTGGCTGTTTATTTCAAGATTGTTGGTTGCAAGCATCGCTGTTGTCTGCAAGAGAAGGAAGAGTTTCGAGTGCTCCGGTCTGGTCCCCAATTCCCTCCCTCTAATACTAGTAGCAATTCTTACAATCAAACTAATTATCACGTTAATACCCCAACCCCACAGGCAACTGCCCCAGTCATAACTGCAGGTATGACGGAGCAAAGCCAGCCTATATACCCACCATTACCCCTATCTCTAAATCATTCTGCTATCCCCCAAACTAACCTTGGACTACCGAGACCCTTTCTTAAACAAGAGACTCTTCCTCTCATGAGCCTTGGCGCTGAGGATCCAGCCCAGGCCGTCCATGCAGCTTTGTTTGGTCAAGCAAGATACGGCTTTGACTCAATTCCGAATGGGTATAGGACTTCCCCACTGTAATAAGTCGTGGTCATCCATTATGCAGGGGATGACCTGAGATCCTCAGACTTCTTTTGTTTTGTTTTTGAGATTTCTCCATATTTTGTAAATATGTTTAAATCTAAGAAATGGATGACCTGTGTAGAAGTCTGGGATCTATTTTATGTGTTAATAGTTTAATGGTAGTCACTGAAATAAATGGTCCTATATGTAGTATGTACTTATGAAAGCATACACTGATATTATTGTGCCTACATACATATGAATATTATATGAGTTTTATTAAGGTGTGGATATTATGAACATGAACTTATGTAAACCTAAAGTACTATGGGTTGTTTTATGTGTACTTTGTATATTAGTGTTGTAATTGTTCTTGGTTTAAATGGTTCTAGATGTAGTATGAATTTATTGTATGAGTCTTATTAAGATGTTGGTATTTCTTTGTGAACTTCATGTAAAACTAAAAATACTATGAGTATGTTTAAGACTATAAGGTTATAGAAATGTCAAATTGTCGTGTAAGTTGGGACAACACTAAGATCAATTTTGTATCTATTTTTTTGCCGGCTGTGTAGGGGTGGTCAATAATCCTCCAACCACTGGAGGAGGGACACATGAATCGTGTAATATGGATTTTCCCTTCACAATGGTGGGGAACGGTACGTGTCCTACGTGTCCAACTTCTGTCAGCTGTGGCTGTGCCTAGTTTTTGTATAAATTGGCGACAAATTCTCCAACTCATCAGTCTGTTCACAGAGCTTGACTTGTCCTGTTCTTTGTTCTCTGACTCACCCTCACCTGACTGCTGCTGCTGCACCAGCCATCCCCAGCATGCCCTGGTTTTGACTGACAGCATTCTCTACTGCTGCTGCTGCACCAGCCATCTCCAGAATGCCCTGGTTTTGACTGACAGCATTCTCTATCTGCAACTACATTGGGACCTTGCCATTTTGACAAGTCCTTGCTTAAACTTAGACCCTGAAACTGTCTTAGTTTAAAATGTGTTGTGTCTTTGGTCGCTAGCACCATTGTTGGACTATGCATCTACTTCCGAAAGAAAATGCGGTCACACACCGCTCCCCCTTCATATGATGCAATTAACTAAATGAATATTTTCCTTTACATCTTGAGTATGTGGAATGCCTTTACCTTGCAGCTATTACATGTTTACCACTTAATCTTCAATTGATTATAATTATTTGGGTTTAGAGTTTGAGTAGTTCCTCATCCCTTTGCCACAATATAATTAACCAAACCAAATTAAGTGAAATGAAATGACCAAGTTAAGTCACACAATCAACCATGGCTATACAATGTATACAAAAGGTGGACCAAATAGTGATAGAAAAATATTGCACAGGGGCAAATCAATTGACATTGTACTTTATACTATTATAAGCTATCTGTAAAAGTTGGAGGTACTAGGTATTGCCCATAAATGCCCATGCATTTTTGTCAGATTTATGTTAAAATTAATTCAGTTAACCCTTTCCACAAAGTTTAACATTACGTTATAGTCATATGTGAAGCATGAATATGATTATAATTATATAGAAAATGACAAAATCAGCTGTATCCTACAAATATTGTATATCAATCAGATAAATGCTTTTCTTTCTACAAATTCAATATAGTTCGTTTTTGTTTTGTATTGCACAAGTTACTAGTACTCTTTCTTAAGTCTGATTATTTCTTTATTTTCCATCACATTCATTCGATGGATAAAGTCAAACTTAAGTGGGGATACTCTGTAAGAGCAATATTTTGAGGTCTTGGGGATTCTGATAATAACAATTCATTATAATCAGAAACAAAGTTATGGTCAATTGAAGGCAGGGATGTGAGATCAGCTAAATATGGTGAGAATTTCTGTCATTAAAACCTTTCTACTTTAGGACACTTGATTCTATTTCATGGTCACCAGGGAAAACATTATCTGCATAAAACATGTATAGGCAGGTGTGTAGTTGTATCAAATTTCAGGTTATTATGGCAACAACATGAAAAAGATTCTAAAATTTTTCATCGTCAATGAAAAATATTTAAAGTTTAACTCTAAGAACATTTAGTTTTTTATTTGTATGATTTCTCAGCTTAACTAAGGCTCTTTCATGAAATAATCATTTGATATTTAACTCAAATCATAAATTTAGATTTAGATTAACTAAGTGCGAGGGCCATCAATGAATGTAAACATAAAGCTGCACTGTTAACAAAATCCCGTCAAATTTACGGTAAAGTACTGGCAACTAAGTTGCCGAACTTTTACCGTAAATTTAACGGGTGACCGTAATTCTGTGTGACCGTATTTTTTACAGGTGAACACCGTTTAAGTTTAACAGTAATATACCGTAATGTGCACAGTGGACTTTCATTCTTACGGATTGAAACCATTTAAGTCCAACTGTAATATACTGTAATACATACGGCAGACTTTCATTCTTATGGATCAAAACCGTTTAAGTTCAAAAATAATATACTGTAATACATACTATGGTATCATACTGTAGAGGATTACAGTATATTACTGTTAAAGTTACAGTTTTTTTAACAGTGTGGATATCCCTGAGGCTGTCACAATCTTGAATCACTAACCAATCTGTATCAAACAGAAAAAGATATAAGGTTGTGAACACTCAGATATAAATCTACAACGAACATCTTCCCTCAAAATTAGTTTCCAAACTTCTATTTGAAGTTGGAACAACAGCTTTAACATAGATGTCCTATGCTTTCAATACTGCCTGATGACAGAATAAACACAAAAATACAAAACTCACAGATCAATTATTTGAAGATTATTTGAAAACAAAAGCGTACGGGTTTATTTTAGAATCGGTTTGGTGTCTTCAACATTCATGTGTGACGACCAAAGTAACAGTATTAATATAACCTTAGGGTGATACCAGTTTAGTAGTACTAGTAAAGAGGTTAGAGACAGCATTATCAAAAAGGGTGATAACCTGCTAGTTAGAACCCGATATAGTGATAAGTGAAAGTCAGTCTGGGAAACCACGCACTAATACAAACTGGAAAATGTTTGAACCGTCTCAAATTTGATAATGTCGCCAATGATTCTTTAAACAAGCAAAGATTAATAATTTGTGCTGTTTCACCATGAACATCGCTATTACTTTATGTTTCGAATTTTTTTTTGGAAAAGACATACTGCTGCATTCCTTTTATCTGGACACTCATTCGGGGCATCAACATCATGAAAAACCTGTAGAGGATGGTCCGAGTCACATATCTTAGTGAAGCTATAATATTTTTTATGTCGCTCTGCATGACGGAAAAGATTTATGTTTCAGGCAAAGTATGTTAGATTTTCTACTTGTATTTATAAACCTAAATACATCACTCAAAATTGTCCAAAAGCATCATCAGTGAGACTGATATCAGCCTTCGCATGGCACTACAGACCCTACCCTGAGGCTGATATGAGGGCTCCCATCGGGTTAGTTTGGTGCCTTGCATAGCCTTATCGGGAACCCTCTTTGTAGATATCTAAAGCTGGTGACAGTAAACAAATGTAATGTTTGGCTGGTGGCCCCTTATGTTTATCTGTCATCATTTAGTGTAGTCAATGTCAATGCGTGCGGTTGATAAGATGACAACAGTTTCTCCGCAGTACTTGGCAACCCAAATTATTCCTTTCTTATTGTTAACTACTGCATTTTTTTATTAAATAATAATGAATGGAAGGAGTTGATGATATAACTATATAGTACAGTTATTTATACAATCATTACAACCTTATACAAATTAAGTTTATCAAAGACTTTTCAAACAGGTTTTATTTGTATCGTTCTTAACGATAGAGAGGTGATGAGAGCCAATCTGCCATAGTCACAGTAATCATCTCCTGACCGTTCGATTCCAAATCCTACATACAATGTTAATCGTTGAAAGATTGTTCAAATACCTATTCTAAATCCATTGATTTGAATCATGTTGATATTTGAAGTGACATAGCTGACATTTTATTTATTTTGAACAAGGAAATATGTAAAGACTTAGAATTTTGCAGATAAGGGACATTTGAAGGGAAATAAGTCTCCTATTGTTGATTAAGGTCTTAGTTTTGGTTTATTGATATATACAAAGTTAAGTTCAAAAAATGACACAAAGGTTTGTCCTGTAATGGACCTACAACTACCACCAAGTACCAACACTTTCAGAGTGCTATTTTGTTGTATGTTCAAGATGATGCAATTCCTCTCTCTATATGATATATCACGTCCACTTTCCCTTTTCCTAAAGATTTCCCTATCAGTTTTACTTCACATCTATATCATCTCTTTCATACAGTAATGTTTGTCCATCTTTTGTTGTTTCCTTACAGGGAAGTCATACAATAAAGGAAGAGGAAATTCTGTCTCAACTTCAGTAAAGAGTGAGGATTAAGAAACTCTAAAACCATGAAAGTCAATGTGATACTGTTTTTGATTTGTTTTGGTATTGTCAAAGATTGCAATTCAGCTAAACTTACCTACAATAGGACAATTGTAATCAAGGAATCAAACTACAGGGAAACAATTGTTAATGTTAGATCTATTAAACTCAACATAGATTATCATATTGAATTTAGTCATGAAAAATGTTGTCCTGTAATAAGTATTCATTTCATGCCTAATTGGACTTCTAATCCTAAGTTAGAAGACTTCTGTTATGGGGAGAAGTATTATAAGTATATAGCTCTAGATTCTGCCTATATGATTTATACTAAAAAGGGTTCTCCAGATGGTGGTTGCAATAGGCATATATGCCAAGGTACTAGACAGCTGTTGGCTACTAGTCCACAGTATTGGGTGCTGATTGCTGGTTATGCGTGTAATGAAAAAAAGAGTTTGAATCTGACCATTCAGTTACAAATCGAACATTTCGCACACATCAAAAGCACTTGTGAACCGTTCCGACACAGCATTTGCTATCACATTACCAAATATGACCGCACTGCATTTCCTAACATTGCCCAGGTTTCAAAGGAAAGAGCAAACATGTATATTGGTGCTATATCAAAATTAATTACATCAGGGGGTAATAAGTTCAAATGTTACCAGCACTTTTTATTATTTGCCTGTCGAATTTTTTTTCCAGAGTGTCGCAATGGAGAACAGATATACCCTTGCTTTCAAATGTGTGAAACAGCATTAAATGGTTGTAAAATGCTTGCAATAAATCGTTACAACACATCACACATGTACTGTCGAGGATTGATAGATTCGCTAGATCCAAATAAATGTTACTACAAGCCAATTACATGCCTTGCTCCAATGCCACCTTTATTCGGTAAAGTAGAAACAAATGGTTATACATTGATTAATAAAAGTAAATATTCTTGTAATGTTGGCTTTGAACTAGAGGGTAATTCTGTTAGAACCTGTATGCATAATGGCTTATGGAATGGAACTGACCCTATATGTATATTTTCTTCAAAAAATTATCTAATAATCTTTACATTTGTTTCTTTTGTGTTCATCTTTGGCATTTTTGCTTTGTGTTTCCACTACAAAGAGGGTGTCCAGCTAAGCTTATTTCATAATATTCATGTAAATTCAATTTGGTTACGGGATTTAGAGGACCAAAAGAAGCTATTTGTAACATTTAGTAGTGAAGACCTGGATGAAGTGAACAATGACTTTCTCCCAAGGCTGAGGCAGGAATTGCCAAGATGGAACATTCAAACCTACCAACAGGACTTTGCGGCAGGTCAGCCGCTGTTAAAATGCATATGGCAAGGCGTGTGGGAAAGCCAGGCTATGCTTGTTCTACTCACCGAGAACTATATTGCTAGTCCAATGTGCAGGTATGAGTTCACAGAAGCACAGACAAGGTCTGTCATTGACAAAGCTTTCAGACTCATAGTTATTCTCTTTGTCAAAGACGTAAAAGCAGGACCAGATATACAAGATCTCAGTGAGGACCTAAGGAACTATATTAAGAGACGAGTTCACCTGAGGATTGGAGAAAGCTTCTTTTGGAACAAATTGAGGAGAGTATTATCAAGGAGCTAACTTTGCTGTTGTCAGGTTACCAAATGAAAAAAGAAGCTGTTGAATCAAGTTGTTCTATACAACATGGGTTTGTAAGATGGTAGTTTTGTCTAGTCACTAAAATTGGAGACCTTGTATGTATGTACAGATATTTTGAGACCAAAAAGCCAGAGAAAAACTGCTATTTATTGAGAGCAATTGCAACCCCTGGTGTGTTGTTCTATTGTATTTGGGTTGATCCGTCTAAAATAGTTTTTGCATGACTGGTTGTTCTTTTGAGACTCATACCATGGTCATGGTTTGTCAATTGCTCCTAACCAGCCACCAGGGGAATTAAATGTTCACAAAGGAACATAGAAGAGCTCTCCGGTGTCTTTATCACCTGCACGGCCGAGCGGCGGGCCGTACAGAGACCAGTGAGTATAAGTAGGCTGTACGGCCCGCTCCTCATTGACACTATTTTTAGATAGTTTAGAGGTTTGTTTGGCTGATAAAATATAGAAGACCCTTAGGGGTCATCCTCGGGCATAGGGACGACCCTCTTGGCAGGATACTGCCCGCGGGCTTCGTCCTTGGGCAGTATGCTGCCCTACGGGTTGTAATACCTATATGCACAAACACATTTAGGGTCTCCACTAAAATGAATGTATATACCACATGGGTTTTAAAATTCAATCTAATGTTGGCTTCGAGAGAAGTTAGTTGGTGCCATGAAAATAATCAAATCAATTGGGTTGATAACTATGATTACAGGGATATACCATAATAAACCTAGAACAAATAGTTAGAGACTGTCGCTTCTTTAGATTACTTGTCCAACAATGTGTGTGGGAACTGGAGCTAGTCCAAGCACAGTAACAAGAACCAAAACAGAACTAAACAAGACATTAATAGAACTGCAATGTTATAGTATTTTTGAATGCTTGCCGAGGTTTAGTCCACAACTGGGATTGTGTCCATTCTGTTTACTGCAGCCTATGGTCTTGTTAACGTCTTGATATCTTTTATAGTACTTGAACAATTCATGAGACTTCATAAATAAATAAAACTTTATATCATATCCTACAAGTCAGTTCTCCATCTTCGAGGGGGGCAAGTGAAGGTCTAGGTAATATGTTTGTGTAATTGCTTTTGTTTATATAATGTTCATCTTAATAGAATTAGGGAATTTCAACCTATGGATGAAGAAAATCAGCTATCGATTGTAAAATAATTCAGCAAATATCTTGATGTATGTGCAATTAGAATCCAATTTAAGAGATAAGATCTGATCTTGATAAAGTGGATGAATGATCACAATACATGTTACTTTTTCTGTTTAACCTGTGACTTAAAGGGATGTTCTCGTCCGTGAGATTTTAGAGATCATACATCTGCCGACGTAAGCCTAACGATGCCACAGCTGGTGACGTGTTTTGCGACGTTAGAACATAATCCGGCGATGTAATTGGTGAATTTGTCCACTTATCAGATGGTTACAACATAGTCAGCGGTGACGTTGTCGGTGACCAGAACATCCCTTTAAATTGGAACCCCTTGAGGCAAAAAAAGAGAGTTCATCGTTCAGCCTCCTTATACATGTTTGGAAGGTGGGGTCCTATCCAAAAACAATATAAATATACTGTTACTTTTTATGATGTTGAAACTTAACCAAAACTAAATATTCTAACATTGTTTTAAGTGAGGTTAAAATCACTTTGTTTAAAAATGTATTTGCTAGGTCTCAACATCACTAAAAGATGACTATTATTTTGAACCACTGATTATGTGAGGTTTAACCGTAGGTCATTTCTCATACTGCAAACTAAGTTTGGGCAAATTTAGGAAAGATTAAACTTCTTAAACATGTGTTCTACTAGGTTTTCCTGTTAGAGACAGGTCTGGTCCAAACAGTAGGGTCATTCTCTGGAATCCCCTCATTAGGGAAAAATGAGATTTCTTTAATTCTCCCAACCACGGATAGCTGATTTACAGTATTTTGAGCACCTGCAGGCTAATTTGGACTCATTACTGCAACTATGGTGGAAGAAGAACCCGAGGCACGAATTGGGATAAATTTTAATTTAACTTTATAAAATTCAATATTTATATGATAATAAAGATATACTATTAAGAAAAATGGGTATATGTATTTAAAAAATAAGTAATATTATGAAATTATGAGAAGGTGTAGGGTGGGAGGGAGGTAAAGTGAGATTGAAAACGTATGTGTGTTGTTGATAGGTTAGGAGATTAGAGAAGAAGGAGGAAATAGGGGGAGGTGTATTGCGAATAATAGGGGAGTAGTGTGTTGAGAAATAGTAGGTAAATAAAGTTTGTGAATTCCACCAGAGGGCAGCAATGAGCCCACCTGCAACCAAAATGGAGCATGTGGCCCCAATTGTGTCGACAAAACCACTCAAAAATCTATAGAAAATAACCAAATAATTGTTATAAATCCATCTATAATGAAAGAATTCTAAAACAACTTAGATAATATCTAATTGATATGTATATGAATATAAAAAATAATGGTCACTAGTTTTTCACCACATTTAAGAACAAATACTGATAAGATAAATAAAAATGTCTATGCTAAAGCCTTGTGATTTGTTGACATATTACTCAGGATGCATCCTGATTTCTAAAGGCTAACCTGCAGGTATAACTAAAGAAAATGGCTATCCTTGGTTGGGAGAATTTGGTACTCCATTTAAGCATTATTGTTTTATCATGCATGGTTTCCTGATCATCCCCTATCAGCACAGACTTACATTTCGCAGAAGATGTATGGTTTATGATTTATTGTCACTTCAAATGTATCAAAATTACATGGAAATTATGAAAATTGTTGAAAAATACAGATGGTGAAAAAATTGCCATTATGATAACAGCGCTGCTTAGGCTCTGTCTACTCATTGTCGCAGCCCGGTAGATCGGTTCAGACAATACATTACCCTCGATGGGAAAACTACAGACACCAAATAAGGCAGTTGCCAGTTGCCCCCATACCTCATCACAGATGTCTCCACCTATACATCTGCCTTCCCATACCTACCGCGCATGCACGCCCTGCCCACTCCTACTTCCCGCTGCTTACATATCACTTCTTCGCTCGCTGCCGTTCCCTCCATATCTCAAACTTCTCAACCACCCTTTTAAACCTTTTATTCATATATATATATATTATAATAGTAATAATTCCACTTCACTATCAACATCTATCATTTTAACTACTTTCAATTCTATATATTTTGTTATTTATTAATTTTATATACTACAATTTTATCTACTTCATATTTAATAAAACTTTAAATTTTATGATGATATAACGTTATATATATATATATATATATATATATATATATATATATGATTTATAGGTACTTGGAGTTGTTCAGCTTAAAGGGAGGGGCCAGTGACCATACATTAGCATAATGCCGTGATCTATACCATCAAGGGAATAACCATACCAAATTTTATGTTTTTGTCTCTAATAGTTTTTGTTTTATTCACATTTTGTCTGCATCAATCTGAGTTCCCCTGCCTGCATCTGACACTGCCTGCACAGAGCAATTATCTGTATGTGACGTCACAAGCAGAACAGTTGAAAAATTATAAAACTGCAAAAACTGCAATAAAAAATGTATTAAATGTTCTTTATAAGTCTAAAATAAATCAAAATAACCAAATCAAATGATTAATAAGAGAAAATGTTAAAAAATATGGCTTTTATGGATTTTAGAAATTTGAAATTTGAATATAACTGTCATTTGTGTGACGTCACACACAGACATCCTGAGTGAGGTGTGCAGGGTTTTCAATGTGTGATCTGATATATAGACTAGGTTTTCTATGCAATATATTAATATTATAGTAATAGGATTGTTTTGTACCCATATTTAAGCACCATATCTACTGTATGACATGAGAATTTTACAAAATTTTAATTTCGCTGGCCCCTCTCTTTAAGTTCTAATTACCATTTCAATCTGCTGCAAATTTGGAAGCAATGTAGCTTCTATATAGAGGAATCTATAGAAGCAATGTAAAATATTTTCAATGTTTGTGATAAGAGTTATTTATCTTCACAATTGATTTCAATGGGAAATATCAGGTCTCTTTTGCTGCGAAAAGAACTACCATTGGAATTCCAACGGAACCTCTGAAACATCTAAAATTTACATGAGGGCAAATATTTGAACCAAAAAGAATGGGATATTCACTGTTGGTGAGAAAAATTATACTGTAAAATATAGAAAATATTTAGCTATGTTGGGTATCTATACTACAGTAAAATTACCCTGTTATTCTAAATGAACAGAAACGCATGAACTTTAATTCTCCAAGTATCATTGGATCCCCCTCAGTTCATGCCCCATGCCCCCTCCCCCCTGTACCCATACCTGGTAACATTTGTTTAATATGATATTTGATATTTGGGAAAGTAGCCTCTTATGTACAGAGTTAAAGAGAAAACTGGTTTGAGTAAATACTTTATTATAATTGAATCAAATCTGGCAACAACAGCAATAGAGATACATATGTTATCATATATACTACAATAATTATTGGCCCAATAATCAACTGATTATCAGATAATATTTCTTGAACAACTGAAGCCATCTTGGAATAATTACATGTTTCCCGTCCAGCAGGTGATGAAATACACAGTTGGGTGGGGGGATATCATTTCCTTTAATGCTCCCTTTCCCATAAAAACCTATACTTATAACTTTGTGGAAAAAAAATCTTCGGCCAAAATTTGAACATGTCTCTGCGCTGGGGGTAGAAACCCCAGTCACGTGACCGGAAGTTGCAACCTAATCCCACAATTCCATGAATCCATTATCAGAACTAATGACAACCTTGAAGCAAGATTAAATTCTACCATTGAAAGGATATCATATCTCCTGTAGAAATGCCCCAACCCTTATTTTTCAGTTTGGGTACAAAAATTAATATGAGAACTAAAACAGTTCTTATGGATTTTACAAAATGAACACTACTAACGTCTCTTCTGTTTAGGGCAGTCCATTAATTAATGCCAAGACCTCCACCTCGCCCTTCTTTAGAATATAAACGCATTTGCAATTCACTGAATCCCTTAACCCCACACCCACCCTTTATGTATACATACTTAAGCGCCATACCCACTAGGCGATTTTGAGGAGAATCGGCGCCGATCACTTGGAAGACCCATACCCACACATAATTGGCGACGATGTAGGCGTCGGCGCCGACGGTCAGCGACGATTACGCCGATCCATATTAAACATGTTTAATAATTTTACGTCGGCGCCGACGACGGCCAGTTGCCTAGTGGGTACGGGGCTTTAATGGATGAGCCCTTTCATGTTAAGAAATAGTCTGAAAATACAAATTTGAGGGGGCCTTCCATTTAGTACGGACACACATTTTCAAAAATGTCGGACCCCCGCACCACCTTGGGCAAAGTTCGGACCCCTTTTTCCCCCTTGATGTGAACATACTCAATGGAAGGCCCCTAAATGAAATGCAGTTAAGTATATGAGATTATATAGCAATGATAGCAATGTCAAAATCCTCTCAAAGTCTCTTAACTGATGACAGGAGGAGAGGGGTTTTCCTTTGTGTAAAAATTGAGGCCAATTTGAAATTGTAGGGAACGTAAACACGTTTGTACCAATAATTGGTAAAATTCTAGGAAGGCCCCAATCGCACAAGCTGCATTAAATACATCAAAGACTGCATTCCAGCAGCAAATCGTAGATTTACACCACCTTTAAGGCTATATTCCACTTTGTGGTAGGTAGCATTTGTGGTTGCTTTTTTTAGGTACCACAAGCAATTTGTGGTTTTAATACCAACATGTTGATATCCCAAACTGCAAACAATCCATAGAAAATCGATATAAAATAGCAAGTACTGCAAGCAAGTACCACAAGCAAGAACTGCAAGCAAGTCTTGCATTCACCTATATATCCACCTTGCAGTAACCTACCGCATCAAGTTTGCAGTTTGCGGCAGTATGCTTGCATCTTTTCATGGTACCGCAAGCAAATACTGCATAAGCCTGTAGGGAGTTTCGCACTGGGGGCTGCCATATTGTGTCACGTGGTACAAAGGGACTCTCCTCATTGGCTGGTTGATAGCGCTTGACCCCCGACAGCTTTGGCGGGAAGCAAACACGCATGCGCAAAAGTCAACTCCTGACTGGCCTATAGTGGAATATGGCCTTTAGCTACATTATAAACAGGGGCAGATCCAGGATGTTGGTAAGAGGGGAGGGGGTTTGGAACCAGCATAATTATAGGTTAAAGGCCATATTCCACATACTGAAAGTGCGCGCTGCCGAAATTGACAACGTTCCAAATCGCCGACCTTCAATTTCGGTAAAATAAGGCCCTGCCGATTTTAATTATCAAATCGGCAGCAAGCACAAAATTGACAGGAAAGATTTACCAACATGTTCATAAATTTTATCGGCAGTGCCGCCAATAATATATCGGCATTGCCGAAATTGTATCGGCGTCAAATCGGCAATGCACTTAATTTCGGTATGTGGAATATGGCCTTAAGTAATAAATTCATAAATCCTAGTGCAGGTGTGCAGCATAAGAAAACAGAGGTGGGGTCAGGACCCCCTTGACCCCCCTGGATCTTCCACTGATAATTACAATAATTACACTTCAAGAATTGTACAAACACAAAAAAGTACTACAACTCAAAACAAATTGTCATCCTTTAGGGATTTGTCTTACGTAAAAGTGTCATCGTCAAGTTATAGCAGGATTCTCACTGATGCAGCAAATTTGGACAAATCCCAATAAACATGTCAGCGCTCTTCTATTAGCTGGACATAATTGTATGAATTCACCTGTGATTATGACTTTTTTCACCCATATAATCACAAGGTTCTCTCACTTTGCAGGAAACATCCCCATAGTTACATAGATTTAGATTTATGTACAACAGTCATTCAGTAATGTGGGACATACATATTTACATGCTGCAGTAAAACAATTGTCTTGACCTACAACCAAAGTTTTCATGTGCGATTCAAACTGGATGAACCACTCATTAAAGGGAGCCAAAACCAATAAAATCAATGAAATTTTCCATACTCAAATAATCATGGAAATCCATTCCTTGAGCCTATTCATGGCCTTTGTTAAAATCTAAACCATGAAATATGGTAAAACATCATTAAAAATATGTTTTTCTTGCTCAAATCAATTAATGTGGATCCGCAACAATAGGGTTTGTTTACAAACAAATGCAAATATTACCATTGCTTGTGGCATTCTACTTCAGTTTGAGCTAGTTTTCACAGCTAATACTTTACCACTGACCTTAACTGGACTCATCTAACATATTTCTATACTTATCTCAGTTTTGAAAATTTGGTCAATTATATTGGTTTTGGCTCCTTTTAAGCCCCGTTTGCCCTGGCCTAGGGTTCTATTGCAGGAAGCTGCGAATTTTTGTCTCATGCATGTGATAATAATCTCATGGGGCGAGAGAGAAAATGGTCGCAAGATAGCAAAATTGAACACATAGCAATCATAAGCCCCACTTAAGCAGTATCGTATAGCATTCACACTGAGAAATGAGGTCCCTTACGATCATTTTCGCAACATATCTCCACCTAAATCGCAGAGGTTCTCTACGAAAATATTAAACAAGTTGAATAATTTCGCAGAGCACCACGTCGCAGAGGACTACGATCATCCAACGTTTCCAACGTTCTAAGATCGCAGAGGTCTACGAAAAACCACTTTCACCACGGCGAGTGGGGCTATACTGGGAAGGAAACTCCCGTGCGATCATTTTCGCAAGCAATTTCATCCTGGATTGCACACTTTCTCTTAAATTATTCAACATGTTGAATAAATTTGCAAGGGACCAGGTTGCAAAGGGCGATGATAATACTATAGACCTTCTGCAGATGTGGTCACATGACCAGATTTTGGTGATCACCACGTGGTTTCCAATACCACGTGGCTATAATAATAACATGAATTTATCAAATGTAAATAGCCAAAATTATAAAATATTATCATGATTAAAAAGTTAACGTAAAGTAATTCTTTCTAAAATATGTTTTCTCAATCTTTTAGAATGAATAAAGTCCATAATTTTAGATTGATCACCAATATGGCGGCCTGCCTATTTTCGGAGATATGACGTCATCTACACAACATCTATAGTCCCAATGTTCGAAGATTGCAGAGACATACGATAGCCAGGGTGAATGGAGCTTGAGGAATAAACAGAACTCTACCCTTATATGTTAGACAATGGAATAAGGTCAGAAATTGGTTATCAACATTGGAAAAGCAGAGCTAGGGGTTTAGGGTATGGGCCTAAAATGCACGTTTTTAAATTATTACTTTTTATTATAGTAATAAAAAGTAGCTAATTTGTGCGTTTTCTGAATAAATTTCCTGTTGCGAATTTAGGGGTCCGCATGCTTGTTGATAGCCAACACGTACGTTTATACAATTTCAAATGTCTAAAATCATGTCTGACGCTGTCATATAAACTCTTATTGTTACAGTCATATAGAACCATGAAAGCCAACCTGAAAATAATGGTTCACATAAACCATAACATTCATAACATAAAATTGCTGATATCATGTCCAACCCACATAAGACCATTTAGATTAATAAATTATGAGTATGTATAGAAAAGCTATTATTATCTGCAAGTTAATATAGGCCCTAATGCCTTCCTGAATAATATGCACATGTAGCAATGTCATCTTCTTTCAACATTTGTATTGAGACACCCACCTTTTACATTAGTCAAAGCACATCAAAGTAGACATTCTAAATTTTATCTTGGCTATTCCTCAAGAGGTTAGAGGTTGGCTGGTCATACAAGTCAGTGTCAAGGTCCAGGTCCTGCTGGTTTTGATCCACACAAGTCTCAGTCAGTAAAGTTCTCTCAGGATGGGGGCAGGGGGAGGAGTTGGTGTGTGGGTCCCTCCTTAAGACTGGCTCTGTTCCCCCAGAATGACCCCACTGTCCTGTTTTCCTAGGGGAGCCACTGTTGTCGTGTGATCCCCCTCCCATGACAGTTCCGTTAGACAACCGACTGTCCATTCGTATTGCTGGCAATGGTCTTTTGTGTTCAGGGGACGACGTTGATCCACGAATCGCCCGACCATGGCTGTTCAGTGATGATAAGCGAATGATGTTTGAGTTCGGTGTCCCGGACGAATTAAACCGACATCGTCCAGAGCTAAACCTTGTCTCGCTCTCCAAAGGACTATGCTGAGTGGCTGCTGTTCTACTGAACTCCCCAACTGAATAATCCTGATCATATTCACTACCCCGATGCCTGAACGTATGTGTGCGTACTGCGAAGCACTTCCGGAGAAACGGCACATGCACGCAGAGGCAGCACATGGAAAGCATGATCTGCGCGAAGCTTTTCCGGAATTTATCAGACATGAAGTTGTAGATGAAGGGATTGATGCAGCTGTTTATGAAGCCCACAAGGTGAACTGCCAACATAACAAAGATGTAGTTTGACTTTCGGAGGAACGACATGGTCTGAACTTGGCTGATGAAGGTGACCAGGTAAAACGGGCTCCACGCTACGATGAACGCCACCGCCACCACAATGATCATCCGGGCAACCTGCAGAAATAAAATGGAATAGATATAATTAGAATATTATATATAATGTAGAATAAGTATCATATATAATTAAGATTTGTGAGCCCCCTAGAAAAAATTAAAAACAATTGAGTTATAGAATAACTATCATTACTTTACTTATGGAGGGCAATCTGGGAAAATGGATAAACAACTAATGTATAGGATATCTAGCATAACTATACTGTAGTTACTCTACCCAAATAGATAAATATAATGCATGTACACGTGGCAATAGGAGCCATTCGGCAGCGTAAGAGCATTGAATAAAACATCAGATGCATCACTGCAATTGTATATTAATCCCACATAATCCCACAAACAGTATAACCGAGATTTCATTTCATTAAATTAAATCTCACTTTCTTCATCCAATATATACAGCCAATAAAAATGGTATTAATTTTCACATTCTCCTCCAGGACATAAATGTTTCAGAACTCACGAGGTCTGATCACTGGCAAACATCACTCTGCGATTGCTGACCCCAGTTGGTGAAAAATCCTATATTATTCCAGTCACGCTGGTCATTAAAGGGCATATTTAATTGCCCATGTAGGCCACTGGGCATGGTAAGAGCTCCAAATAAACCATCAATTCTTTACAGTGTGTACTGAGACATCCCTGTAATTGTTTATAAAGCCCAGAAGACATTTACATGATCTATGTGTTGCATTTTGTGTGATCTTGCTCATACCAATACTCATAGATTTGAAAAAGGTGGTAATACGCTGTCAATCTAAATCCTAATTTTCTGTGCCAGATGTCTATGGCCAATCTAAACGGTGTTGAGTTTTAAATTTGCCCTCAGCACATAGATGTTTCCCAACTCGAGACAGAGTTTAATCACCGACAAACATCAATCTGTGATTGCCGGCAGCGCCAACAGCTGAGAGCCCGTAAAACAGAGAAATCAGAAAAAATGGCTGAACGTGAGAACCTTAATGGCTGTGAACTATGGGCAAATAGCGGGCAAATATTGGGGAACAGGATGATTCTTTTCTTTTCCATTCGGCATGCGAGTATCGTTCATTGAAATTTGATTTGGACTTGTTTGCCTTATTTGACATCGCAAATCAGTCTACTTTCACATTGAATGCCCTTAAATTAAAATCTAATATAGTGGCAAGGGGGGGGGGGTGTTGATAACTGTGTGTACTATAGCTTACAACTTACGTAGGAACTTTTCTATTCAGCTGCAGGGGCAGATGCTTGGGGTTTAAGTACCCAGCCTATAATGTGAAACCTCCCCTTTAAAAAATCATGCATCTGTCCACTATTTTTTAGAATAATCATTATCCGGGTCTTTTGGACAATACAAAGTAATAGTAACATACATATACAGTGCTATAACCATAAACATTACAGGAAATATTTTCATATCTTGATATGTGAAATTCATATTACATAGCACTGGTTAAATTGAATTCACATACATTTTTACCCCGCTTGTTTTGAACTTTTTAAAAATTCCCTGTAGAGTATGCAATGGTCAATAATCCCATAATTGGCTGCAGTTATGAACGGACTGTCTTTATATTGTATACACTAACTTTTATCATTTATAACTGCATTATAAAGTTAATAATTGGCACAGCTGGAATCCAGCTTCTTGTCTTCTGTGTGAAGATGGTTGACCCATATTGTTAACCCTTTCAGACCACAGTGCTTAATGAGTATTGGCAGCACTGATTGTCATGGTTGAAAATAATTAAGCCGGCAACACCAATCAACGCCAGACATGGCGGTTCTCAGCCTGCCAAGGTGGGGAAGTGCTGTGCAGCATGAGACCCTTGTCCTTCAGGCTTGGCTCGTGATTGTGGACCATGTGCCATACAACCCCCCTCTGTGCTCCGTCACACAACCAAACCCTCACAACAGCGAGACCACAGCGAGGGTTTAGATTTGGGTCTCGCTGTTGTGCAAATCACAGCGAGGGTTTGGTAAAGGTCTCACTGTTATATGCGAAATTCGGCATCAATTTTCACCCATTTCTAATAATTTTTCCAGACTGAAAATTTCAGGAAGTTTAGATCTAGATGTCTAGTTTTCAGAACCGTTTACATAATTAAAATCAGTCCAGTAAAACAGTCACAAATCAACAGCGGGACCCATCGCAACAGCGACGTCCTTATAGGGACAGGTTGTATTGTTTCAATTTTTGAAAGGGAGTGGTCTCGCTGTGGTGGACAACCCTCGCAACAGCAAGACCTGTTATGCGACGGACCATTGTGGCCCATCACATAACGGGTCTCGCTTTTACGAGTGTTTGCACCAACAGCGACAGTTGTCCTTGTGCTCTTGCAACAGCAATGTCGCTGTTGCGAGAGGTATGTAATATTGAATCGTGCCAGTTCCACTTAACCCATTTTTTTTTTGTAAAAGGTTTTGATAAACATAGATACAGATATAATATTCCTGCAATTTCCAGTTACATGAAATCGTCATAACTAGATGAAAAATGATGTCAAATTTGTGCAACTGTGAGGCTTTTGTCACCACAACAGCCAAACCCATATCTGGGTTTGGTTATGCGAAGGACCACTGTGGCCTATTGCATCACTGTCTCTAGCAAGAATTTAGAACAATACTTTTTAATGCCTCCTTGTGCCAAAAAATGTAGGATCAAAGTTCTCCCAAACATAATTTATGCTCCTTCTGGGTCGAAAGGATCAGGATTTTTAGATGTAGATATTTAATTTATAAAACTGTTTACAGAACTAAAGTTACCCAAGAAGAAGATCCAACAGTGGGCCTCATGATACGAGGCACTGTGGCCCATCACATAATCAAACCCTTGCAACAAGGACATCATTGCACAATGACTACTTAACGCTGTTGGGACGAGCCCTGCTGTTGAATTGTGGCTGTTATACTGGGTTGATTTTAATTTGTAAATGGTTCTAGAACATAGACATTTGAAACTCCCAGCCCAGAAAAGATATTATTAGTGGCCAAAAATTGATGCTGGATTCTGGCACTACAGGGAGAATTTGACATTTCCCCACCAAACCCTTGTTGTTTTCATTATGTGATTTCCTTTTAACAGAATTTGAATTGGCCCTGTGTAACAGCAGTTATTCCTATTTAAAAACAGTGCAACACACAACAGATGTCTTAAAAAGATGAGTATAACACATAATTCATGACTGTACTGTACTTAAATAAGCCTCTGTTTCTTCTAAATCCCCCCCGCACTGCCATATATAGCAATGCTGTCTATCAATACACATTAAATGTTAGTTCGCAATGACTGTAATCAAATCCAACACGTTCGCACTTCCATTAAGGTTAAAACCCTCGCTCCACCATCTCTCATTGCATGCGCACTTCCCCTAACGTGCCTTTAAATAAGCATTGGGTTTCAATCAATCGAATGAAAAAAGTAGCACATCTCTCTCCTATACATATGGCAACTGTCAAATCTCAATAATGCGATATACGTGTATACTTATATCATCCATATATAATTAAGGCTTCAATAAGCAAAGTAGCAGGCTTGGCTTGGTGTGCAATTGCGTAAGTGTTCTATATGCATTACTATTCACGGCCCATCAATATTAATCGGGACTTCATATGGGAATTAGAGATGTACAGGCAGTGATTACTAGGTAGATGTATTCCTGTTTATGAGTTATTCATATTCATAAAAAGAGAAATCTCTGCCTGTATATCGTATTACTATACAGGCTTTCTAGGACCAGGGCTCTGTTTCATGATAAACATCCGTCATCGTAGCTGAGTGAGTTTCAATATTGCTTGGTTGAGTTTAGGGTGGACTTATGAGAGTTGGGGGTGAGTTTAAATGAGTTATGAAATGCAATGTTATGGGAGCTTTAAACTCTAGGGGCCTGTTTCATAACAAACCTCCATACTGGTACATGAGGTTTTTGTTTCATCATGTTACGCTCACCTTTTCAGTCCCATAGCTATGTGATTTTGAACATTGCCTACAGGAGTTTTGGTGGTTTTAAGTGAGTTTGGGTTGAACTTATGAGAGTTCGGGATGGATTTACGAGAGTTTATGGTGAGTTTTGTTATGGAACGCAATGTTACGCAATATCTTAATATCCGGCACAGTTTCTGTAAGTGAACATAAACTCACGTTGCTACGGACGTTTGGTAAGAAACAGGCCACAGCGCCCATAGACCGTTTGCCGGTTGCCTCTTGCTGCAGAACTACTCAGGATATCTTCCCTATGCTACAACATTGAGGTCGCAGAAAACATTGATTTCCTTACATTGATGGATCCGGGGAAACAAAATACAATTGTGAATCATTGAACCTATGGACATGAAGTCCTTAGTTTGGGAGGTGTCTCACGGAATAATTTAACACATGAAGTCAACCTCAAACGCTTTATAGTGCTCTTCCATTTTCCGCGTCACAGTGTGTTTTACTCCCCGTTTGGTTGTGTGCAGTTTTGTTTTATCACGTCAAGGTTTACCCCAATTCTGAATGTATTGTTCTTCACTATCTAATGTGAAAATTGAAAAGGACTTTCAATTGATAGTTTGGTGAAATGTTAAGACTTGGCCAGTACATGTATATGACCATGCTAACTTATGTTATAATCATGAAATTACTGAAGTATGGGAGCTGGGTAATATAATGGACCTTGCTTGAAAAGGGCAACTTCTGAAAACTTATTTCAAAGGTCCAGGTACCTCGTTTGAATCTTCCTATTTGAAAACAGACTAATCTATACATTGTGTTTTTAAGAAGATCTGACATTCAGATACTATGCAAAAGCAGACTTTCCATCTGAGTTCTTATCTAGAGATGGATTCAATGTTTCTCTAAAATGTACTATTGAGCGTTTCTTTAAATCAACACTAGGTTTAAACAATTATGCTAGATACTAAAATGTGGATATGCTATGGCGTTAATATTTAATAATGAATGAGATGACCTTTAGTTCACCTTGAAATTTATCAGTGAGACAATAACTATAGATCTATGTTTTGTCATCTCCGATGTTCTGACAGGATAAACTGCTTGGGGAACATGTTTTGAAAGTGTTAATTAATTTCTGTTTTGTTTTATTAGCATATTCAATAATTATGGATTGTACTTCTTATTAAACTCAATTAAGGTAAAACAAATAAGGTAACACCTTTAGCTTCTTTTACCAAGGTTCATAAGATAAAAGGAAATACTTAGCAATAACCTATCCATGAATGTGACGTCACACAATGTTGTTATATCGTATACAATGTCACAGGACGTGTACGGTATCTTAACGTCGCACAATGTTACTATACACGGCATGAAAAATAACATTTAATTGGCCTTTACTTTCTACGTAAATGTGATTAAAGGCCCTCTTTAATCACCTTTACATGACATTTACTGCATCTTTGCCTGTAAAAGTAAAACCCTTAAAGGTCAACTTTTAATGAGATTTAAGTACTGATTTAAAGTTTGTAATGGCCCACTTTGTCTCTGCTTTACAAGAAACTTAAATGTGATTATTTCCATGTTGTAAAGACTTTTAGCCATCTTTACTTAGTTTGAGTCCAAGTTGATTTAATTTGATTTAAGTTATATCAGGGGTTTTAAGGACATTTAAATATAGATATTTTCAGCAAAAATAAGTCTCTTTAATGAACATCAGCTTATTTAGTCACCTTTATGTATACACCTTTCCAGTGCATTTGAATACCTTTACTTGACATTAAGTGTTTTATACATCTTTACACTTACACCATTTTGGTACATTTAATTGTCTTTACTTAGTAAATGAGCCTATCAGCACCTTTACACACAGACATTTACAGTGCATTTAAGCACATTTACTTGATATCTGAGGCTTTAATTTCCTTTACAAAGAAAAACTTCATTTGCTTTACATGACATTTAATCATCTTTTTGATCTTTAAGTCTCTGGGAGGCTGCCTGGACAGATAGGTGGGCTCTGGGACCCCCAAGACCGGCAGGGGATGTGTAGGCTGGCCCTGGAGCTTCCCAGGCTGTTAAGGGAGGGACATGCTGGCCGTTAGTCCCCTCAGGCCGGCTCTTGGGCCTCCAGGGGGCCGGGATAGGGGACAGGCCGGCTCCCATGAGGCCTCCTGGAGGCTAGGAGAGTGGGTGGGCCGGCCCTGGAGGCTCCTGGAGGCCGGGAGAGGGGGTGGGCCGGCCCTGGAGGCTCCTGGAGGCCGGGAGAGGGGGTGGGCCGGCCCTGGAGGCTCCTGGAGGCCGGGAGAGGGGGTGGGCCGGCCCTGGAGGCTCCTGGAGGCCGGGAGAGGGGGTGGGCCGGCCCTGGAGGCTCCTGGAGGCCGGGAGAGGGGGTGGGCCGGCCCTGGAGGCTCCTGGAGGCCGGGAGAGGGGGTGGGCCGGCCCTGGAGGCTCCTGGAGGCCGGGAGAGGGGGTGGGCCGGCCCTGGAGGCTCCTGGAGGCCGGGAGTGGGGGTGGGCCGGCCCTGGAGGCTCCTGGAGGCCGGGAGAGGGGGGTGGACCGGCCCTGGAGGCTCCTGGAGGCCGGGAGAGGGGGTGGGCCGGCCCTGGAGGCTCCTGGAGGCCGGGAGAGGGGGTGGGCCGGCCCTGGAGGCTCCTGGAGGCCGGGAGAGGGGATAGACCAGCCCTGGAGGCTCCTGGAGGCCGGGAGAGGGGGTGGACCGGCCCTGGAGGCTCCTGGAGGCCGGGAGAGGGGGTGGGCCGGCCCTGGAGGCTCCTGGAGGCCGGGAGAGGGGGTGGGCCGGCCCTGGAGGCTCCTGGAGGCCGGGAGAGGGGGTGGGCCGGCCCTGGAGGCTCCTGGAGGCCGGGAGAGGGGGTGGGCCGGCCCTGGAGGCTCCTGGAGGCCGGGAGAGGGGGTGGGCCGGCCCTGGAGGCTCCTGGAGGCCGGGAGAGGGGGTGGACCGGCCCTGGAGGCTCCTGGAGGCCGGGAGAGGGGGTGGGCCGGCCCTGGAGGCTCCTGGAGGCCGGGAGAGGGGGTGGGCCGGCCCTGGAGGCTCCTGGAGGCCGGGAGAGGGGGTGGGCCGGCCCTGGAGGCTCCTGGAGGCCGGGAGAGGGGATAGACCAGCCCTGGAGGCTCCTGGAGGCCGGGAGAGGGGGTGGGCCGGCCCTGGAGGCTCCTGGAGGCCGGGAGAGGGGGTGGGCCGGCCCTGGAGGCTCCTGGAGGCCGGGAGAGGGGATAGACCAGCCCTGGAGGCTCCTGGAGGCCGGGAGAGGGGGTGGGCCGGCCCTGGAGGCTCCTGGAGGCCGGGAGAGTTGGTGGGACACATCTTGTCCCCTTCAAAGTCAGTACTAAAGTGCCAGGTAAGTCACCTCTGGGCCACTTAGCTCACCACTGGCCCTATGTAGGTCACCACAGGGCCAGGTGAGTCCCCACTGAGCCTGCTGGTTGCTTAGCACCCCCATTGTCCTAGCCCCAACCAGGTGTGAATGCCCCTGACCCACATGCAGGTGTTACCTGCAGTGGACACCTGTGGGGGTTAAACTTTGCACATCTTTACTTGGAATTTAAGTAAAGACAGTAAAACACAGTAAATCCTTTATAAGCCTTTACATTATTGCATTAGTCACTTAAACCTCCTAGCAAGAATAAGTATATTATATTGAGTTCATGTAATGCACATTTATAGTTTAGTTAAAGCATAATCATATTAATAGAGTAATATTCCTTGTTAAAGGAGATACTATCAAATTGTAATTCGTATTTGTATTTTTGTATCTTTTTTATTATTATCTTATAACTTTTTTTATGTATTTCTTTATCTATTTCTGAATTTAAATTTACATTTATGTAACATTCAATACAGGTGCCCCAGCCCCCTCAGTCCCTATTCCGCCCCCTGAAAGCCCTGGGAAGGTCCCCTGGCCTTCCCCCTCCTTATCCCGCCCCCTGGACACCCAGGGCAGGTCCCCCTGCCTCCCCCCTCCTTATCCCATCTCCTGGACACCGAAGACAGGTCCCCCAGTCTCCCCCTTCCTCCTCCCGGCTCCTGGACTCCCAGGACGGCTCCCTCAGCCTCCCTTTCCCTAGTTGGGAACCCTGAGAAGGACTCCCAGTCCAACAACTATAGCCTAAATAAATTGATACACAATGAAGTAAAGTTGATATTATTTACTGAAAAAGTAAAGCCTATTACATGCGCTTTACTGAAAAAGTAATGACAAGGGTAAACCATATCTCTAGAAAAGATAAAGTATGTGTAATAAGCTTTACTAAAAGAAGTATAGATGATTATATCACTTTTACTTCAAGTAGTAAAGAACAAACCTGTTTTACAGCACATTTGATACATATGATATAATTTTAATAGGATTTACTTTTAAAGTAAATATGATTTAAATGTAAAGTGAAGTAAAGATGATGAAAATCAGAGGGTACATCTTTACCCAACTTTCCATTAGATTTACTTATCAGATTTTTCTAAGTAAAGGTCAAATTTCATGCAGTGTATTATATGTCACTCATTGGCTGGAAAAGACATAGGTCATAATAAAACCATGCGGGTCCTAATAATCTAGCAAAGTGGCACATCTATGATTTAGCATTTTTCTAAACTAATCATATGGATAAAGTCTAAAGTTATAAAACATCTCCTGTAGGGTATTCCTATTCCAACTATTCACCATAAACATATTTTTTGTTCCAATTTCATCCCACGTTCTTCCTAAGCTTAGAAACACACTAAAAAGTCGTGCATATATCTAGTTTAACTTTTCCTTATGAGTCAACCCTCCCACTCCATCCTTGAAGTATATTACTAAATGAGCACCACCTACCCGTCGTTTGTTCTCCTCCCGTTTCCTGGTGATCCGCTGGCCCTGCGCCGACTCCTGCTTCTCCACTATAGGTTTGAGCAGCCTCATGGCGATGCGCACGCACGTGCTGAGAATGACGAGCAGGGGAACCAGATAGATGGCAATGAACAGGAAGAAGAAGAAACCCTTCCGGAAACGACCTGTATCAAAGTAGAAGCATCACATATCGTTAAAGCCTGGAATCCACAGTCGGGTGAATCATTTGCATCTTTTCGCTAGTGGCCAGTGTTAACTCTTTCTAACCACGGTAAATACTGCTGCAAATAAGCTCTATACATCTTTCCCGCGAATTGCGCAGTCCCCCACCTTGCCTATACCTTTTGGGGCTTTTGGTAACTAGGTCACTTCACTGCCTATATCTTAACTATTGGAAAGCCCTAAACAAGTATTTCAATTTGTGCCACCTTAATGAAAAAGATGTATGCTGATGCAAAAGGTTAAGACTCGTTAACCAGCGAATAGCACTATTTGCCAGGGTTCATTTGTCTGATGGAAATGAAGGTACTCAGGGCTGTTCAGTGCACCACCTGGGTCATATTATGTCAGGAACTACAACAACCTCATTGTTTTCTAATGGTTTTAAACTCCTTACAGGTCTTCTAATTCAAAGAGACATAATATTATAGGCCTATCTCAGGTATTTTTCCTTCAATCAGAGAAATGATTAATCAGATTACAATAGTATTAATAACCACGACACCTACCTTTTCCCACTGTTTTCTCTATAAATTTTCTCACAAACGGTAAATGATATCTATTTTCCTCCAATAGTTACTTAGTTATCTTTACTTAAAGGGACGGCATGGGTCTCGTCCGTGAGGACGACGTTATTTGCTACGTTGTAACTCCCGTTCTGGCGCGCCAAATTCGTGACGTGACCAATCACGTTGCAGGATTACGTTCCAACGTCACAAAACACGGCGCCGGATCTCCCGTCGTTAGGCTAACGTCGGCGTACCTTAGCCTAACGACGGCCGGACGAGACTGCCCCTTTAATATTTACTATGTTTGGTGGGAAGGGGACTGGTATTCTTTTGTTATTTGATATTTATAAACACATTTTTTTCCATTGCAATTAATATAGTTAAGGATGATTTTCACTGAGTCCCCCACCTGAGTTGCGGCCAGCCTCCCCGTAGAGGACGAGGTCAATCTGGTCAAAGCGGTCGGTGCAGATCTGGCGGGAGATGCTGCCAAGGTCACTGAAGATGATGAAGGGGTAGGACTTGTAGAAGAGGTAGGGGGACGCCACGATGATCGGGATGATCCAAGTACACGCCAGGATCTTCTTAGTCCGCGACTTGCTGTGCACCTTCATCGCGCTGAGAGGGTACACGATAGCGTAATATCTGGGGAAAGAGAAGTGAAATAGATTAAGATTTTGAGATAAGCTGTGACTTCATATGTGTTGTACTTTACTACGTGTGGGTAGAGAGACCGATAGGGATTAAGATTTTGAGATACGAGGGTTCATGACCTGTTGCGCGCCTTCATTGCACCTAGCGGTTACACAATGGTGTGGTATCTGTGGGTAGAGTAGTGAATAGCAATAAGGATTATGACATAGGGGGAGATTAAACAAATAGCAAGCAGGTGGGAATTATAGAAGAGGTAGGGGGACACCGTGATGATCGGGATGATCCATGTACAGGCCAGGATCTTCTTGGTATGCGACTTGCTGTGCACCTTCATCGCGCTGAGAGGGTAAACGATGCCGTATGGGGTAGAGAAGAGAATAGCGATTAGGATAAGGAGGTAAGATGAAGTAAGGTAAAGTAAGGTAAAGTACATGGGAATGAAGACATGTATGATAATTAAGATTCTGGGTAAATATGGTCTGTGACTTACTGTGCACCTTTATGTTTTGTATGTAACAATTGTTAGGGGCACATGAATACAAGAAGAACCGCAGGGGGTATCCAAGGGCCATATGATCCCCATGGGTTGGACAGCCACCCGAGGACGACCCCTAAGATTCTTCTATATTTAAACACCCAAGCAAAAAACAAAATAATACAAGGAGCGGTACGTACAGCCTGTGAATACGCAATGCCACATATACGCACCGCTTGACGGCCGTGCGGGTGATAAAGCCAGCTGTAAGATTTAAGGGGTTTCCGTTCCAAGCAAAATTTAAAGATAAAGGGAGACCAATGGGTCAGGGGTGGACGTCCTTGATAGAACCTTTATGGTGGAACAAAGATAACCTTGCATATGTGCGTGAATGCGGAATGTTTCAGTATTATACCTTTGTATACAGATCCCTGCTTTCCCAATATATCTGTCCCCCAAAATGATGTCATGGAAAACCATGGTAGTTTGCCTATTCGGACCATGATCAAATAATTATGTGATGCTCATAGAAACTGGGTTGCATGGCATAGAAACCATTAGGCCACCAAACGCCACTATTAAGATCATGATGTCTATCTAAGGTGAAAACTTCTCACTTGAAGTGTCCAGTACCACCATGGGTTTAAACTGAGACTCTTCTATGAGCAGAGGAGTGACTCACAGTTGGACAAAAAACAGTGCACTAATTACACTGAATGCCCTCACATGGGGTAGACGTCAGTTGTGGTTAATATCATGCATGCACAGACATTCTGACACACCCTGAAACACATCAAAGCTACAAACTGATTGAAATGTACGATCTATAAATGTAAAACATGATCAAGTAAAGCAAAGCTGGGGTGACCCACACCAGTCCTTCCTTTCATCAACATCTATAGTGATTCCAAGTAGATACACTGACTACCTCCACAAGGGGTAGACCTAATTATGGTAGTGGTTTGATACCATGTATGCACGTGCATTGTGACACTACCTGAACCACAACAAACCTACATACACTGATTGAAATATAACATCTATAAAATGTAAAACATGATCTGTGAAGAATACTGACATGATCTGCACCAGAGTCAAAGGCCCTTTTCCCCAGTAGTATACTACTCACACGATGGTAGGTACATGTGCACTTATCGCATGTCATCCTACATAGACCTTGTGCAGACGTGGTCACGTGATCGCACTTTGGTGGTCACTACATGGTGATCAAGAGCACGTGGCTATGGAATAAATCGTAATTTATAAATTCTTAATGGCGGTAATAATGATTGTTAGGGATCATTCAGGTAAACTGTATTAGTCTAAAATAACACAAAACTCTTTTCTAAATCATTCATAATGGTGAATAATACCGACATCAGATTGATCAACAAGATGGCTGCCAGTCTATTTTGGGCAATTGTGACATCATCTGCACAATGTCTATGGAGACAAGGGGCTCATTGAAGAACAGTGATCGTTAAATGAAAGTGAGACAATATAGATCGTACGAAAAAAAACAAAAAAACAATATGTTATCAACATCATAAGGTTCGGTACTGATGATACATTACGGTCTATGGTCTTCAACCCCACCCTCTGGAAAAAAACACCTTGAATATGCTTAATTCAAAAATGAGCAAATGGACAAAAGATGTAATATGGCCTGCATGCTTAGCGTAGGAAATTGGTGAATAAGGGAGGGACTGATTGTCTGTGCTTAGGTCACAGAGCATATTGAATGACGGGGACATCAATTGTCGAGTATTTAGATAGTAAAATGTCGCCTCTATATACCATAACATAACGATGTAAAGTTCTACCTCTAATCGCAAACATAATATACTTTCTCTTACAGAACTACATGTAAGCCACCAGGAAGTGAGTATTTAGGTTAAGACCTGTAAGCCTCCCTCCGGGTCAGACTAGGATGTATATTAATCCGCTGGTATTATCGTTTAAAAAAGTATCTGTCTTCAGCCGGAACTACTTTCCTATAGCACCCCAGGAGTGATATCTCTGTGTGTAATCCCTTACTGTAATCTCTAGCAGGATTTGCTTGTCACTTGGGAGTAGACAACTAGTTGCAGATTTCCTCCATGACAAGACCTATGGCAATATAGTAATAACCAAAATAGACAGCATAGTAATAGGCCAAAGAACCACTTTTCTCTGAAGGCTTTGTTGAATAAATAATGCACCTTTTTGTATTGATATTGACTAAAGATCTGGGACACAAGAAACATCTCAAAAACCTTAATATTTTCTGTCACCTCCTGCTAGTTTGTCTTTTCCTATGTTCTCGTAAATTCACCAAAATGCTACTCTAATGACACATTAAGAGTGTGATGACAATATGTGTCCTGTTGCTGTACAACACTTTGTATAAAATAACATTTATGATATCTAGAAAGAACTCTTATCTTTCACTATATCACAATAAAAGAACGCAGAATGAGCTGTTTCTTACTGACCAGATGTATAATATATACAATATCTTCAAAGGTATCAAAGCCCAAACCAAATCACCTGTAACCCTAATTCATCATTTCTGGAGATAAGCAACTTTTATATCCCTCTTTATTCCTTAGTTGTGTCGATAAACATTATCTGACTTTGTTTCCCGCTTCTTCCAAGGCAGCAGGCCCAACCAATTGACCCTTCTGACCCTTTTAAGGATAAAAGGGACAGAATTATCATAGCCCCCAAATGGTTTGGGTCCCCTGGGATACTTTGGGTGAGCCCCGTAGGTGGCCTCTCTGTTCTGACGCTAGAGGGCAGTAGGGGTATGACGGGAGTACATCGTAGTGAATTCATTAAGGTCCTATTACACTATATGACTTCCAACTGCAATGTGACTATGATATGACATCACATCGTGCAATTCAGCCATTTAATAAATTTGATAGTCTGATATTTGCCGAGGAGGAAGGAAGGAATAGGAGGGTCCAGCGTGGCAAAACGTGTAACTGGCGACCGGGGCACCTCCTGCCGTCCGTCAGGCAGTTGGCGAGTTGTTTGCATTAAGAAGTATGGGAGCCCAACCTAAAAATGATCTTTTATAGGTTTCTGAAGCAATTATTGTTGTTTGAATCTTATTTTGGTATTATCTAGACTTATTTCTGTCTAAATCACAGAAATAAATTAGTGATTTACATTCAGTAATAATAATTATCACAGTGTTTTTGTCCGAATCAATGGCTGGTTATAGTCTTGCAGAAATTTGCTCATTAAGCTTCGGACATTCCAAAAAATAACTTTTAGTCCTTTAGTATTTCCCCACTCCATAGCAGAATACCAAAGGTAAATTAAACGTGGTCATTATAGTTATGATGGTGAGATGAGGCGAAAATGAATGAAAATGAGAAAAGATGACAAAGCCACCATTCAACATGGCACGATGGCTTTTGGTACAGATCATACATACAATATAGTATAGGACGAGAGTGGAAAAAGACATATTGGTATCAGATAATAAGTTAGTATATCAACAGAAAGACCATATCAATTCACAGTTTATTCAGTACTAGGCAACTGATTTTGTATCCAGTCTTAGTCGCTGACCAGCTGACAAAGAGTGGAAAGATGTTGTTCAGGAAAAAGTTGTACTGAATTTTTTAGGGTAGGAATTAGTTTAGACAATAAGAAAAGGATTGTTCCTACCTCTATGCATGAAACCATTTTGGGTGGCTCAAGCCAATTTAATACAATTTATAGGCTGATTTTAAAAGCATATCAGCCCAGGCGTCCTTAAGTTCGTCAGCTAAGTGTAGGCCATCCGACAGCCTTACATATAGATGTTTATATCCAGACTTACGACGGATATGAATTGTTCTTCCCAGCCATGGGGTAAGGGTAGAGTTAGCTTCATTCATAGCCACAATGTTTTCATTTATGATAGGAATAGCCAGGTCAAGCACGTTCTGCTGACCTGGTAGTGGGTCCTTGCATCTATGATATTTGGTCAGGTCCATACCAACCAGTTCACATACGGTAATTTTGGCATTCGGGTGAGCGTATCGGATTAAGTCCATGGCTTGTTGGAAATGTGTAGCAATATGTTGAACCAAAGCTTGTGTATCAGTGAAGGTGAAGGCATATTTACTAGCGAATTGGTCCCAAAAAGTGAAATCATTTATTCCACAGGCAGTAATTACCTTTGCATTCGGGTATCGATGTAACAGGTTTACAATTTCCGTCGCCACTCGGTTTATGCCGGCTCCTCGGAGAACGGTTACATATATACGCTTATCTCCTTGGTTTATAGAATCAATTTTAGACTGAAGACCGGTAAGCCGTGAGTCACCTACTATGAATATCGGTTCCATAGTGAACTTAGAAGGCTATGTATTTACTATTACACGAGTAGCTACACTGAAAGTCAGGTGTGTACGTGTCCGAGTCCGGGGCGGTACTGTGGTAGCGCGCTTGCTATAAATAACCTGTCATTCGGTCTTAGAGTGTTCGTCTATTTGTCTGAGATTTCTTCGGACGTCCTCAGTCTGTGTTCCTAACCAACTTTTACCAGGCAATTTAACATCTTTTCCGATTTTATCAACCATTTTCAGGGTGATCCCCCCACCCCAATATTTGTCAAGGGTTGTTTCAACCAGTTTTCTTGTGCCTGTTTGCAGAAGTTTGCGTTTTAGGTCCGGGTTCTGTGTATATTTTATAGTTAACAAATCGAACATAACCTGGTCCTTTATTCTGTCCCACTCAGGTGTGGATGGTATTGATCCACCGATTTGTTTTATTTTCCTAGGGTCTTTCTCGTTCAGAATTTGTTGCGCCTTTGCTAGATTTCCAGTAACTATTGCTTTTTGATGAAAAAAAGCTTGTTCAAGGGAGCAAAAGGTAAGCCCCTCGACAACCATATTCACAGGATAGAAATTTGAGAGGAAAACATGCTCTGAATTAAAGAAAATGACATCATCAAAGATACGTGTGTATGCGTTAGCCAAGCAGATATCCTCGGGTAGACGATACAGTGAAGTGTGGTCGTATGTTATTCCGTCGATGATCAGTGTGTCAGCTACTTGTTTGGATGCATGATTGTTTTTAATGGCCAGGTCGCACAAGGCTCTTAACTCATTTCGTTGTTTCCTGGTTTGGTCACTGATCACCTCATTAATCCAGATGTCCTTACACATAGGATTGGATTTAATGTTGCCCCTGGCTTTGTAAATCTCATTGCGTGTTGAGATTCTGGTAAAGGTTACCAGGATTGCTCGTGGTTTCCATTTTGAAAACACGCCTTCTCGGTAGATTTGATCAGTTTCATGTTTTGGGACAAAGATTCCCGTATCTACTAGGATTGAGTGAACAATAGATTTAAGATCTTCATCTTTTTTTTCTGGCACTCCCTGGATCCATAACGCGTTTTTGGATAGCATGTTACTACCTTTGTCTTTGTCTCGATTCATGTCAGCAAGCAGGGTTTCAGTGGTTTTAAGTTTGGCATTTAACTCAGTGATAAGTTTTTGCTGCTCTTTGAGTTGGTTTACAGTGTCCCCATACTTCTTTTTGAGATCTTCCTGTTTTCCCTGGTCAAAAGTTACTGACTCTTCAACCTTTACAATGCGATCGTTTGCTTGTTTAAGTGTGTCTTCACATTGGCTCAGGCGTGTGTTATGGTCGTCAAGTTGTTCCTTGATTTTAGGAATTTCAAGTGTATCTTGTTTGATTTTTTCTAATTTGGCATTTATGCTGGCCACTTCAGCGGGAAGGGTTTCAAAAGATAATGATTTTGCGATTAGTAAATCAAGTTTTTGGTTGACAGTTAATGGCAGAGTGGCAGTTTCATCGGGAGGTAGTTGTTGTGCTTTGCCTGTTAGATCAGTTACTGGATCAGCATTCTTTTGTTGATATGGTTTCACACAATCTTTCTCTAATTTCTTTTGGTTTCTTGTCCTTGGATCGTGGTCACTCATGTTTGTTGTATAATAAGAATTTATGACTTACAGTTTGTTGTTTTCATTTCCTTAATAGATCTAATGATAATCAGTCTGTTGAAATGGGTAAAAAGAGCAAAGCTTTACATAAACATGTTGTTACAGTGCATTCCAATGGCGGCGACCACCGGGTGAACCATCTCAGAGCATAGCGTATTATTGATCTTTGCATATGCCATAATTATGGTGCCAGTGAAAGGGCTGTACAATTAAACTTACATGCAACATCAGATCTGTATTTCTTATATTTGATATGTCCCAGCCAAGGTGCGACGTAATGGTAACGTTATGCGACCATACTTTTTTGGTTTGTCTGTTACTTACTAAATTGTCACATAACTGTTACATTATTTTTCTTGGAGGTTGAGACCTAAAAGTATTTTCTCATACTGTTCTGGTGAGGTTAGGTCAAGATCAAATTAAAATAGAATGTCATTGTGACATTCGGATTAGGTGAGATCCAGACTTCAACTTCACCTAAACAGAATGTTATTGTGATGTTTTGATTACATCAGGTCTTAACCTAACCTAAACAGAATGTTATGGTGACATCCTCATGAAGTGAGGTCTCAACCAGACCTAAACAGAATGTTAATGTGACATTCTTATTAAGTATCAGCCTCCTAATCAATGTTACAAGAACATTATTAGAACATCACAATGTAACATCGCAACAGCTGGTTGCAGCAACATTATTGTGATTCATTTAAAGTCATCGTCACTGTAACCTAACAGTGTAACGTAACAAGAACCAATCCAGAACGTTGCTAGAACGTTATTAGAACGTCATATCCCTGCCTGGGGTGACACTGGAAAAACTGCACTGTTACATGCACCATGGCAATTTTTTTAAATTGACAAGTGGCAACAGAGCCCCTCAATCAAAGGCCCCTTTTATGTATGGAAGACCATTAGGGTAAAACTGATTTTTAAGGCTGATACTATTCATGGGCAATTCTATAGGCATGGGGGTGAACTACCTCCTACTATCTCTTGCATATAAACTGCTGTTCTTTAATGCATATAAGTGTAGCACTCAAGTAACATATATTGTTTTCCATGAGCTTTATCCATAATTGATCAGTGCAAAGGACTAGAGATGGTTTTGTTATTTTCTACAAACCTCCCTGCCATTCTCAAAGGGACTGTCCATTGATTATGTATGTACAAAGGGATTGGGGTGGACGGGCAAAGGGTTAAGTACATTTGTATTGGGTATTACATACTGGAGGGGATGGGCAGGTCTACAAAACATATAAAAGTGCTTAGGTAAGTGCTGAAACGATCCTATAAGTGAGTTGTTTATGATAATTGGGCAAGTATTCATGAATTAAGGTGATTTTCCACGATGCGTTCAGTGGCACTTGCGTTACTTCTAATTAGGAAACACAAGTAAAATACCAACATGTTGGTATCTGAACGCAAGTAAAAATGCAAGTAGACTTGTGTTTTTACTTGCGTTCCATGAATGCAAGTACAACACATCGTGGAATATACCTTGTGTTCCACTCCAATTGTGTTCATCACTTGGTTTTGGAATGTTTCAATTGCATTGCCACACAAGCTGACGACGGAAGTGACCAGAACGCATCGTGGAATACAGGCTTTAGGGTAGGGTCCTTTTGATTTCCCCAAGATTTCCACGGATTTCCCTCCGGAATTCCCTGTGTGTTGACTTTTCACAAAAGTGTCCTCCTTGGCAAAAATAAGGACAAATTACGTACAAAATTGTCATTTTTCCGGGAGGCCACTGCAGGATTGGGGAATACACCCACGGACGGCTTCGGCTGGATAGCACCTCAACAAGGATTATACATAAAGCTGTATGTGGTAACTGGACACTGCCTATTTGTGCCTATGTGATCACTTTACTGCATATCTTAATCCCAGCCACCACATAGCCATAAATGGTCAATGTGGCCATGGGCTATCATTATTGATGTATGTATTTCAGAGGATTATGAATAGCTATTATAGTCTTCTGGTGCAGTACTATTTCTTGCATTCGCTGGCTGTGGACAGCCGCATAGAAACAGCTACAGACAATACAATCATATTTTATTGCTATCTGATTTGATTCTTGGTTGCTCCCGTCTGGTAATGCATCAATGTTGATTGCGTTCGTGTAATGCATGCATGGAAGGTTTCAATCTCACGTACAAAGAAAGTGTTCATAACATTTTGTCACAACCTAACTGAAGCATGATATTACAATAACATTTCATCATGGTAAGGTATCAACATACCCATATAATGACATGACTATTGCATGCAGTTTCAATAAGGAGCAGACTTACTGAAAATATGGTCACGAGTAATGTTAAATTGGTTTTCCTTAATAGAAAGAATGGATAAAAGTCAATAACATTGGTGTCCAAGGTGGCGCAGCAGTCGCTATCCCACATTGTCACAACTGAGTAGCGCTTCTTTATACACGTTACACCCTTTGGTAGAGGGCCATATTAGGGTCACACTCTGCCAATAGTGCCTGTCATAGGGCTAGAAATAACACCATTGGAAGTACAAAAACACCCTTCAAGGGAATAACATATGAGGGGAAAAACATCCGAGCCATCGATAAAAACAAGAAATTGAAGAAAATAAATAATGATAAAAAAAAGACAAAAACACCTGTGGGGCGACTCGAGCCCTCAGCTGGAGATCAGTTTAGGGTCGTCACTTTGATGGCCCCCCTGTCTGAGGGGTGGCTGTGAGGGGGGTTTCCTCTGAAGTCTGACAGAAATATTGGATTGGGGCTGTTTTTTGGCCCACTACTTGTGATTATTTGCTCCTTGTGTGATCACATTGCCGGCGGCAGGTTGACATCCGCAGGGTGTGGAGGCGGTGGGGATAACGCTCAGATGGGAAAAGAGTCCAAATCGCCTTTTGGATTAGGTTTCAACTGGGACATTTTGTTATGAGGGGGATGTCAAATACAGAACATTATCGAGCTGCCCTGGGACAATGGAACACCTCAACCTTAGAATGAAGTAGCCGTACCATACCAGAGCAGGGGGAGATCTAGACATTTTCAAAGTAGGAGGAGGGAGTAAACATTCCCACTGGACCCTCCAGGTCCGAGAATTTTACATTAAGAAAAATAAATATTTGGTCAAAATAGTGTGTGTGTGGGGGGGGGGGGGGGCGCGAAGGGCTCCCCTTTAAATCCACAACTGTCACAAAAATGCCATATTAGGCAACCGTTAGAGAAGCCATTCTAATGATAAGAGATGTTACACGTTATTTTTCACACATAGATGTCACACACACTGTCACAGAAGCAGTGGGAATAGGCCTAACGTTTGGATGGGAAAAGAGTTGAAACTGCCTTTTGGATTACGTCCCCCACCCCCCTACAATGTTATTGTAACAATCTGGTTATGTTCTTTCACTAAAGAATAACATTTTTCCAACATTCTGTATTGGTAAGGCCTAAAGTAACAATTATGTTACTGTCACTCAAACATTTAGCAAGTAACAAACTGACAAAAAAAATGGTTGCGGAATGTGCCACTTACATCTCTGTTTGCCTGGGACTTCTGTGCATCTAATTTTGGATTAGTTTTTCAGGGCATTTCTATATGAACGTGATGTCAAATTTTGGGAGCCATCCTTAGATAACATTCTTGTGGATGAAGACTTCAACCCTACTATAAGGTTTCCATACCACATCAATGGTAGATTAAAAGATTCTATCATGAGAAATGCAATGCCAAGCAGTCACATAATAAAAATACTAACAACCCATATTGTTAGGACACCTTGCAAACTCTAGCATCATAAATCTTTAAAATACCTTACAAGCATAGATAGAAGGTTCATTTCTTATATAACGTTTTTTTCATATAAATTTGATACTTCTACTTTACTTATCATTCACACACACAAGCATACAAACACACACACACATACATGCACGCCCACACACATTCACACACATACTTCACACGCACATACACACCTTTACACAGACATAGGCATACACTAACACACACACACACACACACACACACCCCTCACACACACACACACACACACACACACACACCTCACACACACCAAAACAGACATGATTAATCTTTGACATTTCTATAAGCATTTAAATGAAGTTGGTTCATTTCATCACATTTCATATGATCTTGATATGTGTAAAACCCTTATCAACCATCTTCATAAAATTATGGGGTAAAGAACAAGAAAAAAAGCCAAATGGCAACTAACACGTGGAATGGCGTCAACGAGCAACACTTCAGTATTTTTCACCAGATTAGATCCTCCCCTTTCAGAGCCACGTTCTCAAACACGTACACATAATGACATGTGCACATGCAGACGCACATGAATGCACTTACACATAAACATACTCATGCACATTCACACACGAGTACATAAAAACAAACACACACATGTACCCACACACACTGATGCACATAGTTCAGACAGTTACACACACATACACACACAGTCATACACTCACACATAAACACATGTAGACACACACATCCCTCTCCCACACACTCACTTCAATAATTAATCTTTGACATTTTTATGAGCATTTGAAGATGGTTCATTTCTTCACATTTCAAATGATCTTGATATGTCTAAAATCCTTATCAACCATCTTCAATTTCATATGGGGTAAATAAAAAAAACCAGGTCCAAATGGCAACTAACGCGTGGAATGGCGTCAACGAGCAACACTTCAGTATTTTTCACCAGATTAGATCCTCCGCTTTCAGAGCCACGTGCTCAAACCGGGCTCTCCAATGTAATTGATTCTTCTACCGCATTTAGCCGAAACCTGTCTAGACTGTTAAAGACGGCTAAGACCCCGGATCCAGCGTCCCCCCAGCGTCCCCCCAGCGTCCCTGCAGCGTCCCCCCAGCGTCCCTCTACTGTTTCAACTTAAGGAGACGCGGCGTTCGTGCCTGATTTCACTGAGCGGCGGAGCAGACGACATTCGGACCAAACGACGGGGTCTCAGGCAAAAAATGGCGGGAAATCAATGTTCATGATCCTTGTTTTTCTGTGACAAGATGGAGGACTACCTTTGGTGTCAGTGATATTTTTTATCATAATAATTATAAATTGGAAATGAAAGAAACGATACCTTGGTGCCTTCGGCAGGATCTTACTGAAATGTATCTAAAGTGATTTGAAATACTGTATAGATGGATTTCCATCCATACTATCAATGCCAATACTATATAACTGCAGTATGTTCGTTATGAATATTAAGAACATTTTTCTAAACATGACATCAACGAAAGAAATCTCTAACAAAGGCTGTTCCCTCTTCAGTTCATGCTTGCGATTGTTTGTTCCGTTCGGTCTTCGAGATGGGGGGAGGACGGGCTCCAAGGAATCCTGGGGGTCCTGAACACCCATTTTTCTGGACCCTTAAACTACAAAAAGAGGGGAAAATGTCTTTTTGCTGCCCCTCTCCTTTCAAAAATCCTGTATCCGCCCCTGCGCCAAAAAACAAAATCCCATCTCCCTCCCTGTTCAGGCTCCTTCTTCTCAGTTCCAATAATTTCCGTATCCCCCCCCCCCCTTCAAATTTTGCCAGAATTGTCAGATGGAACCCAAAGACTTACTTGTGACCTCTTCAGATTTAACTGGCATCCCTTCAGATGATGTCTAACTGAGATCCCATCAAATTTTGAGGTAAGGGATGGCATGATCTTTTCAGTCTGGCCTATAGACAAATGCCCAGTTTTCCCAGACCTCTATATCATAAGCCTCCCATCCCGCTACCATTGTAGAACTCTTCCAACCACTGCCCTGATATCAGCCATCCTCTACACCAACTCCCAAACTCAGATAACTTTGTCAGACTCTTTAAAACTCTCCTAAGGCTCCATCCAAGCGATTTCATGACCCATTCGAACGCCCTCTTGCGGATCGAACTGATCCCGGATCCGCGAAGCAAACAAGGGCTCCTTTGGTAAAACCTCCTATAAAAAAAACTGAAAAAGCACCCCGCTTCACAAAAAGAAAGTTCAACAAGGCCTGGCTGAGGCAAAAAGGGCTTAGGCCCTTTGTGGATGCCCTTGACCCTGAGAGTAATTGGACACTGAAGGTCACGCCACGGTCGATGGGTTATCGGCTTTCACTTTCTTTTTCTCTTTTTTTCTATTTTCGTTTCTTTTATTTGACTCGATTTTAATGCTCTGAGGTTGAGGGGGAGGGGTCACAGAAATAGAAAGGTTAAGGATTCCAACACTTGTACCAAATTCCAACGGTTGTTTTTCTAGTTACTATTCTGCAGGGGCGTAGCCAGCCTTGAAATTAAAGGGGGTTCCAAGTAACATTGAGGTGATTCATGGTAAATTCAAGGGGGTTTAACTTATACTTTCACAAAATCTCTAACTAATATTTTGGGATCTAAAAGGGGTTCCAAACACCAAGACACCCCTGCCCCCCGACTACTTCACTGAAATTCTCACATTAGCAGATAGCTTATTTACAAAATTCTAAGCACTTGCAGATTATAATGACTAACGTTGTAGACAAAAAGCACATCTCACTTCATTGTATAATATCATTATAGTTTGTAGATATGATGCATAATGTATATATGTTGATTTACAGTTTGTTCCGCTGGAAGTGGGCAAATGGGGAAAAAGAAAGAAAAAGAAGCACAGAGTAAACTTTAGAGACTATGCAGGTTTTTGCCATGATATTTATCTGTTTTGAATACATTTCAAACTAACTGAAAAATATCCAATGATAGGTTCTATCATGTTAAACTACAGAAAAACTGAGATTACTGTAGCATTGTACTGTGATCTAGTCTACAGTTAAAGTATAAAATAAGACATTTTGAGGGCATGTTTCTTTTGACAATATAATAACTGTATTAATTGTCTATCTAGGCTTAAAATGTCGAATGTTTGTGTTTTCAAACTAGAAACGATGTACTTAAGTTACCATAAATTCAATTTAACATTAAACGTATGCACCGAAAAAATGCCAATCTTGATGCAGTCACAATACAATCAAATCTATTTTGTTGAGCTTCTGAACTAAAAGAGAGCATCATCTTGCTGCTCTCTTTCTTTCTTGATCTCTTTCTCTGTATCAATAATTTTCTTCAGGAAAATCAAACCCTTCCCCCTTAGTGCATACGTACTTGATGGAAGGCCTCTAAGTGAAACGTCAAACAGTCTTACTGTCAAAGTGAAATATGTGTGGCCATCAATCTCTCAAACCAGCTGTTTACGGAACAGTAGTCGTAGCGCCATGAATACAATCACCAATTTCACAGATGGCTGCTTTCAATATGAAGCTCTTCAAATTGAATAACATGAGATTTTATTTTTGTTCTGTCCCTATTAATGTTGTTGTCTACGGCGAAAGGCAGGAAGCTTTCCTGGACTAGGTGGTCTGTATTAACAGTGGACCAAAGAGAAATATCTAGCATGTATTTTACTTTCATAGTGTTTAATTCATAGTGTAAATTTCAATTATGGGCCTTCCATTAAGTACATACAAATCAAGGGGGGTCTGATATTTTTGAAAATGTGCGAACGTTTGTGTACAAATGTAATGCATATCTTTACCCTAGGTGGGGTGGGGGGGGGGTCTGAGAGTTTTAAAAATGTGCGTACATGTATACTAAATGGAAGCCCCTTATAAGTATCTCCCAGCTAAAGGCATTTTACATTTCTTGAAATTAATTGAGCACTGATTTGAAATTCTCATAATGATAATCCTTTCTAATAGTCAGACATATTCTCAGGCTTATGATAGACGTAAGGTTAATTGGATCTCAGCTGCATGAAATAAAAAGATGTCTCACAAGAGATTAATTGGATCACCGTGACAGTGATACGTCAAGTAGTCTGTCACATAAAAACCCTCAATTTCAATGTGAGTTTCAATCATACTTTAATTAATGCTTTTTACATGAATATCCATTCAATGATACCCCTGGTGCAAAGCATGAATTTGTAACCAGGGACAGATACAGGATTTTGGAAAAGGGGGTGCGCACATAGGCAAAGCAATAAAACGTCACGCATTTGTGTGCCCACTTGTGACAGGGGAGGTCGATGTGTGTGTGTGTGGGGGGGGGGGGGGGGTCATTTAACCCTAGAAGTCTATTTTAAGATTACACCGTGCCCAATTCGGCTATGTAAGAAATACGAACAGAATATTAATTTATTTTGTAAATATTGTATGATCAAAAAGACCTTTTGTGGATACAATTGGCTTATTCCAAGGGTCAAAGTGACTAATTGTACAATGGAAACAGTTAGGGTTTGATTGGGAAGTGTCAAACTCTCCCTGTTTTGCCAAAATCCAGCATCAATTTTCAGCCACTAATAAAAGAAATCCTAGCCTGACAATTTATGCATTTTTAGATCGAAATGCCTATTCTTCAGAACTGTTTACATAATTGAATTTGCCCCAGTAGAACAGTCACAATTCAACAGTGAACCCGTTGCAAAAGTGACATCCTTACAGCAAACTCTTGCTGTTGCGATAATTTGATTATGTGACACGCCGCAGAAGAGCAGCAACAATTCAGCCACAGGACCCATGGCAACAGGGATGCTGTCATTAATTATGTGAAGGGCCACAGCGATTATGCCATAGTAGGAGGCTTCACCAAACACTACTCCTTATCCAGCCCAAATACCCTGAGAAACCCATACTTTGTGGGCAATGCACACATCAAATGACAGGACCCATATTGTATGGCCAAACAAGCGCGCCCCTGTCGGATACCCCAAACCTCAATCATGTCTCGACCGTGGTTTGGTGGTCCCAAATGATAAAGGGTGCCAAGTGACAACCAATGTAACTAGTACTATTTTGGTGACACCCAATAATGTCTCCTGAATCTAACAGTGTGATGTTGCACGACGACGGTATTGTAACATTCTCGTCATGTCTTTTCACATTAATATAAAATTCTGTTTTGGTAGGGTCTCTGAAATGTTATGTTATTATAACATTCTGTTTTTGTGAATCTCAGCCTTGGTTGGAATAACATAACTGTTAAATTAAAAATTAAGCAGGTAACAAACTGACCAAAAAACAGAACAAAACAAAAATAATCCCTGCAACTTTTAAAAAAACATCATCATCTGTCATGGTATACCAATCCAATTGGACAGTCATACAGTACCAAGTGAAGACTAATAAATGCCCTGCTTTACATCTTTCTCTATCTCTTGATCATATCCCTTATCCATTTATCTGTATCCAAAATAAAAGCCATTCCTATTGAGTCACAATCAATGTATTGTTATAGGAGCAAAGGAAGGGGTGAAACATTTCCCCACCATAATTATATTGCGGTCCACATAACGTTCGATGTGGTATTCCCTTTCAATTATTTCCTCAATTTTCCATTTCATGATGGCCCTGCTTTGGTCTGGGCATAGTCATTATGGCCCAACTGATCGACAGAAAGACTGACAAATGAACTGAAAGTCCTTGAACCTATGGAGCAACTTATGCATTAAACACTTAGCTTAATATCCTCTCAATAGCCTAATGCTCCATTAAAAGTTATTTTTGGAGGTAAAATTCACCCATCTCTGACATTAAAGTGAGTCTGAGTTGGCCTTAGGGGAAGATTGCCATGCGGTTAACGAGGATAAATGGTTTTCGTCCTAAAGGTGGTATTACACTACACGACATGAGCTACGATACGACAATATCACAGAGAAAATGCACATATCCGAGACAAAATTCTTTGTTACACGCATATGGAATACTCTAAATTGCCAATTTCAAACAATCATATCACTGCTGCATACAACCTTCTTATAATATCGTCATATTTTGCCGATATCGCAGCTCAAAATTGTGTCGTGTAATTGGGCCTTAAGAGGCAGACCCTATGGCTTCAACAGGCCAGCGGGTCTAGGGGGAGTCAATTACTGGGATTACTGCCAGTGAATGTCTTCTTGACATGACTTTTATACCTCTTAAATCTTGGAGATCTGCTAAGGGAGCCACAGACTTAATGTTAAGGGAGCCACAGGCTGGGGGTTTATGTGTGAAGATGGCTTGGGCAGATACAGGATGGAGAAGGGGGTTTCACATAAAGGCTAAGTACTAAAAAGGCTGTGCATTCTTATGCACACACTTCAGTTTTTTCATACATCGTCGAGCGTAAGAAAGGAAGGGGGGGGGGGTGTCAGGTCCCCCTGTATCCGCTCCTGTTAATATGTCTAGAAATAGCCTGCTTATAAAGGAATTAATATTAACCTTTCAAAATTCCGAGTGACTCCAAATTGACACTGACTTGCAGTTGGCTGAGTCACAATTGGCCTACTGGGTATGGGACTAAAAGCAGGGGAGTTCTTCTCATGCAAAATGATGCACTCAAAGAAGGAATCATGCCCCTGAGAGCTGTGTCCAAGAAAAGGGAAACTATTTCCTGCCCAAACATGGCCTCAGGTACTTCTGGGATGCAGAAGGTTACGCAAAACTGGTTTGCCAGCGGTCAACTCAGAAATGAGTCTTGACTCTTTGAAGTTGTCTTTGCCAAACACTCAGGGGCGCCGATCTGCAGTGCAGAGGGAATGTCCTGTGGCCTGTTGCCTGTTGCACAATACCTATCGTTACAACGCAAAGTAGCAAATTAACGACACCCTTCATAGCAACTTTGCGCATTATTATGCACATTTTCACCCTAAAAATAAACCTATTTAGAATGATGTTAATAACCTGTTATTCTTATAATTTGTAACCCTATAGCGCCCATCATAGATCCATTTAAAGAATTCAATTTGATTCTGTAGAAACAAAGATATAGGCCTGAGGGTTTTGCAACAATAATATCGTAACTAAGATATGGTTGTACCGTTATCTCTCGTATAGCTATCTTAGATGTATGTTGTTACAATAAATCAGTGTGCAACGGGTCACCGTTGCACAATGGTCTATCATAACAACAACGATAGTACAAAAGAAAGATTAATGACTTGATTACATTTATTAGTGACGATGTCATTAGTGGCGCCCCCTATGAGAGTCCGTGCACATCTTTACAACGTGGCTGCCTTTATTACCATTTTCGTGACGTCATCGACAGTTTGTAACGTAAACAAACGGCAATGACATCACGAAAACGGTAATAATGGCAGGCACGTTGTAACGGTGTGCACGGGTGCTCATAGGGGGCGCCACTAACAACAACGTCATGAAATTTCCGTAGGCGACGGCCGCGCTTGACTATCTTTGTGCAGCTATGATATTCTTGATAACAATGCAAACTTTAAAGGGACGTTTTCGTCCGTATGAAGGAAGTGAATTGATACATTGTAACTACCTAAACAGCGCGCCAAATGAGGTTGCGTCATTACGTTCTAACGTCGCAAAACACGTTGCCGGCCGTCATGTCGTGAGGTTAATGTCGGCGGACCTAAGCTTAACAACGCATGGACTAGAACATCCCTTTAAGTATGTATTATGCGCAATACCAACATCTTTGTTATGACATCTTTGTTGAGAAACTTGAATCTGTATAATTATTGATATATGAAAGCACACTAAAGGTCTATATGAATGTGACTCATTTACAGCATTCTAAATTCGGTTTTCATGGGTGTAAACAAATTGCCTAATAATGTTCAAAGTTGACCATGTTCATTGTTGAACGACCGATTCTTGTTATGGTCGCTATTGTGCAATGGGTCCCTGCTGCTGAAGGTGTGGCTTGTGCTTTCTCACATCATTCACTGTACGTTTCCTTCCTTTCCCTTTGCATGCAGAAAAAGCTTTGGAGACGACTCTATTCCCAGTTTAGGTTTGGTATGTAAATCTAAAGAGGAGGGGGAGGTAAAAACATATTTTACAATTGGCTTGAAGCCGCAGTCCCTTCCCTGCATTTATAACGTTAGGGGCTCCACCCTTTACCCTAACAACGTCACAACCGGTGTTGTATTTTGCAATGTTAGAACATGATATGGCGCGGCGGTACGGGAGATACAACGTAGGAAATTACATCCACCAAGAGGGCGATACGCTGGCTTTATTTACGGTTGTTCTAGGAATTTTGATCAATGCTGGAAATCTCCCGACACATTTGAAACTTTGGCAATTTCCTGACCACAACTAGCTAGTAACAGGTACCTCTTCATACAATTTCCCCTTCAAGTATCTTTTTTGATAAGGCTTACATACATAAAGTGCATTTCCAGGAAGCAGAGAGGGGGGGGGGGAGGGAAGGGGAGAGGAGTGAGGGAAGATGGTTAGGGGAAATGGTGTTTAGTTGACATTTGAGCCTTTGAGTAGGGGTTCTAATAGGATGGTAGGGTTCTTGGGCCTAGAGTTATATGATCAGGTTAGGAAATCCTAAAGTTGTATGTCTATGTACCTGTTCTAACTGCTGAATCCAAAGATTGATGACGGTTTTACATGTCATTACATCAACTGTATATTTCATTTTTCGTAAGGCATCTAATATTATGTCGTCATTTCAAATTTATTCGGCATATTGCTTAAAGGTGTCAAGAGCCCAGGGCCCAGGCAGATAGAACTGTCAAAATCTATGGTCTCGGTGTCGTTGGCTCTTCATTTTATATCAATAATAGTAAGGATTTTTTATTACTTTATAATTATTTGGCTTTCCGAACACAAGGCTGTAAAGGTTTCCTAGTTTCATTGTATTCCCAGCTATAATGTTATACATTTAGAGAATACAACCTTTGTATACATAGTGTGAATAATCACCTGAGAATCAGTACTTACTTCTTATTTCAGTAATGCATTTAGCAAAATTCAGCATCAAAGATATATTTACATGACTTAGTTAAAGAGCTCGAAAAATGATATTCTTAATCTTCATTGAAAGCACTGTTGAGAAGATACATGAGAAACTGAAAGTATAGCATAAGGCTGTCAGAAAGACTAAAATCTCACTTCTTTGGACTTTTGAAAAGTCTCCTGAAAAGCAATTTGACCAGCTGTCGTCATGGTTAATTCCGGAACTAAGCACCCATGCCGGAACCTGGGAGCCAAAGAAGATCACGGGGCATAAAAAGGAAACACAAAAAAATGAAGAAAAGAAGAAAACCGTCTGGTAAAATCAATGTCCATGACCCTGGACTTAATGTGACGTGGCTTACAGACCTAAGGTCAGTTCTACTTGGGGCGGGTTGTGGTAGTTAAAATACTGCTGCCGGAGGGATGGGGAACCGTGGCCAGATGTATGAATTTAAAAACTGCTTCTAGAGGGTTAGAAAAGGAACTGTGTATATGTTAAAACATAGTAAGGGAATAACGATAGGGAACTAGGATTCTAGGACAACTACCCCTGGGACAACTACCCCTGGGACAACTACCCCTGGGACAACTACCTCTGGGACAACTACCCCCTAGGACTATTACCCACTAGGACTATTACCCCCTAGGACTATTACCCCCATAGTACAACTACCCCTGGGACAACTACCCCTTAGGACAACTACCCCTTAGGACAATTACCCCTATGGGTAGGACAACTACCCCTTAGGACAACTACCCCTCTAGATAGGACAACTACCCCTATAGGTAGGACAATTGCCCCTTTAGGACAACTACCCCCATAGATAGGACAACTACCCCTATTGGTAGGACAACTACCCCCATTGGTAGGACCTGCCCTTGGTGTTCAGGGCCGGGCAAAGGGGGGATAGGCCAACCAATAGTTATAGTTGTTCTATCAATGGGGGTAGTTGTCCTACTAAAGGGGGTAATTGTCCTATCAAAGGGGGGTAGTTGTCCTACCTATAGGGGTAGTTGTCCTACCTATGGGGGTAATTGTCCTATCAAAGGGGGGTAGTTGTCCTACCTATGGGGGTAGTTGTCCTATCAAGGGGGGTAGTTGTCCTACCAATAGGGGTAGTTGTCCTACCTATGGGGGTAATTGTCCTATCAAAGAGGGGGTAGTTGTCCTACCTATGTGGGTAGTTGTCCTATCAAGGGGGGTAGTTGTCCTACCGATGGGGGTAGTTGTCCTATCAAGGGGGGTAGTTGTCCTATCATAAGGGTAGTTGTCCTATCATTGGGGGTAGTTGTCCTATCTGTAGGGGTAATTGTCCTAAAGGGGTAATGGTCCTATATATAGGGGTAGTTGTCCTATCTAAAGGGGTAGTTGTCCTATGGGGGTAGTTGTCCTATGGGGGTAGTTGTCCTACCCATAGGGGTAGTTGTCCTAAGGGGTAGTTGTCCTAAGGGGTAGTTGTCCCAGGGGTAGTTGTCCTATGGGGGTAATAGTCCTAGGGGGTAATAGTCCTAAGGGGTAGTTATCCTAGGGGGTAGTTGTCCCCAGGGTAGTTGTCTCAGGGGTAGTTGTCCCAGGGGTAGTTGTCCCAGGGGTAGTTGTCCTGTCACCGGAACGATCTGTACAAGGTAAAACACCATTTCTGGAGAAGTAGGGAAATGGATGTATGAAGTAAAATACCTCTGCTAGAGGGTTCGAGAAATTGCTGTATCTGTATGAACACCACCACCGAGGAATCAGCTGAATCGATTCTCCCTACCAAGGATAGCTAAATAACAGTATTTTATGCACCTGCAGGCTAATTTGGACTAATTTTGTCGACAAATTCCCTAGACAAACTATAGAAAATTAATGAATAATTGTATCTAAAGTGAAGGAATTTTCAAACAACTTCGAAAATATCAAATATATGATCAATAGTTTTTCGACATAATTAAGAATAAATAATGACATTATTAATGAAAACTTATATGTTAAAGCCATGTGGTTTGTCGACATATTACCCAGAATGCATCCTGATAAAGGCTAACCTGCAGGCAAAGCTATCAAATCTAGCTATCAGTGGTTGGGAGAATTAAAGTACTGCAACCAGGGAAACGGGTGTAATATAATAAGACCGCAGGGGGGACCTCAAAGGTCTGTCTTTAATCTGTCACCCAAGAGATATTCAAAATAGATATGCTAAAATATCTGAGAATCAGGAGTCCACAGTGAGCGGTACATACAGGATGGCAATAACACCTTGCCTCAATATGCACCTCACGTCAGCCATGCGGGTGATAAAAGTAGAAATGCCAGTTCCAAAGGACATAATATTATGTCTTTGGAAGAGGCATTTCGTCTTATACATATAGGGAATTATGTGGGGAGAGCAAGGAAATAATTCCAGAAAATCAAATGTAAACCCTAGAAAGAACATAATACTATTTCGTCGGGACCCTTAGGGCAAATGTCAGGACTTTCATAATGCTCAGGAAAACCTTTAGCATGACAATTTCGACGGCCTGTGTAAACCCCGCTTAAAGGGAGCGTCAGTTTGATGAATAACTCAACGTGTTCGGAATATCCATCGAGAGTCATGCCATTTCTTATTTTAGTAAATCCCCAGTAAATGAATGAGGATTTTGTCTAGCATTATAAACCTTCCGTCCCTCTCTAAGACTCTACAGAAGACTTAATCAAAGGCGCACAGTGCACAGCATCAGGGGAAGGCCTCTTAGCTTCTTACGGTGATGTATTTAGATTGAATACTCTGCCGTTGTCTTTTTAAGGATTGATGTTCTTGTTAGCTTTTTCTATATTGTAAGGCAGTGTGTTTTGTAACTCACCATACATCAGCGTCTTGTTATAAGAGGACCCCGTGGGGGTCGTCAGAAGGGTGCCAGACGGCCAAAGGGTGAAGCCTGTAGGCTGTCTTGCATCCCCGAGGTTCGTCCGGCACCCCGAGGACGACCCCTTAGGGTCTTCTATATTTTATCACCCAAACATTTTCCAAATATGTCTAAAATACTGTAAATGAGGAGTGGTATGTACATCCTGTCAATACGCACTGACTCTTGTAGGTATCGCTGCTCGGCCGTGCGAGCAGGTGATAAATAGTTAGGAATAGCCGATAAAGTTATCATTTCCTTTCCCTTAACTGATAAAAAGGATTCCACGAATACAGAACCTCCAACTCCCCTTGGGCCAAAGTACTCATTGGATAGTTTCACATGTATTTAGCCATAGCTTAGTTTAGAAATCTCATTCATCCACATATTTAGAATGACTTATAAACTTTATCAACTGTGACTCCAGCAGTGGTTGCTCTAGAGAGTTATTTGAGGATTTTCTGAAAAAATTAGCGTAAAATGTAAACCCTTTTCCAGTAAGAGTTCCACCCTTAATACGGTTATCCAATTTTTCTAAATTCTAGCTCAGCTTCTAGCAAACATTGATATGAAGTAGGGGCGGCATACGCTAGAACGGTGGGTCGTGGCACTGCACTCTGATAGTCCCTGATTGACAACTAACAAGGGCATTTGATGGAATGTGTACGTGTGGGGAATAGAGTCTACAATCAGTTTGTCTGAAGCAAATCACAGAATATTTACCAGGGCTGTGTTATATTGGAAATGTTAATCACTGAATTAAAACTTATTAAAGGGTAATTAGATCTAAATGAAACCTTAAGAAATGGGACATGCAGAACAAAACAAGAGGCTTGGATTGCTATTTGCAACTTACATATCAAACTATAAAAAAAAACATTGTTTCCTTAGTTCACATTAGTGATACGGTCATCAAACATTCAAATAAAACCTTATAATGTTTCTGCTTTTAACCAATATGGCCGCAACGCCATGAAAGAACAGTGCTTTCTCTCAAGGTCTATTTTCAGCTCAGCAAAGTGATGACTAGAAACCAGAGAAGCATAGAGCAATGAACAAATTTAAATATTGGCAGGAGTGACGGGGGAGCCGGGGGAGGGGGAGGTAGGTCCTGGGTGCCTGGAACCCCTTTTGATATTCGCAAACTTCTCAAGAAAGATACTGAAAAATCAAGGGTGGAAACCATTTTATTTTACCTCGAGCCCCATCGATGTTACTGATAACCCCCTTTGATTTGAGGGCTGGCTACTCCCCTGGGCAGTGATATATTGAGATTGACTAGGAGCGTACTTTGTATTTTAAGTGGTCTCTAGAATAGTCTCCTTGGTAACCACGTTAAGCAACATAAATGAGGGGTGGTCTGATGGAGGGGGCAACGTGTGGGGAATATAGGACTGTAGCCTTTGTCTACTGCAGCTTTTGGAAGTTGAAACCAGAGAAGGGAAATCCAGTATGCAGACCTGTATAAAGGGGGGAGGGGTGGGGATGCCCCCCCCCCCCCCCCCCCCCTCAAAAGATTATTTTCAAAAACTCCCACTTTTCCCAACGGAAATTCATTATAAAAACGCCTCAAAATGGGAAGAAAATATTAAAAAGTTCCACTTATTGCTCCTCGCCTTCCCACTTCTTTCAGACTGAAATATCCCAATTATACTAAACGTTTCTAGAACCTTTATACGGCCCTGGGTCAGGAAAATTATTCTCGATGAATTCAATAAAACTGCGAGTAGATGAGTTGAGGGTAAACCCAGAAGTACCTTGTTCCCCGTCTGTCCACTCAGAAAAGTAGGACATATCATTCTTTAAAATAGAAAATAACCTTTCTTCCCGTTTTTAGAACTATGATGCGTATCCTTTTGCATTAAGAGTTCGAGTGGACAGACTGGGACTTTATAACAATGCCGACTTAGTTAAGGTATCAACATCCAAGTTTCAATATGTGACAGTCACTCAGTGGCGTATTGGGAGTCAGGGGGCTGGGGCGGTCACAGGCAAAAAGGGTGATTGCTCCCTCTAGACCGATTGACAATTTTTTAATTAACCTACATTCCTTTATTCGTACATGTAATGTCATATTAATTCTACTACTGTATGAGCTGGGGGTGCCCCGTCTCTAGATGACTGACTCTGGATCCACCCGGGCCTTGGTGGTTTTGGAAAGGACAAATGAAAGGAAATGTTTATGCAACGTTGCAGTGACATTTTTGGAGCCCTCACAAGTCTGTCCGATACGAATCCTGAAAAGAAAGAAAGAATTTCGTCCTTTCATGACCTTGTTACCTCTTGCATAATAGGACCTTACACCCAAAACAGTCGATGGCTACTACTGCTCCCTTAAAATTTGTAATTGTTTGCTCATTGGCCCTCTATTTATGGCATTCTCAATCCCTTTGGTGGTTGTTGGGCTGCTGGCTGCTGGCTGGTTTATGGCCATACCTACCAATAACCAAAGCATTCTGGGATATAGGGTGGAATTCCCACCTAGAAATGGTTGCTGGTTAACAGTCCCAGTTTGAGCAACTAGCGGACATGGATGCTACTACAGTCTAATCACGATTGTCCCGGTTCAGCCAATCAGAGACACCGGAACTTCATTGTTTATGACTGGAACTAGTTCGTCAAGCCACCATAGACTATAGCAGCTATTTCAATATACCCAGGTGGAATCCATAAACTTAGTTTGAACACGGTATCAGTATACATGGTGGTGGAACATGTGTGGCTTACAGCATATCATTCTTGGCTGAGTAGCACAATTGATTGAATTATACAGGTTTTTAAACTATGTATGAAAGCACAGCAAGTATTTCATAACGATCTCTGTTGCTACGAACGTTTTTATGTAGAATTATAAAAACTGTGGGCAGTTTGAAATTGCTGTTGCACAACGAAAGTTATGTGAAAGGACCCGAAACTTGGACAAATCCAATTCAAACATGCATCACAAACTCACATAAGACAAGGGTAAAAGGTGATTGTAAGTTATGATATTCAAACTCATGTTTACTCTCAAAACTCTTAAATAAAACCCCTGCATTTGTATAAACTATTTTGATATTAACGTAATTGTAAAGTGGGATGAGGTTTTTAGCTGTGATCCATTTGAGGACAGTTAAAGTATGTGTACCATGAAGAAATGAAGTTATGAGATTAAATGGATTCAATTGTGGTATTGCAGAAAAAAGTATTTCATTATGATTCGCAGCAAATTATTTAAGATTGTACATATCATCTTTCATTATATTATTCACCAGATTCACCAGATATACATCACTGAAAAAGATAAGCACGGCAAGGGAATTATAGGAAATTCATTATTAACTCACAAACTCACATAAGGAAACCTGAACACCCAATAGGGTAAAAAGTTATTGTAAGTTATGAAACACAAACTCATACATACCTTCAAAACTCATAAGTAAACCCTGCATATGTATAAATTGCCATGAAATAAGGTGGAGGTAAAGTGGGATAGTTTTCCAGCTGTCATCCAATATTAGGACTGCAAAGCGCTATACCCACTAGGCAATTTTGGCTGAGTTGGCCGACTCATTGGCCCTAAACTCGGCCGATTCTAATGTTAGAAATGGCCGACTTTTAGGGTCGATTCAGATCAAACATGTAATTTCAATATCCCATACTGACAGGTGATCATAAGAACTGGCCGTTTCTCCTAGCCACCCGTGGCCCATCATCGGTAAAATCACCTATTGGGTATGGGGCTTAAGAATATGTATAAAACAAAGGAGCTTCATGAATATAAAGTTGATACTAAAAAATTTTGAGAGTGGTATTGCAGGAAGATTTCATTATGCTTTGCAGCAGGTTATTTAACATTCATATATATTATCTTTCATTATATCATGATCAGTCTTTTCTAATATGTGTTCTGCTAGAAATAATATGAACAAAATTACGGTATCACGTATAGATAGTTTAGTCGATTGAAAAGTTGGCCTATAACAAGTGAAAGCGTTCCCTTGGAAAGCGACCTAAAAAGTAAATGGGGAATATATAGTCTTACCAGCCATACATCTCTACAAAAAGCACGGGAAGGGAATTAGCAAATACATTGTCTTAAACCATGATAGAATTGACATAAATCAGCCTCTACTAAAGGCATTTAGATAAAAAACGACGTCCTTGATGGCATCAAGATGTATGGCCTGTATGGATTGAGGGGGATACCTACTGGACAATTAAATCTTAATGTTTCTCTTGATGTAGGGTATTTTGTCGACCTCATAAATAAGAAGTTAGAAAAAACACTACGTTTGTAAACGGTCAGAGACGATGTAGATAACATCACATCCCTACAATCAGAGAAGTTGAAATTACAGTATTAGTGTTTCCCACTGGAACTAGTTTGGGGAACGACTACACACTATACTAAAAGTGATATTAGAAAATAACTATAATGTTGTTGGCCTTCGGAAAATTTTTGTGAAAAAAAAAACTCAAGATGATAGAACCTGTGTGGTTCGTGTCTAGTTCCCTGTATAGGTAGTATACAGACACTGAAATAGTCCTATTTCCTAGGCTCAGCCCCTGCTCACCTCTTTTTATTGATTGTCTCTCATCTCATATCTGTACATTGACCCGTCATCTGTTGTGAACCACAATGTGTATACTCATACTATATGAGAGGGACCGGCCATACTCACACGCCTACAGAGAGCTTGTACTTATAGAGACTGTTCACTCTATCCATGTGGCATTATTTGTCAACCTGCTTAGTTCCTGTGTATGCCTCTGTCCATTATAAGTAGTATACACACACACTGAAATAGTCCTATTTCCCAGACTCTTTTTTTATATTGATTGTCTCTCATATCTTATATCTGTACATTGACCTGTCATCTGTTGTGAACCACTATGTCACAGACATACTGAGGGCTAGAACTTAATTTATGTGAACTCTCTTGGTCCGTGTACATGCCTCTGTCTATTTATAAGAATACTATTAACAATAATACAAAAAAATGGATTGTTGGCCTTTTGAATATTCTTGTATTTTGTTGACAAAAACTCAAGATGCTGACATGGAACCCACTTGGTCCGTTTGTATTTCCCAGTATAAGTAGTATACAGACACTGAAATAGTCCTATTTCCCAGGCTCAACCCCTACCAACATCGCATCGATAGACTCTTCTTTTTATTGATTGTCTCTCATCTCATATCTGTACATTGACCCGTCATCTGTTGTGAACCACAAAGTGTGTGCTCATACTAGATGAGAGGGACAGGCCATAGATACAGACCTACAAAGAGATTGCACATTTAAAGATCAATAACCTAATCCATGTGGCTATCTACACCCTATGTAAACTCCGTTGGTATGCATACATGCTTCTGTCCATGTATAACTATACTGTTAAAAGTGATACAAAAAACTTGTTTTTGGCCTCCAGAACATTCTATTTTTTTCGGAACAACAAAGTCTTAAGATGGTGGAACCTGCTTGGTCCGTGTATAAGTAGTATACGGACACTGAAAAAGCCCTATTTCTCAGGCTCAGTCCCCGCCAATTTGCATCCATAGACTCTTTTTTTATTGATTGTCTCTCATCTCATATCTGTACATTGACCCGTCATCTGTTGTGAACTGTAATGAGTGCTCATACTAGATGAGAGAGACAGGCTATATTCATAGGCCTACAGAGAGCTTGTACTGATAAAGACTGTTCACTCTATCTATGTGGCATTATATGTGAACTTGCTCAGCCCATGTGTGATGCAGTCTGTGCTTAAAAGAAGTATACAGACATGGAAATGGCCCTTATCCCAGGCTCAGCTCATGTCACTTTCATTCCCATAGACCCTTGTTTAGATAGAGCTTGTTTAAATCAACACATCAAAGACTTTGGAGCTCATGACAGATACTTAATCTATTTTCAAACCTCCACTATGTTTCTCATGAAATCTCCATACTTTTTGGACAAAGTTCCTTGGGATCAGATAACAAAAAATCAATGATCACTTCTGCTGTATTTCACTTTTGAGTATACAAAATAGGCTTATTGACCTTTGAATTGTGACTGAAGGCTTTTTTGTTAACTGAAAGGGATTAAATCAAAAGCCAAGCCAGGGAGTATAATGTACAAGCTTTTGAAAAGGGGGTCACCACATAAGCTAAGTATTGAAACGTTTTCCGTTTGCATGCACAAATAAACACGTTTTTCTGCTGTGTATAAGTCCCCCTTGACTCCCCCCTGATCCGTCCCTGCAGGTGGCAAAGCAGTAAACAACAAGACCTCTGGGTACCCACTCTTGCTGAGGTCTCTAAGGTCTTTGCTCCCCCACACCATATTCTCTTTGTGTCTGTGAACAGTGAAAGAAGCTATTGATCACAGGCAAAGTACTTGTGGTGAAATCTGCGGGTTACGCGTTCACATACTAAACTTAGAAGTCTATCGTAAAGTGCAGGGTTGATTATACAAAGTGGTACTTTACATTAACAAAGGATATAAAAGTGAGGGTAAAGGTTGTGCCCCAGTGCCAAGATGAACTGCCTATAAACAGCTTTAATGGCATGGGAAAAAGCATTGTAAGCGTCCCCAGGCCATAACAACCACCCGTTACAAAGCAAGGCATCTATCTATGTGCAATGGGAGGTCTTAATGTATCCCTGATAGTGTGCTTGCAATAACATTTTTTTTTCACAATTCAAAGCAAGTCAATGGTTGAGTGATGGATGCTTTACACCATATCAACAGCAAGGGTAATTTTCCTGCTGAAAATTAGTTTCAAATTCTGACTTTTTACACATGTGTTTTGACTTTGTCAGTGTTTGGTGATAGTACCTATGAGACGCGGGTGAAAGGATGGGCAAACAACAGGGGATCAAAACCAGGAAGTCATTGTTGCTGTATCTCATCCCTTAGTGAACCCAGACACAAACTGGGAATCGGACCCAATGAACCACTTGGTCAGAGCTGGGTCCCCTCTATCACCACCTTTCACAATCAGCATGGTCTACTGGTGGCCTATATTCTTCCCAGAAGCAAAAGCCCTACCCAGTGCCCAGTGCCACTTGGGGGGCATAACTGAAAGTGATATTGGCAAGATGAATACCTATGAATTTGAAAGAGATCACTTCATCACGGTTATTTTCTGTGAAAATTATTACATTAGTATTTACTGGATATTTAATACCAGGAAATCAATGGAAAAAGCATCCTTCATGATCAAAATATCAAACATGTTCTATATTACATCACATGTTCTATGTTACATCACAGGCTATTTTAAGACATCGCAAGTCATTGCAAATATTTGTTGGCAAGAAGGTCATATCATAGTGTTAAGATAACGTGAAAGGATAGCATTTTCAAAGCTTATCAGGTCTGACACAGTCACACTTTGATCTGATACAGCTGTTTTATACTTAAGGATTGATTATAGTGCTAGGGATCCTTTCCTAGCCTATATGTATGTGAAATGTGACATATTCTCTGTGTGAATGCTACAGGTATACCCTTTCCCAACTTACATTTCCCAGCCTTATTTCAATTCCATTCTCAAAGTTCAGAAAAGTCAAATCTCAAGGTTGGTTATTTTATTCTTCAAGGTATTTTGCAATTCAAACTTTCATCAACACATTAGAATGTACTTTGGTTTCGATAAAAAAGTGTATTTTGGTTTTGGTGTGGGAGACAGATTCTCAGAACTAATGTCCATATTGGAAGAGCTTATTTCAATGTTTCAGAACCATTCTAAGCCCCTGGGATAAAACCTGAGGGACTTCTGCTCCTCCTCCTAACAGCTGATTATTATTCTTTTAAGGAGGCTGAAGGGGAAAGAAGGCAACAGCTGAGCAAAGATTAAAAACCTGTTCTGTAACAGTGTCTGGCATTTAGACTGCAAATAATCTTTGCTCATTTTCGTCTCAGCCCTTGCAATGTCTAGAGAGAAATCTCTTTCAAATTAACTACAGGCTTAGTAAGTTGGATATATCTAGTGAAGGCAAATTCATTTCATGATGTTCTGTAATACCAGAGTTCCCAGCTTAATTTCACCAAAATCAGTCAGGCTTTCCACTCGAAACTAATGAAGGATAGAAAACCAATCTTTATCGGCTCACTTTAAGAACCCAGATGGTGACCAGACTTTTACTCAGATTTAATTCCTATAATTACTCGCAAAAGAACATCTTGGCTGCCTGATTTTGACAACCTAGAATGTTCGAAACCGACTGAATTAGCTCCCACTGCTCAAGTTGACAGCCAGTTGTTAAAAATAGTGAAACCCACAATTTGACTGTCTTGTTTTATTAGGACTTGATCCTTAAAAGTTCTGGCCATGATGTTCTGCACAATTCACAATTGGCAAACTAATAAGTGAACGAAAGCAGCCATTTTAGGATCTCATTTATAAATCTGCTATGAAAACCAATAAAGAGTTTTCTGAGAAGAATTAACATGTATACTGATAATTATGTTATTCCTGAACATCATGCAATAACAATGGTGGTTTAGACATAAAGACACAAAATACTACACTAATCCTTATCAATGTAGATATTCAAAATGACAAATATGTTTGTATGTAATAGATCTTTAAGAAATCATATTAACATGAAACCCTATAAAGCACAAATTCAAATCAGAGGCCATGACCTTGAGATGCTAGGTGGTGAAGCAATCCCCACTGCCATCTCATTAAGGGTGCCCTAGTACATGACCAATTATTGGTGTGTCAATGGAGTGAAAGATAGGATGCAACTTCTCTTTTATGTTTGATTATGTCACACACCCTCATTACCTCATTAGGACTAATTACTTGATTAGCTAAAGAGGCCATTTGGGGACATATACTCCCTTCTGATCAGACTGCAGCCAAAAAGTAACCAAAAAGCTTTTCCACCCATGAATTGATATACACAATTACTGAATCAGACTTATATCTTTGTTATTCGACTCTCATACCTTTTTTCTCTTTTAGCGATGATATTATGCTGAGGTTTGTGTTCCACAGAAATCCAAGATCTGAAACTTCAGCTCTTTTCAATTAAAAAGTTCTGACAAACTATTTCCATAACTTTGCTCCTTTTTGTATTGAACTTCTCTGTTTCATTTTCACTCCGAATAGACACGAGTGTCTTCTGTCAGAGATATGTACGCTTTGGTGAATTTTATATCACCCATCACTTCAAGGGCAATTTGAAAGACAAAGTAATTGAGAATCAATTGAAAGTATCTGTCTCAACAAGCTGAAATCGTAGTTGTTCTCAAAGGAATGTATGAACAAATTGAATATTACACCCCTCCAGACTTTACAGCAAGCTGAATTGCATTAAAGTGATTTGCAATGGTGATTTACTATCCTGCAAAGACTGCAGCGGTGTTTACAGCCTGATTCTATCAAAATATGTAGTTTATTTCCACTGACTGATTGCTAACTGTTTCAAAGAAAAAAAAACATAGACAAATTAGATATGACATCTCTCCCTGGAGCAAGGAACCCTATTCTCTATCTAATACCTTTTCAGAATTTGCTGCAAAGTGAGGTGAATTAAAGCGAATAGCAACAGTTATTTATGATCCCACTGTACCAGACTGTCCAAGAGTTAACAGCCTGGCATTATCAAAATATGAAGTATATCTTCACACACTGATTGCTAACTGTCAATTTCAAAAAAAGTTAAAACGATAGACAAATTAGATATGCAATTCCTCTCGGAGTATAAGACCCTATATTCTTTATCAAATACCCCTTTTCAGACTTCGCAGCAAGGTGAAACAAATTAAAGTGATGCACAAAGGTAATTTATAATCCCGCAAAGACTGTTCCAGCTTGGCATTATCAAAATATGAAGTACATCTTCACATACTGATTGCTAACTGTGAATTTCAAAGAAAAGAAATTTGGACAAATAAAATATGACATCCCTCCATGGAGCAAGAAACCCTATTCTCTATCTAAGAACCCTGTCAGACTTTACATCAAGATGAAGATAACTAAAGCAACTCACAATAGTAATTCATAATCCTGGAAAGACTGCGTCAATATCAACAGCCTGACATTATTAAAATATGACATCTTCACAGACTGATAGCTAACTGTAGATTTAAAAGAAAAATGTATTTATGATGTAGTCATCTTGGTGCCTGTGTTTGTAGCCTAATATTGTGCATATAAAGCCTAACATTGTGCACTTGTAGTTTAACATTTGGCATTTGAAGACCCAATAGCATCCTAAAATTTGCTCTGATCATGAACACTTTAAGAAGCGACTGATGCGCTTTGATGTGCACTATAGTCAGTAATTTGCAAAGGGTACTGCACAACAGTTACCCGATTCAGAAAGTAAGATGGAGCCCTTAGCAGTTGCCTGCTTCGTTAGACAGCAAAAGTGCATTCTGCTGAACGAAAGACAGGCTGTTCTTTGAGGCAGGGATATATCAAAGGTCACTGTTTGTAGGGTGAAGGGGATACATTCAAAGTGAGAGCGGACCCTGAGGCTATTGCGGACCCAGAAACGACACATAGTTATCATCCTGCGCATTTGCCCTGTGCTCCCTATCCAACTGGGCCTGTATTACACTGCTATATCAGCAAAAACACAAAGCGGGTGATGCACAATGCAACAAATTGCCAACCAATTTCCCTTCCATTTGTATTTTCTTTTTTTTCATACCTAGAAATATATTTGTTTGCTAATAATTCCTTTGGTGTCATAGTACTTGAGTACTAATTCACGATATATTACACATTCTACAAGTATAGTCATTGTTTTTGCAACCGATTTCTAGAATAGACACATCTTTGGCATCAAACACTCTTTAGATTAACTATCATTTGATTATTTTATAAATCTCCTGTGGAAAAAAGGGGCAGGTAAGGCAAATCATAAGTGAATATGACCTGCCATTAATATGTAAAACTGAAAAATGAGGTCAACAGCAGTTTTTATTACACTAGGTTTTAGGAAGGAGTGTTAGTTGTTCGATGACTCAGATTTATAGCAAGTTAAGCCTGGTCCCCACTTGGGCGACTAGATTACAAAAATTGGTGGCGACTAATGTGGTTAGTCACCCAGCGGCATACTAAACAGTAATGTCATAATGTCTGGGAACTAAACAACTAATCACTTTGGTTCTCTGGCAAAATATTTGATATATATATGTTTAACATTTCCCCCAGGTTGCTGGCGATTAGTGCATCTAATCACCAGACAAGGGGACTAACGTGTCCTCTAGTCCCAAACGGATTTATGGCATGAGCATCCCAACTTGGAGATTAGTTGTTTAGTGGCCAGGCGACCAATATTTTGTCCTTAGTCACCATTGAAAGCTACAAATATCAACTAATCGCCAACATTAGTTGCACAAGTGGGGACCTGGCTTTAGCCTCTCATAGTGGTAACAGGGTCGGGAGCCTCGAGTGGAGCAGAGGAGGGGTAGTGAGGTTACTATCTGTGGTTTAGCCTGAGGGAGATAGGGATTAAGCTGTTTGATGTGTTCATCTGAAAACATACTCGTGATGAGCTCCCGAATTGGCGCATCTTATCACCTGATCTAATTAGTTGAGAGGCCTGTTTCATAACGAAATGGGAAAAATGATACGCGGGTTTCCATTTCATAACTTGCGCTCATCTTTCACCATTATCAAAGCTATTGGAGTTTCAGTAAACTCATGAATGCATTGATATTGATTGTATTTACAGGAGTTTGATGATGATTTATGCGAGTTCTGTTATACTACAGCATTTTCAAACCCGCATACAGTTTCTGTAATTACACATAAAACCTACATATAGCAATGGAGATTTTCATGCAACAGGCCATAGGTTACTATGGCAATGTTGTCAATCATTTTCTTTTAATTATAAATTATAAATTTGTGATCCATTAAGCCATCTTAGCCTCTTTAGGGAAATGATTTGAAGAATTATGGATATTTTCACAACATACCTAATTAGTGAGAGACTTTTGGATGGGACTTTCACACAAATGAATTATTGGTTAGAAATCGGATCTTTAAATACATGACAGAGATATGAAGAGAGATGGCTTGTATTTTTCCACCATTAAGACTTCAGCTTGGAACAATAGTATGGACAATTCCTGACAACAACTGCAGTTTACCTTTTTATATGTCCTCTTGCCCTTTCCTTTCCCCTAAAGGAACTTTGTTTGGTTGCTTCTTTGACCAGTAAGAACCCCAAACATCACCTAATGATGTTAGTGGGTGGAGGCAGTGAAGTGGTTGCTTGATCAGCTCACATGCAGTTGGGCTGGGCTTGACCCAAGGCTTGGGCTTAGCTGTTACACCTCCCTGTATTTTCCACCTCTGCCAATGGCATATTTATTAAAGGAAACCTTGCACATAACTAAAGGATAGTTATTTTTCAATAAATTCAATTCAGCATCTTATTCACAACTTCTGCTATTATTATAAGCAAACTCTAAGGAAAATTCCTAGTTTACATACAGTTATGGGATATTAAAAAAAATCTATTTTATTTCATTTTTAAAGGAATTCCCCTAATTAATGACGTAGCAAGGGGAGTGATTGGGGAATTCCATCTGCCCTTAGAAGGGAATCCCCATCCCTGTAGGATTTGTAATAAAGTCTGTGCTCTCTAACTCAAATTATATATATATATATATATGGCCCATTGCCACTCATAACAAATTGATATTCATATCTATCTACGATCATCCATTAATCAGGGAAACCCAAAGGAATTTTAGAAGGAATTCCCATACCTGTGATGTAGCAAGGGGAGTACTGAGCAGCCCAGCATTCAGGGAATTCCCAAAATTAAATTCCTTTCATGAATAATGCCCTAAGTTCTCAACATTTTCACGTTTTCACTTTTGCTATATTTTTAGAATACATAAGTCAAGTTATTTACAAGAGAAATTTAGCACTTCATGAATTTATGTACAAGGTTTCCTTAAAAGACCTATATGCCACTGGCTGTTGGGTGTTTCCCCCTGACTATGGGACCAGGCACATTAAAGAACACCCGCCTGTATAAAATGTGTAGGGTATGGTGTCTGTCTTCTCATTGTTTCATAGATTTGATCATTTTAAAGAATTGTCAAACCTTGTTCTTACTGTGGTCAGGGCTGTGGTATGACCTTAGATGTTGCTATCGCAACCAACTGACCAACTTAATGATATTGACAATAATGCTTGGCAGGCACTTATCCAGAGGCCTTGCCTAATTCATTTACACTGCACTGACTGGAATGCTTCTTGAGTGAGTGAGTGAGTAATGGATACTTTACACCGTTTTGATAACTAAGGTCATATTCATCATGAAATCACGTTGGAACAAATTCTGTCTTTGGTGATCATATCTATGAGATGAAGGTGACAGGACAGGCAAACAGCAGGAGATCAAAACCTGGAAATATTTTTTGCTGTACCTCATCCCTTAGTGAACCAAGCACCAACCGGGAATTGAAAACAAAGAACCACTTGGTCAGTGTAGGGTCCCCACCGATCGTCGCCTTATACGATCAGCAGGGGCTACTGGGGGCCTATTCTTACCCGAAACCCCCACGGGGAGAATGCTTCTTGTGCAGTGACAGGGAATAAAAGGAAATACATTGCAACTGAAACCAAGGAAATATATGTCTGACTACTGGGAGGAAAAATGTCAATATTACAATATCAAAATGGCATTGCTTCTAATCTCTACCAAAGGCTCTTCTGTTTATTTTTTTCATTAATGAATACAATGAGTGAGCCAAGGCCAATATGCTGTATTGAAATAAATGCTGGTATATCAAACCATACATATCAGTGCAATGAATAAGGGAGAATATTGGGAAACATTGGGGAACAGACAAATATCTGTCCACACCGTGGCCACTAAGTAGACATATAAATTATGTTTGTGTAGTGGCCACTGTGCAGAAGGGTCTCCGCATTAGTAACTATGCGACCATAGTTGACTACATACATGTTTAACAAGGATGATTTTGTAACTTTTTGAAATGCAATACTGGCAGCACTTGTCTCCTTATTTGCTTATGCTCAACTCAACTTACAGCACCAAATGATGTGTTTTAGGAAATAATTGGACAGCAAAGGATATTTGAGTAAGCAGCTGAAATTGCTTCAAAGCATTTGTGGCTAGGTTTGTGGCCTCTAAAGTACGTTTTTATGAATGTAAGTTGATATCCAGAGTCAGATTTGTGACAAGGACATCACATCAGTTTAATCAATTATTTCACCTGTTTCTGCTCTCACAGCTCAGAAGCTTTATTCAAACCAACTGAAGGATTCAATGAAAATTCTGGTCAAATTTTGTCATTTAAGCAAAACGAATAAACAAAACAAAACAAAAGTTTACCTTTATTGAGCAATGTTACCAGAAATTCATTAAAATAAGCTTCAATCGCTTGGAAATTATCTGATAATGTTAGAAATTGGGCAAAAGCGATCTCTAATTCAACCAGAATTGATGTCTCATCGCTGAATCGTTTCACCTTTAACAATACTAATACTTTTTTGTATTCTATTCCCTTAAGGGGCTTGGCAGTGACAAGGCTGATTCTGTACACTGGGAGTATCCCTTGGCCTCTATGTCTGAGCCAGGAGCTATTGAATTGGTTATTGGCTTTGTTATTTATAATAAATGACAAGAAAAAGTAACGCAAGACGGCTTGTGACCTCTCCATTCACCCCGCTGAAATTGCCCCCTCCCCCTTGTCTGCCTATCTCCGCCTGCTGCCTCTTACAGCATCTCCCGGAGACTGCCTCCCAGCTCTAGGCATTAGGCTTTTTTTCTTTTATGGGGAGCTATGTGTATAGTTCTTGTAGCAATGTCCATAGTTTGACAAATTTAGTCTTTATATGCTCCTTATTTGCTTATATCTTAGAAAGTGTCAAATACTGGTACAGGTGTCATATTAATTCTGAAAAAGTTTAATATAAGTAAAACGGAATGAACTATGGGTTATGTTGTCTTATCACCTTTTCTTCAATGGCAGAATATATATAGGTATCACATTATAAAAAAAGCAAAGGGAATTTATAGTCATAAAACGCCAATATCTAGAGGCCATTCGTCTTCTATCAGGATGGACTATGGCAGTGTTGCATCTTTGAAATAAAAGCAGCGAGACAGAGAAGTACTTTTTTTGGGCCACTGGATACTGGTCATATGTCAGTGTGCCATGGTAGGAGGCAGTAGCAGAGAAAGACATTTGACGGTCGTCCCTTATTTGGATCCAATATGGATTTGGATTCACAATATTCAGATTAGTAAGTGTCTGTGCACAAAATTCCAAAATGTCACAAAAGCTTTTCTTTTTATAAAAAGTAAGTAATTCTCTTAATCTTGTCAAATATGATAATGTGAAGGAAAATCACAAATTAGTGACAAGTACATTCTTGTCAGGAGTGTCAGCTATACAGTGTGACATATATAACATGTTTTTCTGACTGCATATTTAGTCCTTACTTCACAGACACATGTTTGCCTGTACCTTTTCAAACCTTAACACATAAAAAATGTAGTAGCATGGTAAGTTTTCAATCAATCTTTACAAAAAGGGTATCATAAGAAAGCCTAGGGAATTTTCTACCTCATGGTATGTAATATCATGGTATTTATAGAGGAAATTACCCATAATCCCTTGCAAAGTGAACAAAAAAACATGTAAAAACGTCAAAACGTTATGACATATCTGTTCAGCTGGCATCATAATTCATAATTGATTTCTATGATCTCAATTTTTTACATCTTAAATGAACAAATGTCTTACACAGTTTTCATTATTGTCTTCCTTTTTATGATGCACCTTGTATTTGTTGATTTATCAAGATTTGGTTAGAAATTACATTTTCCCAAACGTTGCCATTTTGATACCTTTTGACACTATTGTCATTGATTGTAGCTACACTAATTCCATGTATTTCATGATAAATTTGATGATGATTCAATTACTTAAACAACATGATGGAGATATGTCAACTACAAACATGTTTGCAGGTCTAAAGCCGGGGTCTAAAGTAGAAAATATTTGATGTCATGACATGTTGTCATGTTTTTATGGTTAAGAATTAAGAAACAGAGGTCATGGTCATGACCCAGATATCTGAGTCATGGCCTGGTCATGACAGATTGGTAGCAGATTCTGATCAGAACAGGTAAAATTAATGGCTGGAAACATTAATTAAGTCTGTCTTTTATATTTCTATTAATGCGTATTACTAAATCTTCAAGACATACTATTGTTTATAAGCACTACCATTATGAATAGAGGGTCCTGGAGAATGCTTATGGAATGTATCCCACAGATTTATAAGATTTTTTGCTGAATCATAGTGTTTGAAAGGACCAGTTTTGTTGTTGCCAATTTTGGCCTTTAGGCACAGGTATTTGCTATCATACTGATAATTCGACCCAAAAAAGTCTTTGAATTAGATTTTTATTGTATGGTATCAGAGGTAAGGACTGTAATATTCTTTTGAAAACATTTTGGGTTGAAAAATATGTTTTTATTTTGTTTATGATGGCCTTGAATGTCGCTAGTCCAAAGTTCCCAATTAGCTGCTCTGATCTGTAGTGCCTACTGTGTAAACAGGTTTTGCTGATTCCCATTATTACCCCATATTGCACTGATATGTATGGTTTGATATACAAGCACACTGGCTCTGGCTCCCTCATTGTAATCTAGGATAATTAGAATTGAAACAGGGGTGCAAAAAACATCTATGACATTTTGTACAGGTGGATAGATGGCCACCTGCATGGCCACAATGGAAAATCCTGCCCTAAAACACCTACTAAAATTTTGTGGATATAACAATTCAGTGGGAAATCATACTAAAACAATTCACAATATGTGTGTATTTACCTAAGATACTTTTCAATGTGTCTTTGAAGGACATTGGAACCATTTGGGCGTGGAGAAATTTGAAAACAATTGGAAACAAACCATAAAATGTTGTGGATGCTTAAATTCCACGATAGGAAATACAGCCATCTTGTATATTAAAACTTTTTGTGGGGCTTTATTCTTCATAGATGTTTTTTGGACAGCATCTAAGCTATGGCCTGAGCAAATATTGGGAGTAATGCAGGGGTAATGTCTGCCCTGTAATTATAGGCTAACATATTGCAGGTTATACTCTGAGTCTCTTCTGGTCATTTACTGGTTGAGCCCCTTGACCGCCTTCATCCACCTTAACCATAGGATGCTTAATGGGGCAGAGACTCCACCCACGCTCTAAAACTAATCTTTGAGGATTACATTATCTGACAATTTGCTCAAATTAGTCTACAGGTAGGTCTTCTTAAGATGGAGTCAATCATTTCTATATTACAGGAGCTTATGTTGGGCTCATTATGTTAAAAATGGACAAGTTACATGTTATGCCGGGTCTCTGCTTGGGCGACCAATGATGGTGACTAACATTAGCTGTCAAGTGAATGACAAAAGGTCCTTTCTTCTCAGACAGCAACCGTGTAGTAACATTAGTTGTCAAGTGATTAGGAAATTAGTATTAGAAATCAGGTGACTAACTAGTCACGGGCTACTAAAAAACTAATCCTCTCATTGGGATGCTCTTCCCATCAAACTCCTGGCGATTAGAGGGGACATTAGTAGCCCTGCCCAGCAATTAACTGCATTAATTGCCGATGACTAGAGAAAAAATTTAAACATGTAAAATATTTTGCCACAAAACCTTGGCAACCTAGTGATCTTGTGGCCAGACATCCTGGTGCCAATTTTAGTATGTCACCGGGCAATTAGGCAACGATAGTCGCCGCAGATTTTTGTAATCTAGTCGTCCAAGTGGGGACTCGGCTTAAATGGCCAACTGTTAATACACCCCTACCTCTCAAATTCTATAAATAATTAATGTAAATATAAATGTATCTCGTATTAGTTACATGTATATATTTACATATATCTGTATATATAATATACAATTCTTATGCTCTGGTTATTTTCCTCAACTCCCTATTAAACATAGGTGTATCACATCTTGTGGCAGATGGGTGGTGAATACATTAAAGCATAACACAAGGTGATACAGGTTCAGTAGTTAAGAGTTTAATGCATCACTAATACAGACAGGGTGATAACCAAAGTGCTATAACCCTGCAGGGTGATTCAGGAAAATAGCACTTGCAGCAGAAAATAGTTCCACAGTTTTAAGATATCACTTTAAGATATTGCTAGAGTATGATAAATCCATAACCAACCAGGAAGAAGGTCCTTGGCTGATTATCAACCCTTAGTGTTAAGACGTTTTTGCTTCTTAGTCAATTCTGACAAAGACTATCATCTCTTATCCCTCTGCAAACAAGAAAGGACGACAGGAGCAGCTTTTATGAAGAAGCAATTGGTTGATACACATTGGAACATTTACCATTTTAACTTGGAATTGTTTAAATATTCTGTAAAAGGTGTAACAGACGAAAAGAGAAATCCAACATGGATTATTAAGTATTGCAAGGTTATTGGCCTCATGGCAGGGTTTGCACATCTGTTTGAAGGCCATAGTGTCTGGACACATCAATGACCCACACACATAGTGATTATATGTTCAACATACCTTGGCAAAATATTAAAGCTTAGATAAACTGAACTAGGCGAACTACTTTCTTTGTTATTGGTGCTATTTTCTGCCAAAGCCCTCAAGTATATTAAAACTCTGGTCAACACCTACCTGTCTCACAGATGCATCAAATTTACTAAACTACTAAAACTATATCACCCAGGGTATTACACTATTCCCTAGCCATATATATAATGGTGAGAATAACCTTTCTTTTCATAACCCTTTTTGTTCTATGGAAGCCTTTTGTTCATGGCTGCGGAAGTCCCTAGGCATGTAGGCCAATTTCATCCCTCCAATATACCACTAACAGGTCTTATTACATGATTTACACAGACAAGGCTAAGATTCACTATAGATCTGGTCATCAAACAACAGCTCATACATTTTTGTGTTCTTTTTATTATAACGTAGCAATAGTTAAGAGTTCTGGCTAGGTATTATCAATGGTTTTTTTTATAACGTCTTGTAGAATAACAGGACAGCTACATTTTAGTAAATTTACAAGAACATAGGAAAAGACAAACTAACAGGAGGTAACGGAAAACTTTCACGTCTTTGATTTGTTTCTTGCCTCCCAGATCTATAGGAATAACTCTTTTCTGGAGGAGCTTATGAGCCATGAATAATGTACTATACTGAGTTCATAGTCTCATGGTGAGTGTCCTATGGTGCATCCCCCATAAACTGTCTCCATATACTATCAACAGGGTAAGAGACTATATACCGAGCGAAACATCAATACGGTATGGAGGGGACTTCAAGAGGTCCCCTTCACCTACAGTCTAGGATGGCCATAAAATGTTGTATACAACGTTATAATAATAAGTGTGCTGATAACTATGGCCATTCAAAGAAAAACCAATACAGGAACTTTACTTATATCAAGAACTTAAACTTAAAAGACATTTTTGTTTCTCAGTCACTTTTGAAGCAGACTATCATCTCATATCCCTCTACAAACAAGAAAGGACGACAGGAGAAGCTTTTATGAAGAAATAATTGGTTAATACACGTCAGGACATTTACCATTGTAACTTGGAATTGTTTAAATATTCTGTAAAAGGTGTAACAGACAAAAGAGAAATCAGATTCGTGATTAGAAAGAAATGCACATGCCTGTCCCCATCATGAAAAGTGAGATATAAAAAGTAAAGTGATTAAAAACTAAAGGCTAAAACGATTCTGGCTTAGGTTGAGATCCCATGAGACCTTTTTAGGGAAAAAATCTAAATTATGAGAAAAACAAGTGTCATAAAATGGCAAGGCATAAAAACGAACGACAAAAAGTAAATCGATTTAAGCAGTAAAATGTTGGGAAGCCATGCCGTGCCGGTGTCACGCCAACTTTTTGGCGATAAATAAAGAGATTGGAGGATTTCCTGGGAGATGTGCAGATCTTATGTCAACAAATGAAGCTTATTTACGAACATGATAAGAGAATTGTAATAAAAAAGAGTCCTAGGAATGCCCATTTTCAGACAGAGCCTTCTGGTTTATAGCTGAAGTGATTGGCGGGTCATTTCCAAAGCAATGCCTGGATTACACATTACATTGAACCCTATACTGTTTGCCAGTTTGTTGGGAGTGGATACAGGATTTCCCAAAGGGCGAGTATCTGCATATTGGTAAAGTACTAAAATGTCACACATTCACATGCACCATTGTGGCATTCTTTTGAATTTCTTCTTTGTATAGTTTAAGGGCACACATATAGGATTAAGAGAGCAAGACACTTATCAGGAATGTCACAAGACCAAAGGTGAAGGTTCTGAAAAGCATTTTCACCAGAAGTGTGAATGCTTCTTTATGTTCCCCTTCACATGTAGTCAGAATGCTGAACTCAAACTGACAATAATATTCCAGTTGTCCTTACATTTGTTTATGCTATACTTTCCCAATAAGGCTATCCCACATTGGGTATAACCTAGGGTTGGACAAGAGTTGAACAAAATTACTGTATGCGCCATCCTTGTTTCCAAGAATAGGGTTTATTGAAATAAGCAAGAGAATTTTTCTATGTCCTCAAGTACTACTTGCATGTTACAATTTCTTATATTTTATCAGTTGACAGATTTATAGGTTTGCCAGCAGATCAAAATGCTGTATTTCTGGACAAAATAGGGTTAGACATCGTAGACATGGCTGACAGGCTCTAACATTGGTTCCTATGGGAAAAATGCCAAAGTGTAAAGCTGCATTTTGCCAAATTTTGGAACCATCTGTCACCCAAATTGCTTTGCTTGATTTTGTATTTTATAATTGTCTTCAGGGAATAACCTAATGTTGGTGTAAACGAGGATGGGCTTATTACAAAAGATCACTTAACACCATCTTCACAGATGTTTTTTATGGGATGTAAAAAGGGCCTAGGGTGATATAGTGAGTGATGCCAGACAGCAAAGGAATTATCTCAAGACACCTTTAGGAAAAAGACAAAAAGTTAAAAGCCAGTGAAAGGAAAATACCCAGATCAGCTTTTTTTCTGCTGGCTGAATAAGGTCTGGCTTCATAAAGAGATGCAATAGAGACTCAAAGTTACTTGTTTTACAACTCATATATATATATATATATATATATATATATATATATTCTGTCCAAATAAATTTCTCCAGTGACCATATCGTATTACCAGTGACATTACACCCTGAATCTTCAGTGTTTGGACATGGTCCTGCCACTTTTGACCAACATCCATCTTCCCTTCCCAATTGACTACCTTTTATTCAGCATGGTTTGATTTGGGAATTTCACCAATATTCGTTTAATATTGGGATGGACCTGTACATTTGAGAAAAATTCTTCATAATTTTCATTTTCTTAACAATTATTATTATTAGGAATTTTCCCTAAAATTTAGTTATAAAATCTCCTACAAATTCGCACCTGATGAGCCTTTCATGGCGAAACCACCAAATACCAACAATACAACTTAAATTTTGTGCTATCTCCATCTTTTTGGATCACTAGGGAAACTACACACTATTGTCTATCCCTAATGCACAGCATCACCTGAGTCACATCAATTTGTGATGATGTCATCACCCGGTTGCTATACAAACCAGGGTTGTTATGCAGGTTACTGTTGGCAACTTCCAAGTGTAACTGACACTTTGTGTGGTAGTGCATGGCAACACAGACCTACAAATCCGTCTCTTGTATATATATATATATATATATATATATTCTACTGCCATGTTATATAGATGCTACTGTCAATATGGAACTTTATCTCTTTGCAAGGCAGTATCATATAGCTGATTTTTCTAGTTAAAAACAAAATAATAATACTGCTCACTGTGAGCAATTGTAGTGGTGCTTAAAATTGAAAAAGACAGTAGCTATGGCTACTAGTGTAGGAAATATCTAGTAGAATTGGTAGAGCTTTTACCCTTGTACAGTAAAAGTGTTTACTTGAGTACCGACAGAAAAGAACGTGTGCACCGTAACATTATGCTAGGAGAAAGGTCATTTGACTGACTGCCATTTACATTTGTTAAAAACAAGCTCCCTTGCAAAGGATGGTCCTGTTTCAAGGTGAGTGACCTTTCACTTCTCTGATGTGTTGAGAATAAATTGTGAAGACTGTACTTCCACTGTTATACAATTTTTTTGGGGAATATTTGAAAGTACAGAGACAAATTTCATAACAAAAAAAAAAAAATCTAACATTGGTTCAAACACACACTCAACGGTCAACTTCCTCGATGAACCAAGTTGTTCTTTCAGGGGTTTGAGAGGAGATTAGAGGAGCTGCTGTTACAGAGGTTGATATGGCCTTTACTGAGGTTGAGGTGGCCCTTTACAGAGTTTGGGGTGGCCCTTAGGGAGGATGGTGTGGCCCTTACAGAGGTTAGAGTGGCCCTTACAGAATTTGGGGTGGCCCTTACAGAGGTTGAGGTGGCCCTTTACAGAGTTTGGGGTGGCCCTTAGGGAGGTTGGTGGGGCCCTTAGAGAGGTTAGATTAGCCCTTACTTAGATTTAAGGTGGACTTCACAGAGGTTTGGTTGGCCCTATGAGATAGGTTTGGCCCTTATGGAGGTTGAGGTGGCCCTTACAAAAGTTGAGGAGGCCCTTTCAGAGGTTAAAAGAGCCCTTACAGTGGTTGTGGTGGCCCTTTCAGCGGTTAAAAGAGCCCTTACAGAGGTGAGGGTGGCCCTTATGGAGGCTAAGGTGGCCTTTACAGAGGTTGGGTGGGTCCTTACGGAGGTTAAGGTTGCCTTTACAGAGGTTGGGATGGCCCTTACAGAGGTTGAGGTGGCCCTTATGGAGGTTGAGGTGGCCGTTAGGGAGGATGAGGTGGCCCTTTGGAAGGTTGAGGTCGCTATTACAGAGGTTGAGGTGGCCCTTATGGAGGTTTGGATGGCCCTATGAGGTTTGGTTCGCCCTTATGGAGGTTGAGGTGGCCCTTATGGAGGTTAGGGTGGCCCTTATGGAGGTTGGGGTGGCATATACAGAGGTTGGGGGTCCTTACAGAGGTTGGAGTGGCCTTTACAGAGATTGGGGTGGCCCTTACAGAGGTTGGGGTGGCCCTTACAGAGGTTGGAATGGCCCTTATAGAAGTTGGGTTGGCCCTTACAGAAGTTGGGTTGGCCCTTACAGAAGTTGAGGTGGCCTGTACAGAGGTTGGGGTGGCCCATACAGAGGTTGAGGTGGCCCTTATTGAGGTTGGGTGGTCCTTACTGAGATTGGGATGGCCCTTACAGAGGTTGGTGTGCCCCTTACAGAGGTTGAGGTGGCCCTTGAAGAGGTTGGGATGGCCCTAACAAAGGAGGTTAGGGTGGCCCTTAGAGAGGTTCGGATGGTCCTATGAGGTTTGGTTTGCCCTTATGGAGGTCGAGGTGGACCTTAGGGAGGTTGGGGTGGCCCTTACAGAGGTTGGGGTGGCCCTTACAGAGGTTGGGGTGGCCCTTACAGAGGTTGGGGTGGCCCTTACAGAGGTTCCATGGCCCTTACAGTGGTTGGGGTGGCCCTTACAGAGGCAAGAGTGGCCCTTACTTAGGTTGAGGTGGACTTCATAGAGGTTGAGTTGGCCCTATGAGGTAAGTTTGGCCCTTATGGAGGTTGGGTGGGCCCTTACAGAGGTTGAGGTGGCCCTTACAGAAGTTGAGATGGCCCGTATTGAGGGTGGTATAGCCCTAACAGAGGTTACGGTAGCCCTTACGGAGGTTGATGGGGCCCTTGGAGAGGTTGGGGTAGCCCTTACAGAGGTTGAAGTCACCCTTACAGAGGTTGAGGTGGCCCTTACAGAGGTTGAGATGGCCCTTAAGTGATTTTACACAATTGGCTGACTGATCAGTACTACAATCTGTGGATTTTATGGATAAATTTTGCTGATTTGTGAACCTATTCAGATCTAAAGGACACACACAATATTGTATAGTTACAAGTGATTATAGGAATCAGCCAATTTGGGCATTGATTGCAATCGCCCACTGACCTTAAAATTGCTAAGTGGGTATGGCCCTGTATAGTGGTTGATGTGACCTTTGCAGAGGTTGAGGTAGCCCTCAGGAAGGTTTCAAAGGGATTTATGGTGGTTTTCCTTGTGAAAAGTTCTTTCAAACCTCCATTGGCATTCTTTTCGGGGAACAAGAAATCCCTGTATTAGCGGATGCTTTTAAGAAACAGATTGCTGTATTATTCTTTTGAATGAATGAAATGAGTTCATTACTGAACTTCTCCTTCAATGTTTGAATATTATTTAGAATAAAGGGCATTCACTTTTCTCCCATCACCTTTTCATCAATCCTAAAAGACAAATGTTAATCGCAAATTTGCCTGACAGAAAATTATTGCTTCGTGAACAACATCATTGTAACCATGGACTGAAACAACATGTTTTCTGGAGCTCCTTTTCTCATTGATCTGAAAACATGATCATTCATGGTATTGCTTGTCACTTTAGTTTACATGAAATAAATAATGTTTCTTTAAATGAATACAAATATGACAATTAAATTTAAAGGATCAATGTAACTTTGTGAAATGGTTGTCAGCAGTCAGGATAATTGGACCTTTAATCTACCTGTGTCCCATCACATAACCAAATTCATTGCAACAGTGATAGATTAAGACAATAGGTATATAAAATATGTAACCACAATGTACTTACAACAAGACATTTAGACGTTTTAAAAGCAATTGATTGATTGCTAATTTTTTATTAGCCTTGCATTTACTAAATTGAAATTGAACAAATAGTAGACCGCAATTCATACTATGATACCTCAACTTCAATGTCATGATTTCAATACCTTAATGGGTTGCATCAATATCTCAACAAGGATAACTGTAAAGAAGTCACAGTAATTCCAGCTTGCGTGACAAGTCGTTTGTTTACCATAAATCATTATCAAGGTGAGAGTCACTCGTACCCGAATGTCCTAAAACACGTTACAATACCCTTTACGCGACAAACCACAGGGGACAAATCGTTACAACAACCCTCAATACTACCTTATGTCCCCAACAACCCATTATCTCCTCCTTAGGGTAGTTTCCATGCCACAACTCCATTCTCTTCAGGGCTTTCCATTGATCATGTCACTGAGATATCGAGTTACAGCACTGCCCTGGGAGGGCAATGACGCATGCGCACTCCCCCCTGGACGTAAACACGCCCCCTGTCGGGCTACTTGTTTGACAACCAACATGGCGGTGCCAGTCAGGGCAATTGATCGAGGTCCCCAGGGGCCCCGCGGGTCCCCGAAGACCCTGTGACCTAGTGGGTGGACAGGTTATTGATCCACAGACTGGTCCGTAACCGACTCTACCTAAAGGTAGTATTACACTACACGACTTAAGCCCCATGCTCAGAAAATTCCAGTTTGCAGTACTTGCTGGGGGCACCCTGAAACGTCAAAAGCAAACTGTCGCAAACTAACCGTGGCAACTAGTATTTTTTGGTAGCTGACTAGTTTTAACCCTTTCAAAATTACCTTCCTTCTATGCAATTTTATATATAAACATATATTTGTGGTTAAAGAGATCAAGATAGATTAACACTTGTCTGCTGGTGACAAGCACTATTCAAGAGAGTTTTCAATGTGATACAATTTGTCAGTTTGGTGCAAAGCAGAAAGGAAACATTAAACCTGACATCCACAGGAAGGGAATACTCCTTTTAAACTGAAATCCAACCCTCCCATGAGCAAATGAACTGCAGTATAAGCAGAAGTATTCTAATTGATGAAAATTGTTACCTAACTATGAAAACTTAATCTTAGATGTGACAATTGAGCTTAATTTTCATTGGTTTACAGCCATGCATGGAGTCAGACAGTCCTGAAGATAACTTGTCTCAATATGGAACCTTGCCCCTCCCATCCTGACAGGCAAAGTAGGTGTTTTAGGTTGTATAACACTCGGCTATTGGATTGTCGTTGGCGTAAATCCCCATGTCAGAGGAATATCTGTTTTGCCCTAGACCAGCATAGCCACTGGGCCGCCTTGGAAAAGGATGAAAATCCAGTTTCTGAGAATTGAAGAGGGATCTTAGATGCAGGGATTCTGTGTGGCTACGGATTGATCAATACAGATGGTTTATTTTCTGTGTCGCTGAGTTTTGCGTTACCTTTTTGTAAGTTTTCAGAATTTAGATGCTTCCTCCTAGTCAGATGCTGTTCAAGGGCATCCAAAATGAAGTTACATCTTGATTTCTTTCATTTCTTTCATGGCAATTTCAACTTATAAATATTCTTTGCTTTGTTAGGGACTTAAAGCTCATACAACTTATCAATGTTTATTTGGGAAGTGAGCTTGTAATTCATATTTATGAACGAATGTAAATAAGAAAATGTAAATAAATAATACCACAAATTCCAAGATTAGGGACTTCTATTACAGTCTTAAAATACAAGACTAAGCTTGTCAGTTTAATGACAGTGTTTCGGAGAATCAGAGCTGTGATCTCTAAATAAATGGCTTTATTATCTTCTTACCCAAATCTGTTTGCTAAAGCCTGGAAGCATGTGGCAAAACCACAAACCACAATTACAGATTCCCTTTGTTTTCATTGGTCTTTTTGTGGAGCTTAATTACAGAGAAACAGTGTGTGGATGTCAAAGGACGTCTCAACCATGGCCAGTAGAGTCAAAAGGGAGTGGAGCACAGGGAGTGTGGTATTGGTCTATTGGTATCAAGGTTGTTGGTTCAGGGCCAGATAAAAGGCCACATTTTGAATGTTTAGTGGAAATATATATCATGGACAATAATTTATATGAATCCAAATATTGAAAAACAAAGTCATATTCTTGTCAAACACAACATTATGGACATATCTAGATGTTGTAACATAGTATTTTACATTTATGTTGATCTCAATATATTCCAAAATTATTGCAGACCCTTGTGATAATATCACAGATTTTCTTTGGTTGCCACACAAAATTAATTTTGCTGCCAATTTCAAAATCAGCAGTGGGAATTAAGATTAAATATATATCGTACATAATATTATGTATCTCTATAAAGGTTTTGCAATTCTGTTCGCAAGTGAATATATTTGTTATTCAAAATGCGCGGAGAAAGTCGAACAAATACAAAATCGTGATTATGAAATCAGCATATGAAATAAAGACTTTAAAATCACATTTGCCATAGCTCTTTTGTATTAAGGAAAATATAATATTCCAGGTATTAAATCTAATAATATATCCCATAGACTCCTTCCTCCTGCGTAGTATGAGGTGGAGCCATGGACACCAAACACCAACCAATCACATCATGTAATAATGTCACGTGTCCCTGATTTGGCAGGTGCCCGGATGGGCTGTCACCAAGGCAACCAATCAGGTGAAGCTCTGCTGGTTTTAGGGTTTCCATGAAGGTAGGGGTGGGGTTTAGTGTTACAAAGCTTCTCTAAAGCTGTTACCTGCAAATAGTATTGCCAATAACAAGGTCTACAGGATTTGCGTAGTTCATTTAGGTGAGCTAAGCTCTACCTCAGACAGGGGCGGATTGAGGAGATTCTGATCCCCCTCCTATCCCCCCTCCTTTTGGTTGGGACTTGACATAGAGAAGAAAATGTCAGGTGTGAGTTTCATAACTTTTTCACTAAAATCATTGGGCCAAAGTGAACGGATTACACAAGTTTGTAGATAGTGTTATTCTAGAATAAAGGATGCGTTGAAGAATATCTTCTGTTAATCCTATGATATTGGCGGAAATTAATAGCAGAAAACCCACCAAAACTCAGCCCTAGCTGAAATTTCTGAAGGGATTAATTTACAATGCCTTGGTCTCCATTTTTCTCTTTGCAACACGTGGTATTCCTTACAGATCCATTATACATCCATTAAAGTTACACAATCCCCTCCAGGCGTACGTCTTAATCCTACATATGGACCCCCGTTTCTGAAATACTTTATATGCTCTTGACTGAACATATAGGAGTCAACTTCAAATGTGGCATAGCCGTATAGATATAAGTGTTATTTCATGAGAACAAAGGATTTCCGGATATGTATAGACTGTATTCGCATTATCATTAACTGTGTCATACTTTAGGACCATATTTGACACTTACGTTGCTGAAATGTAAGTTGTTTCAAACAACGCAGGGTGGAATATAAAAGAGTGTGAGTTAGGTCCTACGGTTGGTAAATACAAGTACTTTTGCAGGGGTTTTTGCTTTAATTAGCTAGTACTAGTATTGGTACTATCCACACACATTACATGCATTATCTGGGTTGTATTTCTGTTGTTTTTGACGTGCATAATCAAATGCATAATGATATTTTGTGTTTAATGTCCTGGAGCTCAGAATTCCTGGTGTCCTTTATAACCAAACAGGTGTTGCAGTTCCCTGACTTTTTGTCACAAGTCTTTGGTCAAGATTTCTTATCGTTATTTCCTATTTCCCACGGTCCCTGGGTAAAGGGGGTCGCCTTAAACCAGGGCAGGTTCCCCAGTTCTTAGTCTTGGGACATTGCCCCTAACAGTTCTATTTGTCAGAGGTGGAACCTTTTCTTCATAGAAAAGTGGACAAAGCAAGCTGTTTCCCACTGTCGTTTCGCACTAATATCAACTCTAAGATCTGTGGCCCATCACATAATCAAACCCTCGCAACCAGGACATCATTGCACAAGGGCGTTGCTGTTGTGATGGGCATGTCCCTCTATTAAATTATGGCTGTTTTACTGGGCTGATTTCAATTCTGTAAAAGGTTCTGAAAAACTGACATTTATATCTAAAATATTGAAATTCTCAGCCCAGAAAATCTATTATTAGTGGCCATAAATTGATGCTCAATTTTCGGCACAACAGCAAGAGTTTGACATTTCCATACCAAACCCTCACTGTTTCCATTATGTGACGGCCTATACAGATATTTTAAATAATGTTTCAGACTTACTTCTCATATTCTTGCAGTTAGCTGTATGTGATGTCTAGATGAGAATTATTACTGTAAAAAAAATCTTAGAATTCAAGTTGTGAAAAACACAGTTCCTATATAGCTAGGGTCAAACCCTTCCTAAACCTACATCTAATACATGTCCGCCATCAGTAGTCCGTCATCTATTTTATGTAATCCATTGTAGATCGCTCTAGGAGCGAAGTTTTAATGGACGATGGACATCCAGTGTTAGAGAATAGGATGCATCAACATACGATGAATGATGGGCAATGGATGACAGAAAACGTATGACTAATGACAGAGGCCAAAAAATTGATACACGGAGGCTCATAAAATGTCCACTTCTATGTATATATTCCTACATAAGACCCGGCATTTCTAATAGTACCATTTTATTTCTAAATACCCCTCAATATTCAATTTTCTCATAACAAGTAAATATATGGTCAAGATTAGGGGGTTTGGGGCATGTCCCCTTCCTTAAATCAGTCGCTGTATACATTCAATTGTTTAGACACACTTCAATCATTAGCCTAAGCAAATAAAAAAAAAATTTGATAGCTGAGGTAAGCCACAATTATCTTCATAACTGTCAGGATTCTAGACATGGGCTTATTGCTAATTTACTAATTGCGAAAGGGATGATTGTGGAATCTAATCTGATGAACCACGATTAGAGAATATCAATTTGATAAAACTGATGGTTTAAGGATGTGACAGCCAATTACAATGCTGGACATAGTGCAATTAGTCAGGAAACTTTTGGATAAAGCTGAACGCTTTCACAGTAGTTTCACTTGGGAAATAAATTTGCATTTCCTCAAACAATTTTCGAATGGGAGGTAACGGAATTGGATGAATGAATCTGGAAACAACACAATTTATTGAATCTTTAAGCTGAGGTTGTATTGGCGTTGCATAGAACCTATCATACAACCCTTCAAGCATATTCAATATGGTTTTATTAAATTTTGAGTTATTTATGGTTATTTAAAAACCACGTGGACATGACTATCACATCAGCCAGGCCGGCCCAGAATCATGAATATGAATTTCCATATCAATAAAAATAATAATAATATATAGATATAAATATGATAATTCATCATATCTATGAGAAAGTTATTTCAACATAACGTGAAAGTTTTGAATGAAAAAAATACTCACGAATCCTTCAAAGATTTTGCATTTTCTTCAAGATACCAAATTTTAGACTCGCGAGTATTAGCTCATTAATATTTAGGATTTTGCCTTCATAGTGTTTACCCAATATCATGTCTTCAAATATTCGTGAAGGTTTTTTATTGGTTCCCCACTCCAGAAAAAAAGACAGTGCCTGTATGAAAAGAGTCCCCTGCGGGAGGTATCTGGTTGCTAGGCGTAGGTCTTCAGACTCAAGTTCAGTTTCCATGGAAATCGACCACTTTGTAAGTGACACCACGTCCCCCTTTGTCAGCTATGAAAGGTTGATGGTTGCCATAAGGGTGTACTATATCTTGGCTTAAGTGGGTTGCACAGAAATTTTTTTTTGGGGGGGCTTCTATTACCTAGCAGTTTTAATTCACTTTCACAGTTGTTTGAATTCTCTAGAGTCCGTTCATGTCCTATCATGTCTAGAATAATTCTGGAAGACATGTGGTTCCACTTCAGAAAAGCCAACTCACAATCAATGATACAAATTTGCGCTGATGAAGCCATTACACTTAGAGCCATATTACACTACATGTCGGCTGGCTCACGTTGGGGCCGTTTCATTCGCATTTTTGCCGACGCGAAGAGCAAATGTGAATCTTGATGCCTAACGCAAAGTGTACTATATTATAACATCCCAAGGGGACCCAACGCGACCCCCAACGTGTGCCAAAATGCATAGTATAATATGCTTCACGTTGGGTCTGAAGAGAAGTGTAATATGGCTCCAATGCGAATGGTTCGCAATGGGCAACACCACCCAACGCGACCAGAGATCCAACCCTTAGTATAATTAGGGCTTAAAGGGAGCCAAAAACAATAAATTCAATGAAATTTTCCAAACTCAAATAATCATGGAAATTCATTCTTTGAGCCTATTCCTGGCCCATGTTAAAATATAAACCATGAAATATGGTAAAAAATGGTTAAAAATATGTTTTCCTTGCTCAAATCAATTAATGTGGATCCGCAAAAATAGGGTTTGTTTACAAACAAATGCAAATATTACCATCTCTTGTGGCATTCTACTTCAGTTTGAGCTAGTTTTCACAGCTAATACTTTACCAATGACCTTAAATGGACCCATCTAAGATATTTCTATACTTATCTGAGTTTGGAAAATGTTGTCAATTATATTGGTTTTGGCTCCCTTTAACTAGAAGCACCATCAGATTGATTTTCTCAATTACAGTGCAAGAGATGCGCCACAAAGAAACTAAACTGAAACGTAAATTCACGAAACTGTAGTTGTTTGACATTGCATAAAGGAATTCTCAATATGATTCTTTGATATACGATTTCTTTATTAATTAGATAAAATCCTAATCTAACCTATGATATTGGCAATTGGAACAACTGTATAACTATTCATAGAATGATGCTTTGCCCATAACTATACCTAACACTACTAACTAGTTATGGCGTTGATTTTAAGCTGAGTGTTTTGATCACCTAAGCAGATAGATTTGGACCAATTCTGTAGAAGAAAAACACGTGGAAAACTATAGGAAATATACATATATTTGCTGTATATCTGTCTTTAATGAATGAAAGTCCTAGCCACCCGATAAATTACCAAATACATATTGATAATAACTGGAAAAGCTTTGTATGGTAGTTAGAATATATTAATGATAGATGACAAATATGACAAATTTGAATTAGATGATTTCCTTGTCTACATATGGATAATAGAAAGATAGGTAAGGAGGAAAGTTGGTGATGGTGCAACAGGGTCATGGATTTTTGCCTGACATATTCTTTGTCACTAAGCTGCCAAGACTAATGGCTGACGTTATGCCCATAACTGATCTCATAGTATTAGATTCAGAGGTCAGCTCATTTAGTTAAGGAGGAAAGTTGTTCAATAGTGCACCAAAGTCAAAGATTACAACTGAAGTTATTCCGTGTCACCAAGTTCTCCAGACCCTACCGAGCGCCCTTCCCTCCACTTTGACAGGTGTAGTGGATTATGCATCTAAATCCATCAAACAAACTGAATAAAGGAGGTAGGATTAGGTGACCCTATAATCCATTAGGCCATAGTATGCGACCCTTTAATCCATTAGGCCATAGTACGCGGCTTATCAGGTAACCCCCAATAGGCAAATATCACATCGGTCATTATTGGTGATTCATTTCCCATAAAGCCATTTGAAATTCATCAGTCAAAATGGAGTCGATAGGTTCTCAAGGACCTCTGGTAGCTGGGTAAACACTATTAGGTATAACTGTGTCTGCTGGTACCAGCAAAAAGGAAAGTGATTGCCCTGTGGACCACTTGGAGTATAGGAGGTTCTCTAAGAGGTAAATAAGGTACAGCATTTCATGGGCCAACCAGGGTCAACTCTTTCCAAGAATTCGAACAACTCTTAAGCTGGGTTCCAACATGGCGACTAAACCCTAGCAACTTACATTAGTTGCCCAGCGAAATTAGTAGGTCGTCGGGTGACTAGTTAGTCGCCAGTGAGAAACAGAAATTGATCGCCAGCTGGTTGGGACACTCTTCCCATTAAACTCCTGGTGATTAGAGAGGACATTAGTCACTCTACCTGGCAATTTACTGCACTAAATGCAAGCAATTAGGAAAAATATTAAACATGTCAAATAATTATTTTTCTCAGAAACCACCACGATTTGTGGTTTAGTCGCTAGACATAATCCAGTGAGCTTTTGATGTGACAGAAACGTTCTGCGACCATACTTTTTTTAGTTAGTTTGTAACTTACTAAGATGGCATGCAACAATTATTTCATTGATGGTGAGATTAAAACCTCACCAAATCAGAATGTTATTTTTATGGTGAGGTTAGGACAAAACCAAAGCAGAACGTTATAAGAATATTCTATTTTCGTTGAAGAACATGACCAGAACGTTTTTATAGCATCACAGTGCAATGTCAAAGCAGTATGTTGCAGCAATATAAATGGGAGTCATCAAAAGAATGTAACAAGAACCGAATCAGAATTTAGCTGCAACATTGTAATGACGTTGCATCCTTGGCTGGGAACGGCGCCCTTGTATGACAAGTGGTCAGGTGACTAAGTGGCCAATTACCCCTTTGGTCGCTGTCACTTTTTGTAAGTCTAATCACCCTGTGGGGATCAGGCTTTACGTTAACCTGGTGACTTGAGTTATGATTTTATAAGATTCTTTGAAAGTGAGTGTTATACCATTTACCAAATCATTTTGTTTGAGACTTGCTACGTTGATGTTTTCCCATAATTGATATCTGGTGCCAGACATAGTATTTATAATGGGATGATGTCAAGGAAGTTGTCTTCATTATACCTTTTAAACTTGAAGTGAATATAACATAGGTGAAATCCAAATCTTAAAAGATTAGGGCATTCTTTCTTTAAGATAATTTGATTTGTTTCTAGCACCAAAATCTTAAAAGTCGCATCATAATTTAGTGACAGGAAGACTTATTCTTTTGAAATATAGTTTCTATCGAACAGGTGAGTAATAGTTATCACCGGCGCTACTTCACCACCCAGTCAGAATTGTATTAGCAGGGACGTTGTATTCAATCTTTACCAGCCTGCACACCTGCGCCTACGTTTTGTAGTGGCTGTAAAAGTTCTACAGTGACAGATTAGATATACCATCCCAGTGGGTCCCTCCAACCATCCCTGCTCGTACTTTATTTTCTTTGCGACCATGCAATACTGTTCTTTGCGACCATGCAATATTGTTGGTATAAGGAGAAGTATCCAGAAATGAGTCTCAAACAGTTGTATTTAAAGACCATACCCACCAGGCAATATTTACACATGTACAGTCGGCCGACGGATCGGTGTTAAAATTGGCCGATTCTAGGGGTAGAATTGGCCGAGTTTAGCAGCGATTCAGATCAAACATGCATATTTCAATATACCATACGGACAGGGGATTATAAGAATCAGCTGATTCTCCCAGTTGCCAGTCCGTGATTGCCGGTAAAATCGCCTAGTGGTTATGGGGCTTAATAGTAACCAAATTTAATAAAAAGCAGGATAACAATAAAATTGATAACATAGCATGGAATCATCTTACTATTACATCAACCGAACAAAATACTTCATATTTATGTAAATCATTTTTCAATTAACATCACTCCCTATTTTCTTCCAAATAGAGTTTATCTGGAAAACCAAACTCTGTATGCTGGGTCAATATTGAAACTATAGTCTCTTAAGGGAGGAACCCACTGAGTGATTATCTTGGAATGATGAAGTAGCATTGAGAGAGTAATGCCACCTTTAAAAACATGCAATTTAATTTGAATCAATTGAAATCACTCAACTGCTATACCTTCAATCATCAAGAACATTTTCTTTCAAACAATGCATTTTGTTGGTAACAGAAGATGTATCCAATACATCACTTTCAATCCAAATCACAGTCACACCACACACTGACGTAGCCTGTTTTCACAGAGTAACTAATTTGAGAAGTTGTCTTCAGTAAGGAGACAGAAATGATTGAGAATGCCAGATACGTGACGATGTTTTTTACGCCAGACAGTCGCTTTAAAAACATAACCTTTCTTGCCCCGTAAGCGATTCCCAATGATTAACAATATGCCATACTAGTCTTACAGTGCCTAAAACAATACTACTGTTCCCATCCTTATTATTTTGTAAAAGGCCCAGGGAATGCTATGCTTGATTAAAGTCTAGGCCTTTTGGTAAAAACAACTTCCCTAGGCCTTTCGTCTTGTTGTTTTTGTTCTAGTGCGGCTTCCCAGAAATCCCAGTGACAGTGCAAAACGTGCTCACGCCATTATTTCTGGAGTTTAATGACCCAGGACTTGGAAAATTAGAACATTCCTAATCAGGTGTAGGGGAAAGTATTAGAGCTGTATGCTCATATCCCTTGTCAACCTGTAAAGAACAAAAGATTCTAGTCTATCTGACTAAACTAAGTATCTCAATTTCGGAATCTATTTTCAATACCTATGTAGAATAAAATTATTGTAGTCTACCTGATTCTATTGAGTATTTCTATTTTGGAGTCCAATTTAATTAATGTCTTCTGTGGCACATTTTGCAATAAAAACTGGAAATATTGGCCCCCAAAACAGGGGGGGCAGTACTCACGCCTCCTCCGATTATTCTGTCACAATCTCTCATATAAGTGTCTGTCGTTCGGACGTATGGCTCTCATACTTAAGGACTTCCATTAAGTATACACACCAACGAGTTAGGGTTTGGTCTTACATTTTCGAAAATGTGCGTCCAATCCTGAACAAATGCATTGTGTACCTTAGCCCAGGATGAAAGAGAAGGGGTGTCTTAAATCTGTTATTTGTTTTTATAATTTGTCTTCTCGTCTTGTTTTTGTCTGCATACGTAATGGAAAAGCCGTAACACCACAACCACCACAGATGTGTGACCATACCGAATTTCATTTATCTACAGTTATTTTAGCCCTATCAAAGTCAACGACGTGGTATTTCTAATGCCAGCGGTTAAATCAACCTGGTCCAACCATTCCTCTTTTGTTTCCCTCTTTGTCCAATTAGTTTGCTGAGTTTGCTGATCTTTTTGAAGCAACTGTCATTGGCAAAAATAGTTTAAAAAAAGGCCGATTTGTGGTGAAAACTGGATGTGACAAAGCACCGAGCCCACTGAGGACCGGCCGGGAAAAGGCCACATTGGACACGAGGGACAGGTGATGAAAAAGGTGGTATTTGGTATCGACACGAGACCTTTTATTGTGATGGCGACTCCCAGAGTAATCACCATTCGTCAAAAGCCAAAAACATAGTCTAGATTTTGCTGTTGCTTTCCAAAATCATAATGGAAAAGAGGGCTGAATATAAACATGCTATATGCTACTAGAAAGGTCTTACAGCCCTGAGGATAATGGAATATAGGATACATGGATTCTTGCCATATTTTCAGAAAAATCAAACAAATACAAAATTGGGCACGAGGGACAGGTGATGAAAAAGGTGGTATTTGGTATCGACACGGGACCTATTATTGTGATGGAGACTCCACGAGTAATCAACCGTCCATCAAAAACTAAAAACATAAAGCCTATATTCCACATGTCGATTTTGGTGCAAAAATTGGCAGTTTGAATTGCTGTTGAATGGTATATAAGATGCATTGTTTCATGCTTAATTCTAAGAGCAAATAACGTTATTAAGTCAATCATTTCGATTTATCTTTTATAACTGAATAGTACATGTATTCAAAATAATATAACTGTGGCTGTGAATCTTGCTTGGTATGTGGTTATGGTTCTCCTGTTGTAATTACCAAAAAGTGATCACGTGACCACATCAGCAGAAGGCATGAACGAACCACATAGACTGTTATTTGCTTAATCTTGATATATGTTGCTGTTCCCTGGTGATTCAAAGAAACTTGCTTGTCCTCATTGAGAGTATATAATGTTTTCTGGTTTAACAATTTAAATACAATTACCCCAGGAGAGAATGACAGGCAGTGGCTCTAGTTACTTCCAAATGCAGATTGCCTATTACAATGCTAAGTGACGTGAAACGGAAATTGTTTGATTTAAGTCATTGCAGATCCTATCATGTTACTAATGGGACAATGTCATTGTTTATACGCGGCATATCAATGTAAATGGGGTACATAAGGTAAATAAGGGACCCGCAGGAATTGTCAAGGGAATCAACAAAGTGTTTTCCCATGCCAAATCTCACAAGTCAGAGGTTTCCAGGTACAAATTCTAGGGGGATTCCAGGAAATTCTGAGGGGATTCTAGGTAAATTTGAGGGAGTTCTAAGCAAATCTGATGAGGTTTCCATGTAAATCTGCCAGTGTTACGAGTTAATTAAAAAGGAGTTCCAATATAATTTGAGAGGTTTCCAGATGAAAATTTGCTATGTTATACATACTGTAACCCAAAATAGGGATGAATTCAGAGGGGGGTACATGGGTCACCAGCAACCCCCCCTTTTTTGGACCAATTATCTATTTTTCTAATGTAAAACTCAAGCTCCCATGGGGAGGTACATTAAGGCACCTGCCCTTCTGAAAATGTCTGGATCAACCGACTCCTGTAAACCTTTCAAAATATCTCCGAATATAACATGATTGGCCCCACTCAATAAGCTAAAGCCCCATACCCACTAACTGATTCTGGGAAGAAACAGCGCCGACGTTGGCTAGGACGTTGGCCGACTCTGCTTGGACAAGGCATACCCACACATAATCAGTGCCGATGCTGTGCCGATCCATATTTGATAATTTAATCCCAATGCCGATGCCAGAGGGTTGTCGTTGTCGGCCGACGGTGAATCGTCTAATGGGTATGGCACTTAACACCCTTGGCATTTTGTGGAAAGCCTATAAGAGATTCCTAGTTTATCTGAGGAAGTCCTAAGCAAATCTGAGTAACACGTAAATCCTAAAGGGTTTCAAGTAGATTCAAAGGGGTTTCAATAAAATCTTAGGGTCTAAGGATGAGACTTTGAACCAAATTTGTTATATATTCTGTGACCTACATACTTTTCAAAAGGGGGTTCAAGACAAATTCAGATTTCGCCCAGCCATTGCAACTTGTAATGTCATCAGCATTGATAATCTTAGGGGGCTCTGAAGTGGAATTTTAAACAGATTTATCATGTTCCATGTCCTAAACCTTTGAAAATCTGATGGTGTTCCAGATGTTTTCAGAACCCCTTCTTCCCTACCTGGGTAGAGTACTGCAACTTGTAATGCTATCAGTGATGTTATTCTAATCCTGACCTAGGCTGACGAAGTCTCTGAATATAACCTGACTGGTTCCACTTAATAGGCCAACCCCTAAGTGGGTTTGGTAAACTCCTATGAGATTCTGAGTATATCTGAGGGAGTTCTAAGCAAATCTGATGGGAATTACAAACAAATCTTACAGGGTTCCAAGATCGTTCAGATTGCTTCGGTAGAATCTGGGAGGTTTAAGGAAGAGACATCTAACCAAATTTATCATGTTGTGTGACCTTAAAGGCTGTGTTCCATGATGTGATCCAATCACTTGCGTCAAGAGTTTGCATTCATGTACTCTGGCACCACAAGTGAAACGTTCACTGTAAGCAATATGGGGTGGCACGCAAGGTATATTTCATGATGTGTTATGCTTCTGATAAAGTATGAACGCAAGTATAAGGCTATATTCCATGATGCATTCAGTAGCACTTGCCTTCCCTATTATTAGTTTACTTGCATTTTTGCTTGCATTCAGATACAAATATTTTGGTATCTGAACACAAGTAAAATTGTATTTCCTAATAAGAGAAACCGCAAGTGCCACTGAATGCATTGTGGAATATAGCCTTAACTGTTGAAATCTGTAAAGGTTCCAGATATCCTCAGAATCCCTTCTCCAGGTAAGGCACTGAAATGCCATCGGTGATGTTATTCCGATCCTACCCCAGGCTGATACAGTCTCCTAATACAACCAGATTGGTTCCACTTAATAAGCTCAACATCCACATCTTTAAGCTGCTCACACATTTCGAGGAATACCAAGGCAGCGCCTGTGTTATGAAGAAAAGTTGTAGAGGATCTTGAATCCAGTCAATTTGTACCATCAATTCGCAATCAGTATTTCCTTGCTTTTGATGGTATATTTTAGTTTCCCCTACTACAGATCAATGCTTTGCAAGATTTTAGGCTTCAAATTCTATCGGCATAAGCACAGGGAAATCTGGTAGGAAGTGAATGGGATAAAGGATATACTGGTCCACTCATTCAATAACTATGGGCACCAAATTGGATTTTCGATCATGTTTACATAAGTTTTTGATATATTGTTATAGCATGGTGTGGGCGGTGAGAACTTGTCCTAGGCTGTTGTCAGCTTTACCAAACCCCAACAGATAGTTTCAACCCTTAATCTCATATCGTGTTGTAAAACTTTGAAATAACTAACACCATACGTTAGTTTTATATATAACAAACATTGGGAGGAAGGCTCAAGATGGGTGATCAACAAAAGGGCTAGCTGTCTGGAGGTGTATATCCTTGACATGACTGGGGTTGATAACCCCTATACTACTTGGTTATATATTTTACACTTTAGTTATCACCCCCCCCCCCCAGTCTCTGTGATGCATTAACACCTTAACTACATAACCTGTATCAGCTAAGGTATGAGAAAACATTGTATCAGCTTGTAAATCATAATCACTGGTGTGTCTTCCCATTATAGGGCATATCTGACATTATTAATTCAACATGGATACAGATTTTCTTGTTTTATTTTTCGTTCTAAGCCATCAGAAAATATACCATAATTCGGTTAATTGCTGGCTGCCTACTTGTAGGCACTGATAGGGCCTTTAAGGCATAATGATCCCTACTACATGGATCCTGTTAGATCTTAACCTGCCCAAGTGACCCCAGGTCCAACCACCCCTCCAGCCAACCAGCCCTAATGACCGCCTATTCTACGGACCTGCCCCAACTTCACTGCGGGCCTGCTGCAGACCCAGCACTCTCCAAGCAGATGTTATAAAGTCCCTTGAGCCAGGAATGTACGTTTTCAGAATTTTGCCTGGCTTCAGATTCATGTCATCACTTCTGTTAAAATCATTTCATTACGTTTCATAACATTTGTTTCTGATATTTCTTTCGTCACGTCTTTTTTTTTTTTTTTTTTTTTGGAGACAGTTTTATAATGCTGGAAAGGTTTTAGTTTGAACAACTGGTTTCTGGCCCCATCCAGCCAGTTTTTTTTTGCAAAACGGCGGTAATACAAAAAATGGATCAACATAGGTAATAAATTACAGTTTGTGTGTCTCAATGCGTATGAAGGCAACATTTTTTTCTATTTATCCTTGACTTACATCTTTGCTGAGGACACAGCACAAAATTTTATTTGTATCAAAAAGAAGAGAGCCCTATGACTTTTACATGCTACATGTTGGTTTTTTGTGTGCGCAGAATCAGGCAGCTCTCTTATGTCAATATTCACCCATCATTATACCTTGAATGCTTGAAATCCAAAAGTGTATCCCGCAAAGTGTATCAGGCAAAGTAGAATTCTAAAAACCCAAGTTGTTAGTTGTATACCACCTGGCATCTATAGCTATCAAATACACAATATGTGAATACCCAACTACGCAATAGAATACCACCCCCATCGGGGTACCTCATATATAGTAACACCTTAATATATAGTAGCCCCTGCTGATCATAAAAGGCAGTGATGGGGGGACCCAGCACTGACCAAGTGGTTCATTGGGTTCGATTCCCAGTTGGTTTTGATCTCCTGCTGTTTGCCTGCCCTGTCACCTTCATCTCATAGATACGATCACCAAAGACTGACCAAGTCAAAATTCATCCTAATGTGATGAATGTCTATTCATCAGATAGGTAAAAGACCAAAATAAGAAAAGTAAGGTAATATGACAAAAGTAAAGTATATATGTTATAAGAGGCCCGAAAGTGTAAAGGCCCGAAAGTGTAAAAGCCCGAAACCCGAAAGGCCCGAAAGAGGCCCGAAAATGTAAGAAGGCCCGAAAATGTAAAGGCCCGAAAGTGTAAAAGCCCGAAACCCGAAAGGCCCAAAAGAGGCCCGAAAATGTAAGAAGGCCCGAAAGTGTAAAGGCCCGAAAGTGTAAAGGCCCGAAACCCGAAAGTCCCGAGAAATATGTAAACCGGAAGTGATATGTAAACCGGAAGTGATATGTAAACCGGAAGTGACGTCAATTGTAACCACGTGACCAAAACCAGCCAATCAGGGCTGACCACTAGAGTAGAAAAAGGGGCGGTGAGGCCCGAATAAACGAGTTCTTTCACAGTTTTCCTTGTGTCCACACGTGTCTTCTTCCCTTAAACAACCGCTGAGATGAGCCGATACGAGTTAATTGACTAGAAGTTTAAAATAGTAGAAGTTCGAGAAAATTAGGCGAAAACTTAGGACGG